>JAQPPZ010015263.1:0-2462359 GCA_028583015.1 Wollemia nobilis | reverse complement strand
TTGAGAGAATAATCTTATGATATTTGGGATTGTAGAGTCTATATGCTTTAGTAGACTCACAATACCCTACAAAAATGCAAGCTTGACTTTTGGGATCAAGCTTCTTCCTCTTCTCATCAGGAATGTGTGCATATGCTAAAGAACCAAAAACTTTGAAATGATTTACATTTGGTTTCTTTCCGTACCACCCCTCATAAGGAGTGACACCATCTAAACTAGAAGTTGGACTTCTATTTAGAATATATACACTGGTTCTTACAGCATCAGCCCAATACATATTAGTTAGATGCTTAGTCTGAAGCATCGTTCTTGCCATCTCAACTATGGTGTGGTTCTTTCTCTCGGCCACACCATTCTGTTGTGGGGTATAGGCAGTGGTGAATTGCCTTTTGATCCCACTTGATTTACAATATTTCAAGAATGCATTGGAGGAGTACTCGCCTCCTCGATCTGTCCTAAGACATTTTACATAATTCCCACTTTGTTTCTCTACATTGTTTCTGAAATCTATGAAGCAATCAAAAGCTTCGTCTTTATGTTTCAAGAAATAAATCCAACACATGCGAGAGAAATCATCTATGAATGTGATAAAATAAGAATTGTTTCCGATACTTTGTCTGCATTGGACCACAAATATCCGAATGCACTAACTGAAGTGGATAGCTGGCTCTCCATGCTTGTCCTTTTGGAAACTTCGACCTTGAGTGCTTTCCCAAAGCACATCCTTCGCAGATCTCCTTCTGTTCGTTGATTTTGGAAAGTCCTGTCACCATAGCTTGAGAAGTTAACAGTTTCAAGCTAGCGGAATTAAGGTGACCATATCACAAGTGCCAAAGCACACTTGGATTAGTTATAGCTACATTTGCAAGTTGAGCTCCCCCTGGCTCGCCAAATTTGAGAGGGAATAACTGATTCTTGGTCATTGGGACCTGTGTGATGACACGATTACAATTGTTTTTATCAAGAATGATACATTTTCCTTCATCAAAAACAAGTTTGTAATTATTCTCCATCATTTGCCCAACGCTTAGCAGATTGTGTTGGAGCTTTGGAGTGTAGTAGATGTCATTCACTTTCTTTAGTCCTTCTTTTGTTGGAACCTCCATGGCTCCAATGCCTTCGACTTGCAAAGCTTTATCATCGAATCTAGAGTAGCAAATACATATTCTTTGCCACTCATATGGTTTGAGCAACCAGTATCCAGAATCCATGTGTCATTTAGATTCCGTTTCGATTGTCTATATGATAGAAAAATATTAGAGGTATCATCTTCTTCTCCATAATTTCCATATTGATTGTTGCTGCTTTGAGAAGTTTTTGACCAGCGAGTCGCGAGCAAAGTGACCTAGCTTGCCACAGTTAAAACAAGTTGTTTTGGACTTGTCACTTCCTCGTCCTTGATTTCCACTTCGTCCTGGATTTCCTCCTCGACTTTGGTTTCCACCTTTGTTCTGATTGCCTCCTCTATTCTGATTGCCACCTCTGTAGTTGCCTCTGCCTCTACCTCTTCTCTGGCCTCTGCCTTGATCTCTTCCACGTCCTCTGCCAGCATTTTCATTAGATGTGAAGGCTTTATCATCGCCTCCATAGCTGATTGAAGGAGATTCTTGTAACCTCTCTTCATGAGACATTAATGACCCTATTAATGCATCAAATGTTAAAGTGGAAAGATCTTTTGACTCTTCTATGATTATGGCTATGTGATTCCATATTTGAATAAGTGTTTGTAACACTTTCTTTACAATTGTTTCAGGCTTAATTTCTTCGCCAAGAGTAACCATTTTATCAACTACTGCCTTGACTCGACACAGTAGTCACCAACTTTTTTGTCTTCTTTCATTTTGAGATTTTCAAAATCTCGTTTCAGTGTTTGAAGCCTTACTTGCTTCACTTGATCACTTCCCTGGAATCCGTCTTTCAAAGCTTTCCACGCATCTTGTGTAGTTATACAAGCAGCTATTCTAGGGAATATACTTTTCTCCAATGCTGCTTGGAGATGATAAAGAGCAAAAGAGTTGCTCTTTTGTGCTTCTTTCTTTGTTTTCTTATCTGTGGCACTTAATGTTGTCTAGTGTGCGGGTTCGGTGTAAGCCTCATTAATTATGTCCCACAATCCTTTTCCTATGAGCAAAGTCTTCAAATTGATAGACCAATACTCGTAGTCATACTCGTTGAACTCTGGAATTGGTAGATTGTTATGTGAGGCCATAATTACTAAAACACTATTTTTATTTCTTGATTACAATAAAGCACTCTGCTTTTTCAAAGAAGGAAGAAGGAAGAAAGAAGAAGAAAGAAGAGATTACAAATTTAAGTCAAATCTGACTTGATTCACTCTATCACTGATGGCTTGTTCCTCTTGTTGTGGTGCTGCTATTTCTTGAGTCACGAAATTGTCTGCTACTTCTTCTTCGTCGTCACTGATCAATATTATCTCTGGTGATTATGGTTCTAGGATTTCCACTAAATTACTATAATGAGTATATTCAGATTCTTGAGGTGCAATTTCTATGGATTCAGATTGCTCAAATCTACTCCCAAACGAATTGTCTTCAAAGTCTGCCTCGTACCCTGAATCTGGATGTCTCTGATGTGAGATTACTGCATTTTGCAACTGACTAAACACAGTATGAAGCCCATAAGTTCTCACTTTTTCATCAAAGTTTTCAGCATTCTCTCTTACTAAAAGTGCACAAAGTGCATGATAACATCCTGTGGAGCGAATCATGAATTTTGCCCTTCAATATTTCTATTTTACAAAATTCTAGTCTTCAAAGTTTTGCCTCTCTCAGACTTTTAGAAAGAAATATCTAAAGCCCTTTAGGTCTTTTACACAATCTTCTATCACCTTTTAAGCCTCTTAGTCACAATTTTGCAATTTTGATTCTGCTTACATAAATTGCCTCTTAGGCAATGTCCTTTTTTTTTAATATATATTATAAAAAAAATATCTATATTTGTATTTAATAAAAAAAAAAAAAAATTGCTTTAAAAAATAAAAATTTTAAAAAACAATTATTATTTAATTTTTTATTAAATATAAAGATATATATATTTTTTAATATAATATAATAATAAACTTTATAAAAAAAATTAGACTCCGCAGGAGTCGAACCCGCGACTCCTATCTGCCAAGCGAAGCCTCCTAGCCAACTCGGCTACAGCTGCAGATGGAACCTAAGCAGCATACACTGCTATTTCAAGATAATCGGGCATATTTCATACAAAAATAAAAAAAATTTAACTTGCAAAACCACCGAGTTTCAAACCCGTGACCTCCTGGAGGGCGTGCGGCTTAAGGTTGGTTCCTCGAGCCAGTCGAGCTGCGTGGCCCGACGGGGAGGCAAGGGAGGCTTGCCTTCTTTATCTCATCGCGGCCGCGCACAATGAAAAAAAATTCGGGGACTTTAGTCCCACATGCGCTGTGCAAAACAGCGCGAGGCTTTTAAAACCCTCAACACGCCCCTACTCAGTCGATTGCCTTCGGGCCATCAGTGACTGCCCTTTTTCCTCCTCGAGCCTATCACTGTGCGCCATGTCGTCGTTGCCCTTTGTCCGCCACGTCACCTGTCATGTAGCCTATCTGCCACGTCACCTATCTGCTCTAGTCCGCATGTCCGCCTTCGTCCACTTGCCACGTGTCACCTTCTGGTTAGCTCCTCGATTCGCGTGCTCTTTGCGGGCCTTTCTCGACCTCGCCTCTGTTCGTGTTCCTTCTGTGGGCCCTCTTCGACCTCGCCTCGGTTCGTGTGCTGCGGGCCTCTTGATCTGCGGGCTCCTCGACCTCCTCGAGATCCGTGCCTCGCCTACGGGCTTCCTAGACCACCTCGGGATCCGTGTTCGCCTGTCGATCTCCTCGGGCTCTGTGCCTCGCTAGCCTCTCGACCTTAGCTCTAGCTCTGATACCAGATATAGCAATCACGAATATTAGAAGCACTTAGATTATTAACCAAAATTGCATTCATCTTAATTGAAAGATTACAAAGCTTAAATAGGAGAATTACTAACAATAACCTAGAAAGCTTAGGAAAAATAATAGGGAAGAAGGAAAATAGGGAGGAAAGGAAAAATGACGTTAGGAGTCAAACTCCCTGCCGTCCATGTTGTCCAATCCTGCTGACTCACTTGCCGTCCAAGGAGGTAAAAGGGTAAGGTCCAAAGCTTATAGTGGTAAAACAAAAATTTTACCTTTTTTACCCTTTTAACTTCCAACAACCATAGCATAGTATTTAATGGTAGCCAATCTCTTGAGCATCTCTCCAGTGTCTTTCCTTAAACAATGAGTTTAATGTTATTATGCTTAAAATCTCCTCACAAAAATAAAAAATTCCAAGGTAGGAAGAATGTTCCACAAATCACCAACCAAAAAGGTGCTATACATGCACCAGCAAGATTGTCCATAAATGATTAAAGATTGAATTGATAATCATGCATTGTTGATCATTGATAAAAATTTACGACTGACCAACTTAGATTGAAAATGTTAAATTTCATTGAATTGGGAGGATAACAGTTCCTTCCATAGGATCACTGTCTATTTACTCTTACTTCCCCTCATTTGGTGGCATACTTGATATCTAAGTTATCAAATTCGTCGAATTTTTGAGATAAAATTCGAAATTCGTCGAATTTAAAACCCTGGCGAATAAATTCGACGAACAAACCTTAAATTCGGCATGGAAAAAAATTGGCAGAAAACAGGTTTGATATTTATGAATTCTCCTTTTTCTGGTTCTACATGCGGCCATCTTCAGTTTAGCATTGGCACAGGGTAAGTCGTTTTATTTATTTATTCTGAACTTTAGCATTGCACAGTGTAAGTCGTTTTATTTATTTATTCTGAACGTAGGTATGTACATGTCGACCTGTTAGTTTTTAAAATTGTTTTAATGGTGGATGTTTGAAGTTGCAAGGCAGTGTAAACTATCAGACATAAGTACGACATGGAAGAAAGGTGCAAGCGGATCGGCATCGACATTACAAGGGTGAAAAAAGGAGCCATATGAATTTACGGTCACGAACCGTTGCTCAAAGTGTGGTGTGGAGCATCTTAATTTGTTCGTGTTTGGTGGCACGAATGAGAATCTATATGTAAAACCAATTGCGGTGGGTCAAACGGTGTATTTCGTGTATCGCTCGTTAAAACAACCCGATCAGGTCACATTTGTCGCTGTAGACTTTATTAACTGCAAATGATCCAGAATGCAGGACCTCGAATCCCCATACATATACATATTTTTTCACCTAAGTCTCATAAAAAAGCCCACAACCTTAACGCTTATGTATAAATAATATTTAATATTAATTAAAAAAATTAAACAAGTTTACATACCCAAAACTAAACAGTATTACCTTTTTTAAAATAAAATAAGGTTAAAGTAATAAATTTGATCGTGACACCAAACTTCAAGCCTGTACAACACCTAGGTTTGAAAACATTATGATTGGCACAAACTCACACAGTAAATGCCACAATTAATAAAGAAACATATCAATCACAGATTTATACCGATTCTTGTCTGAGTAAATTAGTAAATGAATATAACTCCGGGTAATTGGATTGATAGAGGAACAACCCAAACTAATTGGGTGTTGTAACTAACCAAATGACACTAATTAGACATTGGTTATGGTTGTATCGCATCGACGGCCTCTTGGCGCATTGTTTTGCATTCTATTAAAACAAGTAGGATATATGTACATTTATAATATATCGAATTTTATGTCGAATTTTATTCCGAATTTTTGAACATGTCGAATTTATTTCGAACTTCAAGAGTGTCGAATTCGGACACGAACTTGAACTTGATAACTAAGCTTGATATCAATCAAGATAGTATTACCTTGGTTGTAACATTTATCTTGTTGATTAAAAGATGGGCAAAAGTATAATCCTTACCTAAGATATCCGTAATAAGAATTGTCACAGATTCCTTAATTTGGATGGTGCATATTGGTCCTTGCGACCCTGATCTTGTCTGTGATTGAGCTACAATAGATACTAACTCCACTTTGATCACAAAGTGTTCTAAACTAATACAGAGTAGTCCCTACAATAGATTTTGCAAATTGAAAAATGTGAAATGCCAATATTTGCCCCCATAAAGCTCCTAATTTTGCAGACCTATTGATATCCAAGCTTCAATATAAAATTGATCCAAGTGGATCTGGTGATCAATCAAATTAAGAACATCATCCTAGATTACAAACATTGAATCAATGCGACATGGCACCACCTCACTTGAACGAGTTTGCAATCACCCACGAGGGTTTTTATCCCCATCAATCTGGTGTATATTGAGTAAATAGTTGCTGTTCTGATTTCCATTATGTAAATCTTTAATTTCCTTGAAGTAGCATAATGAACCTAGTCCCTGTAGCATTTTTATTTCTTTCTACACTGCTACAGTGAAAATCATGTACTGCCCTTTCATGTTTGAAACTAATTTTATCATTAGGGTAGGAGAAGCTTGCATTCTTCAATTGGTCCAAAATCCTTTTGTCTGCTGAAAGGACAACTAATATTCATGAGATTTTATATAGACAATATAATTATATATTCACCAGAGCAAAACACACTCTTTACTAATTATTGGAAGAATTTTTTGATTTATAATTATTTGATATTTCCATGTTTTTATGTTAGTCCCATCTCTTGATATTAGATAAATACTAAACAGGGTAAGCAGTCTCCAATTGATTGTAGTCAAGAGTTTTCATGTCCTTGTTCAGTCAAATTGCTCTAGATCAATTTGCAAGGGCAATTGTAATGCATCTCATGATTTTATTTCGATAAAATAAATTGATTCAAATTTTCTTTTTCTACATGCCTATTTTCTTTCAATTTTTGTAAGGGTTTTGCTTGAGTCTATCATCCAAGTTCAATCAAGTACGCAGATTGAAACATTTTGTATTTATCCCTTTGCTAGTGAAACAATCCCTATGTAACAACTGTCTTCCAAATAATCATCTAGCTACAAAATCTCTTCACTGTTAAGTTCAAGATTTTCTCAAAAACAAATTAGCACTAGAGCTTGACTGCTCCTCTCCAATCATCCTGCTCTGAATTGAATCCATTTTCATTCTAGACCTTCCAATTTTTTAAGCAATGAGTTGGTGTTCCCATTATGGCTTGTTCTAGCCGGTTTTCCTAATATTGCATCATGGCATGTCATGACACCCTCAATCTTTATGACAGAACCCAATACTACAAGCTTGTATTCACTGCTGCAGAATACTGAGGGCCTGTATCCTTATTTTGATTGGCCACCCATAAACTAAACTGTGATGGCAAAAATGAAGGTTTTTCAATCTGAAAACATACTGACTCTCAAAGAATGTTAATTCTTGATTCTCTAATTATCACATTCCCTAGAGTTAAACACTTGAATTCTATGGAAATTTTAGGCCTGTTTACCTGAGATAAGATAATTCTGTTAATGTCCACAAATGACTAAAATAGGCCAATAGAACTCACCAGAAATAATCTGTTACATTGCATTAGCAGCCCCAAAAACAAAAGTACTAAAAAGAAAAATCATACTAAAGCAGTTAAACTAAAGAAAACTACACTAAAATAAAATCCTGATGGAATAATTAAATTAGATTTCAGCATGGTGGGAAGGACACAACAAAGGGTTACACCCTAAAAATATTGCACATAGTGAAGATATAGAGGAAGCAGCGACCAAGGAAGAAAATCCCAAGTGGATCCAAGCACCACCTCTAGCCAAAAATAGATAAGATAAATTTACTAATTTCCATGGATGGCCAAAGTAGGCCAATGGGATAATTTTATCAATAGAGTGAAAAGTAGAAAGTCATCATCTTCACCAACCATCTTCAAAGAGCGAACACAAGATCTAATGATGCTCCCGAGAGTTTGGGCAAGACTAAGGGGGCGTAGTTGGATAATCCTAGGATGGAATACCCCTCAAATGTAAAAACCCCTACCCAAAATATAAACTAGCATGCAATTTCCAAAACAAAACACCCAAAATTTACAGCCATAGAATTTTCTAACAGCAGTATATATATATATATATATATATATATATATATATATATATATTTTTTTTTTTTTCTTTTATATTATTTCAATAGGAGACGATACATGGAGATTCATACAAATGTAAATAGAACAGTAAACTGAAAAGCATGCACCTAGCAATTGCATCCGCTGAAAAATGTAGAGATATTACCATAGAATAGCCAAACAGCCACCAGTTGCTAATTAAATTCCTCTGAATGCACACAATGCAGACCTGGTAATAAATCTGCCAACTGAAATCAAAGATCTGATCCTGAGATTCGAAGGTTTGCGTCCTCGTATCTGCCAACTGACATTTTAAGGTTTTCATCCTCGAATCTGCCAATTGGCAGCTGAAGCATAGTCACCACCCAAAACTATAGAATAGTTATTTTTTTACTGTTCAAAAGCTCCCATGTTACTTCCAAAACTCCCCTTTTATACAGCCACCCCTTTTACTTTTTACTTTTTACTTTTTTTAACTCGTGGGATAATTAATTTTTTTCAAAATTCTAATGCATTTATTAAAATCTCCATTACAACTCAGAATTACACTAAATGAAAACCATTGTAGACTAGAACACATCTAGGGGAATCACCAAGGCCACTCCAAAACTTGGCACTACCTCCTAAAAATTAGGAAAATCCCTAAAATATAGGAATTTCCCTTTCATTTACCCAAAAAACAGTACAAAACAAATGCATGCTTATGCCTCCTACACATGAACATCCACTCACCACGACTACTCCACAAAAATAGGTGAGTGGGCCCCACAACCTGCTATCATCCAGAAAGGGACATTCCAAGCCCTCCCTTCCTGAATTTGCTTGCCCTCAAGCATAATAAAGCGGGATAATCCAAAATAGTAGTTGTCTCCCAAGTAGTATCCTCACGAAGCAGGCCCCTCCATTGTATTAGATATTCCATTAGCACACGGTTCCTCAACCATTTCTCTCAAGTCTCGAGGATCTACTCCGGCACTAGGACCAATCTTTTTCATCATCGAGGGGTGGTGGCTCAACTGAAGGTATCACACAATGACCCATCACCTTCTTCAAACATGACACATGAAATACATGGATCCGGCTACTAGAAACAAACTCCAACTCATATGCCACTTCACCAATATGTCGTACCACTCTATAGGGGCCATAGAAACAGTGCTTAAGCTTCTTTGCTCCACTCTTTTCAAAGAAGACTGTCCATAGGGTTGCAGCCTAAGGAAAACCATATCACCCACCTCAAAGTATTTCTCACTACAAATGCCTATCAACATAGATCTACTGCTAGTTCTGAGCACATCGCAAACGGTCACGTAAACTCGTTAAGATCAGCCTACTATGCTCTATGAAATCACCAGCTGCAAGTACCTGTGTCTCTGGAAGAGTTAACTCAACAAAGGTAGGTGCATCATACCCATATAGTGCCATGAATGGAGACATCCTAATCGACATGTGATAGGTAGTATTGTAACAATACTCCCGTAAATAGAGCCATTTCCCAAGTTGTTTGACGATCGATAGCAAAACTCTATAAGTATCCCTCAACCCACTTATTTACAATCTCGATCTAGCCATCAATTTGGGGATGATAACTAGTACTCGGAGTGAGCTCTGAAAAGTATGTTCTATCCATCTTGGAAGCATCAATCCATCTTAATGTTTCTAATTTGTAAGTTACTAATAGTTAAGCAATCATGTGATACAATGGGTAATAGAAGTTCTCAAGTCTCTTCTCACATTTTGGCACACACTGTGATTGTAGCAACCAAGTACAGAAAAAGTTCTCTCATTCACCAGTCATAAACACTAAAAAGAGAGACCTCGGCAAAAACAAGCTTGGCTAATTATATCTACATCCAAAATTTCCTCTTCAGGGAGGTGGAATCCTTCCACAGGAAGTTTTTTTGTCATAAATTCTTACTCGCAAATTTTTTTTCCTCCAAAATAAAATCATATATTTTGTATTCTAAATAAAAATTTGCTTCCATTGTTCCTATAGGCTCTTCCTCTTCTAGTGGAAACATGAATGCCATGTATTCTTCTTCAACCTTTGAATCCTCATCCTCCAAATCTTCACTTTCCACTTCAAGTTCTCTTTTTGGTTCACAATATGTTACACAAATTCAGTAGCATTCTTTTGGGATTTCTTCTTGCAGGAAGGGAAACACTTCCATAAATGGACTCATCTGATAGCTCTTCTAGTCTTGTCAAATTTCCTTCCTGCAGCATTGTTTCAGTAGGCCTAATATAATGGTCTGATGTTCCCATTGTGGACTTATCTCCATCACCTCTAGAGATCCTCCCCTTCTATTTGGGAAGACAAATACCTCACACTTCTCTTGAGTTTTGACCCTTCATCTTTAGAATCTTCATTTAATATCTCAGGTTTTATCACCGGTTGAGGGGGATACAACTGATCCTTGAGAGGAGTTATCAACCCACCAGAACAATTACTACACATGGTCACACCTTGGGGAAATGTATAATTTTCATTCATTGAGGATGTTTCAGGCATCGCATAGACTTGCATCACATGGCCTGAGGTACAATCACTTGACCCATCACTGATTGGTCCATCATGAGTTAATCAGCTATTGCTTGACCAACCTCAGTGGGCTGATTCACCATAGAGTTTTGTACCTTATTGGTCATCTAAATGTTTCCCTGTTGGGGTACTGGCCAATTCTCTCCAAAATAATTATTTTGTGCCATAGATGCATCCAGTGCATTACTAACTCAATGAAGGCTAAGATCAATTCATTGCACGCATTGATGAATGAAGAGATGGGTAGGATCTCTGACTGAGTGGGATTTGGTAGATTTTGTTGTTGGAATATGGGTCATTGAGGTTCTTGATACCCTTGGTACATTTCAGCAAAAGATGGAAATGAGGCCAACACTATTTGTTGATAGGTCTACATACCCTGATATGAGGGGTTTGGCAATGAGGCAACTTGCAGTGGAGAAGGGTATTGGAATTGTGGGACGGGCATTTCAGGCATATGGGCAGGCTATCCTTTGTGAATGAGTTGAGACAACTCAGGTTCTTGCCCATATGGTATACTATACAGATGGCAGTATAGGGGTATAGGATGACTACTTGGGAGTTTGGTACCCATCACATACTAGACATCATTAGAGGATTTCCTCCAAGTGAGGTTGTCATATTGTTAACCAAAAACGTATTGGTCAAAGATTCATCTCATATTCATAAACAAAAATGAAAGACTTCAAAAGATGAACCAAAAAAGAATATTGTAAAACGAAAGAAAAATTTTCTGCTATGAACCTTGTAGTAAAATAAAAACGCATCCACACAATATTGCAATAATGATAGAAAATAAGCTTGAAATTAACAATATTGCAAGATGAAATGGGAATGCAGCAGATTATTTTGCAGAAAGCAAGAACACATGACAGAATTGCAAGCCTCTTCGAGAGGGCAACCTCCTTAGAAGCAGAACTTCAATACAACAAAATATGAGATACATTCATCTATGCCCCCTTGCTTTTTTAAAAACTCTTTGTAACCCTAACTATAACACTCAAGGGTCAGCTTCACATGCAAGTGGCCACCCAAGCTAGAATCTTCTACCAAACAAGCAATTACATTCTTTATAACGGTTACATTAAATGGCCCCACTTGTCTAGGTACCTCAAGTGCCACATACACATTACAAAAAATTACATAATATTATTAAGATGGGGTCCCCACATTAGGAAGGGGGTCATTACATAATAATAATGTTAAAAATGGGGTCCTAACATGCCCTTCCCCTTCAAAAAGCTTTGTCCTCAAAGCTAGAGATGAGAAAACTGTAGTGTAATCAGGTTCACGCACCCAGTTGGCTGGGTGTGCAAACCCGCACCCGCATCCGCACAGGGTCCGCGGGTTCACGATTGCGTACGACTAGGCCGAACCACATCCGAACCCTGTTTGATAGGGTTCAGCTTTGACCGAACCCTGTCAGTCAGCCCTGTGGTCAGTCAAGGTTCACCCAGCTGAACCCAGCCTAGTTTGGGCATTAACATAGGAAAAAAATGTGGTAACTATTTCTACGGTGGTAATTGTACTTTCCCTTATCCCGAACATTCCAAATCAACTGGTTTAATACATAGCAATCATGAACCACAGGCTATCTTTGCAACACGGAAGACGACTTGTATTTGATCTCATCAATTGGCCCCGGAGGATCACGGTACTAAGAGTATAGATGAATATAGAGATGGATGCAAGGAGTCTCGTTCTTGGGCTGTTACTCTTTTTATTCGCCTGTCATATGTGCAGGGTCGAGGCTGGTGTAGAAGATGTGGAGCGTGCGTCAACGTATATTGTCCATATGGATAAATCAGCAATGCCTAATGTTTTCGCAACTCACGAAGATTGGTATAAATCGTTGCTTTATTCTGTCAAAGGAGCACGAGGGTCGGCAAATCAAAGCGATCGAGGATTCACATCTTTACACTTACAATAATGTCCTGCACGGTTTCAGCGCAAAACTCACACAGTCAGAGCTTGATATGCTGGAGGAGATGCCTGGACATGTATTAACGTTCCCTGACCCCGTAGGCACTATGGATACGACTCATTCCTTAGAGTTCCTAGGATTGAGCCCCGACTTGGGTCTGTGGCCGGCATCCCGCTTCGGTGACGACGTAATCGTTGCCGTTCTCGACACCGGTATTTGGCCCGAAAGCCGAAGCTTCCTCGACAATGGAATAGGGCCGGTGCCCTCCAGATGGGGCAGTCCCAATATCTCAACATGCATGGTAGTAGAAAAGGACAATGGAAGTATCATGTAACCAACTCCCCTATGGATTTAAAAAAATAAAAAATAAACTTGATTATAACTAAACTTTATTACAACTAAATAACTAATATAATAATAAATAATTAAATTAATAACAAATATAATGCTTTAACTATTTTTTTAATTTTTTTTTGATAATATATATATATATATATATATATTTTAATTAAAAACTAGCCACACCCGCATCCGGCGAACCCTATTTTTGATAGGGGTCGCATCCGCACCCGCATCCCCGCACCTAGTAACCTTGGAAAACTGTTGTTGTAGCTATTGGAGAGGCTCCCATGTGGCATCTTCTGGCTATAAACCCAGCCACTGGACCAAAACTTCAGTGATGGTGTGGACGGAGAATGCTTGTTCTTGTTGTCACATTTTGCACGGGGTGCAATGTCTTCAATATTGTTTTGTAACAGTGCTGCTCTTCTTTTCCTCCTTCCGTTTTTCTCCCTTCTCTCCCTTTCCTTTTCTTTCCCATTCTCTTTCTCTCCCCCTTTTTCCTTGGAGTTCCCAGTTGATTTACCGGCTTTCCAGCGAGTCTATCCGAAATTGGCTAAGTCCGGGTGCAAAGTTCGCACTCGCCCGCTTTGGTGCGAGTGCGTCTCGCCCGTTTTGGTGCGAGTGCGTACTCGCCGTTTTGGTGCGAGTCCGACTCCGCCCCACTTTCGGCGCACCTTGCAGCGGTGGCGGGTCAATGCGAAAAGAGGTAAACGCGGAGCGGTCCATATGGCGGCGGACACCGTATTCGCCGTGTGCGGTTCGACTTCTCAACGGAGCCGAATGCGCCTGCGGTGTGGTGGGGAACAAACCCGAATTTGACCAAGGCTTGAAGGCCTTCCCGATCGCACGATTTCGCACGCATCCCAAGGAGCCCCGATCCCAAGAAAGATGGATAGACGCCTCTAAGGCGGGCATGTGTCCCAAGATAACCCATCGTCAAACAAGTGTCCGGCTTGGTTTGAACCAAGCTGCCGACCAAAGGGATAAGCATGGGCTGCCTCCACCGCTGCGTTATAGCCTCATTCAAAGCTGATCCGGGTTTCACCGCTCCGCTACTAGCAAGCCTGCCGACTTGAAGAATTACCCAGCACTCCGCCACGTAGCTGTCCAGCTTCCAGGAAGACCATGCTGCGGGTACGCCCGTCCGACAAAAGGTCGCATTTGCGGCTCTTTCGCCGCTTCGTCGGCTCATGTTTGGTCGGGACTCGTGCCCATTAATGTACGGGTGGGACTCGGGCTATAAAAGCCCATCTGAAATTCATTGTAAAGTGTGGAAGGGGAATGTTTGTTAGGGAACTCGTGCTTTGTACCGTGCTTCGCTTATGAATACAATCGTATGCCGGTTCGTTCTCTGTCTTTATCCTTTTATCCTGTCTTACATTATATGCCTTAGGCCCACCTGTGTCGTTGCTCGTTGATTCACTTTGGCATTTGGCGATCGGTTCCTCTAGCATTGCTTGCTTAAAGCACCTTCTGTACTTCATTATTTAAAGCATTCATTATAAATTTGGTAGCAGTTCCATCAGTTATGTGTGACGTTGCTGGCCCGTATCTGGTGATTGATGCGATCCCCTCTGTTAGTTCCTTGTAGGGAATGTTTGCTAGGGAGCCATTGAAGCTGTGCGGTTAAACTCTCTACCTAACACATATACCGGCTCGACATCTCTAGGTTTACTTTCTACCCCGTCGGTGTACGTATCCGGTGATTGATACGATCCTCGCTCGTTAGTTCCTTGTAGGGAATGTTTGCTAGGGAGCTATTGAAGGTGCATACGCTGTGGTGTATCGGAAGTACGCCTAGGTTTTGCGTTCCTTGTCATGCTCGTGTTTGTATGCGGTAAGTAGCGGTGATTGGTGTGTTCCGCTCGTTAGTTCCCCCCACCAACCTTTGGACATATTTGTATCTCTTTCGTACATTTGTCTCTTTCCGCTCCTTTATTTCTTTCCTGTTCCCTTTAGCTTAAATCAAGCCCCCCAAAAGGAGCCGGCCTTCTCCGAGATTGGCTCGAAGGCATCTCTTCCTTCCGGCCTTTCATGCTGGTGGGCGAATCTGGGCGCATTAACCAAAATCCTTTCCTCATGGCAGATTCGTAACCAACAGTTCTTCGGTCCAAAATGTTGTTAGGCTCCAAGATAATCGAGCCTTCATCATCTAACTCAGGGAATGTCAATTGGACTTGAATGCAGTTGTCAAGTACCTTCTTGAGACAAGAAACATGGAATACTGGATGGATCTTGGAAGAAAATGGTAATGCAAACTTATAGGCCACTTATCCAATCCACTACAATATCTGGTAGGGTCCATAGAATCGTGCTACCAATTTTTTATGAGCACGAAGTTGCACAAAAGACTAGTCATAGATTTGGAGTTGAAGAAAGACAATATCGCCTACATTGAATTTTCACTCAAAACAATGTTGGTCAGTCTATTGTCACATCCAATTTTGAGCCATCACCAAGTTCTCCTTCAATTGTTGCAAAGGTTGGGTATGGCGGTATGCTCCTAGAGAGTTGCATCCACCGCCTGAACCTTTGAGTGTCCAGGAACATATGAAGAGGGCGACAGGGGTGGGTACACATAAACTACCTCAAAAGGAGTCATTCTAGAAGTTGTGTGAAACAAAGTGTTGTAGCAACATTTAGCCAAAGGCAGCCACTTAGCCCACTATGTTGGGTGTTTAGAGGTAAAACAGCGAAGGTAGGTTTCCAAGCACTTGTTGACAATTTCAATTTGGCCATTCATCTGCGGATGGTAGGATGAGCTCATTCGCAGTTGTGTTCCCTGCAGTTTAAACAGTTCTTGCCAAAATCAACTGGTAAAAGTGGGGCCACAGTCAGACACAATGGATTTGGGCCAATGTTTCACGGGGATGCGTCCCCCACCCTTGAGAATGTGTCCTCGTCCCCCCTTTGTCCCCAGTATGGGGGGCCATCAAAGGGGACGTTTCCCCACCGTCCCCCTTTTGGGAGGGATAGGCAAGACGTCACCAGGACGCCCCCAAGCCGTGGGGGACCGTCTTCAGTACCCTTGCAGTGAGTGGACGCGGTGGAGGAAAGCTAGTTGTCCATAGGATGGATGGCTATAGCAAAGCAAAAGAGCAATAATTTAGGGGTGAAAACAGGTGTGTTGTGAACGAACTTCCCGATAGGCGAATATGTTATTACAGAGTTGAGCTCGTCATAAAGGCGATGGTGAGGGTATGAAAAAAAGTGTCGACGAGGCTATAAAAAGCAGCGTCGATTATGGAAAGAGTGGAGAAATGGGCAATGTCAATGATGGAAAGTGTGTGGAATTCTAGTGCAGTAATTTTTGCCTTCATATCCACCTTTGCTTGCAAAGTGGGGACACAATGATTGAGTGAGCAAATTCTTAAGAATAAGTCATTATTGTTGCCACATTTTGCACGGGGTGCCATGTCTTCATTTTTCTTGTAAGGATGTTGCTCTCCCTTCCCTCCTCCTCCTTTCCCTCTCTTCACTATCCCCTTTCTTCCCTTCCATCAGTTTCATTCCCTTCATTTCCCCCCCTTTCCTCTTTTACTTTTTTCTGTCATTTTCCCCAAAAGAGCAAAAGGCCCCTAAAATATTCTAAGTATAAGAGCGCAACCCGACTTCGCAACGAAGTCAGGCTACGCCCTTGAGTTTGAGCGTACTTGGGGAGCCGAAGTGCGGAGAGATGATCAAAATTTTGCTAAGTATAAGAGCGCAACCCGACTTCGCAGCGAAGTCGGGGTGCGCTCTCATTTCTGTGCGCACCTGGGAATCAGTGGAGCCCTGAAATTTCTAAGTATTGAGTGCGCAACCCGACTTCGCAGCGAAGTCGGGGTGCGCTCTCATCTTCATGCGCAGTCGGGGCGGTATGACCAAAAATGGCTAAGTGTTGGGTGCGCAACCCGACTTCGCAGCGAATTCGGGTTGCGCCCACTTACTTGTGCGCACTCGGGCAGAATGTTGAAGGCAGCCCGAAAATTGTCTAAGGCACGGAGGCCTCCCCAACTGCGCTACTTCCCCCTTGCGCTGTCTGATTGCGCTCCAATTCCGGGCGAAGTCGGGCAAGAAAGAGAGACGAAATCCCAAGGCAGATTTGTGACAGGTGTCCAGCCTCGGGATTCGAGTCAGAGATGTGACGGGTGGTGTGCAAGCGTGAACAAAATTATTGTACCGCAGCTACCCTCATTCATGCTGACTCGAAGTTTCATCTACCGCACTGCCACGTAGCTGCCAAGTTTTTAGGTGGACCTTGCTGCAAGTACAGTCCATATCCGCAGAGGTCAACATCAGCCGCTTTTTTGTCGCTTTTGTCAGCTTTGTCAGCTATTGTCACGTCTGGGATTTTGTGCCCAAAATTGTAATTGGGGGGAAAATTGCGCTATAAATAGTTGTGCCGTATCATTGTAAAGAGGTGGAAGGGGGATATATTGCTAGGGAACCATTGTAGCTATGCATTTGCATCTGAATACAAAATACACTTGGCTCTATTGACTGTTCTTGTTTTGTATGCTGCCTCTATTTAGCATTTCTGCCTCATGTTGCTTATGTTATTGCTTACTGTTATTCTGCTATCTGGATATCGGTATTTGATAGTTAAGTATTCCTGGAGTGCATAGTTAGGGGATACATAGAATGAATGACATTGGTAGTTTATGTAATGTATTTTGTGTTTAGTTGATGTTAGTAGTGGTGATTGATAGTTGATGTGCTGCTTATCCTCCCCACCCAATACAAATACATTTATATTTCTTTCTGCATTTATAATTTCTTTCCTGCACTCTAAGCTGATAGACAACTGAGAAAACATAGGAAGTCGGCCTCCTCCGGAGATTGGCACGAAAGGCATTCCTTCCTTCCGGCATTTCAATCTGTTGGGCGAATCTAGGGCGCATTACACTAAATCCTATCCTAGTGGCAGATTCATAACCAACAGTTTCTCTGGCACGCCCGGTGGAACTCGAAGCATTGGTGTTCGCTTCATTGCTGTTAAATCGGAACACCTGGCAACTCTGCAAGTACCTGAATATCCTCTGAGTCTGTGAGACCGGTCCAAGCGCCTTCATGCATACAAGGTGGAGAGCAAGGAATCCGGGAAACCAGCTTGATCTCTACGAAATTGACATCAACGCTCCTGGAGAGCGCGTAAGGCTGGTTGACTACCAAGCTCGCATAGACGAATCCGAAACCGAAGTCGAAGAGGCCGAAGTTGAAGAACAACCTACAACTTCGGACAACACCGATACCGAGTACACGACCGGAGGGGAAGAAGACATGGCTGCCCAGCAAAATGATGACGACCTCTTCCCAGTGGTTGACTCCACAAGGCCCTTGGCTGTAGTCGAACAAGAGGCTGTACCCCCCGCTGCCTTGAAATCCATCCCTACTTACGATGGCTACGGCAAAACGGCATATCAGCACATCCAAGACATTTTGGCCTTGGCTGCGCTACACTCTATTACGAATGAGAGTGTCAAGACCCGTCTATTGGCTCTTTCTCTGAGGGGGAAGCTTCTCTACTGGTGGAGATCTTTGCCAAAAGGATCTATCACGGGGTGGCCTCAGTTGGCAGACAGGCTCGTAAAAGGATGCAACGAGTCTGCCGACCCCTCTTCATTGTTGCATCAGTTTCAGAGTATCTAATGCCACCCACAAGAGGAGATATCAGACTTCAACATAAGGTTTGCGAGGTCCTGGAAAAGAGTACCTCGTGAACTGCGACCTTCGGCGGTTCAAGCTGCACACTATTACATGAAGTCTTTCAATTCAAATATTTGCCTACTTCTCAAGATAGCCCGGGTCAATACTTTCCTTGCCCTATACGAAGCTACCCAACAAGCAGAATTAGACATAATCTCTATAGGCAGACTTCCGCATAGAATGCAGCCTCCCATTTATCCTAATTTTCCTCAGTCCCAATATCCATCGGCGTCTGGTGTAATGCCATCCTCCTCAAATCAGCACCCCCAGCAGCCATGGAATCCAACACCGATTATAAACCCCTACGGTCAGCCTCAGATCCATTATCCTAATCCGCCACCTCCACCTCCACAGTATCCCGCACTCCCAGCTCCCCCTCATTACGCGGCGTATTCTGCACCTCCGCCATTAGCTGCAATACCTCCGACGGCCCGGCCGGCGCTCGCCGATAATGATATTCGGAATAAAATCCTTCAGGAGGTACGGGCTCTGGCCTCTGGGTATCATACTATTTCCAACGATATGACAATAATGAAGAAGAAGCAAGCCCAGATGGAGTTCCTTCCAAGGAGACCATATCATCCCCCGACGCTAACAAAAGATCAAGCTACACAAGCTCAAAGACACCCCCCGGCGAGGAATGCTGCCAATGAGGTTCAACCTGGCACTTCTGACCAGGTTAACTGGTGCTCCACATGCAACGATCCACACTCAGAGGAGAGTTGCACGCTGCATCAGCATTATCTTCAGACCCTTACGGGCAGCGCCATGGAGGACGAAGCATACATGATCCTGGACGATGAAGGCAACTTTGCAGTCCCAGAAGAAGATCCCGCATTGCTCTTGACCAAGGAAGGCAGAAGGCCCATTGAGGCTACCACGGCCCAAGCAAAGCCGTTGAAGGTATATGCCAGAAGAGAGAAGGCGCAGCCTGCTAGGCTACCACCTGACAAGTCACCTTGGCCCCCTACAACCAAAGAAAGGTTCCCTACGCTCAAGGCTCCCGCGATGAAGGCTCCCGCAGCCCAACCTCTAGCCGAAACAAAAGAACAAGCTCAAGAGAAGCTGAGGTATCCGTCGCTGACGAAGAGACAAAGTCGAAGCCACGCAGCAATACCGGACCAGGTATGAGCCAGCGAAAGAGATAGAGGGAGTCGGCACTTCAACCTACAATATAGTTGATGAGCTAAAAAGGACCCCGGCAAATATAAGTATGTACGAGGCTCTTCTGCTCCCAGGGCAAGTTGATATGTTGCAAGAATCCTTGAAAAGCGTAAAATATGGAAAGCCGACGCAGCCTGCTGTGTTAGCTCAGCCCTTGACAGTTTCTGCTACCGGGAAAAACAAGCCACCTCCTTTCTATCTGTCATTACGGATGGAAGGCTATATAGTACACAACTGCATGGTGGATTCTGGTGCGTCCACTATTGTCATGCCGAGAGTCGTCTGCGAGGAGACCGGTATGGAATATACAAGGAGCAGCCAAGGTGTGCTGCAGCTAGACACACCCCTGTCAAGACAGTTGGTGTCATCAAAGATATCCCGATCCGACTGCATAAAGCCCTCGACATAGTGGTCATCCAGGAAGTCGTTGTGGTCGACTTGGAACCCTCCTTCGGCATGTGTCTCTCTAGGGAGTTCACTGCAAAGTTGGGTGGATATCTGTCTCTGGATTACTCACATATGGAAGTGCCCTTCAAAGGAAGGAGATTAAAGATCTATAATGAAAAGCCTTCCACATTTCTAGTAGAGAAGAGCCGCAGAATGACATGGTTCAGCTGACAACGGAAGAACTGGTAGAGGTGGATATGACAGAAGAGGCCCTTGAGCTGTTACAAGTGGAGGATGAGTTCTCCTTGCTAGACTTCAATGGCATATCAGCGCATGTCCTTCAGCCTGTCTAACGTCGGCGCTACATTTCAAAGAGCTATGGACTTGGCATTCCGGGAGCTGTTCAACAAGGTCATTGTCATCTATTTGGACGATATGACTGTATTTTCACATAAGAGAGCGGACCACGCTTCCCACTTGCGGCAAATATTTGAGAGATGTCGTGAATTCGGCATTTCCATCAACCCGAAGAAGTCAGTCTTCGCGATAAAAGAAGGTAAGCTGCTAGGACATGTCATTTCTGAGAAAGGCCTTGCAGTGGATCCTGATAGAGCAGAAGCCCTTCTTCGCTTACCCATCCCAGTTGACAAGAAGGGGCTACAATCATTTTTTGGCCAAATCAACTTCGTGAGGAAGTTCATACCGGACTTCGCACAAGTAATTAAGCCCATGGCCAAACTCCTAAAAAAGAATATCGAATTCTTGTGGACTGACGAAAGGAAACAAGCCTCGAAGAGATCAAGGCTAGAATCGCGCAAGCTCCAGTATTGATAAATCCAGATTATTCCAAGGATTTCATCATGTACGCGGTGGGAGAGCCCGAGAGCTACGCCGCAGTCCTGACTCAGAAGGGAGATGATGGCGAAGAACGCCCCATAGCGTTCTTAAGCCAAGTGATTCAACCGCATGAAGAAAAATATAATTTTATTGAGCGGCAGGTGCATGCAGTCATGAGATCCCTCAGGAAGTTCAGGCACTTCGTCTCCCAGAGCCGGATAACTATCTTCGTGATACATCCAGACGTCAGGAATTTCATTGTACAAGGGGAGCCAGGTCACAAGAGGGCAAGATGGATAGCCAAAATCCAAGAATTTGACATAGAGGTACGTCCACCGAAGTTGATCAGAGGCCGAGCCCTGTGCCAAGAGCTGGCCCGAAGTGCTGCTGCTGAAATCTCTGCCTGCCAGTGGGAAGATCCAATGGTGGAAATTAACCTTGCCAACTCCTTATCAGAGGAGATTGATTGGACGAATGACCTGGTGCGGTATTTTAGCACAGGGAGATGTCCAGATCATCTCAATGCCTCACAAAGAAGGAGGTTTAGGCTGAATGCCTTGAGATATGTACTACGCCCCGAGGGGCTGTATTTCAAAAATATTGACGGCATCCTGTTGCGATGCGTCAGGGAATCAGATAAACCAAAGCTCCTTGGAGAATTCCACTCCGGGATGCCTGGAGGACATCATTCAGGGGGGCCTACGGCCTTATAGATTATCAAAGCTGGGTTTATTGGCCCACCCTCTTCACAGACGCACATGCGGTCTGTGTAAAATGTGAAAAATGCCAAAGGTTTGCCGGCAGGAATAGGAAGGCACCCTTGCCCCTCCAACCAATTCAAGCCGAGACTTCGTTTCAGCAGTGGGGTTTGGACTTCGTCGGAACCATCACGCCTAACTCTATAGCGGGACATAAGTTCATCCTTACAGCCACCGATTATTTCACTCGGTGGGCAGAGGCGATCCCCACTAAGCATGCGGACCAAGAAACGGTCATTGGGTTCCTTGAGAGCCTCATCACCCGTTTCGAGGTCCCGCAGGCAATAGTTACGGACAACGGTCCGGGGTTCACGGGTGTTGTACTCACGGAGTTCACCGACAAATACGACATCTATCACAAGATGTCCTCAAACTACTACCCGCAGGGGAATGGCCTGGCCGAGTCCACTAACAAGAATCTGCTGAAGATTGTAAAAAAAACAGTAGAAAGGAACAAGAGGACGTGGCACCTACTTTTGAACCGGGCGTTATGGGCGGATAGCATATCTTTCAAGAAATCTATCAAGACATCCCCCTACGCGCTTTTATATGGCAAGGAGGCAGTTTTGCCTACCCACATAGAAATGCCCGCACTCTGGTTGTTAGATGAAGAAAAAGGCGATGGGGATCCAGTGGACGCCAGACTTTGTCAACTATTGCAGTTAGAAGAAGAAAGGGAGAAGGCATACCAGGCCTTTACCAAACATGCCGAGGTAACCCAAAGCTGGTTTGCAAAAGGCACCACCACCCGGGTTTTCAAAATCGGGGACCTAGTGCTCAAGTGGGACTCACTCAAAGCAAAGTCGGGCAACCATGACAAATTTGATGCCCTCTGGGAAGGCCCCTATCAGATCGCTCGGGTAAACCAATTCAACGCGTTCGTGCTCAGGGACATGGAGGGATAGTTTCTCCCTATTCCCGTCAACGGTTTCCACCTAAAAACCTATCACCACTGAAGGTGCCCGAGAGGTCCTTCCTTGTACATATTTTTTCCTGCATTTCAGTTTATGTCAGAATGTAAATATTTCTTTCAGTTATTCAGTATTCAGTTTTCGTCAAGGATGGGGAGTTTTTGCCCCTTGAACAAGTAAAGCTGGATTGGCTGTCTTTCGAGGCAGATACATCAAAAATTGACAGTTGGGCCGAGCCAGTCCAGGAGACACAGGTAACCCAAATGGTGTCAAGATATTGCAAGATTAACACCTCCCTTCAGGAGTTGGGAGAGAGAGATGACACCGTCGATGTACACGTGGTTGCGGCATTCAGAGCAACGCTGAAGGATGTCAGCGATTTAGGGCCCTTCCAGGCAACAGCTTGGGACCAGGCCAAGACTGCATACAATCACGTTCACGAACGGGAGCAACCTGCCGAGCGAGAAGGCGACAGTGGTGAGCATTCGAATTCAAAAAGAGGAGTAGAATCAGAAGAAGAGACTGTTGAGAGTGAATCTGAAGAAGAGCAGTTACCCAAAAAGGGGACTCAGCAACAGCAGGAGCAACGGGATGCAGGGGAAGGGAGTTCCTTTGCACCCAAAGGATAAAGGCCTGGTTCATTGCATCGGGGCGAGCTCGACACCCCGTGAGCCGCTAGGAATGTGGCCACATTTTGCACGGGGTGCCATGTCTTCATTTTTCTTGTAAGGATACTGCTCTCCCTTCCCTCCTCCTCCTTTCCCTCTCTTCACTATCCCCTTTCTTCCCTTCCATCAGTTTCATTCCCTTCATTTCCCCCCCTTTCCTCTTTTACTTTTTTCTGTCATTTTCCCCAAAAGAGCAAAAGGCCCCTAAAAAATTCTAAGTATAAGAGCGCAACCCGACTTCGCAGCGAACTCGGGCTGCGCCCTTGAGTTTGAGCGCACTTGGGGAGCCGAAGTGTGGAGAGATGATCACAATTTTGCTAAGTATAAGAGCGCAACCCGACTTCGCAGTGAAGTCGGGGTGCGCTCTCATTTCTGTGCGCACCTGGGAATCAGTGGAGCCCTGAAATTTCTAAGTATTGAGTGCGCAACCCGACTTCGCAGGGAAGTCGGGGTGCGCTCTCATCTTCATGCGCAGTCGGGGCGGTATGACCGAAAATGGCTAAGTGTTGGGTGCGCAACCCGACTTCGCAACGAAGTCGGGCTGCGCACTCGGGCAGAATGTTGAAGGCAGCCCGAAAATTGTCTAAGGCACGGAGGCCTCCCCAACTGCGCTACTTCCCCCTTGCGCTGTCTGATTGCGCTCCAATTCCGGGCGAACTCGGGCAAGAAAGAGAGACGAAATCCCAAGGCAGATTTGTCCCTTATCAGATTCTGATAGGTGTCCAGCCTCGGGTTTCGAGTCAGAGATGTGACGGGTGGTGTGCAAGCGTGAACAAAATTATTGTACCGCAGCTACCCTCATTCATGCTGACTCGAAGTTTCATCTACCGCACTACCACGTAGCTGCCAAGTTTTCGAGTGGACCTTGCTTGCAAGTACAATCCATATCCGCAGAGGTCAACATCAGCCGCTTTTTTGTCGCTTTTGTCAACTTTGTCAGCTATTGTTAGGTTTGGGATTTTGTGCCCAAAGTTGTAATTTGGGGGAAAATTGCGCTATAAATAGTTGTGCCATATCATTGTAAAGAGGTGGAAGGGGGATATATTGCTAGGGAACCATTGTAGCTGTGCATTTGCTTCTGAATACAAAATACACTTGGCTCTATTGATTGTTCTTGTTCTATATGCTGCCTCTATTTAGCATTTCTACCTCATGTTGCTTATGTTATTGCTTACTGTTATTCTGCTATCCGGATATCGGTATTTGATAGTTAAGTATTCCTGGAATGCATAGTTAGAGGATACATAGAATGAATGATCGGTAGTTTCGTAATGTATTTTGTGTTTAGTTGATGTTAGTAGTGGTGATTGATAGTTGTTGTGCTGCTTATCCTCCCCACCCAATACAAATACATTTATATTTCTTTCTGCATTTATAATTTCTTTCCTGCACTCTGAGCTGATAGACAACTGAGAAAACATAGGAAGCCGGCCTCCTCCGGAGATTGGCACGGAAGGCATTCCTTCCTTCCGGCCTTTCAATCTGCTGGGCAAATCTAGGGCGCATTACACTAAATCCATCCTAGTGGCAGATTCGTAACCAACAATTACCAGGAGCAACACATATAACAAACCATCTTTCAATGTCACGTTGTTGAAGAATTTGGAATTTTGGTTCTGCTAACTTTATGTTGATATGAAAGGTTGACAAGATATTTTAAAAAAATTGGAATCCATGCATATAGACAAAAAATTATTATGATTGAGAAGAGGTATTAAACCCTGAAATTTTATTATAAAAATATTTTAAAAAAAAATGGAAAAAACTTTAAATAATGATAAAAAAATTTATTGTGTTTGGGAACTCTTATCTTTTCTTTTTTCCTTTCTACCTTCTTAGAAAAAATCCATTCTAAAATATAGATAGGATATTTGATGTTTTGTTAATTTATTTGGTTGAAGTCTATGTTTGAACTAAATTGATAAATTTTATTATTAAAAATTAAGTTAAATTTATTTTTTATAAATATATTATTTTTAATTAATATTAATTTTATTTAATAAGATAAATAATTTAAAATATATTATTTTAAAAATATTTTCAACTTCATATTATATATTTATTCAACTTCAAAATTTCATATATTGATCAAGAGGATGCGAGACAGATTGATGAGGATGAGGATTAGAAGGATTTGGTTGGAGTTCCATTAGAGGCTCTTCACTTGGATGATGGGGGTAGATCATCAGATACAAATACCGATAGCCCAGCAGAAGGCACACTACAAAATGAAAATGTTTTAATACTATTATACTTGTCGTCCCCTAGCCGTTTCCCAAAATTGCCTTGCAATCCCCCGCGCTCCCCAAAACTCATTTCCCCGTCCCCCTATCCCCCCGTCCCCGATACTTCTGTAACTTTGATTTGGGCATACCATGGAGTTTGAAAATGGAATCCATGAATATTTGAGCAATGGTGGAGGTATGGTAAGGAAGGGTGAGGCAACAAAAATGAGCATACTTTGAGACACGGTCCACCACCACAAGAATCACCGATTTTCCTCGGGATTTAGGAAGCCCTTCAATAAAACCTATGGAGATATCAGTCCATACATTGTCTGGGATTGGCAACGGCTGAAGAGGGCCTGGAGTACGAACTATTTCTCCTTTCATCCATTGGAAAATTTCACATTCGGCCACAAAAGTTTGAATATCTTTTTTCATTCCCTCCCAATAAAATGACCTTTTAGCTCTCTCATGTCTTCAAAAATCCTAAATGGCTTGCAGTAGGTGAAGCGTGCATTTCCCTCATGATGTCCTCATAGAGTGAAGAAGTTTTCAAAACCACAATGCAACCTTGATATCTTAACAAGTGTCCATCCCATAAATACCCGACATGTGATATGGGATCCCTTTGGAGTTGTTTCAACAAAGTTTGTAAGGACGGTTCCTTGGTTGCTTATTCTTTAAGTTGGGATTCCCATTGGGGAAGTGGGGACGAGAGGACACACCCTATCACTTGATCCTCAAACTGATGGGAGAGGGCATCTGCCGAATTATTCTCCTTTCTTTTCTTATACACAATGTCATAATTGTAGAGTGAACCAACATAAATCTCATTGAATCAATTGCTTAAATAATACAATAGATGCCTTAGAATAGTCCGGTGAAGACGAAACTAACCAGGCATGAAATAGGATGCCTTAGAATAGTCCGGTGAAGACGGAACCTCCTAGGCGAGAAATAGCCATTGTTATAACAACGTAACAATAGCCTAATAATGAAATAAACAAATATAGCTACGCTAACATCCCCCCTTATTACATTATTTGGGTAATAATATAACTACTAGCTATACTAACATCCCCCCTGATTACATCATTTTGCAATACATAGAGAGTTGCGAAACAATTCAAATTTGACACGTGCAAGTGCCTTAGTGAAAATGTCTGCAACTTGAGCATCGATGGAGATGTACTGAAGCTGAATTCGATGCCTTGGAACTTCATCTCGAATGAAGTGACACTGTGTATCAATGTGCTTGGTTTTCTCATGATGCACTGGATTCTTAACAAGGTTCAAAACACCCTAGTTGTCGCAGAACAAGTGTATTGGAGATTTTGATGGATGACCCATACTTGTCAGAATGTGATGCAACCATATCACTTCGCACACAGCTTCACGTGCGGCGCGATACTCGCTCTCGTAGATGAGATAGCAACCACATGTTGCTTCTTGTTGTGCCAAGAGACAGGACCGGATCCAAGATGAAATATATATCCTGAAGTTGACTTACGATCATCATATGACCCAGCATAGTCAGAGTCCGTGTATCCTTGCAAGAACAATTTGTCATTCCTCTTGTATTCTAGGCCATATTCCATTGTGCCACGGACATAGTGAAGATGGAACTAACCAGGCATGAAATAGGACACCTTAGAATAGTCCAATGAAGACGGAACCTCCTAGGCGAGAAATAGCCATTGTTATAACAACGTAACAATAGCCTAATAATGAAATAAACAAATATAGCTACGCTAACAATAATCATACCCCAACAATTTTGAAACCCATTTCTATTGTGCTAGAGTAGATGCACTTTGTTCCAAGAAATATTTCAAACTTTGGTGGTTTGTATTAATGGAGAAATGCCTCCCAATGAGATACGGTCACCAATGATTGACAACATGGATAATGGCCATCATTTCCTATTCATAAGTAGACTTCCCCAGACTTTTCCCCAACAATGCTTTACTACTGAAAGCTAGTGGTCGCCCTTCTTGCATTAACACGACACCAATGCCATGGCCCGAGGCATCACTTTCAATTATAAAGGGTTTGGAAAAATCAGGAGTGGCTAACACCGGCGTTGAAGTCATGGCTTCCTTGATATCTACAAAAGCTTTTTCTGCTAGAGCTGACCACATAAAGGAGTTCTCTTTTAACATGGCAGTAAGTGGGGTAGCCAATGAGACCCAAAAATCCTTGTAGTGCCTTGAGAGTTTGTGGCTTAGGCCAAATTTGTATTGCTTCAATTTTCTTTGGGTCAAGCTTAACACCTTCCTATGAGACTATACCCCTAACATTCTACCTCCTATAGACCAAAGGAATATTTAGATTGTTTGGCAAATAATTGATGGTCTTGTAGTGGTTACAAAGTTTGATCCAAAGGTTGCAAGTGCTCAACCCAAGTGCAAATGTATATGGAATATCATCGAAGAAGACCAAAATAAACTTGCGAAGAAATGGGCGAAAGACATTATTCATGAGGCTCTGAAATGTTCAAGGGGCATTAATTAGGCCAAACGACATGACCAAAATTTGTAATGTCCCTCATGAGTATGGAATGTTGTTTTCGTAATGTCTTCCTCCTTGAGCCTTATCTGATGATAGCCAAAGCGGAGATCAAACTTGCAGAATAGCTTTGTGCCATGTAACTCATCCAACAATTCATCGATCACAGAGATAAATTTGTCCTTAATGGTGGGCTTATTGAGCTCACGAAAGTCTATATATAGCTGCCACGACCAATCTTTCTTTCTGACCAATAGTACTGGTGAAGAGAAAGGATTGTTACTAGGTCGAATTACCCCTGTTTTCAGTAACTCTTGAACCAACTTCTCAATTTCTGACTTTAGCACAAAGGGGTGTCTATAGGGTCTGATGTTAGGTGGAAAGCTAAATAGTACCAATTGTATTGCATGATCATGGGAATGACGTGGGGGTAATCCCGTCAGTTCCACAAAAATTGAATTATATTTGGTCAAAATGAGTTACAAATCCCCTTGGGGTTTGTCTGCTTCTGTCGCCTGTGGTTGAATTGCAAACAATTGGGCTACTACCCCATGTGAGGATTTTTTTAATAATTTCTCCATTCGGCTTGAACTGAACCTGTGGAGATCCTGTCGGTGAACCACAGAGTGTGTATGAGAGACTTGCATCCATAGTTCGGCAAAATTTTGGGCTATTTTTCCTAAAGTATGGATCCATTGTGCCCCCGACACAATATCACATCCTCCAAGTGGAAGAGCAAATATATCAATTTTGAGTGCATAGTCCCCTATCCTCAACTTAACATTTTGACATTTACCCTTACACGATAATGTTCCTCCATTTGCAACCATGACTTCAAAAGAGTTACAAGCATGTATGTAACAGTTCGCTTGCTTAGCTACTCATGGATCAATGAAATTATGCTTACTGCTTGAATCAATAAGAAATATTATTCTTTGCCCTTTGAATAATCCTACTACCTACATAGTCTAAGGGGTCAAGATTACTACAAGTGCATGAACGGAAATCTCTGGTTGTGGTTCTTCCTATGCTTCACCCTCATCCTAAGGCTCTTCCTCCTTCGGTTCTACTTCTTCGTCAGGTATTTCATTCACTACTGAGTCATCCACATCCAACAAAAACAATTTCTATTGTACACATTTATGCCTCGGCGAATATTTCTCATCATAATTATAACATAAGACTTGTGCTCTACAAGCATCCATTTCCTCCATAGTCAATCACTTAATTGGAGATTTATTGCTAGTATTTGATGTGAACTTGGATGGAAATGAAGGTTTGGCGTGTGGAAATTTTGATGACCGCCTCTGGGTAGACAATTTTTCCTCTGCTAGTCTAGCCAATACTATGGCTTGCATCATAGATTGTGATTTGAACATTTGTACCTCTACCTTGATATCATCTTTCAACCTATTGATAAAACAACTCTGAAAAAATCCTTCATTCAAACCCCTTGTCCTATTAGCCAATTTCTCAAACTAAGTCTGATACTCTCAAACAATAGAGGTCTATTTCAGTTTTGTTAAGGCTCTTGTAAAGTCCTCATACTCACTAGGGCCAAAACTTGTGAGTAAGTGAGACTCAAAGTCTTCCCAAGAAAGATCAAGAGTCATGTTTTGTACCCATTGATACCATTATCGGGCCTTGGATTCAAAATTAAAGGATGCCATAGTGACCCATAAATATCGGGAGACATTATGGAGTTTGACGAATTGATCCACCCTCCACAACCAACCATCAAGGTCCTTTCCTTTAAACTTGGGAAAGTCTAATTTGGGCATTTTAAACGGGGTATAAGTGTCAAAAAGAGCATGATGGGTTTCTCCATCTCTATTTCCTGAACTGACACCTGGTCCTTCAGTGTTAATATGTTGGTATAATTTTGGGCCTTCCTTTAAAGCCTCTTCAACCTCAAGGAATTTTTCTTCAATCCCTGTTTTGACTTTAATCTAGTCAAATTTCAAGACCTACATGTGATCTTTCATATGTTTAACTTCTTGTCCAATGTGTGCCATTTGGCTTTGTAGGTTACTAAGTGTTTGATTTATTTGTTCCATATATTGGTTTTGTTCCATCTCCCTCATTGCTCCTCTGGTCCCTCCAACCATATAATTGTGATTTGGACCACCCTAACTGACATACTAAAAATATGTGTTGTTCCAAGGGTTACTATTTTTAGTAATAGTCCAAAAAAGTGTTTGGGTGCTATATATTGAAATAATCAGTTTGAAAATACGAACACAATGGCCTAGGTCTCAAAAAGACGTTTTTCAGCACCTAGACTTTTTTTTTTTTAAGACGTATTGTCTTTGTCTCTCCTAAAGCTTTTCTTCAACTAAAAAAGGCTTTCTTCTCTAGTCCCCAACAACTGCCATATCAATTACTAGTTGGTCTGTTATCCCCAACTACCTTGTCAAACTGTCACTAACACTATCCTATCCGACACTGTGACTGATTGTTACTAACAACTGTCCGAGCAGACTCTGTTTTGAATTTTACTGAACTGCTTGTCTAACACTGTTTTTGTCTCACTGATAACTACCCTGTCTGACTCTGTTCTCAACTGTTACTATCCCCAACAGTTTCTTCTTCAGCCAAGAATGTTTATAGTATCGTCAAATTCGTGATAGGTGGTCTCTGTAGTATGCTCAAGTCTATGATTAGGGTTTTGGAGGTGTAACATATGACTGTAACAGGGTAACACTAAGGTGTGTGTATTGTCCATAGCCCTCTATTATACCGCAGCGACAAAAAATAATGCTTAGACCAATATTTCAGGGCACCACTCAAGGAGGATTCCACGCATACCCTTGAGCGCACTACCCGCCTCTTTTACAATATGGGAGCATATTCTTTCCCAAGTGTTGTGCTCGATGCACTATGGATATATACACAGTCAAAAATCTTCCTACTGCTAAAGGTTTCTCCTAATCCAAGGGGGATCTCCCGGTATACTCGAAGATACGTGGGAGCTCAAGTCCATATACAAGTGTTGTCTAAGGCCTGGGTATTGGAGTTTGATCACCCCTTATTTCATTAGATGCTTACGGGCAATCTAGCTTAGCCAATAACGACAACTCCTCTGTGATATTTTAAAACCCCCGACTTTGGGTTTTTAACCTATTAAACTAAAATAGAGGAAAAAATGGCTCGATTTTCTCTTTTTCTTTATAGGAAAATGAAAACGAGGAAAATTTATACCTAAAAATTGGAAATGGCAGGACATGAATTGTTTGCACTATAGCAGGACGCGGCCTTACAAAGCGCTCTGATTCCACTTGCAGTTAAATAAAAACACATCCACATAATATTGCAATAATAACAGAAAATGAGCTTGAAGTTAACAATATTGCAACATGAAATGGGAATGCAGTAAATTATATTGTAGAAAGCAAGAACACATTACAAAATCGCAGGCCTCTTCGAGGGGGCAACCGCCTTTGAAGCAAAACTTCAATACAACAAAATATGAGATACCTTCATCTATGCCCCCCCTGCCTTTTTAAAGACTCTTTGTAACCTTAACTATAATGCTCAAGAGTCGGGTTCACATGCACGTGGCCACCCGAGCTAGAATTTTCTACCAAACAAGCGATTACATTCTTTATAATGGTTACATTAAATGGCCCCACTTGTCTAGGCCCCTCAAGTGCCACATACACATTACAAAACATTACATAATATCATTAAAATGGGGTCCCCAAATTAGGAAGGGTGTCATTACATAATAATAATGTTAAGATGGGGTCCTAACAACTTTAGAACAAAAAATGACAATTTTAGAACAGGAAAGAAAATTTCAAAACGAAAAAGAAAGTTTCAAAACAAATAGAAAAATTCAAAACGGAAAATTTTGGAACAAAAAGGAAAATTTTAGATCAGGAAAGAAATTTTCAAAACAAAAGAGAAAATTCACTTAGTCAATTTCTTCACCACAAAATTTCCATCTCAATTGTTCGTGAAAACATAGAATTTGAAAAACAAGATGGATCTATTGAACAACAAATTATGAGATAGGCAAAATCTTGAATTAATTCGAAAATCGAAATTTGCATGAACATTACGAAAGAAATGAAATCTGAAAGGAAAAACACAACTCGTAAAGTTTGATACACATTGATTAGATTTGGAGCCAAATGGGAAGACTTGATGAAACGGTTTGTAGGTTATGTGTGTTTTAGTGTGATATACAAACTCTTCTACAAATTTGAAGAATACAAGGTATATTTTTGTAGATCTGAAAATTTAGATACAAGTGGGGTAAGATCGATTTTTTACAAACATTGCAGTTGTGGGTCCTACTGAGTGTGCCAGAACTATTGAACACAAAAATCATAAAGTGAGATTTGCACTTGTGACCATAATTTAACAAATGGATAGGAGGGAGTTTACTCTTCCGAACCTCTTGATTTGAGTCAATTCCCTTCTAACTTAGCTAAAACGTGAAAAATCAAATATAAATATGCAAGAATAAATCCGATCTCCTTTGTGAGGGAAAAGGTTACAAGAAAACACTTAAAATAAAAGGAAGAAAAATATGACCGAAGCTGTAGCAGTTTCACTGTGAACCAATGAAGGTTCCAAGTAAAACCAAATAACTTTAGTGCACCAGATCTGGAATACCTGCAAAGAACAAGGAAAAGAAGCGAACAAAAGAGTGGAAAGGCAGAGCCACTAACACTACATTCCATGAAAGAAGAGGTCACTTGACATAGTAAATTCATGAACCATACTTGATTCTTTATTTATTGCAAAGTCTGAATACAACACACACTGGATAGCAAAGCATAGCTCTAGATCTCTTGAATTTGCCAAAGAATATTTACAATGAGAATGAATCTCTTATTTATACCTGAAAATGTAACCTATTCTGTTTTTAAACTGCAGTTAAAATTTAAGATGCGAACTCATCATCCTTATCCGCAACTACAAATAGGGCACACAGCATGGAACGACGCATACAGGAACAAGAGGTGCACTGGAACGGAGCGAGGTACACAATTTCTGGACACTTAGCCAATTTTCGCTGATTTATGCACTGCTCTGTCTTCTACCTCAGCTTGTGCAACAGATCTTCGTTTGGATCATGATAGTTGTAGCAAGCTACTACACTTCCTAATATAGTTTTGGATTTTATAGCAATATTATGGCCATGCAAGATGCCAAAACCATCTTTGACACGTGACATTTATTAATTCCTATCAACAAAGCTCTAACAAATTTCTGAAAAAGCAACTAACACAAAAACAATGAGAAAAAAATAACGGAAGGGTGAGTCTAGGCCTGATAAATCTTGGGCAGCCAAGAAGATAACATCATAGAAGTGGGATGATGAAGATACACAGAGACAACTTGAACGGATATAAAATCTTAGATATAGATGACATCTAAAAACACTACAATCTATAGCTTTTAGATTTCACACAAATACAACCCACAGCATAATCTTGACTCACAATAAATGTTTTATCATAAGGAAACAAGTCATTTCTTTTCCTGCTAATATGTTGCACAATACCCCTAGTGCCTTGCATGTGACTTCAAGTTTAGAGGTCACTTTACGTTGACACAACCTAGAAAAAGCCTGTCTTGCCTCCTGCACTCACTCTTGTTGTGATCGAATTCATGGATGTCACCATTTAAGGAAACTTGATCATCCTCAAATTTCCTCTTAGATATATTCCCATTTTTGTTCCCCTTTCTCAAGATATTGCTTTCTCAAAATTTCCCAGAATGAAGCTGTTCTAGTGTTCTATCCTTTGTTCCAATGATCAAATTGTTTGCATGTTCTTCTCACTGCAACTTAGACTGATATCATCATGCATGTACTTTGCAAATGTGTCCAGTTTCATCCTACTGATGACTGAAAATATAATCTAAAAAGAATTTTTCCAAAATGCTTAATGTCAGCATTCAAAAATATTACTAACAATTGTTCTTCATATGGTATTTATCAACTCTCTAACATAACCCTGTAAGTCACTTGTCATCATTTGAATTTTACTGTCAGGAATTGCAATTAGGAATGTTTTTTGGATTGAACTGGTAGCACCTTTTACTATCATGTTAATTTTCATGCGTCATAGAGAAAATAAACATCATAAAGAAGAAATGGCGGTTAACTTCAAGAAATAAAAAGTAAATTTCCTCTAAAAGGAACTTGTAAAGGAAAAGACAGAATCTTTACCTGCTTGGAGTATTATTCTGCATCTCTTTTCATGCTTGCCATTTCAACTCTCATCTTTTGAGTTTCAGCCTATCAAGCCCAACACAAAGCATCATCTATAGGTATGGTGACAACTTTTAAGTCATAAATTAACAGATAAAGGTATGAAAAATCACAAACCATATCAAAATCTACATTTGCTTACAAGTGCAAGAGGCATTAAACAAAATTCAAATGCATATCAAGCTAGCAGTGGCGATAACAACTTGGAAAACATAGAATATTAAACCATTCCCATTTTCTAATATATCCTAGTAAGAATAAATAATTCTCCCCTAAAGATAGGTGTCCACCCCTTGCCTCCATGGCAGAAAGCTTGGCCTCTGCTTCCCTCTGTGCCTGACGGGCCCGCTCTACTTCTTCTCGCCATGCCTGCCATTCAGTAGATATATTAGTCCAGAAAGCATTTGTTACTATTTCAAGCCTAATGTACAAAACAGATAAACAGAAATGATTTTGATCGTCAACTGATAATGAATAGAGCAAATTCAAGGAAATGTTAAAAGACAATGTCCTACAAGAATAAGTTAATTGGTCCCAACTAAATATTCATCAAATATTTCTGCTGACTCATGAAAAGATGGAAGATGAAGCAAAAATTGCATCACAAGACCAAAAAGTGTAAGAAATGGAAGGAGTCCTGCACAACTTCGAAAATGCAGAAATGAACTGCTATTCATGATGATAAAAACAAGACCTAAAATTTAAATCAGAACCTTAGCTAACATCTTTACATGACATGAAATTGCGTTCCTTTTGCATAAATTAAAATTTTATATTTCAAATCCACAGATTAAAAGATTAAATAAAATAAAAAATGAATATTGCGGACCAACTGAAAAACTAATAGCAACAAATGTCAAATACATGATTATAAAGGACCTGGGTCTGTTATACAACATTGCTACACACTACATTTTAACCAGCTGCTATTAACTAGATAATACAAAAATCAGAATACAATGTTCTTAGGGGCTCATCATTTCTAACAATATTTGGAAAATTCCTGCCTAGCTTTGGATCAGGAGGCTGAAATTGAGTTTTAACAGTTTCACAGCAATGTACTAACAGGACAAGATCACAAGCATTTCACTTCTTAAAGAATGCTCTTCAAGTAATTATAAGTTCCAATAAACATGACATATTCTGGTACCTGAGATGTTTGATTAGCTTCTTCTGTTGGCCTCTTTTGTTCTCGACGAGATCGAGCTTCCAATTCTTGGAGCTCCTGAGTTAAGGTTGCACATTCCATCTGTGGAAGAACAAGAATCAGTAGCAAATCACTTTCACATGTACAAAGTATGTAAAGTCAACTAGGCTAGCATGCTTTCCACTACTGAGTCTTTAAAACAGTGTCCTATGAGAGGGTATATGCTTGTGTTGGAAGAAAACAGAGGTGAAGAGTACCTCAAGCAGAGACATCTTGTGTTCCAGATCTGCTGCTTTCTGAGTCCTCTCATCAACTGTTCTCTGAAACAGCACATCATTGTAACTGCCTGTCAGCATGTTCTTGTTAAAAAGTTGGCATAATGTCAATGCTGTTCCACACATAGGTTTATCTTTTCATGACACATTTCAAATCACAGCTAACATCAAACAAATTACCAAAGATAAGCATAACTCCTAAAACAATAATTCATAAGATAATTTTTGGTATGGAAATACATTTGACAGTAAGAAAATATATCTGAATTGTCGAGATGAGGTTATTGGACTAAAGGCTGTAATGCAGCCATAAGACTCAGACTTCAGTAATTAAAACACAGCATAGAAACATCGAGGGGTTGAAGTGCGGTACTAGACATATCTGATCAGAAATGGTATCTAAAACAAAAAAATAAAATAAACTTATATTGTAGGTACTTGTAAGAAAGAAGAGAGAAAAGAGATTATATTAATTTTCACTGATGACACAAGTAGGAAAATGGGACTGTGTAATACAACCATGTAATGAAGGAGTACAACTACCCAGGTGTTGTAGGTGAGTTGGAGAGGAGAGGGCAATCCTCCAAGGGAGGTCCCAGGTTCAAATCTCCACCCTACCAAAAAGCTGAATTGGGTATCCAAAATCCAATTGATAATGTTGGTGCGGGCAGGGTCGGGTGCGACCCCCGGGTGACTTTGACGGTGTAGAACCCCCTATTCGTGGTCTCTCAGACCAAGGCGGCTCCGCAAGGGGTTTTTTTCCTTTAAAAAAAATAAGTAATGAAGGAGTACAACAGCGGAAAAAAAGAAAAAAAGGCCCTCAAGATAAAAAGGAAAAACAACAGAATTTAGAGAAAAAGGTAGATAGAAAATAGCAAAGGGGCAAGCCAAAAGGGCAACTCTAAACATTTATCCATAAGCAGCTAGCAGAAGCAGCAGAGTAAACAGGAAAAAAGGAGAGGACGGAGGAACTAAATTGGATTCCGAAGATGTAGCAGCAAGATGGTGAAAAAAGACGTGTAACAGCATGGTAAGCCAAAGAATCAATATAGAAGAATTGATGTACAAGAGTGCACACGGCTGAGAGGCAGACTGTGTGACATGTGAAGGATCTTATATTACCCAAAGGCACTCTCTCAACATCCAAATCCACACTGCTAAAAGTAGACAAAACTTTGGTGATGTGCTGCTATCTACGAGGCTTGATACACGTGCCATGAGAACCAGAAGGCCTATAGGGTGATCCCAAAAAAGATTTTGTTGTTTGTATGCACCTTATCTGAGATACGCTGAGAGGAGCACTGCCTCACAAACCTTGCAGTGTCAACAAGAGTAACTATAGTGTCCAAAGGATGCTTAGTCCCTCCAATATCTTAGATGGGTTGAAAAAAGTGAAGTGATCAATCTAGTATATATGGACATCTCACGTAGTGCTTGATGTGTAAGAGCAACTACCTCGTGACAATACTACCAAAGAGGCTCTATCCCATCCCCGCTTCCTTTTCTAGGGTCAAGAGGTCGAGATCACCACCTCTTATGTGTACTTGAGGGTTCCTTTCACTGGTCCCACATTTGGTATGAACCTCACCACCCAGGCCCGGGTGTGTAAGGGGCATGCAGCTCTGTCTTTGCTAGAGAGGAATTGCTTCAAAGCACATTTTCAGGATATACCTGTGAAGATGAGGATCTTTGATGCCTTGGTCAAGCCAACTATTACTTATGGGTCAGTGATTTGGGGTCCTAGTCTTGGCCCGACTAAGTGGTCACGGGTTGAACGAGTCCAAACACTCTTTCTTCGACGATTCATACGTTGCAAGGGCACAGTCCCCCGCTCTATTATTCTGCGAGTTTGGGGCTTCTCCTCTCCAGCTTGATATTATCTTCTTGATTATCGGTTATCTTCACAAGATCCATACTTTAGGAGATACCCCTACAGGTTGCAGGCGGTACCCTTACCTTGCCCTTGGCTCCTCAATGGAACTCTCTCCGAGTTCTCGAGGAGGTCGGAGGAGCTGGTATTTTCAGGTTTTTGCCCTCCTGGCCAGCATTCAAATACGGATAGAGAGGTTCCCCCCTATTCTTTGGGGGTTCTCCCCCCCTCTAGGCTTAGTAAGGAGAAGATGCTCCACAAGATCCGGAAAGATGTTAGTCTCTAGTACACCAGATGCACATGGATCTCTCCTGTTGCCCCTCTTTCCCCCAAGTTGTCTTTCTACCATGAGCACTTCTTATAGATTCAAGAGGGCATAATAGTTCCTCCACAATACCTTCAACAGCACACAATGCATAGTCTTCGAATCACTATTGGACAATTCAGGGTGTGTTCTTACCAACTCTAGATTGAGTCAGGTCGCCATCTTCTGACGGAGGAGCAAATTTGCTTGTTTTGCTCCCTGGGTTAAGTTGAAACCCTTCCTCACTTTTTTTTTTGTTGTCCCATTTAGTATGAGATCCGGGGTAGATTCGATTGCCTTTTCAAGGACAACTCTCGATATGTTTCTACCTTCTTCAGATACCTGGACCAGCGGTGTCTCACACTCTTTCTTAGGGAGATAACTCAACTTCGACAACATAAAAGTTCTCTAAATGGATCTCACCCTCCTCAACATCAGCTCATCACAACATACTTCACCAGCTTCGACGGACCAGGTGACTTCGGTCGGAGACGTTCCTCACCATCCAATTCGAACAAAAGCAAGGTCACTAGACAGCGCACCCACAGTTTGTTAGGGTTCCACACTAGCAATGGGAAGAGACATATCATGGACTTCTTCAGCTCCGATACTTCGGCCTCAACTATTAGGAGAGATTAGTTTCTCGGGGGTTCTTGGAGGTTACCCTTCTTAGGCTGCTCCCTCCCCCCTCCTCTCTCTTCATTCTTCTTGGCGTGCACTCCTCTCTTTTGGACTGCAGCCCTCCCCCCTCTCTGCTCTCCCTTTTCTTTTCCCTTTCTCTTTGGCCCGGTTGTCGGGTTTCATCTTGTATTTATCTTAGTTCTTTTCTTTGTTGGGCTTTTTAGCTTGCTAGTTGGCAATCATTATTGTCCTTCTTATAGTCCCTTGGGTCTTATTTTGGCCCACCATGGACATTAATAATATTTCATTTCATTTCTAGTCTAGGTAATGGAAAAAGCAGGGAGAGACATGTTGACTAAACATACAAGCAGCAGTACATACCATGAATCTAATAATAGGTAGGACATCAAAATATGAAATGCTACTCATCTTCGACCACATGAATAGAACAAAGTCTACAAGTCCTCTTGGTTCAATGAATGTGATGATCAATCTCAACATGCAACCAATGCAAAACCTCGACTAGACAAGGCAAATCATCGATCCATGACATCAATTGAAGATAATCTAGTCTAGTGATGACACCATCTATGACTTACATTAACTGCCCAACGTGGAAGGCTACTTTTGGGCAAAGTGATTGAGGGAGAGATCCAAATAACACTGATATATTGCCTCTAAATATCTTTGAGAATAGTCCTGTTAATTGAATCTTGACAAGGTTAAAAGGTGGGTGGGACATTCAAGGATAAGCAAAAAGGAGGAAATTGATCCAAAGGGATACCGACATATTGGAGAAGTGAACTAATATCAAAGTAATAACTCTGACAAAGCCTAGTTGAACCCTGATCAATCATCATCAACAAACAAAGGATGATGTATAGACATTTCCCCTCCTTAATTCTTGCTGCTACAATCTACTAAAGCTCATCTACAAGGGCAAGGACATTAAGTTGTGGCAGAAGAGAACTACTTCGTCAACAAAGAGCAAGATAGCAACCAAATCACGATGTAAACTACAACCATCATCTGTACAAGAATGCTCTTGAACCATGCCTTGAAGTTCGTCAATATGAATACCAAAGAGTGGCAAGGATAGCAACCATCTCTGCTTCAACCCAACTGTGCTTTGAATGATGTCAAAAATTCTTTAGGTAGAACTGACCAGGTCATAAAGTCTCATGATAGTAATAATGAGAGATTAATGCACCAAATTATGCAATTTCTGAAAACGTAGATTCTCATCAAGCAGCAGTACTACCTTAAGAATCCGCATCTACCCCCCCTACGTCCGCCCCTTTCCCGCGTTTGCCTGAGTGTGCCCTCACGCGACTGCGTCCACCCCTCTCCCGCATCTGCCCTTCCTCGTTCGTCCGCCCCTCTACCATGTCCGCCCCCCATGTTTCCCCCTGCGTCCACCTATGCGCGCCCTCGAGCAACTGTGTCTTCTCTCCCGCATCCGTTCGCATCCTCCTCCCCTCTTTCTCCCTCTTGCGTCCACGCAAATCTGTTCGTGTGGTCATGTGTTTCCCTCCAACATCCATGGGCTTATTCGCATAGTCACACCCTCCCCCTCCCGCCCTCCCTCGCCCCTCCCTTCTCCCACGCACTTTCGCGTGGCCTTGCGCAGGGGTGTTTTTATGCCCACACATCTGCACGTTTGTGCAAGCTCATGGGCCTAGCGCAGCCTACCTGTGCCCCTGCGCAACCGGCTCAGCGTCCCCACACCACCACGCAGCCCGCTCAACCCTTGCAACCCTATGTTCCTGGTATTATGCGGATTCTTGAGGAAGGAGGGATTGAGGCGACGTGAGCTTCTCCTCATAAATATGTCCAACACTTTCACGCAATAGCTTCATACCAACATCTCTCTAAACAGATAACTTCCCTCCAGAAACAGCTGGATACACAGGCTAGCATCATACTCTCTTTGCAAGACCAAGTGAAAGATGGCAACCGCATTATCATGGATCTCCAGAGTAAGCTTCAAGATCAACAAGCCATTATTATTCAATTGCAGACCACACACCGAACAATCTCCTCAAGATTCTGCGAATTTTCACTCTGAAATTTCAAAAAAATTGAGATGAACAGGCTGTCCTTCTAGCTGAACAAGAACGCCTTAAGGAAGCATCAACTGCATAGAGCCAGAAATTAGCTGACCAGCAATCGTGGGTTCAAGTTGTAGCCAGGAAGAACCCCCCTCTTATAGTTGAGCTTGTTGTCCAAGCTAAATTTGAAGAAGAAAGGATTCGCAATGCTAAAACCCTCAATCTCAGGGTCCATGGAGTCCCCAAACCTATTGATCCGCTTCAAATCGGTAATTCCTTTGTTCATAACACTCTTGAGTAAACAAACATCACTCTTGAGAAAGCATGGGTCTCTTTCAATTCTACATTGGTCATACACTTCAAGAATGCGGACAAGCGTATGAAGGCATTGGGGACCGAACGGAAATTATTTAATCTTCAGGACAAGATCTATCTTGATGAAGACCATACGTGACTCCAGGTTGATGAATTGAAGAAATCCAGAGAACACATAGCCGCAGGTAGGAAAGCCAACAAATGGGCAGTTATTCATAATCTATGTGCAGTGATCAAGGTCTCTCCCCCACCAGGGTGGTCCAAACCCTTACCTGCTAAATGACTCCTTAAGCGTGGAAGGGAGGGGACTGATAAGCTAGCTTTAGCTTGCTGGAAATGTAATGGTATGACATGGTCTGGCCCAAGGTCCCTTGTTGATGTGATCAACGAACACGACATCATTGTCATTTAGGAGACACATGATAGTTCGGAGCGGGCCCTACCAACTATTTCTGGTTACTTCTGGTGGTCCAGTTGTCGGCAACTCACTCGGCGTTCTAGGGGGATTTGAGGATCATGTGGCGTTGTTGCTCTCATCAGGGATAGACTCCATGGTTTTGTGACCCTAGTTTCCACTTATCCCCACTCCAAATTAATATGGATTAAAATTCATCATCACCCACCTCTTTGGGGTATCTTCATTGCCACTTGTTACTTTCCCCCCACCACGTCCAATTTTGCTATTCACACGAATGGGAACCCTTTCCAAGACCTTTATGAGGACATTACTAGGTACTCGACTTCAAGGGAGGTGTTTTTGTTGGGAGACTTCAATGCTCGAACCGGACCTATGCAGGTTTCTTTTCACGACCTCACAACAAACGAGATGCAGACTCATGAATTGGATCCTGATGACCTTGGTTTTGCTCGAACCTCCATCGACACAAAGGTAATACTTACAGAAAGCATCTTCTTGAGTTAGGTGAATCCAACAGGCTCATTATTCTCAACGGTCTAACTTGTTTTCCAGATTCCAGTGGGTTTACTTGTTTTCATCACAGCGATGGTGCTAGTGTCGTGGACTATGCTCTCTCCTCTAGCACCCTCATCCCATTCATTTCTCGGTTTAGCGTTTCTGATAATCCTCCCCCCTTACTAATCACTTTGTTCTTTCTCTTACTTTTCCCGTTGCTTCCCTTCCTATTATTCCTCCTTCACCTCCCTCCACTCCTACCCCTCGAGTCTCTATAGACTTTGACTATTATTATTCCTTTACCTACATGGACCATTTGCGTCAAGTTCTCCCTAGGATGTTTTCTCTCCCCAATGTTTCCAATCGTTCTACTTCCTTGGTCCAAGCTATTTGGAATGCAGCTTTGGACTTGTACCCCCACACCATTTTCCCCCCTCCTCACCCTTGTCCCTTTGATTATTACCCCATAAACATCTGATACGATTGGGAATGTAAGTTTTCCCATCGAATGTTGAAACATGTCATTCGGTATCCTTTCCAGCTCAATGCCATCTCTCACAAAGACTACAAGTTGCTCCTTCAAAGAAAGAAACGTCTCTTCCGATCTCAACGTAGACTATATCTTATTCACTCCCTTCACCACTCTCCTAAATCCTTCTAACGTCTTATCCTCCCCCATGATCAGGTCACTCATGGGATCAATATTTCCTCTTAGACCACTCACGCCTCATCCCTCTATACCATCCCAAATCAGCCTCCTATTATGGCTCCTTTCCCTCCTTCATCTTGCCATCTCTTCTCTACTAACCTTATTAAGCAAGCTATTCGGAAACTTTGTACGAGCAAAGTAGCAGATTTAGATGGGCTACAAGCAAAATATTTGAAGTATGGCATTTGGCCCTCTTGTTGGGCCCCTTACCAATCTCTTCAATCTCTCTGTCTGTTCTGGTTTTCCTGACTCTTAGACTCAACATTCCCACGAACCCAACAATTACTGGACTATCATGATTGGGCATATTTTTGCCAAGCTCTATGCCACAGCATTGGATGTGCTTCTTTCTTGAAAGATGGAGGAGGGTCACAGGGCCATTGGTCAAGCTGGTTTTCGGCAAGATCACTAGACCACGAATCATATCCTTGTAAAGCTATTATTGAGGAGGTGTGTTCCAAGTCCTCAAAGGTCTATTGTTGCTTTATGGACTTCAAGAAAGCTTTCGACACAATGCCTCACCATTTACTTCTTGAGAGGCTTCGGTCAATTGGCATCTTTGGGCAACTTTTGATAGCATTTTCACGGTTGTATGAGACTGTGAAGGGTCGGTTTCGCTCTCCACAAGAGCTTTTAGCCAATATTCTTAGCACCATAAAAGTGAAACAAGGTTGCCCCCTTTCCCCGACACTTTTTGGGATCTTCATTGATGACCTTGAGTCTTTTATTCGAGAGAACACACATAGAGGATGGTTGCCTTCTCCACCATGTGCTGATTTCTATCCTCCTCTTTGCTGATGACGTTCTTTTAGCTTCATCCCTTGAGGGGCTTCGACGTCATCTAGACACTCTTGCCGCTTTTTGTAAATTGAGACAGTTGACGGTGAATCTTTCTAAGACCAAGGTTATGGTGTTTAATACTACCAAAGAAGCTCTATCCCATCTCCACTTCTTTCTTCAAGGTAAGGAGGTTGAGATCACCACGCATATATGTACTTGGGGGTTCTCTTCACTGGACCCACCTTTGGTATGAAACCTGTCGCCCAGGCCCGGGTGTGTAAGGGGTATGCAGCTCTGTCTTTGCTCGAGAGGAATTGCTTCAAAGCACATTTCCAAGATATATCTGTGAAGATGAGGATCTTTGACGCCTTGGTCAAGCCAACTCTTACTTATGGGTCAGTGGTTTGGGGTCCTAGTCTTGGCCCGACTGAATGGTCCCGTATTGAACGAGTACAAACACTCTTTCTTCGACGATTCATTTGTTGTAAGGGCACAGCCCCCATTCTATTATTCTGGCAGAGTTTAGGGCTTCTCCTCTCCAGCATGAAATCATCTTCTTAATTATCGCTTATCTTCATAGGATCCGTACTTTAGGAGATACCCTAGCAAGTTGCAGGCAGTACCCTTACCTTGCCCTTCGCTCCTCGATGGAACTCTCTTCGAGTTCTAGGGGAGGCCGGAGAAGTTGGTATTTTCAAGTCTCTACAAACCTGGCCAGCATTAGATACAGATAGACAGGCTCCCCCCTTAATCCTTGGGTGTTCTCCCCCCTCTCAAAATAATAAGGAGAAGGTACTCCATAAGATCAGGAAGGATGTTAGTCTCCAGTACACCAGATGCACATGGATCTCTCCTGCTGCCCCTCTTTCCCCAAAGTTGTCTTTCTACCACAAGCACTTCCTCCATATTCAAGATGGCAGAATAGTTCCTCCACAGTACCTTCAACAACACACAATGCATAGTCTTTGAATCCCGATTGGACAACTCAAGGTGTGTTCCCACCAACTCTGGGTTGAGTCAAATCACCATCTTCCGAGGGAGGAACGGGTTTGCTTGTTTTGTTCCTTGGGTGAAGATGATACCCTGCATCACTTTATTTTTTGCTGTCCCATTTACTATGAGATCCGAGACAAATTCTATTGTCTTTTCAAGGACAACTCTCGATCTTTATCTACCTTCTTCAAGTACCTAGATCAGCGATGTCTCACACTCTTTTTTAGGGATACAACTCGGTTTTGTTGATAGAAAAGCTCTCCTCTAGATGGATCTTGCCCCCCTCATCATCACTTGCTCTAACAAACTGAGTGACACCGGACGGAAACGCCCCACATTATCCTGATCGGACAGAAGCAGGGTCACTAGACAGCGCACCCACAGTTTGTTGGGGCCCCGGACTAGTGATGGACAGAGACAGATCATGGACTTCTTCAGCACTGATACTTCGGCCTCGACTGTTAGGAGAGATTAGTTTCTGGGGGTTTTTGGAGCTGATCCCTCCCCCCTCCCTCTCTCTCTCTCCGTTCTTCTTTGTGTGCACTCCACTCTTTTGGACTGCAGCCCATCCCACCCTTTTCCCCCCCTCTCCTCTTTTCCATTTCTCTTTGGCCCAATTGTCGGGTCGCATCTTTGTATTTATCTTAGTTTCTTTCTTTGTTGGGCATTTTAGCCCGCTCGCTGGTAGTTATTATTGTCCTTATTATAGTCCCTTGGGTATTTTTTTGGCCCACCGTGGACATTAATAATATTTCATTTCATTTCATCATAATGTCAAAAGCCTTCTTAAAGTCCACAAAGCAACAAGAAACTTTTGAAGATCATTAGCAAGTCCCCCCAATGATATACCAAAGAGTAAATATGTGCTAAATATTCTAGAATACTTTTTTAAAACCAGCATATCCCTTCACATTCAGATAACTTTCCCCTAAAATATAGAAAAGCATCATGTCTAGAATTGTGGCATAGAACTTGTAAAAGTGTCACCAATGATGATAGTCCTGTAATTATTGGGACTCAAGCTATCACCTTGTTTATGAATAGGATAGATGATATGTTAGGACCATGTTGGAGGAAGTCCAAAATGTATGATATGTTGGGTCCATGTGGGAGCAAATCTACAATAGATGATATCCTGGTACCACCTGGGAGGTAGTCAAGAGGAAACACATTATTAAACAATTCTCTGCTAAGGAAGACAATGGAATACAAACCATAATTAATGAAATTTGCTTGAAATCCTTCACAATCAGCTGCCTTGTTTGTGCATCAGTTCTGAATAACTCTCCCAATATGCTTGAACATGAATAGATGGCCAAAGACAAAAGGAGTGATAACATGGATGGCTGGATGGTTCAGAATATCATACAAGGAGCTCACATAAGAAACCCAAAGCTTGGGGGTCAATAATGAAAGGAAGATATTATTGCCTCTCATAGTGATGTACTGACATGATCTGAAACTCAGGATTGAGATAGTCCACAGTCCCTTGTAGGCAAATGGATAACCTATCATCTCTTCAAAAATTTCAGACCTGCATAAGTCTTTCAATAATGATTTATAATAAGGACAAGGTATAAGTTTTGTTCCAATATCATCTATCTTCATATTCAAGAGGATTAGCATGGATCACACAGATGCTTCTAGCAGCACTAGTTAGAATTCCTTGAACACATTATTTCTCTAAGCAGCAATCCATCAGCTTTGAGAGAAGTGCTAGATACTCAGATACAAAGGTTATAGATACAGATTTCTATGGCATCCCCATAGAGCATATGCAATAAAATATTCACTACAAACTCTTCAAAAACTAGATATAACTAGTTTTTCAAGCAACCAATTACAGTGGAGCAAACTCACTTTCTAATTGGATAATTGATGACATAGGTACGCACATCCATCTAGTCTATGTTGAAAATAATCTTGAAGTTCGGTCAGTCTGCTAAGCCCCGTTAGGCAAAAGAATACAATGTAAACAGAAACAAAATACAAAGTTTCCTTACTTTATTAGCAGCAAGGAAAAGAATAATAGCAAATGATATGTCCTGAGAGCACCAAAAAAATCTCCAGTTTGTGTTGGACTCTCAAAATGATAAATGCACTTGATATTTGAAGACCCTGCATTCAAGTTAAAATCAAATGATACCTGAATTCTTGCCAGAGCTGCAGATGCCTCAGCTGCACGTTGTTCCAATTCTGCTTCCCTCTCCATGGCAGCCTGCAGATTATTGAAGAACATATGAATGCAGCACTGCAACATTGAAATCAAAGACTGAGTTTAAGTTGTTCTGATGATGGAACCAACCATTCATGTATCAGTATGTGCTGCACGTTCCTCCTCTGCCCTGCGTTCAGTTGATGATAACTCTTCCCGCAATGTCTGAAATGCAGTTACCAAGTGTAAAAGAAGATTCTTCTGAAGTCAAAAGAAAAAGAACACCTGATGAAACTTATTAGTAATATGTCAAAATCATGACACAAATGAACACCTGTATCATCCTTGTCTCTGTCAGCTTCTGATTTCTCATTAGAGCTTCCAGCTTTGCCTGAAAAAAAATGTCTAATCATTACTAAAACCAAATTGAGGGAACCATCCATTTTCAAACTCTTTAAATCCTCTCAAAGTTTGGAAATGTAACAATGTCTTCTACAACTAACAATGTGAAAAATTACCCATCATAATACGATTTGTTGTTATATTATACTAATTTGATTCGTTGAAATACCACACCAATGCAGTCATGATATAAAAAGGGTGGGGCCCACTTCAATCCCTTATAACCAGTTTACAAAAATTAGTACAAAAAAATATAATTATTGCAAAAAAGCAGAAAAAGTATTCCATTTAGCAGACTGGAACATCCAACTTAATAAGATATCACGTGCAATAGCATGCTGACCTATCCAATGTTATCAACATTTAGACAGGAACCCTAATTTAAAAATAAACTATTACCCTAGAAATGAATACATGATTGAAGTAAAAGAGTTAAAAAGGTACTATAGACTTAGACAAACATCCTATGCCATGATTTATACTAAATGGTGGGCCAAGATTTCTAGAGATATCAAATTGAAACATAAACTCAAAAAACAACTATATCAATGTTTGCAAATATCCTCGAGGGAAGTACAGTAATCCCCATAAAGGTCTTCCTCACATCCAAGGCTAGCAAACCCTAAAAATAGATAGGAAAATAGTAATGTGTGTCTGTCCTGAAGATCTGGAGCTTCAGTCAAAAACCTCAAAAGTCTTCAACATGAGAGTGAAACAAATATATGTCCCCTAAGATGGGAATGAGGGGGCTAGGGCACTGGTGGTGACCCACAGAGGAGAACATTGCCTCACAGCCCTGTAATACTGCATGTTGAGTTAGCAAGCAATGTTTTGGTAGATACCCGCCTTAAGATAATTCCAACACCTCCCATTGCAATATGACCACAATTTAGCTTCATTCTGCCTTTTAATAAGTCCAACACCTCCCAGCTTTGTTTTTGATTGCAGATTTCAATCAACAAGGACTTTTGCAAGACCAACAAAATGTAAACAGTCATAGTCCTTCCTTCGTTTGTATTGTGTCATACTATGAAACATATGGTGGAGCTAATTGTCTGACATGGTGCCATCCCAAGCTCCACCTTGTACATAATGTAGTGCATTGGTAGTCAACTACACACAAATGCAATTCTGAATGTAGTAGTTTTGTCCTTTTGTAATGTTTTGTTATGCGTACGATAAAGTGTTTAATAACATACGTATAATTAATAAGTCATGTAGTTAGTTATGAAATGAAATGAAATGTAAGATACATGCATGACAAATGTAATGAAAGAGATGATGAGGTGTCGGGTAGGTAGTTGAGGGAGTAACTACCTTCCAAATGTATAAATAGGACCCCTCATTCATTCAAGAGGGTACATAGGTACAAGATGTAGCGATACGCATGAGAGTACGAAAGGATAGCAGAGTTTATAGGGAGATACATGCATTGTATACCAAACGTGCATTCTTGCCAATAATAATATTTCTATTCAGCCATTGTTGTGCAGACTGTGTAAGCAATGCACATGTGATTGGAATCGATTGTCATTATTGTAGATAGATTATTCGAACTGTTTGCACTTTAGTCTAATTGTTGTAAACATATAGACTAGGTCGTCTAGAAGGTTTCCCTATTCTTGCCAATAATAATATTTCTATTCAGCCATTGTTGTGCAGACTGTGTAAGCAATGCACATGTGATTGGAATCAATTTTCATTATTGTAGATAGATTATTCGAACTGTTTGCACTTTAGTCTATTTGCTGTAAACATATAGACTAAGTCGTCTAGAAGGTTTCCCTAGGCTGTCCCATGCAAAGCCAAGGCTGACTAAACAAGAAGACAAGTTGTTTGAACTGAACCCAAGGCCATCTGAACTACAAATAGGGTCATCTAACTTGTTGTGTTGTGCAGGGCCATGAAAGACAAAGCTGATTATGTTGCAGGCCGTCTGGAGTGAGAATCTAGACCGTATGAGTGTGCTTTGAATGCATGTTGATGAATTGTGTTGCTCATTTACTTTGTCATTCTTTCTTTGTTCCTTCAACTACAGAATACCACTATCGTGCTACATTTGGTGTCGGCAACATCTAAAGTTCGAACAAGTGACCATGTGGATCTTGGAGATAGGAGAGGTGAAAGACACATAACCTGACGCAAGGACATGGGAGACGTGGATGCGGAAGAACAAATGAACAACAGACAAGACAAAGCTTAAGGATCATGCAACAACAAGAGCAAGGAGTGTGGATGTGCAAAACACATGAGAAACTTGCATGTTGGTGGCGAGGAGTTACATGATAGCGAGGAAGACTTGCATGTTGAGGGCGGAGTGTTGATGGAGTTTGTTGGCGAGCAGATACTTACACCAAAGGTATAGTGAGTGTGGAACCCTCAAGAGGAGGAAAGTTCAGACAAAGGACATGAAAGATGGCAAACATTGTGTCTAACAACGGAGAACAATGCACAAGTGGAGGTGCAAAATGCAAATGAAGATTGAGCCGAGGAGAACGTTTACGCAAGAGGTGACGAAAGCACCAACATGTATTGTGCAAGACAAGGCAAAGCAACTGATGACTCCGACACAAGTGTGGGGGAGAGTGCCTAGACGTGCAAATGATGAGAGTCAAGGACAAGGGCAACCGCGGGAGAGTGTGCTTGAAATATCACAACCGATGCTCATGTATTTGCGAAGATGATCACGAAATATAAGCGCACAAGGAAGCAATCAAAGATTGTTTGTAGATGATCAGTTGTCGATAGAAGGTTTGTTAAGTAGAGACGAGATCATCGAACAACAGCCACTAAAGATAAATATTGCTATTCTTGTAGAAGTCTTGGCTTGTGTATTTGGAGATCTTATGGAGTGGCTTCCTTCCAATAAGGAGCATTATACGATGATGCCTTACCTCAAGGGTATTATCAATATCTGTTTTATTGTGGATTGTTATTGTAGAATTTATTTGTGGATGCATGTTGTAAATTTCTACATCTTAGTGAATGACTATTGCTAGTGAGAAGAGAGGTTTATAACATTTGGTATTAGAGTAGCGACTCTGACAAAGTGAGGTTGTTTTTGTAGAGCTAGGGCACATTTTTCTAAAATTTCATATTTTATAGAGACCAAAATTTTTATTTCAGAAGTCATTTTTAGAATATTTTTGTTAAATTCGGATAAGTATTGAGGAAGTTATGCCTGTTTGAATTTGGGTTATTTGTGTTGTTCTTTTGGTTGCACAAATTTTTTCAAAAGAAAATAATTTGTATTAAATTTTTTAGCAATCATTTTTAGAATATTTTTGCACCAACATGTAGATTATTTTGAGTACTACAAAAAATAATACTCATTTGATAAATTCTAATAAGTATTGAGAGAGTTACAATTGTTTGAAGTTGAGATATTTGTGTTGTTTTTTGGTTGCGCAATTTGTTTTTCAAAAGAAAAAATTCATAATAAATGTTCCAGCCGTCATTTTCATAATCCTTTTGCACCAACATATAGGTTATTTTGAGTACTACAAAAATGATGGCTCACTTGTTAAATTCTACTAAGTATTGAGGTAGTTACAATTATTGCAAGTTGGGCTTTTGGTGTTATTTTTTGGACTGCATAAAAATTCATGCAAAGGGAAAAAATTCATAACTCTTAATGTAGGTAAGCATATCACTTCTCATTTGTTTTATTTTGAAGAAAATTTGCAGATTTAATTGTTTGAAGAAAGAAATAGATGAGATCTCAAAAAAATTAATTTTTGAGAATTTTTGGTTATTTAAAACCTTAGTTGCTTTGGGAAAATTTTAATTGAGACAATGGAGTTGCCAATATTCACTGGAGAGGATGATAGTGATGCTTGGGAATTGTGGATAAATTTTAAGTCTAAAAAATATTCTAAATTTTTATGGAAATGTGAGTTTTTTGTTTATTTACAAGGGGAAGCTTTATCTTATTTTAGGAACTTAGTGCCCATACTCTTCCAAACACATGGGAAGAATTTGAAGTTGAATTTTTAAGCAAATGGGGATCAAAAGAAAAGGATAATAATGTGTAGGCTAAGGAAACTACACATTTTGTGTCAAGGTCAAATAATTATCAAAAATATTTGTTTGAATGTAAAAATTTTATTTTGTGAGTTCGTGGTTGCATTTAAAATAAAATAAAAGTATATATTATTGTTTCTATTAACCCTAGCAACAAATATAATTTTATCAAAATTTCTTTGACTAAGAGGTTGCAAGCTCAAGTAAACAAAATCAAAGTAATATAGACTGAGGGTAAAAATATTTACAGTTTTGAAGATTTGAAGCTCGCCATGGATACATATATTTTACATTCAAATTTTAATGTTGTTGAGATGAATGATGTATATATTTACTTGGTTATCCTTGGTTGCATTCTTTGGGTACTATTAACATTAATGTGCAAAAGAAGTTCATGAATTTATGGTACAAGAATAATAAGATAACATTATAAGATATTTCTTAGTGTAAGGAAAAATAGGTAGTTATTGCAAGGAAACAAAGTGAAGAACAAACAAAAGAACCTGAAATAGAATCTCAGATTGAGGTAGGAGCAACAATAACAAAAGTAAAATCAAGGGATAAACCAAATAAGGGAAGCAAAAAATAAGAGTAAAACTAAGTAGAACAATAGACTAAGGTTGGAGTATATCGCCATCCACACCACCATGAGAGGAAACAATCATGGAGATAAGGCATAGAACAACAAAGGAGTTATGAGGAACATACAAGAAACTAGAGGAGCCCAAAATTTGATCACAAATGTAAGTAGGTATAGATGACAAAGAGTAAAATTTATGCTTCCAACACATGGCATTGGCATCAACGAAGACCACCACCAATCATAGTTTCACTAGGATGGATGGATGATCGAGATTGGTACCAGTACTTAGCATGGCTCAAAAGATCATATTATTTAGTCTCTTCTAATATTTTGAGGATGAAACATTTTGTAAGGGGGGTGGAATGTTAGGTACCCAAGATAGGTACTTAATAATATAATATTGTATTGTTGTTAAGTACCCAAGATAGGTACTTAATAATATAATATTGTATATTGGTATGAGTCATAAATGAACTATTGAGTAAGGAAGGCCACATATCAAATTAGAAATAGCTGGAGAATAATATCATAGAATAATTTATGTAACCATTAGGGAATATTATCATATTATTATGCTCTTTGTAACTCATGGAAGGTGAACCACCACATGGGTGATCTTATAACTCATGTAAGGTTAACCATCACACTCTTGTATAAAGAATGATGTACCCCCATTGTATATGGGGTTATATATCAAGTATTCTTGTAGAAATATTGACTTGTGGAGCTAGATATCTTGTGGAGTGGCTTTCTTCCAATAAGAAGTATTGTATAGTATTGTCCTACCTCAAGGTTATCATCAATATCTATTTTATTTTGTGGATTTTTATTAAGAAATTTATTGGTGGATGCATGTATATTTTTGCATCTTGGTGAATGATTATTGTTAATGAGAAGAGAGGTTTATAACAAAAATAATGCAATCAACATGTTAAAATATTCCAAACCCTTCAAATTTTGACTAAGTGTAAAATAAATGTCAATTCACTTAATAGGTGTTAATTAGATCATAAGAGATTCTCTTGCACATGGATTGATTGGCTTGCAGAAGTGAAGCACTCAATACTAGTTAGTTATTCACTAGCAAAGTCAAGTGATTCACTTAATTTCTAGAAAAAATCATTTAGCAACCTACAAAGGCTAAAATAAAAGTATGAGTCCCAAGGAGAAGCTTTGAAAAGTGATATTTTGGCATGCAGTGGTGCCATAACTCATTTTAGGAGCCTTATAACACTATTAGACGTATATGTAAAGGCATGTAGCATTTGAGGTACATCATTTTGTTAGATATGCCCACAAATTTTTACTTTTACTAGGAGTAATAGTTTCTCACCCTAGGTAACTTAGGGGTAAACTCCTACCATAATTAGTAGTCATTAGCTCAGTTGTGAACATATTTTAGCCATGAGAATTCAAATCTATGCTCTCTAAAATCCACATTGTACTTTGTATCTCATAAAATTATTGAGAAAATGGAATTTTTTTTCTTTCTATCAGTGGCACTACCATCATGGATTAGAGAATGTGTGGTGATTGAGGCATAGCCCTTTTTCCTACCTTGTAATTTACTTCATGATTTTATACTTGCTAAATGGGGACATTGTTGTTATTTGAATTCTCATGTGTTGATTTATCACACACTTCCTTGTTATGGTTATGATAATATTTTTATTTCAATCCCTTACACCCTTAATGTCATGACCCTCCTTGGCAGGATTTTTGACACAAAGAAACAATGTATTAATTTATGATGCTTTAATACTTAGTTTGAGCAATTGAACCAACTATGTGATGTTTATTTGATTTGGAAGAGCATGGTACTCCTAACATATTACCAAATGTGCAAGATCAGGTATACTCGTGGGTGGAAGAGGTAGAATAATCCACTAGAAGTGGGGGTACTTGAGGTTGGGGAAGTGATGACTAAGGTAACTCGGGGGTAACATGGATAGATACCTTCATATCAACATGCATTTAGTTAGGGATAATCATAAATATCTAGCCACCTTGAGCCCCAATTGATAGCCAAATAGCTATCGTAAACTCTTGGGATGAGACAAATAACTAGGTTGATGGAAAGATTCCTTCTTTGTCTATTGCATATGGTTGATTGTATTTTACTTCATCACTATCTACATCAATGGTTTGGAAAGCATTTAGGATTTGATTGTTTTTTAAAGCTCCTTGTTTTGCTTAAAAACCTCTTACTCTCTATTTTATAAATAATAGAATTTTTATTTTAAAATGATAATAGAGTTTCATTTTATAAATAATAGAAGTTTTATTTTGAAATGATAATAGAGTTTCATTTTATAAATAATAGAAGTTTTTTTTTTAAATGCTAATAGATTTTCATTTTACAAATAATAAAAGTTTAATTTTGAAATGATAATATAGTTTCATTACCCAGGTGTTGTAGGTGAGTTGGAGAGGAGAGGGCAATCCTCCAAAGGAGGTCCCAGGTTCGAATCTCCACCCTACCAAAAAGTTGAATTGGGTACCCAAAATCCAATTGAAAATGTTGGTGCGGACAGGGCCGGGCATGACTCCCGGGTGACTTTGACAGTGTAGAACCCCCTGGTTGTGGTCTCTCAGACCAAGGTAGTCCTGCAAGGGTTTTTTTTCTTAAAAAAAGATAATAGAGTTTCATTTTATAAATAATAGAAGTTTTATTTTGAAAAAATAATGGAGTTTCATTTTTATAAATAATAGAAGTTTTATTTTGAAATTATAATGGAGTTTCATTTTATAAATAATAGAAGTTTTATTTTGAAATGATAATAAAGTTTCATTTTATAAATAATAGAAGTTTTATTTTGAAATGATAATAGAAAATCATTTTATAAATAATAGAAGTGTTATTTTAAAATGATAATAGAGTTTTATTTTATAAATAATAGAAGTGTTATTTTAAAATGATAATAGAGTTTCATTTTATTAATAATAGAAGTCTTACTTTAAATGATAATAAACTTTCATTTAGAAGTAATAAACTTAAAAATAAAAATAAAAATGAAAGTAGAACTTTCTATAATTCTAAGTTTTAAGAGAAAGAGTTATCATTTAATGGTAACGTTGCTAGTTGTGCATTCGGGTGAGTGAAAGCTTATGCAAACATTGGGAGAGGAGCTCCATTTATGATTTAATCTTGGAATAAGATTATTATAACAAAATATTTGTTGACATCGTGGAAAGGGACAGATGAAACATCCTCTAGGATACGGGTTGGAATAAAAAATTGATGACAATTTCATGGGAAATTGAATGTAGATATGACCAAGTGATAGGAACCTGATGGACGTGTCCTACAAGTAGGAAAAAAAAAAAAGAGAAGGGGGGGCTTATTCTCATTTTTTGGAAAAAAAAACCAAAAAAAAAGAAAGCAGAGGAAAAAGAACAATCTGTGAGAAAATGCTTGAGGGATAATAAACTATGTATTTATGTCTGGTTGAGCCACGTCTTGGTAGTGTAAAGGAAGGAGGCTAGAGGAGAAATTCAATATTAGATAAATGTTTGGTTTCAAAATATAATAACCTTCTTGCTTAATGAAATTTTTCCTTTGATGTTTGGATAATTTGGGTTGTTGCCATAATCATAGCATCTGATTTGAACTGGTTCTGTTGAGGCACTGCCAATTGTTTTTACCATTCCTTTGCACCACTCATTCAACCCTAGTTGCATGAGAAGTTATAACCATGTGCCTATTCATCGCCCTATCATTATTCGTTTATCTTGGTGCACCCTTTGCTTGTTGTCATGTAGGTATTTTTGGTTGGTGTGACTTGGTTGTCAATAGCCTCCCCTGTCTGTTATATTGTTTTCACTTCCTAACTGGTTGAGTTGCGTAAACCATCATCTACAGTTGGTTGTGTAGAACCACTTCTTGAGATTGATTGGTAGAATGAGGTATCTGTTGTGTTGTTTTCACTCCCTAACTGGTTGAGTTGCGTAAACCATCATCTACAGTTAGTTGTGTACAACCGCTTCTTAAGAGTGATTGGTAGAACGAGGTGCTCAACTCCTGAGTAAATTCCTTCTTCCCTCACTCTCATAGTATTATTTGCATTCCCAACTCTACCATTTTGGTTTATCACCTCGCTCATGTTTGTTTACGATTGTGGTTGTGTCATCTTGGTTGACCAAGGTTTGTTCTATGCCTTTGTAGGCAATGTCCATTGATGGTCGAGTTCGCAATCCTTGTGAACACTGTGGGAATGGTGGGTCAACAACGTCTTTATTCTAGACATCTGTTAACTACCTTGTCACCTGTTAAACCCTTTGTAACTCGTTTGGTCAAGTGACCACCATTTCATATTTTATGGAAGCATGTCTTGTCTTGTTGTGCATTTGTGTTGTGTTTCGGTTGATTGTGAGATAGGCAAACATCTCTTTAATGTCACCATTGTTCTTTATTTTATGAATTCATTAACAACCCTATTGTTAATAAAAATGAACATAATGGTTATGGAATTAAATTAATACAATTTAGTTTAAATGATTAAAGGTATGGGACTTTGATTGTTTAAATTAAAGGAAAAAATATTAGTTTAAATTAATAGAGGCATGGGATTTTATTGTTTAAATTAAAGGAAAAATAGTTTAGTTTAAATGATTAAAGGCATGGAATTTGATTGTTTAAATTAAGGGAAAAATAGTTTAGTTTAAATGATTAAAGGTATGGGACTTTGATTTTTTAAATTAAAGAAAAATAGTTTGGTCTAAATGATTAAAGGTATGGGACTTTGATTGTTTAAATTAAATGAAAAATAGTTTAGTTTCTATTTATTAAAGGTATGGGACTTTGATTGTTTAAATTAAAGGAAAAATAGTTTAGTTTAAATGATTAAAGGTATGGGACTTTGATTGTTTAAATTAAAAATAAAATAGTTTAGTTTAAATGATTAAAGGTATGGGACTTTGATTGTTTAAATTAAAGGAAATAGTTTATTTTATAAATGAAAGTAAGTGGACTTTGATTTATGAAAATAAAGGAACTTAATTATTTAATGATTAAGTTATGAGACTTGATTATGATGGTTAAGGGTTGAAATGTTTTGATTAAATTAAAACCTGTGATCGAGCTGCATTTTTGAAATGATTCTCTATGGTAAATGAGAGGTGAAAAGGAAAAAAAGGATTTTCTTTATGATATTAACTATGCAGTAGATGGTTATATACTTTAATTAAATTTGTATAGTTGCAATTTGGCAATGAAATTAGTAAATGCATTTAGAGGCATGCCTATCCTGAACCATGAGTGCCCTGATCCCCTACTATCCTCAAATGATCGATGGAAAGAGAAGGAGGACCGAAGAGGTAGTTGGAACCATTGCACCAGTTTGTTCTCTACTTGCAATTATTTACTTATGCTCAAATAGACTAGAATTGTAGGGAGATATCCCTAAATGAATATGATGTATTACTTTATTCTTTAAAGTATGGAGGTTTTACCATACTTGGATGTATGTAATAAATTGTGGAATGATGGGAACTATATATTTAATTTACTATTATGAATTTTGTATGTTTTGTATTAACTTCTCTTTCAATTAATGTTTACCTTCTTTTAAATGTTGCTTCCTTCCTAGTATCTTTTGTATGCTTTATGAATTATGCTTTTGTTAGATTTAGTATCTATTCTTGCTTTCTTTCTAAAACAACAAAAACTTAAGTATTGAGTTCTAGGGTGAACTTAGAGGATGACCTAAGGGAATTGAGACCCCCTTAGGGTGAACATAGGTGACCTAAGGGATTAAGACCCCTTAGGGAGATTGATAACTAAGTTTTGGAAAGACTACATCTGAGTTAAGATAGCTCATTGTGTAGATGATATGGATAGCTTAACTCGTAGTACGCATAGCATACCTACACAAACTGACTTGTGTATGGTATGGAGATGGGTGTATACCTTCGATGGACTGAAGGTGATAATTTTAGCTCATCAAGAATGATGAGAGGGATAAACTTATTTACAATAACACATAATACGCCTACACAGATGGACTTGTGTGAGGGTATTTGGTGAGGTGTAGCTCTTCGAGAAAACTTAGGGGATTTAAACAATAGGTCAATTAAAGGTCGATTAGGGGTTTATGAATCCCTTTCAAAAGAAAAAAATTATTTTCTCTTTTATGTGTTTTTTTTGTAGTTCAATATTGGGTCATTACATTTGGTTCAAAGCTATAGGTACAATGGTATAGAGCTTCTTATGTGCTAAAGGGATTTGGATGTCTCCAATGAAGGCTTGCTTAGAGATAAGCTAAAGCTAGGATGACCTAGAATCTCTTGCTTGCTAGAATCTAATGGGAATTAATCCCAAGGGTGAATGAATGTTATGATACCTTAGTATGGGATTTGGTATTAATGTTACATCATAACCTTGGAGTATCATCCTAATTAGATTGATGATGCTTTTAGCAAGAGAACTTTGTATTGTGGTTTGAATTAGTGATACATTTTGAGTGAAGTTGTAACCTAATATTTTTCTTGGTTATAACCAGGTTAAAATACCACCTAAGGCCATAAAATAGAGGCCTACACCTTCAACTAGAAAAACTCAACAAAATAATGTCAAAGAAGGGATCCAGGATGAGGATCTAGGAAATTCTAATAGAGAGGTAGAAGACCTCACTACTATGGTTGTTGCCATGCAGGATCAGATGAGACAAATATTGGAAACTATTGTGAATCATAACTCACAAGCTAGAGACTCAGAGGTTAGCCAAGCCAATGGGCTAACTTCAGAGAAGTTGCAAGCTAGATCCCTCCTAGAAAAGGAAACGGCTAGGGATCTAAAAAATATTTATATCTCCAAGTTTCTGATGGAGAAGGTGAAGGGGATGCAGTTGAAGCCTAGCTAAGAGAATTAGAAGTTTATTTTACAGTAAAAGGTTATTCCCTAGGAACCTAGATAGTTTGGGCCATGATCAACTTAGAAGGGGTTGCTTTAGATTGGTGGGGAACCTACTATGAGAAGAATAAGGTTGAACCTATTGATATTAAATGGAAATATTTTGTTGAAATCTTCAAAAAGAGGTTTCTCATAGAACACTTCTATACCTTAAAGTTTGAAGAATTTTCCAGCCTTCGACAAGGAACTAAAATAGTGGAGACATACTATAAGAAGTTGGTTCGGTTACTTAAGTATGTACCTACTTATGATGAGAAGATAAGGGTTCACAATTTTATTCATGGGTTAGAATCTAGAGTGAAGCATGATGTAAACATGCATGAGTCTTAGTCGCTGCAAAAGATGTATGACTTAGCAAAGAAAGCAGAGTCTCACATGCAATTCAACTATGTTGCCCTATCTGAGCAAGATTGGCAAGCACTAAGGAAGAGGAATAGTCAAGGATTCTTGAAATGGGAAGAGGAAGAGGATCGAAAGACCAAGAACCCTCAGAATTTTGAGAAGAAGAATAATGGGAAATAGGGAAAGTTCAAGAAAAACTTCAAAAAAAAAACCAACAATAATCCCAATAATACAAAGCCTCACCCTCAGAAGTTTTAAACTTTAGCTCCAACAAATAAAGAGGAGGAACAAAAAATAGAAAATATTTAAGGACACAAGGATGAGTGTTACCATTACAGGGGACCACACCATGCTAAGAAGTGTCTATATCAACCAGGGCCTAGTTCATATAATGCTAAAAGAAAGGAGCCTGAGCAACGGATCTACACCTCAACTGGGAAATAGAAGCTAGATGGGCAAGCTACCTCATTGCTTATGAAAGGTAATATTTTTAATAAAAAAGTAGAAATTTTAATTAATAGTGGGGCCAAAAATAGCTTTATTTCTTCTAGTTTAGCAAGGGATATGCCGAAAAGGCCAGGATATTTGGCCCATGGTTGGAAGGTTGAGTATGGTTTGGGGTAAACCTACTTAATAAACCAGTGTTATCACAATGGTAGAAATTACTTTAGCTAGTGGTACCACCGAAGGTTTTTTGTATGTAGCTCCACTTCATGCCTTTGATGTGATCCTAGGGATGGATTGGTTGTAGACCCATAAAGCCTTGATCAATTTCCAAAATATATGGATAGATTATTTAGAAAAAGGCAAGGAAAGACTAAGAATTCATAGCAAGCAAGGGGTATTCAAACCCCATATGCTATCAGCTATGCAATTAAAGAAAGTCCTTAAAAAGAGATGAAGAGTCTATGTTATAAAACTAAATGAAGTAGGAGATGACTAGGAAAGCACCAAATTTTATAGGATTTTAAGGATGTGTTCCTAGAGGATTTACTTGGACTCTCTCTTGTACGGGAATTTGATTTTACAATTGATCTTATACCAAGAGCAAAATATATTCATAGATCTCCATATAGGATGAATCCTATAGAGATTTAGGAACTAAAGGTTCAAATGCAAGGGCTATTAGAAAAGGTATTGATAAAACCAAGTGTGTCACCTTAGGGTGCATCGGTCTTATTTGTGAAAAAAAATATGATTCTTTAAGATTGTGTATTGATTACAAAATGCTTAATAAGGCTACAATCAAGAACTGATATCCCCTACCTAGGATCAAATATTTATTCAATCAACTAAGAGATGCCATAGTATTCACCAAGATTGACCTAAGATTAGGGTATCATCAGTTAAGAATACGTGATGAGGATACTCACAAAATAAAATTTAAGACTAGGTATGGGCATTATGAGTTCACTATTCTACCCTTTGGACTAACTAACGCCCCAGCTGTGTTCATGAATCTAATGAACAGTGTGTTTAGAAGGCACCTAGACCAGTTTGTCCTTGTATTTCTAGATGATATCTTAATATACTCTTGGAACAAATAAGAGCATGATAAACATCTCAAGATCATGTTAGAGTTGTTGAGGTAAAACCAACTCTATGGAAATCTAGCCAAAAGTGATTTCTATATTTTAGAGGTACGATATCTTGGACATATCATATCAGTAAAAGGAGTTATTGTGGATCCAAATAAAATTGAGATCATCCTGAATTGACCACCCCCTACTAATGTGACTAAAGTGTGGAGCTTCATGGGGTTAATGAGCTACTATAGATGTTACATAAAGGACTACTCTAAGATTGTGGCAATAACCAACCTTCAAAAAAGGAAAAGGAATTCAAGTGGTCAGAGAAGTGTGAAGCTACATTTGCATTATTGAAACATAAACTCACTACCGCACCAATACTAAAAATTCCTGATCCTCAAGGGGACTTTTTAGTATGCACGGATGCATCATTGGAAGGATTAGGAGGAGTACTCTCTCAAGAAGATTCAATAGTAGCATATACTTCAAGGAAGCTCAAGAAGCATGAATTTAATTATGCTACACATGATTTAGAGCTAGTTGCAGTGGTGCATGCTCTAAAGGCTTGGCACCACTACTTGGTGGGAAGACCCTTTGAATTAAAAATTGACCATCAAATTTTGAGGTACATATTCACCCAACCTATACTCAATGCGAGACAAAGAAGATGGGTCAAGTTTCTCGTTGAGTATGAATTTGAAATTGAGTACATAAAAGGGAAATATAATAAGGTTGTTGATGCCTTGAGTAGAAGGAAACACATAGTATCCATAACTAGAAGTCACATGGATCTAATGGATCAAGTGAAATAGGAGCAATCTCAAGATGAGTATTTCCAAGAAATTCAAGCTAGAATGGATAGAGACCCTGAGGGTAATAAGGAATTTGGTATAAAATATGACCTTTTGTGCTACAAAGGTAGAGTCATCATACCAAAAATGGGTGATTTAAGGAAATTAATAATGCAATAATCCCATATATCTCCTTATTCTAATCATATTGGAGGGACCAAATGTGGGAAAACATGAAAAGAACCTTCTTCTGGGTAGGAATGAAGAAGGATATCACCGATTTTGTTACTTGATGCCTTGAATATTAGAAATTTAAGGCAAAACACAAGCATCCTGTAGGAAAATTATATCCACATGATGTACCTACTCAAAAATGGTAGGTCATATCTATGGATTTTATAGTAGGGTTACCCAAGACCAGGTATCAACATGATGAAATCCTTGTGATAGTCGATAGATTGACTAAGGTTGCACATTTTATACCTAAAAACATCAAGGATGATGCTCAAGTAGTGGCTAATAGATTTTCCAAAGAGGTATTATGATTACATGGATTTCTTGAGGTGATCATTTTAGATAGAGATTCCAAATTCACTTCTAAATTTTGGAAATCCCTACATCGTGCAGTGGGCATAAAATTGAATATGAGCTTGGCATACCACCCTAAGATAGATGGTCAAATTAAATGGGTAAACCAAGTACTAGAAGACATGCTTCGTATGTATAGCATAGATCATAAGTCTCGTTGGGAAGACCACCTACATCTTGTTGAGTTCACCTGCAATAATGGACATCACTCCTCTCTAGGAATGGCTCCTTTTGATGCCTTATATGGGTGGAAGTGTAGAATGCCATTGGCTTGGGATAACCTAGAAGATCGAGTTGTGATTGGTCCAGATATGGTCAAAGAAATAGAATATCAATTAAAAATAATTAGGCAAAGACTTAAAGAAGTTATCGATAGATAAAAAAGTTATGTTGATCTAAAGAGGACTCCAAGAGAGTACTTAGTTGGAGATAAAGTGTTTTTAAGGGTTAAACTGATGAAGAGTGCTATCAAATCCATGAAGTTGGATCCTTGATTTGTAGGACCCTTTGAGATCACTAAAAATATTAGTTTGGTTGCATATTGACTCGCCTTACCACCTAACCTATCAAATATCCATGACACCTTCCACATATCCTTGCTTAGGAAATATGTTGCTGATCCTGAACATGTGTGGGATATTTCTAAATTGTAGATGGTAAATATAGAGGTAATTGAAGTGATATCAATGAATATTCTTGAGTTTTGATCTAATTCTATGCGTAATCGAACACTTGAACAATGCAAGGTCCAGTGGGATCAGTTTTCTGAATGAAATACCACTTGGGATAAAGTGGATAATATGCAAAAATATTTTCCCTTCTTGTTTGAAAATATATAATATAATAACTTTTTTCATTGTTGTAAAACTGGAAACATCTGGGATGGTGTTTAGTCCCAAGGGGGTAGGATGTCATGACCCTCCCTAGTAGGCTTTTTAGCATAAAGAAACAATGTATTAAACTATGATGCTTTAATACTTAGTTTGAGCAATTGAACCAACTATGCGATGTTTAGTTGATTTGGAAGAGCATGGTACTGTTGATATATTTCCAAATGTGTAGGATCAGATACACTCATGGGTGGAGGAGATAGAATCATCCACTAGAAGCGGGGGTACTTGAGGTTGGGGAAATGATGACTAAGGCAACTTGGGGGTAACATGGATGGATACCTTCATATAGGCATGCATTATTGGTTAGGGATAATCGTCAATAGCTAGCCACCTTGAGCCTCAAGTTGATAGCCTAGTAGCTATCATAAATTCTCAGGTTGAGATAGGTGACTAGGTTGATGGAAAGACTCCCTCTTTATCTATTGCATATGTTTGATTGTCTTTTACTTCATCACTATCTGCATTAGTGGTTTGGGAAATAAAAGTATGCAATATTTGATTACCTTTTAAAGCTCCTTGTTTTGCTTAAAAAAATCTTACTCTCTATTTTATAAATAATAGAAGTTTTATTTTAAAATGATAATAGAGTTTCATTTTATAAATAATAGAAGTTTTATTTTGAAATGATGATAGAGTTTCATTTTATAAATAATAGAAGTTTTATTTTGAAATGATAATGGAGTTTCATTTTATAAATAATAGAATTTTTATTTTGAAATGATAATGGAGTTTCATTTTATAAATAATAGAAGTTTTATTTTGAAATGATAATAGAGTTTCATTTTATAAATAATAGAAGTTTTATTTTGAAATGATAATAGAGTTTCATTTTATAAATAATAGAAGTTTTATTTTGAAATGATAATAGAGTTTCATTTTATAAATAATAGAAGTTTTATTTTGAAATGATAATAGAGTTTTATTTTATAAATAATAGAAGTCTTATTTTAAAATGATAATAGAGTTTCATTTTATTAATAATATAAGTCCTACTTTAAATGATAATAAACTTTCATTTAGAAGTAATAAACTTAAAAAAAATGAAAGTAGAACTTTCTATAATTCTAAGTTTTAATAGAAAGAGATCATTTAATGGTAACGTTGCTAGTTGCATGTTCGGTGAGCAAAAGCTTCTACAAACGTTGGGAGAGGAGCTCCATTTATGATTTAATCTTGGAATAATATATTTTAATAAAATATCTGCTAACATCATGGGAAGGGATAGATGAAACATATGTTGGATGGCGAGTTGGAAGAGAAAATTGATGACGGTTTGATGGGAAATTAAATGTAGATAAGACCATGCAAAGGGAAACTAATGGACGTGTCCTACAAGTAGGAAAATAAAAGAGAGAAGGGGGGCTTCTTCTAGTTTTTGGAAAAAAATCAAAAAAAGGAAAGCAGAGGAAAAAGAATGATCCGTGAGCGGATGCCTGGAGGGACAACAAACTGTGTATTAACGTTCGGTTGAGCCACGTCGTGGTAGTGTAACGGAAGGAGGTCAGAGGAGAAATCCAACATCAGAGAAAGGTTGGGTTTCAAAATATAATAACCTTCTTACTAAACGAAAGTTTTCCTTTTATGTTTGGTTAATTTGGATTGTCGCCATAATCATAGCATCTAGTTTGAATTGGTTTTGTTGAAGCGTTGCCAATTTTTTTACCCTTCCTTTGCACCACCCATTCAGCCCTAGCTACGTGAGGAGTTCTAACCATGTGACTATTCATAACCTTGTTGTTGTTCGTTTGTCTTGGTGCACCATTTGCTTGTTGTTATTTGGGTATTCTTGGTTGGTGTGACTTGGTTGTCAGTCGCCTTCCCTATCCGTTGTGTTGTTTTCACTCTCTAACTGGCTGAGTTGCATAAACCATCATCTATAATTGGCTATGTAGAACTACTTCTTGAGAGTGATTTGTAGAATGGGGTGTTCGTTGTGTTGTTTTCACTCCCTAACTGGTTGAGTTGCATAAACCATCATCTGCAGTTGGTTGTGTAGAACCGCTTCTTGAGAGCAATTTGTAGAATGGGGTTCTCAACTCTTGAGTAACTTCCTTCTCCCCTCGGCTCTCATAGCATTGTTCACATTCCTAACTCTATCATTTTGGTTTATCACCTCACTCATATTTTCTTGCATTCATGGTTGTGTTAGCTAGGTTGACCAAGGTTTGTTTTATACCTTTGTAGACAACGTCTATTGATGGCCGGGTTCGCAGTCCTTGTGAACGCTGCAAAAATGATGGACCAATGACATTTTTCTTCTAGACGTCCGTTGATTGCATCATTACCTATTAAACCATCTATAACTCGTTTGGCAGAGTGACCCCCATTTCCTATTTTATGGAAGCATGGCTTGTCTTATTATGCATTCGTGTTGTCTTTTGGGTGATTGTGAGATAGGAGGAGAACATCTCTTTAATGTTACCATTGTTCTTTATTTGATGAATTCATTAACAACCCTTTTGTTGATAAAAAGGAACGTAATGGTTATGGAATTAAAGAAATATAGTTTAGTTTAAATGATTAAAGGTATGGGACTTTGATTGTTTAAATTAAAGGAAAAATAGTTTAGTGTAGAAGATTAAAGGCATGGGATTTGATTTTTTAAATTAAAGGAAAAATAGTTTAGTTTAAATGATTAAATGTACGGGACTTTGATTGTTTAAATTAAAGGAAAATAGTTTAGTTTAAATTATTAAAGGTGTGGGACTTTGATTGTTTAAATTAAAGGAAAAATAGTTTAACAAAAAAGATTAAAGGTATGGGACTTTGATTGTTTAAATTAAAGGAAAAATAGTTTAACAACAATGATTAAAGGTATGGGATTTTGATTGTTTAAATTAAAGGAAAAATAATTTAGTTAAATTGATTAAAGGTATGGGACTTTGATTGTTTAGATTAAAAATAAAATAGTTTAGTTTAAAATGATTAAAGGTATGGGGACTTTGATTGTTTAAATTAAAGGAAATAATTTATTTTATAAATGAAAGTAAGTGGATTTTGATTTATGAAAATAAAGGAACTTAACTATTTAAATATTAAGTTATGAGACTTGATTATGATGGTTAAGGGTTGAAATGTTTTGATTAAAGTAAAACCTGTGATCTTGCTTCATTGTTGAAATGATTCTCTATGGTAAATGAGAGGAAAAGGAGATAAGGGATTTTCTTTATAATATTAATTATGCAGTAGATGGTCATATACTTTGATTAAATTTGTATAGTTACAATTTGGAAAAGAAATTAATAAATACATTTAGAGTCATGCCTATACTGAACCATGAGTGCCACTATCCTTAAATGATCGATGGAAAGAGGAGGAGGACCAAAGAGGCAGTTGGAATCATTGCACTAGTTTGTTCTCTACTTGCAATTATTTACTTATGCTTAAATAGACTAGAATTGTAGGGAGATATCCCTAAATGAATATGATGTATTACTTTATTCTTTAAAGTATGGAGGTTTTACCATACTTGGATGTATGTAATAAATTGTGGAATGATGGGAACTATATCTTTAATTTATTGTTATGAATTGTTTATGGTTTGTATTAGTTTCTCTTTCAATTAAAGCTTACCTTCTTTTAAATGTGGCTTCCTTCTAGTATCTTTTCTTTTCTTTATTATGCTTTTGTTATATTTAGTATCTATTTTTGCTTTCTTGCTAAAACAACAAAAAATTATGGATTTCTAGGGTGAACTTAGAGGTGACCTAGAGGTTTTGAGAACCCCTTAAGGTGAACATAGGTGACCTAAGGGATTAAGAACCCTTAGGGAGATAGATAACTATGTTTGGGAAATATTACATCTGATTTAAGATAGCTCATTGTGTAGACGATATGGATAGCTTAACTCATAGTACGCGTAGCATACCTACACATACTGACTTGTGTATGGTATGGAGATGGACGTATACCTTTGATGGATTGAAGGTGATAAGTTTAGCTCATTAATAATGATGAGAGAGATAAACTTATTTGCGGTAACACATAATATGCCTACACAAATGGACTTGTGTGAGGGTATTTTGTGAGGTATAGCTCTCCAGGAAACTTAAGAGATTTTAAAATAGGTCAATTAAAGGACGGTTAGGGGTTTATGAATCCCTTTTAAAAAAAAATTCTCTTTGTGTGTTTTTTTTTTGTATTCGATTTTGGGTCATTACACTTAAACTTTAAAATATCCAACTAGAGTAAGTTAAACTAATAACTAACAAGGATAGTGGTAAGTTAGCCTAAATCCGAAGGATGGAAAGATCCATAATCCCTTCCATTTAATAACTCATTAAAATAATGGAATTGGGTCTCATTATTTATAAAATTGGAAGTGAGGACTATTCCCCAATTCAAAATTGTTTTTGGTATGTCTAGTGGGATGAATCCCCATTATTTGTCCTTTATTTATCAATTGAGGTCTTCATTTGGTTAATTTTTTTATTTTGGTTCCAAATCCACATTCATCGTAGATGAAGCAATTGACCTAGAATTGAATGATATTTTACCAAGTTTTCACATATGTAACGATTCACTCAAATTTTGAAGTGATTCACTCTGTTTGAGCCAATCACTTGGAAATATTTTTCAGTTCATCCTAGGGAGTGATTTGCTCTACTTAGTTGGAAATTTTCTAAGAATCTATTCAATTCACATAAGTTAAATCTAGAGAAACTTGCCAAGGTTAGGAACTTGATTTATCAAGTCCAATATCAAATTGACTTTAAAATTCACATATTTTTTATTATTTCTGTTTTATTTTTTATAGCTACATTGCAAATGGAAAATTAACACAAATTTTAGAATCTTTAAAATTTTGTGAAGTAGATAGAATAGCAATAAAACTGCATCAAACCTCAAATCAGGCACTAATTTTACATATGCCATGGGTAGAAAGCATTTGGATCATATTTTGAGAAATTTTGTCAAAGATTAAATTGCTCAATTCAATAAGTGATTTGCTCCAAAACAATGACTTTTCTTAAGTTAAATTGTAGGATAAAATAACTCAAAATCTATGATGCAATTCACTCAGAGACAAGATCTTCTCAACTCTCTTTGGAGAATGATTTTCTCCAGTTCTTGAGCAATTCACTTGGACTCTTGATTTAAAAAAAAAATCAAAGTTTAACTTTAGCTATTGAATTGCACGAGTTTGCTAGAGATTTAATCCAATTTTTTGGTGAATGACTTTGCAAACTAAATTTTTCAAATGCTCATATTTTGATCCTAAAATTTTATCCATGTAAGCACATACATGAAAGCTTATGAATATTTTATCAAAGGTACAAAGATCAAGAAAATAACATTAATAAACAAAGATAATTTCATACCATTAAAATAATGCAAAAGGAAAAAGGAACAAATCGTCATGTGGGTACATCAAGATAACAAGATTGAGGAGATTCCAACATCTAATCCCATTTCATCAAAATTAAAAATACCAATATCCAATCCCATTAGACAAAGCCCTACATCCCAATAAATTTATTTGCTTGTTTATCAAGTGAATTATTCATCTACTCTCACAAATAAAAATTGGTAAAACACTAGTTATACCTTGAACCACACAAATCCCCTTTATAGGGTGTCCTTTGATGTAAATAAACCTATAAGAAATCCATGTTTTGAATCTTATCATAATGCATTTAATGCAAACCAACATAATACATCTAGTTCTCAAAGTACACATCATACTAGTATGACTTCATCTCAAAGTCCACCTAGATCTACCTTGTCTAACACATCCAATCTTACCTCTTGGAAAGTCTATACCTCCAAATGTTGTATATTTAGGATAAATCATTCATATATCCAAGGCCTTGCCCAAAATTTATAGATATTGATTGGATATGTCAGGATATAGGTGGCCTAGGTGTTAAAATATATTACATTATTTGGTACATGCTAATGTACCCCCATGGTACCTATGATACAATGTAAATATTAGAATAGAGTTTGAGTCTATAGTTTAGGAGAGTGATTTATATTTTCCCTTTTATGTAAGTGTCTATGTGTAGGATATGCACAAGTATCATGTATGTAAGAGTGCAAGTGTATAATGAGATAAAGTGCACAAGTGTCATGTAATTAAGTGTGTAAATATGTAATATGATAAAGTGCATAAGTGTCATGTATTAGGAGTACATGTAGAAGTACAAGTATCATGTAAAAATGTGCAAGTGTCATATAATTAAGGGTGCATGTAAATAGAGAGTCAAGATTCATGTATATAAGTGGTAAGATAAGGAGACAAAGAAGAGTTGTCTTTCTAAGGTTGTATAATGGAGATAAAGCTACATGAAATGTATCTAGATATGTATGACACATTCAAGCATGAATATTGAATCTTGTATGCATATTTTGAGCAATTATACTATAAGTGTTCTTCATATTATTGCATGAATAATTTTGGCTATTTTACATTCATATTTGATATTATCTTGAATGCTAATATTATTTATATTAGTCAACTTATATTTTGATTTTTCTTATATTAGAGTCTACTCTAAATGAAAGATATTGGGACCCAATATATTTATCTTAAAATCCAATAGTGGTATTAGAGCTACTATTAGACTCTATCCATAGAGTTATATTCAAAGCTACTTCAAGTAGTCTCTATTGCTACCATCAAATAAAGTCTTCTATGTGATTATTACAAATTTTGAATTTGTAGATTGATATAGGTCCTTAGTTGAAGTATTTCTACTTTAATGGAAGATAAGACTAGGACTCCATTCAAAGGCTTAGAGAGTAGATTAAAAGGGTCAACTTTGAAGAAATTTGGATGTGAGGGGGCATTCAAAGTCACCCTGATACTAATTACATTTTCTAGAAAAGAGGATGATCACTAAAAAATATTATAGTGGTTCAAAACCACCATTTAAGGATAAAAGGTCCTTATATATATTGCAGTGGACTAAGTGTGCAATAGTTATTATATTATCAGAGGATGAAATAATCCTCATATATATATATTTTTTAAATATAAGTTTGTGATCAAGAAAATAAAGAAATTAAAGCACCAAAAGGTGTTGTATACACCAAAGCATCAAAGGCTAAGAGCATTGTCTAAGTGCCTTTCAGCAAGAAATGCTAGTTGATATTTATCTAGGAGCACCTCAAAACAAAAAGCAAAAGCATTATTCATTTAGGTTGTTATATGTCTAAGAGCCCCTGGAAAAGAGAAAGCAAGAGTGTCATCCTAAATCAAAAGGTCATTCATGTTGTCCAATATGGATCACTTAAACAAGAATGTCATTTGTGTTGTTCAAGCTAGAGCACCTAAACCATAATGTCATTTGTCTTGTCAGAGTCGAAGCACTTGAACCAAGGAGTCATTTGGGTCTCAATCAGAGAATCATTCATAGGATCACCTAGACTAGGTATCCATTCATACCCAATTTAGGTTTGAGTCATAGCACCTAAACCAGGGAGCTATTGAGGTCTAAGCTAAAGCACTTGAACCAAGGAACTATTCAGACCCAAGTTAGAGCATCTGAATCTAATCATCATTTCAAGTTGAGCTAGATTATCTAAGCCAAATCTTGATTTCAAGTTCAAGCCAATATTTTTTAATGTAATTCAATTTTGGCCAAAAGAAGGTAAATAGTCAAAGCATTATCACTTTAGGTTTTGAGCGAAATATTAAGGCAACGTAAGGGAAAAGAGAGTGTCACATAATGTTGGCATTAAATGTCTATGTAATCATACATTTGTAATATGGGATAAATTCCAAGAATGAGGTGTCAATGTGTATGTAAGGATGAGGTGTCATCTTACATGCACATGTGATTTGGCAGTGGCAGATGCTAGGGCATACATTGTAGAAGATGTAATGCAGTATTTATTTGAGATTGCTAATGGAAAAAAATGGAATGTCTAAACATCCCCCAAGGGGGATTTTTCCTTGTTATTCTCTTGTTTTGTGTTTGCATATTTATTTTGTTGCTCCTTGTTATGTTTAGCTCTCTTCATTTAGTATCAATATCATGTTCAATTTTAATATTTGGTATCAGAGCCTATGGTTTTGAACCTGGGAAGTTTATGGTATTGTATGAAGATATGCAAGGATTTATGGCTTACAACAGATCTGGTGAGCTTCAAAAATGGTATATCTAGTGTGCTTCGACAATGACAAATTTGGATTAAGGATTGTTCATGCTAGGGTTTGATATTTATATCTTGTTGAGCTTTGATAGCAGTATATCTACTGAGCTTCAACAATAATAGATCTGGCGAGCTTCGACAATGGTAGATCTAGTGAGCTTTGGGAATGATAAAATGCTTAAATTTTTTGTATTATTTTACAATGGTTTATTGGTTGTACCACAAGTTTTGGGCAAGTAATAACTACTATAACTAGTGTATATTATACCTAAAGAAGCTATTGTAACTGGTGTAATTGAATTATTGGCTATTGTAGCTGGTATAGCTTGTAGGGTTGTTAATGTTATTGGTGTAGTTGTGCCAAAAAGAGACTGGTGTGGATTCTAGTGGTGGTTTCCTGGTGTAATATTCTCAAAGTTAGCTCCAGTAATATTTGTAATGTTTTAAAAGTGGTTTTTTGGACTTTTTTGTTACCTTGTCGGTATATGGTTGAGGGTAATAGGTAAATCAGATGTGTTTAGAAGGCTGGAGGTAGCTTGTAGGGTGGCTAGATATTGGAACAACTAGATATATTTGGTGGAAGTTATAGACCTAGATGTTGGCAGTAATCGGGTTAAGGCTACTTGTCTTTAGAAGGACTGGTTTTAGCTTGTGCCCATGAAGGGTTGTGTCAAAAATAATTGTTTGTACTACAAAATTATAAATATGTCATTAAGGGGAGAATGTTGAAATTAATGCCTATGTAATCGCACATTTGTAATATGGTCCAAAGTCCAAGTATGAGGTGTTAATGTGTATGTAAGGATTATGTGTTACCTTACATGCACATGTGATTTGGTAGTGGTAGATGCTAGGTTTTTCCTTGTAGAAGATGTAATATAGTATTTATTTGAGAATGCTAATGGAAAAAGTGGAATTTTTGAACATACCCCAAGGGGGAGTTTTCCCTTGTTATTCTCTTGTTTTGTGTTTGCATCTTTATTTTGATGCTCCTTGTGTTTAGATCTCTTCATTTAGTATCAATGTCATATTCATTTTTAACACTAAGCATTATAGAGTAATGTTTGCATTCATACTTTTCCATTAAAATCTTTTATGTCGTCAGCCAAGAGCAGGTTCATTTAGAATGTTTGTGAGACCTAATATAAAGTCAAATATAAGCATATTACCTTATAATTTAATATTTATTAAATTTGATATTAAAGTCCTAAGTTGAGTTTAAATTTGAAGGAATTGGTTAACTTAGGGACTTTTATTATTTAAGAGTGGGAGTTAAAAGGTTTTCAACTCCATAGAAAAAATATATTAAGGTGGGAGTTATAAGGACTTCAACCTTATTTTTAGAATATTGAAAATTATTTGATATTTTATTATTTGATATTAATTATTGCAATATTTTCTATTTTTAAAATTTTTGATATACTTATTAGATTTTGGAGAGAAGGATTTCTACTCCAAAAAGGAAATTTTAAAATATTTAGAAAGTTTTAAAAATTTTAGAATTTGCAAATTTAATTATTAGGGAGATATAAGGTTTGCTACTTCAAAGGATTTAAAAAATAATAATTTACAAATTTGATGAGTTCCATTACATCAAATAACAAAAAAATTCTTTCTGAATCTCAATTATTGAAAGGACTAAATTTTGTGTCATGGAAAAATAAAATGAATTCAATTCTTACTGTAGAAAAAAATTGAAAATAATGAATGGACAAAGAAAAAACCAAGTGAAGATGAAAGAGAAAAATAAAAATTTGAAGAAAGTGATGCAAAAGCTCTTATGTTGATTACATTTGGAATTATTGATAAAATTCAACCATACTTGAGTGGAGCAAAAAAAATTGTAGATGCTTGGAAGAAATTATGTAAAATATTTGAAGGAAAAAATAAAGCAACTAGTTTGAATTTACAATTTCAATTGTATTCCTTAAAGGTTAATAGTGGAGAGAGTATAGAACTCTTTCTTCAAAAAATAACAGATATAAAGGCTAAAATTTTGACTCTAGGAGAAAATATAGAAGATAAATTTCTTGTTCAAGTTACATTGAGAGCACTTAAGAGTTATAAACATTTAGTTACTTCTCTACAAGTACTAAATAAGGAAACAACATTTGATGACTTAGTTAATATTCTTTAGGAATATGAAGCTGAAAATTTAGTCAAAGATGAAATGACTAATAATGCTTTGGTGTCTAAAGAGAATGTATCAAGTAATATTGCAACAACATCAAAGCCTCAATCTAGATGGAAATAAAAATTATGTGATATATGCCAAAAAAGGTTCATAATACAAATTTTTGTAAATATAACTATTTGAATCAAGGAAATCAAATGAATATGAATCAAGGAAATAAGATGATTATGAATCAAAGAAATCAAATGAATAGAACTTATCAAAATTAATAGCCAAGGCAATTTTAACCTCAGTATAGATATGGTCAACATCAACAACATTAGTTACAATCAAGAGAAGAAAATAAAAAAGGGAATTTAGTTCAATAAATTCAAGAAATTCAAGAGATAGAAGAACCAATAGAAGGAAATGAATTCAAAGCTCTTACGGTAAGATTTTTAATCAATGATGATAATTATCAAAGCCTACCTATGGTAAGAGGTATAGAAGTTGATCCAAATAAATTCAAGGTAATCTTAGAAATGCCTCCCCCCACTACTATCAAGCAGCTATGAAGTCTACAAGGAAATATTGCATCCATCAAGCACTTCATAGCACAATTGTCAGATAAGTTTCGACCTATGAACAAGTTGTTACATAAGGGGGTCGCATTTAAGTGGGATGATGAGTGTCAAGCCAACTTTGATGAGATTAAACAATATTTGGCTTCGTTGCTAGTATTGGCTCCTCCCCAACCAGGTTTGTCATTCTATCTATACATTTTAGCTATTGAGCTTGCATTGGGCACCATGTTGACCCAAAATAATGAGTTGCACAAAGAACAAGCTACATACTATATTAGTCGCACCCTGGTTAGTTATGAAATAAATTACACATACGTTGAGAAGCTATGCTTAGCAGTGGTTTTTGCCACTAAAAAGCTACACCATTATATGCTCAATCAAACCAAGTATGTAGTATCCAAAGAGAATCCATTGCAATATATGATGAGTCGTACTTACCATAACAGTCGCACGGTGAAATGGATTATGTTATTGATGGAACTTGACCTCAAATTCATCAGACAAAAATTAATTAAAGTTCAGGTCATCATCGATCAACTCGTAGAGGCTCCCCTTTAGTATAACCAACCTCTTAGCGTAGATCTCCCTGATGATGTAATATTTCAAGTGTCAAAATCACTTGATATTGAAGATCCTGAAGCACAGGCTGATATGACTCTTTTTTTTTATGGATCTAAGTGTGAGCAAGGGGGTGGTGCAGTAATTGTGTTCTTTACACCTCAAGGGGCTCTAATACCGCTATCTTTCAAAATTTATTTCCCATGCACCAACAATAATGCTGAGTATGAAGCTCTTCTCATAGGCCTTCAAATGGCAATCGCCATGAAAATAACTAAGATCAAATTTTTTGATGATTCCTTGCTCATAGTGAATCAATTCAAGGGGATATTCCAATGTAGATGCCCAATCTTGCAAGCCTAAAAATCCCTTGTGGATAAAATTCTGGCAAGATTTTAATGGTATGATATTGAGGCACCCCCTCATTCATATAACCATTTTGTAGATACAATGGCCTTCTTAGGGTCTTTAATCCCGTAGAACCCTTCTAATGATATCACAACCATTCAAGTCAAAATGCTATCATAATCTAAAACTAAGCATGAGGAACTTCATTCCATGCCAAAAGTCCACTTGATTCAGATTGAACCTTCTCAGGAATGATTCTCTCAAATTAACAATTGCTTAAAGAATGCTGCTTGGGGGACTTTATTCCCTCAAAATCCTTTTGATAGCATCATAATTCTATATTTACAAGTTCTCTCCCAATCAGCATTTGCGAGAGATGAACTTCAAAAGGATCAAGCAATTCATGCAATTGAGGCTTCTTCAAATCAATATTGGTCCATCCAACTAAATATTACCTAAAGCTTGGTAGCATCCCTTTTGGATTATCGCATATCGCTAAACACACATTCAAGCAAAAAGTGAAAAAATATGTCTTACTTGGAGATATATTGTATCGTCGAAGCTACTAGGGTATCCTCCGTTGCTTAGAACCTCAAGAGTCAGTTTTGGCAATCGCCCAAGCACACGATGGCACATGTGGTGGCCATGTTAGTAGCATGGCCATAGCAAAGCACATTCTTTGCATGGGCTATTATTGGCCAACTTTAGAGAAATATTGTTGTGCTTATGTTAATAAGTGCATAAAGTGTCAACACCATGCTAATTTGACACACGTTCCTTCTCAGGCCTTACAACCGATTCAAGTGGTTTGGCCATTTTTGCAATGGGGTTTTGATTTAATAAAGAAAATCTCACCCTCTTCTTCAAGCCGTTACACATTCATCATTATGGCCATCAAATATTTCACAAAATGGGTGGAAGCGATTCCCCTTACCACTACGACTAGACCTTGCATTGAGGAGTTTATATTACATAATATCATTTGTCATTTTGGTATCCCATCCAAAATAATTTTAGATAATGGGCCACCCTTCAAGAATAAATATGTGCATGCTCTAATAGCTAAATATAACATCCAGCATAGCTTTTCTACGCCCTATTATCCACAAGCCAATGGGTAAGACGAGGCATAAAAAAAAATAGTAATTGTCATTTTAAAGAAAATCATTAAGTATAATCACAAATATTGGCATAATCAACTACCTCTTACCCTTTGGGCCTACCACACTAGTATTCGGACACCCACTAGGGCAACATCATTTTCACTAGTGTATGGTGTTGAGGTTGTCATGCCTTTAGAGTTGGATATCCCATCGTTGTTCATATCCATGTAAGAGTTCATCGATGATGACACCGCATGGTAGGCTCACCTAGACCAATTAACTTTGCTTGATGAATGACACGTCAATGCTCTTGAGCACCTACGTGTTTATCAAGAGTGGCTTAAGAGATCCTATAATATGAAAGTCCATCCTAGAGACTTTCAGGTTGGTGATCTTGTTCTAAAAGAGAACCAACAAAACTCTAAATTTCCACCCCATCTACGAGACAAATTTACGGTAAACTTGTTAGGTCCATACATTATCACTAGTCATATTGGACCTAGAACTTATTGCCTAGATTCCATTGAAGGATTTGAGGAACCTGAACCCTTGAATATCCTTCACCTGTGGCCTTTTCATACTTAAAGCACCACGTCCTACCAAAAATCCCCAAAGGTACCCATAAATCCTTTGGTCACCCAAAAATCCCCAAAGGTACCTATAAACCCTTTGGTCACCCAAAAATCCCCAAAGGTACCTATAAACCCTTTGGTCATCCAAAAAGCCCCAAAGGTACCTATAAAACCTTTGGTCACTCAAAAAATCCCCAAAGGTATCTATAAATCCTTTGGTCACCCAAAAAGCTCCAAAGGTACCTATAAACCCTTTGGTCACACAAAAAGCCCCAAAGGTATCTATAAACCCTTTGGTCACCCAGAAAGACCCAAAGGTACCTATAAACCCTTTGGTCACCTAAAAATTCCCAAAGGTATCTTTAAACCCTTTGATCACCCAAAAAGCCCCAAACGTACCCATAAACCCTTTGGTCACCCAAAAAGCCCCAAAGATACCTATAAACCCTTTGGTCACCTAAAAAGCCCCAATGGCATCCACTAAGCCCATTGTTCAATTATATATATATTTATCAAAATCCAAAAACATCATTAAAATATTAAAAATCCAAAAATATTGTATTACATTACATTTCATATCATTGCATTATACAATCACTTGCATTAAGCATACCCATCCTGGCATTTTGTATTCTATAGTTGATCATACATGTCTAGCATTAGGTCTGTACACTAGCCATCCATCAAAATCAACTTTGTCAAAAGTCATTATTAACACCCATCTACATCACAATTATCATTTCCGTTTACATTTCCCACCTTTCATATGTGTGTTTGTTGCCCTTCACCTAGTCATTTGTTATAAGGCCTTTTTAGGGTTTTTGGTAACTCAATTATCTCTAGTTTTATTTTCATATTTTTTAGAAAGCTATCTTGATTTTTAGAAGGTAGAGTCTTGCTTTGATTATACCTTATATATATCATAATCCCAATATATTTTTGCACTAATAAATCCAAGTGTTGCACAAGGAAAGATGAAACCTACAAAGTGGTCCTTGTTACCTTAAGCAAAAAGTCTACCTTGCTCATAAACCTGTGTGAATGGTTTAAATATGCTAAGAATTGACAAAAGGACAAGCTCCTGCCTACCCAAAGCAATCAAAATCTCTTATCCCATGACAAATATGGGTAAATATACAAAAAACAACAAAAGTAAAAAGATAAAGAAAAATGGTTTTTACCACTAAAAAAAGCAAAAAGTAAAATAAACAGTGGTTATCACCACTACCAAAATCCCTTGCTCACCCAAACAAAAATGAGCAAATCCCTGGAGCAATTCAAAAATAAATTAAAATAAGGGAGTATTGAATTTGAATCCCTATAATTCTCAGTATTTAGGTTCCTTGAGCGGGGCACTTACCATTTTCTTGAAACTGCTATCCTATTTGAGAGGGAAAGGCCTTCGTTCATCTGAGCTTGACAACCATAAGGTGATTCTCATTACAGGCTGGGTGGCATCAAGCCTGCCTAGAAATTACGGTGTCCTTATGCATGATGATATGTCTATCATATTAGCGACCTTCTTTTGTACATACCAATATTTGCATGCAGATGAGCTAGCTTTTGGTAGCCTGTATTGCCTAGTGGTCTAATCCAACTACGTACAAAACTCAATATAATGATACTCATAGGATGATCTTCATTACAGATAGGTTGGATAAATCATGTTTGGCACTAGAGTAACTTTATGTGTTATAATAGCAATGAGCTCTCATGCACACATAGGAATATGGAATATCTTGGTCATCCTAGCAGATTTATACCTTACAAAAAAAATTTGCATGGTTAATATACAACTTTTGACTAGATCACTAAAGTGTTTGAGTCTCATGAAAATCTCAAATACATTCTATAACATCTTACTATGCATATCATTCCATAACATTTTATCACATGTTTGTTAGTTTACATTTTCACAATCCATTACATAGTCTTATGGTAAAGATCAATGAATCGATGAATTTTGTACAGTCTATGGTGCTAGCATCTAGTATGTCAAATAGTATTCATAATTCATCATACAGATTAGCAAATCATCCATTTTATTATGCATACACTCATATACATATTATCAAATCACATCATATTACAATACATACATCCATGATAAGCATCCATCAAAGCATTAGTAAAGTAAACATAAGCATTGCATACATCTAATAAAGTAGTAAGGAAACACATGATGACAATAAAAAAATCATATATATATATATATATATGGGGTAAAAATATACATCATAATCCAAAATCTGCCCGTAGGCTACAATCAAGTGGATCCTTAGACCTCAAGCTACCAAAATCCAAATAATAACTATAGAGTCTCAAAATCCATGGTCACGCAGGATCAACACCATGACTCTCATCACCACCCTCGGTCGTCGCTCGTTGAGAGCTCCCATAAAGCTCTCCATAGCCCTATTTGCTCTCCTCATGGATCTAGAAGCCCCCATCCTCGTAGATGACTACCCTGTACCACTCCTCCTACTTTTTGGGACCCACTAGTAGAAGAGCAAGCTGGTAAGAACCCTCTAAGGCATGCTATCTCATCCTCCAAATCTTGTGTGTATGTTGTATCCTCTTGATGACGATCTTGATAGTCACTCAATAAATTATGAAGTTGTGTCACCTCTTATCGTAGCCTGACCACCTCACCACTACTAGGTGTCACATGGCTCAAGCTCCCTGCTATAACCTGATATTAGAGAGCAGCTAGCTCTATTGCCTACCTATCAATCTCTACTTGTGTAGTCTACACCTATACCTGTAGGAGAGCCCTCTCCTCTACATACTCCCTCCACTCTTGTCTATCTTTGATCAAATCATCTTGTAGCTCAGAAATGGTGGCATATCATGCTACCAACTATATCTGCACTCCTTGATCATCAAAGTCATCCTCAACATAATCATCCTTTTGATCCTCCATATCTAGAGTATCCATCCACTCATCATCTACCCGATGATGCACATGTTGCTCACCTGAGTCTGTATCCTCCTTTTTTGGAGCCTCATCATGTCCCTCATCTGGAACATCCTCGTCAGCCTCATCTATCATCGTACTTGTGCCACATCCTAGTGGCCCCTCCCCTTGCCACTGGCACATCACCTACCATAATTCATACTCTATTATGGTTCCTACATCATCTAGCTCAGAGTTTCTCTCCATAAGTTATGCCTCCTCTCCAACTGCCTCTACTGTAGTCCAAGTAAGTGTCCTCTCATCCCCATGACATCGGTAGATCATTGGATCTCTAGGAAATCCTTGGCATAGCCCAAACTGTCATATCACTCGAGCATATGGGAAATAATCTCGCTCGATCCTATGTCAACCAACTAACCATCTCCCTCACCATACCCGATGAAGCTGCAACTCGGCCTAGGGCCATGCTGGACAATCCCTATATGATCTCCAAATAACCTCCTCTATCCTAAGTTGTGCAAATGATTGTGCATAATGATAAATCATACCTGCATAGGGATATTTATGACCCCTCTCTTGATATCACTGCCATAGGATCCCATATCCTATCTCCACACTCGCAAGTTATGCCTGCATCATCCAAGGTAGTCATCGTAGTCGATCCATAGTAATATTTTGTCATCCCCACACCTGTAGTAGAAATCTGCATCCCAATCCTTTTTGTGCATGATAACGGATCTCGTATAGCTTGTCATAAATTTGTGCCAACAATATCGTGCCCCAAGCCATCACTAACGACCTCTCTACGGTGCAGTCCATAAGTGAAAATACCAACTCCAAAAGGTTCCAAGGGAACCTGGATCCTGACAATTTTGGTAGCAACATGTTGAAGATAAGCATCATCAGTAAGGTGTGTCTCATAGTCATAACCTCTACCTCATACCATAGCTCCACTAGGATACCTCTGCTAGGTAAGTCTCATACTACCTCATGCCAGTCCTCTCTAAAGTATCTCTACAAAATCATATCTCTAAGATCTTGATGAGTAGATATAATCAGACGTCCCTCTATCGAAATGCACAAAATCTGGTAGATATCCTCTAACATCACTATCATATCTCCAATCAATAAGAGTAAGGTGTTGGTGTGAGGGTCCAACATATCTATCAAAGCTATTAGGTAGGTTCTATCTCCTAGCACTAGCTCTAACCATATCACTTGATTGACACCAATGGTGTCAAGCCATTTCTAGTAATACTTTGTAATTAAGTCCCTAGTAGTCTAAAAAAGAGTCAAAAATCGATACCGACTCTTAATCACCTGACAAAGGCAAGCAAGTTCAACAAAAATACATCATAAATACAATAAAATTGCACAAAAATAGCTCAAAAAAGGGACCTTTTCTCCCAAATTCATGCCCATCCCACCTAGGTACGGCCCCTAAATTGGCAACCATTCCACTCAGGGACAGCCACTAGTGGCCATCCCACCCAGGTATGGCCCCCAAAAATAGGCATAAAAACTCATAAAAACACAAAAAAAATGGAATAAAATTGCACAAACAAAAAATAAAGCACAAATTCCTATATACTATCACTATTGAGGTCCATTTATCGATATTTAGTGTGTTTTGATGTAAAATGCAAAAATAATTACATTTCCAAGTTCAATAAAGTATAGGAGTAAATTCATCCCTTACCTATCTCGCACCGACTTCGTCGCTCATCGAGTCTTGAGGCTAGCTCATGGTGATTTTGGGATGGTCTCGGTAGTGCTCCACTTCAAAAAATCAATATCCTACTCCTCAGCTCTTAGTTTTTCAAGTTAGAAGTTTGAAAATTTACTCATTTTTCCAAATTTAAGCTTTAAAAGGCCTATAATAAGCATGGCCATCCTAGGGTGGGATGGTCATAAAATTGGTCGACCGTCCTACCCTAGGATGGCCATAAATTGTGTAGCCATCCCACCCTAGTATGGCCACTAAAACACACAAAAAAAGAGAATAAAAAGCCAATAAAATGGCCTCAAAACCACCAAAAATAGGTCAAAACTGATAAAATTCACAAAGGATCAAGATGGAATCAAATTTATTCATTGATGAATGGAAAAATATCTATTTCAATTCCCAAGAAGGCCATTATGCTCAGACCACTCCATAGGAATGAGGTATTCATTTCTTTTCTTCCATGAAATATCAACAAAACCATCGAAATCTTCGTAAAATTGATAAATTTTACAATGGGTAAAGCTGAAGGAACCCTAATCATATCATATTGGTCAAGCAAATCATCACTTTAATCATTTTTCAAGCCCTTGTCGAATCATCACTTGAGGGAGTAGTCATAATAATTAATTCATAATCAAAATCAACACTCAAAAGTGCAACTTGCATACATTCAAAAGAATCATTACCAAAGATAAATTTCAAGCCTACACTGGGGCAAATAATTCAGCATCAATTCAATAAAACAAAGTCTTGGTATCCTTTGAAGCCTCAGGATATGTATCCCAAAAATAGGTTTATAATCCAAATAAGGAACCAATACCAAGTATACCCTAAACCCCTAAGATTGCCATTGTAGTGTGGTTGAAAGGTATACCAAATTCAAATCCTTCAATTATGTCAAAAGCAAGGATTCCAAGAATGTATGCTCTTTCCACAATGGGGGCATCTAAATTTGGTTAGGTTATTGAATAACCTTAATCTTTTGATAGATTAGTCATCTATTTTTGCTCAGCTCTCTATTTCACACAATGCATCTCAAAAATGGGCATTTGTAGACACTAATATTGCATCAATATAATTAGATTGCGATGACACCACTCTTACAAGCACCATATAGCCCCATTGGGCAACCATCAGGGGTAGTGGTCCTAACCACTTTTGGTAAGGTTTACCCACTTTTGGGAAGTTTTGGGCCATGTAGCCATGGTTTTCCCACCCAAGGACAACGACAGTTCATGGTCATCCCACCCAAGGATGGTCATCAACAACCGTTCCTAGGTGGTATGGCCATGGCCTAGGCCCCTCAAATAGGCAAGGGTGGGATAAATGGCAATAAAATTTTGTCATTTATCCTGCCCAATGACTTATGATAGATTGAGGGTCTGCCAAAGCCATCACAACCTACAAATTGGAGGCCTCTTCCACCCAATATATGGCAAGAGTTTTGACAAGTGGTAGCACCTGCCTTACATGCCCCAACTTGCTCCTTTGACCCTGTGGCCCTCTTGGGCTATAAATTGGAGTATTTACAACAAATTTTAGGGAGAGGTCTTTGCAAGAATTCACCACGAAGTGCTGTCGATATTCACTCTCCCATTTTACCTGCGTATTTGCCATTGGAATCTTCATTAATCGAAGGAGTTTCCAAGACATCCCCAAATACACACATCCATTCCAAAACCCACCATTTTTGTGAGTTAGATTACCAAATTTGATGACAACACCCCTAGGAGTATTTTAGACCAGATCCCAAAGGAGTTGGTGGTAAAAACCACCAGGTTTGGTGGTCGTCCCTCTTGGTACGGTTAACAGTCCCAATTGGAACACCCAAGGATAGCCATGAATTGGCATACAATTTTGATTTAATTCAATGTAGATCATTTCTAAATTAGTTTGCATATATCATACTAGAATTTGGTGAGATTTGGAGCAATTTTGGACCTTCAATTAGGGTTTTTGTGATGATAATCCCAATTGGAACACCCAAGGACAGTCATGGATTTTGCTTGCAATTTCATTTCAATTTCTGCATAAATCATTCCTAAAGTAGATAATATACATTATGCTAAGTTTTTGTACAATTTGGAGTGGTTTTGCATCATCTATTGCACTTTTTGTATTCAATGTTGCATGTATCCTTATGATTTAATCTTAATCCACATATGTTATTAATCAATTTTAGTTTCTTGTGTGTGTAGATATAGGTATTCTAGTGCATGAGGAAGTATCTAAATATTTTAATATGGATAGATCATCGCAGTGGTAGCAAAATCTCGCTCTTCAATCGTGAGTGCAAGGAAGACACTGAAAGTGCACCTTGAGTTTCTGAAAGGATTAGATCCTTTGGACATTGTAATGGATTATATCAATTAAGAGCCCTCAAGGGGATGTTTTGTAACTGTATATTTGGAAAACACATTAATATAAATAGAACCGCCCATTTATTTCACTTATTTGTCATATTTATGTTTACTTTTATGTATTTTTGTAGTGCTTAAATAGGTAGGTGCTTTTCGTTTCCCTTTACTTGGTGCACAATTTTTTTAGGTATCTAGGCATGCACTTCATGTCCCTAATTCAGGGTCTATCCCAAAGATATTATATGCCATTGCACCTTCTAGAACTTGACACAACTTTGGTATGGTTTTTTGTCCCATATGAATAGGTAAGACTATAGTGTCAATCGTTGAGCATTCCATACACAAGCAACTATTGTTAAAAAATCATCACCCTATCCATACATTGTCATTCACCCTTTTTGGAATTCATTATACACCATTATCTTTTATCCATGATTGCCAACACTTCTTGCTCCACTAAAAACCAATAATAATTCCTTTGACAAGCTCAATAGAGAAGTATTAGAAGTACTAAGAACCATGATAAACTAGAATAACATTGAAAGGATATAGTGGTAACCACCTTAGAATTAGAAACCTCAAAAGACTCCTTATCTCACTAAGGACCAAGTGCCTCAACAAGATTTCAATAATGGTATGAATCAAGTATAAAATAACACAATGAATGCCAATTCAAAAATTATTACTCTATAGTATTTTCCATATAATATGGGGCATAATCCTACAAAATGTATGGTAGCCATCAAATATTCCCAAACAAACCAATATGATCAACAATTTCAAGCTCAATAGGTCATCATTTTGGGACAAATGACACATATAATTTATCAACTTGCATATCAATAGCCTTAAATATAACAATAAATTTTTGTCTTGTCCAAATTTAGCAATGATAAAATAGATGATGTCAATTTTGAAAATGATGATATATGCTCAAATCATTAAGGGGTTAGAACTAGGGGCAAGACAAAGGTGTTTGAAGAACAAATCTTGACCAATAAATAGGCTAAAGAAAACAAAGAAAGTGCTTCAAAGAGGGAGACTACCATTACACTTGAAATATAAAGGGCTAGTGGTTGCATAGCAAGAAAAGCTAAAGAAAAATATTGAAAATCTAAATACAAACCACATAGATGCATAGGCTAGAAAAAAAATCGAAAAAATAAAGAAAATAAACTAAATACTGAAAGGAGAAATATGGAAGTGATAGATAAGTCGACAAATAAGAGAAGTGACAAGGAGAGAGACCAAATTCAAAGGGAGGTAGAGTGTCATCTCAAATATCCTTCCCTCACTAGTGAAGGTTGCACGATGGCTAATAGACAATAGAAAAATCTTATTGTGCATAGTAAGAGGAGCTCTATTAAATTCAAATTTGATATCACTAAAGAGATGAAGGAAATGCCTACTAAAGTGAGCATGTTGGAGGTGCTAGATCTATACGGTCAACAATATTTAATTCAAGAGGTTTTAAAAGAGCAAGAAAGAAGTTTTTAAATAAAAAAGCAACCAAAAACTACCCAAAATAGTATAATTGATCAACAAAACCTAATAGAAAACTATCCAACTAATATCAAATTCAATGAAACTAACATACTAAATGTTTCCAAGTCTAAAACATTGAAACCACCATCATCATATATGACTAAAAATGAAGAATTATTTATTGAGGAGTTTCATAGTTGAATTAAGAGTAGTTGAGATGGTAATATTGAAGGAAGTCTACAATAAATGGGGTTACATTATGCTAAGATGGATAGATATCCAATTCAAATGGATGGTATCAAAGTAAATATTGTGGGGGTTCTCTAATATCTAAGTATGACCATAGAAAAATATCCAAAATTGGTAGTAGTGCAAAGGTAATAGCTGTCAATATTTCTCATACTTTGGTATGCTACTTTCTAGAGAATGAATGTGCAAATTGTCAAGGGAAGGGTACTTGGCAATGGATTATACTCATAAAATGGTGCCTCAAGATGGAAAGATGTTCAAGATTGAGAATGAGCAATTGTACAATTATGCAATTACCTATTACACAAACTAGATTAAGATGTCACAATAAATTAGAATGAGCTCCCTAAGTTTATAAATTATGAAGGATCTAAAGATGACCAAACATCTGATATAGATATGATAATTGGTATGCTTCAATATACAAAATATCCAAAGGTCATATGTGAGGACACCAAGTTTAGAAATTACCTCATATCAAAAGAACCATATAATATCCTAGTCTTAACAAGCTAGTTGGCATAAAGGTCTAATAAAACATGGACAATGCACATTGATAACACTAAACCAAAAATGGTGTAGGCATTGGCATTCAATTTATCAATCCACAAGATGCACAAAACACTTTTGCATATTTATTGTTTAATCACAAAAACAATGTGATTGAATACAAGGCATTATGCTCCAACTTAAGGAAGGCCAAAAATGGGGATCAATAACTTGATTGTATTTGGTGACTTCAAATTAGTCAAAGACTAGGTTAATTCTCAATGTGCCATGAAGAATAAATATTTTTATATAAGCATTGGGTTTGGGAATTGCTAGAAATATTTAACACAAAATTGTAGACATCCAATTTTAACACACCAGCAAATAAAAATATCACCAAATAAGTCACATACATAACAAAACATCAATCTATCCCAAACTAATAATTTGGGCACTTTTTTCAATGTTTTCTAAATTTCTAACCAAAATTACCACTAGCATATTAGGCAAACATCACAAAATCAGATCCTGTCGGCAAGATTCGATCCCTAACCAAAATTGTTAGTCAATGCAAAAATCACCATTAGAAAATTTGGTCACAAGTGGTAAATTTTGCTAAGGATCAAAATATCTCAGAGCAAGGCAGAGGCATGCGTATTCTATCCTTCCACTCTCGATTTTGACCTTACATGCTTCAGCAACGAACCAGACCTACAAATTGTAAATTAGTCCTAACTAATTTTTTCCCTAATCCTTCCTTCAAATCCTCTTCAAATAGCCCTTAGGGCAAGGCATGAGGAGAATTCTAAGAGCTAATTAGACTCATAAGATTATTCTAGCATCTCTTCTTCTTTAGCATTCTTCACTTACAAGCATTTTCAAGCATTTTCATCATTTGCAAGCATTTTTGAAGGATAGTCAAGCAAGGCAAGGAGAACTTGATGAAAAGGAGACCTTCTTGGTATAAGGGAAATGCCATTACTAGGTTATATACCTCTATTATAGCACTATTCTCTATTACTCAATGTACCAAATAATGTAATATATTCCAACACCCTCATGTATTACATTATTTGATTATTGAAGAGTTTAGTCTTCAATATGGATCTTCTTCATCTTCAAATATCTTCAACTTGATCTGGTTATTTGTATTCACATTGCACTATATGCCTCCTTGAATTGGTTACTCTTTCTTCTTTATCTTCATTAATAGGACCAATCCTTGTATCTTCATAGGTTGACATGTTGTTATCAGATTCCTGTAGAACAATATTTTCTTTGACCTTTTGTTCATAACTCTTCTTTGGTATGGATTTCATTGAACAATCACTAAGAATGATAAGATATTGAATTAGAAGAGCTTGAAGTATTAATCATGCATGATGATTGAAATATCTTCTCTAGGAAGGATTCATCCACTTTTGTTTTCTCTTTAAGTAATTTAATTAATTCCTTTTCCTTTGAGTTCACTTCTTTGCAATGTTGGAATGTAAGTAAAGCCATACATAATATGCTTCTGATGTCAATAGGAATTGTAATATCATCCTTTCCATTATTAATTGCCTCAACCATTCTATAATGGAGATAATATTCCAATGTTGTAAACTTTTCCTCTAGAGCTTCATTGTAGATCAATTTGGAAGTAAGATCTGAGTTTTTATGTGTAAGCAAATTTTTTATTCCAATTTTAATCACATTTACCCTTTCTTTTCTAATAGTGCAGTCAATATATTTGTTCATTGTATCCTTTGATGTAGACATTCCTTTTTCCTTTTGAGTATAAAATTGTAACTAGGTTGACTACCTTTAATCTCCCAAGTTTTAATATAGATCCTTTCACTTCTCCTTTTATCTCCCTAATGTTTGAAAGGCAATGTAATTTTAATATAAACTCTATCAATCAATGTAGTTTCAATCCTTTGCAAATATTCAAATCTCTAATAATTTTGAACTTAGAAATTAATCTTATCAATTGCAATATTTCTATGTAGAATTCCTTTTGTCTCCCAAATTTATGAATAAAATATTTAACTCTAAATTTCATAAACTATTTTGAAGTAGGATTCCTTATTCCTCCAACTCTAGAAATTTAGAAAAATAATATTTGCAATAATTTTGTAATCCTAGTTTGATGTAGAATCCTTATTTCTCCAACCTCATTAATTTTGTAAATATTTAATTAGTTTTGTAAACTATAATATGCAATTTTACAAAACTTCAATTCCCAAAATATTCTTCAAAATATGATAAAAGGCTTCAAAAATAATATTCAATTTTTTCTAAGGTTCTAAAATACTTATCACTCCACTAATATCTTCAAATATTTAACCTTAGAATATATTCCCTTAATTCCTTATTTCTCCTATCAATATAAGCCTTTAATATAAGAATGCTATGGTAAATATTACCTCAATTATTCAAGCGCTCCTCCTTGACTTGCTGGGTGCTTCTCCTTCTGGTCAACTTACGTTGGAATCGATAATAGGTACTTTGAATGTACCTTCAATTCTCTTCCTTCCACTTGCTATGAATTGGCCTTACTCTCTTACATTGGTGGCTATATGGATGCTTCTATCCTTTTATGCAATGTGCCACTTGTAGCATACATTACGGAGACTTCTTGACTCCCTTTAGGTGGTGCTAACGTTCTTGTAAGATGAATGGACACTTGGAATAATATTCCTTGTGTTTTTTAGGAATTACTAAACCTTCTTTGAGTGTTGGGTGATGATTTAAAGCGTTGAGAATTCTTCTTGCCTGAAAATATATGTTATGGTTGTGTGCTAATTCTCACCCTTGTGCCAAATGGCACTATTCTTCTTCCTTGCTTGGGAAAAGTGTTACAGTCTTCTATGCATACGTTCATTTCTCCAACATATGGAATTCCAACATATTTCTTCTTTGCTATTCCTCAACGTATTATTGCTTCTTCTTTCTTTGATGAGTTGACCCATGGTTGGCTGATTCTTGGTAATAGCAATTTGTGTTATTTTCTTCTCTCTTTGGATGATGATAATTTCTCCCATGGTTGGATCCATCTATAACTATGATAGATCTCTTCAATGGTGACTCTATGATGTTTTATCTCGGTAGATAATGCACCTTATATTATTATTTGTTTATCCCTGTAATATACCTTCCTTCTGATACTTTCTTATTGTTGGTCTATGTAGAATTTATGTAGGATTTTCTCTTGCAGGTTGCAACTGATGTCTTTTGACTTCTTCGTTGGCTGATTCTTGAGCTTTAATGGCTCTTCCCTTAAGCACTATTTTAGTGATTCTTTCTTGCAAATGGATGGATTTTTATGGAGATCTTGTCCCCCTATTTTTTGATGCCTAATGATCCTATATATGGTGGTGGTTCTCACCACTCCTTTAGTGGTTTTCTTTACAACTCTTTGTTGCACGTCTGGTGTTTTTAAACACCTAAAATCTACCTCTAAATATGGGAACTCTTTGCTTTCAATAATGTTGTAAAATGAGGAATATTCTACCTCACAAACATAGAGTAAATCTACCCTAAACTTTGCTTTAAAATCAGCATACACTATTTCCTTATTACTCCATTTTAAACTTAAATAATGTTGTTTATAACTTGCAGATTTTTCTAAATATAATGGTGTGTAATAGTGTCTCTTTATTGTATTTAAGACACTCTTAAAAAACTTCTCTTTTTGCTAGCTTTAAATAGCTCTAAAATTTTATGCTCTAAAATTTTTAATAAGCAACTTCAAATTTTCTGCAATAATACTTTATATGGCATCAATTTTAACACACCTTTTGTAGCTCCTTTATGTATAGCTTGATGTATTGTATTTTTTATAATGCATATTTGTTTTGCTATTGGTAGACTCTTCAATTTGCAGCTATGGTTGCTACCCAAAAACTCCTTTCTTCTTCTTCAAATGGGTGTTATCTATATCTGAAATTTGTAGCCTCAAATGCTACCTTTTTCTGTAAAAATTTGTGATCAACCTTCTCCTTAGGTACTGCTAATAATCCTTGTACTTTTATAGCCAAATCCATCTCAAAACTATCCCAAAATCTCTCCAAAATGTAGTTCACTGTGTTCTTACAACGTTGCCCAAAATTGCAGCTTAAATCCCTTCTATTTTTTGCTTACAAAATCTGATTTGGTGCTATCCTCAAGCCTTCAAATATGATACTCCTTTTATTTTATCAAGCATTCTTTTAGTTGGTTTTTAAAATATTCTGAAAGCTTCTCCAAAGATTTTTCTAAACTATAGCTTTTGCTTCTACTATTTGTTGTCCTTTCAAATTTTCTTTCAATAGTTTTGTGCTTTTACAAATCAGCCTACAAAACTTTCTTGGGTGTCTCCAAATCTCTCTAAACTATGACCTCCACAATATTCTTGCTTTCATTTGATTTCTTGCTAAATTTTGACTTTAAATTTGACCTTTATCTTTGTCTTCTCTCTTAAGAATATGAATATCTTGAGTCCTCAAACTCTTCTCAAAATTTGACAAACTTCTTGCCAAATCCTTTTTTCTTTTGGGCTTGTTATTGTATGGCAATAATTATTCCAATATCTTCTATTCAGGTGCTCCTTCTACTTGTAATCTTCTATCATAAGCTCTCCTTAAAATCTCTTCTAATGGTCATTGCTTCAACTTCTACAATAAGGCTTTCTCTTACCTTTTCTTTCTTTAATGAAATCTTCTTAAGACCTCTATTCTTGGGTCTTCTAATCCTACAACCTTCAATTCTCTTGGTAAATACTTTAATGAAATCTTACCTTGGTTTCTTCAATTTTCTAACTATGGTAAATACTTCAATGAGATCTCTTTCTTGGATATTTATATTTTGTTGCTTATGTTTGCAATAGGACCTTATTGAGTCCTATATTTTGTCTTCAATATTCAATCTTGGAATTTCTTCAATATGACCTCTCCTTGGATCTCTATCTTCAATCTTCAATCTTCAATCTTCCAAAACTTGGAAGTTCTTAAATGTGACCTCTCCTTGGGTCTTTATCTTTAATCTGAAATCTTGCAATGAGAATCTTCTTCTTGGTTCTTCTCAATCTTCAATAAGATCTCCTTCTTGGACCTCCTTCAATATCTACTTTTCTACAACAAAAGAGTTAATCCCTATACTAGGAAATCACATAGACTTTCAAGCAAATGAATATGAAATTCTTCTATATCTGTTGTAGGAAGCTTCTCAAATTCTAAGAATCAATCTTCTGCAATAAAACTTAGACAATAATAATTATATGTATTCAGTGTTCACCCAGGTGTTGTAGGTGAGTTGGAGAGGAGAGGGCAATCCTCCAAGGGAGGTCCTAGGTTCAAATATCCACCCTACCAAAAAGTTGAATTGGGTATCCAAAATCCAATTGATAATGTTGGTGCGGGCAGGGTCGGGTGCGACTCCCGGGTGACTTTGACGGTGTAGAACCCCCTGTTCGTGGTCTCTTAGACCAAGGCAGCCTCGCAAAGGATTTTTTGCTTTAAAAAAAAAATATGTATTCAGTGTTCTAGAAATAATAATCTTCACTAGCTATCTTAAAAAACTAGTGGAATCAAATCTATATTGAATCCTAGTCTTCACGGGTTTTCCTTTCAACCCTGTGGAAAGATTCTATCCAAATAATTTGAGATCTTTTTTTTCAAGCTTATCAATAGGACCTCTTATAAGGGTCTCTTAATCTTTCTTAATATCAAGGTCTATCTTAAAGACCTATAAATTTTCTTCTATTTTGATTTTGATCTTGGAATATGTATATTCTTTTGATCTCTTCTCAATATCAAGGTTTGTCTTCAAGACTTGTAAAATTTTCTTCTATTCTAATTTTTCTCTTGGAATATATATTTTCTCTTGATCTCTTCTCAATATCAAGTTTTGTCTTCAAGACTTGTAAATGTTCTTCTATTCTGATTTTATTCTTGGAATAGGTATATTCTTAAATATCACTGGTTTTTCTTCAACACAATGAGAAATATAATCTTCCCTCGTTTCTATTTCTAGAGGTAATTCTTTTATCTTCTTTGGTTTCTTTTTCCAGAGTTAATTTCTTTATATTATTTGGTTGCTTTTCCAGAGAAAATTCCTTTATCTTCTATGGTTTCTTTTCTAGAGTAAATTCCTTTATCATATATAGTTCCTTTTCTAGAGAAAATTTATTTATCGTTATTGGTCTCTTCTTAACCAATAGAAATACTTTTATTTCTATCAAACTATCCTAAGACAATGGTGTTTGCATGAAGCAATGCATAATGGCTTATCTGGTTTGCAAACAATGTAGTGAGATTTAGATTCATAGTAACAATGGTGATCCCTTGTGGCTTTGATTCCACTGTTAGCTTTTAATGAGTAAATACTCAAAATAATATTGCCTCAAGATCAATAATATAATTACAATATAAAATATATGATAATGTTGATAAATCAATCATATAAACTCATAATCAACTATATAATAACTCAAATAATGCTAATGCCAAATGCTCAAAAATACTAAGAAATTTTGATTGAATGAAGAGATCAAAATACATCATACTACATCACCTTCCATTGCTTACATAGGTGACTCTTTCTCCTTCTCCATTTATATTTTATATCAATACATCCATATATATAGAATGTAATGTGACTCTTCATATGGATGTTTCTTGGCCCTCACTCTTTCTATGACTCTTCATCATCCTACTCTAATGACACAAGTACATAGGGACAACTATGCACATTTACATTTCCAAAATATCATTGCACACTTTTGCATTACATTGCATAAATTAAATCTTAATCTAATACACTCTTTCCTAATCTATATGTGTACCCATGATGGTACATTGGTATGTACCAAATAGTGTAATATATAGAGGTAATTTTACCACTTGGCATCACTCTAGACTATTTTTTAGCAATTTCGTATATTCTTTTCTCTATCATTGTATTTGCTTTGAAAATCACACTTCAATTTGGGAAGACAAAGAACCCTAATCTAGCTTAATTTTCTTTACAAAACACACTTCCATTGGATAAAATCATGAAATATTAGGTCAAATGCTTAATTCCCTTTTCATTTTCATGAGTTTGTAGGCAAGGAATTAGAATCATATAGTTGCACTATAGGTTAACTTATCTTTTGCATTCTCTCTTGTTTACCTTGAAACATCAAACTCTCCTAAGTTAACTTATCATCGAAAAAAAAAGCATATAGGTTAGCTCTTATTTTCTTGCATTTGTGTGATATAATCTTAGCATACATTTTAGATGATCTTAGCCTTAAAGTCTTAAATAATCGTTTAAGGCTCGAAAAAGAGTCAAGATATAGTGATCCAAACTTTAGGTGTTTTGTTGAATAAAACCATATAAACATCGATCTACAAGCATTTACATCTATATTTACACCATGAAAAAACACATTGAGTAGGGATATAATCATGTAGAGGATATCCATATCCTTGGGGTCTCCTTTGGAAAGAGATCCTCAAGTGGGGAAGTAGAGATACCATCAAACCCCTATGCACACTTGATGTGATTAGATTAAAACTTTTCCCCCACATACATAAATTAAGGTAGCCTCCAGGGAGTTGAATATCAAAGTAGATAAACTTATAATAATTGAAGTAATATTTAACCCCATTGCTAATATTTGGGATAATCCAAAAGAGTTATAAGTGGTATTTAGGCCAATTGTCCCTTATGTTTCTAACCATTAGCAAGTCTTGAACAATGATGAGTAGATCATTGATTTCCTAATTAAAAAATTCCAACATGCTAAAAAGAAAAAAAGCATGAGAAAAACATCTAAGACAAGGTAATTCAACTAAAACAAACCAATTATCAAAGATATTAATCATTCTAGAGATTTTATTCGATCCAAATGAGAGCATGAAGAAATCAAGATAAAAGCTTCTTCTTAACACCCATTGAAGTCACTAAAGTGGAGAATTTGTTTCTTAGGAAGGAATGTACTAAAGAAAATATCAACCTATTAAATGATCTTTTTTGGTAAATATAGAGATGCCATTACATGGTCCTATGAATATCTAAAGGTGTATGATAATAATATCATAGAGCATACCATTGATCTAGGACCAAGTGTGAAACCCTTTTGGTAAAAACAATGGCCTATAAATCCTAAAATTGAGGCAATAATGAAGAAAGAACTCTTGAAGCTCTTATAGGCCTAAATCATATTTCCAATTAAGAATTCCACTTGGATGGCCAACCTAATCTTGGTTTGTAAAAAGAATGGTGATATAAGGTTATGTGTTGACTTCATAAATATGAATAGGGTATCACTGAAGGATCACTATTATCTTCTTACTCTAGATTATATTTTGTAAAAGGTAGTAGAGTTGTATATGCTATCACTCCTTGATGGTTTCTCAAGATATAACTAAGTCTAGGTTAAGGATGATTATCAACGTAAGATAGCTTTCACCACTAATGGGAAACCTTTACCTACAAAAAATATTGTTTAGGTCATCAAATGTAGGAGTTACTTTCCAATAGGTAATGGACATGCTTTCACAAGACTAGTTAGTGAGATCATTCTCATATACCTTTATGATTTGACCATATATCTAAATATAGGAATATGCACATTGAACATCTAGAATTTGTCTTCTAGAGGTGTTGAATGTTTGGTATCTCAATCAATCCCAAGAATTTTATCATCATAGTTCAATAGGGTAATCTACTAGGTCATGTGGTGTTGAAAGATGGTTTAGCCATAGGTCTTGATAGGATAAAGACCATCCAAAACTTCTTGTTACCCATATCAGTTAAAAGAATTCGATCCTTCCTCGATCAAAGTCAATTTATCACTAAATTCATAACCAATTTTTTCCATGTGGCTAGGCCAATTACCAAGATGCTGAAAAAGGATGCCACCCTAGCCTAGACTGATGAATATGGAAAAGAATTTCAAGACATTAAAGGTGCTATAAATAGAGCCCCAATCCTAGTAAATCCTCATTTTTCTAAATTCTTTGGGATCTATGTGTATAGGATGTTAGGAGGGAAAACAGAAGGGATTATTTTATTCATGAAATGAGTTACAATATATAGGCATAAGCCTATATGAAATGCATGACACTTGTCAAGTGAAACTGACAAGTGTCAAGGAAGGCATAGTGCACATTAACACTTGACAAGTGTCAAGGAAGGCATAGTGCACATGACATTAACTCTAACATCCCCCCTTAATGTGCACTATCCTAACTAAAGAAAAAAAAACAAGTCAACATTAGGTTAGGTAACATTCCCCCTTAATGTTGACTTCTCTAAAACAACCTATCATCCTCTCTTATTTGGTCTAGGCTCGTGCTCTTTGCGCTTGGCTCTCCAACTGTGAATAATGCTAGATTCACTATGTATACATCTCGGTCTGTTGCCTCAGGGTCAGCCACTTCCACGGGTCTGTTGCCACTAGGTCAGCCGTCTAAGTGCCTCGGGGTCATCATGGGTGCCTCAGGGTCAGCCACTTCTGGGTCTGTTGCCTCTGCAGGTCATCCTCAGAGGATGTTGCCTCTCGTAGGTCACTGACTAGATTCACCATGAGTATGAAATCCCTCCTCATGGTGAACTCAATCTAGAAGGTGTCGGTCTCTGCCGAAAATGCACCTAATGAAAGGAAAAACGAGCCATATAAGAGTGTCAGTCTCTGTCGAAAATGCACTCAATACAATAAAATGAGCCATAGATCAAAATAGGAGGAGAGAAGAAGAAAATAAGAGAATCTTCTGAAGTGTCTTTGTCTGTAGTCTTCAGAAGTAGATCCGAAAACAACCTCGGATAGAGTCTAGGGTGTATTTGTCTGTAGTCCCTAGTATAAGTGTCCTTATGGTGACCTTGGGAGTGTCGGGTTCAACCGAGATTGCACTCCAAGGAAGAAAAACTTTGAGGCTAAAAGACTCAATGGAAACAGCCTCAAAATTACATTATGACACCACCATTGTGTCCATCACGGAAAAATGTTTCCAACGACTATAAATACCCCTATATTCCACCATCAAAGGGGCCATCATCATGCTGAAAGAACAATAACTTACCTCTCTAGGCAGCAAAAAAAAAACATCGCTCAATGGCGGCATCGCTCTCAGGCGGAAAAAATAGCATCAATTTCTCTCGCAGGGGAATTACATGGGCCATTTAGGCATACAAGTTCTTCAATAAAGTGACCTGTCACTTTTTAAAAAAATAGTCTCCATGTGCTTTTTAAAAAATATCTTCATACATTAAAATGACGTGCTCCCATTCTCATAATAAAAGAGGCCCTTTTATATAAAAATTAAAATAAAATCATGGGCACTTTAAAAATTTAAATATATCAACTTAAATGGCCCTCATTCAATAAAAAAACATGCTGAAGAAAAATAACTCCAGTCGTGCCCCAGCAAACTACTGCATTTAAACCGGCGGCAATATCGCCCACCATGTCGCCCGGCGCGCGCAAGCATAAATTATGGAGACAATTTCTCTGATCGTTTCCAGGCTCGCGGAGTTCGACTGCACTTTTTCTTTCGTGTGCGCCCTTTTGCCATTATACGACCTCCACGTGTAAAATGAACTTGTCCTTCTCGACTCCATAATCCTCGGGCTTAACTGTTTTCCACAAAACTATAGCAAATATCAAATCGGTTGGTTTATCCACGGGACAAAAATCCTCAAACGTTTAAAGTATTAAAACAAAGATAACGGATTCATTGTATTAGCTAGATCTCGGATTGGGATGTGCAGCTGCAGGAATGGCTGGAGGTTCACCATCGAAAGGCCCCGCTGGAAACATTTTCTCGTCAAAAAAAAACACCCGGTGCAGATAGCGCCACCAACACCCGAAGTCTCTTTATTGCTATAAAACGAAAGAGCAGGACACAAGCCAAAGCCTTCTTACACAGCACAGACACACAACAGGCCCACAAGAGAAAAGGGCTACATGGAGCTCTAATCAGAACCAGAGCCAAAGCCGTCATGCCGACATAGAAATTTTCCTCCTCCTCGCTGTCGTCCTGAGGCTTCACACTGCTCTCACCCTGAGAACCGCAATGGCCCAGATCCAGCACAGGCCACGACAACGCAGAAGAGAACTTCCTCATGCCTTTGCCTATCGCAGCGTCTCACAGTCGTCGCCCATATGCGTGAGGGGGCGTCGAGGGTTCCCTTCAAAAACCAAAGGGGTTGAAATCATGTGCAGCATAAAAAGATACAATAGCTCTGACCATCGCAGGCGCCGTCCTCCACTATGACATACACAAAACGAAAACAAAAAAAGGCAACTAATGGATCCTCAAAATCAGCTGTGCTCGAAGGAAGTTTCGGGCGGGGCCGACGGAAAGTTGTGGTGCTGCTGCGGCAGTGGGGCCGGCGGAAAGCCATGGTGCTGCTGCGGCAGTGGTGGCGAGTGGTCGGGGACCACGAACACCCAGAGTTCTGGGCAGCAGCAGGGCCATCAGAGTAACTCGCCGAGCTCCGCCTCACTTTCTAAAAAAAATAGAAACAGATCCGCGGATTTGAATTTCGGAGAGTCGTCGCAGCAGCCTTTGTTGGACGATCTTTAATATCTGTTCTTTTGAGTAAGCTCAAAATGTCATAACAAGAGGTTTACAAAACTGATTGATCTTTGTTAATTAGAAAATCCATTTCATCAACAATCAGTAACATCATCTTCTTTGTAGTTGATTTCTTGTTCTGGCAGAGGAGACCTTTCAACTCTTCAAATGGTGAGCTATATGTAGAGTTCTTTTTTCTACCTTGGTATTGTTCCAGTATCTTTTTGAAAATGTCTGAAGCATTTGTCAAAGAAGTGCAATTAACGACCAGTGAATTTGGTGGTGGAACCCCAGCCTCTTTGGCCCATTCCACAGAAAGAGATTTGACTTTCTCCAGCAGCAAAGACTTCCCAGTTCCTGGGCATCCACACACATACAAGCTTCCAACTTTCTCTTTCTCTATGCACATTTTACAGAACTCAAATAACTTTTTTTTTGCTCTTCTTCTCGGCAAATTACTGATTCTGGTATTGCTGACAAATGTAAAGCTGTCTTCACTGCAAGAAAAAAAATTTCACACACACCATTCTTAAAAAATATTTTCCAAACTTAAAAAAATTTTACCATCTGGTTTCTGATCCATCAAATGATGGAGAGCATACTCCCTCGGTAAAAAATTTAAAAAATAGGGAAAACAAAAAAATGAGGGGGAGGGAGGATTTCCATGAGGGAAATCCCCCCTCAAGCTCACAAGGCCAGAGAAAGCCTGGAGCTCTGATACCAAATGTTAGGAGGGAAAACTAAGGGATTATTTTATTCATGAAATGAGTTACAATATATAGGCATAAGCCTATATGAAATGCATGACACTTGTCAAGTGAAACTGACAAGTGTCAAGGAAGGCATAGTGCACATTAACACTTGACAAGTGTCAAGGAAGGCATAGTGCACATTACATTAACTCTAACATAGGAAAGATGAAATCATTGATGCAATACTAAACCAAAATAATGGAAAATATGAGGAACACCAAATCTTATTAATGAATCAAATCCTCCATAACTTCAAAAAGAGATACACCTTTATTAGAAACAAGTGTTTGATATCATGAAGGCTCTTGGGAAGTTTAAATATTATCATAAAGTAATGCCACGATTTGCATAGTTAACCTTGATGTTTGATCCATAGTACTCCATGATGAACTAGGGGAGAAGATAGTTGTATGGATAGAAAATATTCAATAATTCGATATAGATATCAAACCCACTAAGCTCATTAGTGACAGAGCCTTGTGTAAAAATTTGGCAATGTTTATTCCTAAAAATCTAGGTCGTCCTTGTAGAGGAAATATAACTTCATGATTAAATAGAATAGACGGGGGATACACTAATTAGGTCCCAAAAGATATTGACTCGAAAATAAAGGGTTTAGTTCAAGAAGAGAGCAACACATTATAAATGGCATGATGAGATCTTGTTTAAAAAAATATATGATGGTATCATATTATCGTGTGTCAAAAAAAAAGGAAAAAATCCTTGATGAAGGAATATTACGATAAAGGGGGATATTATCCTACACCAAATATGGGTTGTAAAATCCTAAGGTCTAGATACTATCGGTATACCATATTCTTTGATTATTTTTAATGGGTTAAGAACAACAAATCCTATTGTATGTTCAAGGAAAAGAGGGGAATCGTGTTGATGCTCGTGAATCCTATCATAGTCATAGAACCTTTCCAAGAGCATAGACTTCATTGGAAAAATAATTCCTCTATCTAACATAGTCTAAGATGTATCCTAACCATAATAGACTACTTAACTAAGTGGTTTTAAGTGGATCTATTCAAATCCACCAATTAAGAGGTAATGGTCTAGTTGCTAGAAGATATTTTCACTAGATTGGGACTCCATCCATCATAGTCATTGACAATGCTACCTACTTCAAAGGGATCAAAGTGATAAAATTTACCTTAAATATGGGGTCTTGCTCAAGATTTCCTCCAATAATTACCCCTAGGGCAATGTACTAGTAGATTTCATAAATAAGAACATGATTCAAAACTTAAAGAAGACAATCATTGAATCATAAAGAGATTGGCAAACCAAACTATGAAAATCACTTTAGAAAGATCAAGTCAAACCTAAAAAATCTATAGGATCATCTCCTTACAAGTTGGTTTATGGAAATGAGGCCTTGCTATTGGTTAATTTGGAACTCATTTCCCTCCAAATGTCATAACAATTGGATCTTGAGGATATTGACATTGGACCAATTCAAGTAAGGTTAAATGCTCTATTGGCCCTAGAGGAAGAAAAAGAGGAGGCATTCAAGAGGACAATGCAACATCAAGAGGTAATCAAAAGATGGTTTTAATAACGAAGCATAGATATGGATTATAAGTAAGGTGAACCGCTCAAATGGGATGAATATAGAGTTATATTATGTGGTCATTAGAAATTTTATTCCCTTTGGAGTGAACCTTAACAAATTCTTCAATTCATGGGTCCAAATGCATACAAGATCGCCATCATGGATTGAATAACACTACTAATTTTAGATAATGGATAAAATTTCTAACCCATCTAGTAGAAACTCTGATTAAAAAAGGTATATATATATATTATTAGTCATTATTAAATAGCTATTTTTTTTCCTTCATCCTTTATCTTTCATTGAATCCTATTTTTGTATTTTTATTTCTTCCATGAATTTTATTTTCTTAACCTCTTCTTATCCCCCTTTAATGCTTTGAATTCCTCCTCTCATACAAAATATTAAATCCATATTGTAGAAAATTTTATGATTATCATCATGCCTTTTTTAATAGTTTCTCAAATAAAAAAGAGCAAAGGACTCAAAGCAATTGAATTAGTTGATTAAGCAATCTCATCTTATGCTAATCTACTATATGGGCAAATTAGTACCAAGCAAGACAAATGACCCACCTAGGGAACCCACAGGGGGTATATAACCCCTAAGACCCTTTAGCCTATCACTTTACATCTGATTTATTAACTAGAGCCTACACCATTCATTACTTCCAAGATGCTTAACCCACTCAACATTTTTGTCAACCTAGTGTGCTTGACCTAAGTCGCCCATGATCCACTCCTTGCGATACATGCAACCCACATTATTTATGTACACATTTAACCCTTGATCCATTCATTATCTGTCACACCATCTAACTAGGTTTATTTCTATAATAGATTTATGATACAAATGGTCCATCTACAAAGAAAAACAGCTAAACCCTTAAGGGTTCTTCCTAACAACAATTTACTTAAATCATATTTATTTCTCTTGTACTTGAATGATTCACCCATTGAGTAATACATCATCTCTTGGCCTTCACAAAGCAAAATACACCTTAGTCAATCGATCAAACAAGTCTTTCCTATCAAGCAATCCATTACCCTAATAAGTGAATCGCTTGGGACCATGTTAGCACTTTTCCAAAGTTTCCAAGTTTAGTTTAAGTGAGCCTCTTGAGAAATTAAGTGAATCACTCATAATAACTAGTGAGTTGCTTGAATCATTTAAAACATCCAACTATCTACCTAGGTAGTGAATTGCTTATATATGCAAGTGAATTGCTTGCATTTTTTATGAATCTATTAGAGCTCAATACTTTGATGATTTTATTATAAAAGTGATAGGGTGTTTAAATACAATGGATGCCTAAATATGACACAATAACCTAAAACTACCCTTATCCCCTATTGAACCTTACAAACCACATGTTTAGTGGTTACTCAACTTATATCCTCCCTGATTACATCATAGTTTTGGAGAGGAAAATTCAAAAAATTCAAATTTGACTCATCCAAGAGCTTTGGTAAAAATATTTACATGTACTTGAGTAGGACAAAAATTGAGTTGGATTGAACATGTTCATGGATAAAGTGGCACTCCATGTCAATGTGCTTTGTTCTTTTATAAAATATTGGATTACAAATATGTTTTAGTACTCCTTGGTTGTCACAATGCATGATTGTAGGTTTAACTTGTGGTACTGTCAACATATGTTTTAGTCATATTGCTTAGAAAATAGGTCTCCCTGCTACACAATATTCTTATTTAGTGGAATATTGACCAATTTTTTATTGTTTTTTGCTTTCCCATGATATAGGTGTTGATCCTAGGAATAATACATAGCCAGAGGTGGATTTTCGATCATCAATGAAATCTATGTAATCTGTGTTTGTATAACCTGTTAAAAGGAATTGATCGCTCCTATTAAATTCTAAACCATACTCAATAGTTATCTAGTTGTATATTAGAATTATATTTACTTCCTTCCAATGTGTTATCTTTGGTTCCTGAATTAAAATATGAGAGATAACTCACTACAAAACTAACATTTGATCTTGTGTAAGTTAGGTAGATGAGACTCCCAACTAAATATTGATAGAGCATTGCATTTAATGGAGTAGAGGAATAAATACATGAGAGTTGTAGACCTAATTCCATAGGATTTTCTATAGGTTTACAATATTCCATGTGACATTTTTCAAGGAAATTCTCGGTATATTTGCTTTATGAAACAATATGTAATGGTGGTTCTACTTTACCTCCAATCCTAGGTAGTATTGTAATAACTCGATATCAATCATATTAAAATATTTCTTCAAGTCTTATTTTTGTGGCTAGAATCATACTTTTAAAACTTCCTATGATGATCAAACCATATACATACACATTGATGAATACAATCTCCCCCTTGTTCTTTGTGATACAGACTTGGATCATATGAATTTCTATTAAAACCATGTTTTTCAAAATGTTCATCTATATTTCTATACCATACCCAAGAATCTTGTTTGAGATAGTTGTCCCCTTTGATTGTCATGGTTGTTAAAATTAGGGACCAAATAGATAGGACTATCATACCTCACGTAGAGCGACACAATAGGGAAACTCTTAAAACACAAGGTTTGGCTCAATCGGGTGCCTCCAAGATTTTTACAATGTTGTATTATTTTAAAATGTGATCTTGGGCACACTTTCTACTGTATCCTAATCTACCAGCTTCAAGGAAAAATGTTTAGAGAAATTGTAGAAAATAAAGATAGCAAAAAGGAAAAATCCTAAGCTAACCTAAGCTAAAATAGGGGTGATGTGCCAAGATTAGGATAAGATCCTTTGCATAATAGCCTTGAGTGTAATAATCGATATCCCTAATATGAACACTTCCTCCTCTTAGTATGTTAAGCACAATTTTACATATAAAGGAAATGATATAGAGATTTGTTAATCATAGCCTCTAGTATACACACATAAATGCATACACATACATGAAATGGGATATAAAAAAGTAAATAGTCATGGCCCCAAGTATGTATATATATAAATGAAAGGTTATAGGTTATGCTAGAAGTGGGAGCTCAAAATATTACCCACAAGAGCACTTAGGAATCCAAGTACTACTATACAAAATAAAATGAAGGGAAAGTTATAAAACTTGTCGATCCTTTACAATGCTAAAACTTATACTATTTACAGACTACAAGGGGGATATTTTCCCTATAAAACTATGTAGATATTTCAAGAATGACTACTCTTTTGCATGTCGGGTCATGTCTTCATTCAAGTCATTGGTTCCTTTAGTATCTTTGGGTCTGCACCAATTAATATTGGATGGTTTTGAACCTTACAGTGCAACTATTTTTATCATTACCATCTACCCTTCCTAGGGATTCCTAAAGTCTAACCATGGGAAATCTCTATAATCAATCCTCCATATTTGAATTTATCCCTATTGAAACTCTAATGTTATTGCCTTTAATGTGCCAACCATTTTCCAGAGTTGTCAGGTTTAAGACGTGTAGGTAGGTGAGCTTGAGAATTTTTCTCCATTATTGTCTTTATGAGTTTAGTTATCACCTTTGGGAGATGTGCTAAAAATATTTAGACGCTTCATAGCTATAAAACTTTTCTTCTTTCTTCTCCTTTGAAAATTTCAAAAATTTTGATATTTAGATATTTTGCTCTTCTTTACGCCTTCCAAAAATTTTATCGTCTACTGACTTTTAAGACTCTAGATATCTTAAGTCATTGATACTTTCATTTTTCCCTTCTTATAAAATTTTTTAGAAAATAGTGCTAGCTTTTAATCGAAGCTTTTTCATTATCTAAGAGGACTCGTTCCTCTAAAAAAAAATCTACCTTCTAACTTTTGGAACCTTTTGATCAAAACTCTTGATGCCACTTGTCCACTACTTCATTCTCTACTTACCACTTGCTTTTCCTCCATTTAGGTCATCTTTCAAAATTTTCCCATGGCAACATTTTTTAGTGTAGTGAGAATTCACTATAGTTCTGGCTACTCATAGGGGATCTTTAGCTTGATGAAGATAAATAACCGAGAGAAAAAATTGCCTTATCCATTGGACATGGAATCAAGAAGCAATGGAAATTGAAGTAGTCTTCAAATCTCTGCAATTTTCACAAAACTAGGATCATTCCCAATTGATGGTACCTAAGATCGACTACAAAATAAAGCATATGTTACATATAGTACATATATATAAGGGTTGTGTATATAGCCTTATTCATTGGACATGGAGTCAAATGAGGTCCCCAATTGTTGTTTGAGTCTTTTATTTTTCTTTCTCTTTTTCCAATTCCTTGGGAAAAACATCTTTACCCTTAAATAATTGGGACTCTTGAGTAGCTTCCTTAACATGGGAATATCGACACCAGTGTTGACTTCCTTTTTTATCTTGACCCTATCAAAGTTCAAACTCCACCTCTAGATTATATTATTTTCCTCTTTTATATCCCTGGAGATAAAGGGGATCTACTCTTGGATCAGATAAGTGTCCATGCTTGTTCACTCAAGCACTTCGAAGGGATATAAATACTATATTTTAGTCACCACTAGCCCATCTAATAATTGGGTTGGATTCATTGCTATCTAGGTGTTGAAGTATTCACTTCCTATGCTCTTGTGTACATTTTTTCATGTCAAATTATTGGTATCTGGTCAAAAGTCATGGTCCTTGAAGAAGTGCTTTGAGTTTTATCTCGAGGGGATTGGATATTTGAAAACTCTTCTCAATATAAGAAATAGGTTGTTACATAGAAGGAGGTTGGGGAGTGATACATTGTACAGTTGGGATCAGTTGCTCTCTTTCTCAAAATCCATCTATGAATAAGGCATCAAGCTAGTCCCATCCAACAACTGAGTGAGGAGAAATAGAGTCATACCCATCATGATCCTTACCTCTAAATGACACCACCAATGGTCTTAGAGCCACGTTCTACTTTGTAATGTTATGCAATTGATACAAGAAGACCATACTTTGCAAATGCTCTAGTTGGATTGTCAAATATTCACCAGTATAGTACAAAAAATATTTGAGTGCTAATATTACAATAATATCCCATACATTTGGTTGTATTGGAGGTCATAAGGGGCTTCTATTTTTCCATGCTAGAAAATTTATGGGTAGTAGAGTGCCCATTTTCTTTAGAAAATGATGAGCAAAGGTACTAGTGCATGTGGATGAGCAACAACAAAGGATCTGATGGTAGGTCTTTTATTCATAACTTCTAGGTTCTTTGCTTTGAGTAGAGTCACCAAGTGAATACAACATGTGATTTTCAAAGTAATAGATTGAGATCTTCACTAGAATCCCAATATGATGTCCTTCAATATGAATTATTTTGGATGTTCATATTGAGAACTTGTCAGGTGATATTTCCAAGTGCTTCATACAAGTAGATGAACAATGACCCTCACTAGAGTCTTAGTTTATAGGTTCTTATAATTGTGGGACCAAAATATGAATCAGTTGAGTCCCACTGGGTGTACCATTAAATTGTTGTCCCCTCTAATTATCTCGATCACCGGATGTAGGGACTATATGGATGATACTATCATACCTCGTGCAAAGCAACATAGTGGGGCAACTCTAAGAGGTTCAGCTCAATGGGGTGCCTTCAATAATTTTTACAAGGTCTAATATTTTTAATATGTGATCTTTAGCATACTTCATGTCCTATCCTAATCTACCAACTTTAGGAAAAAGGGTTAGAGAAATTGCAAAAATAAAGATAGTGGAAAGGAAAAATTTTAAGCTAACCTAAGCTAATTAGGGGGCGATGTTCCAAGATCATGATAAGATCCCTCTACATAACAGCCTTGAGTGTAATGCGTCAATAGCCCTAATATGAATACTTTCTCCTTTTATCATGTTAAGCACAAGTTTGCATATAATCATGTCCTCCATTATACACATAAACACATACACATATATGAAACAAGATAGAAAGAATCAAATAGTCATGGCCTCAATTATGTATATGTAAATATGAAAGGTTACAAGTTATGCCAGAAGTTGGGGCTCAAAAGCTTACTTTCAAAAACACTCAAGAATCCATGTACTGCTATACAAAATAAAATAAAAGGATAGTTATATAACTTTTCGATCCTTTGCAATGCTAAAAGTTATACTATTTATAGACTAAAAGGGTAATATTTTTCTTCCAAAACTATGCAAATATTTCAAGAATGATTGCTCTTCTATATGTCAAGTAATATCTTCATTCAAGTCACTAGTTCCTTTAGGATCTATGAATCCATGCTCATTAATGTTGGATGGTTTTAATCCTTAGGATGTGTAATTTTTGTTGTCATTACCATCTACCCTTCCTAGGGATTCCCAAAGTTTGAGCATGGGAAATCTTTGTAATGAATCTACAAATTTGAAGTTATCCTTATTGCAACTCCCATGTTGTTTCCTTTAATGTGCCAACCATTTTCCTAGGCTACCAAGCTTAAGATTTACAGGTAGGTGAGCTTGAGGATTTTTTGCCATTGTTGTCTTTATGAGTTCGATTATCACCTTTGGGAGATGTGCTTGTAAATTTTAGACGCTTCACAACTATCAAAATTTTCTTCTTTATTCTCCTTTGAAACTTTTAAAACTTCCAATATTTATACATTTTGCTCTTCTTTGCACCTTCCATAACTTTTACCACCTTTTGACTTTCAAGACTCCAAATATCTTAAATCGTTAGAACTTTCATTTTCCCCTTCTTGTTGAAACTTTTTAAAAAAGGTGCCAACCTCTGATCAAAGCTTTTTCATTATCTGATAGGACTTATTCCTCAAGATTAAAATTAGCTTCCAAAATTTAGAATTTTTTGATCAAAACTCTTGCGTGCACTTGTTCACCAATTCATTCTCTACTTCCCACCTGCTTTTTTCTCTTTTTAGGCCATCTTTCAAAATTTTCCTATGCCAACATCTTTTAGTGTAGTGAGAATTAACTATAGAGAACATAAAGAGATTTGACCAATTTGCATACCTTTGTTTCTTGTCTAGGTATGATGAATCCTTCTAGTTGAGTCATATAAACTTTTTTTAAATCTCCATTGAGAAAGGCATTTTTCATGTCCATTTGATGAATTTTACATCCAAATTGTGTAGCTAGAGCAAAGATAATCTAATGGATTTGAGTTTTATTGTAAGGGAAAAAATTTCTTCATAATCTATGCCTTCCTTTTATGCATATCCCTTTGCTACAAATCTTGCTTTATGTTTATCAATGTTGCCATCTAATTTATGTTTGACTTTGAATATCCATAGACATCAAATAGCCTTTTCTTTGGTGGAAGATTAACAAGATTCAAAGTCTTGTTTTTGAATAGTGCTTGACATTCAGTGTTATGGTATTTTTCTAATTAGTAGACTGAAGGGCTTTCTGTATTATAGATGGCTCAATTGTACTCACTAGAGTCATATCTTTTGCATTGTGAGTCATACTTTATGTTCTCGATCTCGTAGAAGACATGTTTGGAATTCCATCTATCCCAAATGCTTTCAATGTACTAATGTACCACTTATGAATTCTCCTCATGTGCTATGGTGGAGTAGATAGATCTTCTTCATTAGTGATATCACTAACAAATTCTTCATTTGTAATTTATTCATCACTTTCAATAATTATTGGATCTAAGTTAGATTAAGACTCTTGTGATGGTGGTGATTTTATTTCATCAAAGACAACATCATGACTAATATATACTTTCTTTGAATCTAGATCAAATAGTTGGTAAGCTTTTGATTCATCATTGTAGTCTAGTAAGATACACTTCTAGGATTTTCCATCCAATTTATGGCTTTTCTCCTTTGGAATGTGCAAGCATGTTGTACAACCAAATACCTAAATATGAGAGATTGATGGATTTTATCCATTCCATGATTCTTTTAGAGTGGTATGTTCAAGTGATGAAGTAGGGGATTTATTGAGTAAGTAAATTATTGCATGTATTGATTCTACCCAAAAAGAGTGTTCAAGTACTAAATCTTCAACATACTTCATACCATTTTCATGATTGTTTTATTTTTTACGTTATGCAATATTATTTTGTTGTGGTGACTAGGTTGTTGTTAGTTATTGGTGAATGTCATGTTTCTTCAAAAATGTTGAAAATTCATTTCTAGTAAAATTCCCCTCAATCTAAGTGGAGGACATAGATATTTCTTCTTGTGGAAGTCTCTACCTAGTCCTTAAATTGTTGAAAGTAAAAAAAAGATTCATCTTTGTTCTTCAAAAAATATACCTACATTTTTTGGGTATGATCATCAACAAAGAGTTGCAAATACTTGGTCCTATTGTAACTTGAAGCCATGGTTTCGTATAGATTGACATGGTTCAAACCAAGAGATGCCTTGGCCTAATATTTTATAGTCTTGAAAGGAGCTTGATGTTGCTTCCCAGCTAAGCAACAAGGACAAATCTATGTAGACTTCGATAAAGAAGGAAGATCTTCAACCATAGTTTTATTTTATAATGTAATAATGTGGTCATAACTTAAATGACCATATTGTTGGTGCCAAAGTGTAGATATATTAGAGTTTATAATTATGCTAAGTTATCAAGATGCATTGTGGTAAGTTCAAAAATATTTCCTTTTTCTTTTCCACATACAATAATCTTAGAATTCTTAGTTTTATCAAGAATGATGCAAACTTTGGATCCTTGTTACTTATCAAACTTGACATTTAAATTGTGGTCAAGTAGTTGATTAACAAAGAGTAAATATTTGGTGACTCCTAGAACATATATGACTTCTATGATTATGCATTTGCATTATCTAATTTATAATTTTATATTACATGTACCTTTTATTTCATAGGTTGTGTCATCCCCAAGATAAACTTCACCTGCATGCCTAGAATACCTTAGATTTTGAAACCAATATTTTCTTCATGTCATGTGTCTAGTTGCTCCAGAATCAATATACTTGATATTATTGAGTTGAGCATGTGTAACTAATGCATGTTCTTTTTTGTGATGAGAATTGATTCTCCGTATACCTTTTCTAAATGGCTACTTCCTTTTAAGAGATACTACATTTTTTTGTCTTGAACGCGATACCTCTTCCTTTTGAGGTAGGCTCATCAGTCTCTAAAAACTTGGTGTTTGCTCAGTAATATTTATTGTAGTCATAAAAATATTGTAGTTTGATGCGAGAGATCTCAAAATGATAGGAACTAACATTTCATCAGATACCTAATTTCCCAATGCTTGCAATGATGCTTGCAACTTTGTTATTCTCCTCGTGAATTATTCTAGCTTTTCTCCACCTTTCATCTTCAAATAATAGAGCTAGTTTTAGAGGAATACAATTTGATTTTGGTTCTTTGCTTCAAATATTGTCTTTATCTTCTCTCATGCTTCTTTGGTTGTGGTAAAATCCCTAACATATTCTTGGATCTTATCTACTACTCTAAATACAATGATTAGTATATGTTTGTCCTGTCAAATTTTATTTGATCTTCTCCTTCTATAGTAGGATGGGTAATGCTTCCATATACTACTTTCCATACTTTCTCAAACTCAAGCTATATCATGAGTTTGGTCTTCCAAGTAGCATAATTGTTTCCCCTCAACAATTGGAAATCTGGTAACAAGAACTTTGGTGCTCCACTAGCCATGGTAAACTTTCACAAAATTAAAATATTCTTATTTTATTGAGTCCACCTCAAAAAATGCTTTTTGACAAGTATATGTGTGTGTGTACATTTGGATTTTAATTGATGCCTCAAAAATCATGAAAAAGAATTATGTCTCGTTGAGTAAATATAGAGGGAATATTTCTTCCTCTATGGAATATTCCTCTCCTTTAAAATATTATTTTCACCTTCTTCATTAGTTTGACCATGTGTACTCTTCTCTTTTGTCCGCGAGTAAGTTTCCAATTGGATTTGTGTAACCTTTGAAATATTTTGGTATAAAAATATTTTAAAATGGTACTTTGATAATATTTAGTTACCTAAATGTTGAATATTTTTTGCTATAATTTTCTATTCACCCGATCATTAGATAGGTGTGCGCTTATTTTTTAATGCAATGTCTATTTGTGTGATGCCTTCTTCAATGTAATGCCTCTTGGTGCAATGCGACCTTTGATGATTATTTGCAAGCTTCTTACAATGTTCAAGCTCTATTTACTCTAATCATTATGTCATCAATTGTGACGTTTGATTACTCAGTGAATTCAATCGTTTAAATGATAGATGTCTTATAACTCAACAGATCTGAGTTGTGAGTTATTTTCTCCTACTGACAAGATTTATGACATCAATTTTTCTATATATTGTGCCTCAATAATTTCATACATTCTTTGAATTTTCTTCTACAATTTGGTGTCCAACTTGTTTACTTTCACTAGAGCTTTCTATTGCTTTAAAATCCTTCTCATTCCTTACTATTTGGATCATGCATTGTTTCTTGTTTCCTCTTGTTCTATTGTTTGTCTCACATCTTGTTTCTTCCATTTTATTGTTTGGGTCACGTCTTGTTTCGTGTTTCCTCTTGTTCCATTGTTTGGATCACATTTCCTTTGTCTCGAGTGCTTCCTTGTATTTGTTTTCAAATGGAGTATTGAATATATCTAGTCTCCTATTTTCCTTTCACCTTTCCTTCCTCCTCACTCTCTTTTAGAGCACTTTTCCTACGTTGTATATAAAGAGCTTTTGATGAGATGTTTGAAGAACACAAGTCTTGCTTGATAGCAAGTTTGTTATCTCTTTCTTAATATGGGATTCTCTTTCTTCTATGATTTTGTCTTTTATTTCACACAAAAATCACAATTTTACAAATTGTTGTCATTGTTCTCTTCTTGTAATAGATAAGAGATTGATTGATTTCTTTTGGACCAAATGTGTGGCACCAATAAATCAGTTTCTTGTTGTAGATATTTCTTTAATGCAAAAATTGTGAATAGCATGCCCTTCTCACATCATTCCAATCTTATAATGTTTGTCTTAGCTTTTGCTAGAGCCAAAAATTAATATTTTTTTGTTAGCTCCAATTGTGACTGGGCCTTTTAGGCAATTTGCTTGTGTTTCCTTCCTTGCGTTGGTCATTTATTGTTTTTGAATAATTTCTCGCCATCTTTTGATATCTTCAATGATTTTTAACATTCTCTACAATTTCTATATGCTACTTTTGAAGAGTAGCTTTAGGGATCAAATGATTATTTCTCTTGTGTTTCCTTTTAGGAACCAACAAAAATTATCCCTTCTAATATTGTGAGCTCTCAATGCTCTACTTAGATATTTTGTTGTCCTTTCTTATTTTTGTAACTAAATATTTTTAGTAACTTGTACAATGTCATTTCTCAGTAGTTCATAAAGGCATGGGCCTTTAAACTTATATGAAACATATCTTATTGAGTTCCTTTGGAACGTAGTACTTTTTCTCGAAATAAGTTTCCACCCTTTGAAGAGGAGTCATTCTTCTTGTAAAGCTTTAAGAAGCTTCAATGGCTTATTTATTTTCTTTTAATTTTTGAGGAGCTTCTTATGGATTCCTTTCTTTTTAAAATTGGCCTAGTTGTTGCAGGCTTATGACCTTTTGGTCTTAGAAGAGATTAAGACCCTTTTGATACTTGAAGGTTTTTTTCCTTTGGTAGGGGTTTTCACCCTAAAATATTTTTATTCTAGTTTAGAATTTTGCTTCACAGTGATAAAATTATATAGGGTAATTTTTACCCTTGAAACTTATTTTCTTAAACTTGAATTTTTCTTAAACAAAGTGCACTCTTGGCTTTCTTTGTGTCAAAGCTAGAGGAGGATCAAAAGGAGAATTTTTTCTTCCTTCTACTTGCTCTGATACCACGTGTTATAACTCAATGCTTTGATGATTGTATTATAAAATTGAAAGGATATTTAAATACAATGGATGCCCAACTATGATATAACAACTTACAACTGCCCTTGTCCCCTAGTGAACCTTACAAATCATGTGCTGAGTGGTTACTCAACTTATATTCACATTATAAATGATGTAATAACTGCTAACATAATCACTTTATAAATTTAATTTGACCTAAGTGCCCCTCAAAAAGTGAATCGCTTCAAGTAACAAGCGAATCACTCCCTAGTTTGAAACTTGGAAAAATTTTCCTTGGAGTCCCAAAACTCATTTGTTTCCTTTCTAAACACCATGAACACTTCATTTGCTTCACCAAGTCCATCATTGCCAAAACCAACCCAACATCGTCATCTTTCACTATTGTTGCCCCACCTACATCAACTCCACCTTCACTAGTGTCAACTTTACCACAAGAAGCAAAATCCTCTAGAAGTTAAGGCAAGAAGAAAAGGGGCAAAAGAAATAAACAACCCTTCCTCCTCCTCAAAGGCCTGAGGATATTTTTGATGATCCATATAGAAGGGTGGAGGAGGGAAAATATAGGAACTTTGTCTAACAAGCTAGGAAATAGGTATTGAGAAGATTCAACCTAGGTCCCCAAATCAATTCGTGGGGCATCAACAAAAGCTATACCTCAAGGTTAGCTGTGAATTTGTTACCACAAATATGAAGTTGCTTAAATTTGGTAGAAGTATGTGTTGAAAAGTATGAATCCTTTGAAAAAAGTATCAAACCTCCATAATAGAGTGAGAAATAATTTTCTATCAAATAAGAGGACATCAAAAAAATTTGAAGGCCATAAATGATCCTACCATGTGGGTGTCTTTCAATCCAAAGAAACAAACAAAAAAATACAAATAATCCATCAAATATTAGAGATTTTTTAGCCCCATACATGCATAATCCGCATAAGGTGATAGACTTCAACATCCCCTTAGAATTGCAACTATTTAAGGATGATGTGCAAATGGTGTTATCCGGGATAATCATCATACTTAGGGAGAGGAGATGCAAAGATTTATAAGGAGAATATTGCTCTATTGCAATTTGTTTAGATTTACCTAGGGCACTCACAAATAATTGACTATGCCAAGTACATTCAAGGAAAAGAGGAAGTTCAGCTACACTTCCTACCTGGTCTAGCTCATCCTTTACAAAAAGAAACAATGGTTTCCAACTCTATAGTTAGACTAAGTGGGGCAAATGGAGAACCACTCTTCATAGTAGAGTGTACCAATATACCCTATCGAGAAGTGGACAAAATCTCTTAATGCTTTTATGACAAAGTGTATGAAATCATCATGAAAAAATTTTAAGGAAAGGTACCAAGGCTATTAGAGGAGGTTAAACATCTAATAAAATCTCTAAAGTGGACAAATAAAAATCCTTATTTGAAGAGGATGTTAGGAGTTATTACTATCATAAGTCGAAATTAATTAAGTTTAGTTAGTTTCCTCGCATGGAAACCACCTTGCTCACATAGAAGATGCTTATGCTATTATGAGCAAGGCAAAATTGGTTAAGGACATAGCCATGGGCTGGTGAGGTTCTCCTCCCACTCATCACCAGTAACCACAATGGGAACGATGTGTGGGCCATCACTACACACTGATCCGCCTCCATCGCACTCAACCATGAGCTTGACACAAAGGGAAAAAGCAAAGGCGTGGTGAGCACGCATGGGAATCTCATTGCCATCTTGTGCACCATGATTGATTCTTACAATGACATTCACTTGTGTGTACTTTTGCTGTTCATATATACGGTTCTGTTACTCTTCTCTTATTCGACCTTTAGCTCTAGAGGACCTTACGAGAGCAGAATTTATCACAAAATCTAAGGTTCTCTGGAATTCACAACATACCCAATGCCTAGATGATCACAAGTCTCTTGTGGAGGTGATCGCCAGAATCGATGTCATGATCTCGGTCGTAGGAGGCCACCAAATCTTGGAGCAATTGACGAATGTCAAGGCCATCAAGCAAGTTGGCAATCATAAGATTTTGGCCGTCAGAATTTGGGCATGATGTGGATAGAGCGGAGCCTGTTGAGCTGGCTCTGTGCTTTTATAAAGAGGAGAAAAAAAAGACAAGCCATGAAGGAGGCCAAGAAATCAGGAGAATCCTTTTGTTACATATTTGGGTACGATGCCAGACATTTTTGACTGGGTTGTTGTCTTTGGATATAGTCAAGCTCCACACTTAGTCAGCGGACTTAAGTCAGATTACTACCTTTATTTTTATTGGACATGCCTAAAGTTTTAAACCTAAGTCTCTTTACCAGACATATAATTGTTTTGCAATTATAATAATGACCACTTGCATTATCTAAACCGGGATTGATAATGTGTATAAGAAATATTACTAAAAAATAAAAAAATAAAAAAAATTATAATAGTGGCCTATTATTATCATATTCATCCTCTCGGTTGCTTCCACCCATGGATAAGATCGAGATTTACGACGATGAGAATGTTAAAACCTATATAATGATAGGAATTGATATTGGGGTTTACACCGTTAAGGTGAATAAAGACCCAAGGACACTGAATAAGAGACTTCACTTTAGGCCTGAAGCGAATAAATGAACTTGTAGACGTGGGAGAAACAACTTGGGAGAAAATTATCGAGAGTTGTTATCATACAAGAGGATTTACTGAATTGCGCAAGAGGTAGAAGAGAGGATTTACTGAATTGCGCAAGAGGTAGAAGAGGATTTACTGAATTGCGCAAGAGGTGGCCACGACGAGGGAGAGCATCAAGATCCATAGCGGCAATCAATTATCCCACATACATCATAGGACAATGCGTGTTTTTTTTTTTTTTTTTTTTCATTAGAATATGAGTGGTAAAAAAAACAAACTCATATACCATATTACCATGAAATGAAATGAAAGATTTTAATTACCTCCGCGAGACTCAAATATGGTCTATGGGACCTTAAATATGGAAGTACAATTACTCAAATCATATCATATCATCTTTAATATCTTTGAGAAGGTTGTTCCTTCTTCTACTGATTTGTGTTAGCAATTCCTCAACTTTTTTTATTTTATTGTTTTCAAATAAATCTGCCATAAACTCGTTCCCAAGTGTTTCTTTGTATTTGTTACGGATATCTGAAAAACTTGGGCATTTATAGATGAAGTGTTCCTTTGTATTTGTCACGGATATCTAAAAAACTCGGGCATTTATAGATGAAGTGTTCCTCTGTCTCTACTGCCCCTGTGCTGCATAGAGTACATATCCTTTCTTCCCATTGTTCTTTGGGCGTTGTCATCTCCATGTTTCACATCTAAGGCTATGAGAGCTAGTCCTTATCTGAGCAATGAATATTTTTTCCTTCCACTTGATTTCAGCGCCTATATAGGCTTTTTCCTTGTGGTCATACGTTGGGTTAAAATTTGTAATATAATATTGTCTTTTCCTGCTTGCATTTTTCCATGTTCCACTTACGAACTTTTCATTCACATAATTTTTTATGTCTTTGTTGACATTTGGGCATTCATTTATGTTGATTTCCCAACGTTTCATCCATTTCTGATTTTGTTTCATCCATGTATTCTTTCGCCTATGCAACTCTTCGTCCCTAGCTGCCCTAGGCCATCTATCATTTGTCATGTTTTCTGTTTTTTTTTCAAGTAACATAACAACTTGGTCATAGCAATTACTTCTAAAGGAACATTCCAGTTTCAGCTAGAATAATAATTTCATAAGGGGATGTTAAACCATTGGAATTTCTCAAAGAATATTTCTTGAAAATTGTAGTTGCCTCGAAACTATAATTCAAGGTATTAATGGGACCTTTTTAAAACTTATATCTTATATTTTTTTGTGGGTGCAGGATACTATACTGATATGTTTTGGATTTTTTATTCTCAATATTTTTTTTTTATCCGTGTGAGATACTATAGTGGTATTTTTTTCTCGTGCCGATGAGGGATATTATAGTGATGTCTTCGAATTTTTTTTTTTGGGTTACATAGAAGAGTTGGTTACAATTGCACTATTTTTAGTAATTGACAAGCGCAAAGTTCAAACCACATGGGCTGCTCCCACCAAACTAATTCTGCCTCGTGACTCGGTGTGAAGGGGACCATTGATCATTCAGGATTTGTACTGTCATCATCGGTCTGACGTGCACTCAGAGGATTCAGATCAAATTACTACCTCGAATTTTTGTCCCATGCTACCATAGTGGTATGTCTTTGGGTTTTTATCAAGATGACCCAAGTTCAAACCCTTGTGTAAGGATACTGAGATCCTTTCAAACTCATGCTTTATCCTAAAAAATTTAGTCCTTGTTGGGTTGCTCAAACCACATGGGCTGCTCCCACCAAACTAATTATGCCTCGTTATTGTTGACTCGGTGTGAAGGGGACCATTGATCGTTCAGGATTCGTACTGTCATCATCGGTCTGATGTGCACTCAGAGGATTCAGATCAAATTACTACCTTGAATTTTTGTCCCATGCTACCGTAGTGGTATGTCTTTGGGTTTTTATCAAGATGACCCAATTTCAAACCCCCGTGTAAGGAGACTGAGATCCTTTCAAACTCATGCTTTATCCTAAAAATTTGAGTCCTTGTTAGGACATTGTAGTGGTATGGCTTTGGGTTTTCATCTGGGAGAACTAGGTTCAAACCATTGCATAAGGTATTGGGACCCTTTCAAAAACCTATGTTTTATCCTTTTTTTTTTACCCCTGTTGGGACATTGTAGTGGTCTGTCTTTAGGTTTTCTTTCAGAAGACCCGAGTTCAAACAACATAAGGGACCGAGACCCATTCAAAACACGTGCTTTACCCAAAAACTTCTAGTCTTGTGAGGGATACCATAATGGTATGTCTTTGGATTTTTATCTAGGAGACCCAAGTTCAAACCCCGATATAAGGGGATCTGACCCTTTCAAAACTTGTGCTTTACCCTAAAAATTTATCTCATGAGGGATACCATAGTGGTATGTCTATGGGTTTTCATCCATGAGATCCAAGTTCAAACCTTGGTACAAGGGGACCAGGGCCCTTTCAAAACTCTGCTTTATTTTAAAAAAAATTCTTTGAGGGATATCGTAGTGGCATGTCTTTGGGTGGAAGATGAATTTGATAAATCTATCAATCTCCTAAAATCTAGGTTATTTACAGCGACAAAGATTCAAGTCCTAGCGAAAAGTATGCAAATGATACTTGGATACAGAACACGAGATGAAAAATGGTCCCAAGCCAAGCTTACTACCAGGAACTTTTTCAAGAGGCACAAGTTGGTAACAGAAGCTACCAAGCTAATGCAGGAACTCAAGGCAGAAGCTAAGGCAATTTTGAAACATGTGAGCATAGCAAAAAACTACGAAATGCCTAGCTTATGGGACAAAGATTCTAACTTCCTAATAGAAGATCAGTTGAAGACTTCTTGGGAAAGTTTTGTAGAAGATGAGTCGGAGATTAACAGCTGGGAAGAGTCGGTTCAAGAGGAACAAATATTCAGTATGGCTCAAGACATCACACAAATGAACTCCTGCTTGCATGAATTATATATGAAGTCAAAAGTCCTATCATATGATAAGGTTGAGGAATTGGAATATTTGTACCTAACCTTTAAGGAGACTTCAGATACAAATGAAGAGACTTGGAGAAGAGCCTGCGCCACCTACAATGAAGTCACCCAAGAAAAGGACAAACAAAAAAAGGCTAAAAAGACCTCAGAAAGTAGTACAGTAGCACCTGGACAGGATGAAACAGAGAAATCTACGGAAGAAGACACTCCATATGAATGACTACATAGAGCAAAAAGCATCTTTTTTTCTTGGTATCATTCCCCTTTCTCCCCTTCTTTTCTTATTTTTTCTTTGATTTCGTTCCCCAATGGATAAAAGGCTCTAGATTCTAACGTTTTGCTGACAAAATTACCCTAGGAGGCACCAATAATGTTGGTCAAAATAACCACATCCAAGGGAGTAAGGAGTAGTCTTCTTAAAATTTTCACTAAGTGTAGAAAACAGTCGTGATAGCGCGACATTTTGAAGGTCAAGGGCAGAGCTAAGGAAAATGGTCGCGACAGCGTGATATTTTGAAGACCAAGGGTAAAGCCATGATCAAAATTCACGCCAGCGCGATATTTTGAATATGAAGGTGGAGCTAAGGACCAAAAGTCGCAATAGTGCGACATTTTGAAGACCAAGGGTCGAGCCATGACCAAAAGTCATGATAGCATAATATTTTGAAGATGAAGGCAGAGCTAAGGGCTAAAATTCGTGACAGCATGACATTTTGAAGTCCAAGGGCAGAGCTAAGGCAAATGGTTGCAATGGCGTAACATTTTGAAGACCAAGGGTCGAGCCATGACCAAAAGTCATGACAGCGCAACATTTTGAAGATGAAGGCGGAGCTAAGGCCCAAAACTCGTGATAGTGTGGCATTTTGAAGATGAAGGTAGAACTAAGGGCCAAAAGTTATGACGACATGACATTTTGAAGGCCAAGGGTCAAGCCATGATCAAAAGTTGTGACGATGCGATATTTTGAAGGCCAAGGGTAGAGCTAAGGCAAATGGTCACAATATTGCGACATTTTGAAGATGAAGGTGGAGCTAAGGGTCAAAAGTTGTGACAACGTGACATTTTGAAGGCCAAGGGCAGAGCTAAGGCAAATGGTCGCGACAACATGACATCTTGAAGACCAAGGGTCAAGCCATGACAAAAAGTCATGACGGTGCAATATTTTGAGTAAAAGATAGTTGGACCACGATGCCTTTAAAGAGATCAAGGAGGATCATTGCAACAAGAATATCTTAACCATTTCCAGTTGAATACTCCATGCTCTCCTAACTGCCTCTTTACTAGAATGAGCCTACAAGCATAATGTTGTAACAACTTTCAGTTTTTCTATTATGTAAAACTATTATATATAGGATGAGCGACCTAAACAAAAGGTTGGCTCTTAGGTGTTTACAAGGCAATGTATACATACTTCTAAAAGCTAATAAAAGATCATTAATTCTGGTTTCTGACTCATTGATGTTCTTGATCAAGTATGTATGGATTGTTGATTGCTATATAAGGTTAGGTTGAATGTAAATTGCTTTAATTCTTACTCTGAATTTTTGCAACAAAGTTTTGCTAATTCTGAAATTAACTTTACCAATAAGCTTGCGTATTGAATAGGTTTACACCAGAAGCTTAGTTTCTCTGTTTTGATGGTTCTAATAGATGCTTCTCTGCAAAAGGTTGTTTAAATTGTTTTGTTGTTATCTAACCTATATCGCTTAACACTTCTAGCAATAACTATATTTCCCTCTCTTTATGCATTTCTCTCTCTCCCTTTTCCTAAGGAAACAAGGAACCAGCCTCCTCTGGAGATTGAACTAGGTAAACTATGTTTTAATCTGATATTTCAATGTTGGCAAAGTCTTGGGCGCAAATGTAACCAAAGGTAGATTTTGCACCAACGGTTCCCTAATTTTAGAATTTTTAAAGTTCAACTTTTGTTAGCAAATCACCTAAGTCTATTAGCAATTCACTCCAATTTGCTAGCAAATGGCTTCATAGACCTGATTTTATAATTTTTCAAATTTTGATCCCAAAAGTTAAAACTCTATCCATGTAGGTATGTTTGTGCAAGATCACACTCAAGAATTTAAATATATAGTACATAACATTGATCTCCATAGCTAATAACATACCAATGAAAGAATAAGAAAGAAAAAATAAGAGAACAAATCCTAGCATGGGTGTATCAAGATGACAAGATTGAGAAGATTCCAATGTCTAATCATGTTTCTTCAAAAGGAAAAATTCCAATGGCCAATCCCATTAGTCAAAACCCTACATTGTAAGAAATTAGTTTCCTTTAATACCAAATGAGTTATTCATCCATTCTCATAGACCAAACTTGGGTAAACACTACTACTATGTTGACCCACATAAATTCCCTTTATAGGAAGTCCTTTGATGTAAATGAACCATGAATAATTCATCTTGTGTTGCTTATTGTAAGGAACTTGATGCAAACCAACTTTCCGCATCTAGTGCTAAAATTACTAGTATAAATGTATCTCAAAGTCCACCTGGACCTAGCTTGACTAGCACATCCAATCTTCCTCTTGGATAGTCTATACCTCCAAATGTTACATCTTCAGGATAATGCATTCCTAATTATAGCCAAGGCCTTTCTCAAAACTTGCAAGTATCGACTAAAAAATGGTGACATAAAGTGCCCAAGGAAAACCCTAGGGAAAATGTGACCTTTAATCAAATAACTACAAAACAAACAATAATATCAAATCCTAAACATACAACCTAAATCCTAAACCCTAAGCATGTAGCATAATTTTAATCAATAATAGGTTTATTAGAATCCTCTACCCCCTCATTTCCAAATTTTAAATCCTCCTTATCCTCCATTGTATTATACTCCATACTAGTATCAACAAATGCCTTCATGTCCACCTCAAGGATATGTAATATATCATTATCCGTCACCACAACAACAATATGATCAACCTCATCCTCCATAGAATAATCTAGTTTCCGGACCCTTAGGCATCTTAACCAACTTCCTAATTGGACCTATCAAGGGCCATTAAATCTAGGATTCTATTCCATTATCCCACTTGTCACCATGAAAGTGTTACCTACCATTGATGGGAGCAAGAAGAAGATGACATTAAATCATCTATGCAAATTATCCATGTTCAAGTTGATTCATTGCATTCAAGAGGAAGTCATTATGGTATGTTTATTGATTTACTCTTTGTGTGACAAATATTTATTATGTTGTACGGGTTTGCTTGATAAGTCTATTATTAGATGGGCATAAATTGTAGAAACATTCATGAATAGATTTGGGAGTACGGGTAATGGGTATTCTATTTTGTTCTAATTAGATGCAATGCAAATACATCACCAAAAAAAAATACATGATTATAATATTAGTCTCTTGAGGACCGTAAATTTTATCTCACAAAATGTTAGGTCTAGTGAAGAACAATCATTTCCATATTATATCAAATGCTTACAAACTAACTTGTATTTGATGGTTTGAAATGTTAATCACAAAATTCTAGCTACAACCATTGAAGAAGTGGCTAACATAGAATATGTTCTAAGTAGGGTAGTAAAATTACCACCTACCCCAACTATGGCCTATGTTGCCCGTGTTACCCAAAACACTCAAATTCTTAGGCCTATGTTTTCCACCTAGTCCATCCCAAACACTCATCTATTTGCTAACTCATCACCATATCCATATATTATAACACATCCTGATCAAAATTCATCATCAAATATTGTATTTTAGCCTTAGTTGACAACCCTTCCCACTCTACCAAAAATAAATAAGAATTTCTTTGATAAAATTAATATGAGAGAAGTGTTGGAAGTATTGATAACAATAATAAATCAGAATAACATAGAAATAATTCAATGACAATCAACTTAGAATTGACAACCTCAAAAGACACCCTATCTCACTAAAGATCGAGTGCCTCAAACAAGGTGCCAATTAGGGTGATAATCAAGTTTAGAACAACCTGGTAAATTCCAATTAAGATATTAATACATTGGTGTTTTCCATGCAATGCAGGATATGATCCTATAAATTATGTGATGGCCATTGAATATTTCCAGATGAATCAATATGATCAACGATGTTAGGCTCAATAGATCATCGTGTTGGTTCAAATAACACCTATAGGAACTAAACCCGTATACCAATACAACAATCAATTCCTACCCCATCTAATCCCAATAATGTAATATTTTCCAACTTTAACATTGCTAAAACATCTAAAGATGCTATATGCTCAAATCAACAAGAGGTTGGAACTAAGAGAAAGAGAAAAGCATCCAAAGAGTATACCTCATATCAAATACAAAGATATACAAACAAATAAACCATAGAGCTTTGGAGGGAACGGACACCATTGCATCTAAAGGATAAAAGAGCATTGGTCACACAACAAGAGAAACAAAAGTAAAATACTAAGAAGGGTGTTGTGCATACTACTCAAGTGGATGCATAGGATAGTAAAGACAAACCGATAGATGAGAGGAAAGAACCAGGAAATGAAAAGAACAATATAAAGAGGATGAATAAGTACATAGAAAGAAGGAATGATAAGGAGAGGGACTACCTTCAAAAAATACATAGAGCAACGTCTAAAATATCCTTCCCTCACTAGTTAAGGATGTGTAATGGCTATAATACAATAAAAAAATTTACTAAATGCAATGAAAGTAGTTTATTTGAATTCAATTTAACATCCCTAAAGAGATGAAGAAGATGCCTACTGGCTTACAATGGTCCAATTTTTTTACTTTTGAACAACTTTGGAGGGATTGGACTAATAAAGAGGGTGTTGATCATTTTATTAGGCAGTTAGTTTGGATGGGTTCTACCATTCTTCTTTGGAATATTTGGAATGAAAGGAACAACCAAATTTTTAATCAAGATAGGAAGGATATTCACTATATTTGGCAAAAGACCATAGCCAACTTAGTTGAATCAGTCCATCAACTCCTTAATCACCCCCAAAACTCCCACCAAAGATGGGATCAAGTGATGCAAAGATTGAAGATTAAACCTTCTAAGGGCAACCAACTTAAAGGGAATGTGAGTATTAGTAAGATGGATAGGACTAGAAATTGGCAACCTCCTCCTAAGGATTTTGGAAAAGTCAATACTGATGGAGCCTCTAGAGGGAACCCTGGAAAAGCTAGTGTGGGAGGAATTGGTAGACTTTCAGATGGTTCCCTGGTTTTTACTTTTGCTAAGAATTTGGGTATTCTTTCCAATAACCTTGTTAAGGGGTATAGTATCCTCAGAGGCCTTCAGGAGGCTACTAAGGTTGGATGGGAAAAGGTGTTAGTTGATTCTGAATCTCAACTTATGATTAATCTCGTGAAGACTCCTAAGAATCATAAGGTGGATTGGAGAATAAAAAGATTTATTGAGAAGATTCAGTTAATCTAGATGGGATTTTTGAAAGTTGATTACAGTCATGTGGTTAGAGATCAAAACAAGAGTGCTGATGCTTTAGCTAATTGGGCTTTGGACAAAGGTGATCTTACTTGTTATGGCCACCCTCCTATATGGTGGGATTCTCAAATTAGGGAAGCTCTTCTTTCTATCATTTCTTTGGATGGCTCCAGTTCTAAAGGTACCTAGTTTCTTCTTGTTTTTTTTTTTGCTTCTCTTTGGTTCATTCAGTTTTTTTAGTTCCCTAGCTCATTCTATTCTTTATTTTGTTTCCTCTATTGATTCTTGCCTTAATAGTCTTCTGGTCTAGATAGGTCATTGTTTTGTTCATTGTTTTTTTTTTTCTTCTTTGTTTTTTTTGTTTAGTTTTTTAAGGTGGGTGAGTTCTTTTGTTTTTTTTTGTTTTTGTGTTCTGTGTTGTTTTCGTTGTTCTTGTGTTTTTGTTGTTTTTTTTTTTTTACGTTTTTTGTTATTGTTCTTGTGTTTTTTTCGTTCTTGTTCTTGGGTTTCTCTTTGTTTGTGTTATTTCGTGTTTTTATGTGTGAGTGTTTTCTATGTTTTTTGTTTTTGTTTATTGTCTGTTGTTGGTTATTTTTTATTTTTATTTTTATTTTATTTATTTTATTTTTTAGGTTTTGGTTGTGTTTATTTTTCATTTTTTTTTTGGGTTATGTCTTTGTAGTGTTATGTTGTTTTTGTCTTGTTTGTGTTTTGTTATGTGGTTCTTGTGTTTTTCTATGTGGTTTGTGTTGTGGTTTCTTTTTTCTTATTGTGCCTGTTTGGTTGTGCTTTTGTTTTTTACACACTCAAGGAGCATGTTTTTTATTTTATTTTATTATTTTTGTTGTTATTTACTTATTTTTAAATTGGTTTTGTGTGTTTGTTTGCTCCTTGAGTATGTCAAAGGTGGTAGGCCAGGTCCGAGTCCTGGGCGTTTTTGGCAAAATGGATACCCCTGCCTCCTTGGGTCTTACCCAAAAGTGGCATCCCTTTTGGGATGTTTTCCACACAAAAAAAAAATGAAGAAGATGCCTATAAAAGTGAGCATGTTGGAGGTACTAGTAGCTAGCTCTACCTAGTCAATGAGATCTGCTTCAAGAGGCTCTAAAAGAGCAATAAAAAGCTATTCCAAGAAGAAGCAACTAGAGCCTATCTAAACCAATGTAGTTGAAAAATAAAATCTAATAACAAAGTTTATGTGTCTCGTTAATAGCATCATTTAATATTATGATTTATCAATCCAGGGTGGTGTCCAAGGTTGTCTACGATAGAAGGTTAGGACAGAGTACAATTCAGGCATTCATATTTCAAGCATTTATTGGGTGAAACAAATTTTGGTTTAGTATTTTGGTGTCACACTAAACCTAATCTACATAATGAAAACTTGCAAGAATTGAAAACTAATTCTAAGTTCAAAAATATAAAGTTAACTACAAGTGCAGAAATTGAAATTGCTAAATTGAAATCTAATCTACTTTTGCAAAATTGAAATAACATAATTGAAATTGCTAAATTGAAATGTTGCTAAAATGAAATCTTAAATTATAATTGCAAAAATTGAAACCTAGTTTACTCTTGCAAAATTGAAATGATGCTTGGAAATAAAACTTATGCTAAAAACACTTGTCAATGTATTGCCACAAAAGGTTATCAAGCTTCTGTTACAGGAATTGACAACAAAATGAAATCTGCTGAAAATTGAAAGTTGTTGAAACATAAAAATAACATAACATGGAAAGCAAAGGAAATTGGGGAAACAAATGTCTAATCTAATTTGTCAGCTGACACAGACACAAATGTTGCATATAAACATAATGGAAAATATAAATAACATCACACAAACTTAAAAAAAGAAAATTAAATCTAACAAGCAATCTGTTAATTCTGCTGCAACAAAATTACAGATTAAAACCTGTCATAAAAATCCTCCTTCTAGGCCTGAAAGTGGGCCCATGCTTCCTGGTCTAGAAGGAGGTGGGAAAAACACTCCTTAACTAATTAACAATTAAAATTTCTCATGAACAGAAATTAACAAAAGAACTACCCAGGTGTTGTAGGTGAATTGGAGAGGAGAGGGCAATCCTCCAAGGGAGGTCCCAGGTTCGAATATCCACCCTACCAAAAAGTTGAATTGGGTACCCAAAATCCAATTGATAATGTTGGTGCGGGCAAGGTTGGGTGTGACTCCCGGGTGACTTTGATGGTGTAGAACCCCATGTTCGTGGTCTCTCAGACCAAGGCAGCCCCACAAGGGTTTTTTGCTTAAAAAAATTAACAAAATAACTGCACTTTATTTCTATCAGAACTGTTACAGAAAATTGTTGTACTATCCTATTTGCTACTACTAACTACTCTCTTCTATTCTAATTTCTACTTAGCTCAACCAAGGAGGGAGATGTGTTATTTATAATAAAATATTACAGTATATCACATGCTCAAATCAATCTATTTGGTATTTTTAGTGATCTGCCAAATAATTTGCAACTGAAATAAGTGTAATTTTGGACAGTTTGTGCTACAACAACAATCATTGGCCCTTAGAAGGCATATTCACTGGTAGGAGTACATTGGAGGAGTCTTAGAAATATATTGCACACCTGTCTCCACTTTAAAATATCATTTCCTAATTTTTTTTTTTTTGAATTTACATGGTGGAATCGGTAGCCGCCACGAATTCGGGCAGGCTGTCCAGCTTTTATGGCCGCCACAGTATTTTGCGTTGTCCGCCCTAGAAGCCGCCACACAGATCTTTGCACAGTCCGCCCCTATAACCACCATGCCACTATCATTTTAAACCTTTTACGCCGCTGAAAGCCAAAATTATCATTTCCTAATATTATGCAATTAATCTGGGTCTATTTCAAGAAAGGATCAATCACATCAATTGATATTTTCTCGTGAGATGTGTCTTCTGGTTGGCAAGGAACAATGGGTACAGCTGTAGAAGACTTTTACTATATCATCTCAACCTTAAATTGCTCTTTCAACCGCTTGGAAATCACAAAAAGTCAAACAGAAGTGTGTTCCCTTATTATTCTGAAGATATTCGAAATAACTAGCTGTAGGTGCACTTTAAGTTCAAAACATCTTCAGACTGCTTGTTTTGGTTGCTTCTTTTAGGTAGGTCACTTAATCTAGTTACCAAGAGGTTATCCCAACCATTTTTACCTTTTTCTATTGGTAAATTCTAGGCCCTGTCGTTCATTGGCAGTTGGCTAGAATTTACATGGTAAATTACTGCATTTTCCAGATTTGTTGCACAGTTGCAAATTATTGGCATTTCTTGCAAATTCAAATAAATTAGAACATGGTAAAATCATTAAAATATCAAAATAAAAGAGTATATCAAGTTGCTACTGAATTTATACACTTCATTCAGACCAAGGCGACCCCACAAGGGGTTTTTTGCTTAAAAAAAATTAACAAAAAAATTGCACTTTATTTCTATCAAAATTATTACAAAAAATGTTGTACTATCCTATTTTCTGCTACTAACTACTCTCCTCTATTCTAATTCCTACTTAGCTCAACCAAGGAGGGAGTTGTGTTATTTATAATAAAATATTACAATATATCTCATGCTCAAATCAGCCTATTTGCTATTTTTAGGTGATCTGCCAAATAATCTACAACTGAAATAAGTGTAATTTTGGATAGTTTGTGCTACAACAGCACTCATTGGCCCTTAGAAGGCATCTTCAGTGGTAGGAGTACATTGGAGGAGTCTTATAAATATCTTGCACACCTGTATCCACTTTAAAATATCATTTCCTAATATTCTACAATTAATCTGGGTCTATTTCAAGATAGGATCAATTGCATCAATTGATATTTCCTCATGAGTTGTGTCTTCTGGTTGGAAAGGAATAATGGGGATAGTTGTAGAAGACTTTTCCTATATCCTCTCAACCTTAAGTTACCTTTTCAACCACTTGGAAATCGCAAAAATTCAAACAGAAGTGTGTTCCCCTGTTATTCTGAAGATCTTCGAAATAACTGGTTGTAGGTGCACTTTAAGTTCAAAATATCTTCAGAATGCTTGTTTTGGTTGCTTATTTTAGGTAGGTCACTTAATCCAGCTCCTAGGAGGTGATCCCAACCATTTTTATCTTCTTCTATTGGTAAATTCTAGGCCCTACCATTCATTGGTAGTTGGCTGGAATTTACATGGTAAATTACTGCATTTTCTAGCTCTGTTGCATAGTTGCAAATTATTGGCATTTCTTGCAAATTCAAACAAATTAGAATATGGTAAAATCATTCAAATATCAACATGAAGGAGTACATCAAGTTGCTACTAAATTTATACACTTCATTCACCAAGTAACCATGCTAAAATAGTGCAACAATGCTGCACAATTGTCCCTGCTCTGTTATACCCTGTTGTTGCCTATTTAGACCATGTGGGAATGTTTCTAAATAGGTCAGATGTCTTCTTTAGTCCTTCTGAACTCATTCCATCCATTTCCTCATGCTTTGCTTGACAACTTCAAGGTGCTCCTATAAAGTGACAACTTGTTGATTTTTATATGGTTATTTTCTATAGATTTTCAGATTTATGACAGTCCTAAAAATTTGGCTTTAATGTGGATTTCAAACAAGTTGAAGGGCAGGAAAACATTCAAAAACCATTGTGAAGTTAATGGATATCAGCATACCACATTTGGCTAATTGAAATGCATGTTTTTATTTGCTACTTAATCAAGCAAAAATAGTCACAAAATGTTGAAAATAGTCAAAAATAGAGATATAGTGTTCCTAACATAAAATCATGCAAATACTTAACAAATAATATATTCTAATCAACTATTTGGCAATTAAATTTGTCATGTTTGGTAATATGGCAGTTTTTATATGTCAAACATAGTGTAAAAATGAGGTATTTCTAGGCCTCATCATTCCCCCTAACTTGAACTGATGCATGCCCTCATGCATCCTAGTAGGCCATAGTAATATGTTGGTTTTATCCTTGTGAAAAACATCCTTTGCCACCTACTACCTGAGAAATTCCTCCTTGCTGCACTATATCAAGCATTTTGTAATTAAGCACATGTATGACTCTGTTTCTACTTTTCTACAAGTTTTAGTGTTGCAAGGTACCTCTTAAAGGCTTGATATCATGTGATTCATCTTGCAATAGCCTTATTGTGGAACCATATTTGGCAGATGCACTACTACTGGTGGAATTTTCTATTTTGACAACATTTCAACCTGAATGCCTATTTTTGTTGTTTTTGCACCTTTGAAACAAAATTGACAAAAATTTAAATTTGAATCTTTTTGAGGGATGTACTACTTGTGGTGGGATGATTTTGAGCTTTAGGAACCTTAATATTTGATGTGCCCTACTCTTTTTTCTATTCTACAACATTTTTAGGAATTTTTGGCATAATTTCTATCTTATTCCAAAGATCTTCGAAATAAGACTATTATTCCGAAGATGTCTCTGCTTATTCCGAAGATGCATCTAAAAATGCAGAAATGACCTCATATGCAAAATTTAGTTGTAGATTCTATTCTGGACCCATCTCTAGGGTATGTAAGCCTTCCATAACATCAAAAATCCCCTCTCTATCCTTTTGTTTAGATGTTATTCTTCATTTTGTATATTGTTATTTTATTGCAGTAGTAGTAAAACATAATCTTTAGGTGCATTTTCTAGATTATCCTCCTCAAATTTATGAGACAATTGTGAGATATAAACTTGCAATTCTCCTTTTGAAACCTGCCCTACTAATTGAAATAGAATTGTTGCCATGTCTGTCCCAAAATTAGGTTTTTGCACAATTTTGAAGTTCTCATGCAACTAAGGGTAGAAGGGGGTGTTTCTTGACATTTTGAACATGTTCCATTTTCAACTTGCCAATATTGTATGAATAGTTTATGCCAAATACCGATTATCATACACTAAATGCTAAATGCTTACTATGACTTAAATGCAAGAAACACATACCTTACTATCCTAAAAATTGATCATGCACCTTATAAGTTGCTTCTAATGATTGTTAGCAAGCTATCTGAAAACATAAACATAACTCATGTGCAGTGTGAGATTTGTACAATGGTGGAACAATGATGGGTGGATCAACAAGGCAATGCACGCTCGAAAACCGGTTTTCATGCAAGCCAACTCAACAGTGCCTCAAGGAGGTTTTCACTACTGAATTATTCATTTTTTTCTTTTTTTCATCTTTTTTTCTTTTTTTTTCATCATAAGAGGCTGCCATTTCTGGTTTTCAACCAACTTCTATCATTTTTTTTAAATGCTTCAATGAGAGAGAATGTCTCTCATGAGGCTATAATGAGAGAGAATGTATCTCACTCTTATTTGGATAAGAAGAATCCTTATTCTGCAAAAACATGTCAATATTTGTATAAAGACACCATCTTTTCCTGCTGAAAGCTGCAACAATGATGCACCCTTTCTTTCCATATGAGTAATAAGAGCCTTCTTATGTCATCATTAACTCCTTATTGTTGGAAATGAAATATTGACTTCATTGTTCCTCCTCCCTGCTGAAATTGATGCTTGTCCTCATGTATCCTCATTTTATGGGACATGCCTTTTGCTGTATTTTTTTCTCTTTTTTTCATCTTTTTTTTTTTTCTCTTTTTTTTCACTTTTTCTTGTCTTGCTTGTGCCCATGAAGGAAGTTCACAAGCAAGATTATTCTCTTTTGCTTTTCTTGTATTTTCTTTTTTTCTTTTTGTCAGACTTTTAGCATCACTCTAAATCTGTCATGGAAGAGAAATTCTCCTCAATCCTATGTACATCCAATTGTTCACCTCAAGAACTCCTCCTTACTTAATGGTGCATGGTATACCCGAAGGCAATATCCATTCACCACTAACTTCCTCCATGAATCACCAATGGGAAAAAGAAGCACTACTCCATATCTAAAAATTTCTTCAATCAAGTGTTGTCCATGCCTCCTAGTCTGCAAAATCTTGTCAATCTGTACTTGAAACAATTCAATACCAATTCCCAAAGATGTTAAGTGCATACATCAAGATGAAATCTTGACATACCCTTGTAATTCCATGCAAAGGGATTGAAATATTATTTCAAAATAGCAAACAATTTTTCTTTTTGTTCATAAATCAGCCAACTAATAATGTTTAAGAATTTTCTTGGTTGTACTTCAATTTGTTTCATTCCTAGGAGGACAAAATTTACCCCTAAGGAGTTTAATGGAAGTAAATTTTCTATGTGCAGATTTTCTAGTTTTTCTCCTTTATCCAAGGCTGATTTCTGTGTGTCTGGACTAAAGGGTTTTTGTGTATCTCCATTGACTTTTATCTCTTCAAGCTCAGGTAAGTTCTTGTTTGAGCACAGTTGGATGTTGTTGTAGTCAATAACATTTCTTGCAATTTTTTTACTAGATTCAGCTTACATAGATAGGGGTTGCCTATCCTGTATTATTCATATTGGCCACAGGTTGGGCTGGAGGTAGTGGTTGATTTACTTGCCCTATTTGTTGTTGTTGGGATCTCTCTTTGAGAAGAATTTAGACTAGGCAACAAATTTTGCATCTCTAGGATATTTTTGAGTTGTGGAAGTAAATGGCATTCATCAATGATATGTCCCTATGAACAAATGCTACAAGTAGCTGATATGGTTGTTTTGTTTAAGGGATAGTCTTGTATATCTGCCATGATGTCTTCCTAACACCTAGTATAAATTTGTTTATACTACCTTGATGATATGGATATAAAAAGGGTAGTACTAGCAGATGGCTCCTCTAATATTTTCAAGAGATCTTATGTTTCCTGACAATGAGGATGATGAATTTCTTTCAATTTTATCAGGAATTTCAAACATAGGCAATTTTAACCCCCTAAGTGTGAAGATCACCTTCCTGTGATTTCTTGCTTGTTTTCTAAATGGACTGAAATGCAACTATCAAAAATTATTATTTATACTAGTTATTATATTCATATTTTACTCTGAAATTCACAACTTAGCACAATAATAATTATTTGACTGCTTTTACCCTCTAACAACACCGTGTTCCTCAAAAATGGTGCCAAATGATGTGTGTCATTAATAGCATCATTAAATCTTATGATTTATCAATCCGAGGTGGTGTCCAAGGCTGTCTACGATAGAAGGTTAGGGTAGAGTACAATTCAGGCATTCAGATTTCAAGCATTTATTGGGTGAAATAGATTTAGGTTTAGCCTTTTGGTGTCACACTAAACCTAATCTGTAGAATGGAAACTTGTAGGAATTGAAAACTAATTCTAAGTTCAAAAATTTAAAGTTAACTACAAGTGCAGGAATTGAAATTGTTGAATTGAAATCTAATCTACTTTTGCAGAATTGAAATTGCTAAATTGAAATGTTGCTAAAATGAAATCCTAAATTACACTTGCAGAATTGAAACCTAGTTTACTCTTGTAGAATTGAAATGATGCTTGGAAATAAAACTTATGCTAAAAACACCTGTCAGTGTCTTGCTACAGAAGGTCGTCAAGCTTCTGCTACAATGATTGACAACAAAATGAAATCTACTAAAAATTGAAAGTTGTTGAAACATAAAAATAGGGAACATGGAAAGCAGAGGAAACATGGGAAATAAATGTCTAATCTAATTTTTCATCTGACACACACACAAATTTTGCATATAAACATAATGGAAAATATAAATAACATCACACAAACTTAAAACAAGAAAATAAAATCTGACAAGCAATCTGTTAATTCTGCTATAACAAAATTACAGATTAAAACTTGTCATAAAAATCCTCCTTCTAGGCCTGAAAGTGGGCCCATGCTTCCTGATCTAGAAGAAGGTGGGAAAAACACTCCTTAACTAATTAACAATCACACTTTCTCATGAACAAAAATTAACAAAAAAACTGCACTTTATTTCTATCAAAACTGTTACAAAAAATGTTGTACTATGCTATTTGTTGCTACTAACTACTCTCCTCTATTCTACTTCCTACTTAGCTCAACCAAGGAGGGAGTTGTGTTATTTATAATAAAATATTACAATATATCTCATGCTCAAATCAACCTATTTGCTATTTTTTAGTGATCTGCCAAATAATCTGCAATTGAAATAAGTGTAATTTTGGATAGTTTGTGCTACAACAGCACTCATTGGCCCTTAGAAGGCATCTTCAATGGTAGGAGTACATTGTAGGAGTCTTATAAATATCTTGCACACCTGTCTCCACTTTAAAATATCATTTCCTAATATTTTGCAATTAATCTGGGTCTATTTCAGGACAGGGTCAATTGCATCAATTGATATTTCCTCGTGAGTTGTGTCTTCTGGTCGAAAAGGAATGGTGGGGACAGTTGTAGAAGACTTTTCCTATATCCTCTCAACCTTAAGTTACCTTTTCAACCACTTGGAAACCACAAAAAGTCAAACAAAAGCGTGTTCCCCTGTTATTCCGAAGATCTTCGAAATAACTGGTTGTAGGTGCACTTTAAGTTCAAAACATCTTCAGACTGCTTGTTTTGGTTGCTTATTTTAGGTAGGTCACTTAATCCAGCTCCTAGGAGGTGATCCCAACCATTTTTACCTTCTTCTATTGGTAAATTCTAGGCCCTTCCATTCATTGGCAGTTGGTTGGAATTTACATGGTAAATTACTGCATTTTCTAGATCTGCTGCATAGTTGCAAATTATTGGCATTTCTTGCAAATTCAAACAAATTAGAACGTGGGAAAATCATTAAAATATCAACATGAAGGAGTACATCAAGTTGCTACTAAATTTATACACTTCATTCACCAAGTAACCATGCTGAAATAGTGCAACAATGCTGCACAATTGTCCCTGCTCTATTATACCCTATTGCTGCCTATTTAGACCATGTGGGAATGTTTCTAAATAGGTCATATGTCTTATGTAGTCCTTCTGAACTCATTCCATCCATTTCCTCATGCTTTTCTTGACAACTTCAAGGTGCTCCTATAAAGTGACAACTTGCTGATTTTTATATGGTTGTTTTCTGCAGATTTTCAGATTTATGACAGTCCTGAAAATTTGGCTTTAATGTGGATTTCAAACAAGTTGAAGGGTAGGAAAACATTCAAAAACCATTGTGAATTTAATGGATATCAGCATACCACATTTGGCTAATTGAAATGCATGTTTTTATTTGCTACTTAATCAAGCAAAAATAGTCACAAAATGCTGAAAATAGTCAAAAACAGAGATATAGTGTTCCTAACATAAAATCATGCAAATACTTAACAAATAATATATTCTAATCAACTATTTGGCAATTAAATTTGTCATGTTTGGTAATATGGCAGTTTTTATATGTCAAACATAGTGTAAAAATGAGGTATTTCTAGGCCTCATCAAAAGCGTCTATATAATATCTAGGTCAATGAAGGAAATATACTAGATTTTCCTAAGCCAAAAATACTATTATCTATTGATAATTTTCATATTTGTCTTCGGGGTAGTCGTGACAATAATGTCAAAGGCAATCTATGAAGAGATGAACTTACCCTACACCAAGATGACTAGGCATCAAATTTAAATGGATGGCACCAGGATGAATGTTATGAGGGTTCTAAAATACCTAATTATGACTATAGAAAAAACATCCAAAGATATTACTAGTACAAGAAGTGTGGTCAATATTCCCCTACATTTTGACATATTATCTAGGGAATGAACATGTAAGCTATTAAGATACGACCACTTGGTGATGGATTATATTTACATGATTGTTCTTAGAGAAGGGGAGAGGGCCTAGATTTAGAATAAGCCTCTTTGTAACTAACAACTATACAAATAATATGAATATGACATGATGAATTGGAATAAGATCCCAAAATTCAAAGAAGATGAGGGATCTAAAGACAATCAAATATCCAAAATAGATAAGATAATAAATATGCTTCAAGATGAAGAGGATCTATAGGTTAGTTTTAAGGAGATCAAGCTTGGTAATTGTCTCATAATAGAATATCCATATAACATCCCAATTCTAAAAAGCCAATGAGCACAAGGATTTGATAGAAATTGGACAGTACATTTTGACAGTGCAAGAACTATAAATGGGGTAGGCATTAGCATTCAATTCAATAATCTACAGAGTGAACAAACTAATTTTACATGTTGATTGTTATGTAATTGTACAAACAATGTAGTTGAATACAAAGCATTATGGATTGGCTTAAGGAAAGGAAAAATGATAAGGATCAAAAACCTAAATGTATTTAACAACCTCAAGTTAATTATAAACTAGGTTAATTCCAAATGTACCATAAAGAATAAGCATTTAAATTTGTATAAACATAGGGTCTGAGATTTGTTAGAAATCTATAATACTTATGAAATTAAAGGTAGTACCTCAAAATTTGAATGCTAAGGGGGATGAACTAGTAGTTATGGCAACAAGATTTGACCCCACCATCGATATTTTGAATAATACAAAGGAGCTATAAGTGGTGTTCAGGTTAGCTACCCCTGATATATCTGACCATTGGTAGGTTTCAACAACGATAATTAGATCAAAGAAGCTTAGCATACTGAAAAGAAAAATAAATATGGGGATGACATTAAAGATGGGGTTATACAACTAAAAACATATCAATTGGCAAAAGGGTTAATTATTCTAGAAATCCTATTCAATATATATGATAAAATAACAAAATATAGCATCAAGGTGAAATCCTCCTCCTACCACCCTATCTAAGTCACTGAGAGAAGAACCTATTGCTTGGGAACAAATGCACCAAGGAGGAAATTGGACTATTTAAGAAACTCTATGGTAAATAAGGGTATATCATCACATGGCCCTATGAATATTTAAAAGTATATAACATAAATATCATAGAGCACACTATTGAGTTAGAACTAGGTGTTAAACCTTTCTAGCAAAAATAGTGACCAATAAATCCCAAAATTGAGGTGGTAATGAAGAAAGATATCTTGAATATTTTGTAGGCCCAAATCATATTTTCAATTAAGCATTCCACTTGGATGGCCACATGGTCCCTATGTGAAATAATAATGGTGATATAATACCATGTGTTGACTTTAGGAACCTCAACAAAGCATCATTGAAGGACCATTTTTTCTTGTCTCTTATTCACCAGATTTTAGAAAAGGTAGTAGAGTCATAAATGTTGTCACTCATAAATGATTTTTTAGTATATGACTAAATATAGGTTAAGGATGACAATCACCATACAATGGCCTTCACTACTAAATGGAGAACTTTTTCCTATCAGAGAATGATGTTTGGTTTAAGCACAAGAGCAACCTTCCAATGGGCTATGGTCATTGCTTTCATAATATTAGTCATTAAGATAATCCTCATATACCTTTAGGATTTGATTGTGTATTCAAAATATAGGAGTAAGCACATTGTACATATAGAATACATTTTTAGAGATGTAGAGAGTGTCATCTCTCACTCAATCCCAAAAATTGATCTTTATGATCCAATAAGTTAAGTTACTTGGTCAAGTGGTGTCACAAGAAGGCCTAGCTATAGACCTTGATATGTTAAGTCTATTCAAGACCTCATATTTTCCACATTAGTCAAATAAATTTGATCCTTCTTATATCAAACCCATTTTATCACTAAAATCAACCAATTTTGCATAATTAGTCTGGCTAATCATAAAAATATTGAAAAATTATGCAACCTAGCCTAGACTACGAGGGTAGGAAATCCTTTCCAAACATAAAAGATGTCATAACTAGAGCCCCAAAGCTAGTCAATCTTAATTTTTCCAAAGACTTTAGGATCTATGTGTTTGGAATAGATGGAAGCATCACTATGGTCCAAACCCAGAAGAATGACAAGGACCATAAACAACCCATCTCATTCATGAGTTAGATCCTCTACAACTACAAATAAAGGTATGCCCTTATTGAAAAATAAGTGTTTTTTATCAAGAAGGCTTTTAAAAAGTTCAAGTACTACCTATCATAGAGTGATACCATTGTATTTGTAGTTCATCATGATGTCTAATCTATTGTACTTAATGAATTGGAAGAAATGAGAGCTAGATAGATAAATAAAATTCAAGAGCTTGATATAGATATAGTATCTACCAACCTCATCAAGGGTAGATCCTTGTATGAAAACTTGACGATGTCTCAAAAGGACAAATTGTTGTAGTAAAGGAGATAGATATTGAAGATAGAACATGATGGATGGGTTATACTTGTAGGTATATGAATATTGGATAGGTCCTGAAAGGATTGAATCCAAAGAAAATGTTTTGATTCAGACATAAATCAATGTGTTATACATGGCTAGACAATGTATTATTTAGGAAACAAATATGATGGTTTCTTATTGAGGTGTGTTGAAGAAATTACATAAACCTTAATCAAATAACACCATTATGAGGGAGGACATTATTCAACACCTACTATTACTCACAAGATCCTAATGGATGTACACTATTGGCCTAACATCTTATCTGATTGTTTCTAGTGGGTTAAGAATTGCAAATCTTGTTGTATGTTTATGGGAAAATGAGATTATTGATTCATGAGTCAGGTCCTCCACAAATACAAAGGCAAGTATATCTTTATTGAAAATCAATTTTTTTATATCATGAAGGCTCTTAGGAAGTTCAGGTACTACCTATCATAAAGCATGGTCATTATCTGTGTAGTTTGTCTTAATGTCCAATCTATTGTACTTCATAATAAATTGAGGGAAAAGAAAGTTAGATGGATAAATAAAATTCAAGAGTTTGATATAGATATCAAACCTATGAAGCTCATTAGGGGTAGAACCTTATGTGAAATCTTGGTGATGTTTGTTTCAAAAGATAAAATTTCCCTATTAGAGGAAATAGAGCTTGATGATAAAACAAGATTGACAAGTGATGTTTGGAAGAATATGGCTACTAGATAGGTCCCAAAAGGATTAAATTAAAATGAAAGGATTTTATTTAGACATAAAGCAATGCATTATTGTAATGACCCAAAATCTAGCTACAAGAAACACATAGAAAAGAAAATATTTTTTTTAGGAGAGGGATTCATAAAACCCTAACCGACCCTTGGTTAATCTATTAGTTTAAGGTCATTAAGTTTACTGACTTTCCCAAAGAGTTACATCTCACCAAATACCCTACCATAAATCTATTTGTATAGGCTATTATATATTACAGCAAATAAGTTTATATATCCCATCATTCTCGATGAGCTAAAATTATCACCTTCAATCATTTGAAGGTATACGCCCATCACCATACCATACACAAGTCCATATATGTAGGTATGCTACGCGTATTGTGAGTTAAGCTATCCATATCATCTCCACAATGAGCTATCTTAACTTAGATGTAATATTTTAGTCTACTTAGTTTTCATTCTCCCTAAGGGGGTCTTAATTCCCTTAGGTCTTCCTATGTTCACCCTAAGGGGTCTCAATCCCTTAGGTTACTCTCTAGGTTCACCCTAAGATCTTGATTTTGTAGGTCACTTTTAGGTTTAACAAAGAAACAAGGATAAGTCATTTTATCTAATCAAGTAGCATACAAAAGCATACAAGGATCGCTAAAAAGGAAAAGATATATAAATGAAGTAAGTGATAAATGAAAGAGAAAGAGTTAACTAGAAAAGCATAAGCAGTTCATAAACATAATAATAAAAATACATCTTCCAATAATTCAATGAGTTATTATATATAAGCAAGTATGGTAAACCTTCCATACTTTAAAATAATAACATAATACATCATTTTCATCCAGGATATCTCCCCATAATTCTAGTCTATTTGAGCATAAGTAAATCATTGTAAAAGTAAGTCAAACCGATGTATATGACCCAACCAGCCATCTTTGGTCCTCCATAGCTTTCTTCGATCATTTGAGGATAGTAGGGGATCAAGGCACTCATGGTTCAGGATAGGCATGCCTCTAAATGCATTTACTATTTTCTTTACCAAATTGCAACTATACAAATTAAATCAAAGTATCTAACCATCTACTGCATAGTTGATATCATAAAAATCACCATTTTTTTCACCTCTCAATGTCCATAGAGAGTCTTTCAACAACTACATCTAGATCACGGGTTTTACTTTAAAAACTCTTTCCAATATTTATTCAACAAATTAAAGTCCCATACCTTCAATTGTCAAATAAAATTAGGTTCCTTTATTTCCATAAATCAAGTCTCATTACTCAATCCATAAAATAAAACATTTTACTTTATTTCATAAATCAAAGTCCTATACCTTTAACTTATAAAATAAACTTTCTTTATTTAGTAAATCAAAGTCCAAATACTTTAATTCCTAAATAATTCATTTCTCCTTCATTTTATAAATCAAAGTCCCATACCTTTAATCTATAAAACAAACTATCTTTCTTTATTTAGTAAATCAAAGTCCAAATACTTTAATTCCTAAATAATTCATTTCTCCTTCATTTTATAAATCATAGTCCCAAACTTTAATTACATCGAGAGGCGTTCCTACAATGGCAGACAAGGGGGTGGGAGGCAAAGAGGTCATACATGTCACGTCGTAAATAATTTTTTTTATTATTAAAAAAATCTACATTAACAAAAACATTTAAAATATTTAAACTAAAACAGCCGACCGTTGCAACTGTTTTAGGCGCTTTGAGATTCATATCTATCGACGTTTTTAGATATATATCCTTTATATCTAAGCTAGTCTATAAAACAACTATGTTTCTTTATTTAGTAAATCAAAGTCCAAATACTTTAATTCCTAAATAATTCATTTCTCCTTCATTTTATAAATCAAAGTCCCATACCTTTAATCTATAAAACAAACTATCTTTCTTTATTTAGTAAATCAAAGTCCAAATACTTTAATTCCTAAATAATCAATTTCTCCTTCATTTTATAAATCAAAGTCCCATACCTTTAACTTATAAAACAAACTATCTTTCTTTATTTAGTAAATCAAAGTCCAAATACTTTAATTCCTAAATAATTCATTTCTCCTTCGTTTTATAAATCAAAGTCCCATACCTTTAACTTATAAAACAAACTATCTTTATTTATTTAGTAAATCAAAGTCCAAATACTTTAACTCCTAAATAATTCATTTTCCTTCATTTATAAATCAAAGTCCCATACCTTTAATCGATAAAACAAACTATATTCCTTTATTTAGTAAATCAAAGTCCAAATACTTTAATTCCTAAATAATTCATTTCTCCTTCATTTTTTTTTTAAGCGAAAAACCCCTTGGGGGGCCGCCTTGGTCTGAGAGACCACGAATAGGGGGTTCTACACCGTCAAAGTCACCCGAGAGTTGCACCCGACCCTGCCCGCACCAACATTATCAATTGGATTTTGGATACCCAATTCAGCTTTTTGGTAGGGTGGAGATTTGAACCTTGGACCTCCCTTGGAGGATTGCCCTCTCCTCTCCAACTCACCTACAACACCTGGGTCTCCTTCATTTTAAACCGGATAATGTTTTATTAAATTAACAAGTGTACTAAGGTTTTATTTACACAAATTAATCAAAATATTCATTATTCAATTAACACACGAACTAGTCTTATTTACATTATTAATTAAATATCCATTTTTAATAAACAAATGAACTAAAGTTTGATTTACATTATTAATCAAATATCTATTATTTAATTAACAAATGAACTAAAGTCTCATTTACATTATTAATCAAATATCCATTATTTAATTAACAAATGAACTAAAGTCTCATTTACATTATTAATCAAGTATCCATTATTTAATTAACAAATGAACTAAAGTTCATTATATTAAGAGCAAAAGGAAAGCCAACGCTTTGCTCAACCCACAAAGGTTCTACCAATAGAAACTAGGTCGACATAGTTTATGGTAATATACAACTCAAGGAAGGGATTTTGAGTAAGGATGCTTTTCTCCCAAGTGGAGGCCCAAGCAGGGAGACAAGAGGATGGTTGTTAGTTATTCAAACCCGATACCACCCACTCCTACCTCACATACAGTGTGCTCTCCAAGAGATTGCTAATGGCATTGAAAGATACACATAACAGTTCTAAGACTGCCAGGGTGTTGTCATAATAAGGAACACAGAGGGTATACAACACTTCAGACCTCAGTTGACATAGTCAAGGACCTATCATCATGAGGTGGAAGAGAACCACAAACTACATAGCCATAAGGCACCTCCTAGAGGGTCGAGACACACATTGACACAACGCCAACCAAATTGGGTAAAGACCGACGTAGCGCTCATCCCATGCAGTGCTAGTCATGGATACCTCCATATGTATATTATAAGAGGACACTACCGCTGTACAAAGATAAGTGACAGTTGGGGTTTATTTTGGAGTGAACGGCTCACTGTCCATGGCAAAGGTATCCAAACCTCAAGACAAGAAGTGCAAGCGAAGAGATGCAAGGGAAGACATATAGAATTAAGAGATGAAAGCATTCTTTTTTTCTTTAACCAGCCAACAAGATATGCTCACGTTTACCAACCTGAATATCCTTTGCAAGGTGTTTTAATCTTCTAGTATGTTGTTTCTCATAAGCACATGGGTCCTTTGGTTTCATTTCATCTTCTTTCTGCCACTTGTCCCTTCAAATACTAACACCCCTTCTTCCTTTAGAGGGCAGAGTACCTATCGCCACGACTCACTCATCGACCCCCATTACTTCCTTATTTTCCCGCCTTTACTCTCTAACTACTTTCCTAGGCGGTCGAATAAGGTAAGCTATTTTTAAAAATTAAATTTCAATCCCCTAAAATTCACCATAAATGCGATCCTACCCAAGTTGATGAAGCTTCCTGACTCTGCACGCGTAGCTACCACGATCTTCAAGAGATAAGCTTCATCCCTTTTTTTAATAAAATTTACAAGGTCAAACAAATATTTGAAAGTTCAACCTTTATCCAAAATAAAGTATCTTATTATTTATTTAGAATATAATTCAATTATCATTTAGACTAAGGTTTTCTAAATGAAAATCTACAATTTATTTTAAAATAAATATTTCATTACTTATTTAAATGAAACTCAATTATCATTTAAACTAAGGTTTTCTAAATGAAAATCTAATATTTATTTAAAATAAATATTTCATTATCTATTTAAATGAAACTCAATTATCATTTAAACTAAAGTTTTCTAAATGAAAATCTAATATTTATTTAAAATAAATATTTTATTACTTATTTAAATGAAATTCAATTATCATTTAAATAAGTACCTTATATATGTATAAGGAAATTCACAGGGTTCTTTTATCAATCATCGACATCATGCTTCTCATTAAAAGATTTAAGCAGCACAAGGATTTTTTTTAAAAGAAACCAACACATGCACATTTCCTTCGGACTAGTGATGCAGAAAATTATGAAGTAAAATAAAAATCAAACATATGCAATAGACAAAGAGGGAGTCTTTCCATCAACTCAGTCACCTATCTCAGCCCGAGAATTTATGATAGCTACCAAGCTATCAACTTGAGGCTCAAGGTGGCTAGCTAATTGACAATTATCCCTATCCGATTATGCATGCCTATATGAGGGTATCTATCCATGTTACCCCCAAGTTGCCATAATAATCACTTTCTCTATCTTAGGTACCCTATTTTTGGTGGACGATTCTACCTCTTCCACCCACGAGTGTACCTAATTCTGCATATTAACAATATGTTAGCAGTATCATGTTCTTTCAAAATATTAAACTAGCATCACATAGTTGTTCAATTGCATAAACTAAATATTAAAGCATCAATAATTAATACATTGTTTCTTTGTGCCAAAAAGCCTACTAGGGAGGGTCATGACAATTATACATGGTTATATGGTGTATTATTCAAAAAAGGATATGATGGTATCTTGTTGAGGTGTGCTGATGAAGAAATAACAAAGATACTAATCAAGGAATACCATGACTAGGGAAGGCATTATTTGACACCTACCATGACCCACAAATTCCTAATGGATGGATACTATTGGCTTATCATCTTCTCTAATTATTTTCAATGGATTAAAAACTATAAATATTGTTGTACATTCATGGAAAAGATAAGGAGAGTACCAATCTCCCTAAAGCCTATCACCATGATTGAACCTTTTCAACAATGGAGCCTAGATTTCATTGCCAAGATAAGTTTTCTATCTAGTGCTAGACATGGATGGATCTCACCACTACAAACTACTTCATTGAATGGGTCAAATCAATGCCAGTCAAATTAGTCAATCAAGCGGTAGTCATATAGTTGTTAGAGGATATCATCACCAGGTTTAGGACATCATCCACCATAGTCATCGATAATACCACCTATTTTAAAGGTTCCAAAGTGATAAATTTTATCTTGTAATATGGTTTTTACTCAAAATGTCTTTGAATTATTACCCTGGGATAATGGATTGGCAAAATCGATTAACAAAAACATAAGGATTTTGAAGAAGACTTTCATTAAATCATAAAGAGTGATGAGACAATAAAATATCTCATTATTTCAATGTTATGTCATATAAAAACTACCCATTTTGCCTAAATACTATAGTTTAATGCCAAGTATGTTAATTGTTATTTATGTTAATGTTGATGTTAACATAGTAAATTGTGGAAAATGACATGTTGTTTGGATAGGTTTTCTACAGTTTTTGGTAATTATTTGCATATTTTCAGCATTAAATAAACTATAATAAAGCACAGTGGAAAGCATTGGAAGTGGAAGTCTTGGGTATTAGTTTGAAATTCTAACTTGCATACATGTTTAAATATGTTTCCTACCCTTATTTTATATTTTTAAGGTAATATAAAGTCAAAATTTTGCAAACTACACATTTGCTGGAAAAACTACAATTTTATAATAGAAAACTGGAGGTTTACTCTAGAACATCAGGGCAACAACCTACAAGATTATAGGAAATAGGTGTTGCATGCCAAATTGGGGTTCCAAATGCCTTGTCAGCATAGAATGGATAAAGAGGAATATGTCTAAGCATTGAATATTGACCCAGCAACCAATTACCAAAGCATTTGCACATAGAAAATAATCAATTAGATGTTCTGAAGTAATTTCAGGATATTTTGCATACAAAAACTAGAATTAGTGTTTGATCGATTTGAAGGTGCAAATGGTGAGCTGGAAGGTTGGGATTTGACATAAATATTCCCTAGGACTATTCTAAGGCATTCCACAAAAAATGGAGGAGTGAAAATAGGGCAATCCATCTATTTCAATATACTATCCTAAAATTGGAAAAGTTAAATTTAACTGTAGTTTTTCCTGCATTGAAAACAACATTGGTTTGACTGATTTGAAGGAGGAAATGGTGAGTTGGTAGGTTGAAATTTGGCATGAATACCCCTCAATACTATTCTAATACTTTCCACATTATTTGGAGGTGCAAATATTAAGGAATCTATCTGATCCAACTCATTACCTTAATTCTAGAAATGATAGATCATGTTGTAAGTTTTTCTTGTATTAAGTAGAACTGTTTTGACTAGTTTCAAGGGTGAATATGGTAAGTTGGAGAGACCAGATTTGGCATAAATATTATTGAAAGCTATCCTAATATATTCAATGACAATTGGAGGAGCAAAAATAAGAGAATCTATCCATAACAACTCTCTATCCTAATTTTGGACAGGGTAGCTATTGACTGTAGGAATAACTACAATCAAAAGGGGACAACAAATTGTTTTCTATTCTTACCCCTAATTGTAGGTAGAACAAGTCAAGTATCTGATTATAAATACTCCTTGTCTACCCCTTTGAAAATTTAGTAAGAAAAATAAGAAGAAGAAACGTATGCATTGGAAAAAGCATGTATTTGGTAAATTGTCCTAAACTTGACCATTTTTGTTTTTTGTATGCATTTGATTAACTTTGTAGGTTAACTTACTTTCTTCTACAACCTTCCACCTTTCACTGAGCTTGGAGCTTGGGCCCACTCTAAGGATCAATGGAAGGTGTACTAACTTAGTTTTAGGTTTATTTTTAGTGTTTTCTTTTATGTTATTTATTTTTAGCATTAAATCTGTCTATTTTCCCCTATTTTTAGCTGTCTATTTCCCCTGTTTTCCCCTATTTTTTAGTGTGTTCGGTACTATTTTATTACCCCTATTTTCCCCTATTTTTGAGTGTGTTCTTGTCTATTTTATTACAACCAACTGACTTCTATGTTTTTCAATCTATTTCAACATTTGATTTTTGTTTTTCATGCTTTAAATTTTGTTTTAGCATTTCATAATTACATTTTTAATTTCAGCAAATATAGTTTAGTAACTTTTAATTTATGCATTCTAGTTAACTTTTATTTTCATGCAAGTGTGCAAATTAGAATAGTTTTCTATTCATAAATATTTTCAGCTTTCTTAGGATAATCTAGTGTCTTGATATCTAAGTTGTAGTTTTAAGTCTCTATCATATATAGCCTTGGAACGCCACCTAGGATTTGACAAATGAATTAAGTGATGAGAATTAATGACACTCATCAAAGATATTACATCAATCTATGAAAATCACTTTGGGAAGATCAAGTGACACCAAAAACATTTACTAAGTCATCTCCTTATAATATGGTCTATAGAAAAAAGTTGTGATGTTGGTCTTGGAACTTTCTTCCCTCCAATTGTCACAAGAATTGGAGCTAGAAGATATCAACATCGAAATAATGCAATTAAATTTAAACACTCTATTAGACCTATATGAAGAGAGAGAAAGGCATTCAAGAAGATAGTGCAACATCAAGGGATGGTTAACATGTGGCTTAACAAATGAGCCATTGAAATGGATTACAAAGAAAATTTGATTTTAAATGGGATGAAAATAGAGCTAAGTTAGGAAGCCACCAAAATTCCCTCATTTTTATCAAGGGGCATCTTATAGAGAATATTATAGTATTATTCTCATCTAACATCTTGGAAGATTTAGCTAGTCAATGAATTATAAGAATTTTGATTAGAAAGTCACAAGTCATGGGTTTAAACTTGGCTAGATCTTAGATTTTTTGTTGGGTCGTACTTGTTATTTCTATAATAAAAATTGTGTACTATGGACTTAATGGTATTGCTTGCAAACTTAGCTATTTAAAAGCCTTTCAATTTGAAGGGTTCTAGATCAAATACCCCTCACATTTTTCTTTTTGCAAAATATTAAGGATTTTTCTTGAAGTCTTCAAGAAGTGTTAAGTAAATCTTCTCCAACAGTGAAGTGTATCATGGTGGTTGGTAATTAATTTTTCTAATATGAGATTTGGGTTCAAATATTTTGTGTTCTACTCCTCCAAGGATACAAAGTATTGATTGAATTTTTTCATCTTTCTTATTGTGTCCTACATCCTTGTCTTTAATGATGACTAGATATTAGGACCCATCACATATTTGATCTTGATAAATACAAACATATTTTAATCCCCTTGCATAGAGATCATGGGATAAAATCTCATATATATTCATTCTCTTCAAAGGATAGACAATTTTAGTGCAAGAGTATACTTGATCATATTTATATTTACATAGTTAGAGGTTCTTTTGACTTGCTAGTTGGGTTGCTTTGTTGGCTTGCATAGGTGTAAAAAATTTTTGTGAATGTCAGTTCAAATCCCATCGATGTTTGAATTTAGAATTTCTTTTAGAAATATTCAAAAACATTCTTTCACCATAATCCTATCCAAAAAAATAAGTGATTTAAAAGATAGTCCATGATAAGAAGTAAAAGGTGGGTGGAGCGTGGAAGGCTGGGTTGGCTGAAGGAGCATGGAAGGTTGGGTTGGCTGAAGGAGCTACAGTGAAAGGCTGGGATGTTGGGTGGAAGGCTGAGATGGTTGAAGGAATGTGGAGGGCTGATAAGGCCAAAGGAGCGTGGAAGGCAAGGTCGATTGAAGGAGCTACAATGGAAGGCTAGAATGCTAAGTGGAAGGCTAGGAAGGCTGAAGGAGCGTGGAAGGTTACTTACAATGAGAAAAATAAAATTTTAAAGTGTGAAGGATTAGGATTTTTTCCTAAAAAATATCTCATATTTTAGGAGCCATATCTTTGTGAAGAGTTATTTTATTCAGCTGATTCTTGGACCAACTTGTGCATAATTTGAATAGATTTAAAATGAGTGGTCATATGCAAAAATCTAAGCAATATTGAGGGAGATACAACCTTGTGAAGTCAACCATTTAGAACAAGGGCAGTGATGATTTTTCAAGTTGTAAAAAATGAAATTGCAAAGTGTGAAGGATTAGGGTTTTTTATTGAAAAATATCTCATCTTTTAGGAGCCATATCTTCGTGAAGAGTTATCCGATTTAGCTAATTCTTGGACCAACTTGTGTAGAATTTGAATAACTTTAAAATTGAGGGAGATATGACCCTCTGAAGTCAACCATTCGAAACAAGGGTAGTGATGATTTTTCAAGTTATAAAAAACAAAATTGTAAATATTTTCCAACTAGGGTTCAAATGATGGAAAGAGCAATGAAGGGCTATGACTTCAATGAGGAAGGAAACTAGCAATTCATATTTGGTAAAGTAAACTATGATAGTGTGATGTTTTGAAAATATTACTTTATTAAGATGTAAGGCATAGATAGTAGAGGTGAATTTTTGACATTGTGAAGGATATTATAGGAAAATGTCAAGAAAGATGCTAAATTTTGGAGTAATTGTATTCATACAGAAATTTGAAAAGATCCAAAAAATGAAAATCAAGAATGTAAACATTTTATGTAAAATGATGTAGGTTTCTAGCTATAACATCTCAATTTCAATTGATATGAGAAGTGTATCTATTTGTAAACTATCAAGCTCTAAATAAGAGAAATATAATTTGTCAAGGGTGGGGGACCCGAGTACAACCCCTTATTATCCAACAAAAAAAGGATTAAAAGGTGGGTTCTTATAGGCACTCCAATATATCACATTTCATTCATACTTATAATACAAATGGGTCCTCATTGAGGGGTATTTATAGTGATCCCAAAACCCCAATGAGAGGTTAACCTCAAACCGATAACATTAACTTGATCTTGAGGTTAACTTTATAATAAAATATTAATAAGTTACACCCTCTAAGTAAGGTTATCCATAAAGGTGGATTAACCAATACCATCAAGGGTGAAGTATGAAAGGGGCACTTCGGCTTACATGAACATGCACATAGGCTTACATATGTGATGAATACTCATAGGCTTACATAGTCACATGCTCATAGGATACATTAATAGTGCTCATAAGAACTTCTTCAGACTTTTGGTCTTAGCCTAAACAAGATCAAATTACACATATTTCAACACCCCTTATAATCTACGATGAGGGGGGAAAGGAGAGAAGGCATTAGAGGTAACGCCTCCTCCCCATAATGGATTCTCATGTGGACCTCTACTTTACCATCTTCATCATTAGAAAGCTTATGTCCATCCCTCAAGAATTTTGTCTTAGTCTTCTTCAACCTTGTAATGCATTTTTTAATGGAGTATCCCCTTTTATAATACTTGCAAGTATTTGACTTCTTTAAAACCTTAGACTTGTCCTTAGGAAACTCAGCCTTAGATTCCATTGATTTTAAGTCTTTTGGATGAGCTTGTGTATAAGAAAGAGCTTCACAATTCTTCAATGTAAATTCATACTGAATTTGAAGCTTGAAAAGTCCTTCAAGACAGGTGGGTCGTGGATCCTTGATATTTATAGAATTTATATAAAGAACCAATACAATTGTATGAAAGGGAGGAGAAACCTTGGAAGTAATATATTTGACATACTCTCCATCACTCTTTATCTTACCTCTTTCCATATCTAGATTAGCTTCTAGATTTTTGAAATGAGATAAGAAGCCTTCAACATTATTGAAATATAAAATTTTAAGATTGAAAAGCTCTATCTCTATTCTATTAACTTCACTAGCACTTACTTTTTCATAGAGATCTTTCAAAGTAGACCATACCTCAATAGGATCAATTTTCTCTCTAATGTAGAAAAGTACATCTAGTTCCACTAACATGAAAAAGAGTCCAAGAGCTTTCTCCTTTCTCTTATTGATTTCATGATCACCTAGAAATAATTCATTATTAAATATGAATTAGATATTCTTCCTTCTAATTAATCTCATCATTTGAAATGATTATTTTATAATTTTATCCATTAAGATGAGTAACATACCTTAAGGAATCTATTTTCACTCAAAACCCTAGAAAGAACTTTAACATATCTGTTAACCAATGTCACCACACTAAAAATCTCAAAAAATCATGCAATCTAAAAAAAATGGGTTCTAAACGCTTTTTTATGTATAAGTTATGGCCTATGGAATATTTAGTATATTAGCACTTAAATCAAATAAAAATCAAACTACCAAACCCTAGAATTTGAAAATTGCCATTTGGTGCCACTAAATTAGATGTTGAGCTTTCAACCAAAAAATCAAGAATTGACAACTTGATGAGTGTGATTGGCTAAGATTATCATTATATATAGAGAGAGAGATAGATAGATATATATATGTGTGTGTGTGTGTAATTATTTAATTGGTTTGGATCCAATGTCGCTCAAACCCAAGATGATCCATGTACAAATAAGAAAGTGGACCAATGCATCACACATGCTAACTTTAAATGAAACATAGAAAATATTGATTTTAAATTATGCATGGTCATACCTTGGATCAAAACATGTCCATGTTGAGTTTTAAACTCAATAACTCCCCTAAACAGACTTTCCAACCACTATGTCACTCATGTGATTGAGGCTCAAGAACATCTTCTTCCATATGGCACATACATCATCTATCAAATGTAAGAGGATTTACTTAAAAATATTTGCTTGCAGGGGTCAACCCATTGACCTAAGCACTAGAAGGATACAGTCTAACCATTACTGGAGATGTATGTGAGACGATTAAAGTAATAAGTCCTTATAAAGTTCCTTTGAAGAATATTTATAGAAAAACTTGCTTGTTGGGATTCCAAATAGTGACCTTATTTGATCATAAGAGAGGTCAAACCACTGCATCATAGGTAGTTGTAATACATATTTCTTGGCACTTATGCACATGTCATTCAAAGAAAATACCTTGTAATAGTTGAGTCCCAATGACTTAATTCTACAATAATCTCCCAACAAAGAACTACCTCTATCAATGTGCCACTCCCTTCTGGTGAGTGGAAGAGGAGGGTATTACACAAAGAAATTATTTCAAATGTGACAATAAACACATTGGGATTCAAATGTGTGTCCTCATGGCTAAAAGCACATGGCCTTACGATATGTAGTCTATGTTGGTTATAATATACACCCCCACTTGTTGGTTTTGAGTTATTTTCGTTTGTGCTTGTTTGTTTTTGCAATGAAATGATTGGTTTTGTTTGTTTAGTTTGAGGCATTGACTTGAATTTCATTCATAATGCAATAAGGAAACAAACATTTAAACAAATGATAAATTTATAGTAAGGAGATGGAGATTTATTTATTTAATTTTTTGACCTAAAAGTATAGGTCTATATTTGCATAGCAAACTGGAAATTACACAGCTAAAATGTTCATTTGCTCGTAACTCGATCACCGAAACTCTAATTCCTTCCCCGTAAAGTGCATTTGTCTCTCCAAATGAAGCCACCCAAAATGTAACCTTCAAAAATGTGAATCCAAGCCCAATTATTTATTGCATGCACCCCAAGATCGTTGTAGGCAAGATGTACGACTGCTGAAGGGTTCAACCTTGCCTTGTAAATTACCCAGAATGATTTGATGGGATATTTCCCTGTTGTGATAAAATGACTCGATTCCCTAAGTGCCCATATGTCGTACGACCTGCTCTAGTATTGCATCTATCACTCCAAAATCAATCAAAATGACACTGACCCAAATGAATTATAGCCAAAACAATATAATCCAGATGGTCAGTTCATCAACCCAGATGAATTCAAAATTTGGCAACCCTTGTCTGCCTCTGTTAAGCTTAGATAATCTCTTTGTGATGAGAAATTCAATCCTTGATCAGCTAGAGATGATCTCACACATCTAAAACTGATAATCCTGCTGAGAAATCCACTCCCAAAAAACCCTGTGATGTTTTGGTGAAAACCCCTGAAAAAATTATCCAAAAAATATAAATTCTTCCATCCACCAATGAGCCTCAAAAATCCAATTTAAAGAGAACATAAAATTAGGGTTTGGGCGCCCATTTTAGGTTTCCACAATTCATTATTTTATAATTTCTAATTGATGTCTCTTAATGTCATTAAAGTGGTCACCCAAGTCCTAGACAAATAACTTTATGATTTTAAGTTATAACACTTTATAACTTAAAGTTATAACTTAACATTAAAACAAGTCCCCTTTCACTTTGCCTAGCAACCCTTTTCCAAGGTCAACACTTGCAAATGGTAGAATTATACCCTCTGAATGCTAGGATTCTCTCCAAGCTGAGTCCCTAACCAAAATTTTTAGCCTAGGGGACCCATGTGACTAGGCTAACAGGTCTCTGCTCCATCTACTGCATAGAAGGGGATATTACAGTCTCACCTCCTCGAAATTGCTTGTCCTCAAGCAATTGGAATCCTGGAATCTACAATATAGCATCACCCTCCCAAGTGGCTTCTTCCTTAGGTAAGTTCCTCCATTTGATCAAATACTCTTTTATAGTCCTTCACCTGAGGGTACACTCTCTCTACCCAATTACTACCTCCGAAATTAATACCAACTTGCCCTCTTCATCCAGAGGTGGTAAATCTGTTGAGGGTGTGACATTGTGTCTCAATTCCTTCTTTAGGCATGATACGTGGAACACATTATGCACTCTATTGATATCAGGTAGCTCCAACTCATAAGCTACCTCATCCACACGTCATGAGACTCTAAATAGGCCATAAAATCGAGGCTTAAGCTTCTCAACTTCACTCCTCTTTAGCGATGACTACATGAATGGCTACAGTCTTAGATAAACCATGTCACCTATCTCAAATGAGCATTCAATCCTCTTCTGATAAGCATATTTCTTTTGTTGTTATTTTTCCTGTCTGATGTTCTCTTGTAGTGAATGCATGATATCCTATGTCTCTTGTAGAAAATCCTTGGCCCTGGAAACCCGACAGTCACCTAAAACCAAATCCATGAAGCTGGGTGCTTCATACCCGTACAATGCCATAAACGGTGATATCTTAATCGACATGTGATAGGATGAATTGTAACAATATTCTTCTAAATGCAACCATCTAACCCATGCCTTTTGTTGTCCTGGCATGTAATTCCTCAGATATCCCTCAATCCATTTGTTGACAATCTTTGTCTGTCCATCAATCTAAGTATGATAACCCGTGCTCGATGCCAGCTCTGTCCCACATAATTTGAATAGCTCCTACCAAAAGAGACTCATGAATTTATTGTCTCAATCACTGATAATGGTCTTAGACAAGCCATGCAATCTGAATACCTCTCTAAAAATTAACTCAGCCACCTGCGATGTTGTGAACCCTGTGGTGATGGCAAAGAAATGGGCATACTTCGTGAGTCTGTCTACCACCACATATAAAAAATCCTTCCCCTGCACCTTGGGAAGTCCTGTAAAAAAGTCCATGGATATGCTCTCCCACTTCTGTGAAGGAATGGGGAGTGGCTGAAGAAAACTCGTGGGTAATGTATGTTTGTATTTGTTTTGTTGGCACACAGAACACTCTTGGATGTACTGCAAGATATCATCCTTAAGCCCTCTCCAAGAAAACCTCTCCCTGATCTACTTGTAGGTCTTATAGTAGCCAGGGTATCCTGCCATAGGTGTATCATGTAGAAGTCTAAATATTTATCTCTTGAACTTGGAATCTGATGTGATCCAAATTCTATCCTGATATTAAATCACCTCATCCTTGACAAAATACCTATCATCGTCCTGTGTACCCTCCAAGATTCGACGAGTAAAATTATCTTTGGCATAATCTAATATAAGCTTGGGCCTCCAATCCTCAATAATCTCTGCCAATGAACATAAGTGGGGGCATCTAGATAGTGCATCTGCAACCACATTCTTTTTCCCTTTGACAAATTCAATGTCAAAATCATAGGCCTGTATCTTACTGATCCACTTCATTTGCCTATCATTGAGATCCTTCTGACTCAAAAAGTATCTAAGGCTATTGTGTTCAGTTCTAACAATAAATATTCGGCCCACCAAATATTGTCTGTACTTAGCCAGCGCATGCATGATGGCTACCATCTCCCGATCATACACCAAATAGTTGGTCACTCCTCTCCTTAATTTTTGGCTCTCAAAGGCTATTGGATGTTTTTTTTGCATCAACACTGCTCCAATACCTTCATCTGACACATCACACTCCACCTCAAAATATTTGGTGAAGTCTGGAATGGCCAATACTGGACAGCTGCTCATGACTTCTTTGAATCTATCAAATGTTTGTTGTGCCCTGTCTGACCACTGGAACACTCCCTTTTTAGTAAGTTCTGTCAAAGGTACTACCAACTGTGAAAATCCTTTGACAAATCTATGATAAAAACCATACAATCCAAAAAAACCCTTGAGCTGTGTAAGGGTGGTCGGAGGCGACCAATCCAATATAGCCTATATCTTCTCAGGGTTCATCCTGACTCCCTGAGCACTGATGATATGACCTAAGTATAACAACTCGGTCATCCCAAACTCGCACTTAGTCTCTTTAGCAAAAAGAGACTAAGCCTCCAGAATACTCAACACCTCATCCAGATGCCTCAAGTGCTCCTCCCATGTGTGGTTGTATATAAGAATGTCGTCAAAGAACACCAACACAAATCTCCTCAACTGTCTCTAAAAAATCATGTTCATGCAGTACTGAAATTCGACAGGTGTGTTGGTTAGCCCGAATGTGATAACCAAGAACTCGAAATGCCCATAGTGGCACCAAAAATCATTCTTCTCCACATCTATCTCCCTCATCCATATCTGATGATAGCCTGATCTCAGATCAATCTTGGTGAAATAAACTGCACCGTGCAACTCATCTATGCGTGGTATCAGGTATCAATTTTTTATTGTATTTTTATTCAATGCCCAATAATCAATGCACATGTGCATAGTGCCATATTTTTTCTTTACTAAAACCATAGACGAAGCAAATGGGCTCTTGCTTGGTCTGATGTGCCTATGTCAATCAACTCTCTCTTCGAGTTTCGGTATGGAGTAATGATAATAGGGCTAGTACCTTCCTCTAACTCGATGATTTGCTCAGCCCCTTTGTCTGGAGGTACCCCTGGTGGTATGTTATTGAAAACTTTGCTATGTTTGGTAAGCAAAGCCTAGATGTCTGGATAATAAGTTTGTTTATTCTCCTCTGTAGATGCAGATAGGATAACACAGTGGGCTGCCCACTCAATCTGATTATGTCTCATAAGCTTCTCCATCTGTTTGAAGGAAACTACTTGAGTTCCTCCTGATGTCATCCCTCTCAACACTATTTTTCGACCTTCAGATCTAAACTTCAATTCCATATTCTTGAAGTTGAAGACGACATCTCCCAACATACACAACCATTGAATACCAAGTACCACGTCTAGATTCTTTGTGCTGACCACAAAGAAATCATCACATACCTCATAATTCCCCAATGCAATCTTCAACTGTGGCACCTTCCTGGTGCAAGTAATGGAGAATCCATATGCGATCATAACTTTGAATGTATCTACTTCTACTGTCTCCAATCCCCTTTGTGCAACCAACCCCTCATCGATAAAATTATGTGTGGCTCCAGTATCAATCAAAGTCACCACATTTTACCTCTTAAGTACACCCCGTACCCGCAAATATTGGGCTCCCTAGACGCTATGGAGGTGAGCTAGAGTATTACTCTCCTTTCCTGCTTGATCCTGGGTGGTTTCTTGTTCTTCTAGAGGTTTTTCACCATCGTTGTCCTCACTTTTTGATCGCTGATCAGAATTTCCAAAATTATTATTATCATCTGAATGATACTCTATCAGCTACAACTTCCCCTTAAATTCACACTTATGCCCCGGGGACCAAGTCTTTTGGCATGTAAAACATAACCCCTTCTTTCGGAGTTCATGAAGGGTATTAGGATCTAGTTTTTTAAATGTTTCCTTTTGCTAGTCAGTTTTCTTCTTCAATGGTTTTTGGTCCCTATATTTCTTAAAATATTTGACTTCCTTACCTTTGAACTGGCTTTTAGTTCTAGATGTTGTGACCTTCATGTCTCTAGCCCGTTTGATAGCATCGTGCAATGTGCCTAGGTTAAACGCTTTAACCCAAACCCGTAATGGCTATATAAATCCATCCATGAATAGGACTACTAACCGTCTCTCTGACATATCTGCAACCATAACAGATAGTCTTTGGAATTTTGTTATGTAGGAGTCAACTAAACCCCACTGCCTCAAATGAGTTAACTCCTTGAACTCCAACTCCTGTTCTTTTTTATCAAACCTTTCCTGGAGTCTCTCTGTGAATTCAGCATAAGTATTCACTCGATCATGTCCTAGAGTGTGCATACCGTGATGCCACCAATCATGAGCAACGCCCTCCAAATGCAATGTACAAAATTTGATGGTGTCATCTTCAGTCATCTAGTTAAACTGCAAATATGTGTCCATATTTTGGACCCAAGCCTTGGCTATCATTTTTCTAGATGCATCAAATAAAGGAATATGGATTTTCCCAATCTTTTTTTGAATCTCTTGGCGTCCATGTGGCGTATGCTACACAAGTTCTCCTTGACCCTGTTGTCCCTGTTCTCCATGATGAATAGGCCTTCCCCTATTCCTAGGAGTTTGTTTATTTTTGGTATCCACAAAGTCCTAGAATGACATAAGGGTCTGAAAGTCTAGGCCAAGCTCATCCCATTCATTTCTGTACTATCTATACTAGTCTACCACTATAGGCTCTGGCTCTTCCTCAATTGGTTGAGGAACAATTGGTTCTGGACTTGGTAGAAATATTGGCATGAATGGCCTCGAGCTACTAACTCTCTCTGTCCTGGTAGGTGTACCTGCCCTGTTGACCACCGACTCCTCATTACCTGCTTCTTATCCTATGTTAGTTGGTTCATTTTTTGGGTTTTTTGCATTGTTCACCAGTATGTTAATCCCATATACCTGTTGTGTCATTAACCCAACCAACTGATCCAAACTATGCTACATTTGATGTTGTGTCCGTGTAATATCATCAGCCATTTTCCTTTCTATTTCATCTTGATTGGTTTTGTCCCTCATGGCAACTAATGAAGATGAGTCTGTAGATATTTGTCTTGGAGGTGGTTTAGGCCACTGCTTATAGCTAAACTGCCAATTCAATTTGTCTTGCTCTAATTTTTTCTTTTCTCTTTCGTAGGCACGTTTGTCTCTTTCACTTATGTAATGATGACTCACAGGCTGGCAGGAAAATTGGCTCTGATACCACTATAATATACACCCCCACTTGTTGGTTCTAAGTTATTTTGGTTTGTGCTTGTTTGTTTTTGCAATAAAATGATTGGTTTTTCTTGTTTAGTTTGAGGCATTAACTTAAATTTCATTCATAATGCAATAAGAAAATAAAAATTTGAACAAATGATAAATTTACAGTAAGGAGATGAAGATTTATTTATTTAATTTTTTGACCTGAAATTATAGGTCTATATTTGCACAGCAAATTAGAAATTACACAGCTAAAATATTCATTTTCTCGTAACTCGATCATCGGAACTTCAATTCCTTCCCGTAAAATGTAGTTGTCTCTCCAAATGAAGCCACCCAAAATGTAACCTTCATAAATGTGAATCCAAGCCCAATTAATTGTTGAATTAAATTTCATTCATACTGCAATAAGGAAACAACCATTTGAACAAATGATAAATTTGCAGTAAGGAGATGGAGATTTATTTATTTAATTTTTTGATCTGAAAGTATAGGTCTATATTTGCACAACAAACTAGAAATTACACAGCTGAAACGTTCATTTGCTCGTAACTCGATCATCGGAACTCCGATTCCTTCCCCGTAAAGTGTAGTTGTCTCTCCAAATGAAGCCACCCAAATTGTAACCTTCATAAATGTGAATCCAAGCCCAATTAATTGTTGCATGCACCCCAAGGTCGCTATAGGCAAGATGTACGGTTGTTGAAGGGTTCGACCTTGCCTTGTAAATTGTCCAAAATTATTTGATGGGATATTTCCCTACTATGAGCAAATGACTTGATTTCTTAAGCGTCCATATGTTATACGACCTACTCTAGTATTGCATCTATCACTCCAAAATCAATCAAAATGGCACTTATCCAGATGAAGTATAGCCAAAATAATATAACCCATATGGTCAGTTCATCAACACAGATGAATTCAAAATTTGGCAAACCCTTGTCTGCCTTTGTTAAGCTCGGATAATCTCTCTATGATGAGAAATTCAATCCCTGGTCATCTAGAGATGGTCTCACACATCTGAAACTGATTATCCTGCTGAGAAATCCACTCCCAACAAGCCCTGTGATGTTCTGGTGAAAACCCCTAAAAAGCTTCTCCAAAAAACATAAATTCTTCCATCCACCAATGAGCCTCAAAAATCCAATTTAAAGAGAACATCAAATTAGGGTTTGGGAACCCATTTTAGGTTTCCACAAGTCATTATTTTATAATTTTTAATTGATGTCTCTTAATGTCATTAAAGTGGTCACCCAAGTCCTAGACAAATAACTTTATGATTTTAAGTTATACCACTTTATAACTTAAAGTTATAACTTAACATTAAAACATGTCTCCTTTCACTTTGCCTAGCAACCCTTTTCCAAGGTCAACACTTGCAAATGGTAGAATTATACCCTCTAAATGTTGGGATTATCGCCAAGCTGAGTCCCTAACCAGATTTTTTAGCCTAGGGGACCCATGTGACTAGGCTAACAGGTCTCTACTCCATCTACTGCAGAGAAGGGGACATTACATTGGTCCATTCATTGCTATACTCGGATATGTGGATGTGCAATTGTGCAGATGCATGGCTAGCATGCAAAACAAACAACGTTCATTTTCGATACCAAAACGAAAATGTGGGAAACTAATTTAAAATTTGAATTAAAAAAAGTGATCTATTTTTAGAGACGTGAAGCCTTTGATCACCTATTAAATATTCTCTTTTGTTGATGAATGATGTAGCTTCGAACCTCACTCTAATACCATGTTTGAATTCATAATATTTTCCAAAGATATTTCAAAACATGCATTCAAAATAGGTAGAAGAAATTTAAAATATAATAATTATAGACGAAGGAAGACAATAAGAAGTAGAAGGTGGATGTACATAGGCACCCCAATATATCATATTTTATTCACACTTATAATACAAATGGATCCTCATTGAAGGGTATTTATAGTGATACCAAAACCTTGATAAAAATTTAACCTCAAGTTGACATTAACTTGACCTTAAGGTTAACTTTACAATAAAATAGTAATAAATTATGCCCTTTAAGGAAGGTTATCCATAAAGGCGGTTTAACCAATACCACTAAAGGTGAAATATGAAAGGGGTCATTAGACTTACATGAAAATGCCAGTAGGCTTACATAAATTATGAATGACCATAGGCTTACATAATCATATGCCCATAGCCTACATTAATAGTGCTTATAAACACTTCTTCACACTTTTGGCTTTGACCTAAACAAAATCATATTACATGTATTTCAACAATTGGATCCATCTATTTTCTTTCCAAGATATTACCTCCAATAATAGTTTATGGATAAAGAACTAAAATTATTTTTTTATCCAATCCCCATGTCTATTTTTCTAAATAACATTAACAATAATTTATAAATCCCCCTCAATTGAAATATATCTCTAGTCTTTTTCAATGACAATTTTGATCTCTATAAGAAGTTCCCTAGCCTTTGCATAGTTGTTAATTAAAGTTCCATATATTTTTGGTTAGGTGAGGAGAAATTTGTCTTCATTATTTTTAAAAACACCACCTCCATTGACTTTTCTTGTATTTCCTTTAGAAGCGACATCAAACTTAATTTTTATAAACCTAAATTATCAATATTTTTATTTTATAATAGGTTGAAGCATTTCCATTTGTGATGACTCCGATGTCACAAATTACCCTTCTATGTATATTCAAGTCCTATAAACAAGAATCTAGTACCTATTTTTCATACTTGAGACTTATCGTGATGAGCAACATGTTTGTAAACATTCCTCTAGAGAGGCAATAGTATGATTTCAAACTTGGGTATGATTTTGATACCTATTTTTTAAATTTCTATTATTTATTTCAAGCCATATATTCCAAGAAATGAGGGTAGGACTAATACTCCATAGAATGCATGATGATTTAAAATTTAAAAGATTAATCCAACATTTTATATGCTCTTCAAATGTTAATGGAGCTACCCAACATATTGTCATATTTTTAAAAATGTGATCCCAAATAGCATAAGCAAAGGGACAATAAAGAAGTAAATCATCTGATGTTTATAAATCCTTCTTATAGAAGGAGACTTAAAAGTTCCATGACATCCTCTTCTTTGCAAATCTTACTTTGGATTGCTAACTAAAGGGATGTTGAATCCTTAGGGAGGACATTAAGTGACCAAACATACTTCCAAAAGAAATCTTTAGAACTAGAAAAGTCATGAGTTATTTCTCACATTCATATATATTTTCATCTTTTGAAACTTTACAAGCTAAACATCCCAAGCTAATGATTGTCATTTTAGATCGTAAACAAGAGGATAAGACTTCAACCAAACATTAGATGAAAAATTTGTGGAATCCATATTATTGACTAACCATTTAATATGTTTCTTGATTAATTGCAATTTATTTGATATGAAGTTCCATGTTGTTGAGCCTTTAGGCAAGGTTTGTTTCCTAAACAATTTTATTATATATTAGCACTTATATTTTTAAAAGTAACATTTTGTTCAAACTCTTCTCTTAATATTTGAATAATCTCCAACTAAGTTTTCCCCCTAATTCTAAACTCATACACCTAAAATCATGCAAGTTTTCCCCTCCAATAAATTTTCCTTTGCAAAATCTATTCCACTTACAAAGAGGAAATCTATAATTTTCATCACATTCTTCCCCAAAAACTTTCTTTGAATTTTTGAAATTTAGATACTATACTACTAGCAATCTTGAAAATGATATCATATGTTTAGGGATAGATTAGACTTTATGAGTAGTAACCTTCCAACCATGGTTGAGAACTTACCTTTCCAACCAAATAAATAAGATTTTAACCAATTTGTTGCAAATCTATGACAATTTTAATGAAAAATATCCTATAACTTCTAGTATCAACCATCTATCCAACCACATTCTCACAACATCATAATATTGATTTAAACTCCATGATCTTGTTGATTGAGGGATTAACCATAAAAAAAGTATCATTAACAAATTGAATATAATATTTAGAGGGAACATTTGTGCAACTTGAATACCTTTGATTTTTCCTTCCATTTTTGTCTTTGAGAAAAATCTCCCCAATGCCTCAACAAGAATAATAAATACATAAGATAATAGTGAGTCACCATAGTAAAGTCAATGCAATGATTGAAAGTATCCTACAAGGATACTTTGATCAAAATAGAATATTTTGGAGTGTTATAACAATATCTAATCCATTCACACCAACCTAATCAAAATCAAATTTGCAAAGAATAGTATATAAAAAACTTCAACAAACCCTATCATATGCTTTGTTCCTAACTTATTTTACAATTATACATGGTATTTCATGGAATCAAGAGAATGCATGGTCTCTTATGTAATGATTGCTCCATCAAGAATTTGTTTATCAAGAACAAGTTGGTTAGTCTAAGATAACATAATCTAAGACTGTTTTTAAATCTATTTGTCATAAATTTTTAAACTATCTTATAGATCATACTATAAAGGCTTATTGGATGAAAATTATCAAAATATATTGTCACCTTTCTTTGGGACTAATGCAATAAAGGTGGTATGACTTATTGTAGCCTTATTTTTCCTAGCCTCTTCAACTATAACCACCATGTTACTCTTAAATAAATCCCAAATTTTGAAAGAAAATTGTAGGAATTCATTGTGTCGGGTGCCTTGTTGGGATGGAATGAGAAAATTTGCATTCTATAGCTCCTCTAAAGATATTTTCCTCATCGAGCTTTCATTATGTTCTTATGTGATAAATAATAGAACATTTTACAAAACCTTACCTTGAGCCTACTTATCTTACCCAACTTCTAATGAAATATATTTTTCAAACTCTTGTCTTGAGCCTCCTATTATCTTCTTCTTCGTCAATACTTCATTCATCTAGAGGTATTTTTTATTTGATGAAAAAAAAATCTATTTTGGTTATAACATGAAAATTTTGTTTTTTTTTTTTAAGTCGTCTCTCCTTTGATTTTTGGGACCAATATAACTTTTCCTTTTTCAATTTATTATGATAATAAAAAATTAATTATTTTTTTTTGCAATAAGTATCTTGGCCCATTTCTTTCATTTCTACTATCTCTTGTAAATTGTTAAGCTTGAATTTAATTTCCTCTTTTATTTTAAATATGAAATGTAACGAAACATTTATTTTACATAGTTAAATTTATTTTTTCAAATTATATATTAAATTAAAGGTAAATATAATAAACTATATTGTTATTATTAAATATTGGAAACAACAAAGAATTAAAAAATATTTATTTTTAATTCACTTATTATCTCAATTGAGATGCTATAGCTAGATACCTACATATTTTTTCATAAAAAGTCTAAATTCTTGATATTCATTTTTTGGGTCTTCTTCAATTTTCTTTGTAAATACAAATATTCAGCATCCTTCTTCTTAATATTTTCCAATATTTTTCATCCATCCATCCAAGTGAAATCTTGATTAATGGTGGTCTTCAATGATGCCAAGTTTCCATTATTCCACTTGAATATCCATAACTACTCTGTTGACTCCATGTTTTTGCTACTCTGCTCTAATATTTCAAATGATTGGTCTTGTTGTTCCTTGATGTTGCTATACCCCTTTGAAATATATAATCACTATGTTTTTTTCTACCAAACACTTCCATACTTGATGTCTTTCTAACTCCTTGTATATCTAATATTGATGCCTTAAGCTATGCCTCGAAGATTGTTGTTGCTCAAGGTGGTGTGGGTGGCAATATGCTACAACCTTAACTTGACATTATGTTTAATTTGATTCTTTAATGATTTGTTTCTTTATTTTAAATTCTTTTTCATAATATTCTCTCTTGTGCCCTTCTTTTGGTGCATCCTTATGCACTTTTGACAAAGCTTCCTTGGACTTTGTTATTGCTTCTTCCATGGACTCTATTGTTGTTGCTACTATAAATTCAACTTTTGAGTCTTATGTTGGTTCTTCAACTTGTTTTCCTACCATAACTACTTCTTTCTTCTCCTTGGATCCTTGCTTAAGCTTTTCCTTCTGAATGCAACCATGTACTTGCACATTATCATATGTATTTTTTACTTTTATTATATCATCTCTATTCATTTCTTTTAGCTCTCTTTGAAGTATTTATTTTATTTCTTCTTCATATATTTTGATGGTGATGATAGGGAATATTATATTAATTAAACATTACTTAAACTCTAGGTTTAATTATATTTAATTTATTAGGTTTTATTAAAGTTTGATAGGCTTTAATTAATTAGGTTTAAATTAAAGTTTTGCAGGCTTTAATTAATAGGTTTTGAAAAGTTTGGCAGGCTTATCCTCCGCTCATGGTTTTTTCAGTTTTGGGCCAATGGTTTTGTCCAACTATGATTTTATAAATATTTATAAATACGATTGTGATCAATAAAAATAATTAGGCAATTTCTAAGGTAGACGATCCTCACTAGTTGAATTATATTTTAGGTTTTTGATCCAATTCCCATACAAGTTTGGTATCAGAGTACCCTAATCTATTCATGGGTTGCTTATGTTAAAGGAACCATGTTGCCTAGTCTGAATCCTCTCAAGGATATCTCTCTGGAAGAAATAGCATGAGCCAAATAGCTCTATGCTGAGATAAGGTTGATTGCAACTACAATGGTTGACATGGAAGAAACAAACCTCATTGTTGAGGTTGAAGAAGACCTCATCTAAAATTGGTGAATGTGACATGTTGTTCCCTGATGAAGTAGCACCTAGATTAGAACTAAGATATATGGCCCAAAAGCTCATCATCTTATTATTAGATGATACTACTAATGTTGATGAAGAATTTGAAGGTTTATCTGATGAAGTATCGAAAGAAGAGCGTGTAGAGATATTGTGTCCTAAATACCCAATGATGATGTTAAAGTTTTTATGGCTCTACTCTGAAGGATAAGGAGGAACCTAGAATCTCCATCTTGTTATATTTCATCCACTTGATCTGGTTGAACATGATTCTCTCTTTAGAAAGTAGTGGATGCATAGCCTCATGACCATGGTCTCCAAGGACAAGGTCGAGGCTCTGCCATATGTGGTGAAGGTGCTAAAGGGCCCTATGCCCTTACACATAGGCCAAACTATGAACTTGTAGACCTTATAGTCCATGTCATATGCCACAAGGGCGATCTCGATTAATGTCGCCTACATTATGCTTTCCTTACTGTAGTTTTTTAGTTGCTAGCCTCAATGGATTTGTTGGTCTAATTTGCCCCGATATAGCTAGCCAGTAGCCCAACCACCACCCTGTTGTCTTCCAAAAAAATTGATGCACCTTGCCAGGGCCATAACTTTTGCTCCAAGTGTCCGTTTTGCCCTGTTCTTTTTTCATAACGTGTTGAAAGGCATGGAGAACCTAAGGAAAGTGACCCATATGTTTTTCGGCATAAAAATACCTCTAGGAGGTCCAAAATTAGCTTTTAATGTAATTTTCAGTTTTCACAACTGAAAAAGTTATCATAACTATTAGTGTAGAACTAGAGTGGGGTTGTTATCTTGGGGTAGTGGGTTTTATTGAATAACGGGTGCATGATTCCATTTTGGATGTCATCTGAGGTTTTTTTTAGGGTTACTAAAAATAGCAAGTGAGTTTCTAAAAATAGAAAGTTACTAAAAATAGTAAGGGGGTAGCGTAGGCTAGGGTTTTTCTTTTTGGAGTATAAGAAGTTGGAGACTCTATTGTAAGAGGATGGGAATTCAGTTAATGAAAGGAAGCATTTGCAGGTTTATTTTATTGGTGTATTTTGTATGATGTCTTATCTTGTAATTTTACCTTTGGAGTCTATTGACGGTCTCTTGTAGTGAATTTTCATCAAAATTACTCCTCCATTGTGGCACCAACTCCTACTGCTCAAATGTTCCCACTATTTCCTGAATCACGATCTATAAAGAAAGTTTCCATCGATTGCTTATTGGCTCTTGGAATAATAGCATTGTCCTAAAGTGAACAGGTTGATTCTACAAAAAAAATCATGAATATTTCCAACATGTGGCTATTCCACATGTTCACCCCACCTCCATTGCAGACACATAGTTTCTAACATTATGAACCCCCTCGTTTGTATTGTCTTAGCACCACCCCATGGTAATTTATGCATCACCATCATTTGGAATTCTAGTTTTTTTTACACTAATGTTGATGACTGTTCCACAGTCCATGTCAACCCTTGTCATAAAAAACCACTATTAACGATATTATCGATAGTTGTTTCGTTGCTTAGTAACTTGTTCCTCCTGCCATAAAAAGTGTAGTCCCATCGACCATTTTACCTTTGCCAAAGTTAAGTGTGGTCCCATTTGTTATTTCAAACCCCTCTACCTAGGCCATGTCTGTGAGGGCCACCACCCCCATGGTCATTTATCTGTTGCTCTATAGTTGTGTTTGTATCAAGCTAAGTTTTCATGCCTACAACTTTTACTACAATTCCATCATATTTTTTGACAAATTCACTAGATCTCAGTCATCTTACAACCTCGTCGCTTGTTCCCTTGTTGTTAGTCAACATCCTATTGCAACAACATGCCACCTCCAACACCCCTATCCTTGCTTTGGTCACTCTCGGCCTTGTCACAACATGCTCAAGCTTGAGCTCGTTCATAGGTCCATCGAGCGACCTCTAGCCATGGACATTCTTGTGCCTACATATTCTTATTTATCATTTTTTTGTCATATAATATAAGAAAATTCATTTGTTTGTCATCCTGGAATTAGATAAAAATTACCTAATTTTCATTGGTGTTTTCAAATTTTATTTCATGTATTCTGAAACCTTGTCATCCAAACCATTAGCTCTGTGGACAGCCTCCAATTCCACTATGTGGATGTTTTTTACCCAACATGTCTGCCACTCTACATTGGTTTTTGCTTGATATATGGTGTTTCAAGTATCAACCATGGCATCATTGCACATAGCACTCTCTTTCTCACCACTATCTTAGAAGTATTTTACTCATAATCCCACATGTATTTGTGTGGCTAGGTTAATACCTTATATTTCATTTTGTTCAAGTCATAAATGTGTTTGAAATAGGAGGAAAATCTAATATTTTAAAAATATCTTTGGAAGAATATTCCTTGGAGGTTCCTTTTGGGATGGAACAACCTTCCCTTATCATTTTGTTGCTCGATGAGCCTTTGTTTTTCTTGCAAATTGAGGCATCAAACTAGTTACGAGTATAGGCTTATATATACTCGTTGGAAAGCTCGTTTTGAGCACGATATAGTGGAATCAATATTTTCATATTTTGTAAAAATCTATTCAAGCTATTGAAGCATCAAATTTTAGGTGTCTTGTCTTTAGTTTCTATGCTTTTCAAGCTCCTCTTATCCCCTTTTGTAACACATTGGAGTCTAATGCTTTTGTGGTTGGGAGGAATGATAAGTAATATTATATTAATTAAAATTTAGGTTTAATTAAATTTAATTAATTAGGTTTTTATTAAAGTTTAGCAAACTTTAAGTTGTAAGCTTACTATAGTGGTAAGGGCTTTGGCCTCTCTTTAAGAGGTCCAAGGTTCAAACCCCACTCAGTATGAGGGGACCGAAACCCCTCATAAAAAACGTGTAAACTCATTAAAAAAAATTTACAAATTTTAATAAATAGGTTATAAAAATTTGTTAAGCTTTCTAAAAAAATTTTTAGGCTTATCCTGCAAAATTGTCAGGCTTATCTTCTACTCATGGTTTTGTCAATTTTGAGCCAATGGTTTTGCACAACCTTGGTTTTGAAAATATCTATAATATGATTGTAATCAATGCAATTATGTTAGGCTTATCTTCTACTCATGGTTTTGTCAGTTTTGGTCCAATGGTTTTGCACAACCGTGGTTTTAAAAATATTTATAAATATGATTGTAATCAAAGAAAATAATTAGGCAAGTTCTAAAATAGACTTGATCCTCACCAGTTGAGTCAAATTTTAGATTTTTGGTCCAATTTTTGTATCAGGTGACCTTTAAACTAGCTATCTTTTTATGGGTCCCACTGACTCAAGAATACATGCTCCATTTCATCCCAAGTGTAACTATAATTCCTTTCCTTAGCAAAACTTGCCCACCAAACATAAGCTTCCTCTCTTAAAATTTTGCAAAGGTGGCATGGCCAAAAATGGTTACTAAAATATAGAGATCTAAACTTCATCCACCATTCTCGAACATCAATGTCATCCTTTTTAGTGAAAATTGGCAACTCCATGACCTCAACCCAAAAAAATTCCTAAAGCATCTAAGATTTTTCAATTATTTTACAAATCTCCTTTATTCAATGCTATCAACAATAATTCTATAGATTTTCTTCAAAAACAAATTAAACTACAACTGATTTTCTTGCCTTGATTGATGAAGATATATGTAATTTCATTTTTTATGATTTAAAAAAAAATCCTCATTGTCCTTGTTTCGAATGACTGGCCTTAGAAGGATGTATCCATAATAAATCTAGAATTTTTAGGCTTGAATTATTTTTCCTCAAAGCACTTCTTTATTGCATTTTCCTCCTTCACATATGCTCAATTTTCTTTAGAACTTTTTTTCATGATATGTGCACATTATTCTCAACCCTATATGTTATGATGTCATCGACATTGATATTCTTCCTCCTTTACTCTATTTTTTTAACTTATGTAATATTCTTGAATTCTTTTGTCTCTTCTCCTTTATTTCAAAAAGTGCCAAGATCAAACACCATTATCTGTCAGAGGTGGAGCTAACTTTAAAATAGCCAAGACTGAGGAAACTATCATTTTTATATTTGAGCACCAAAAGTTTGAAAACAAACCACACACATACAATGACAATCACAACAAAATTTTATAGATAAAATCCCCCAAAAGCATAGCAGATGAGGGTATTTTTTGCTCCAATTAACTCAAACAATAGGAAGAAAGCAATGCCACGATTACATTAGTAATGGAAAAAACATTTCAAAAAACACTATAGAGCTCTGTGCATAACATTTTCATACAAATTTATATTTTATATTGATTAATTTTTTTAATGAAAATAATGTTCCTTTCTAATTAAGGAATAACTCAAGTCCAATCGAATACAAAACCATTAAATGGAAGAGACTGAAAGAATTACTAGTGTGATAGTTCAAACTTTAGAACTTCAAATAAGGTCCAAGGTTCAAAACCAATGGAAGTAAGGTTGTACACCATGTTTCAATATATATAACATATATGTAGTAAAATGAATTATCCTACATAACCTATGGTCTTTAGACATTAAAATCTACTTTACTTTAATTTAATAAATCATATGCATGAAGTCAAAAAGCAATAGAGATATCCCTTACGGTAAGGCTTTGGAACTCTAAATAAAAGGTTCAAGGTTTGAATCCAATGGAGATGGAGTTGTACATCATGCTTATAGGATAGGTTCAAGGTTCGAATCCATAAGAGTAAATTTATACACCATGTTTAAGTAACTCAAATTTAGTTGAATAAATATGTACATAAAATTGGAAAGCAATAAATATATCCTTTATAATAAAACTTAAAATTTTGAATAAAAGGTTCAAATTTCGAATCCAATAAGAATAAGTTATACACTCTGCGGGTTTTCTCACCCCTACTAACATTGAATTGGGCATGTGGTATTCCTCACCCCTATTAACATTGAGTTGGGCATGTGTGTGGGGGGCTAGCCCTCTTGCTTTCTAACTTGTTAATGTGATTAATGTGATGATGCAAGTCTAGTCGCATATTCCATGTTTTGGAATTTCATTCCATGTTAATACCTATCTATCTATACACTTTATTTTTAAAAATAAAATCTGATTAAATACATGTGTTAATAAAAAAATTAGTGTTTCCCAAGGGCTAGGTGGATTGGTAGGTGCTTGTCTGGCCACACACTTACCAAGAAGAGACTTGGTTCAAACCTTTTGAGTGACCAAACACTTACCAAGAAGAGACTTGGGTTCAAATCTTGGGGGTGCCAATTTGTAAAAGTAATAGTTTATTTTAAATCTGAGTGTGTGCCAAATTGATGATGACGGTATGCATCCCAAGTGATCGATGGTCTCTCCCTCACGTCGGGTCAACAACAACAAGTTGGAATAGGCTTGTTGGGAGCAACCTCTGTAATTTATTTTAAAATAAAATTTGATTAACTACATGTGTTAATAAAAAAAATTAGTGTTCCCCAAGGGCTAGGTGGATTGGTAGGTGTTTGTTTGGCCACACACTTACCAAGAAGAGACTTAGGTTCAAACCTTGGGAGTGTCCAGACACTTATCAAGAAGAGACTTGGGTTCAAACCTTGGGAGTGTCAATTTGTAAAAGTAATAGTTTGTTCTAAATCCTCTAAGTGCATGCCAGATTGACGACGATATGAATCCCGAGTGACCAATGGTCTCTCCCTCACGTGGGGTCAACAACAATGAGTTGGAATAGGCTTGTTGGGAGAAACCCTATGATTTGAACCCTGCGCTTATCAGATACTAAAAATAATGTGGTTGTAGGTGTAATGAACCTCTCTTCTCATACCATATATCTTTCAACAATATATCCAAATATTCAACATGCATCCACAAATAAGTTAATTGCATAATAAATTGCTCAACAAAAATAGAGATTGATTATACCCTTGAGGTAGGGGAACACCATACAATGCTCCTTTTGGAAGGAAGCCACTCGACAATATCTCTAGCTCCACGAGCCAAGACTTCTCCAATAATACATCAAAGATTGATTTTCACAATAGGGGTACATCTCTCTTTATACAAGAGTGTGATGGTTCACCTTCCATGAGTTACAAGATCATACATGTGGAGGTTTACCTTCCATGAGTTACAAAGTGCATAATAATATGACAATATTCCTTGCGGTTACATATGAAAATATTCCCCCAATGGTTACAAATATGATTCTATGACATACCTATTTCTATTTTTATATGTGGCCTTCCTTACTGAATAATTAATTAATGGCTCTTATATTATATAGTACAATATTAAATTATTAAATATTAAGTACTTATCTTGGTACCTAACATTCCATCCCCCTTACAAATGTTTCATCCTTGAAACATTAGAAGAGGCTAAATAATAAGTTCTTTTGAGCCATGTTGTGTATTGGTACCAATCTCGATCATCCATCCATCCCAATGAAACAATGATTGGTGGTGGTCTTCGTTGATGCCAATGCCATGTGTTGGAAGCATAAATTTCACTTTTTTTCATCCATACATGCTTGTATTTATGACTTGTAGCATATCCAAAGGGTTGGCTCCTTTGGTTCCTTGTATGTTCCTGTAGACACCAAAACCTAGCCACTTGTCCTCCATCCATGCCTTCCCACCATCCAATGGCCCACCATACCCTTTTCCCGCCATTTTCGACCCTAATTTATATTTATTTATATTTATTTTATTTTATATATTTAAATATAATATTTTATATTATATTTTAATATATGTATAATAAAATATATATTTATAAGTTAAATTAACCCCAGCCATCAGATCTATTCTAATATTGACCATCCATTTACATCAATCCATGCCACACTCAAAGTTAAATGTCAGCCCTTGGATTTGCTTTAATTACAACCACACGATTAAAGTGTTGGTAAAAACCCTAAAGTAAACCCTAAGTTTGACTATTTATATGAGCATATTTGATGCTCAATAGAAAAGGAAGGGGATTTTTGATACCTGAGGTCTCTGATGCTGATTCTACCCAGATTCTAAATTCTAGCTATCTGATTGTTTTCATGGTGTTCTTTGATTTGCATTCTTAAGATCTAGCGTTTCCCAGCAACCAGGGATTAATAGCAGAGAAAAGAATACTGCTTCTAGATTTGAATGCAATCTTGAGAACTCCTAATTTCCTTGAGCTCTAGAGTCCACATAGCTTCCACCATTGCCAAACCCTAGCTCATCCTAAGATTCCTGAAGCCTCATCCTGAGTCCCTGATCTTCCTACAGATGGAGGCTACCCACGTTTGTACAGGACTACACAAACTACCCAGACTATTTTGGCCATATCTCACTCATCCGGAGTCGGATTGAGCCAAAATTTTGAGGGTAGGTTCTTGATACACTCTAGAATATCTCCAAAAATTTTTAGATCGATTGGAGCTATAGATATCATAGTGCAACCTTATATTTGGACGTGAGTCTATAGTGCATCTCCAGATCAGACAACAAAATGGTAAAATAGCAAGGTAAATCATTCATGTATTTTATTTCATATTGTTAAATTATGCATGCATTATTTTATTAGATCTAGGGTTTTTAGCACTAATTTTTGAGGGCTCACACTGTGGAGCCCTCATTTATTTTTACTGATTGCCCTACTTATTTGTGTGCAGGTTTAGCAATACAATCAAGAGCATTGTGCAATTGTTTAAGTTGGAGTGGTCCGGCCAAAGGATAACTAAGAAGCCCACTCACACCTATTGGGAGGAAAGCACACCATTGAAGACACTACATTCTGTTGTAGCTAGGGTTTCAAAGAACCCTAACAATCTGTAATAATTGTATCAAGTTCACATTGAACTATTGATTGTATCAAAGGAGTTTTTTAGCTCCCCCCATTATTAATAAAATATCTCTTTCATTTGTGCAATCTATAGTTCTTTGAGTTCTATTTTATCTTTCTTGTTTTAGTGTCATGCTTTTTACTCTACAAATGGTGATCACGGTGGGACCCCCTAAGGGTTTCATTTGTTGATTTACCTTGTTGTTCTAACTTGTTTCTGTTGTCCTATTTTGTAGGTTTTCAGAAGCATAAAATAGGCCATTTTGCTAGTTAGGGTTTTTGGAAGTTCTGTGGAAGTTGCAAGAGGTGTGCAAATGCTCTGAAGCACCTGGAGATCCCCATAAGTACCCTGTGGCATTTACAGAGGTGCCCTACAACGTTTAGCAGTGAGTTGGAACAAAACATAGGTTGTCCAGTAAGTCCTTCATCAATTCCCTCTCATTTTTGCTTTACGTTTTTGGGTCTTCTGCTGTATTTTTTAGATTTTGGATATAAAATGAACATAAAATAAGTAATCTGGAAAATAATTCATGGTAGATTGCATTGTTAGGTTATTTTGCACTCATTCCCCACACCTTATTTTAGGGTTTTCTGTTTTAAAGAAATTTGCAAATTTGAATGAATGTTGCATTTTTGAATGCATGTGAAATTATAAAAGCATACATTAGATTTGCATCTTAGGGTTGAATATTTCTTATTTTTCTTATCTAAATAGGAACAATACTTGAGTGTGAAAATTATTCCTGCCATTGGGTGATTCCAGGCAGAGAGGTGGATGAACCCTCTGGTTGCTATTTAGGTAGGGGGTCTTAAGCGGTGTACTCCACTCTCTTTAGAAGAAATTTGCATTTCATGTGTTGGCTTCTGATTTAGGTCTGTGAAATTTGTTATCTTTAACATTGTTTGATCACAATACAAAATAGGAAACTTAAAATAAATCACACACTGCACGTATCACATAAAACAATAGTGGTTGGATTTCATCACCAACCATTGCTTGAGATTTGGTGATGGTGGCTTTCATCTCCATCCACCAATATCTACCCTAGAAACCATAGGATCACCCTCGAGCAAACTTGTTGGATTTCATCACCAACAAGAATCTCGTTGCCCTTGCCTAGCCTTAGTTTTTACCTTTATTTTTCATTAAGTAAGATTAGAACATCAGAACACACAAAACTGTCACTCTAAAAGGAATACACAATAATGAAGAAAATAATTAATGTATGAGGTAAGCCACACAAGGTGAAAACTTAGCATTGATTGTTTCTTCCATTTTAAATTCTGTAAAAGTTTCAATTTTTGTGATTATTTTGATAGTTTTAAGTTTTGATTTATTTACTTTATGGTATTAACACGTAATCAGAAGAAAGTAATAAATCAAAATAACTTAATGGAAAATACATCCAATTCACCTGCTACTTCGGTGGCAAATCCTTCCAATGTGGCACAGACCAGTTTGTCTAGGCCTCCTTACCCATCCCTACCACAAGAGGGATCCCTTCCTCATAACATTGAACAACCTTCCACCCACATAGATATGGACAAGGTAGAGGCTCTTTATAGATCCTCTAACTATGTTCTTGAGCCCCTTAGCCAAGGTACTACTTCATAGCAGGAACTGGCTACTTCCCAACCATCCAACCTCACCCAAGTGTATACTAGTTCTTCTCATGAGGAATATGGTATGCCTTCTTCCTCCATTCCATATCACCAATACCCAAGTGTTTCTAACACTTCCCTCCCACCTGGTTATACCTATGGTTGCTCTAACCCTTTGTATGAGGAGCAAGTCAATGTTGCCTCACAGGTGTCAACCACCCAAGTTGCCACATCAAGTGCAACTTGCCCCATGCCCATGTCTTCTAGTCCATCCACATCCTTACCTATTTCTTCTATCTCATCCATGTCTGACCAAGAGCTTCATGATACATTGGGCTTCATGAAAAAATTGCTTCAACAACATCAAAATGCTAGACAACAAGTACACGTAAGTCCTATGCCTCATACAGTCTCCACCCAACCAACCATCGTTAACCAAAACCCCACTTGGGTACCACAATATTTGGTGGTTTCCATTCCAAACCCCCCACCAATCCAAAATTCAACTCCTCCCATCACAATTCCTTCTAGCCAACCAAATCAATTCATCCACAACTTTCCTCCACACCAAAATTCTCCATATTTCAATCATCAATCTTCCCCTCATCAATTCCAAGCCACTCAATTTCATCAACATCATCAATCACCCCATTTGATCACTCCTCAACATTTTTCTTCCAGCCCATCCCCCAATCATCAGGTAATCCAAGGCTTCCACATTCCTGGGGAAGACCCTAGGATTAAGACCATGCAACAACAAATCGATCAATTGATGCAAAACACTCTTGGCATGTCCAACCAAAGACCAACCTTAAGCCAATTGATCCATCAACCCATTCATCCTTCGGTGCCATCACCGCCATATCCGACATATTTCACAGTACCAAAGTTTGATAAATTTAGGGGAACCGAGGACCCTAAAGAGCATGTTAGCACATTTGTCCATGCTTGCTTTTGAATTCAAATAGATAATGCTCTCATGCTCTAAAATTTTCCTCAAACATTGGGGGGAGATGCCATTGAGTGGTTCAATCAATTGCCTACTCATAGTATTTACACTTTCGAATAATTGATTGATCTTTTCTTTGAACGTTTCATCCTCAATATCAAGAAGAAGGTCTCATTATCTGATGTCTATGCTTTAAGACAATGGGATGATGAGACAATCTATGATTTTGGAAACCATTGGAGGGCAGTCATCACAAAATTGCCATTCTCCCTACCAATGGATGAAGTAATAAAACTATTCACCAAGAGTTTCTTAAAACCCATCTCTTGGATGCTTCAGCTTCAGACATATCGATCATTTGAAGAAGCTTTAGCTCAGGCTAGCGTCATTGAGGAAATAAAAATCCAAGAAGGCGTAATTAAGCCCAAAAATAAAGAATGGCAAACCAAGGGCCAATACAAAAGTAACTATTTAGGCCAAAATAAATCATCTCAAGCCACTTCGGCTAACCAATCAAATCAAGTAAATCAAGTGGTCATGAGCCAATCGGTAATGGCTCAACAACCTATGCAACATCAACCACAAAAAATTTCTTATCATGTGGTTCCCTCAGTCACCCAAGCACCAATAGTGCAAAACACAATACCAACTATGAACAACCCTCCCCGTCGACAACCTGTTTGATAATACCACCAATACACTCCTTTAATGGAGTCATATTCTTCTCTTTTCGTAGGTTGTATGACACAAACAAGTTGGATTTACCTAAAATTAAGCTTGATGACCCCACTAAATATGGAAGAAATTACAAAGAACACCTATTTTATCCATACCATAGACATAATGGTCATGATATCAATAATTACCACGTGTTCAAAAACATTGTTCAAGATCTCATAGACTTGGGGGCCATTAAGGTGGATAACCCCCTCGCCCCACAAAATCAGAACCTTGGGATATTTCAAACACCTCTTCCCAACCATGAAGAGGCATAACCTAATGTAGGGGGTACTAACATTCCAACACCTCCTAATCAAGTCAACCACGTTCAACAATTCCAAGGTTTTGTAGGAGCAGTCAATGTGGTAACTAGAGGTCAACGACAAAATCAGAAAAATGCTCCTCAACCAAGTGTGTCACAACCTTCACCTCCACCCATCCAAACTTCTCCAAATCCATCTCCACCAATTCATATTTTTGATCCTCCAATTCATCCCACCTATCATCCTTTGAGGCCAGCGGTATCTTTGAGTAGTCGGTTAACCACTAGTTTAAAAATAGCTTCAACCAAATTGTCTATTTATGAGCTTATACAACAATCTCCCCGGCATAGAGAAGCTTTAATGGAAATTTTGAAATCTATTGAGGTTCAAGCCCAAGACTCTAATGCCTTTAACAACTTTGTAGGGAGTGTTCGAACATGCATGGAACCCTCAATCACCTTTTATGACTTTGAGATTAAGTCAACATCATCAGAATCTGTGGATCCTCCATTGCACATTATGGCTCTAATTGACAAGAAGCCATTCAAAAGAGTCTTGATTGATATTGGTTCCTCCATAAATATCATCACCACCACTGCCCTCAAGCATCTCAATCTTCCTCCATCTCACATCACCAAATCATCCTTCACCCTTAAAGCATTTAATGATGCTTTATGTACCATAGTTGGCACTATTGTTTTACCCATAGAAGTAGGGGTCAAAACATTGCACACAATGTTCCACATCTTGGAAGGGGCCATGGCATACAATGTACTCCTTGGCAGACCTTGGATGAGAGAAATGAAATGTGTTCCTTCAATTCTCCATCAATGTTTGAAATATGTTCATAATGGCCAAGTCCATTGCATCCCAACTGATGTAGAACCTTTCAAATATTGTAACTTCATTTCAAATCCTTATGAGTCCATGTTACCTTCCACTCATATTTTCTTATCTCCATCATCTTCTACTCCATCCACATCTTCTTCTAAAGCTCCCATTCCTGAGGAGTTACCCATCACACATCCCCCTCAATCATCCATTTCTTCTTGCACATGTGGTCATAGTCAATCCACTTTGGCCACATCATCAACATCAACCACTCCTTCTACCATCCTTTCTTCCACATCATCATTGTCTCATCCACCAACTTCCAATTCTTAGCCATCATCCCATCCTTCTTCATCAGTCGATATTTCACAAGTCGAACTAATGGATTGTGAAATATTCCATTCCCCACCATCGCCTAAGCCATCATCCAATATTGAGCCACCCATTTCCACATCTTCCACCACCTCAGCCCAAGTTGAGGTTCACCTCACTAGTCCTGGTATTGGTGAATATGTGGTCCAAGACATCACCATCACCCCATTCACCATCCCAACAACCAAGGATTTTGGTCACCCATGTGACCCTCCTTTATCCATAGGGGCCATCTATGATATGGGTTCTGCTCCAAACAACATCAATTTTGTTTATGGAGGGCTTGACTCCTCAATTGGGACAAATCCTCCCAAAGAACCCAAAGAACCAAGACTTACCAATATCCAAAACATGATGGGATTCCCATCTCGTTATTTCCATATAGTTAATTGGCAAGGCCAAGGCTTAGGTTCCCATGAGCAAGGAATACATGATATAATCGATGTTCCCTATCGAGAGGCACATGACCGTTCAGGCTTGGGATACACCCCACTTTCTTCCACCTCTTCTCTTGAGCATGCCTTCCAAAGGCTTAACCTCAATGTAGGAGAAGATCCCTACCCACTTGATGACTCTGATGATGAGAGTTATGAAGAGTATGAATTAATGTCAATCGCTTCTGATGACTCTAAAGAAGAATCTCAACCCATCATTCCTCATACCCAATAGGATGAGTTTTATCTCAGAATGTTCCCCATCAATGAGCCCATATTTCACTTGCTTCTTCCACAAGAACAAGTCGATCCACCTGGTGAACCACCTCCACCCCAATTCTATTGAGCCATTCCACAAGCCAAATTTGTAACATATGTACATAAAAAAAAAATTCAAAAAAATCAAAATCAAAAACAAATTTTACTTTGCATGTACATAAAATTTATTTTGTGTTTGTTGTTGCTATCTAGGGTTAACAAGACTTAGCATCGGTTCCTAGTTCCACCATCCATCCATTCCACCTATCCATCCATTCCACCCATCCATAAATTCTTCCAATCCATCCATTTTCCTCTAAGTCAACATGAATCCTGCTGACTTATTCACCCCACTCCGCAATCCATACAATCCGGCTAAGCCAATTCCCATTGACATAAGCCTTATTGACATGGACCATATTTCTTCTCTACCCTCCTTTTCGGATTTTGTCCTATCCGAGGAATTGTTAAGGGCTTCCGCCAACTACATTCCTCCTTCCCCTCCACCTTCACCTCCATCTTCAGCCAAGAATCCTGAGGTTTTTCAGGTAGAGCTAGATGACGATAAGCAAGAAGAGTTGGATGACATCTTAGATGATATTCATCTGATCCCAACACCCCATCAACTTGAGGAAGGTTCTCATATGTCCATTGAAGATACCATCAAAGTGAACCTTAGTTCAGATCATGACAATCCACAAATTGTCAAACTTGGAAAAAGCTTATCATCCGATGAACTAGAGCAATTCATCACTCTCCTCAAGAGAAAGAAGGACGTGTTTGCATGGTCCTACAAAGACATGCCTGGTCTTGACCCTAACCTTGTGGTCCACAATCTCACCTTACATCCCGATGCCAAACCGGTCAAGCAAAAACTTAGAAGGATGCATCCTACCATTGCCCTCATAGTCAAGGAAGAGCTTCAAAAACTCCTAGACATCAACTTCATTGTTCCTATTGACTATCCTGAGTGGCTTTCAAACATGGTACCCATTCGTAAGCCTAATGGGTCGATACACATTTGCACTAATTTTTGAGATCTTAATAAGGCGTGTCCTAAGGATGATTTTCCTCTTCCAAACATTGATACTCTTGTCGATACCTTTGGCCATGAAATGCTTTCCTTAATGGATGGTTTTTTAGGATACAACCAAATTTGAATAAATCTGATGACCAACACAAAACAACATTCACCACACCTTGGGGGACCTTTTGCTATAAGGTCATGCCCTTTGGCCTTAAAAATGTAGGTGCTACCTATCAATGAGCCATGACTTACATCTTCTAGGACTTTACGAGAATATAATATCAAATTTGACATTACTACATGAGCACTTGGCTAAATCTAAAGCTACCAATAAGACCTTAATTGGTATTCTCAAGAAACTTGTCAACAAATAGATCATAAGTGAGGTTAGATCCCAAAATGTTTCTTTGGCATATGGGCTTATCGAACAAGGATTCGAATGCCAAATAGAGCATCATTTTTGGTTTATGGAGCTCAAGCTATCATACCTCTTGAGCTTGATATTCCCTCTTTATGAATTTCTTTGCAAGAATTCATAGATGATGATGTCGCTAGACAAGCACATGTTGACCAACTCACTCTTCTTGATGAGAGGTGAGTCAATGCACTAGAACACTTATGAGTTTATCAAGGTCACCTAAAGCATGCTACTACAATGCCAAAGTGCCATCTGGGTGGACACATGAATTTCAAGTAGGAGATCTTGTCCTTAAAGAGAATTAACAAAACACCAATGCCTTACCGCACCTCTTGAGATAAATTCGTGGCTAATTGGTTAGGTCCATATATAATGTCTCAGAAAGTGGGTGATGGTACTTATAGACTTACCGATTTAGAGGGGGTTGAGGAGCCCGAACCACTTAATGTTATCCATTTGAAAGCATTTTATTGTTAATGTGATGTTTATATATATGTATATACATGGCTAAAAATAAACAAACAAAACAAAACAAATAAAAACAAATTTTCAAATTGCATGCCATATGCATTTGCATACATCCTACTTGCATTCACTTTTGCATTCACATACATTTTCACATGGCATTTACATACATTTCATTGCATTCACAAATTCCATTGCATTTCAACATCTCATTACATTTTGCATCACCCATTTGCATTCATTTCCCCCATGTTCGAAAATCATTTATTAGTAGTGATGAAAAGGTCAAACAAAAAGTCAAGTTACCTTAATCAGGGGCATCTACAAAGGCATCTATGCACTTTCCTCTAAATTTCCTAAGCCAAAATTCCCTTTTACAAAGTCCATACACCCTAGGTTTTTGGTCACTCAACCACTCCTAGTGTTTTAAGCAAACTCCAAAAATATGTCCAGTTTTCTTTAGGACCAAATCACTTTATCACATTAAGAAAATTTTGAGTCTTGACAACTGATTCCAAAAATATTCTTGAACCAAACACACATCTTCACATCTTAAAAACATCTTGTGTCAAAGAGGGATAATACCATACTTGGGTTACACCTTGAAGTGAAAAGGGTATTCCTCACTTGTCCCATCATGCAACATAGTCCAAAATAAAAAATAGTGGTTTTCACCACCATCACAATTACTTCCAATACAAAATATAGAGTAGTAAGGATAGGGTCAAATTCTCATCACACTTCGGTTGAGAATCTGATTCCCCAAAGCTCCAAATTCCACTCACACACCACAGATCCATAAAGCTGTAAGGATCGTACTACATTTCCCCTCAGAAGGTTAGGTAGTCATCCCCAAGGCCTAAAATATCATATTATTGGACTATGGAGTGAGCCTCCACCGGAGCTATAGACGCTTGACTGGTAGTGGAGTAAGCTCATGCGGGACGACATGTCTCTCTTACAAAAAGAGAGACCTTTGACCGCACATACGGACAAGCTAGCTTCTTGGTCCTCTCCATAATAGGTCATGCCCAATTTACTCAAGATGGGTTAATGAACTTCACTTGCACACACACTGGTTCATGATTGTCTAGGGTCATTGTCGTGCTCAATATTTGGTACATGAATTCACTGCACACACATTGGTCCTAAAGAAAATTAGACAACCTTTAGTGAGTTTGGTTGATATCACTAGTATGTTTGAGTCTCTAAAAATCATTCAGTCTTCCATATCAACATTCATATCTTCTTCCATATCAACTTCCATATCTTCTTCCATATCTTCTTCCATGTCAACATCCATGTCTTCTTCATGGATCATCCTGCCTAAATGCCACCAAGTTTGGTGCCCCTGATTAAACAACAATGAACAAAAATGGCCAACAAAATTCTGAACTATAAATGATCAATAGAACATCATGCATACATACATCATTTAGCTTGAATTTCATATACCATTTAGCTTGCATTAATCATCCATAAGGTATCCATAAAAACATTCATAAACATGCATTGCATACACAAAAAGCATTCACACAAAAATATAAAGCCATGTATATATATAAAATATCGCATATACAATGAGTGCCAAAAAAGGCTACATACAATGGAGCACCAAGGCTAATATACAAAAAGTGCATCTAAGCACTAAGCTAATGTCCATGAGAAGACCCCTGCGACCTAGTAGGAGCCCTAGACCTAGAACTCTACCTAGACTTAGCATGCCTAGATGACTCGGCCCTAGAGGATGTGATATACATCCTCAAGAGTAATAGTAATCTCCCCAATCGGTAGCTGGAAGGTCCCCCTATCCGAATCCCACCTCTCCACCAAAGCTGAGAGGTACCCTTCATCCACCCTCACCACATCCAACCGAGCCGCCCCTCCAACCCCACCTTCTTCAACAACCCCCAATCCACCTCCGAAAGCTTCTTCCTCATCCAGGAACGAACCATAAAAAAAAGACACGAAGATCACTAAAAAAAGAAAAAAAAATTTTGCACAAATAAACAAGTGTTTTTAGCAACATTACCTGGGCAAACCGTACCTCAGCTCCAATAACAACATTCACTCCCTCCACCACCATAGCTTCCATACCAAATTCCACTAGCCTCACTTCAATCTCCACTCCACTCCACTCCTCAGACGCAACTTCTCAATCTCTTGAACGCACAAATGAGCTTCACAATCCAACCTGCAGGCTATTTATAGCTATTGAGCTTCATTTTCCTCCTATCCATTTTTTCATCATCCCAAATTGAGGTTGATTTAACCAATTAATCGATCGTCTTCATTTGAAAAGCACAAAATAAACCACTAAAATATCCAACATTTACAAATCAACTCCAACTTTTGCGAAATCATCACATTTCTTCATCAACATTGTTCCATCAAATTTCCTCATTCATCATCAATTCTTCTACAATGTGCCAAATTACAAGTGAATCTCGTATCTAGTGGTTTGTTCTATATACTTGGCGATTGCAGCGATTAGCGTCCATGCAATACGGTAAGATGAACGAATCACCATAAGAACACTTGGTCATCATCATCATTCCATATCTCCTAGTTTGAAAGCCTAATCAAATTTGGTCACTCACAATCCAAGTGAAACCTCGACAAGATGAATTTTGCTTAAAAGTGTCATTGATGGCCTAGTCCGTGGGGCTTAAAACATGGACAAAAATCAAATCATTTCATTCAAAAACTCCATGACAAGTCATCATAGTGATTGGCACTAGCTAGGGTGATTGGTTCCAGTGGAAGGAATTATCCTACAGTCACTAGCAGGCCCTCTAAATATTGACTTCTTTATGATTTATGTTTTGCATCTCATATTGCATATCAATGATGCCATACGACAAAATTCTTCAAAATCATGGAATTACCCAAAATTTGGGGCAACCACATTTGATTCCGAATTTCCCACGATAGGATACATCTTACATGATCATGACATCTACATTTGACACATAACACTCCATCTTTTGGGGCAAAAATAGACACAATCATCATTCCTCATTCCACAAATCCCTTCAACCGTTGGGGCAAAAACGGTCACACATTTCATCATTCCCATTTCCTTCTTTTGCACAAATATTCTTCCATTCATTCTTTTTCAATTGGCTCATGAGTTCATCCGCATCTCATTCACCAATTGAGGGGGTAAGCTACGCAATAACTCAAAATTATTTATTCTTTTTGTCTTCAATATTGATCCACAAATCCAACAAGAGAGAGAAGTTGCTTCTGTGCCCAAGCCCAATCAGGTGTCTCGTGTTTTTTGCACCATATTGTGTTTCACGCAACATGGTACAAAAAGGGGCATATGTAGACACCAAAACCTAGCCACTTGTCCTCCATCCATGCCTTCCCACCATCCAATGGCCCACCATACCCTTTTCCCACCATTTTTGACCCTAATTTATATTTATTTTATTTTATATATTTAAATATAATATTTTATATTATATTTTAATATATGTATAATAAAATATATATTTATAAGTTAAATTAACCCCATCCATCAGATCTATTCTAATCTTGACCATCCATTTACATCAATCCATGCCACACTCAAAGTTAAATGTCAGCCCTTGGATTTGCTTTAATTACAACCACACGATTAAAGTGTTGGTAAAAACCCTAAAGTAAACCCTAAGTTTGACTATTTATATGAGCATATTTGATGCTCAATAGAGAGAGGGGATTTTTGATACCTGAGGTCTCTGATGCTGATTCTACCCGGATTCTAAATTCTAGCTATCTGATTGTTTTCATGGTGTTCTTTGATTTGCATTCTTAAGATCTAGCGTTTCCCAACAACCAAGGATTAATAGAAGAGAAAAGAATACTGCTTCTAGATTTGAATGCAATCTTGAGAACTCCTAATTTCCTTGAGCTCTAGAGTCCACATAGCTTCCACCATTGCCAAACCCTAGCTCATCCTAATATTCTTGAAGCCTCATCTTGAGTCCCTGATCTTCCTACAGACGGAGGCTACCCACGTTTGTACAAGACTACACAAACTACCCAGACTATTTTGGCCATATCTCACTCATCCGGAGTTGGATTGAGCCAAAATTTTGAGGGTAGGTTCTTGATACACTCTAGAATATCTCCACAAATTTTTATATCGATTGGAGCTACAGATATCATAGTGCAACCTTATATTTGGACGTGAGTCTATAGTGCATCTCCAGATCAGACAACAAAATGGTAAAATAGCAAGGTAAATCATTCATGTATTTTATTTCATATTGTTAAATTTTGCATGCATTATTTTATCAGATCTAGGGTTTTTAGCACTAATTTTTGAGGGCTCACACTATGGAGCCCTCATTTGTTTTTACTGATTGCCCTACTTATTTGTGTGCAGGTTTAGCAATACAATCAAGAGCATTGTGCAGTTGTTTAAGCTGGAGTGGTCCGGCCAAAGGATAACTAAGAAGCCCACTCACACCTATTGGGAGGAAAGCACACCATTGAAGACACTACATTCTATTGTAGCTAGGGTTTCGAAGAACCCTAGCAGTATGTAATAACTATATCAAGTTCACATTGAACTATTGATTGTATCAAAGGAGTTTTTTAGCTCCCCCAATTATTAATAAAATATCTCTTTCATTTGTGCAATCTGTAGTTCTTTGAGTTCTATTTTATCTTTCTTGTTTTAGTGTCATGCTTTTTACTCTACAGTTCCTCATTGTTCGTATGTTGCCTCAAGCCCTATCTCTATGATTGTTGCCTCTCATGGTGGTGTGGATGGCGATACACTCCAACCTTAGCCCGATGTTCAACCTATTTTTTCTCTTCTCTCTTACTCACTTTCATTGGTTCTTCTCTTGCTTTTGCTTCCTTGATTTTTGCTACTACCTCCTCTTGAGATTCTATTTTAGGTTCTATTGTTTGCTCTTCACTTTGTTCCCTTGCAATAGCTATTTGTTTTTCCTTACATTGAGAAATGTCTTGTAATGTTATCTTCTTTTTTTGATACCATAACTTCATGAATTTCTTTTGCACATTAATATTAATAGTACCCAAAGAAAGCAACCAAGGATAACCAAGAACAATATCTACATCATTCATCTCAATAGCATGAAAATTTGAATGTAAAACATATTTATCCATGGTGAGCTTTAAATCTTCAAAAATTTGAACATTGTCTCCCTCAATTTGTATGCCTTTAATTTTCTTTGTTTGAACTTGTAATCTCTTAGTGAAAGACATATTGATAAAATTATATTTGCTGCTAGGGTTAATGGAGACAATAATTTTTTGATTTTGAATGCACCCATGAACTTGCAAAATAGAATTTTTACATTCAAACAAATCTCTTTTACCATTGTTTGGCCCTAACACAAAAGATGTAGTTTCTTTAGCTTGCACATTATTATCATTTTCCTTTGATCCCCATTTGCTTAAAAATGCAACTTCAAATTCTTCTGTGTATATATAAAATTATGGGCATGAGAAAAATTCTCAAACCAAGATAAAACTTCCCCGTCTAAATAATCATAAAGCCAATATCTCCATAAAGAATTAGAATTATAGGAAGACTTATAAAGTTTCCACCATACCCCAACATCTTTATCATCCTCTCCATTGAATTTTGGCAACTCCATGATTTTTTTTTAAACAACTAGGGTTTTAAATAACTGGAAACTTTCAAAAATTAAAATTTTTGAAATCTCATCTATTATGTTCAACAATTAAATCCGCAATTTTTTTCAAAACAAAACAAACGGAAATTGATTTGCTTACCCGGATTGAAAGTTATGATTTTTTTTTCCTTTTTATCGGCAACCCAAAAAAACAACACCAAATACCCAACTTGCAACAACTATAACTCCCTCAATACTTATCAAAATTTAACAAGTGAGTAGTCATTTTTGTAGTAATCAAAATAACCTGCATGCTGATGCAAAAACATTATGAAAATGACTAATAACAAATTTAATACAATTTTTTTCTTTTTGAGAAAAAATCCACGCGGTCAAAAAACAACATAAATAACCCAACTTCAAATAGTTGTAACTTTCTCAAAACTTATCAGAAATCCACAAATGAGCAGTTGTTTTTATAGTACTCAAAATAATCTATATGTTGGTGTCAAAATTTTATACAAATGACTGCTGAAAAATTTAACATGAATTTTTTTATTTGCATGGCCAAAAAACAACAAAAATAACTCAACTTCAAGCAACCATAACTTTCTCAATACATATCAGAATTTAACAAATGAACGGTCGTTTTTGTAATACTCAAAGAGATCTACACAATGGAGCAAAAACCTTTTGAAAATGATGGCTAAAATAAAAAATATGGCCTCTGCAAAATATGACGTTTTTTTTCTTATGAAAAATGTGCCCTATCTCTGCAAAAACAAACCCACTTTGCCCAAATCATTGCTCTGATACCAACCTCTCTTTATACAAGAGTGTAATGGTTAATCTTTCATGAGTTACAAGATCACCCATATGGAGGTTCACCTTATATGAGTTACAAAGTGCATGACAATATTCTTTGCGGTTACATATGACAATATTCCCCCAACGGTTACAAATATGATTCTATGACATACCTATTTCTATTTTGACATGTGGCCTTCCTTACTCAATAATTAATTTATGACTCATACCATTATACAATTCAATATTAAATTATTAAATATTAAGTACCTATCTTGGTACCTAACAGTAGGTGAGTTGGAGAGGGTAGGGCAATCCTCTAAGGGAGGTCCTTGGTTCGAATCTCCACTTTACAAAACGTAAATTGGGTACCCAAAATCCAGTTGATTATGCTGGTGCGGTCAGGGCCGAACGCGACTCCCAGGTGATTTTGATAGTGTAGAACCCCTTAGTCGTGGTTTCTCACACGAAAGTGACCCCGCAAAAAGTTTTTCGCTAATTTCACTAAATTCAAAAAAGAAAGCGTAACGGTAACCAACTCCCTTATATATCTTAATTTTTTTTTTTAATGTTATTTATAATATAGTAAACTTTAAAAGCCTACATTACTTTTTTCTTAAAGAAAAATTTCAACTCACATGGAATTGGAATTGTTCTTTGCGACGAATAAACTGAGCAAAGATTTCATACCGCGTAGCTGCACGAAAAGTTATCAGCGTTAGTGGTCAGCTTACTCTGCGGGTCCCACCAATCGATCTATTTCGTTGGCATATGGCGGGTCCAAATTTTGAGGGTGCTGATAGGTTTCTTAGATCTTTAACCAATAGAAATGGAGCTGACGTGTGAGCTAAAAATTAAAAAAAAAATTATACTAGAGATACATTTGATTATTTTTATTTAATATAAGTACATTTATTATTATGTTATAATAAAATAATATAGATAAAATTTATTATAATGATCTAATGTTTCCACGAACCCAGGTCAAAGTGCCAATGATGAAATATAGATAAGATTGATCATTATGTTATAACAAGATAATATAAATAAAACTTATTTTAATGTTATAATGATCGAGTGCTCCCACCAAGGTTCCATTAGGGGTTGGGTCAAACGATGTCCCTACTCCTAGGGTTCTCCCACTGTACCTTCTCTAGATAAATTAGGAAAATTTAAAAAAAAATTGTACATATAAAAAAAGCTTCAAAAAGTGTTGGAACCACCACCACAACCAAAGATTTAGAAGATCACCTTCAAGCTCTAGAACTCTTTTGTAAAGAAGTTGGGATGCAAGTGAACACGAGCAAAACAAAAATTATGATTTTTTCAACAAAAAAGAAGAAGCAACAACTCAAATTTTAGTTTGCAGGAGAACCGCTTGATGTAGTAGTAGAATACAAATACCTGGGCATAGACTTTCATGACAAACTTAATTAGAATACATGTAGGATGAAAAGAACTCAAAGTGGTTGGAGAGCACTATATGCACTTCAAAACAAGTGTAGGAATGCCGAGTTGTGGGACTGGAAGACCACCAAGGTCTTATTTGGCCTACTTGTTACACCGATTCTATTGTATGGTTGCGAGGTGTGGGCTAGTGGCACAACAAATGCAAAATGGAGGCAAATAGAAAGGATTCAAAAATATCTAATCACAAACTTTCTCAAAATTAAGGCCACAACCCCTTATGAAATTATTCTAGCTAAAACTGGAATGTTCCCTTTAGAAGCAATTGCTATGACCAAGCTGTTATGTTACTTGAAAAAACAGAAAACATGACAAATGATAGATGGCCTAAGGCAGCTAGGGACGAAGAATTCAATAGGCGAAAGAATACATGGATGAAACAAAATCAGAAATGGATGAAACGTTGGGAAATCAACATAAATGAATGCCCAAATGTCAACAAAGACAAAAAATTATGTGAATGAAAAGTTCAGAAGTGGAATGTGGAAAAATGCAAGCAAGAAAAGACAATATTATACTGTGGAAAAATGCAAGCAAGAAAAGACAATATTATACTGCAAATTTTAACCCAACGTAGGACCACAAGGAAAAAGCGTATATAGGCGTTGAAATCAAGTGGAAGGAAAAAATACTCATTGCTCAGATAAGGACTAGCTCTCATAGGCTTAGATGTGAAACGGGGAGATGGACAACGCCCAAAGAACAATGGGAAGAAAGGATATGTACTCTATGCAGCACAGAGGCAGTAGAGAGTAGAGACAGAGGAACACTTCATCTATAAATGCCCAAGTTTTCAGATATTTGTGACAAATACAAAGAAACACTTAGGAACGAGTTTATGGTAGACTTATTTGAAGACAGTAAAATAAAAAAAGTTAGGGATTTGCTAACACAAATCAGACGGAGAAGGAACAACCTTCTCAAAGATATTAAAGATCATATGATATGATTTGAGTAATTGTACTTTCATATTTGAGGTCCCCTAAACCATATTTGGGTCGGGCGGACTTAATTAAAATCTTTCTTTTCATTTCAATCCAGATCGGAATTAGGCACCGCAAAGACGTCAGCAACAAACATTGAAATTAGTGAAAGCACAGTTCCGAGCAAAGAATAAATTTGATTCAATAAAATATTCTGAATCAGAAAACGATAGATTAGACTTGAGACCAGTCCTGCTATCTTCGGTTCTTAGTTTTTTTTTTTTTTTTTTATAAATGTAGTAGATTCTGTTGATTGGAGTAAATGTAGTAAATTTTCGGGATTCTGTTGATTGGAGTAAATGTAGTAAATTGTCGGGATTCTGTTGATTGACAACAAAACATTCCTTAGACCTGGCCACTAATATGAAGGTAAACTGAAAGTTACTAGAAAATAAAAATAGGTTACAGTATTAAAAAAATATATTGCAAGCAGTAAGGGTAAACTTTGGGTCTGGTTGATAACAGCCACGTGTGAGAGATGAATTGTACCTATCAGATTCTTTTTACAATTAAAATCTTATTGACTGCCACTTTACTATAAAAATTCTCTGCCTATAAAAAATTCAAAGCAAGCAGGAAAAGGTGTTTACTGTGCACAGCATTCCCGTGCCCCGAACAGAGAGATCACTGTTGGAAATCGCAAGCAGGAAAAGATGTTGACTGTGCACAGCATTCCCGTTTCCCCCGTTTCTCGGAAACTGCAATGATCAGCAAAGGTAATTTATTATAGACCCGTCACAATCAAGCGTTAACTTCTGTATAAATACAACCGGCCAAAAGTATGTATGTATCCGCACATGGATGTAGAGAGTTTTCTGTTGTTATCCATCTCAAGTATTCACAAAATTATGTGCCAAGCAGGTCAAAAGCAAAAGGGCAAAGGAGAAATTAAAGAATAAAGGAAAAAGGGTAAATGACCTTTCTCTTCAAGAAAAAGGCATAAATCAACTGTTTCTTATTTCAGACATGACTGTGTGAGTTGTAATTCCGTATGTTAAGAAATTACCTTAAAAAATAAGCCAAATCGTTAAAGAATCGACCAGTTATCAACTTAACGTGTGGTAAAAGAGCCAGGTTTACTGGCAAAACAATTACGAAATAGACAACGACGATAAAGAGCACTCTGCCTTCGCATTCCCTCCATGACAAGGGCCCTAAAGCAGGAAGGCCGGTGCGATATGGTAAGTCCGAGCAATAGCCTCACGGTGGTAGTCTCCAAGGACAAGACCGAGGGTCTGCCATACGTGGTGAAGGTGCCAGAGGGCCCTCTGGCTTTACATGCAAGCCAGACTACAAACTCATGGGCCTTCTAATCCATGTCATCTTCCATAAAGACGATCCCAATGAACATCGCCTATGTTATCCTTACCTGGTTATGGCTTTTTAGTAGCTAGCCTCCATGGCTCTTTTGGTCCGATTTGCCCTTACATAGCCAACCAGTAACTCGACCGCCACCTGGACGCCACCTGTTGCCTTCCAATGAACTACTCCATTGTGGCACCGACCCGTATTGCTCATATGTCCCCATTATTTCCTAAATCATGGTCTACAAATGAAGTTTCCATTGACTTCCTGTTGGCTCTTAGAGTAGCAACATTGTCCCAAAGTGAACATGTTCATTCCGGCAGAAACATTCATGAATATTGCCAACATGTGGCTATTCCGCATGTTCGCCCCACCTGCATCGCAGACATGTGGTTTCAAACACTATGGACCTCCTTTGCTTGCATCATCTTGGCACCACCTCGTGGTTATTTTTGCATCACCATCATCCACGATTCTAGTTGTTTTGCACTCACATCGACGACTCTTTCATAGGTCGTGTCGGCTCTCATCATTTAAAAAACGACTAAAAAAACATTATTGACAATTGTGTCGTGCACTTACTAACACATTTATCGGTTCAAACTTTGGAGCATCTTGTTTGTAAAGGTAGTAGTCTCATCTGAATTTTGAATCGTTACTAACACATTTACCGGTTCAAACTTTGGAGCATCTTGTTTGTAAAGGTAGTAGTCTCATATGAATTTTCTCACGATGATCATATGAATGGCAGTCACTAACAAAATAAAATAGGTCTGATGAAAACAATCCATATGATTTGAACCTGTACTTAATAATTACATTGTCGTAAACAGGAACCTGACAACCCATCACTTGTTTTCCCTTTGCCAAAGTCGAGCATGGCCCCGTTTGTTATTTCAAACTCCTTAGCCTAGGTTGTGTCTATGGTGTCATCCTCTAAGCTGAGGGCCACCATCACCCGTGGTCATCCATCGCACAAGCACCGAACCAAGCTATAATGCTCATGACTTTCGCTATAATTCCATGACATTTTTCAACAGTAGATTCACCAGATCTTAGTCGTCCTACAACCTCGCCACTTGTGCCCTTGCTGCTGGTCTATTGCAACAACGTGCCATCTCTAGCACCCTTGTTCTTGCTCTGGCAACTCCCAGCCCCGTCACAACGTGCTCAAACTTGAGCTCATTCACAGGTCCACCAAGTCGCCTCCAGCCCTGGCCATTCCTGTGCTTGCACGTTCCTATTCGTCGTTTGTTCATCTTATAATATAATAAAAGGCATTCGTTTGTTGTCTTGGAATTAGATAAAAATAATCTTATTTTTGTTGGTGTTTTCAAATTTTGTTGCGTGTATTTTGAAATGAAAGATTTTAATTACGTCCGCGAGACCCAAATATGGTCTATGGGACCTCAAATATGGAAGTACAATTACTCAAATCATATCATATGATCTTTAATATCTTTGAGAAGGTTGTTCCTTCTCCTGCTGATTTGTGTTAGCAATTCTCCAACTTTTTTTATTTTCTTGTCTTCAAATAAATCTGTAATAAACTCGTTCCCAAGTGTTTCTTTGTATTTGTCACGGATATCTGAAAAACTCGGGCATTTATAGATGAAGTGTTCCTCTGTCTCTACTGCCCTTGTGTTGCCCTTGTGCTGCATAGAGTACATATCCTTTCTTCCCATTGTTCTTTGGGCGTTGTCCATCTCCCTGTTTCACATCTAAGCCTATGAGAGCTAGTCCTTATCCGAGCAATGAGTATTTTTTCCTTCCACTTGATTTCAGCGCCTATATACGCTTTTTCCTTGTGGTCATACGTTGGGTTAAAATTTGCAATATAATATTGTCTTTTCCTGCTTGCATTTTTCCACATTCCACTTCGAACTTTTCATTCACATAATTTTTAATGTCTTTGTTGACATTTGGGCATTCATTTATGTTGATTTCCCAACGTTTCATCCATTTCTGATTTTGTTTCATCCACGTATTCTTTCGCCTATGCAACTCTTCGTCCCTAGCTGCTCTAGGCCATCTATCATTTGTCATGTTTTCTGTTTTTTTCAAGTAACATAACAACTTGGTCATAGCAATTGCTTCTAAAGGGAACATTCCGGTTTCAGCTAGAATAATTTCATAAGGGGTTGTGGCCTTAATTTTGAGAAAGTTTGTGATTAGATATTTTTGAATCCTTTCTATTTGCCTCCATTTTGCATTTGTTGTGCCACTAGCCCACACCTCGCAACCATACAAGAGAACCGGTGTAACAAGTAGGCCAAATAAGACCTTGGTGGTCTTCCAGTCCCACAACTCGGCATTCCTACAACTGTTTTGAAGTGCATATAGTGCTCTCCAGCCACTTTGAGTTCTTTTCATCCTACATGTATTCCAATTAAGTTTGTCATGAAAGTCTATGCCCAGGTATTTGTATTCTACTACTACATCAAGCGGTTCTCCTGCAAACTGAAATTTGAGTTGTTGCTTCTTCTTTTTTTTTGAAAAAATCATAATTTTTGTTTTGCTCGTGTTCACTGCATCCCAACTTCTTTACAAAAGAGTTCTAGAGCTTGAAGGTGATCTTCTAGATCTTTGGTTGTTTTGGCCACAAGAATTACATCATCTGCATACATGAGGAGTTTTACCACATATTTGGCTAAATGCACACCCTCTCCCCCAAATTTGTTTATCCATTCTTCTAACTTGTCAATGTACAACCCAAATAAGGTCGGAGATAGAGGGCAACCTTGTTTGACACCTATGTCACTACCAAAACATTCGAGATAACCCTTCCTGTGTTACGATTCTAGCCTTTACATGCTCATATAGTCCGTGAGCTGCTGCCTCTGTAGTGAATTGGAACCTCTAGCTCTTCCATACTGCTCCATAATTTTTTCCTAGGCACTTGTGTCAAATGCCTTTTTGAAGTCTACAAAACAGCAAAAAGCCTCCTCTTTTTTGTCCCATATTTTTTCCACTATGTGTACGAGCGTGATACGGTGATCAATAGTTGAGTGCTTGGGCCTAAAAACTGCTTGCCCCTTTGCTCTCTTTCCCTTTTCTTACGCCCATATGTTGATCCTACGCTCTATCATACTCCCAAACAACTTTGCAAAGAGAGGGTTGATCATGATAGTTCGATAGTTTGAGGGATTATTTACATCTCCACTTTTAAACAAAGGAATGGTCAAGCTAGTTGTCCACTCAGTAGGGAAGCCATTTTGTATGACCTCATTGAAAATTTCTTTGATTTGCGGTGCCAAGATATCTACCCCCCATTTTATATGCTCTGCTTGAAGATTGTCTATGTCACGGGCTTTACCAGTTGCTAACTTTTTTATCCCTTGAATAATGTCTTCAATTGTGAAAAGTTCTTTCTTGACAATGATAGTAGGGGGTGTCTCCTATTGGTTACTACGCTGATACAGTTGTTTTGAATACTCCAACCACTGATTAACTGTTATGTTATTTTCGGTTTGCATCCTTTTCACGCTTAGTTCCTTCCAAAATTTCTTTGGTTCATGCTTCCCTAAATAAATAAATTCTTCCCTCCTTGTTTTAGTGTATTCTTCTTTTTTTGCCCTTACCGGTTTCTCATATGCTTTTTTGTTTGCTCTTGTTTTACCCGTTGGTTCCTTTAGTAATCTTCGCATTTTTTTGCAATCTTCATCGAACCATGGGTTGGTTGGGAAGCTATTCCTTTCTTTCTTTTTAGGTTTAGCTCTCTTGCATTTGTTTAGAGCTTCTTGAATAACTTGCATTAACCATTCACTCTTCTCTGTAATCTCTACTACTTGTGATGTAGTTCTTCCCTTTCCTGTAACTTATTATTTAATATTGCTCTAAAATTCTATCGATTTTCATCTGTTAAGAGAATGTTTCCCTTGTGAGGATATTTATTTTGATTGCCTTGCAAGTGTTTTTCCCTTGGTTTGTCTCCATGCATTCGAAGTTTCATAACAATTGGGTTGTGATCTACTTAAGTTCCACTTGGAGAATCTTCCACTTCTAGCTCCTCTATTTTTGGTATGTAATTTCGTGAGCATATTACATAGTCTATTACACTTTGTCCCTTATATGTTTTGCATGTATACTTTCCCGAATTTTTCCATTTGTTCATCCCATTGCAAATAATCAAGTTGTTTGTGTTGCAAAGACCTAACAACTCTTCTCCATATTACGTGATAGCCCCATGCTCATCTTCTGAAGTCCTGGTCCACTGTTGATTTTCTTCTTTCGGCATCCAAAGAGGATTAATCTCAATATCTTCGTTACCTTCTAGAATGTTAGCTTGCTTATTTGATGTCCTTGCATTGAAATATCCAATTAATATAATATCCCCCAACTTACTGTATATTGAAATGTCTCTTTTTAGGGAGGAGTATGGGTCTTCTTTGTTAAGGTCATGTTTCTTATAGAATTTAGAATTCTTGGGAGCAAAATAACATGTTGCTATGCTAATAACTGACTTATTTTCTAGGATCTTTATCCAAATGTATTGTTTGTTTTCATCTTGTTTTTCAATTTTAATGACCCTATCCCATTCCTCTTTTATTAAAACCATAATACCCCCATACCCTTTGCCATTTTTTGCTTCTTTATTCCATATTGCTATTTTTTTGTATCCCACAAATTTTGGAGTCCTACATCATTGGCCAGACCCTTAGCACCATGGACAACCTCCAATTCCACTACATGGACATCTTTTACCCAACATGCCTGCCACTCTACGTTGGTTTGTTGCTTGACAGATGGCATTTTAAGTCTCAGTTATGGCACGTTGCACGTGGCACTATCTCTTTCTCGCTGCTATCTAGTGGCATTTTACTCATTATCCCATATGCATTATGTGTGGATAGATTAATACCTTATATTTCATTCTGTTCAAATGGTAAACGTAGACATCTTTAGAAGAATATTCTCTTCAAACATTCTTTAAAGGTTCTTTTTGGGATTGAACAACCTCTCTTTATCTTTTTGCTATTCAATGAGCTTTTGTTTTTCTCGCATCAAATTATTCTCTTAAAATATTCTTTGGAGGTTTTTTTTTGGGATGGAACAACTTCCTCTTATTAGTTGAGCTATCAAACTAGTGTATATATATATTCATTGAAAAGCTCGAAAATTCTCTTAAAATATTCTTTGGAGTTTCTTTTTGGGATGGAACAACTTCCTCTTATTAGTTGAGTTATCAAACTAGTTACGAGTTCAAGTATATATATATATATATATATTCATTGGAAAGCTCTTTTCGAGCTTGATCCAATAGAATCATTATTTTCATGTTTTGTGAAGACTTATTCAAACTACTGAAACATCATTCTTTGAAGGTTCTTTTTTGGGATTGAACAACCTCTCCTTATCTTTTTGCTACTCAATGAGCCTTTGTTTTTCTCACATCAAACTATTCTCTTAAAATATTCTTTGGAGGTTCTTTGTTTTTTTGGAAATCGATGTATCAAACTAGTTACGAGTTCAAGTTTATATATATATTCATTGGAAAGCTCTTTTCGAGCCTAATCCAATAGAATCATTATTTTCATGGATCCCACTGACTTAAGAATACATGTTCCATTTCATCATGCAACTATAATTTCTTTCCTTAGCAAAACTTGCCCACCAAACATAAGCTTCATCTCTTAAAATTTTGCAAAGGTAGCATGACCAAAAAGGATTATTAAAATATAAAGATCTAACAACATCAATGTCATCCTTTCCATTGAAAACTGACAACTCCATGAACTCAACCTAAAGTTTTTCAGTTTTTTTACAAATCTTCTTTATTCAATTTTATCAACAAATAAATCTTTAAATTTTCTTAAAAACAAATTAAACTACAAATGATTTGCTTACGATGGTTGACAAAAATATCAATAAATTAATTTTGTGCGATTTGAAAAATTGTCACTATGACATAGGACTATGTGAAATATATTCAAAATTGTCAGACTCAAATTACTTTTTCTCGTAATGCTCCTTCACTGCATTTTTTCCTATCACCTATGCTTAATTCTTTTTCCAAACTTTGTTCCACAATGCATGTACATTATTCTCAATCCTTTATGGTACGATGCCATCAATGTTGATATTCGTCCTCCTTTACCTTGTTTTTTTTTTAAACCTATGCAATGTTCTTGAAATCATTTGTCTACTCTCCTTTTATGGTAATGAGTTCCAAGATCAACACCATTATTTAATTAGAGGTGGAATTCAAGATCAACACCATTATTTAATTAGAGGTGGAATTAACTTTTAAATAATCAAGCCTGAGGAAACGATCGTTTTCGAGTTCAAGTGTCAAAATTTTGAAAACAAACCACACATACAATGACAACCACAACAAAATTTTGCAGACCAAAGAAGAGGACATTTTGCTCCGATTAACTCAAACAACAGGAAGGAAGCAACACCACAATCACATTAGTAATGGAAAAACATTTCGAAAAGCACTATAAAGCTCCACGCATAACATTTTTCGTACAAATTTAAAAATTATATTGATTATTATTTTTTAAATGAAAATAATGTTCTTTTCTAATATGGAATTGGAATTGTTCTTTGCAACGAAGAAGCAAAGATTTCATTGCGCGCAGTAGTCACCTTACAGTGCGGGTCCCACCATTCGGTCTACTTCGTTGACATACGGTGGGACGTGACCCCACGATGCCCCATCTTACAGTGCGGGTCCCACCATTCGGTCTACTTCGTTGACATACGGTGGGACGTGACCCCACGATGCCCCATCTGACGGTGGCTGAGGCCATGGGAGTTATAATCTATTTGTTTTGATTAAATTAAATACGAAATATCTCCAAATGTTGAGGGTGCTGATAGGTTTCTTAGATCTTTAACCAGTGGAAATGGAGCTGACATATGAGCTAAAAAAAAAAAAAAAAATTTAGAGTTTAAATTTTTGTTATCAATTTAATATAATATCATAATAATATAAATATTGTATTATAATAACATAAATATATTTATTTATTTTTATTTAATATAAATATATTTATTTTATTAATTTTTTTGATTTGGTTATTTTGATAAATTTTTATGATTAATCTATATAAGGTTGAGTGGTCTCCTTTCAACCATAACCCTTCAAGCAATATTTATTATTATGTTATAATACAATAATTAAAATAAATTTTATTATAATGTTATAATAATGTAATGTTTCCATCAGGTTCCATTAGCTGCTGGGTCAAAGTGCCAATAATGAAATATAGACAAGATTTATCATGTTATAACAAGAAAATATAGATAAAACTTATTATAATGTTATTATCATTGAGTGCTCCCACCAAGGTTCCATTAGGGGTTAGGTCAAATGATTGCCCTACTCCTAGGTTCTCCCACCGTACCTTCTCTGGATAAATTAGTTAAAAAAAAAAAAAAATTATACTTAAAAGAAGCTTTCAAAGAATGTTGGAACCACCACCACACCTCGCTACTTTACAGAACCAGATCGGAATTAGGCACCGCAAAGACGTCAGCAACAAACATTGAAATTAGTGGAAGCACAGTACCGAGCAAAGAATAAATTTGACTCAATAAAATATTTTGAATTAGAAAACGATAGATTAGACTTGAGCCCAGTTGTGCTGTCTTCAGAAGGTTTTTTAAAAAAAATGGTGTTTTCACAGGTAATTTTGGTAGGTTGTTTTAATTTAATTTTGTAAATAGTTACTGATAGATTAGACGGGCCTATGAAATTGAACTTGATAAGACATCGGGCTCTCAAAAGAGTCATAATTTTGAATACCTGGCCAATCAATAAATGTATGGAAGCAGGACTGAAGCAGAGCACGGGGATACTGAAGCAGAGCCGATAGAACGAAGAATATTTGAACTGTACACTCCAGACAAGAAATATCAGCACAAAAAAAAATTAAAGGGTTTGCGGCAAAGGGTTTTTGCGAGCAAGGAGGGTTTGCGGCGGAGTATTGTATTAAACATCTATTTCATCGGGTAAGCATATTTTTTTGTCCTCTTTCGATTTATAAAACAATTTAAGTAGGTAGGAGAAATACATTCGTTATAGGGGTTTGCGGCAGAAGGTTTTATTATCGGCAAGGGTTTGCGGCGAGAGGGTTTGCGAGCAAGAGGGTTTTATTACACTTTTATTTCAACGGATCAATAGTACAGAGGGTTCGGCTATAAAGGGTTTGAAAATGGAAGAAGGGAAGCAACAATTGCAAGAACCAATATATGTCAATGAGAAACAGTATTGGAGGATATTAAGGCGTCGACAAGCTCGAGCAAGGGCAACAACAATGAAAAGGGCATATCAAAAAATAAAAATAAAAAATATTCTACCACATAAACGGGTGGAGAATAAGGAACAATCAAAGGCAAATCACCAAAATGAGTTTTCAGATGAGGAAGAAACTTACAGTCCGACAACTACACCACTCATGTGGGCACCAAGACTTTATGTGCAAGAGCTAATGAAGATGAAAGAGAAACTTGAAAGCATGGAAAGGAGGGAGAAATTAAGAGAAACTAAATCAGATGAGGTTATAAACACCATTCGGAGGCTGGAAAAAGAAAACAACCGGCTCAAGGAGCAAGTGTCAAAGCTACAAAACCTTGCAAACATGGGTCAACGTGAATGGCATGTCCTCAAACAAGCCATCCATCCCCCAATCAATGATGCAATAGAGGTGGAAAAAACAAATGCAAATCAAATAAAAGAGGTAGAGAAAACACTCCAAAACATTGAAACAAGAGAAAATGAGCTACGAAATGAATTAGCAAAGACAAAGACATGGTCTCAAGTAGTAAAAGAATCGGTCAATCAACAAAATAGTTGATAGAGAAGCAAGTAAAAATTCAAATAACGAGAAGAGAAAGAAAGACATGAGAAGTTAACAAATATAATCATCAAAGGGTTGAAAGATTATGGGGACGGGGAAGACACAAATCGTTTAACCGGGGAACTTCTTGTCGGATCGATTACAATGGAAGGGTCGGATAAAAAAAGTAAGCGAGAATTGGCGAGTGAGAGAAGGAGGCGAGAGATAGACATATTCGGGTCACATTGATGAGCTACGAGGATAAAATAAGGTTACTTAAAAACGAGAGGCATCTTTGAGAGGGTCACAATTTTATTTAGATGATGACCTAACATTTTTACAGCGGGAAGAAAGAAATAAGGAATGGGAAAAGGTGAGGGCAGCAAGGAATGAAGGGAAACGAGGCATATTTAAGAAATGGAAAGGCATACATCACATCTAAACAAATCAAAAAAAAAAATAGGGAGTATGGCTCGCCGGGAACATCTTACAATGGTAAGTTGGAGCTGTAGAGGTTTCCCTTGGAGAAGAGGACCCGGGTTAGGGCCCATTGCTAGAGACAAAGATATAATCATATTGACGAAACACATGAACACGATGGATGTAGGACTCCAGAATTTGTGGGATACAAAAAAATAGCGATATGGAATAAAGCGGCGAGAAAATGGCAAAGGGCATGGGGGTATTATGGTTTTAATAAAAGAGGAATGGGATAGGGTCATTAAAATTGAAAAACAAGATGAAAACAAACGGTACATTTGGATAAAGATCCTAGAAAATAAATCAGTTATTAGCATAACGGCATGTTATTTTGCTCCCAAGAATTCTAAATTCTATAAGAAACATGACCTTAACAGATAAGACCCATACTCCTCCCTAAAAAGAGACATTTCAATATACAGTAAGTTGGGGGATATTATATTAATTGGAGATTTCAATGCAAGGACAGCAAATAAGCAAGCTAACATTCTAGAAGGTAACGAATATATTGAGATTAATCCTCTTTGGATGCCAGAAGAGGAAAATCAACAGTGGACCAGGACTTCAGAAGATGAGCATGGGGCTATCACGCAATATGGAGAAGAGTTGTTAGGTCTTTGCGGCATATACAATTTGATTATTTGCAATGGGATGAACAAATGGAAAAATTCAGGAAAGTATACATGCAAAACATATAAGGGACAAAGTGTAATAGACTATGTAATATGCTCACAGAATTACATACCAAAAATAGAGGAGCTAGAAGTGGAAGATTCTCCGGGTGGAACTTAAGTCGAGATCACAACCCAATTGTTATGAAACTTCGAATGCATGGAGACAAACCAAGGGAAAAACACTTGCAAGGCAATCAAAATAAATATCCTCACAAGGGAAACATTCTCTTAACGAGATGAAAATCGGCAAAATTTTAGAAGCGAGTATTAAATAATAAGTTACGGAAAGGGAAGAACTACATCACAGTAGTAGAGATTACGGTAAGAGTGAATGGTTAATGCAAGTTATTCAAGAAGCTCTAAACAAATGCAAGAGAGCTAAACCTAAAAAGAAAGAAAGGAATAGCTTCCCAACCAACCCATGGTTCGATGAAGATTGCAAAAAAATGCGAAGATTACTAAAGGAACCAACGGGTAAAACAAGAGCAAACAAAAAAGCATATGAGAAGCTGGTAAGGGCAAAAAAAGAAGAATACACTAAAACAAGGAGGGAAGAATTGATTTATTTAGGGAAGCATGAACCAAAGAAATTTTGGAAGGAACTAAGCGTGAAAAGGATGCAAAGCTGAAAATAACATAACGAGTTAATCGGTGGTTGGAGTATTCAAAACAAGCTGTATCGAGCGTAGTAACCAGCGGGAGACACCCCCTACTATCATTGTCAAGAAAGAACTTTTCACAATTGAAGACATTATTCAAGGGATAAAAAAGTTAGCAGCTGGAAAAGCCCGTGACATAGACAATCTTCAAGTCGAGCATATAAAATGGGGGGTAGATATCTTGGCACCGCAAATCAAAGAAATTTTCAATGAGGTCATACAAAATGGCTTCCTTGCAGAGTGGACAACTAGCTTGACCATTCCTTTGTTTAAAAGTGGAGATGTAAATAATCCCTCAAACTATCGAACTATCATGATCAACCCTCTCTTTGCAAAGTTGTTTGGGAGTATGATAGAGCGTAGGATCGGCATATGGGCGAGAAGAAAAGGGAAAGAGAGCAAAGGGGCAAGCGGGTTTTAGGCCCAAACACTCAACTATTGATCATTGTATCACGCTCGGACACATAGTGGAAAAAATATGGGACAAAAAAGAGGAGGCTTTTTGCTTGTTTTGTAGACTTCAAAAAGGCATTTGACACGGTGCCTAGGAAAAAATTATGGAGCGAGAATGGAAGAGCTAGAGGTTCCAATTCACTACGGGGCAGCGAGTTCACGAGACTATATGAGCATGTAAAAGCTAGAATTAGAACACGGGAAGGGTTATCTGAATGTTTTGGTAGTGACATAGGTGTCAAACAAGGTTGCCCTCTATCTCCGACCTTATTTGGGTTGTACATTGACAAGTTAGAAGAATGGATAAACAAATTTGGGGGAGAGGGTGTGCATTTAGCCAAATATGTGGTAAAACTCCTCATGTATGGAGATGATGTAATTCTTGTGGCCAAAACGACCAAAGATCTAGAAGATCACCTTCAAGCTCTAGAACTCTTTTGTAAAGAAGTTGGGATGGAGGTGAACACGAGCAAAACAAAAATTATGATTTTTTCAGCAAAAAGAAGAAGCAACAACTCAAATTTCGGTTTGCGGGAGAACCGCTTGATGTAGTAGTAGAATACAAATACCCAGGCATAGACTTTCATGACAAACTTAATTGGAATACATGTAGGATGAAAAGAACTCAAAGTGGGTGGAGAGCACTATATGCACTTCAAAAGAGGTGTAGGAATGCCGAGTTGTGGGACTGGAAGACCACCAAGGTCTTATTTGGCCTACTTGTTACACCGGTTATGTTGTATGGTTGCGAGGTGTGGGCTAGTGGCACAACAAATGCAAAATGGAGGCAAATAGAAAGGATTCAAAAATATCTAATCACAAACTTTCTCAAAATTAAGGCCACAACCCCTTATGAAATTATTCTAGTCTGAAGCTGGAATGTTCCCTTTAGAAGCAATTGCTATGACCAAGTTGTTATGTTACTTGAAAAAAACAGAAAACATGACAAATGATAGATGGCCTAGAGCAATTAGGGACGAAGAGTTGCATAGGCGAAAGAATACGTGGATGAAACAAAATCGAGAAATGGATGAAACGTTGGGAAATCAACATAAATGAATGCCCAAATGTCAACAAAGACATTAAAAATTATGTGAATGAAAAGTTCGGAAGTGGAATGTGGAAAAATGCAAGCGAGGAAAAGACAATATTATATTGCAAATTTTAACCCAACGTATGACCACAAGGAAAAAAGCGTATATAGGCGCTGAAATCAAGTGGAAGGAAAAAATACTCATTGCTCGAGATAAGGACTAGCTCTCATAGGCTTAGATGTGAAACGAGGGAGATGGACAACGCCCAAAGAACAATGGGAAGAAAGGATATGTACTCTATGCGGCACGGGGGCGGTAGAGACAGGAGGAACACTTCATCTATAAATGCCGAGTTTTTCGGATATCCGTGACAAATACAAAGAAACACTTGGGAGAGAGTTTATTACAGATTTATTTGAAGACAGGAAAATAAAAAAAGTTGGAGAATTGCTAACACAAATCAGCGGGAGAAGGAACAACCTTCTCAAAGATATTAAAGATCATATGATATGATTTGAGTAATTGTACTTCCATATTTGAGGTCCCATAGACCATATTTGGGTCTCGCGGACGTAATTAAAATCTTTCATTCATTCACAAGTAATGGGTGGGCTACCCTAAAAAGATTCCCTGAACAATTGCTTATGAGCTGTCTTGTTTCAATTCCTTGACAACAATTCCCTTTAAAAATTAAGGTTTAAAGAGGTTTCTGTAAAAAAGCATCGTGTTTGTGGAAAAAAGAAAAAATAACATCACAAGCAGTAAAAGGTGTTCTTGACTGTGCACAACATTCCCGTTTCCGAACAGAGAGATCAATGTTGGAAACTACAATGATCAGCAAAGGCAATTTATTATAGACCCGTCACAGTCCAGCGCTAACTTCTGTATAAATACAACCGCCAAAAGTATGTATGTATGTGTACATGGATGTAGAGAGTTTTCTGGTCTTATGCATCCCAAGTATTCACAAAATTATGTGCCAAGCAGGACAAAAGGAAACAGGAGAAATTAAAGCATAAAGGAAAAAGGGTAAATCATGCTTTTTCTTAAAGAAAAAGGCATAAATCAACTGTTTCTTATTTCAGACACGACTGTGTGAGTTGTAATTCCGTATGTTAAAAAAAGAAGCCAAATCGTTAAACAATCGGCTCAATTATCAACTTAACGTGTGGTATCAAATTGCAAAACTTTCTTAAAAGTTGTTTTAAGTTTTCGAACAGGCAATAGTGCCCGTCAAATTTCGGGGCTGATTCCATTTTATTGTTTACGGATCTGACACCAGCATTTAAGGTTTAAATTTTAGGAATGAAATTCAAAATGGAAAGAAATATGTTAATTGGTAATTATTTGTTTGATTCTTTAAATAGTCGATAACTCGAACTAGGATTTATAGAGGGAAAACCCTCCATGACAAGGGCTCTAAAGCAGGAAGGCCGGTGCGATATCAGATATGGTAAGCCCGAGCAATAGTGAAAACCTACGAAACATATGACGAAACAAAACAAGATTCAATTCACACGAATGAGACAGTGCATGAAGGATTGAAATTTTTGTTTGCTCTTTCCTCACTGTCGGTTTTCATGAATATTCAAAAGAACATCTGGCCTTCTTCTGTAGATCTCTCAGAAAGTCGCATCTAAAACATTCCATTATATATCTCCTTCTTATTAAGATCGAACTGTGGTTCGTATAAAATAATTGATCTTAATTTAATAAAATTTTGTTCCAGTAATAATAATAGCTGGTTCTCCTTGCCTCGTTTGGTGCTTTACTTGCACGGTGTAGGCAGCGGGTTACTTATTTGTGTTGAACGTAGCTTTTCTTTATCCATCTTTGTGAAAAGTTCAACCGACTAAAACATCTTCTGAAAAAAAAAAAAAAAAACCATAGACTGTTTTCTCACACTATTTTTAAGCCGAGCTTAAATTAATAAACAAAAAATGCTAATGAAGTTAATTCATTTGTAAAAATTAATTGAACACGTTCTTGATTATTTTTTTACACTAACCATTTCTGAAGACAAAAACACAGAGCTTAAGTCTGAACATGTAGATTTGGTCAAGGTGATATATGTTAATTGCAAGCAAAAAAATGTCAATGAAATTGGTCCATTTGTAAAAATTAATTTAGTACGCTCCTCAGACCAGACACTAATCATTTTTGGCTTTAGAATTGAGAGGTTCAAGGTGTAGACCAATTGATTCCATCAAGTTCAAGGTGTAGACCAATTGATTCGATCAAACTTTAAGGCTTGCAGTTTTCTTAGTGTTTTCAAGGATGTAAAAAGTTTAAAATGATTGTGACATAGTGATCATAGGAGTTTTCTATGACAACCATAAAACCCCAACAACCTACCCAGATTTATAGCAACGGCTACCCAAATACAAGCACTTAAGACAATGGACTACCAAAGATAAGCTCCCTAATCTTGATAGTGTGACCAACTATGATGAGCAGGAGACTTAATTTGTTTAAAGAGAAATAAAAAATATTAATAATAAAAATGAATTATACATAAAAAGATAACAATTTAATTAATTTTTTGATATCGAAAAAACAGCATATTCCATAGGTGTTTAAACCTTCTGTTCTTTTAACGTTAAAGGCATTTCATTCTATCTTAATGGATTTAACTTGAGAAATAAAAAATATTAATAATAAAAATAAATTTTACATAAAAAACAATTTAATTTAATTTTTAAGATCGAAAAAACAGCATATTCCATAGATGTTTAAACCTTCTGTTCTCTTAACGTTAAAAGCATTTCATTCTATCATAATGGATTTAACTTTGTCGGAAGGGACCATCAAAATGGAAATGCGCATGATTTAACCTTTACTATGGTTCTGCAAATGTCTTAACTGATGGGTCGCCTAAAAGATTTTACTGCTTTTTACAGGTCATTTCCCTGAAAAAGTAAGAATCTCGTCTCAGAATGGGGTACACTGGTCTAGAACCAGGCCCATAGTTGCCCTAACAAGCCCAAGAGCCGCGTGTGGCCGGAGGAGAGGAAAAGACAAAAGAAAGTACAAGGACATTTGACGGTTGTCATTCAGGGAAGTGAAAGTACGAAACCCGCACAAAGCCTGTTCTTGACGCGCACCATACTAACCACTTGGCACATCAAACGGCATAGATTCAGATTCCAGTTAGTGCTAGGAAATAAGTCTTTAAAACGAAATTATTATTTCAAAAACTGACTGAGATAGGGTAGTTGGTAGTAGATAATCACTTCAGTCTGAATAGATTTCAAATTTCAGTTAGTATCATGAAAGAAGTTATTAAAACAATGCCTATAGTTAATTCAAAACCCATCATTATCTTCTATAGGAAGGGATAAACCTGTTGATAACCCATCATTAATTCAAAACCCATCCCTTCTATAGGAAGGGATAAACCTGTTGATAAGTTATCGTCAATTTGAAATTCATCATTATTTTTTATAAAAAGATAGACTTGTTGAAAACCGTAGACTGATTCAATTTCTTTAAAAGATAAGATTATAAAAGTTTTTTACTAAATAAAAAATTAACGATTTGACAGAAAGGAGAACCAAAAATCCAAAAAATCAAAAAAATTTTCCATATCGTTGGAAAATTAAACAATTAAACAATTAAACAATTAAACAAATCTTCGGAGCACAGGGGAACAAAAAAATATCAAGGAATTTGACGAGTTGTCTTCCTGTTTAAATGAAATGCTCCAGCGCGAAGGGAAACGGCTATTGGCAAATAAAAAAGGGGACCTGCATCGGGGACTTCCAATTCTGTACAGATTTTACGGCGGTTACTGTGACTCTGACTCGAACACGGGTTGATCGGACGGGGGTTTGTTGGAATATATCAACGGAAATATGATAAGCTCGGGCATGAATGTGAGCATGACCGTGTTAGGTTTTGCAGTGAGCGTGCTGTTCATTATGTTCGTGTGCATGCGGCTGCTGTGTGCCAGATTGCAGTTCAGAGATTCGATAACCAGAAGAATTGAATCGTCCTTGTTTCGGCGGGGATTCGGCAGCGTAAGTGTGGCTTGAACTTCCAAGAATGCCGTTATTTTGAGATTTTCCTTATGCGAGACTATTTTTATGTTTTAATTTTATTTTTATTTTCGGGAAATAAGTTTATTTCAGGCATTTTTCGGTTTCATTGAAAGACGGTAGATATGGCCATGCTGCACCCCTTGACTTTGCCAGAGAAATATTATCTTTATAAAAAAAAGTTAATTATAGTAATTTTCTTGAAGTCGATTCACAGTTCTAGTGATTTGCTTAAATTAGGCAGAGGTGGGAGACAAAATTTCGGGCACTTTAGCGAGAAATGAGGTTAATTATTTGACAAATTTCGACGCAAATAAGCAAATTAATGGTTGTATCGTGTATCTTTTATAAAAGGTTATTTTGAAGTTTGTTGAGGCAGCAACATGGATTGGATCTAGATAAAGATGCCGTAATTTTGGAGATAACAGAGGGGTAGTAGGGTGGAATGCAATTTCATGTTAAGAATATGTTACTAAAAATTGGAGAAGAAGACTATAGAAAGTAAAAAGGTAACCAGCCTGTACACGTGCAGCTACGGAAGTACATGCAACCGGATTTGTTCGTGCAAATTGACGGTGACAGGATCATTAAGAATGGAGGGAAAATTGGACCGTGTAGAATTTGAGTCACCGGTGTATTTAACAAAATGCAACTCAACCTCTGTTCTTGTAAATGTTAAAGAATAGCCCTTACCCTCCCTTGCAGTGGATTCTATGTCTGAATTGTTTGAAGAAACAAGAATAGAGAAGCAATGAGAATTTATTAACAAGAAAGAGAGAATGGTGATATAACTTTGACTTTTCACATAAACTCTCTTTCTTTTAAAGGAATAAGTAAGATACCATATTTTGTTTGATAACAAAACTTTGTTGTCCCATAGGTTGTTTTGGTCTCATAAACTTTGAAAACTTTCTTCTTTTTGCATTTGTGTCAGTTGTTTTCAATTTGTTAGACACTTTAATCTCTCAGTTTTTACATTTTCTACTTTCTGGTTTAGTTTTTACCAATTGTGTCTTTCTTTAAGATTGTTGTTTTTTATTCGAAAAATGCTTAACACAAAGGACAAATGTATTTCAACACACCACATTAGCCAGGTATTGCAACAAACTGAAGGATCAGGGAATTTGCCTCTATGTTATTGTTTGATTGGATTGGTGGATTTGTCCTGTCTAAAGACGTTCCATAGTTCATACAAATCCTATATTTTCAAATACTGTTAGATATATTAAATCGAATTTTCATTACAAAGCAGTTTTAGACAGAAGCCTCATAAGTTTGGTCGAATCATCTTCAACTAGAAGATAGTTTTTGTCTCTATGTTTTTAAAGTACCTTACAAACTACTTTTAAAGGCATCTTCCCTTCATTTATTCTAAGATATCTGATAGATTGATCTGATTTTTCATCACAAAATTAGTTTTAGACAGAATTCTCATAAGTTTAGTCAAATAAACTTTGACTTGAGATAATTTTCTTTTGTATGTTTCTAAAGTACCTCTCAATCTACTTTTAAAGGACTTTTGGCTTCTTTTACTCTGAGATATATGTCACAAACCTTTGTTACAAGGAAATGGAAACAGGAAATAAAATGGAAAAGAAGAAGCAAAAAGTGTTTCAGGGTGAGAAATGCTTTAGATTATTTATATATATAAAGAAATCTGAATTTTGTATAAATTTTGAACTTCAAAATAATAGGTTCAGGATTGGTATGAAATTAAGGAGGTAACCCTTGAGAGCAGTTGAATTGTGGGGTGAGACAGTAAGGGAGTCGGCTTTTTACTGGTGCAAAGAGTCTGTCAAAAAATGTCGTGTCCTATTGTATAAAACATTCTTGATCTGCAAAGTAGCCCTATGATCTTATGTATTTTCTTGATACAAACTGTGTCTGAATATAATCCTTACAGTCCAAGACAAAAGCATTTCAATTTAATCACCTTTTCATTGTCCTTTGGTCTCATAGTAAACAGTTGGGCCGAGTGAAAAGGCCATTGAATTAAGATCTTCCATCTTGTGAGACTAAGATTTCCACACCACATGCCTTGTCTTGTCCTGTCATCATCCTAGATTTTTTATTATACATTATTTGATCGAGCTTCTCACTCATGTGATCAAGGCACTCATACACATCCTCTAAGCATGGTTTGTCCTTGTCAAATATGCAAAGGGATTAAAAAATAGGACCAGGTAGAGTATTTATGTCCTCAACCTACCTCTAAAAAGCTTCTTTCAATCAGCGAATGATTAAATCCAACATGTTTAACATTATTTGAACATTCACCCTTCTAATTTTCCACTCATGGGGAACTGCCATCTCTATAAGTGGCTGAGGCAATTTAAAATATACCAATATAATAAAAGTGAAAGTGCAATTAGTTTCTGCATATTGGAGATGCTGTAGAGCGACACATAGCTTATATATTCCCAAAGATGTGCATGATTAATGGCGTTTATGTGGAATTTAAAAAATGTCACTCCATGTTGTCTAAAAACCAAGATGTTAATGAGAGATTGATGGTCGATATTTTTTTAACTACCTAAAACATTTGAAACCCAAGAATTTCTTGAAGTTTATGTTGTGGTCTTGCTGGTTGCAAATGGAGGTGTAAATGTGGTGGATTATATCTTGGCTAACCAATTGTTGAACCCACATGTTTAAGTTTTCCTCATCTGTGACAGGCTCCCCTTTTGGACCATGCTGTGTTAACCTTTACTCTTTGTGCATCCTCAAAACATCTTCTCATGTCCCCACTACTTTCTATACCACATTTCACGTTGATACTTGGTATATCATTGACTATGCAACCTGCCTTTCATAACTTATGTTTGGTTATTATTTTCTCTCTATCATCATAAACAAATATGATTTCCTCTCACATGTATTTTGGGAGATAGCTTTGGAATCCTTTCCTCTTACAATACATCACTTTGCATCACCTTATCCTCATGAACCATGTCCTATAAATGGTGGTACAATGATGATCACAACTCTACGCATCAAAGGCTTTGCTTTTCCCTTGCCGATGATTCCCTCTTCATATCAGCCATGAAGAGAAAGTATTAGTGTCTCCTTTGTTAAAGGAAAGGGGAGTTTCTTTCATAAAGGCAACAACTCCTTGATGCCCTCCACCACTCTCCAAAGATATTCTAGTGTACCCTACTCTCACTCCCCCAACTAATCTATTATGTATTTATCATTGTTATCATTCATCCCTTCTTTTGCTCCTTGTTTTCTTCAAGAGACATTCAAAGAGTTATTCGAAGGCTATGCACTAGCAGGTCGGATAAGCCTCAAATGCATCATGGATTCACATGTTTCCCCTATAATGAGCCTCTTTAATGAGGTGCTTTGCTTAGGGTTTCTCCTACTTAATTACAATACATCATCCATCCTATTTATAAATCAGGCGATAGCTTGAGCCCTAATTGGAGGATCATTCTGATTAGCCATACTTTTTACAAATCTTGTGCCATGGTTGTGGAGATGAAGACTTTTGATAGCTTTGAGCAAGACGAGGCTGCTTTTTAGAAGGTTTTTTAGACAAGTGAGTGCATCTTCACCCTCCAAGCTATTATTAAGGAGCCTTATTAGTGGTCTTCTAAAGTCTTTTGTTTCTTTGTTGACTTTAATAAGGCCTTTGATTCTGTTTGGAGACATCCCTTATATAAAATTGTGTCATATTATTTCACCATTGCTATCATGAGATTCTATGAGATGATCATTGGTTGATTTCATACCACCATGGCTTCTTGGAATTCATTAGGCGTAACATAGCAGTCAAGTAGGGATGCTTTCTCTCATTGATTTCTCTTTGGTCTCTATATTGATGACTTGGAGGACATTTTTCCAACCACATATTTATATGTATGATAGTTTAGTAAGTTATATTTTGATTACAATATTTCTTTTATTGATGATGTGGTACCCTTCTCTTTCTTTGTTGATGACCTATACAGGTAGTGGGACACCCTTTTTTGTTTTATGATCTTAGATTTGTGGTCTTCAACACATACGAGGATGCTCTTACTAGATTTTTGCTTCTTTTACAAAGTGGAACATATGGAGATTATAACGACCTATACTTTTTTGGGATTTCAATGCATCCCTTCATCCTTCAACATAGAGTTGTCTCTCAATTGCGTATTGGAATGATATGCTTTGCCATGTGTTCTTGAGTGCTAGTGCTTCTAGATGCATTTTTGGAACATCCCTTCAATGAGATGCTTCTTTGACACCATCATTAAGTCCACTTATTTTTATGGTTTTGAGGTTTGGGGCTCCACCATGGGACTTACTGATTGGACTTGGATTGAGATGGTTTATGCTTTCATCCTCCAATGTATGATTTGTTAAAACAAACATTTTTGCAAATTATAGTCTAGTTTGAGTTTGCAACTTAGTCCTTTCGGCTTGAGAATAACTTCAGGCTTTCCTTACATCTTTATAGGTTATGGTGTATGCGACCTATAATCGTAAGAAATATCTGTATTTGGCCCTCTGTTCTTCTGAGACGATTCCCTCTTCGAGGCCTATGGGATGTCAATGGTGTCTAGTATTTTGAGGGGGTGGACTCTAGTTTGCCTTGATCTTTATTGATAGCCTTTCCATTTTACTTACTTCTTCAATGCTTTTGTTGCCTTCTTCCCATGTGGAAAGCAATTAATATATATGTGTGTGTATGTACGTCTCTTTTGCTGCCTTCTTCCCATGTGGGTAATGATTAATACACACATGCAGATATATATATATATATATATATATATATATATATATATATATATATATATATATATATATAGAGAGAGAGAGAGAGAGAGAGAGAGAGAGAGAGAGAGATGCCTATGAGGTTTGAAGCAAGAAGTAGGGAGTGAAGAGTTTCATACCATAAATCAAGGTTCCAATCTCATGGGTGAACCTTAACATTTAATCAAATGACATGAGCTCAAGTGGTTAAAAATGTGGACTTCCAAGGTGGAGACCAAGGTTCAAATCTTGCTAGGTGATATATGCATAAGTGCCAAAGTGTTATTGTATTAATACCACTATGTGGTTGGTTGAAATATCATGGTAATGTGGTCATGGTGTAATATGGTAGGGGCCAGTTTCAATCCCATATAACCGATTATACATATACATGAGTTATTTGGACCTCCCTTTCTAGTGTCCTAGCCTCATGATGGCTTTTTATGACCAACATTTTTTTTTGCAAATGATTGTTCATGTCATCACTCAATTGGACTAACCATGGCATCACCAAGCACATGGCTTGGGGAGTTCCCTTGGCCAACTCAAAGTTGCTCTCATTAGCTGCATATTGAGACCTATCTTCATAATCTTCTTGGAGATAGGATTTGTTGTCTTTGCTCACTTTGGGAGGTGGAGTATGAGGATCATTTGATCTTTACATGTCCCTTTTATAATGAGATTTAAGGGAGATTCAAATAATTTTTTTATATAGAGAATTTAGAGGATCATTCTCCACTTTATTTTGCTTCTATGATCAGATATACCTGATGCTTTTTCTTTGCAAGGTGGTTACTTTTAGGTGGATGGCTCTTTTGAGAACTTTCAAATCCATCGAGTTGATTACCTTCATCTTCCAACTCATATTAGACAATGAAGGCACTAAACTTCCCATGGAAAGGATTGATTCACATATGGATGAAGAAAGGTTGGTGTGATGATTCTCCTTTGTGCATATTGTTTATAAAATATCACACTCTTATTTGTAGCACAACCATTATGGTTTGCTATGCCCCTAGTGTCGAGTACCCTTTGGATCTTTGGATCAACGGTCTAGGTTTCAAGGTTAGGCACACATCAATAGCTTCTTCTCTACTGCTAGAAACTTGACCTTGTATCACCTATTCTCTCCTTCTCAGCCTTTCATAGTTCCCAATGTTTATTATTTGATCTTACATTGGCTCTCTTGAGGTGTTAGATGATATCTTCAACTTTTCAACCAATAGGTCTGCTTTAGATGTGTGACATTGACCCCTCATGGTTTTGGTCTCCAACTTTGGTTCGCATTGAGTCCTTGTTTGTTGGAGAGCTCCCTCTCCCAACTACATGACTTGAGATCTATGTTCTAGGGTTCCACCCTTTAGCGTTTACCCCTTTTCCTTTCTCATGTAGTTTGGTTGTTTGTGTGCTAGCTTTTATTTTATGAGGGTTTTCTTCCCTTTTACCCTTATACTTTTTACTTTAACAATATTGTACTTTTGAGGCCCATCATTAGAGGACATTAACATAATTTCATTTCATTTCATTCATTTCTAATGTCTTGAACTAGCGATCCCATGTGAGATTGCTTATTTATCAAAACTGTTGTGCTGATTTTCTTGTAAGTTATGGCTACATATTCTTTCGATGCATTCCTTACTATATTATTGTACTATTTGCTTCCAACAAGGGTACCTACACATAAAATGCTATACCATTAAGAAAAAAAATTCCACCTTGTATCATCTTAGAGACAATCATTGAGCTTGGGGAGGGGGTTCAAATTGAAATCTTGGTGAAGATTGGCCTACAATAGGTTATCTTGAGTGGGTTTGGGTTTATATGCAATTGTTCATTTCCTAGATTCATTTTAATTTTAAACCAAGGAGGTGTTCTATGATTTGGGATTGTTATCACCATTTTTTAAGCCTTCCCCTTTTCCAAAGAAGTAGATGCCACCAAACTTGTGCTCTTGAACTTTGATTTTGGAAGCTTAGAGAAAGTGTACACCCAAGCTCTTGTTCTTCTTGACTTATTAGCTCCTTTCACTATGCAGTCAGCCACAATCTACCTCTAAAAGTCCCCTTGGCTTCAAAATATTCTTTTGAATGTGCACTAACAGTCTCATAGTTTGTTGTGCGACAGGAAGAAATGACTGCAAAGTGTGGGCATTCTAAAATCTCAAAAAGTTAGACAAAGCAAGATTGATCTTAAAAAAGGAAAAGGAAGAATGCATAAATCTTAAAAAGAATTGACTTCCATCATTGTAGAAGTACTAACAATTTGTGCGAGCCCTATAGAGTCCAATTGTGTAGAAAACTTGAGAAAACATGTGCTGTGCAACGCTCTCTCAACAACTTTTCGCCTCTGCATTTAGCATCATAAATGAGAGAAAAGGAGAGATTGGCCATTTCCTGCAGGCCACAAATGGCTTGGGAAATGGTAATGAGAAATAAAACCTTTCCCAAGAAACAAATTTTCCCTTCAAGAATTAACATGGGCAGCCAGAAACATCTGTTTCTGTTGCTATCTCATTTCCCATGCGTTTTGAACAAGATGCTGCTAGGAGTCCCATTTCATGTACTATACTTCAAGTATTTTATTTGAAGTTATCTTAATTTATTGGCCAGTCTTAAACTTCTTTAAACTTCCTTGTGGACATTTGATCGAAGATATATAAGACGATCCTTTGAAAAGTGACGGGTGCATTGCACAAACCAAAAGGCATTCGATTATATGCATAAATTCCATTCTCTACTACAAAGGTTGTCTTTAACTTATCCTCCTTTGCGATGCTAATCTGATTATAGCCCAAGAATCCATCTAGGAAAGAGTAAATTTCATGTCCCGCTACCTCTTCCAATATCAAGTCTGTGAATGACATGGGAAAAGGATCTTTTATTGTTTACTGCATTCAGGCTCTGAAAATCTACACATTCGAGTCCGGTTAGCCTCCTTCAAAGTGATCACTATTGGTGACACCCACTCATTGACTATCACTTTGAAGATTGATGGCTATTGAAGCCTTAATATTAATGTAAATCTCACAAGATAATTATCACATGATTAAATATATGATAGCCGCAATACAGTAAGATCAAAATAATAATGTAAATAGGATAATATGAGCCAACTAATATGTGAATCAAGGCTAATAATATATCAACTAACATTCATTAATAAGCAACAATATGAATGTAAATAGCCTGAATCATACATGTACAAAGCATGTATTACAACTTACAATATGTCGCTCAAATGTATGCAATCTTTATTACTCCTCTTTCTCTTACAAATGTATCATAAAACTCTCATACAATGATAATGCTTTATACTCACTATGTAGACAATGTAGACTCTGTAGGCAATGTAGGTGATGTAGACTATGTAGATGATAGAGTAATATATAGCCATTGTAGGACGACTCTTTGGTTACTTGACTCTTCCTTTTCCTTATGCCAAGTCTCATGACTCTTGGCTTCTCTACTTGACACTTGCATACACATGACTCTATCTTGTATGCACACTTGGACATGACTCTTCACATAACACATCCTAATCTAAGAACACATGTGCACACTTACATATAAGACACTTGTGCATATTTACACACATAACACTTGCACACTCATTTACATGACACTTGTGCATTTCCTGCACATTATTACATTACATAAAATATTTACTCACACTCTAATCTAGGACACAACCCTAATATAATATTTACAAGGATGTACCAAGGAGGTACATTAGCATGTACCAAATAATGTAATATACTCTAACAAAGATGATGCCAGTGTTCAACATGTTTTCAATATCTATATTCACTAAGGCTGCATACTTCGGATTCATCTTGTATGGTCATCTTCTTACTGGTTGCGCATCGGAATTAGTGGAATTCAGTGTATGCACAACTTTGGTGGTATTCCCTTCAGATCCTTATAGGTCCATGCAAATACGTCCTTGTATTGCATGAAGATTTTGGAAGTCGTTGCTTTCAACATTGGATCCCATTCATCTCCACAATGGATGATCTTCTCTTCCCCTTTTTCGCCAAGATTCACCTGCACCATCTTTGGTCCTTCATATTTTATGACGTTAGGCTCCTTTATTGCCTTGAGTACATCTATTGGGTGGGCTGGTTTCTTATCAATTATTGCATCTCCCACCATGTACTCTGCAAAATTCTTCGGAATCATCCACCTCTCCTTATCTTCATCCTTATTTGGTGTGGATTTTCTTCCTTGACTGCTTTCATCGACCTCCCGCACGACCACCTTTTTATCACGGCTCTTTTCCTTTGTGTGGATGCAAAAAGAATGGGATATGAACACCTCGTAATCCTCCATCTTCCAATGGAATATTTCTTTGTCAGAATCCTCTTCGTCCTATGTAGTATGTACAATCTTCAAGTTCCACAACACCTCCTTCATTGGGCTCATATCCGCTTTCCTCATCCGATGATGAACTTTGCGACTCATCCGATGTTGGAATATCCTAACTTACGGATTGATTTTTCAGATTTATCATGTATTTGTGTTGGCATTTCTTGAATGTGAGACTCTCTTTCTCCAAATTGTGATTTCCTTTGGCCACCTTAGCCACCCACATCCTAACAACACAACTTATGCTGGTTTTTGTATTGCTATCACCACAAAGTCCATGATGATGTCTTGATCGGCGATCTTTACTTTTTGGTTTGTAAGTATGCCCTTCATCTCCATGTTGTACTGGTCAACACCATACAACTGAATGTTTGGAGACCACAAGAATGCTGCTCCAATATATTTCCACGTTTTCTCAGGCATGACGTTTACGCTAAATCCTCCGTCCACAATAACCTACATTAACTTATGATCCAATATCTGTATATGGATCAAGGCTAGCTTCTTACTTGCTTCAATCATCAATACGGTAGGATTGATGTACTCATCCTTCTTAATAATTGTTACCTCTCTTGGCTTTCCTATCATTCTTGCGCGTGTGATCTCCCCTATTTTTGCATATAACTCAAGAATTGCACCAAGTAGATTAGACACCTTGACCTCAATTGTCGTGTTCAATACTTATGCTACCAGTTGCTCCATTGATGATTGCTTCCTTAACATCTTCTTAGGTCTCTTTAGTGTCTTTTCTTGGAGTAGTCTATCCTGTTTTGTTTTCTCCATTACTTCCTCTATCATGTCATGTGTTGCCTGCCATCGCTCCTTGGCAGGTTCGGGTATTGCTCAGTCTTCTTTGCTTGAGCCCTTGTTACTTCTAGCGCATGCTTCTCCCTCTCTTGCTGTTTTGTTAGAGATTAACCAATGTCAATTAAATTGACATTCTAAATTCCACTAGGACTCACACATTGTTTCTGTTTCTGCCTCCTACTTGTGGGTTTGGACAATTTTTGGCAAAATGCCTCCACTCTTGGCAATTTCGGCACTGGATGATTGGCCTTCCATTCGAATCGTACTGTAATCGACTTTGACCACCTTGTCGATTATTTTGTTGATATTGTCTTCCCCCGTGGTGATTATTTTTGTAACCACCACTCATCGTTCCTTGTCCATTCTTTGAGGTATTTGGTTTTTCTTCTTCCTCTTTTTGCATTGTCAATGTTTGATGCCTCGTGCTTCTCAAGTTGAATGGACACTCTCCAATAGCGTGTCCCAATATGTCACATATATTGCAAAATGCACTCTTCTAACAATTTATGTTTGTGTGCCCTTCTAATTTACAATCTGAGCACCATATGTCCTCATTTTCTTTTCTCTTCTCGCCTTTCACCTCATTGGGCATCCTTTAAAAATCCTTCTTCATTGACTAGATTGCCATATGCAAATCCTGTTTATCACATTCCGAATCATCACTTCGAAAGTGACTTAAACCGGCTGCCATTTGCTTGGCTTTGCTCTTGAAGTTTATTGCCTTTTTGTAGGCTTCTTCATACATCGAGCAAGGAATAATCTTCATTTTCTTCTTGCATCGGGGCAACAACCTGTCAATAAACCATATTTTGACCATTCCATCTGCTTGTTGCAACTCCATTTTTGGTGAGTTGCTTTAATCGTCGATTATAGGATTTTATATCTTCATCTCTTTTTTGTTTGTGGAATAAATTTCCGTTATGATTTCGGTGCCATCTCTCAGAGGTCTGAATTCTTTCTTAAATTCATCCACTAGACTTTGCCACGTGGTGAAAGGTTGTATTGCTTTTCTCTTCAAATGCCAATCGATTGCGATCCCTCGCAATGTTGCCGAAAATAGTTGTAGCCACGCATCGGGGTCCCTCACTCCATTGGCTTTCCATATTGTTGTGCATGTCCCTATATGATGTACAGGTTCTTTTTTTCCTTCTCTAGTGAAAGGTGGGGATTTTTACTTACCTGCCTAATTTGCAATGTTAGCCATTGGTGATTTGTTTCCTTCTTCCAATTTGTCTCCACTCAATGATTGTTGAGGCAACACATCTTCTCTACAGTCTATTGTCCTTGGCAGTTCTTGACTTAGTTCCTCTTCACATTTTGTATTGCCGTCAAACAACCCTCGATTGATTTCTAATGCACCTTCACTTTGTGATCTTCTTTGCAAATATACGAGCTTCGGATCTGGCCAAGCACTTATGCATGGTTGCTCAGGTTGCTTTGGCATTAGCATCCACTCTTGTGCACGCTCCACGTTGGCGTTTTTACTTACGTGAAAGTTTTCTTCTATTGTTTGATGCGACTCTCCTTGCATTTTATCTTCTGTAGTTAATAGCAATGTCTGCCACCTTGCATTCTCGTCACTGGAGGTATCCTCCTCTTGAGGATTCCAAATTCGTTCAACCTCAAGTTGCTCAAGTTTCGTCCTTCACTACAATCTACAGTTGACAATTCTTTCTCTTTGTCTCACAGGTTGCTTAGGAGTTGTTCCTCGATTTCTTCTCCTAAGTCTGTGCAACCAAGCATCTGTCATCCACCTTGTCAATCGTCACTCGTGCTATTGATCGTACTAACTCATACTTTGATTAGGCAACAATGCCAAATGTAGCACAACGGTGAGGTTTCCCAACAATGAGATAGTGACAAAAGTTAAGAGCCAATGTGTCTATAGTCAACAACTTCGGGACAATGCTTCATCATATCCAACGACCTTGTCCTTATGACGGCAATATTTGCTAGATGGCAGGTTAGACTTAGTATGACAACACTCCACATAGACGACATCCTCTAGGCAACCTGCTCTAAACGACACTAGGTAGATGGCTTCCTCTAGATGGAACTAGTAGTTAGTAACAACATGACGACATGACGACACCCATGTTGCAGCATGACAACATGATTCCGGATGGCAACCTTCCTCAAATAGCAACTTACTCCAACAAGACAATGACTCTCCAAAGCACGTTAGTCGACGTCGTCTGACGCGTTTGCAACTTTGACTACGACTTGTAGCTGACCCAGTTTGGTCTCATCTTCTAACCTGCAAAACTATACTCATAATACAAGTCTAGTAATCTAAGAAATCACATAGAGATCCGCACACACAATTGGAGAATGATCTTGCGTTGATTGATTCTGCCACAATTGCATACAGATACAACATCAAACTTGTAATGTGCCACTTTGCATATGTGTCTACGTACTCTAGCCTTTGTGATCTATGCTATCATTTCTCATCGTCATCTCTCATCTATCATCTCTCATCTATCATCTCTCCTCTCTCCTCTCTCATGTCTTACAAATTAAAAAAAGGGGGGTCTATTTATAATGCAGTCTTGGCCGTTGGCAACAAGGGTTTTTGGGACACCATGTACATAATTGTTTCCCCCTTGCCTACGTACTTGGGACATAATGCCAGCTTTACAATATATCAAATATTTGGCGCTTGACTATGACGACTATGACATTTACATTACATTTCCTTGGCATTTCATTTTATTCTCTTTTTGGACTAACTTGGTGCCTAACGATTAAACATTATGCAAACACTTTCATTTTTGCTTCTGCTTAGAACTAGTGCCTATATCACCTTCGCCAAGGTTTAATTGTATCATATTTGGTCCTTCATATTGTATGGTATCAGGTTCTCTTGCCACTTTTGCCACATCAAATGGATGTGCTGTTTTTTCGTCAATCAATGCATCACCAACACTATATTCTGTAAAGTTTGGTGGAAAAGTCCACTTCTCTTCATCTTTGGCTGTAGACTTAGTATTTTGATTGCACTCGCTGATCTCATACACATTCCTTATTGGTTCATCTTTGTCTTCTTCAGCATGGATGCACATGCATTTTGGTTGGAAGACTTCATAGTCTTCCATTTGCCAATGGAGAAGTCTGCTATCCGAGTGCTCCTCATCTTTTGTGCACTCCTCCAACTCTAGCACGCCTTCTTCATTTGGTTCATGTCCATTCTCGTCCTCGAATGATGAACTCCCAAACTCATCAGATGTCTCCATATCCTCACTCATGGACTAATTCTTCAAATTAATCATATACTTGTGTTGCCCCTTCTTGAATGTCAAACGATCCTTCTCTCAATTATGGTTCACTTTTGTTGTGCGTAGCCATCTGAGTCCCAACGACGCATCATAGGCTGGTTTCTGCATAGCAATTATCACAAAATCCATGATGAACTCTTGTTCAATGATTTTCACCTTTTGTGTAGTCAACTCTCCTTTCACTTCTAGCCCATACTAGTTTGCACCATATAATATGAAATTGGGAGACCATAAAAATGATGCCCCCAAATGTCTCCATGTCTTCTCAGGCAAGATATTTACACTTGATCCCCTATCAACGATCACTTGCATCAACCTATGATTTAGTAACTCAATATGGATTAATGCTGGTTTCTTTCTGACATCTATCATCAAGACTATCAGATCAATGTACTAATCCCTCCTTATTCTTGTTGCTTCTAGTTGGTGTTGTGGCTCCTCCAAATGTAGCACGGTGGTGGTATTCCACCCTTGGAGGAACAATTTGAATTTGACAGATTTAATGATCAGCTTTATGACTGCTTTAATCTCAGCTTCAAACAACTCAATCTGCAAATAGGACAACCTGCCCTTTTCCAGACTGCTAACACTTCACCAAACAGCCCAAACTCTCCAATGTATGGCATAGTAAGTTTGTTGTACGACGCTTGGCACTCACTATACGACAATTTTGCTGTACAATAACTCACTATACAGCATAAATTCTTCACTGTATTGTAGCATGGTGGTGAGTTCCCAACAAGTAGAGATAAGTGTGACAGACTTCAGGGGCAAACAAGACTGCAGTCAATGCACATGTATGACATTATCTTAACTTGAACGACAATCAACCTTCAGTTGCATAGTTGCAGTATTTGGCATACTCCAAGTCCAACCTATAATGAATGGCTTTCTTTTCCATCTCTGTCAATTTTTGAAGGAGCTCTTTTTCCCTTTGTGAAGAAGAAGCATTTATCTTCTGATTTAATAGAGTGTCAGTCCTTGCTGCAATAGTTAATTACTCATTTCGTTCTGCAATCAACTATCTCTTTGTCCTTAGCTTCACATAACTGTTCCCAGATTGCTAGTTCAGATTTCAGTCCTGCAATTAACTCATCTTGTTGCTGCATATTCTCCTCAAACTCCTGTTTTAATGCAACCAATTGTGCATTGACATCTTCTTTGGCCTTCATTTTCTCCTCTACTTCTTTCCTTAATGCAGATATTTCTGAATCTGCATCTACTTTCATTTTCTGCATTTCTTCTTTCCATTGGTTAGCCTGTTCTTCTTTGGACTGCTACATCTTTTCCAGTCCCGTTGCTAATTACTCAATCCAATAGGCCAAAAATTTCATGCATGCATAAGTTTTGAACAACTCTGGTGGGATTTTCCTATACTCCATAAGTTCGACAAGGTGCAAGTGTACCTTCGTCTATATAAACCCGTGGTGGTTGTCTATAGATGGTACTCCATCTGGCATACTCCTTATAACGCCAATCTCCATTACCTATGGTATCCTACGGAACCTAGGAAGGTCTTCAATGAACTCACATCATGTGGTTCCTCCATATTCAACATGACGTGAATCATATCAGGATTTGTCTTTAACCCTTCTTTTGCCATACGACACCAACAACTTACATTTTCCTAGATTGAGTGCCAAGCGAGCATTCATGCACAACTTCATTCATTCTTCAGGTGCTTTTAGATGCTTGTCCTTTTTCCCATATAGTGAACAATCATTTAAGAATGGTTTTAACTTTCCTATCGACATTTTCTCGAATATATAAAGAATGATTCTTTGAAATCTGGCTGGGGCATTGCATAGTCGAAATGGAATTCTATTATATGCAAAAATTCCATTTTCTACAATGAACGTTGTCTTTAGTTTGTCTTCTTCAGCAAGACTTATTTGGTTGTAGCCGGAAAACCCATCCAAAAATGAGTAAATCTCATGTCCAACTACCTCCTCTAGGATTGAGTCGGTAAAAGGTATTGGAAAGGGATCTTTTATTATCACAACATTTAGAGTTAGAAATTCTACGAATATGCGGATTCAATTCACCACTTTCTCTATAGTGATTACAGTCGGAGACACCCACTCGCTCACTGTAACTTTAAAGATTATGCCGACATCTAGCATCTTCTGAATTTCTGCATTGATGAAGGCCGCATACCTGGGATTCATTCTGTACGACCTTCTCCTCGTTGGCAATGCACCCGGAATTAATCGGATCCGATGTACGCATAGCTTTGGGGGTATCCCTATTAAATTTTATAAGTCCATGCAAAGACTTCCTTATATTGTAAGAAAATCTTGAAAGCTGCTGCTTTCAATAGTGGATCTGCTCGTCTCCACAATGGATTATCTTTTGTTCACCTTCACTTCCTAAGTTCACCTCGACCATCCTTGGTCCTTCATATTTAATACTTTTAGGTTTGGTCGTTTCTCTAGCCACATCTATTTGGTGTGCTGGATTTTCATCAATCACAAAATCACCAATCGTCTATTCTGCAAAATTCTTCGGGAACATCCACTTTTCTTCTTCCTCTTCTTTAGCTGTTGGCTTACTGCTGCTTTCACTGATTTTATCATGGATTTATTTATTCTCCTCTGCCTGTATGCAGAGACAGGTGGGCGGAAATATTTCATACTCCTCCATCTGCCAATGGAGTAGTTAGCTATCTAACCAATCTTCGTCCTCAGTACATTCTTCTAGGTTCAACACACCGTACCCATTTGGTTTCTATGTACTATCTTCATCTGGAGAACTGCCCGACTCATCAGTCATTGCAAGATATTCACTCAGTTTGATTTTTCAAATTAATCATGTAGTTGTGCTGTCCTTTCTTGAATGTAAGTCAATCTTTTTCCTAGTTGTGATTAACTTTTGCCATTCGTAACCATCCTCTTCCTAGCTATGCATCATATGCTGGTTTCTGCATAGTTATCATAATGAAGTCCAAGATAAATTATTGACCTGCGATCTTCACCTTTTGAGTTGTTAAGACTCCTTTCATCTCGATTCCATAGTGGTCCACACCATATAACTTGAAATTTGGAGACCATAAAAATGGAGCTCCAATTTCTTTCCACGTTTTTGTTGGTAACTTATTAACACTTGACCCTTTGTCAACAATCACTTGCGTCAAATTATGGTCTAATATCTCAATATGAATCAATGTTGGCTTTTTGCCAACATCAATCATTAACATAATTGGATCAATAAAGTGATCCTTTCTCTTCGCTATTTCTTCTGGCTGGCTTTGCAGGTCCATCACTTTCCTTGGCTGCAATTCTTCTCCTACCATTGCTTATGGCATCGGTATGGTGCTAAATAAACTTACCACATTCACTTCCATTGTTGTATTTAATACTTGTGCTGCCAACTCTTGAGTTGACTTCTCTTCTAAGCCTAATGGCTTCTTTAATTTCTTTTGTTCAAGTAATTGTTCTTGCTTGGCTTTCCTCATTTCTTCCTCAATCACCTCTTGTGCTTCTTGCCATCTTTCTTTTTCCAAGGCAGGGTTGGGGTACTTATTTGCTTTCTTGGATTGTTCCCTTGTAAGAACAAACACATTATTTTACGTTTGTTGCTGATTTGTGGGAGGCTTCTCAATGTCAAGGAAAATGACATTTTGTGAATTACTTGTATTGGATTTCTTCGGACAATTTGCCTCTTTATGATTGCCCGGTCCACACCATCTACACATATGTGTTACATTGTTTCCAGCCGCTCCTCCAGTTTGAGGATTGGGGCAATTTTTTGCAAAGTGCCCCCACTCTTGGCAATTCCGACATTGGATAATTGGTCTTCCATCTAAGTCATATTGTAATTGGTCTTCCTCCACATCGATTGTTTCTATATCCGTTGCTTGTTGTGCCTTGTCCATTTCTTGAGGTGTTTGGCTTCTCCTCTTCCTCGCCTTGCACCGTCATTGTCTGGTGTCTTGTACCTCTTAAATTGAATGGACATTCGCTTATAGCATGCCCCAATACATCGCATATATTGCAATATGCGCTTTCCAAATAGTTGATGTTGGTGTGCCCTTAAAACTTACAATCTGAGCACCAGATGTCTTTCTTTTATTTTCTTCCTTCACCTTTTACCTCTTTGATCATTCTTTTAAATTCTTTCTTCATTGATTGAATTGCAACGTGCAACTCTTCTTTGTCACTCTTAGAATCATCGCTTCTGAAGTGACCTCCTATACCAGTTGTTGTCTGCTTTGCTTTACTTTCAAAATTTCTTGCCATTTCATAGGCTTTGCCGTATGTGGAACATGGAATGAGTTTCATTTTCTTTTTATATAGAGGCAACAATCCATTGATAAACCATCGTTTCACCATCCCATCTATTGGTTGCAACTCCATTTTATCCATGAGTTGCTTTAATCGTCGGTTATAAGTCTTGATATCTTCATTTTTCTTCTGTTTAGTAGAATATATTTTTGTTATAATTTTAGTCATAGTTGAGAAAATTTGCAAAACATTTCGATTTTTACCGATTCCTGCTTTTGTCGACAAATCTTGATTTTTTGTTAAAAAAACCTGCTGTGGCAACATGGGTAGAGGTAATGGCATTAATAGCTTCTAGTTTTCATTTTGCCTCATTTTGCTTGTTCCAAATTGGAGAGAGAGGTCTACCTACTTGCTACCTTTGTTATGAAAAACACCAAAAAAATCGCTGCAGTTTCGAGTTTTTCAAAATGTCGAGTCAACTCGGCTTGAAATTGGAAATTGTTGTTTTTATGGCGATTATTTGAAAAATTAGAATTGGCAATTTTTTCAAAAAATCACCGATTAAATTGCAAAAAATTGGCCGCAACCGCATGCGTAGAGGCTATGGCCGATTTAGTTAAAAGTCATTTTTTTTTCTTTCATTTCACCTGTTGCAAATTGGAGAAAGGGGTCTGCCTACCTGCTACCACACCAAACCAAACACACTAGGGCATCCTAACAACGGATTGTTTGCGGTTTGAAGGAATCCGGCAGCCACCAACAGCCGCCCAAAGGATTCATCCGAGGTAAGAAAAACTTTTGAAATCTTTTTTTTTTTTCCCTAGGTTGAAACTAGGTTTAGATTAAGGTTGTTTGCAAATGTTTTTGTTTTCTTTTTCAAGCATGTTCCCAAAGATTAAATTTAAGGTAGAAATTTAAAAAACTAGGTCTAGGGTTTAGGGTTTTTTTTCCTCCTTTTAAGTAAATATTGTTGCCTGATAACTATGTATGCAAGCCCATTTTTCAGCTGTCAATGTTTCAAGTTTAAACCCTAAACCCTAGTCTAGGGTTTTGGGTTTAGGTTTTTTTTTTTCTTCCTTTAAGTAAATATTGTTGCCTGATAACTATGTATGCAAGCCCATTTTTCAGCTGTCAATGTTTCAAGTTTAAACCCTAGTCTAGGGTTTAGGTTTTTTTTTTTAAGTAATTGTTTGTAACTTTGTTGTTACTTGTTTCCATGTGCAAGCATAAAAAAAATGGCAACAAGAGATCCAGCATGGGCGTATGGAAGGGAAGGGGAAAAGAAAGGGGAAGCTATATGCAATTTTTGTGACACTCTTTTTCATGGAGGCATTTACCGCCTCAAATTCCATTTGGCAAAGAGAGTTGGCAATGATGCCAAGCCATGCGATAAGGTGCCGGAAGAAGTTAGACAAAAAGTAGATGCCATGATCTCTGGCTCACAGGAAAAAAGAGAACTCAAACAAAGACAAACCGAGGCCATGTCATCCCCCCTTCTCGAATTCCCTGTACCGACAACAGCTTTAGCCGGTTTCAGCACGAGAGTTCGAGTCCATCAATTGCACAAGCAGGGAGTGGGACAGGAGAGTCCCATTTTGTAGAGCATTCCATGCCAGGGGCACAACCCATGCTTGAGGGTATGGCCACGTGGAACCAGGAGAAGCACAACGCAGCGAGGACAGCCATTGCCACTTTTTGGTATTTTTCCGACCTTCCCTTCAATGTGGCAAGGTCTCCATACTGGCGGCGCATGATAGATGCTGTCGCAAGTTGCGGCATAGGATTTAAGGCACCAACTTTTGATGACCTTAGGGGCCCTCTCCTTCGACAATCTGTGGACAACATTCAGGTTGTGCTTAAATTTATACACATGCATGATTAAATTATGTTTTTAAAAAGCAAACTTCAAAAAAATCAAAGGGGATTAAATTTATACACATGCATGATTAATTTTTTTTTTAACTTCAGGTTGTGCTTGAAGACCAGCGCAAGGTGTGGAGGACGAAGGGTTGCAATATCATGTCTGATGGTTGGACGGATGGGAAGGGAAGAACCTTGATTAATTTTTTGGTTGCTTCTACAGGAGGAACTGCATTCCTCAAGTCAATAGATGCATCGGCACAAGTTAAGAGTGTCAAAATGCTTGCAGGGTTGTTGGGGGAGGTTGTGTTGGAGGTCGGGGAGGAGAATGTTGTCCAAATCATCACGGACAACGCAACAACGTATAAAGCAGCCGGTAAGATTTTGGAGGAGAGATTCCCCACTATTGTTTGGACCCCATGTGCAGCCCATTGTCTCGATTTGCTCCTCGAAGACATTGGGAAATTACCTTGGGTGGCAGAGGTTGTACAAAAGGCTAGGGCTATCACAAAATTCATCTACAACCATGCATGGGTCCTTAGCCTCATGAGGCGATTTACTGGTGGGAGGGAGCTAGTGCGGCCTGGAGTTACATGCTTCGCCACAAACTTTGTGACATTGCAGAGCATCTATAATGCAAGAGGGTCATTGAAGCAAATGTTTGTGAGCGATGACTGGAATTCCGAACAAGTTGCAAGATACTGATTCTCACCTGAGGGGCAGAATGTATATGCCTATTTGTTTGAGGAGGCCTTCTGGATAGCCATGGATGAGGCCATCAAGGTACAAGACTAAGTTTATTAATTTATTTTATTATTTATTTTTTTAATTTAAAATATTTTTCCATTTGGGAATCTTGTATTGTAATTTGTAATTTTTTTTTGTTGTAAAATATTTTTATTTAAATTATTTTTCCTTTTTTTTCAAGTGTCAGAGCCTTTGGTGAAGGTTCTCCGTCTTGTTGATGGAGAACAATCTGCAATGGGATATGTATATGAGGCTATGGACAAGGCAAAAGAGGCAATTGCTGCATTTTATGGATATGCCCACACCAAATACGATCCCATTTGGACAATCATTGATAACCGATGGACATCTCAGATCCATAGCCCTCTTCATGCAACGGGTTACTACTTGAACCCCAAAATTTTTTATTCTGCTACATTTCATGCCGATTATGAGGTGAAGGTTGGCCTTCAAGCTTGCATTGACCGCATGTTCCCTGATAGCCAATTGCGCGATAAGGTACGTGAAGAGATACAGGATTATAAGGAATGTCGGGGCCTCCTTTTCCCATCCGAGCAATGCAAGAGAATGAGGTCAAAATTGAGGCCAGGTAACCCTCATCGAATTATTATTTATTTTGTCTTTTGATTTTGTTTTAAAAAATAATCTCAATTTACTATTTTACATGTGAATTATTAAATTTCTTTTTTTTGTTGTTTCTAGATTTATGGTGGGAGGACTTTGGTGATTTTACGCCCAATTTGCAGCACATGGCCATCAAAATCTTATCTCAACCATGCAGCGCTTCAGGTTGTGAGCACAATTGGAGTATGTTTGAGCACATACACTCCAAGAAGCGCAATAGGCTTACACAAGAAAAGTTGAATGATCTTGTGTTTGTGCATTACAACCTTCGCCTCCACCATAAAAGTATTACAAAAACAAGTACCGAGCCCATTGACCTAAGTGACATTGATCCATCATCTGAATGGATCACAGATCCAAAGCAAGAGCAGCAAGAAGAGCCTCTCTTCTCCCCGGATGAATTACAAAACTTTGAAGACCTAGCGGAGGAGATAGCAGCCAAGGACCAAGAAGAGGCACGGGCACAAGAAGCGGCAAGGGCACATCAACAAAGAGAGACTAGAGCTTCTGCTAGGGCAAAGGGCAAAGGACTTGCAAGACACTAGATAGTGGGCCTATTGAGGCATTTTGACACATTTTGTAATTTGTACCTTTTCATATTATAAGCAATACAAGATGTGTTTTGTCACTTTCATGTGTAGTTAAAGCTTGTATGATGTATCACTTGCCACTTTCATGTGTAGTTTAAGCTTACAGTCTTACATCATTAATATTTGATTTGCATAATGTTAATTCATTGTGATATGCATGAAAAAAACTTTTTTTCAATGAAAAATACTTTTTTTTCAATGAAAAATTGTGTTTTCTTTGGTTATTATTTTTGCTGATTTTTACCTGATTCCTGATTTTTCCCGATTCTAGCTCAATTCTGAGCCGGTTTCAATTTTCTCTATTATGCTTGCTACCACACCAAACAAAACACTTAAATGCATTTTAACAACGGGTTTTTTTGCAGTTTGAAGGAATCCGATATTTTCTTCGTTTTGTTTTTTGCCGATTTTACTATTTCTTGATTTTTTTCGATTATTTTGCCTTGCCAAGTTTTTGTCGATTCCCATTTTCTCAACTATGATTTCAGTATCATCTCTTAATGGTCAGAATTCTTTCTTAAACTCATCTACTAAACTTTCCCATATGGTGAAGGGTTGCGTAGATTCTCTTTTTAAATGCCAATTGATTGCAATCCCTCACATTGTGGCCGAAAAAAACTGTAACCATGCATTAGGGTCTCTTACCCCATTTGCCTTCCATATTGTCATGCAGGTTCCTATACACCTTGCAGGATCCTCCTTCCCTTCTATTGTGAAGGGTGGGCATTTTGTTTGCCCGGTTGATTTGCAATGTTAACCATTGGTGAGTGGTTTTTTTCTCCCAATTCTTCTTCACTCAATGACTGTTTCGACAACACTTCAGCCCAATGTGCTTTCGTCCTAGGTGGTTCTTCTTGGTAGCATATAGGTTATGCATATAGTTTTATTATTAAATTATTTTCTTTTGCCGTCATCCCTTGTCGGCATTTTAGATATCTTAAGTGCATCTTTTATTTGTTTGAGATATTGCGCACTTAGGGGGATATTTAGTTTAATCAATATCTAAGGCTATCTTTAGCCTTAAACTATGTATTTAATCCCTGCAATTATCAATACAAGGTTAATGTTTTTCGCTCCGTCTTTCATGGTATCAGAGCTTGGTTGGAGGCTCGATTTACGAAGCCCTAACTTCCTGAACCTGGGCACGCATCCCGAGGTAGGGTTGGACCTGTAACTCGAGCATGCATCCCGAGACGTTGCTCGCAGTCTGCGCAGTCCGAGGCGGACGACGTGACCTGGACCTGACAAGTGGTGAACTGCCACTGGACGACTCAGGACGCTCAACTGCACGCAGCCCTGTTGGACATGACAAGTGGCAGACTGCCACTGGATGACTCAGGACGCGACACGCTGACGTGACGCTGACTGACAATTGGACGCAGACCTGGACACGTTGACGTGATGCTGACTGACGACTAGACCACAAGGCGATGCTAGACAAAACTACGGCTTGACTGTTGCCCAGCTACACGCTTGGGCATAGTCTTCCCTAAGGACGACATCCTTTAATGGGGTGTGTTTTGTTTTATAGTATCATTTGAGCCCCATTCTAGCTCATGTGGGATAATATCCCATATTGAATTGCGTCATTTTTTTTAAGCCTGCAACAGACCTGAAACATTTCTGAAAGAGATCGCGATCAGTGAACGCGTTCCGGATGCTGCAGTTGCTGCTCTCAACCTCCAGGACGGCGGCATAGTTGATGCTATTTTTTTTAGTGTGTTGATCTTGCAGATAGCCATCGATCGTAGACGCATACGTCCATTTGTAGACAATAAGTGGAGTTGGGGACTGCGCGAATCCAAACGGGTAAACAACACCGCGTCCGTACCTGAGGAGATCGCACCCTCAACCGCGTCTGTCACATTTTTTCGTCAAAAAAAAAAGACCTTTCACCCTTTGGTGGACAGAAGGCCAGATCTGCGCAGCAAATTGACGACAATTTTTTTTTAAAAACACTTTCAGCAGCAAATCGTTTTGATTTTTCTTCTGTGAAAGTCACAAGTTTGCCGATCATTGTTGGAGACATTAATGCGATTTGTTTTCAAAGCAGACCAGCCACCACTCGCAAAAGACAACCGCCGCCGCAGCTGTGGAGGATAGCCGAAGGCAGGAGGAGCAAAACTCTGTCAATCCGCGAGCCGAGTAGGAGGCGGTGCTGCTCTGGGTGTTGAGGAGCTGCGGAGGAGCGGCGCAAATCGCTCTCGAACGCAGTTAACGTGGTCAAATAGGGGGTCTTTCCCCTTTATACCCAACAACGAGGCTAGCTGCGGTGGTTAACTTGCTCTGCGGAAATCCTTAGCCGACCAGAGGTCGGGGGTTCCATTCCCTCCGCCTCCCAAAGGTATCAAAATTTTTGATTTCTTTTTCTTTTGTTAAGTTTTTTTTTTAATTATACTTGATTCATTAGTAATTAAAATTTAAACTTTCAAATTAAAAGTTTTCAACTATACCTTTGAAGAACAAATCATTTCATCCATTTTTTTTTGCAAATTGAAGACCAAGGGGGGCATTTTTTTTTATGCTACAAAATTGCAAAGTTCTCAAAAGTGGATGAAAAGGCAAATTTGGCAGCAATTGTAATTAGGTGCATTTTCGGTGGAAACCGACACCTAAAATTTTTTTTTTGTGGGCACTTTTTGTTGTATGTTGCATTTACATTTCCATTTCTATTTTTGCACTACAACATTAAGTAAAAATCAAGCACAATTAAGTCCCCAAAATTGAACCCATCCGTGCAAATTAATTTGCACCGCAGTGTTTGGTATCTACGATACCTCTGGCCCACACTTATAGGTAATGTTGTCGTGCTTTGGGCTACTGTATCTAACGCCTAACATAGCTGCAACAACGATGTCTGAGCTTGTTCTCTATAAATCGTCGGGGAGATATAAGTTTGCCATTTTGCTATTTTTTCACTCCATTCCACTACCCTAATCGTTCTTGTTGTTAGACGTAAATCCTGACGAATGTTCTAATATCCAAAGTGTTTAGGGGAAGTTACGCCCCATGCATGAGGATAGAAGACCTTCTATGGTAGGTGTCATAAACAAGATGATTCCCTTTCAGTACCACCTATGTTCCACTTATCGTTATGATCTCTAAAATACCTATAGTCTCCCTCACATAAGGGCGGGTATTTTTTGAAAGGTTTGGTATAAAGGCCTGGAAAAGGTATAAAGAAAGGGGGACCATTTGGTGATATAAGGAACCCTCATTATGGCTTCTATCCACAAGTACCTAACAAATTCTCAGTTACTGAAAGGTTCCAATTACACACCATGGAAAACAAAGATGAAGGCTATTCTCCAAATGGAATATTTATGGGATGTTGTTTTTGGCACAACAACAAGACCTTCACCAGCAGTTGGATCAACTCAAGCTACACCACCAACTGCATATCAGATTGCTTTTGACAAGAAAGACAATAAGGCAAGAGTGCTCATCTTGCTTGCTATTTCAGATGACGTTCAACCTCACATAGCTGACACAAAACATAGTAAAGAGGCATGGGATGCCCTTAAAACCATTTATGAGGGTAAGAATGAGTCCACCATTCTTCACCTTCAATCTCAACTTCATAGTTTGAGTATGAAGCATGGAGAGACAATTGAACTATTTCTTTGTAGAGTGGCTGGTATGAAACTAAAGGGTGCGGGAAGCAGGATCATTTTTATATTGAATCGCTTTTTGATTGTAAGGTAGAAAACCCACAATAGACTTAATTTATATATTTGTTCGATGATGCCTTATTATCATATTTGGATTGCATTTAAATACCTAGTCTAATAGTTGTAAGAGTGAAGGGTTGTGACCCTAGAATATAATGAATAAATAATATAAGTATTAGGACATGTTAGGAGGGTCCTAACATGCCACCCCCCTTAAAGGAGCTTTGTCCTCAAAGCTGGAAATTTGGAAATTGCTGCTGGATATCTTGAAAATTTTCCCACGTTGCGTCTTCTAAAGGTAGACCTTTCCAATGGATTAAAACTTCCGTGATATCGCGAGTACGAAGGTGACGAGAGCGGCGATCCAAGATAGCTTATGGCTCGACTAGAAGTACTCCATCATCGAAGAATTCAGGGAGAGTGGGTTGTGTCGTGATATGGGCTCCAATTGCGAGCTTAAGGCAAGATACATGAAATACGGGGTGAAGTTTGGAAGAGGGAGGAAGCTCTAGTTTGTAAGCAACGGTCCCAATACGTTGGAGAACTTTATACGGCCCGTAAAATTTGGGTGCTAACTTCTGAGAACCTTTTTGTTTAAGAGAGGATTGACGGTAAGGTTGGAGACGTAAGAAAACCATATCACCCTCGTGGAAACTACGTTCGCTTCTATGTTGATCGGCTTGCTGCTTCATGCGATGTTGGGCGGTGTGTAGGTTCTCTTTTAGGATCCGTAGTATGTCATCTCTATTAGCAAGTTCCGTTTCCACCGCATGGACTTTTGTAGTCCCTGGAATATAGGAAGTGAGGGATGGTGGTGTTTGACCATATAGTGCTTCATAAGGAGTCATTTTGATGGACGTATGGTATGAAGTGTTATACCACCATTCCGCTAGTGAAAGCCACTTTACCCAATGGAGTGGTTGAGTAGAAACAAAACATCGAAGGTATGTTTCCAAGCATTTATTTACAACTTCTGTTTGGCCATCGGTTTGAGGATGGTAAGCGGAGCTCATACGAAGTTGAGTACCTTGTAATTTGAACAATTCCTTCCAAAAGGTGCTAGTGAAAGTTGGGTCGCGGTCACTAACAATTGTGGAGGGCATACCATGTAATTTAAAGATGTTATCTAGGAAGAGGTGGGCTATAGTGCTAGCGGTATAAGGATGAGCCACGGAACAAAAATGGGCATATTTAGATAAACGATCAACGACTACGAAAATGGTTGTTTTTCCTCCTGATTTTGGTAATCCTTCAATAAAGTCCATAGAAATATCTGCCCATGTTTTGGTGGGTATAGGAAGAGGTTGAAGTAATCCTGGAATAGCGAGGGTCTCCCCCTTTTGTCTTTGGCAAACTTCACATTCTTTTACAAAGTTTTTGATGTAATTTTTCATTCCTACCCAATAGAAGGAGGTAGTGGCTCTTTTATAGGTTTTTAAGAACCACTGAGTGGCCTGCGAGTGGGTGAGGTATGTAACTCATGAAGAAGTTTTTCACGATAAGTTGAATTGGGGGTGAGGACCATCCTCCCTTTGTATCTTAATATATTGTCCTTCCAAGTGTATGGAGTTTTGCTACTAGGATTATGTTGAAGTTGTTGAATTAAGGCGTGGATAGTAGGATCATTTATCCATTCTTCATGCACCTCATCTACCCATTTAGGAATAAGGGAGGAAAGAGCATGGACTTGAGGCATATCTTCAAATTTTCTAGAAAGTGCATCGGCTGCCATGTTGTCCTTTCCCTTTTTATATGTAATTTCATAATCATAGCCAAGAAGTTTAGTAACCCATTTTTGTTGTTCCGGGGTATTAGTCCTTTGTTCCAAAAAATACTTCAAGCTATGATGGTCGGTGCGTATAATGAAATGTTGGCCAATAAGGTAAGGCCTCCAATGTTGAATAGCATGGACAATCGCCAACATCTCTTTTTCATACGTAGAGCGAGCTAAATTCTTAGGAGAAAATGCTTTGCTTATAAAAGCTAGAGGCCTTTCATCCTGCATGAGTACGGCTCCCATTCCTATTCTGAAGCGTCACTTTCAATGACGAACGGTTTAGAAAAGTTGGGCATGGCTAGAACAGGGGTGGTACACATTGCAGTTTTCAAGGTGATAAAGGCCTCATCCGCTTTAGACGACCATTTGAAAGCATTTTTCTTAAGTAATGTTGTTAGAGGAGCAGCGATTTTACTATAATTTTGGACAAATTTTCTATAATATCCCGTTAGTCCAAGAAACCCACGTAGAGCTTTTAAGGTTTTTGGAATAGGCCAATTTTTCACCTCCTCGATTTTGGAAGGATCTACCATAACTCCTTCCTTTGAGACAATATGCCCTAAGTATTCAATTTCTTGTTTTCCAAAGGAACACTTTGATCTTTTTGCATAAAGTTGATTTTCCTCCAAGATTTGGAACGCTTGTCTAACATGGTCCAAATGTTCTTCCCATGTTTTGCTATAAATCAAAATGTCATCAAAGAAAACTAATATAAATTTACGAAGAAAAGGGTGAAATACCTTATTCATTAGACTTTGAAAGGTAGAAGGAGCGTTGGTCAGGCCAAATGGCATCACCAAGAATTCGTAGTGCCCTTCGTGAGTGCGAAAGGCCGTCTTAGGAATATCCTTTTCATTGACTCGTATTTGGTGGTAGCTTGACCGTAAGTCTAACTTGGAAAAATAAGCTGCCCCGTGGAGTTCATCTAATAGCTCGTCTATGACCGGAATAGGAAATTTATCTTTGATGGTCATTTTATTAAGCGCTCGAAAATCGACACATAAACGCCACGAGCCATCCTTTTTCTAACTAAAATAATTGGAGAGGAGTAAGGGCTTTTGCTAGGTCTAATGACTCCTGCCTTAAGAAGCTCTTGTACTAATTTCTCTATTTCGGTCTTTTGGAGGTATGGATAACGATAAGGTCTAATATTAGGAGGTTGATGCCCTGGAAATAGTGGAATAGTGTGATCGTGACTTCGTTGTGGAGGTAGTCCTTTTGGTTCATTGAATACCGCCTTATGGTGGTCTAAAATCTTTTGTAACTCTGGTGTCTCGTCTTCTTTGTGACTAGGTTGAATTGAAAATAATTGGGCGACCATTCCTTTGTTTCCTTTTCGGATAATTTTCTCCATTCTATGCGAGGTTACGATTTGGGAAGGTCCTGATTTGAGGCCTTGGATAATATAGGTTTGGTTCTTTGCTTGTGAATTTCATCCATAGTTCATCAAATTCCCATTGGACTACGCCCAAGGTTCGTAACCATTGTACGCCTAGTACAATGTCGCACCCACCTAGGGGTAGGACGTACATGTCGCCTTTCATGTTATAAACCCCCATAGTTAGTTTTATATTTCTGCATTTTCCTTTGCATGCAATTTTTTCGTCGTTTCCAATCATCACTTCGAAGTTATTGCAAGGGTATATAAAACAATTTGCTTGTTTAGCCACCTTTGGATCGATAAAATTGTGCGTGCTACCAGAATCTAGGAGCACGGTAAGGTTTTGTTTCTTAAAATACCCTTTTACTCGCATTGTTTGAGGGGCAGAAAATCCGGCAAGGGCGTTGAAGGAAACCTTTGGTGCATTTTCTTCGTCACTTTCAAGTGTGTTGGATAATACCTCTACTTCGAGTTCGGGTTCCTCTTCAGTAGAATTCCCTTCCTCTGTGGCATCTAGAATATATAATTTCCGTGAGGCACATTTATGATTTCTGTCAAATTTCTCATCGCAATGGTAGCAAAGACCCTTAGCTTGTCTTTCCTTCATTTCCTCGAAACTCAGACGCTTAATTGGTAGAGCGGGGTTAATTTTGGGGGTTGTGTAGGAGTTTTGGGTTCATCCATTTTGCATTGGTTTGGGGTTGGTATAAGTGTTTGATGGTTTCCCCCAAGTTGGTTTTGTGAACCGATTCCGTGCCTTGATTTTGTCCTCCGCTAATTTCGCCAAGCCGATGGTCTCTAACATGTTTGTAGGGTTATACATTTGCACCTCTATTCGAATTTCTTCTTTTAATCCGCTGACAAAACATTCTTGAAAGAAGGCAGCGTCTAATCCGGATGTTCGATTAGCTAGCCTTTCAAATTCTGCTTGGTATTCGCTTACCGAAGTGGTTTGGCATAATTTAGTGAGGGCCCCTGTAAAGCTTTGAAACTTGCTAGGGCCGAATCGCACTAATAGATTCCTGTGTAAAGGTTGACCACGTCGGAGTGCCGTTAGTTTTCTCGAACCATTGGTACCATTGGATGGCATCGTTTTCCAAGTGGAAGGAGGCGATATGCACTTTTTGCATTTTCGGAATTTGATTTAGTGAGAAATATTGCTCTGCTCGGTAGATCCAGTTTGTAGGGTCTCCTCCTTCAAATTTTGGGAAGTCTAATTTGGTCGTCCATGGTAGAATGGAAGTTTGTGGACCTCCTAACATTGCTCGGTTTGATGACCCGTGGTTGGGTGAATTTGCATGTGTTGTTGCCTGATTTTGACTGATGGCATCAAGTTTAACATCCATTGCAAATATTTTCTCGAAGAGTTCTCTTGTGTTACGGGTATTCTCCTCTCTTTCCTGTTGAACTTCTTCAACGAGCCTTTCGTGTTTCTCATGAATGGAATCCAGTGATCGTCGTCCTTCAGCCATTGCGGTTGGTGTAGGTAACGATCAATATGACTTGGTACAGGTGAGCAAAAAATAAAAAAAATAATTTTAATTTTTTTCCTTTGCGTTTCGGACGTCGAAAACCTTGATGCTGCGTTGAAGATTTTAGCTTTTTCAAAACAGCCACCGGTCACCACGTGAAAGGTCGAGCAATTTGGGTGTAAGACAACTTAATTCGTACCTTAGGAGAAGGTTTAATTTTCTGCGAGGATTTTGACACGGATCCGTGAAGCGTGAATGTTGTTTGCGTCCTCGCGAATGTGGACTGGCTGAAATGTGCGGTGGGAAAAATTTTTAATGGTGAATTTGCTCCTTGATCTAGCTCTGATCCAGATGGTATGAAACTAAATGGTGCGGGAAGCAGGATCATTTTTATATTGAATCACTTTTTGATTGTAAGGTAGAAAACCCACAATAGACTTAATTTATATATTTGTTCGATGATGCCTTATTATCATATTTGGATTGCATTTAAATACCTAGTCTAATAGTTGTAAGAGTGAAGGGTTGTGACCCTAGAATATAATGAATAAATAATATAAGTAATTAGGACATGTTAGGAGGGTCCTAACGAGAAGGATTGTAGAGATAAGCTCCTTACTTAGATTATGAGAGCTTTACACGATTCATATAGAATGTTGATTAACTTCTCTTCAAGTGTCACAGAGAAAAGTTACCTTTGTTGAGTTGGTCAAATATGCTTCAAGAAGAAGAGGCTCACCACCTTCAAAGAGATGAAGCTTCTAATATATCTCTTTTTTCCAACAAGAAGGTTTCTAAGAAGAAGGGTATTTTTATAAGGGAGGAATCCTCTTCCAAGGATTTAAGGGAAAACAACCCAACAACCTCAACAACAGAAGTGATATTGCAAAATTTGTGATAAGGATACCCATGACACAAATAGGTGTTGGCACAAGAACAAGCAACCTAAGAACAAGGGCCATAAAAAACCACAAAACAAAAATAAGCAACCCAAGGTGAATGTTGCTGTTGAAGAATCTGACTCTGATTCTAAGTGGGCACACAAGGTGCTCATGACTACCACAACCTCCAAGTCAAAGGATCCTCTGTGGTATGTTGATTTTGGCGCCAGTAAGCACATGACTGGCGACAAGTCGTGGTTTGAACAATATGGGGCCAAGGAGGGAAAACCCGTCACTATTGATGATGACAAAACCTACAAGGTTCAAGGTGAGGGTACAGTTTTAGTCAATCTTCCTTATGGCAAGTTTCAGATTGAAAAAGTCCTTTATTTTCCAGGATTGGCAAACAATTTGTTGTTAGTCCCACAAATCTTGGATAAGGATATGGTCGTTGATTTTCATGTTGAGAATGGTCAAGAAGCGTTGCTTTATCACCAAGAGGGTAAAAACATTGCAAAATACTTCATAAAAGCATGGCTTGTTTGCATTGGATGCTATCTCCACCCCTCATGTTGCCATGACAATCTCTACAAAGGAGGCAACTTCTCTATGACACAGGAGATATGGGCATCTCAGTTCTGGATATTTACTTGAATTAAGTAAATATGAGATGGTAAAGGGTCTTCCCTCCCTTTCCACTACATTTCCAGTTTGCTTTGACTGCTTGGTAGGGAAGCAACATAGGGTACCTTTTGAAAAGAGTTCTACAAGAGTAAAGAAACCTCTGGAGTTAATTCACACCGATATGTGTGGTCCTTTCACCCCAAACAGTTTTGGGGGCAAGAGGTACTTTCAGTTGTTTGTAGATGACTACTCACGAAAGATGTGGGTATTCTTTCTTCATATGAAATTTGAAGCCTTTAGTTTCTTCCAACAATTCAAGAAATTTGTTGAGAAGGAGTCAGGGACTTCAATAAACCCTCCACTCAGATCGAGGGGGGCGTTCACCTCTAAATATTTTTTTTGCATATTTGACTGCACATGGGATCAAGGGATAGCTCACTACTGCTTATACTCCTCAACAAAATGGAGTTTCTGAAAGGAGGAACCGTTCCATCATGGAAATGGTTCATTGTATGCTCAAAGGAGCCCATCTAGAGCAACGCTTTTGGGTAGAAGATGTCACCACAACAGTGTATCTGTTGAATAGGGAACCCACAAAGGCCCTAAAGGGAATAAATCCACAGGAAGCATGGAGTGGTCGGAAGCCCTCCATATCTCATCTACGTATTTTTGGATGTAAAGATTTTATGCACATACCCAAAGAGAAAAGGAAGAAGCTAGATGAGAAGACCTTGAAATGTGTTCTTCTTGGATATGATGAGCACTCAAAGGGTTATCAATTGATTGATCCATTTACCAAGAAGATTCATATAATTAGAGATGTTGTTTTTGATGAGGCTTTCACATCACAAAACACATCTGATGTATACCTAGATCTTGTGGAATCTAAGGATGAGAAGTCTCCTTCTTCACCTAGAAGGGAGGATCTTCTTCTTCTTATTTACCACAAAATAAAGATTCCTAAATGGTATAAAAGTACTACCAGAGACTCAAAGTTATCCACTCCACCATATATGACTTCGAATAGACCTCGTACTCATAGTATGGCTCGTCAAGAGAAAGCCGCAACAAAGACTACTGAGGTTGATGAACTTTGTCAATCTTTTGAGGAACTTTTTGTTGAACCTAAGATATGGATGGGAGATGAAATAGAGTATTTATGTATTCATTAGATGGGCATGAACCTACCTCTATACAAGATGCCCTTAGTGAGCCACAATGGAAGGCTGCTATGGACACGAAGTACAAGTCTCCGAAGAAGAATTAGACATGGGAGCTTGTTGATATGCCACATGAAAATAAGCCCATTAGCTGCAAATGGGCGTACAAAGTCAAGTACAAGGTAGATGGACAAATTGATAAGCATAAGGCCCACCTTGTGGCAAAGGGCTATGCGCAAAAGGAAGGCATTGACTATGAGGAAAATTTTGCACCTATTGCTTGGATGACAACCATTCGAGTTCTTTGTGCTATGGCAACACAATTTGGGTGGAAATTTCATCAGATGGACGTCAAGAGTGCTTTCCTGAATGGTGATCTCAAAGAGGAGGTCTATATGACCCAACCTAAAGGATTTGAAGTGGAAGGCCAAGAACATAAAGTTTGTAAATTGGTCAAATCCTTGTATGGTTTGAAACAAGCTCCCAGAGCTTGGTATATAAAGATGGATGATCACCTCATGCAACATGGATTTAAGAGAAGTTCGGCAGATGCAAACCTCTATTTCAAGAAATAGGGTTTTGAGATAGTGCTACTTGTACTGTATGTGGACGATCTGATCATTACAGGCAGCTCAGAATCTTTGATAGCTGCTGTCAAACAAGACTTGTGCACATCTTTTGAGATGAAAGATCTCGGGCTTCTCCACTACTTTCTTGGCCTAGAAGTGAACCAGAAGGAGCACCACATCAAGGTGTCTCAGAAAAAATATGCCAAGACATTGTTAGAAAAATATCGTATGACTGATTGCAAACCAATGGCAACTCTTATGGAGTCAGGACTTCAGTTATCACGATATGATGATTCACCACAAATAGATGGTACTCTCTATCGATAGCTGATCGGGAGTCTCATATATCTGACAAATACTAGGCCAGATATTGTGTTTGCTGTCAACTATCTTTCAAGGTTCATGCAGGAGCCTAAGACCACTCATTGGAAGGCAGTAAAACGTGTTCTTCACTATGTCTGTGGTACTATGGAATATGGCCTAGAGTACAAGAAGAATGATCAATTCTTCTTACAAGGATACACGGACTCCGACTATGCCGGATCATATGATGATCATAAGTCAACTTCAGGATATATATTTCATCTTGGATCCGGTCCTGTCTCTTGGCACATCAAGAAGCAACAGGTGGTTGCTATCTCATCTATAGAGGTAGAATATCGCGTTGCACAAGAAGCAATGTGTGAAGCGATATGGTTACGTCGCATCTTGACAAGTATGGGTCATCCATCCAAATATCCAATCCACTTGTTTTGTGACAACCAAGGTGTTCTCAACCTTTTCAAGAATCCAGTGCATCATGAACGAACCAAACACATTGATACACAATGTCACTTCATTCGAGATGAGGTTCCAAGGCACCGCATTCAGCTTCAATACATTCCCACCAATGATCAAGTTGTAGATATTTTCACCAAGGCCCTTGCACGCATCAAGTTTGAGTTCTTTCGCAACTCACTTTGTATTGCAAAATAATGTAATAAGGGGGGAATGTTAGCATATAGGTTATGCATATAGTTTTATTATTAAATTATTTTCTTTTGCCGTCATCCCTTGTCGGCAAACCCTTGTCGGCATTTTAGATATCTTAAGCGCATCTTTTATTTGTTTGAGATATTGCGCACTTAGGGGGATATTTAGTTTAATCAATATATAAGGCTATCTTTAGCCTTAAACTATGTATTTAATCCCTGCAATTATCAATACAAGGTTAATGTTTTTCGCTCCGTCTTTCACTTCTCTTGGTATCCTTGTCCTTGGTACTTCATCAACTATTGGTGCTCCTTGGCCTACTAGGTTGCCTTCAAATAACCTTCTTATGAACTCTTGTGCACCTTCACTTTGCAAATACATGAGCGGTGGATTTGGCCTACTTGCCCAAACACTTACATGTGTTTGCTTTGGTGCCTTACTCTTGTCCTCGACACTCCATAGCAAACTCTTCGCTTGTTCAGGTGTCACCATCCACCCTTCATCACCTTGTGCACATTCCACGTTCATGTCTTGATTTTTGTGACTATTATGTTCGACTATTTGTGCACCTTCCTCTATTGTTAATAGTAATGTTTGCCACCTTTTGCTTTCGTCACTTGTATTATCCTTCCCTTGAGGATTCCAAACTCTTTCAACTACTGGTTCTTTAGTTTCACGAGATGTAGTACTTGGTTGACAATGGTTTGTTCTCTTCTTTTAGCAATCCTTGTGCTTCTTCTCACTAGCACTCGACTCTCTTCGTGACCTCGTCTTCCACGTCCTTATCGTAATGAATCTGTTATTCACCCTCTCTCCTTTCACGTGCGCTAATATTTCGCCAACTAGTCCCACTACGCTACGACAACGACAACGGTGCCAAATGTATCATGGTGGTGAGTTTCTAACAAGCAAAGACAAGTGTGATAGACTTCAGGGCCAAACAAGGTTGTACTCAAAGCACATGTGCGACAGTATCTTGACTTGAAAGACAATCAACCTTTAGTTGAACGACAATGCTCTCAATGAATGGCAAAGTTAACTTGAATGGACTGTGTGCTTGAACGACAATGTTTACTTAGACAACATTCAATTGGACTGTGTGCTTGAACGACAATGTTCACTTAGACAACATTCAATTGGACTGTGTGCTTGAACGACAATGTTCACTTAGACAACATTCAATTGGACTGTCAAAATCATATGACGGTTTGTCTGACTTGAATGTTTTGCATGTGTTTGAATGGCTTGCCAACTTGATCACCAACTGCTTGAACGTGAACAATACATGTCGTACATCAGTTGCCAATCCAACAACTGTGTGAATGACAGTGTACAATCGACTCAACCGAATGACAACTATAACGATTGAACGACAATTCAATCTACTGCAAATGGTTGTGAAGCCTTCCAATCTACACAATAATTTGTCCAATCCACAACATACAACTGTAATGCATTCACCATTCAAGTATACACAGAACAATGTAACAGGATCTAGTTTCTCTTACAATTGCTGCCTGTGGGATTACATAGACATGATTAGAAATGCACCTGCGCAATGGCTCTCTGCAATACCCTGCAACTGAACCAGACCTACGTTTCTTCCAATGCTTCTCTTGGCCTGCACGCACATGCACTAGTGGATCATTGTTTAGATACAAAGATACACGAATAGCTGCGTAAAATTATCTATACTTGCATTTGAAATGGGGGTCCTTTTAAAGACTTGGACAAACTGTTAAGCAACAATTGTCGCTTGTACCCCTTTGTCTAATTGAATTCCCCTTAGGCGTACATTTAATATCTTTCGCAAACATTAGACTTATTACAAATATTTGTTGAAATATACTCCTTTGCATTTACTTGCATTTGGCTTCCATTTCATTTACATGTCATTGCAAAATTTTAGTACAAAACTTTAGTGCATATTTTGCACTTTTCATTATTATTTTTTCTGTCTTTGAGGTGCTGATTTGCCACCTACATGTGCGACATGAACTCTCCACTGTATGGCACGAACTCGCAACTGTATGACACAATGACTTCGTTGTATGACCTATACAACCCTGTGCAACTGATCTTGAAAGAGTACAACTAACAAATTGAAACTAAACTACTCCAACAATATACAATGAGCACACAATAACAATAACAGATGGTGAATGAATGAGTAGATATTGCATTAACAATGGCTTGTACGATGAATGACGTATGGAATTAGCTTACACATTTTCTGCAATCTGTGCATAATACCTCCCTCACTATAGTGTCTATGCGAATGTCTCTACTCTCCCTCATACGTGTGTTTGTGTTTATACACAGTACTTGCTCAAATGAATGAGGGGGCCTATTTAACCTTGGGGGCTAGTAGTTAACAGACAACTACCACCACGGACACCTCGCCTCTAATTGGGTGATAACTACCAGACAACTAATGATTGCATTCGCACATAACTCACTTTGTACATATCTCATGCATTACATTATATGACTATTCAAATTACAAAACTTTGGAATATCAAAATTATTACATCAAAACTTATGTAAAAATCTATGACTCCAAAATTACATTGTGTGCGTTTGACTTCCAGCACACATTGATTTGTCTACTTCTTCGACTGAGGTGGCATGCCAGAACTAGCACCTACAACAGGCAAATTGACATGTCTGCATAATCAATAAGTCTGTTTGATATATTTGATGTTTATGAAGTCGTGATGTAATATTGTATGTGGCAATATATAATGTTAAATGAAGTATTAGTTACGTATGGATAAGTCAGTGTAGAAAGGGATTTTACATATTCCCAACATTTCCCTTTCCACGTAATAAACTACAGATCTGCAAGCATTGTAGTATAGCAATAATAATGCACAGAAACCTGCAATAGCAATAACAACAGCAATGACAGAAATACAGCAGCAATGGTAGATACAGTAAATACAGCAGTTTTTATATTAATAATGGCATGTATGATACAGCATTACAGTTTCAGCATTACAATACAGCCTGCAAACCCTAGGCTGATTAATCTCCATGGCTGCATCAATCACCCTGCATTATCTCCTTACTGTCTGCACCTCTTCTATGGTGAACGAACCGTGCATCAATCCTTCAACCCATGAACATCCTGAATGAATGAGGGGGGGGTTTATTTATACACCCACCAAGTAGTTATGTTCTCCAACTACCTTGCAACTACCCTCAAATTACATTTCATGTGCATTTGATTTGCATTACATTTCATTTCCACTACATGACAAAATAACCTATGGCTTATAATTTAGCCGACATATTTGACTTAACATGACTTTATTCTTTACGTACAATATTAAATTGCACTTTACAACATTATTAAATATATGCACGTGCATTTCGTCAAACACTTTGCATGCATTTACAATATAACCCATAATATCAAAACTGGTTCGGCAATTAAGGACGTATTAATTGCCTGTCTACAGTTAGTAATAAAGTGAGTCATGAAAAGAAATGTAAATATAAGTCACATGCATGTCAAATGTAATTTAAGAAAATGATGAGGTGTTGGGTAGTTAGTAAGTTGTAGGATGCAACTACCTCCTTAGTTGTGTAAATAAAACCCTTTATTCATTCGTGTTGTTGGCATAGTATTGAGGACTGGTAGTGAAGGTTGCTATTGTATGTTGGCATTGCACATGGTATTAGAAGTTGGCTGTCACCAGGCATGTATTCATGAGATACTTGTGTAGAGTCGTACAATTCAATTACTGTAGGCAGAAAAATTGATGTCTGCATTTAGTTTTGTTATTTGGGTTATTTTGTAGTTGTACGCAAAGTGTTTGACAAAATGTGCATACGTATAAAGTTATAAAGTCATAATGTAATAATGTGATAATGTAATGTGAAATATTAGCATGTATGGCAAAGTCATAAAGTGACTTATGAAATGAAATGTAAATGCATGTGAAATGCAAATGAAATGAAAGGCATATGAAACGATATGAAATGTAGATGAAATGACATGTAATGCAATTTGATAAATTGCAATTAGACTTTAGGCAATAAAGGTTAATATTTGCATATGTCATATACGTCCGAATCGGGGTGGCGGTTGGATGTGTTGTCCTGTGAAGCCGTTGTTGGCAACGGCCAAGGACAAGCATTAAATAGAAACCCCCTCTTTCATTTGAAACATCATAGAGACATTGGTAAGAGCACGAAGGGAGATTGTTCATGTCATTGTTACATGCTATGATTATGCAGGCCTGGTTATGGAAGTGTTGAGGATTAAACCCTGCACATTGTAATTGCAGTCCGTCATTGTTGTTTATAGCAAACACCATTGAATACCAATATTATTCTGTTATTTGCAAATTCATTGTAGTCTGATGTAGGTGGCAAATCTGCTCCCTAGAAGAAGAAGAAATGAAAAGTTGCATAAAAAGTTGTTTGCAATTTTGATAAGTTTTGTTGACAATTTTGTTTGATGAAATGCATATGAAATGAAGGCAAATAAAGTCAAATGTAAATAAAAGTGCAAATTAAATGAAATTAGGTGAAATTAGGCAAAATGTGCATGAAATTAGAGTTTGGCTTAGAACTGTAGAAAGTGAAATTAATTAAGACATGATCAAGGGTGGTAGTTGTGAATAACACGCTGTCTTGGGAACTACTTGGAACGGCCTGGGGCAGGCTTCATAAGGCCCCCCTCCTTCATTTTGATTGTTAGTCATCCAAAGAGACAGAGAGCTATTGATCCCGAGAGAGAGAGAGTAGCCTATTGATGTCTGTGGATTGCTATTGAAGTCTGATGGATTCTGGATATATAATTGCAGTGTATGGAAGATAAATCCAGTTGTTGAGTGTAATGAGATTGCTGCTATCTGAGATGCCATCATTATCGTTGGCCATAGCAACCATTGTAATTGCGTAAGCACTTGCTGACTGTACCAATGAATCAATAATATAATGCAGCCATTGTTATATTTGCAGTCTTATTAATGCATGTGTGTGTGATTGCTAGTTTGTTATCTGTTGCATCCCATTTGGTAATGCAAAGTGTATAAAATATTGTTGTGGTGAATAGGATAGTTAGTTTTGCATTGCAATAGGATAGAGCAATTGCAGGTTGCAGTAGGGAGTAGAAGATTGTAGCAGATCGTACAATTGATTACAGCAACAAGGAGTTGGTAGTTACAGTGGTTACAGGCCACATGATGGTGATATCGTACGAGTGTTGCTAGAAAGGATTAGATCGAGTTTAGTCAACTTGTATGTGGGAAACCATAGTTGCTACTGTACAAGGCATTGACAAGCTGACGACAATATCGTACTATAGAACAATCGTATGACTGTTAGATCGTACGATTGAGACTGTACCGTCTCAAGTTGATTGAACAATGGTGTTTTCAGTCTCATGACTACAACACCATTCAGTTCCTGAACCTATCACCACCCCATCATTGGGAATACCACCACTCGTTCTACATCTGGTTCCATTTTTACTTCTATTCTGGCGTATGTTAATGAGATTGCATATTGTATTGCATAGATAATGTTCATAGTGAGTTTCGCTTCAATCCAACATAACCAATTAAAAAACAAATTACGTATTATGCATTTTTAATCCACGGCTGAGTCAGGCGGTGGTGAGTGTAGAGGGTTTGAAGCCAAGCAGTGGCAGCGAGGTAAGTTGCAACGACGGTTCTGGAGGGTTTTTTAATCCACAACTGAGTCAGGCGGCAATGGTTGTAGAGGGTTTGAATCAAAGCAACGACGGCTCTGGAGGTTTTTTAATCCACAGCTGAGTCAAGCGGCGGCGGTTGTAGAGGGTTTGAAGCCAGGCAACGACGGCTTTGGAGGGTTTTTAATCCACAACTGAGTCAGGCGGCGGTGATTGTAGAGGGTTTGAAGCCAGGCAACGACAGCGAGGTAAGTTTCGGCATCTCTGATTTAGTGCTTGAAATTATTTAGGTTTTAGGAAAGTTTGACAGGGAGCAGGAAAGAACAGATCAGTAGTATAGGGGTGGTTCGATAATGGAAGAAGGGAAACAACAATTACAAGAACAAGTAGAAACCATAGGACAACTGGTCTCCGTGAATTCACATACTATTCCAATCAGCGGAGCTAATGAAACACGGGGATTGACATATCCACAAGCAATAGGGCATACAACAATACTACCATCTGAGACACCCGAAGAAGGAATGGAAAAACCCATATATGTCAATGTGAAACAATACTGGAGAATAATAAGGCGCCGACAAGCTCGAACAAGGGCAACAACAATGAAGAGGACTAATCGGAAAATAACAGTAAAGAATATTCTTCCACATAAACATGTGGAGAATAAGGAACAATCAAAGGCACTAACCATCGTCGAACGGGGAGATCAGTCAGACCAACATAGGGGACAAAAGAAGGAAGACAAAAGAGACGGAGGCAAAGCGGCAACACACAAGAACACAAAAGGAAAAACAAGCAAGGATAAAAAAATAAAAAATGAAAGCAAGAAAACATTTAGCGTGGAAAGTGCAGGTCACCAAAATGAGTTTCAAGATAGGGAAGAAATTTACAGTCCCACAACCACGCCACTCATGTGGGCACCAAGACTTTATGTGCAAGAGCTAATGAAGATGAAAGAGAAACTTGAGAGCATGGAAAGGAGGGAGAAAATAAGAGATACTAAATTAGATGAGGTCATAAACATCAATCAGAGGCTGGAAAAGGAAAACAACCAACTCAAGGAGCAAGTGTCAAAGCTACAAAACCTTGCGAACATGGGTCAACGTGAATGGCATGTCCTCAAACAAGCCATCCACTCCCCAATCAATGATACAATAGAGGTGGAAAAAACGAATGCAAGACAAATAAAAGAGGTACGAGAAACACTCCAAAACATAGAAACAAGAGAAAATGAGCTGCGAAATGAATTAGCAAAGGCAAAGTCATGGTCTCAAGTAGTAAAAGAACCAGTCAATCAGCAGAAAGAGTTGATAGAGAAGCAAGTAAAAATTCAAATAACAGAAGAGAAAGAAAGACATGAGAAGTTATCAAACATAATCATCAAAGGGTTAAAAGATTATGGGGATAGGGAAGACACAAACCGTTTAACCAGGGACTTCTTGTCAGATCGGTTACAATGGAAAGGTCAGATCAAACAAGCAAGCAGAATTGGCAAGCTGAGAGAAGGAGGCAGAGATAGGCATATTCGGGTCACATTGATGAGCTATGAGGATAAAACAAGGTTACTAAGAAACAGAGGCATGTTGAGAGGGTCACAATTCTATTTAGATGACGACCTAACCTTTCTACAACAAGAAGAAAGAAATAAGGAATGGGAAAAGGTGAGGGCAACAAGGAATGAAGGGAGATGGGCATATTTAAGAAATGGAAAGGCGTACATCACATCTAAACAAACCCAAAACAAATAGGGAGTATGGCCCGCTCGGGAACATCTTACGATGGTAAGTTGGAACTGTAGAGGTTACCCTTGGAGAAGAGGACCCGGGTTAGGGCCCATTGCTAGAGACAGAGATATAATCATCCTGACGGAAACACATGAGCACGATGGATGTAGGACTCCAGACTTTGTGGGATACAAGAAAATAGCAATATGGAATAAAGCAACAGAAAATGGCAAGGGGCAGGGGGTATTATGATTTTAATAAAAGAGGAGTGGGATAGGGTCATTAAAATTGAAAAACAAGATGAAAACAAACAGTACATTTGGATAAAGATCCTAGAAAATAAGTCAGTTATTAGCATAGCAGCATGTTATTTTGCTCCCAAGAATTCTAAATTCTATAAGAAACATGACCTTAACAGAGAAGACCCATACTCCTCCCTAAAAAGAGACATTTTGACATACAGTAAGTTGGGGGAGATTATATTAATTGGAGACTTCAATGCAAGGACAGCAAATAAGCAAGCTAACATTCTAGTAGGTAACGAAGATATTGAGATTAATCCTCTTTGGATGCCAGAAGAGGAAAATCAGCAATGGACCAGGACTTCAGAAGATGAGCATGGGGCTATCACGCAATATGGAGAAGAGTTGTTAGGCCTTTGCAGCATACACAACTTGGTTATTTGCAATGGGATGAAAAGTTGGAAAAATTCAGGAAAGTATACATGCAAAACATATAAGGGACAAAGTGTAATAGACTATGTAATATGCTCACAAAATTGCATACCAAAAATAGAGGAGCTAGAAGTGGAAGATTCCCCAGTGGAACTTAAGTCAGATCACAACCCAATTGTTATGAAACTTCAAATGCAAGGAGACAAACCAAGGGAAAAACACATGCAAGGCAATCAAAACAAACTTCCTCACAAGGGAAACATTCTCTTAACAAAAGAAAATCGACAGAGTTTCAGGGCAGCATTGAATAACAAGTTACAGGAAAGGGAAAGAAAGGGACTACCTCACAATAACAGAGATTACAATAAGAGTGAATGGTTAATGCACGTTATCCAAGAAGCTCTAAACAAATGCAAGAGAGCTAAACCTAGAAAGAAAGAAAGAAATAGCTTCCCAACCAACCCGTGGTTCGATGAAGATTGCAAGGAAGCGCGAAGATTACTAAAGGAACCAACGGGTAAAACAAGAGCAAACAAAAAAGCATATGAGAAACTGGTAAGGGCAAAAAAAGAAGAATACACTAGAACAAGGAGGAAAGAACTGATTTACTTAGGGAAGCATGAACCAAAGAAATTTTGGAAGGAACTAAGCGTGAAAAAGATGCAAACTGAAAATAACATAACAACTAGTCAGTGGTTGGAGTATTCAAAACAATTGTATGAGCGTAGTAACCAGCAGGAGACACCCCCTACTATCATTGTCAAGAAAGAACTTTTCACAAATGAAGACATTATTCAAGGGATAAAAAAGTTAGCAACTGGTAAAGCCCGTGACATAGACAATCTTCAGGCAGAGCATATAAAATGGGGGGTAGATATTCTTGCACCACAGATCAAAGAGATTTTCAATGAGGTCATACAAAATGGCTTCCCTACAGAATGGACAACTAGCTTGACCATTCCTTTGTTTAAAAGTGGAGATGTAAATAATCCCTCAAACTATCGAACTATCATGATCAACCCTCTCTTTGCAAAGTTGTTTGGGAGTATGATAGAGCGTAGGATCAGCAGATGGGCGGAAGAAAAGGGAAAGAGAGCAAAGGGGCAAGCGGGTTTTAGGCCCAAGCACTCAACTATTGATCACTGTATCACGCTTAGACACATAGTGGAAAAAATATGGGACAAAAAAGAGGAGGCTTTCTGTTGTTTTGTAGACTTCAAAAAGGCATTTGACACAGTGCCAAGGAAAAAATTATGGAGCAGAATGGAAGAGCTAGAGGTTCCAATTCACTACAGGGCAGCAGTTCACAGATTATATGAGCATGTAAAGGCTAGAATCAGAACGCAGGAAGGGTTATCTGAATGTTTTAGGAGTGACATAGGCGTCAAACAAGGTTGCCCTCTATCTCCGACATTATTTGGGTTGTACATTGACAAGTTAGAAGAATGGATAAACAAATTTGGGGGAGAGGGTGTGCACTTAGCCAAATATGTGGTAAAACTCCTCATGTATGCAGATGATGTAATTCTTGTGGCCGAAACAACTAAAGATCTAGAAGATCACCTTCGGGCTCTAGAACTCTTTTGTAAGGAAGTTGGGATGCAGGTGAACACGAGCAAAACAAAAATCATGATTTTTTCAGCAAAAAAGAAGAAGCAACATCTCGAATTTCAGTTTGCAGGAGAACCTCTTGAGGTAGTGGTAGAATACAAATACCTAGGCATAGACTTTCATGACAAGCTCAATTGGAATACATGTAGGATGAAAAGAACTCTAAGTGGTTGGAGAGCGCTATATGCACTTCAAAATCGGTGTAGGAATGCCGAGTTGTGGGACTGGAAGACCACCAAGGTCTTATTTGGCCTACTTGTCACACCGATTGTGTTGTATGGCTGCGAGGTGTGGGCCAGTGGCACGACAAATACAAAATGGAGGCAAATAGAAAGGATTCAAAAACGTCTAATTACAAATTTTCTTAGAATTAAGGCCACAGTCCCTTATGAAATTATTCTAGCTGAAACTGGAATGTTCCCTTTAGAGGCAATTGCTATGACCAAGCTGTTATGTTACTTGAAAAAAACAGAAAACATGAAAAACAACAGATGGCTTAGGGCAGTTAGGGACGAAGAGCTGCATAGGCGGAAGAACACATGGATGAAACAAAATCAGAAATGGATGAAACGTTGGGAAATCAACATAAATGAATGCCCAAATTTCAATAAAGACATAAAAAACTATGTGAACGAAAAGTTTAGAAGTGGAATGTGGAAAAATGCAAGCAAGAAAAGACAATACTATATTGCAAAGTTTAACCCAACGTATGACCACAAGGAAAAAGCATATATAGGCGCTGAAATCAAGTGGAGGGAAAAAATCCTCATTGCTCAGATAAGGACTAGCTCTCATAGGCTTAGATGTGAAACAGGGAGATGGACAACGCCCAAGGAACAATGGGAAGAAAGGATATGTACTCTATGCAACACAGGGGCAATAGAGACAGAGGAACATTTCATCTATGAATGCCCGAGTTTTTCGGACATCCGTGGCAAATACAAAGAAACGCTTGGAAAAGGGTCTATGATAGAGTTATTTGAAGACAGTAAAATAAAAAAAGTTGGGGAGTTGCTAACCCAAATCAGCAGGAGAAGGAACAACCTTCTCAAGGATATTAATGGTCATATGATTTGAATAACTGTGCTTCCATATTTGAGGGTCCCATAGGAGGACCTCATTATGATCGGAGTTGCCCTTAAGAAGGACGAAAAACATACTATTGGACCTCAGTCATCTGTACAAGTGGGAAGTAGTGCACCTCCACATCATAGTGTGTTTGCAATAATGAATGACAGACAAGCAGAACATCAGACCTCAGTCATTGAAGCATTAGGTATTGTTCATGATCATAATGTAACCATTTTGATAGATCCAAGAGCCATCACTTCTTTCATTAATGTTAATTTTTTGGATAAGCTCAGGTTGGTAGAACAAAAGTTAGATGAGTTTGGAGAGGTGATAATGGCTTCAGGGGTTCAGCAATTCATAAGGGGGGTAGTGCCAAAATATGGAAAGATTAAGATGTGTCTAGAACTGTTAGAGGCACATTTGCAGACATGAGATTATCTTAGGAATGAATTGGTTAAGTAGACATCAAGCAAAAGTTAATTGTTCCTGCAAAGAGGTGACATGTATTGGTAAAAATGGAAATAAAAAGGTACTTCCAAAAGCAAATAGGCTAGTGTCACTTTGCATGATATCTGCAATGCAATTTAAAAGAGGCTTGAGGAAAGGATGTGTACATTTGCCATCTGTACTGAATATATTTGAAAAAACAAGGAACCTAATTTAGATTCTTACCCTATCCTTCGAGAATATGTTGATTTGTTTCTAGATGAATTAACAGGGCAACCACCATTGAGAGAAATAGTTTTTTCTATTGAGCTATTACCAGGTATAGAACCAGTCTCTAAAACACCTTATAGGATGTCTGTAGTAGAATTGAGTGAATTGAAAATTCAATTGCAAGAGCTTCTTGACAAAGGATTGGTTCGACCCAGTGTGTCACTTTGGGGTGTGCCAATGATTTTTGTAAGAAAGGAGGACAAATCCCTTAGGTTGTGTATTGATTACTGTCAAATAAATAAGGTTACCATAAAAATTGGTATCTTTTACCATGCATTGATGATCTTTTTGATCAATTGCAAGGAGCTACTATATTTTCTAAGATTGATTTGAGGTCAGGCTATCACCAATTACGAATATAGGATGAAGATGTTCCAAAAATGGCATTTTGAACTAGGTATGGTCATTATGAATTTTTTTGTGGTACCTTTTGGATTAACTAATGCTCCTACAACATTTATGGGATTGATGAATAGTGTTATGTATAAGTATGTGGATAAGTTTGTTATAGTTTTCTTGGATAATTCCTTGATATATTCCAACACAGTGAAGGAACATGAGGACCATTTGAGATTGGTATTGCAGTGTTCATGGGAAAATAATTTGTATGCAAAAGTTTCTAAATGTTCATTATTTCAATCAAAGATATAATATTTGGGACATATTATTTCAGGAGAAGGATTGAAGTGGACCCAAGCAAGATCAAGGCTATAGTAAAATGACCAATTCCAAAAATATGTGTCAGATATAAGAAGTTCTATAGGACTTGCTGGATATTATCACAGTTTATTAGTATTGCCAACCACATTACTTCACTACAATGTAAGGGTAAGAAATTTATTTGGTCTGAAAATGTGAATCAGCTTTTCAAGATCTAAAATGCTGTTAAAAAGTGCTCCCACGTTAGCGGTACCTCGTCTAAACAAACCTTATGTAGTATGCATAGATGCTTTTATTAAGGGGTTGGACAGTGTTTTGAGGCAAGAAGAAAGAGTAATTGCATATGAATCCCACAAGCTCAAGGACCATAAGCTCAATTTTCTGGTGCATAATTTGAAGTTGTACCTGATCTAAACAAACCTTATGTAGTATGCATAATGCTTTTACTAAGGGTTTGGGTAGTGTTTTGAGGCAAGAAGAAAGAGTAATTGCATATGAATCCCACAAGCTCAGCTCAATTATCTGGTGCATTATTTGAAGTTGGCTGCCATCATTCATGCTTTCACAATGTGGAGGCATTACGTAGTAGGACAAATGTTTGAGTTGAAAACAGATCAACAAAGTTTAAGTTATTTATTTATACAACGTTATTTGAATGCTCGACATCATCGATGGATGAAGTTTTTATGTGAATTTGATTTTGATTTTATCAAAGGAAAAGAAAATAAGATGGCTGATGCACTCAGCGGAAGAAGGCATTATTGTTACATACTAATTGTGATGATGGATCTGAAGGAAAGAATTAAGGAGAGACTAACTCATAATGAATCGTTTCAAGAGGTGCATATTGCATGTCAAAGTCCAGATATGGTAGAACCTAAATACAAAGGGTATTTCATTGATTCAAAAGGGTTGTGAAGATTTCATAATGCTATATATGTGCCTAAGGTAGAAGAATTGAGGACATTAGTTTTGAATGAAGCACATAAGGCACCTTATGCTGCTCATCTTGGAGTCAAAATGATGTATATTGATCTAAGAAGATTATATTTTGGCCAGGTATGAAGAAGGATATTGCTATATATGTGAGTAGGTGTTTGGTGTGTCAAAAGAGGAAGGTTGAACATCAACACCCAACAAGACTATTATACCCTCATGAAACTCCAAAATGGAAATGGAATGCTTATTCTATGGATTTCATTATGAGATTATTTTTAGCTTCATAAAGACAATCTAATTTTGGTGGTGGTCTATATGTTAAAAAAAGTTGCATTTTTCATGGCCACTAAGGATACCTATGGGGCAAAGAATATAGCTCAATTATATGTGGATCAGATTGTAAGATTGCATAGAGTTGACTGAGATTCCTTGTTTACTTCTAGGTTTTGGAAGACTTTTCAGCATACATTGGGCACCCAATTGAATTTAGTATTGCATACCACCCAGAGACTGATGGTCAAAGGGTGTTGGAGGATATGTTAAGAATGTATGCTATAAATCGACAAAGTCAATGGAAGAAATATTTGATTTTGGTAGAATTTGTATATAATAATAGTTGCCATAGTTCAATTGGCATGGCTCCATATGAAGCTCTTTATGATTGACCTTGTAGAACTCCTTTGAGTTGGGATCAAGATATCATCGTTCCTAAAATTTTGCAAGACATGGAGGAATAGGTGATAAAAATTGAAAGATGTTTGAAGCAAACATAAGATAGACAAAAAAATTAGGCTGGTGCTCATAGAAATAAAAGGGAATTCGTCATCAAAAATAAGGTATTTGTCAGAGTGCGACCACATAAAAGTTCATTTAAGATTAAAAAAATCTCAAAGCTCATCCCTCAATTTGATGTTCCTTTCAAAGTTTTGGACAGGATCGGGCTTTAGCTTATCGGTTGGCTTTACCGCCTACCTTATTATGTATTCACAGTACTTTTCACATATCACTCCTAAGAAAAAATATGTATAATCCTTCACATGTTTTAGACTGGAATATTCTGCAAGTGAATGTGGATGGGCACATTAGTGTAGAATCATATTGTTTCTTGAACTGAATAACAAAGCAATTGCAAAATAGGCGAGTTGACCAAGTTTTAGTACAATGGGGTCAATACAATGGAAATTCTGCCACTTGTGAAAATGTAGAAGAAATGAAATTGTATATCCACATATTTTTTGTTTAAGAACTTCTAGGAGGAAGTTGGAACTTTAGAGGGGCAAGGATGTAATGCCCGCCCTTGATGGTTTTGAATAATCATGTTTTCTTAATCTTATAATAAGAAATTATGTTTTGATTAATTAAAGATCAGTATTGAGTTAACTGTTAAGTGAGGTTGTTTAAATTTATTGCATTCATAGATATAAGGAAATAAAGTAGTAGAATTATGATTAAATATTTTTAATTACATAAGGGTTGCTTCGATATAGTGGAAAGGATTTCATGTAGTAATCATAAACTAATTTAAACATTACTTAAAAGAACCCTAACTGCCTGACCAAAATGTTTGCATATTGCATTGTTTTGTTATGCTTATTGACTATGTGATTTTAGATTAAATTGTATGTAAATTGTGGGAGGGGACCTTGGTTGGATGTTGGAGCATCCCCATTGATTGTACAAGTTGCAGTTCGTAAGAGATATACTATTTATTATTAAAAAAAAAAGAGATTACAAGTTCTATGATTTCCAGGTTCATTTGTGGCTGCCCGCATATTTTATATATTCAGATTTGGTGGTGGTTGTCTGAGAGATGGACCAGGTTTAGTTGGTGCTGCCTAGGAGCAAGGGTCTGAGAGGGTCCACAAAATGTTTGATTTATGTTTTGGATTTTTTTTTTTTAAATATTTGTTATATAATAGTAATATATGGTGATTGCATGGAAAGTATGTTCTATGTTTTGCATTCAAGTGATGGAATATAATATATGTACTTATTCTTGAATTTGCATTGGGTCGTGCTCAAGAGCTTTTGTTGATTCTTGATGAATATTGGGCATCACATCCAGAGCTCCATAATGTTCCTATTTATTATGCTTCTCCTCTGGCAAAAAGGTGCATGGCTGTTTATCAAACATACATTAATGCAATGAATGAGAGGATACGTACTCAATTTGAAGGTTCAAATCCATTTGATTTTAAACACATTTTACCCCTGAAAAGCATTGAGAACTTGAGGATGATGGGCCTTCAGTAGTCATGGCTAGTCCAAGTGGCTTGCAGAGTGGTTTGTCAAGGCAACTTTTTGATATTTGGTATCGCGATAAGAAGAATGTGTGTGTTATCCTTGGGTATGTAGTTGAGGGTACTCTAGCCAAAACAATTATGAATGAACCAAAGGAGGTGACACTGATGAATGGGTTGCAGGCTCCTTTGAATATGCAGGTTCACTATATTTCATTTTCAAGCTCATGCCTCCTCTTTGAATGGGTTACAAGCTGTTTATTTCCAGTGGCATATTCCCATGAGGAATTTCGTTCCACATTAATACCTCCTCCTCCTCCTCTTTGGCCCTATACGCAAGGCTTCTTGACCATTGTGGCTTGGTACTGACCAACTCCAATGGAGTTTGGCTGTCAGAAAAAAATCACTCGCATTTTAATTTTCGTGAACATTGTTATACCTGTGTTACATCATTACTTCAGATTAAACCTATGGCTGATATTTTCATCTAAGAGTCTAGTGGAAAACAAAATTTGAACTGCATGAAACCTGGAATGCTTTCATCTGATAATGACATAAAAGTCTCTCAACGTGGTGTGCTATACTCCAATATTCTGACCAAAATGTTGAGGTTGATGATATAGGTACACAAGATCCTTCACACCAAAACAAGATGAGTGTGTGTTCCAAGACCAAAGAGAGTTTGCAAATGTTGGGACTATCTTGATGTTAGGTACCCAAGATAAGTATTTAATATTATAATATTGTATAAATATTATAATATTATATTAGATGTAATTACCCCACATGCATTGATAAGTGGGAGTGGTGGGTAGTTAGGCATTATAAATATGGGCAAAGATGTAATTATCCCACATGTATGGATAAGTGGGAGTGGTAGGTATTTGGGCATTATAAATATAGGCAAAGAATCATAGAGAGGATATGAAGAGAAGAATATTGTATTTATCTCAAGTTGAGATATTGTAAGGAGTGGCTTCCTTCCAATAAGGAGCATTATACGGTTTGCCCTACCTCAAGGGTTTGAAATACAAATGGAGAACAAGTAATTTGCATTGATTGTGTTGATTTATTATTCATTGTGGTTGTTTCTATAAATTGTAATAATTTCTATGGATGAGCAAGGAGTTATATCTGAATGTTGTTATTTCAGTAAATGTGAATAATATTTTGGTAATAAAAACAGGTTCTTAACAAGTGGTATCAAAGCACTTTCCAAGGCCGAGTTTCACTGCAGAAGCATCAGTACCAAAGGACATTCCAGGGCAAAGTTCAACTACGGAAGTTTTCGTGCTTAATAAGCACCTGCATTAGGCTAACAAGCTCTTGCAGGATTGGGTGTAAGTCCCAACCGCTTAACTGGGGGAAGTACTTGGGCCAATAATTGCCCTAAAACTCATTATGAGGAGTACCCCAAGAACCCTAGAGTAATTGGTTTGAGTGTGTTGCCAGTGAAAAGGGTCAATGGTCCCACACCCTGTTAGTAGTAATTTTACTTTGTGAGAGTATACAAAGAGTTTTCATTTAGAGGTAAAACCGTAGCTAGTTTCTTAGCAATTATTCCTTAGGGAAATATTGTTGGTAATCAGAGAGCGGTACTCGCTTAGACGGCCTTTGTGGCCGGTGAGATTTACCTTAAGCCACTAGGAAGCCAAAGTCTGGGGCCTAGTTCATTGCCAAAATTTTCACAGAAGTGCCATACAACCATCAACAACAACTTCAGCAAGAGTCTACAGTTCCACAGCTTCAATAGAGCAGACAGTTTGCAGTCTACCAACAATCCGAAAGTGGCAATTGTTTTTAAAAAAAAAAAAACATAGAGAGAGAAGTTTGTAGTCTGGTCACAATAAAAAAAAAAGAGTTTGCAGAGCAATTTGTTATCAGTATATATAAAAAAAATCTGCAGAGTAGCAACTTGTAGTTTGGTAGCAGTCCATGGAGTAGCAGTTGCAGTTTGGTAGCAGTGCTAAAATACTCTGTCTGTAATTTGGTAGCAGTTGAAAAAAAAAGGGGGTTCTACAGTTTGGTAACAATTTTGAAAAAAACAAAAGTCCATAGTTGGTAGCAGTTTGAAAGTGGCAATTGTTTAAAAAAAAAAAAAAAAATCTATAGTTTGGAACAGTTTTAAAAAAAAAAAAATCTGTAGTTTGGAACAGTTTTAAAAAAAAAAAATCCAAGTTTTGAAATTTTTGGATTTGAGGTCATGGATTTGCTAGTGTTCATTGGAAGGAATGATGATGCTAAGGGATGGTGGAGAATTTTTAAATCTTTAAATAATTCTGAATGGAAAGGTAAGGTTTATAATTCTTTTGATGGGGCAGTTGCATCATGGTTTATAAACTTTTAGTGGACCCATCAATATAAATTCACACGAGAGGAATTTGAAGATGCATTCTTAATTAGATGGGTGTTTGGGAAAACTGAAGTTAAAACCCGAACAATTGGAACTAAAGAGAAAGTTAAAAAATTTCAAGAAGTTAGTAGAAGAAAAAGATAAGGTTGACAGTATGCAGATAGAAGGAAGCACAACTTGGATGTCAGATAAGTTGAATAGTGTTCAAAAAGGTTTGTGTTTGCCAAAATGTACAAAAGAAATAAACAAAATAAACATGCAGACCAAACACTATGTAGAAGAAATAAACAGGCAGATAATTTGCAAAAACTTGGCAAATGAAAAAGAGAAGGATACGAAGGAAGCACCAAAGGCTATGTAGAAAAAATTGAAAATATGAAAAATTTGATAGAAGAAATAGAGGCAGATAATTTGCAAAAACTTGGCAAAATAAAAAGAGAAGGATGATAGTATACAGATTGAAGAAAACACCAAAGGTTGTGTAGAAAATTTTGAAAATATGAAGTTGATAAAAGAGGTAAACATTCTTCAAGAGGAAAAAAAAAATGAATAAAGATGATGAAAGAAAAAATCAGATGACAACATGCAAGTTGAAAGAACCACATTGTTGGTATTAGATAAGTCAAAGAGTGGTTAGAGGGAATTGTTCAATTTTAAAAATTCTATTTTACAGGTTCATGGTTGCATCCAGAAGAAAATGTTATTATTTCTATAAACCCTAGCAGTAGATACAATGTCATTAATATGTCTTTGGCTAAGAGGTTGTAGGTTCAAACAAAGAAAATAAAAGACATACAACTTGAGGGTACAAATGTTCAAATTTTTGAAGATTTAAAAATCACCATGGAAAAATATATTTTACACTCAAATTTTTATGCTATTGAGATGGATGATGTAGACATTGTTCTTGGTTATCCTTGGTTAAATTCTTTGGGTACTGTTAACATTAATATACAAAAGAAGTTCATGAAGTTTTGGTACAGGAAAAAGAAAATAACAGTACAAGATATTTCCCAATGTAAAAGGCAAGAATCCAAGGAAAAACAAGAAGCAATTATAGTAGGGGAACAAGTGGAGAAACCAATAGAAGAATCAAAAGTTGAACCTACAAAAACAACAATAGCATGGGAGAAAACAACAACAAAGATCCAGGAAACTATGTCAAAGATCAAGGAAACTCTAAAATAAATTGAAAAAGAAGAACCTGAAATAGAGGTGAAGGAGGCAATAGCAAAAATATAAGAAGAAGCAAAAGCAAAGTCCAAAGACAAACCAAAATATGGGAGCATGATAAAGGGGCATAAAATAAAAGAACAAAATACTGAACACAAGCTAATGGAACATCAGGTTAAGAGTGCAACATATCGCCACCCACACCACTAGGAGCAGCAACAATCTTGGAGGCATGGATTTGGGAAACAATATTATGGTTCTACATGGAATCAGAAGGGCAAAAACTATGGTAGTGTGTGGAAAAGAAAGCATAGTGACTCTGGTTTTCAGAGTGGTGCAACAACATCAAGGAATAAATGGACCCATCATTTAAGTTACCAAAGCAGTGCAGCAAAAGCGTGGAGCCAACAAAGCAGTCTTGGATACTCAAGTGGCAAACACAAACAAGTATGGATGAAAAAGAGTGATATTTATTGCCAGCAGAAAGATGCCTCCAACACATGGAACCAAAGGATTACTTCCAAAAATTCAAATGGTAGAAGGGCATATTAGCATCAACAAAGACCACCACCAATTAAAGTTTCACTGGGATGGATGGATGCTCAAGATTGGTACCAGTTCACAACAAGGCTCAAAAGATCATATTGTTTAGTCTCTTCTTATGTTTTGAGGACAAAACATTTTGTAAGGGGGATGGAATGTTAGGTACCCAAGATAAGTATTTAATATTATAATATTGTATAAATATTATAATATTATATTAGATGTAATTACCCCACATGCATTGATAAGTGGGAGTGGTGGGTAGTTAGGCATTATAAATATGGGTAAAGATGTAATTATTCCACATGTATGGATAAGTGGGAGTGGTAGGTATTTGGGCATTATAAATATAGGCAAAGAATCATAAAGAGGATATAAGGAGAAGAATATTGTATTTATCTCAAGTTGAGATATTGTAAGGAGTGGCTTCCTTCCAATAAGGAGCATTGTATGGTGTTGCCCTACCTCAAGGGTTTGAAATATAAATTGAGAACATCTGAGTAATTTGCATTGATTGTGTTGATTTATTATTCATTGTGGTTGTTTCTATAAATTGTAATAATTTCTATGGGTGAGCAAGGAGGAGTTATATCTGAATGTTGTTATTTCAGTAAATTTGAATAATATTTTGGTAATAAAAAAGCAGGTTCTTAACACTTGAGGTCAATGTGAGCCATCAGTTCTGGACAGTGTCATTGATTCTCATAGATAGCTAACATCTGCATTGACACTACTGGTAATTTGCAGGCTATTATATTAGATTGTATATATATCAGTATATTAATGGAACTCTCTAGAAGGACTTGTTCTACATTTTTTCATGTGCTCTAAGATTGTTAAATTAATAAATTATCATGTAGTTGAGAGTGAGTGGGACATATGCATGTACACTTATTACAAAGTTGCAAGCACAATTGTTGTTGTTGATGAAAATCATGCAACTGCGTATTACATTCTTGTGGCTGCTGATTATCTCAATATTGGAAGTTTGCTTGGCTTGATGTGCCAAACTATGACAGACTGTTTTAATGACAAAAGCGTTGAGGAAACGAGAATACTTCTCAATGTGGCAAATGATTTTAGTGAAACGGAAGAGTGGAAAATCCTCCGAGATATGGAGGGGGCTTATGAATTAGAATGTTAATCATCAAATTTAGAAGAAAATATTGAGAGCTACAGATTTCAATGGATATATTAGCCTGGTTGTTACATTGTCATTCTCATAGGCACGGACTTTGGACCCAGTCCATTTACGTTCAACAACTTATTTAATGATTTGGATTTGAGTATACGTGGGTTTATAACATTCTTTATAATTCATATTCAGTTTGTTGTTTTTATTTTTGTTAACTGAATTGTATATTATGATTCATGATATATGGTTATACATGACTATCTTGAGGTCAATGTGAGCCATCAGTTCTGGACAGTGTCATTGATTCTCATATATAGCTAACATCTGCATTGACACTACTTGTAATTTGCAGGCTATTATATTAGATTGTATATATATCAGTATATTAATGGAATTATCTAGAAGGGCTTGTTCTACATTTTTCTCATGTGCTTAAGATTGTTAAATTATCATGTAGTTGAGAGTGAGTGGGACACATGAATGTACACTTATTACAAATTTGCAAGCACAATTGTTACTGTTGATGAAAATCATGCAACTGCGTATCACATTCTTGTGGCTGCTGATTATCTCAATATTGGAAGTCTGTTTGGTTTGATGTGCCAAACTATGGCAGACTGTTTTAATGAAAAAAGCGTTGAGGAAATGAGAATACTTCTCAATGTGGCAAATTATTTTAGTGAAACGGAAGAGTGGAAAATCCTCCGAGATATAGAGGGGGCTTGTGAAATAGAATGTTAATCATCAAATTTAGAAGAAAATATTGAGAGCTACAGATGGATATATTAGCCTGGTTGTTACCTTGTCATTCTCATAGGCACGGACTTTGGACCCAATCCATTTACATTCAACTTATTTAATGATTTGGATTTGAGTTTACGTGGGTTTATAACATGATTTATAATTCATATTCAGTTTGTTGTTTTTATTTTTGTTAACTGAATTGTATATTATGATTCATGATATATACATGATTATTCGATTATTGGTGCTATTTGTAGGCTGTTACAGTTATTATGATGGCTATTATTTAATGTAGTTATTATGTTCTATTTTATAGGACACAAGAGAGACAACATAAAGAATCAATTGAAATGATAAAATGATGGTATTGTAATTGCCTTTTATAACCTTTTGAAAAAAAAAAAGAAAAGGAGTTACTAAAAAGGAATAAATGTTCAAATTTGGGTTTTGACAACTTGATTTTCCAATGCAAGATGATATTACAAGATATATCACACGATCATGTGTTCAGAAATATGAGGGGCCTATATATTACACTGGAACAAGGGAGGCAGTTGCCACTACCACAATTTCCTCATGCCTATCCCTAACTACCCTTATATGACAACTAATAATGCATAACATTATTTTATTTGCACACTAACAATGTCTGCCATTTAACCCAATATGATGACATTTTGGCAAACATTTTGCATGCAAACTATACAAAATGAGAAAATAAATATACAATTAAAATTGCTTTGTGTTCTTGTCTCCATATGCGCTCATACATGCTTGAGGTGGTGGATAAGGTGGCACCATGTCAGAACTGGTTCCAACACAATTTTTCTTTAGTAAAAGTCAATCCCAAAAGTACAGCAGTTAATAATTAACATCTAACAAGTAGTATCTCAGTCTAAAAGTCAATGGGGTCAATGTAACTAGAGAAGTGTATAACAAACAGTCAAAGGTACCTCCTATAAATACTCAAACAGAAAACTATTTATTAATCACCTTTAGTGCATCAGGTCAACTTTTTAATAGGAACAACAATGCTTTAGTAAGAGGTCGATGTTGCAATGGAAATTTAATGCAAGAGGAGGTTCTTTTTATGATTCAGTCTATGAAGCAAAAGAGGCTTATTTACATGCGTTCAATGCTCCCCAAGTCAATGCTATAGTAGAATTGGTTAATGCTAGGGATAACCTCAGCAAACAGATTTAATGTCTTTATCTGCCTCTCTGTTTTTGAATATGCTTTTGGGACTTGGAAATTGCTAGTCAAATTGATGATGATCAATGAGTGTCTATAGTTGATCAATAAATGCTTATACCTGATACAATTAAAGTACAATTCTATGTAAATATGTGCAACTCCAGCCTGGTTCTTTGGTGACAGCCAAAGTGTCTAAGTGGTTGAATTGCTTATCAAGCATTTAACTGAGATATTATAAATATTGAGTGTTGGTGATATATGTACCAGCTGTCATCTATTGCTTCAGAACCAATTGTGGAGTTGTGTATTATGAAGGTGGTGAATCGAAGTCATATTTCTTCTCAAATTTGTAATTATCCTGACACCAACTTACTATATCTGAACAATCGATATTTTATACTTGAGCAAGCTGCAATAGAAATTGGAGAATGCTTTGCCATCCTTAGTGCTCTACTAATTTTTGCCTTTGGAGCTTTGTTCATTTGTCTATGTTCTGCTTTGTTGTGACTTTGCTTCTACAGCTTAATCTAGATAGTAATCACTGATGGATCAAGTTGTGGATTTAATGTCTTGTTTGCTTTGGCTGAGTTGTACACTTTGATGGCCTTTGCTTGTATTTTCTTTTGCATCTGATCTCTGCTACATTATTGATGGAAAACATATTTTACAAAGAAACATCAACTATGGGATAAAACTGCATAGAGATCAACTCTAAACTTTCAGGTATTGGAACTTTTGCGTACTGGTAGGCAAGATTTACATTATTTACTCTTACATTTCAGTGATAACAGAAAGGGATAAAAGGATATACATCACCTTCATAAGGATGATAGCAACTTCAATTGCTTAAAGGGTTTATATAATGAAATCAAGCATCTCCTTAAAGAATTTGGTGATACAAATCTTCTTTGTACCTTGTCTCCCATGTAAATCCTCATTAAATGATGCAGATTCCAGATGAGGTGGGAGCGCTATATTTTAATAATGTTATTAGTTTTAAGTCCTATTGGTCATTTTGTGAGCAAAACTTATCTTAATATTAGTGTGTTACAGGTTTACTTTTGCTTAATCACTTGGAAGTTGGGAGTCCTTGTTAAGTGTGGAACATTTAATCTTATTCACTTTTTTATTCCTCTTTTATTGTTTTGTTTTGTTGACAGTTTGAGGGTGGATTCAATGGAGTAGAACGTCTTGTTATGGATACATTTCCTATCATAAAGTACAACCGTGAGGTGTTTGCTTCTAGAGAAGATGCTGTGTAAGAATTTTCTTCTCCTTCTTTTCCCTTCTTCCTCTTCCACAATACTCTGACTGTATCATGTATATGTGTACATCATGTACCAGTACAGCCAACATATCGAGCAAAATCTGGCAGAGTACCATAGATAATTAGATTTATGATAAAATTTGATAGAAGCTCAACCATATGAGTTCAACATCAAAATTTATCTTAAAAAGCCTAGCTGATATAACCGTGCCGTAAAATAAACATAGTAGAAAGCACAAACTGATATGCAAATGAGAGAAGATAGCTTCCAAAATTGATGTACACTTTTCATTAGTCAGTTATAAATAGATTTACAAAGATGAGGTTGAATGATTACAGAAAAACTTCAGTTCGTCTAACTAAATTGCAGTTAGTAACCTGTACATGTACATGGACATCTCACAGTCCAAGGGCTATTAACTGTACATACTAAGACTATAGTTCCTAACTAAGATGAACTGGACATGCAAACTAATATTCTATAGCTTACTATCCTAAGTGTACAAGGTAGAATATATAATGTGGAGATAATTACTTTGAACTAGAACGAGGTATTAAAGTACAACAGAATTCCATCATAGGAATATGCCACTGGAAATAATAGCTTGTAGAAACAAAGGCATCACAATGAACTGGTTAGAAATCATGAGGGCCAACTGCCCCACACACGTATTGCGACTCTATGTTAATAAAGGTTAGGAGTCCCTTTCTTAGGGCAAGTCATCCCCAATTTATAGGGTACGTAGAAAAACATCTTTGCAAGAGTTGACTCGGAGAACCCCTTGGCCTGTGTTGGAAAAGTGTCATTGTGGCCCATCAAGTAAGTAGCAGTTTGCTCTTTGCCATTGGTGTGAGTCCGAACATTGAGAAAGTATCATCTACTAAGGTATGCTGAAAATCTGGAATTGGATCTTTAGGATGTGTGATAGAAATCTCCTCCTTCAAGTGACATGGGTTGTACCGCTTTAGCTGGTTCACATAATCGAGAACATAATGGTGCAATTGCTAGAGTGATTCGACTAAGACAGAATTCCTTGTCATATGTACTATAATTAAGCTTGGACTACTTCAAAGTCTCAAAATGGTGTCGCTAAATGCCCTTCATGCCTAAGAACTACATCTATGGCATGTTGAGAAGCATTTGTCTCAAGCTCAAATAATTGCTGTAAATTAGGAAGGGAAGCATAGGAGCATTGGAAAGAGCATCTTTTACATGAAGAAATACTTCATTAGCCTTCAGACTTCCAAGTGAGAGTTCTTTGATGAGTGAGCTAATGAAGCGGGTGGGCAGTGTAGAAAGGGAATACAACATACTACAACGAAATTTCATTACCACTTAAATAAATAAAATATGCAATGTAAATAACTTACAACTACAGTGGATATACTGGGCACACAACATATATTAGATGGCCTGGTCCAACAGTTAGATGGCCTTGCATAGCATTGGATGGCCCAAGTCAGCGATTTAGACGACTTGGCATAAGTACCTCACATGTCTGATTACACCCAACTTCTACTACCATGTGCAATGCCAATGTACAATACCCACCTTTGATACCAACCTTTTGAATGAATGAGAGAGGGTTCTTATTTATACAATTGAGGTAGTTGCGTGCTCCAACTAACTAACTACGCAACACTTCATCATATTTTTAAATTACATTTCACATACATTTATCTTCATTTACATTCCATAACTCTATTAATTACATGTATGCACATTTTGTGAAACATGTTGCGTACGAACTACAATACAACACAAATTGACAAAACTTTATTCATTGTTTATATAGACATGTCAATTTGTTTGCCTACATCTATCCCCTCCTCTAGACTTGTTGGTGTCCTTGATGACATGAGCTGAACAATGGGGATAGAAGCATTAAATGCCGACTAGTGCTCCTGCCAAGTCCGCCCATGAACAGATGCTCTTATGCCCGAGTTGTAGAAATGAATTTTGACATGCTTACACACAATTCCATTGCTACTTAATTGGTTTTATAGATCTGCAAGCATTGTAGTATAGTATACAGGAAACAACAACAACAATAATAACAGCAGTAATGGCAGAAAATACAGCAATAACAGTTAACAGTAATTACAGCAGTTTATATTAATAATGGCATGTATGATACAGCATTTACAGTTTCAGCATTGCAGTACAGCCTGCAAACCCTAGACTGATTATCCTCCATGGCTGCATACAACAATAGACTGCATCAATCCTCTTGCATCGCTCTCCTTACTGCCTGCACATCCTTCCTGGGTGAACAACCGTGCATGAACATTCTGTATGACTGAACCTCCTGAACCCTTCAATCCATGAACATCTTGAATGAATGAGGGGGGGTTTATTTATACACCCACCAAGTAGTTATGTTCTCCAACTACCTTGCAACTACCCTCAAATTACATTTCATGTGCATTTGCTTTGCATTACATTTCATTTCCACTACATGACAAAATACCCTATGGCTTATAATTTAGCCGACATATTTGACTTAACATGACTTTATTATGACGTACAATATTAAATTGCACTTTACAATATTAAAATATATATATGCACGCGCATTTCGTCAAACACTTTGCGTGCATTTACAAAATAACACAAAATAGCAAAACTGATCCAGCAAATAAGGACATATCAATTTGCTTGTCTACATGAGTACTTTGTACCACTGCAATGTCCTTCCTTCCAAAGACAGGACCAAAAGTCTGATCATGACATCTTCGTGGGTTATGCCATGGAGGGTCGCTAGAGCAGCGACATCTTCAAGGTGCTCTCGGGCCATTCCCTCAGTGCCATTGTATTTTGTTAGGATCTTCAAGGCACTTTTGGGAATCTCATGCCAACTTTGGAGATTCAAAGGGCCAGGATCATCCCAGCTGGGATAGCATACCTTTGCCATTATAGCAGTGGTCTGCAGAGATCACGGTTCTCGCCACTAAGTCGGAGTCGCCAGGTGAACATTCTTTTCTTCGCTTGTGAGGTCAAGGTTGCTCACCAAACCTTGATTCCTTCGGGGTGTCTTCTTTCAGCTTAAAAGGCGCCTACGATCAAGAAATCTGGATCTTCAGCTCAACAAAGTCGCCAGATGTTCGGATTTAACAGCAACAAGATGAACATCAACTCTTAATATTGCTTTTGACGTGGAACGTTTGGGTCCCACCGGGCGTGCCAGAAAAACTGTTGGTCACGAATCTGCCCTAGGAAAGGATTTGGTTTGTTTACATGCCCTAGACCCGACCAACACTTGAAAGGTCGGAAGGAAGGAATGCCTTCCGTGCCAATCTCCAGAGAGGGCTGGCTCCCTTACTACGCTAAACTGGGGCTTCAGATTAAGGAACTGGAAAGAAATTAGGAAATTGCTGAAAGAAATGAAAATAACTGAAAGGGATGGGAAATATGGCCGCAGGCCAGTGGAGTCCAAAGGGGAAGAACAGGCAGCACAATCACTTATCTCTACTTGAACCAGCAGCAATCAATACCAAGAATGAAACAGAAACTAACACTAAAATTTCTCTGACATGTATCCTTTAGAATAATTCCAGCTTTCGTTCTTTACCAGACGCTTAAATTCAGATTTTAGAATTATAGCAATCACATAAAGAGACGAAATTAACAAAAATGGCAATAGAAGGCATCATACACAGAAGAAATCCAGAATCAGAGCCAAAGTCCTTTAGTATTGATGTAGAGCTTAAGTAGAACAGTTCTCTAGCAAAACGTTCCCCCCTCTTTACATTGCATTGAGCTAGTTTTTATAGAGGATTTCGCCTCTGGAATATTAATGTCAAATCCTAAAATCGCTGGGACAGCTGAGATTTGATCCTTGTCAGGCAACAACGCATTATTAAACGTGGCTCATTTTGAGATTATCGCTAGGACCTCGCATCAGCAGTTATGAGGTATGGTGTCTGACAGGATTTATTGCTGGGACTACTTGTCTCATTACTGCAGTTGGTGAAGTCTGCCTCCGGAGGCTTCCTCGGACCTGACAACACCGTCTTGATGGGATAGGTGGGAGACCAAAACCCGTGCGCCATGAAGGCTCCTTAAATTTATACCTACCGTCCCCTATCTCTGGAAATGCGCCTTCGGAAGCAGCCTTAGCGCTTGAAAATGCTCCGGAGGAGATTCGCTAGAAACTTGGGTGAATGCTGCTAATAAGTATGAAATGGACTTTCGCTCAACTTTCGCCCAAAAACAAACATTCGCCAAATATTCGCCCGAAATGGAAATTTGCCAGACTTTCGCCAGATATTCGCCCAAAATGCACTTTCGCCAGATATTTGCCCGAAATGCACTTTCGCCAGATATTCGCCCGAAATGCACTTTCGCCAGATTTTCGCCCGAAATGCACTTTTGCTAGACTTTCGCCCGAAACATGACCGTTGAAAAGTCAAAGGTCATTTCTCCCTTACTTGGCTTGAAATGGACTTTGGTGGTACAGCTTCCCGGGGCCATAACTTTTGATCCGTTGACCCGATCGCCTATTATAATATATCGCTGGAAAGCTTAAGAGAAGATCTACAATAATGAAATATCTAAAGATCATTTCATCCACTTTATCATCCTCTTTTAGGGCTTGCGAAAATGCCAACACTTCTGCATGTGCTTTGTCGATTTAAAGCTCCAAAGGGATTTCGCTGGCGAAGTGCGCTTCATACTTAGGCAAAATTTTGTCAAAAATTTTAATGTGGCAAAAATGCCAACAAGTGTTAAATGTGATGAGGCAGTACACTAGCGGGAGGGAGATTGTACTCCCTGGTGTGACACGGTTCGCCACTAATTTTATTACATTGCAAAGTCTCTTCAATGCACAGGGGGCATTGAAGAAAATGTTTGTTGGCGATGAGTGGAGCACAGAGCATGGAACCAGGTACAAACACACCGCTGAATGGAAGAGAGTGTATGACATCATATTTGAGGAGCCCTTCTGGATGGCCATGGAGGAGGCCATCAAGGTACAACTTACAAGATTAAACTTTTTATTTTTATTTTTTGTTTATTGGATGATTTTACATGTTTATTAGATGAGGTATTTGCTAATAATGTTTTTTTTTAGGTATCAGAGCCTTTGGTGAGAGTTCTTTGTCTTGTTGATGGGGAAAAACCACCAATGGGTTATGTGTATGAGGCTATGGAAAGGGCCAAAGAGGTAATTGCCTCTTTTTATAAACATCTGCCACACAAATACAAACCCATTTGGGAAATCATTGATCGGCGTTGGACAGCCTAGCTTCATAGCCCTCTTCATGTAGCAACATACTTCCTTAATCCCCAATTCTTTTTTGGGAGAATAGTTTGTACTGACTATGAGGTGATGGCGGGCTTAAGGATATGTATTGACCGCTTAATGGTTGATCCAGAAGTGCATTCAAAGATACAGAGTGAGCTTCAAGCTTATAAGAAAGGTGAGGGCGTCCTTCTAACATCCCCTGAATGCACCAAACAACGTTCAACTTTGTTGCCACGTAAGTTATTTTATCTTTTAATCTCAATTTCACATTTTACATGTGAACTTGTGAAGTATTAATTCTCTTTTTCTTGGCTTTTTTCAAATTTATGGTGGGAGGACTTTGGGACATATACGCCCAACCTGCAGCAATTTGCAATTCACATTTTATCTTAGCCATGTAGCGCTTCAGGTTGTGAGCGCAATGGGAGTGTTTTTGAGCACATGCACTCCAAGAAGAGGAATATATTAACATAAGAGAGATTGAATGATCTTGTGTTTGTCCATTACAATCTACTCCATCACAAAAAAATAGCAGGTTCTGATTATGAGGCCATTGACTTGGATCAAATTGATCCATCCTCTGAATGGATCGTAGAGGAGGAGGTGCAACCTCTAGAAGATCCTACCATCCCCTTGCAGGAACTTGAAAACATAGCAGAGGAGTTAGTGGCGAGGGAACAGGAAGATCAAAGGGCATGAGAGGAGGCATAGGGATCCACACGACAAAAGGAACTTAGAGCTTATTCTAGGTCAAGGGGCAAATCAGTTCATAAATAGTTTGACTCTTGAGAGATTGTATTTGCTTAGTGCTACTGCTATTTGATTTTGTATTTTGTCATGGCTCATGAGCACATTTTCTACTATAAACATTTTGATGAAATAAGAAATAATATGCTCCTTCCTCTTGTTAATTTCTTATTTGCATAATGTTGAATGTTGAGTAAGTGTGTTAGAATATACTAATAAGTAATATGCATGAAAAAACTAATTTTTTCAATAAAAAATTGTTTTTTGTTTTCATTTTTTCTTTTTTCCGAGTCTTGCCGAGTTTTTTTTGCCAAGTCCTGAGTCTGACTCCCGAGTTGACTTTTTTGAGTCTGAGCCAAGCCCGAGTTTTGCTACTATGCAACATACTACAATACAGTTCCATTACCACTTAAATAAACAAAATATACAATGCAAATATATTACAATTACAATGGATATACTACACACACAACATATAACAGACGGCCTGGTCCAACAGTTAGATTACCTTGCATAGCATTGGATGGCCTTAGTCAGCAATCCAGAAGACCTTGCACAATAGTTCAAAGGGCCTAGCCTAATAGTTCAAATGATATGGCATAAGTATCTCACATGTTTGATTACACCCAACTACTATAATGTGCAATGCCAATGTACAATACCCACCTTCGACACCAACCTATCGAATGAATGAGGGAGGGCCCTTTTTTATACAACTAAGGATTAGTTGCATCCTCCAACTAATTAATTACCTGACAGCTCATACTTTTGTAAATTACATTTCACACACATTTATCTTAGTTTACATTTCATGACGTTATTAATTACACGTATGCACATTTCATCAAACTTTGCATACGGACTACAAAATAACACACATTGACAAAATTTTATTCATTTTTTATGTGGACATGTCAATTCATTTGCCTACAAGCAACATGTGAGTAAGTTCATACCACAAAGAAAACTCGTAAGATTTGAAATGCTGGATGGAGTGGACCACTCAGAAAGTACCTTGAGTTTATTTGGATTCACATACACTCCATACTCATTAATGAGGAAACCCAAGACCTTGTGAACGTTCGTCCAAAGAAGGACGATTTGATATTGGGTTGGAGTTGGTGATGGTGAAGAAGTTCCAAAGCTGTATTGACATGGATCGACTAATCATCTTATGTCTCACTATAGACCAATTTGTCATCGATGTAGACAATGACAAATTTGCCAAGATGGGAATTGAAGACATCATTGATGATGCACATAAAGGTGGAAAATGCATTGGTGAGGCCAAAAGGAATAACCAATCACTTGTAGAGCATGAAATTTGTCGTGAGAGTTGCTATCCAAAAATTATAGGGCTCCATGTGGACTTGGTGAATATAAAAAATCAGGTCTATCTCGGTGAAGTACTTAGCTCCTTCAAGCTAATCTACAAGATCATTAATCTAAGGAAACAATTACCAGTTTTTCATGGTAAGTTTGTTAAGAGTTTGATAATTTATGACTATTTGCCACTCATTATGCTCTTATTTTGGCATTACAAGAGTAAAACACCCACAAGGTGAAGTAATCGACTAAAGTAATCGACTAAATCCTACTGTCCTCTAGCAATTTTGATGCTCTACCTTAGCATTCTCAATGAATGTAGTGCAATACAGTGTCTATTTAGGATAATGAAATCTTGGCACAAGCTCAATGGAATGCCAAATTGCCCTCTAAGGGGGAAGGACTTTAGGATCCTTAAAAATAGAAAGATTCAGCACCAGTAAGAGATTGGAATCTGAATGGTGGCAGCTTGTTAGCATTGTCTTCATTGGCTCATCTAATGATACAGAGAGTCAAAAATTTGTGCAAATTAAATTGTCTAACTCCAAGTCTACCAAAAGGCAAATAAGTAATATAGTTAGAAGTGAATTTTTACAATTTATCATCATTTTGTTGTGTATAGGTCTTGCAAAAGCTGTAGAAAAGGCCTTGTTCCATATTGATAGGGTGCTCCAAGTAGCAAATTGAAACAATCCAATTGACTGACATTGCATTCCATTGTGTCCAATGCAAATCTCACACAAGATTGAGGAGTGATGAGTGTCAATTGCTCCACTCCTTCTAGACCCATCCCAACTAGTATTGATATGCATGTTTTGTAGTTATAAAAATCATCCACCAATTTCTGTTAAATCAGGTTTGTTTTGTAGTATGGGTAAGTATTGAAGTCATTTATACGACATACCACACCATAAAAGTAATGCAATAAAGTAATCATACAGTGAAATACTATGCGATATAGATGAACAAAATACAATAGAAAATAAAGTTCAGACAAAGCATGCCATCAAGGCAAGATTTTTTGTAATTCTCAAACAAGTTTTGAATACAATTTTGGAGAATAGTTGTGTTCATGCATGCATGCTTCTTAAGACTGAATGGCTGAGTACTTATAATCCCATTGACAAATGGTTATGGAGTACAGTTATTGCAACCTTCTAACTATTGACATAGACTGACAAAAGTTAAATGTACACTAAACAAGTATATACAATACATGCCAACTTTACAATATTTGTTGTCAACACGAAACAATTTGGATGCCTAAAATTCTAGCTACCATTAGCAAGGATCAACTCCACCAATTTGTCTTTGATTTAGCGAGTATGTGTAAACAAAAATTATTAATATTTCAATCATTATTATTGACCATGAGAATGAACTAAGAATCAGAAGTATTAGGATTGGTTACCTCAATCTTTGAATCTTCATGATGTGGCTACAAGTCAGCTGGAAGGGCGCTTACTTTCTTTGATTTCAAGATGTTATATTCTTCTATAGGATGTCTTTCTTCTTCCCATTTCCAAACCCTTAGTTGGGTCCCTTTGGGAAGAAGACCCATTTTTTGATATGTTAGCAAGATTTGAGGATTGGTTAGGGTAGAAGTGCTCTTTTATTGAGATGCAACAGAAGTATTCTTCTTCCTCTTTTGCTGCCTGGCTTCCACCTTTACAGAAATTTGCTATGCATGCCCTAAAGGTTTAATTGAGATTATCTCTATCTTATGTTGAAAACGAGGAAACAATCTAGATGCAAATTTGATGTGCAGGACGCCATTAGGATCAACATTTGACTTGATGGAGAGCCAATTGAAGACCTTGATATATTACTTTATAAACTGGCCAAATTTGTGATGGAGATGTAACCAAACAACCAATAGCTCCTTTGCATTCCTGAGAGGGTAAAAGGATGCCCTAAGAGTTGTTTTGAAGTCTTTCCATCTATCAATTTGTGGCTGCTTTGTTGCTTGTAGAGGCTTGACATGTGATTGCTACCAAATGAGTGCTTGATCATTAATATGGACCTCAGCCTCTATATTTTCTGTGCCTCGATATGCCTTCGTTGCATCTTGAAATGCATCTCCAGATTGTGAGTCTGAGTATCCACTTTATCTACATTGATTGGGAAATTGAAACGAGGAACGAATATCCTAGTGTTCAACATGAAAACAAGTTGAGTGGGATGGTTGTAGACATAGAACTTGTGGATTTATGTCCCATGAGAAGGTGGAATATATTTGCCATTTGATACATGAGTTCTATATAAAACTCATTATGTTGTTATGGTTGATCATTCAATTTTTGGGTTTGAAATTGAATCAAGTCAAAGTTTGGGTTGAGATGTTTGTCCTAGCTATCAGAGGCTTGCTTTTCCTTTCTAGAAAGATAACATGGAAAAAATTTCACTACAATGAAGGGAAGAAAACACCCATTGGGTTTGGGGCAAGTGTAGAAGTAGAATACGACATACTACAATATTCCATTTAAATATATAAACAAATATACACAATGGGAATAACTTACAGATACATATGGACACCGTGCACGTAGCATAAATCTTGCGACCCAATTATTGCAATATATTGTGATATGATCAAAAGTACAACACACAAGCTTGCCTTGACCAACATCAACCAACATCATACCTTGACTAATAGGTCCAACAACCTACAAGCATCCCTTGACATCTCTCACATAGATGCATACTTATAGGATCATGGGACTAGTAGGTGATAGGCAACTGCCTAACTACCATCGAACTACTGGTATACATTAAATCTAAAATAACCCATAACATTAAATTACATTATAATAGACACATATATTTGCATGTACACACAAAATCACATAACAACACTTGCATATGACAACTCTTATTTACACTATCATCAACACATACACATTCATTTGCGGCGCATACGTTCTTGTGCTTGTGCATAGCACTTGTGTAGATGTGTCAAATTGTCTGCCTACATCTATCCCCTTCGATAGCCTTATTGGCATTCTTGTTAATTGAACACTTGGGATAGAAGCATTGAACATGGGACTCAAATCTCTTGTCTTGCCTCTTCCACTTCTATTTCATAGAGCTTCCATAATTTCTTGCATTGTAACCTACTACTAGCAAAACATTATTTTCCCTTTGCTTGGTCCGCTTTGTGCAATTGGCCATATCACAACTATGATGGGCAAGGCCCATAATCACCTATGTCGGGGGAAAGGGGACGAGAGCCCTCTTGCAGGAGCTGAATAGCTAATTCTTGTACTTTTTGAACCAAAATTTTTCCATGAACATCATTTTGGTGGCCTCTACTTGACCCACCAATGGCACTCAAATTGTTGCTTAGACATTTTACTGCTACCAAACAACCCTGACAACACCTCCTAAACAGTTGCCTTAGATGACATGCTTTAGGTGATATGCTTTAGACAATAGCTTTAGACGTCATGCTTTAGACAACGGTGTTTGTTGGCTATTCCCAGATGGCAGTTGTTGTTTGCTAGTCAAGGACTATAGGCCTAAACGTCAGTCTCTATTGGCCACATGACCTTGTTAGATGGCAAAGAAACTCCAGAGGACGACTTGAAAACCCTCATCAACAATGTAACCTTGAATGATTTCCTTGCAATTCGAGATAGCGATGACATAGCTCCTAGTGGTGAAGCTCGAGTCCATTCCAGTAACGCTCGGGCATTTTTTCGTTTATTCTTGGACAACCTAGACAACTACCCCTTTCCTCAAACAACCTGTCTCCTTGCCCAAACAACACCCACGTTGCACACGGTCATTCCCTTCCATTGGACAACCTAGTATAGATGCCCCAATTGCTTTGCTGTGTTCTAGATGGTGTGCCATTCCCAGTTGACAATTTGCATGCTCAGACTAACATCTTTCCTTGTGCAGATGGCTTTATATAGGCTGCCTTGCCCTTTTTCTGTGTAGGATGGTATGCCATTGTCTTTTGTTAGCATGCCTGCACAAAATGTCATTGTACAACTCAGTATTTGACTTGTGCATCTCCTTGACAGAGAAAAATCTTCCTTAAATGATGCACGACCAACCCTAGATGGGGTATGACCACAACAAACTCTTTGCATTCATTTTCCTTTGAATGTCTTGAGAATTTCTTTGGCTGGTTTTGTTTGTGCGAAATCCTAACTTGAATTCCTTGGTACCTTCTTTTTCTTTGGCTATTCGACAACGATAAGGGTTTCTATCAATTGTAGGGTGTTGGAACAAGTCTCTCATCTAATAACAAACCCTAGCTTGCGTCTGATGGATTCTTCTTGAGCGGCAAGTTCCTTTCCCTCATCGATGCATTTAAAAATGACAAGGTTAAAAGAAGTAATTTCCATATTTTATATTTGTTTAGAGTGCATGGGACACTTGGCAATGCACATTTATACATGTTAACAAGTGGTGCCTGGTGCTTGCCACATGTCCAAATGGCATAGAAGGGTCAAACCATACTTGAGAAAATCGGAATTGCCACGAAATCGACAAATGATTGACCTCGAAAAAATTGGGAATCGGGAAAAAATGGGGAAAGAATCAACAAAAAAAAAAACCCGAAGAAAACGCAATTTTTCATTGAAAAAAAGTTTTTTTCATGCATATTACAATGAATTAACATTATGCAATCAAAGATTGCAATAAAAGTAGTAATTCATGTCAGGACGTCATACAAGGCTCAAGCTTTAACTAAACATGAAAGTGACAAAACACATCTTGTATTGCTTATAATATGAAAAGGTACAAATTACAAAATGTGTCAAAATGCCTCAATAGGCCCACTGTCTAATGTCTTGCAATTCCGTTGCCCTTTCCCCTAATAGAAGACCTAGTCTCTGTTTGTTGACATGTGCTTGCCAACGCCGCTTCTTGTGCATGTGCCTCTTGTTGGTCCCTAATTGCTATCTCCTCCTCTAGGTCTTCAAATTTTTGTAGCTCATCCACAGATAATAGAGGCTCTTCCTGTTCCTACTGCTCTTGCACTGCATCTGTGATCCATTCAGATGATGGATCCATGTCACTTAGGTCAATGGGTTGAGTATTTGTTTTTTCAAAAGTTCTTTGGTGGAGACGAAGGTTGTAATGCACAAACACAAGATCATTTAACTTTTCTTGTGTAAGTTTGTTGCGCTTCTTGGAGTGTATGTGCTCAAACATACTCCAATTGCGCTCACAACCTGAAGAGCTACATGGTTGAGATAAGATTCTAACGACCACGTGCTGCAAATTAGGCGTCAAATCACCAAAGTCATCCCACCATAAATCTTGAAACAACATAAAAAATACTATTTCACATGTAACAGTAAAATAGTAAATAAAAAAAATCAAAAGACAATAAATAATAATTCGATGAGGGTTACCTGGCCTCAATGTTGACCTAGCACTCTTGCATTGCTCATATGGGAATTGGCGGCCACGACATTCCTTATAATCTTGTATCTCTGCATGCGTTTTATTGTGCAATTGTTTACTAGCTGAGAACATGCGGTCAATGCAATCTTGAAGGCCAACCTTCACCTCATAATCAACACGAAATGTAGCATCATAAAAAATTTGGGGGTTCAAATAGTAACCCGTTACATGAAGAGGGCTATGGATTTGTGATGTCCATCGGTTATCAATGATAGTCAAAATGGCATTGTATTTGGTGCGGGCATATCTATAAAATGCAACAATTGCCTCTTTTGCCTTGTCCATAGCCTCATATACAAATCCCATTGGAAAATTTTCTCCATCAACAAGACGAAGAAACTTCACCAAAGGCTCTGAGACTTGAAAAAAAAGGAAAAAATAATTTAAAAGAAAATATTTTACAACAAAAATAAAATAAAATAAATTAATAAGCGTAGTCTTGTACCATGATGGTCTCATCCATGGCCATCTATAAGTCCTCAAAAAAATACATATATACATTATGCCTCTCAGGTGACGTTCGATATCTTGGAGATGCTTCAGAATTCCAATCATCACTCACAAAAATTTGCTTCAGTGACTCTCTTGCATCATAAATTCTTTGCAATGTCACAAAGTTTGTGGCGAAACATGTAATACCAAGCCGCACTAGCTCCCTCCCATTAGTAAATTGCCTCATGAGGCTAAGGACCCATGAATGGTTGTAAATGAATTTTGTGATAGCCTTAGCCTCCCTTACAACCTCTACCACCCAAGGTTATTTCCCAATGTCCTCGAGGAGCAAATCGAGACAATGGGTTGCACATGGGATCCAAAAAATTGTGGGTAATCTTTTCTCCAAAATCTTACCGGTTGCCTTATAAGCTACTGCGTTGTCCCTGGTGATTTGGACAACATTCTCCTCCCCGACCTCCAACACAACCTCCTCCAACAATACTGACTTGAGGAATGTAGTTCATCCTACAGAAGCAACCAAAAAATTAATTAGGGTTCTTCTCCTCCCATATGTCCAACCATCAAACATTATACTACAACCCTTGTTCCTCCACACCCTACACTGGTATTCAAGCACAACCTGAAGTATAAAAAAATTTAGTCATGCACATTGCATATTGATATTAATAATTATCGTATATATAAAAAATCAGTCATGCCATATACATATAAATTTAGTCAAGCACAACCTGAATGTTGTCCACAAATTGTTGAAGGAGAGGGCCCCTAAGGTCATCATAAGTCGGTGCCTTAAAACCTACGCCGCAACTTGCGATGGCATCTATCATGCGCCGCCAGTATGGAGACCTTGCCACATTGAAGGGAATGTCAAAATAATACCAAAAAGTGGCAATGGCTGTCCTCGCTGCATTGTGCTTCTCTTGGTTCCACGCAGCCATTCCCTCAAGTGTGGATTGTGCCCTTGGCACAAAACAGTCTACAAAATAGGACTCTCCTACCCCACTAGCTGCTTGTGCACCCGATGGACTCGAACTCTCCTATTGAAACCGGCTAAAGCTACTGCCGGTATGGGGATTTTTTTTTTGGGGGGGGTTGAGATGGCATTGGAATGACTTCTTTTGAGATTACGTTTTTCCTTTGACTCAACCATCATGGCCTCTATTTTATTTTTAATTTCTTCTGGCACCTTAGGGCATATCCTGACATCTTTGCGAGATCTCTTTGCCAAATGGAATTTGAGGCGGTAAACACCTCTAGTCAAATGTTCGTAACAAAAATTGCATTTAACATCCCCTTTCTTTGCCCTTGCCATTCCATACACCCATGCTGCATTTTTTGGTTTCATTTTTTATATGCTTGCAAATGGAAACAAGTAATAACAAAGTTACAAACAATCACAAAAAAAAAAAAAAAAACTAAACCTTAAACCAAAAGGCTAGTCGAAACATTTACAGTTGAAAAATGGGCTTGCATACATAGTTATCAGGCAGCAATATTTTTTTTTTTAAAGAAAAAATCATAATTTCTATTCCAAAAAGGAAAAAAAATTACATATTGTAGATGCCTAAGGCATTCGTCATCAATCTTGGGGAAAAACCCCAGCAAGAAGAAAGGAAAATACCCCCTGTTCAAAAACCAGGTTAAAAAAAAGAAGCAAAACCAGCCAGCCAAAAATATAATTTTGAACCCACCAGTACCGAACAGTCAACAGGAAGAAACAACAAATAATGGAGAAAAAGAGAAAAATCACGCTATCCTCCCAAAACTTTAGGAAAGAGGCTCAAAAATTTAAGTGGTATTAATTTATGGGTCGTAGATAGATTTGATTGAGGTGCCCAACAATTTACCATCTTTCCTTTCCATCTTTAACCATCTGCCTTCCTCCATGTGAATACCATCTTTTGATAGAGAGTCTGCCACCATATTCAATTCTCGGTAAATATGAGAAAATGTGATAACTTTAAAAATCCCCTTCCACTCCTTTCAGTTGTTCATAAATTGGGTTTAAAAGTAGAACATTCATCTTTGTAATCCCCTCATACGATTAATAACAAACAAAGAATCCCCAAAAACTTTGATCTGTTCAACCTATTTTTCAATGGCTAATCTGATGAGCAATTTTAAAGCAAGTAATTCAGCATAATTATTTGAACCATGCCCCAAACCTGCTTTAAATTTTATGTGAAGGTTATTGGATAAATAAAAAATACCCCCAGCCCCACATAAAGTTGTGGCACCGTTCTGAGCACCATCAAAATAACCCCGTGCACCAAACTTGTCAATATGGATTTCAAAAATTTGTCTTTTCCTTTGGCACTTATAATTCCTCTTGAGGCCTTCAAAAATGGAATGGATCTGTTGAGAGCATTGAAAGGAAGGAATAGAGTAATTATTGAAAATGTCAGCATTCCTTGAGAGCCATATTCCCCAAACTGTGACTAGAGGCAAAGCTCTAAAGACCTTCAGCTCTTTTCTTTCGAACCAACTTTTGAAACATTCATCTAGGGACTGCCCTTTCCATACATCTTTGCATCCGGTTAAGATTTCAATTTCTGACCAAACATTTTTGGTGTATTTGCACTCCACAAATAAATGCTCACTAGTTTCCTTAGCCTCTCTGCACAATGTACATCTGCTGGGTCCATGCCAATTTCTTTTCATGAGAATGTCCCATGTCAAAGCCTTTATGCTTAAAACCAGCCACATAAAGGTGCGGGTTTTCATTGGAGACTTTATTTTTCATATTTGGTTCCGCCACCATTTCTGCTCAGCATGATCCCCACTATCAAAAAAAACTTTGTATCCAAGCTTTGGAGTGTAGTTACCTGTAAGTGGATTTTTGGTCCATATCAATTCGTCGAACCTTTCATTTATCCTGACATTACTACTGATAAGATTTGCCACAAAGGCATTCCATTGATTTGCAAGATCATTTTCCAACCCTAGCTGATTTGCCCTCTTCCATCCTTGTTGCCAAATGGTAGTGGCTTCATTTTCGGCCACATGTGCAACTATATAAAGACCAAGCCCATGGAGTAGGTCTATGTGTTCGTTAGAGAGTTTATATTGATCTCCGTTGCCTACCCACGGATCAACACCTAACCTGACTTCTGTTCCATTGCCTATCTTCCATGCTAACCAGTTGCCTATTAAAGGAAAAGCAAAACACAATGCTTTCTATATAATTGACACCTGGTTTGTGGACTTATTTGGGCTTCTAATCCACTCCACCAGGGTAAGTGGTTCAATATATTTCTGTATTATAACTTGTTTCCAAAGATTTTCGTGAGTAATAATTCTCCACAAACTTTTGGCAGCCAAAGTTTTTCCAAAATTAAAAATATTTTTCAGTCTTGTTGAATGATATATTTGTCCAATTACAAACACATACCCACAGTCAGGATTCGTTCAAGATATCCTCTCTCGAAAGGAAATACTTGATTTCCCCAAGCTGTTTATTTCCAGTGGCATATTCCTATGTTGGAATTTCATTCCATTTTAATACCTCTTCCAAGGTTCGAGTAAGATTAATTTAACCTGTTTGTATACTTATCAAAATATGCAATGTAAAAAGTCAGATGGACAACTCAGCAAAACACATAACTGTTAACAAGGGGCATGTTTAATTGATTTGATTGTCAAGAATTCAAGTTTGTTGTTCATGAAACTGTCAAGATTTAATATCAAAGATTACCTTCAGAAAAATCAATAACAATGTTTATTCCAACCAAATTATCCCAAGGCTTTCAATGTTTATTCAATATCATTGTTGGAAAACAACTATTAAAACAAAATAATCATTTTAATCCCAACAATATAATTACACAAGAGTATGAGCCTGTAAACAAGAAAAACCCTGCATTTAATATTCATGCCATGAGAAAATTATTGAATGGTCACAATATTGAAGTTGGTCACAATTTGGGTTTTTCAATTTTTATTTATTTATTTTTATTTTTAGGGTTTTATGCCAAAAATTTAATATTTTTGGAATTATTCACATATTACAACTATTGCAAATTCTGAAATTTATTAGAATTAAACACGGGGTCATAAAATAAATTTCAGAAATAAAAGTTTCAATTTATCTTTGATTCCGATTGCATTCACATTTGAAAGAAAAATCAAAAGTTAGGGTTAGAAAATAACAAAACTAAACCGGTCACTGTAAATCTTGGAACTCCATCATGAATCTGTTGAAACAAGTACTCTGAATTTACCAATCTTAATCTGATCAGTCTTCACACAATCTGGAATTAAGTTGGTGCAATCTTCTAAAGGGAATGAAACAATATATAAAATTTAATTTAAACAAGAACACCATTACCTAGCATCAAGCGATTATAATGGACAAAATTTCTTTATTCCAGCAACCAGGGAGGAGATGCTCATGGATAACAACGAACCCTAATTTCTAAAATCTTCTTGCTCCAAATAGCCTCTGATTTCCTCTCCTCGGGTCTCAATGGCTATTTATAATTTAAAATTTTTTAGTTGTTCAGTTTCATAACAGTTGATGCAACGGGTTTCATAACTGTTCTATGCTTCGTTCTCCTTTTTAACTTTCCTTTTGCTTCCTCTTCCTCAACTTTTGGCAGCAGTGCACTCCATTTCTTTTTAAACTTTTCCGATAATGCTTTTGCCATTATATAAATATCATGTGTCTCATTGTTGTAAGTCATTGCATTGTTGAATACCAGCCTCACATCTTCACAAATATCACGAACGTTCTTGTATCCAGTTCCATCCTTTGCATCCAGCTTTTTATAATTGTACCCAGGTCCATCGGCTTTTTATCATTGTAACAAGGCCTTCAACATCCACTGGGCTCATGAAGGGCCCATTTGTCTTGTATGATCTGTTGCAGTATGGTGCCAAATTGGGGCATTAATTCTAACATTCTCTTTGTACATGCAGCTTCCCGGCAAGATGCTTCCTGGTGCTTCTTGTCCTTGTAAAATCTAATAATCCATGAATTGAAATTTTGATGGACTTCATCAACCAATGGTCCTCTCATGATTGTTGCACTGTGACATTCACCCCTATCCTGATATTTAATATCCGTGGAAGTTGGCCCTTCAAATGTAATGTTTTCGCTTGTTTGTGCAGTCTGTTTGGTTGAGAGGATAGGTTTATTTCCATTGGATTTTGAGATGAAATATGTGCTAAACCCAAAGGGTGGTACAGAAACTGGGAAGAAAAGCCAAAAGATGGAGCCTTTGTCTGGTGATATGCCCAGATTTGCTTGCACGTAGAAGTTTCTCAAATGCAAACGCTTAAGACTACTTAGCTTTCTCATTGTATATGGTCTTCTTCAGCACAATATCTTTCAACTGCACAGGGACCTGCTCATTATTCTGCCACAATTCTTTTAGATTTCCTCTCACTATTCTTAAACACTAATTTGAGAACCCATGTATGATTCCAGAATAGAATGGAAACACCTGAAATCATGACCACAGCTTTGGCTAATGATACGCTTGAATTCCTTTAATTCCAAAGTTTTAATAGCTTGGGGCACCACAGACGAAGAGGAGGTCTAAGTTTGTCTGCCATTTCTCTTCCCAAATCATGCAGGTGGTCGTGCATCCTAAAACAACCTTGTGTTCAAAACCATAGAAAAGTTCCTCCTCAATAAGGCACTTGTCTTTGAGTTTCTGAATTGCATACTCTGTGCTCCATCCTGGTCTCTTCCATACTTTCCAGATTATCAATTAAGAGGCATGCAATATCTATGAAGATCTGTGTTCATCGCTGTCCATCTTTTCACTCTGAAGTGCTTCACACATCTGAAGAAACATTGTATCCGTGTAATTTGTAAATTTGAAGTTCCACAACAACGGTGTTGAGCTTCGTATGAGGACTGTCTCTACCACATCCAGTGCCTGTAAACTTAGTCAAATGCTACTTTAATTTCCTTTTGGAAATGCCGGCCAATTCCGAGACATTAAATATTATCAACAAATGAAATTCGTTCACAAACATCATCTACGTCTGTTATCTGCTGTGACCATAGCGTTGAAGACATCTTTGATCTCTCCAATAAGTACAACACATTCAAAATAGCAAGGAGTGTCGTAAGTCTTTGCTAGGGACTGTATAAAGTTGTCATAAATTCTGTTTCTGATTTCTTCGGCAAACTTTGAAGAAAGCATGTCGGACATCACATCTGTAATGTTAACATAATTTGGATCACCAAGATTCATTTTCTCATCAAACATATGTTTCTAGGCTTCAATTGTACGGTGTAGGCCCACTATGTCCTTGACTACATTGGGTGTTCCATAACTTGCAAGTATATTGAGAAGTTATTAGCAGCAGCAATAATGTTTTAGAACATTCGTTAATTTACAAGAGTGAAGAATTCTCAAACTATGGGTGGATTCATGTGGATTAAATCCCCGGAAGGCACAAAGCACACTTAATGCAAATATGGTGGGTAAGATACGGAAGAGCGACAAAAAAACACGCAAATTAAATGCAATCACATCCATCCGGATTCCATACAACTCAGCATGGTCTAGCCAAAGGCCACTCACTACATTTGCATATAATATGACATGAACTATATTGTTGTATTGTTGTATTAATCTCTGTTGAAAGGTATGTGTTTATACTAGGTTCTAATCTATTAATAATATATATATAAAAGTTGAAAATTGAAATATCTCACCCAATAACATAAGTCATTGATATAATATCTTTCACAAACTAATCAACAAAACACTCAATGCAAACAAAATTTCACATTAACCTCAAAATTTCAAGTGGGTCCCCAAATTGGGGTACGTTGTGTGATGGCAACAACAAGTCCCCAACCACCTTCCCTTTCTGGTTTTGCAATGTACTTCCATTGAACTAAATGAATACCTTCTTTGACCTTATTCTCTGACCACAAGAAACTAAAACATTTCCTTCTGATGTTGTCAAGGACCCCATTAGGAATGTATGCCAGTCCATGCCAAAAAACTAGGATAGCTTCCAGGACTGTTTTGACAAGGATTAATCATCCACCAAGGGCCAACCATCTATTACACCACAAACTTATTCTTTTGTCTATTTTTTCAATAAGCCAGCTCCAGTCTTTCTTCTCATAGCCATTTGGTTTCAAATAAAAACCAAGATATTTAAAACCCGACTGAAAATCACATTTTGGATAATGAAAAAGGTGCTGGAAATGATTTTCTTCCTCTTCTTTCAGACCATTGAAGGACATCATAGACTTTGTCATGTTTATCATCATTCCAGTAGCATTACAAAAGTTTTCAAGGATACCTTTAAGACTTGTGGCTTCCCTCAAATGTCCCTCGCAGAATAACAAAATGTCATCCACAAATAAAATATGAGTAAGTAAAATAGATCTGCCCACCCTTATGCCTGTTATAACTCCTGTATGCTTCGCTTCTCTGAGAGCCCTACTTAAGCCTTCAACAATCAACAGAAAAAAGATTAGGGATAGAGGGCAACCTTGTCTTAATCCACGCGAAGAGGTGAAGAATTTTGTAGCCGAACCATTGATCAAAACAGCAAAAGAAACATTGGTCATACATGTCATTATCCAATTTACAGCTTGAAGATTAAACCCAATGTGTAAAAGCATAATCCTAAGGTACATCCAATCTGCTCTATCGTAGGCCTTTGAAAGGTCCAATTTTATGACCACTGCCTTCATCTTCTTTGTCTTAATTGAGTGTAAACCTTCCTGTGCCACACCTATAGCATCATGAATCTGCCTACCATTCAAAAACCCAAACTGTTCCAGTGAGATAGTAGCCGAAAAAAACGTTCTTTAACCTGGAGGAAATTAATTTTGCTAGAATTTTATAGATAGGCGTAAAGTCATCAAAAGATGTGGGAGAATCCTTCTTGGGGATAAGAGCTATAAAGGTAGAGTTTATATCCATCGGAATAAAGCCTGTGTTTTTTGTCTCCTCCACTACCCTTAATAAATCCTCTTCAATCATCTCATAGAAACCAATGAAAAATTCTGCTGTCCAACCATCAGGTCCAGGACTTTTATCCTTTTGCATAGAGTTTAAAATGCTTTTTAGTTCATCCTTTGACACATCAGCAAGTAACATCTCATTGTTCTCTGCTTCAACAAACCTTGGAAAGAAAGAAGTTAGCTTTAAAATGTCAGTTAAATTGGCCTTTTCGGGATCTTTGAACATCTTTTGAAAGTGTGAGACCCTAATATTGGCAATCTCTTTGAAATTCCTTGCTACACTACCATCTCCTCTCGGCATTTTCCAAATGGTTTTATGTTCTTCCTGTGATTTGGATAGTAGTGAAAAAAATTGGTATTTTCATCCCCCTTTTCCAGCCAAATGGCTCTGCTTTTTAGTCTCCAGGTTGCCTCTTTACTAGACAGTAAATTCCTTCTTTTTGTCTCTAGATTCTGATTTGCTGTTTGGAAGCCTCAGAAAAATCCCCTTCCATATCCGTGTCATAGAAATCAGAAATTTGTTTTTCCACTGAAATAAGATCCTGTTCTTGAGATTTATATTTTTGATAAGCCCATTTCGAAACTGCATTTTTAACCTTCTTCAAACTAGCTGTGAATTGTGAGCAAGCAGAAGATGTAAGAGAGCCATCAAATTTCCTCCATTCATACCTAACTAAATCTTGAAGCTCTTGTTCCTCTAGCCGGGAAGAGTTGAATTCGAAGGGACTAGGAGGCTTTACGTCCTTTAATCCAATTTGTAACATAATGGGAGAATGATTAGAATCACCTCTGATTTCCACCCAAGTTCTGATAATTTCACCTTTTGTCAGTAGACTCAGAGATAAGAAACCTATCCAACCTTTTTGCAACCAAGGCTCTTCCAAACCTATTATTTCTCCAAGTTGGAACAAGTTTTATAGGCTCTATATCAACTAAACTTGCTTCCTCTATTTTATGAAGGAAAAAACGAGCATTTGAATCCGCCCTCGTCGAAAAACCTCAAACCTCAGCTCTTTTGGTAGTAAAGTTTAGGTCACCGCCTAATATCAAAATGTCATGTTTCAAAAAGTTATTGGAGAATACGACTTCCCAATAAGGCAATCTATTATCATTAAGGGCCATAAATGTTAACCACCGCAATTTGTTTTCCCGACTCCAAAGAAAATAGCTCAGCACCTAGGCCTAAGACTAGATCCACAGTATTTAAGAGTTGGAAGGACCTTTTTTTCCATCCCAAAATGAGCCCTCTAGATCTCCCTTCGACATCCTCTGAGAGGAAATCCCAATATTTCAAGAAAACAAGCAAATCACCTATGGTTTTCTTGTCGTCCCCAATGGTTTCTTGTAGCATCAGAATATCAGGATTCTGTACCTTCACTAACCTGTTTAAGGCAGTTTTTTTATGAGTACTACCCAAACCTCGAACATTTAGAGATAGTATAATCATTATGGATCTTTTCCTGGGGTCATGCTTGCTCTAAGAACCCCCATTATAGTTTGTTGCTTTCCTTGGTTGATTTCTCTGTAGGCTTTTTCTTTGGAAATGCTTAGAAAGGTTTTCCTTCTTGAAGCACCTGTTAACCTACCTCCTACCCCATCAGTACTCAGACCACCTCTAATTACTATTTCATCTGTTGCATCCTTTTTCTGAGATTTGAGGAAATAACGATTCTTACCAATTAAATGTGGATCATCTTCAGAACTAGAAAGAGAGTGAGAGTAAGAAAGTGGGTGAGTATTCTTTTTTAAGTCTGAGATTGCATCTCTAGGAGGGGAAGAAAACTAGGTTCTTTACCAAAAACAAAACTATCTTCCATACATTCTTTATCCCTCCTTATGTCTTCCTTACCATTCCAATCTTTGTTATCATAGACATTATAAGTTTGTTCAAGATCCCCAGAAGCAATTTAAGGCACTTGTGAGAGATCAGGTGGACAAAAGGAAACCTTGATGTGTTGGAATTGTGATAAAAGATCTTCCTTATTTGATTGATCTATTCTAGTAGTTATGGGTTCCATAACAGGAGTAGAAACATTTCCTGGCATGTCTAATCTGCTCATCAGCCCTTTTGTGCCTCCTACTTGTTCTCGAATTGGTAGATTGGCATTTGTCCCTTCAGATAAATTGGATAACATAGCACCTTCCTTGTTATGTGAAGGTCCACCTGCACTTCTAAGAAAATCACCTCTTCGACCCTCTCCTATCTCCCCTTGAATTCTTCGACCAACTGAAGATTTTGATTCCTATCAAAGGATGTGTTCCCTGTACTCGTAGACATTGGTAACTTAGCCCTCCATAATTTCTTAGAAAAATTTTGTGAACATTCGCTGGCCACATGTCCATAAACATGGCACCGAGTACAGTGAAACGACACTTTGATATAATCCAAGGTCTGAGAGTATTTCCATTTACCAAATGCAATATCAATAGCTTCAGGAAGGCCATCCTTCAGGTCCAAAACAACCAAAATCTGAGCCACAGTCCTAGAAACATTTGAAATGAGCCTATCAGCCATTTTAATGAAGGTGCCTTTATTGTCACCAATTTTTTTCAAAATATTGTAAGTCCAAAATTCCAAAGGCAGACCTGAAAGTTTGACCCATATTGGTTTGGACGTCAATAACTTTTTCTGTGGGTCAAAAAATGGAGACCATCTTCTTAGGGATAACAATGAAGAGTCCCACAACCATTTTGAGTTTAATATAGCTTTTGCATCTTCCTCCTTATTGAAAGAGAAGGTAAGCCATCCTCTAGCCAAAAGATATATTTTTGGAGTATAGCCCAAAGCCTAGCCCCAAACTTCTCCAACCCATTGCTGAACTGATTTTTCAGAATATAATCTTGAGATTTTTCCAGTAAGGGTTTTCTTCTCCATTTCTAGAATTTGATCTAGACCAATATCTTCACCTAAAACAAGGTTTACTTTTTCCTTCTTCATTTTCACACACTTCTTTTTCTTTTTTATTCCATGTTCCTTTGAAGCCCCACAAAATTTTGATTCTTCCATATTATTGCCCACCATTTCCTTCGTGATATGAGGTTCCCAAGAAAACCTGTTGAAGAATCACCACTAAAAACCTTTGTTGGGATGTGTAAAAACTCCAGATTATTTTTTAACTCCCTTGTTCTGATTTCGAAGAAAACCCTTTCTCCATCTTTCGAATTCAATCCAGTAAAACAGCTCTGAAATTCTTTTGCATTTGAGTGGATTTGCGAAGAGATCCCTTGAGAGTGACCACTAGCCTTTGAAGAGATGAAAATGTGCTGCCCCTCAAAGGGATCTTCCGAGTAGTCCACAAGATCCTCTTCAAAATCCATCAAAAAAACTCGGCCTGCGTTGCCCCTGCCAGCCACACCTCTAGAGCATAACAACAGCGCCAAAAACCCCGCCCTAGCTCACTGAGCACATCGACTAGTGCGGCCCTCGTCACCCCGATGTGTCATGTCTGCAGTCTACCACATTCGAGTCTGCACTAAGTACGTATTGAGTGCTCACTGTTTGTGCTGCAACTTCCTCTTTTCTGGTGTTCTCCTCCGGCTCTGACGACAGGGTTTTCCCGACTCTCTTTGGGATCTTGGTTGGGGTTTTACCCACAACCTCGATTAAAAATTATAATATAGAAGTCCAATTTATATAGCAGGAAAAAAAACAAATTCCTCAATCTTTCCAGGAGAAACAAAGCCAAACTAAACTTTAACAGAATCTTTTCAGCAACTTGATCTAACTCTACGCACCTGGATCTTTCCAGGAGAAAGACAAAAACAAAACCCCAAAAGCCCATTACACCAAAATGAAGCTCATGTATCTCTTCGAAACGCCACAAAGGAAGACTCTATACACATTTTGAAGCTGATCCATTAGCTGGCCAAGTTCCATCGCTTGACCTCCTCCTGCATCGTCCTTTCTCCTTGAAGCTCCCCTTGCCCACTTGCATGGTTGAAATGAGGCAGCAATATTTACTTAAAAAGAGGAGGGAAAAAAAAAACCTAAACCCGAAACCCTAGACTAGGGTTTAGGGTTTAAACTTCAAAGTTCAAAGTTCAAAGTCAAACATTAATAGCTGAAAAATGGGCTTGCATACATAGTTATCAGGCAGCAATATTTACTTAAAAAGAGGAGGAAAAAAAAACCCTAAACCCGAGGGCCTAAACCCTAGACTAGGGTTTAGGGTTTAAACTTCAAACTTCAGAGTTCAAACATTAACAACTGAAAAATGGGCTTGCATACATAGCTATCAAGCAGCCGTAAGCAATATTTAGTTATTTACTTAAAGGGATAAAAAAAAAAACGTAAACCCAAAACCCTAGACTAGGGTTTAGGGTTTGAAGTTTAACAAATATTGATAGCTAATAATTTGGCTTGCATATATCAATTTAGTATCTACTTAAAAGGAGGGAAAAAAAAACCCGAAACCCTAGACTAGGGTTTAAAGTTTTAAATTTCAAAGTTCAAACATTGACAAATCACAAAACTATTTGCAAACAACCCTAATCTAGATTCTAAACCTTGTTTCAAGTTGGAAAAAAAAAAAAGAGTTTTCAAAGATTTTCTTACCTCGGATGAATCTTCTCGATGGTTGTTGCTAGCTGTCGGATTCCTTCAAACCACAATCGCTCACTCTTAGGATGCCTTAGCATGTTTGGGTCGAGTTGGTAGCAGGTAGGTAGAGTGTTTTCTTTGTTTGGAAGAGCTCAGGGTGAAAAAAGGGGGAAAAAATGAACTTTCCCCTTAAATCGGTCGTAGCCTCTACCCGTGTGGCTATGACCGATTCATTGTTGATTTTTTGGCGATTTTTTCAAAAAATCGCCAAAGAATCACTGATCCGGCAATTTGGGGCAATTCGACTCGGCATTTCAAAAAATCGCCAAAGAATTGCGATTTTGGCGATTCTATGGCAATTTTCTCAACTATGCCCTCGATGATACAAACTCTACATGGTACTCCTCAAATGAATGGGGGTTCCCTTTTTATCTTTGAGGGCTAGTAGTTAACAAAAACTACCGCTCGAGACATGTCATCACTAACTACCCTCCATTCGCATAAGCTTAATTCCTATGTTTGTCACTAACTACCCTCTATTTGCATATGCTTAATTCCTATGTTTGTCACTAACTACCTCCATTCGCATATGCTTAATTCCTATGTTTGTCGTACATTAGAAATTCAAATTATCAAATGATGACACCATCACCCTTGACGTCAAACTACAAAATTACATTTCATTTCATTCTCATGTACATTTGTGCACATTTGAACTTATTTCATTATATTTACTTTATTTCTTTTGAGGCTGGTCAGAACTAGCCCCTACATCTGCCCACCCCTTTAGATGGGTCAACGTCCTCATTGATGATTGCCTCTGCTCTTGGGGAGTTGGGTTTTGCTAGTGTTGAGGCATGGGAACAGGTACACCTCTGAGCTCCTGGATTTGTAGCTTCAAGTTCTCTGTCTCTCCTTTCAACCTTTTGGCATTGGCCTGATATCGAGCCCATTGCATGCCATAGTGATTTGATCTTTGCTCGACTTCTGCCGACTTTACCAATAGTTCAGCCTCCCTCTTTGTAGCTTCAGCTTTTGTCTCCTTCCTTGCTGCTTTAACAACTTTCTTTACTGCTTCTGCTTCTCATTTGGCTGCAGTTGCTAGCTACTCATCCTTCTCTACTATCAATTGATTCTTCACTTCCAGCAATTGTTTCCTCATCGTGCATTCAAATTTCAACTGTGTTTCAAATATATCTCTCTAAAGGATTTCATTTATTGCCAATCTTTTTTCCCTTCTGGCTTGAAGACCGACTCGCAACCTTACTATCTCTTTCTAAGCTTGTTCTTTCATTTGTTCGTTTCTCCTCTGTTGTCATTCACTCTCTTTTTGCAGTTGTTGCGTCTCTTTACACATTCTTTGTTGTGCAAGACCAACTCTTGCTAGCAAACTCATGCCTTCGTATTCACTTCCGTCACTCTAAGGCTCATAGTCTGGTGGCTCTTCTCCATTCCCCATTGCCACCATCTGTTGCATATCTTATTACTTGTTGATCTCAGCATTTTTGCTTGTGTCTAGAAATCTTACATGTACCCATAGTCTTCTTTGTTTTGTAGGGAGGGGTTCCAATTCCTCCTGATCAATTACGAGTTGTCCATTTGCATTCCCAAATAGCCAAACTGGGTTGAGGTCACTGTCTTCCTGATTTGCACCATTTTCTACTTTGGTCCGACTTGATTCACCTTCTTCATGGACCAATATTTTCTTCAAAGGGTTTTGAAGATTGATTTGGTGTTGCAGTCAGCCTTCCCACACTTTCCTCCTCTTTCGTTGGTTCAAGATCAACCATGTTCACCTAAGCCTTCACCTTTTATAGTTTTAATCTTGAGCCATAACTATCTCGGGACCCAATGTCCCATCCAGTTTTTGCAATTTTACTACACTGTTTTCCATCATCTCCATTATCTGGAAGGGTCCAAGCCACAACATCTTCAACTTCTTTGGCTTGATCTCTTGTTTGCCATTGAATTTCAACGTCATCTTCCTTAGGTGCTTGTCGTGCTACAACTTCCTCCAACATTGGGCAATCTCCGTTACCCACTGTGCCATCACCTTTTTCTCATCTAGTCTTACTAGTGTTGCTAGCCTCTCCTCTAGGCTCTCCTAGTCACCCATACAGTTTTCCACCGCCACTCTCAAACTTGGTACCAAGAACTCCACCGGCACAACTGCCTTCTGACTGTACATTAACTGGAAAGGTGTGTGGTTGGTCGTGGACTTAATTGTTGTTCTATATGGCCACATAACTACTGGCAATCTCTCCTCCCAGTCAACACCTTCTACTCCACATGTCTTGTAGATTATAGAGACCAAGACCTTATTCATTGCTTTTGTTTGCCCATTTGCCTTGGGGTAGTATGGGCTTGACAATGAATGTAAAACCTTTAATTCCTTGTTCAGCTTCTGAATTATTACATTAAGAAGTGTCCACCTTGATCACTTGTCAATTGCAAGGGTATGCCAAATTGCATGATCACTTGTTCATACAGGAATCATTTTGTACATCTTGCAAAATTGTCGGGCAATGCTCTTGCCTTGATACACTAAGTCAAGTATTCCATTGCAACCACAATATATCTACATTTCCTTCTTTGGCTTGTCTTCAATGGTCCAACAAAATCAAGACCCCATCTCTCAAACAACTCTTGCGGCTATGACGGGTGTAATGGCATGAAGTATCTCCGTAGCAGTCTTTGTAGGCAGGCAAATTGCTATGTTTGTGTTAGTGAATAAGTTTTGTTATTTTATAGTTCATACGCAAAGTGTTCGACGAAATGTGTACATATTTCATAATGTTATAAAGTGGCAATGTAATAATGTTTAGTGAAGTATTAGTATGTCGGCAAAGTCATAAAGTGAGTCATAGGTTAGTTTGTCTTGTAGTGAGTTAGGAAATGAAAGGTAAATGTAAGACACATGCAAGTGAAATGTAATTTAGGGAAATGATGAGGTGTCAGGTAGTTGGAGGGTGCAACTAACTTTTAGTTGTATAAATATGACCCTTGCCTCATTCATTCAAATGCGTAGGAGCAATGTATTGTATGTAGGTTGATGGTAGCGTATGGTCAAGTTGAGGACACAGTCGGATGGTTGTGGAGATGGCTGATGTGTAGGGTATGATGCAGTCAAGTCATGTATGTAGTCATGTAATTGTGGAGTTGGCCAACGTGTGTGTGACGGTTGTAATGTGAGGGCCGCAACGTGTGCGTGTTGCTTGTAGACAACAATTCCAAAAAGAAATAAAAGTGTTTGACGAAATGTCTACATTCTACATTGTAGTTACGTAGGAATGGCATGCAAATAGTAAATTTGGTCAACAACAATGTCATTTAGCGATTAGTAATGAGAAATACAATGTAATCAGATGCATGAGATTAAGCAATGTTAATAAAGTGAAACAAATGTAATTAGTCGTCATGTGTAATGAGTTAACTGCTGTTAATTGTGTTGTTAAGGCTGAAACACAAAGCAGTTTTGGTAGTTGGGGCCTGGTTGGTTACAGTAACCACCAAAGCCACACTATATATAGACCCCCCTTTCATTTTGTAAATCATCCATGATCTATCATCCATTAGTTGTCCATTGCATAGGAGAGCAGCCAGGAGGAAGTGTTGTGCATAAGATAGTTGCAGTCATAGGACTGAATGTAACCATCTTTATGATAATGCAAGGATACGATTTGGTGTCAACTTTGTCTCTTTGAATGTTTGTATGTGTTCGATCTATACTGTGTTACCGTGTTGCATGGAGGAGCGCCAAACGAAGTATAGCAATTGTAGGGATGACACTGCTTAACTGCCCGAGGAAACCGACACAAGCCAACCAACATCAGCTTGCCGCCATGCCTGGAGCCGACATGCAGCTAGCTGTCATGCTTGTCGTCGACATGGACTATGCCGATACAAGGACCCGACATCTATCATAACCTTATCTGTCATGTTGTCTTGAGGAAGCCAACATCCGTCATAGCCCATTAGCAATCCGTCATCCGTCTTAGGACAATCCGTCATGCATCAAGTCGTCATATGCTAAATCCGTCAAACATCAGAACCGTCATAGAGCAATCTGTCATAGCCTACGTAGTCATAACTGAGTCGTTAGGGATTAGCTGTCCAAACCATATAGACATGTTCCTTAGTTTGTATTGCCAATTCCCCTCCCACTAAAACTATCATTCCCTCATCTTGGGAAGTCCTCACCACTGTCTACATTTGGCGCCGTTGCCTAGATCAAGTCGGGTTGAAAGAAGAAGTGAGCGTGATAAGACAAGGAGGTGAATGACAGATTCAAGGTTGCAAGGTCGACAAAGGAGGAACCAAATACAAACAATGGAGCAACCAGTTAGGAGAAGTGCGAGACTGGCGAATCAAGGAACACAAAGTCGAGACGAAGTTACACAACCAAAAGTGGAGAGAGTGTGGAACCCCTTGGACAATGAAAGTCCAAGAGCCAAAAGAGAAAGGTGGCAGACATTGCTATTGACAATAGAGAACGAGGTGCAAAATCAAATAGTCGAGGAAGATACTAGAGTAGTAGTTGAAGCTAACATTGTAAGCAAAGAGGGGATGGTAACACCTAAGCCAACGAGTGCAGAAGATCGAAGCTTGGTACCGGAGCAACCACGTAGGGATACTTGGGGAGGAATACTAGAACCGTATATCTTTTATTCGCTAAGAAGGTCGCGAAATAGTGATGTACGGGAGTTTGGAAGAAGACTATTTGAACAATAGGCATTTGAACAAGAAACACTTGTACCACCTACAGTTGAGAGAGAGTGGAACAGAACCCCACAAGCATCGTCATCAAGTGACGAGGAGGTCGAGAGAGACCCAATGGCACACATTGCCAATAGAGCGGGCAAACAAAAATGCCCACCCTTCACTAGGGAAGGGAAAGAAGACCCAACATGCCACATTGGTACTTGAACCACAATTTGGAAAGCGAATGGAGTGACGCAATCGATTGAATGGTTGCAATTGTTTCCTACCACTTTGCGAGGAATGGCGATAGACCGGTACTTGAAGAGAAAGTACACGGCCATTCGGGCATTGGAACACTATGCAGGACGAATTCATAAATGAATTTCGACCATTACGAGATGATACAAAAGAACAAAAATTTATGCCACGAAACAAAAACTAGATGAAGATGTCAAGAACTATAACAAGAGACTAAAGCAATTGGCTGACAAGATGCAAATGCCACCCGTAGATGGACTAGTCAAATGCTGGTTCATAGACAACCTTCTACCTAAGTACAGGAAGAAGATGAAAGTTGTGTCATCCTCCACGTATGCTAAAGCTCTTGAAAAAGCAAAGAATTTTGGGAGCAAAGCAAAGCAAAAACAGTAGGTATCATAGGGCATGTGAGGAATGACTATTTAGATAGTGATGCAGAGGATAAGGTGCAAAGCGCTATCTACTCCTTTAGAAAGGAATTTGACAAAATCATGAAAGAAGTCAAAGGAGAAGTACGAAAGGAACGAAAAGATATTTGGTGTTCGGATTGCAAGTTAGGACACAAATATTAATTGCCCTAAGAGCGCGTATTGCAATATATGCGATATGGCAGGACATCCAGTTTCAGATTGTCCATTTAATTTGAAGGGAGCAAGGCACCAAACAATGACGGTGCAACAAGAGGAACAAACAAATACCTCGAGAAATGGATAAGGCGCAACTAGCGGCGGATATAGGAATAATCGTCGAGGTGGAATGCAGGGAGGACAAAGTTGACTGTAGTATGACTTAGATGGAACACCCATCATGCAATGTCGAAACTGTTAGGAATGGGGACACTTAGCGAAAAGCTGCCCCAAACCATAGACTGATAATTACACAATGACACTGAGAGGGGGGGGTGAATCAGTGTAGCTATTAATTATTAATCTACAACATTTAATATGAAATAAAAAGAACTTGACAACTGAAAAACAACTTGAACAAGAGAGCACACCACAACACTCAATATACCGAGGTTCACCAATTTGGCTACTCCTCAAAAATGACTGCTTGGACTCCAATCCAAATCCGGTCTTTGCAAAATCAATTTTACAAACACTTTACCGGCACCAAGCTGGAAGGAGCACCAACCCCTGTAATTTTCTGCTTGCAATGAGATGGAGCACCAACTCCTAGTACCAAGCACCAACTTGGACTGCAATTTCGATAAATTTAGAATGACATAAAAATGTCTTCACTTTATGCACGACCCTGACTGGTCTGCAATTAACCCAACTCTGCACACTCTCACGGCTCTGCTTATTTTTCTCTTGATTCTTTTCTAACTCTCCTTTTACAGCAATTTCTCTCTAACAGCGACAACATCTTCTCTGTACGATTATTCTTTTATAACCTTTCAATCCTGCATGCAATCGAATCACATACTCTAACTGTTCGAATCCATGCAATACGGCTGTTCGGTTCCATGCACTTCGACTGTTCGAAACCCTGCAATATGTCTTTTGGAAACCATGCAATACGGTAATTTTGTTTCATGCACTTGACTGTTCAATTTCTTCGAATACGGCTTTTCGAATGCTTTTTTGAAACTCCATATGTGATTCTTCGAAAGCTTTTCGATTCTTCATGTTCGGCTTTTACGTATGCTTCAAATACGTGCATTAGAATGCCTCAAATACGACCTTTCGAATGCTTTTATTATCCTTCATATTCGGCTTTTCGAATGCGTTTCAATTATGCATGTTTGGTTGTTGCATTGCATGTCCAACACCTGTCAACGTTTAACTGTCTGCTTTTTCGACACGTGTCACCTTGCATGCTCCTGCGGGTTTTACCTGCCAGACTGTTACCTGTCGCGATATCGCGACACTTTTAACTTATGCTGACGTCACCCTGAAGGTTGTCATGAAATCGTGACCATTTTGGCCTTGAAAGCTTTTCCCCGCTCATGTCGCGATATCGCGACACTTAGAACTTTTCTTGACGTCATCCTTAAGCATGTCGCGAAATCGTGACCGTTTTGGCTCTTGGAAGCTTTCCCTGCATCTTGTCGCGATATCGCGACACTTTGAACTTTGCTGACGTCATCCTCAATGTTGTCGCGAAATCGCGACGCTTCCGGCTTCCGTTGACTTTCCTTTCATCTGTCGTGAAATCGTGACACTTTTCAACTTTCCTGACGTCATCATCAATCTTGTCGTGAAATCGCGACGCTTCGACTTCAGCGACTTTCCTTTCATCCTGTCGCGAAATCGTGACACTTTTCAACTTTCTTGACGTCATCATCCTGCTTGTCGCGAAATCGTGACACTTTGGCTTCCGTACACTCTTCTTTGCCAGCAGCGAAAATGGAACATGTCGCGAAATCGTGACACTTTGCTCTTCCGTACAACTCTCCTTGCCAACTCCAGCGAAAATGGAACATGTCGCGAAATCGCGACGCTTTCGGCTCTTGCTGACGTCATCATCCTTCTTGTCGCGAAATCGTGACGCTTCTGGCTTCCGTACGCTCTTTGCTCCATGTAGTAGCGAAATCGCTACAACTTTGTGCCTTGTGCTTTTACCTTGCCTCTTTTCATGAAATTTTGACTTGTAATATCAATTTGCATCTTTCAGTTCTACACTTTTGACTAGTAGCGAAATCGCTACACCTTAGTTTCCCTTTGTTCCAACATGTAGCGCCATCGCTACACCTTAGTTTCTCTTTGTTTCAACATGTAGCGAAATCGCTACACCTTAGTTTCTCTTTGTTTCAACATGTAGCGAAATCGCTACACCTTAGTTCCATGTATTTTCATCATGCAGCGATATCGCTACACCTTTGTTTTCATTCATTTCAACATGTAGCGATATCGCTACACCTTTGTTTCCTTCTCTGCCAGCATGTCGCGAAATCGCGACAGTTTTGCTCGCATCTTCTCTCTCCTCGGCCATGTCGCGAAATCGCGACAATTTGGCGTGCATTTTCTCTCTCCTACTTTTTGTCGCGAAATCGCGACACATTTTCTCTCTCCTCAACGAAAACTCGACATGTCACGAAATCGCGACATTTTCGCTGCGCCTTCTCTCTCCTCGACCATGTCGCGAAATCGCGACGAGAAAACATGTCGCGATATCGCGACAGTTTTCTTCCTTGTCTCTTTTTGCCAGTTTACGAATACGGGTCACCTCTGTTTTCCTTGAAACTTTCGCACTTGATCCGGTCGACCTCCGAGTCGCATCATCTGCATCAATGCGATTGTGTTGACAACAATGACAATACTTTTGCAATTCTTTTGCTGCACCTTGCTCAACAATCTCCCCCTTTGGAATTGTTGGCAACACACTGCAACCTTGCTCAATTTCTTCTCCCCCTTTGCCAATAATACCAAAGGGCTGTCTGTGGACTCCCCCGAGTCTATGCACAACATTCTCAGACTTAAAAAGTTTGAATGCTCCCCTTGAGAATGTGTTTCCCATAGCTAGTCAGTGCTTGGGTGGTGTGACTACTCCCAACTTCTTCCGAAGGTATTCAAATACTTCCTTAGGCAAAGGTTTTGTGAATATATCGGCTACTTGCTCTCGTAGTTGGAACAAAATCCAATTTAACCTCTCCTTCTGCAACTTTATCCTTCAAGAAATGATATCGGATTGCAATATGTTTGGTTCTTGAATGCATTACTGGATTCTTGGATATGTTGATAGCACTAGTGTTATCACATTTAATTGAAATTGGTTCATTGAAATGAATACCAAGATCTTTCAACGTTTGTCTCATCCATAATATCTGAGTACAGCATGTTGTTGCTGCAATGTATTCTGCCTCTGCGGTGGATAGAGATATTGATTCTTGTTTCTTCTTGTGCCATGCTACCAGCTCTGATACCAAGATAAAATGCTCCTCCACTTGTGCTCTTTCTGTCATCAATACATCCTGCCCAATCAGCATCAGAATATGCAATCAAAGTGAAATCTTTACCTTTTGGGTACCACAACCCATAATCCATAGTGCCCTTGAGATATCTGAAAATCCTCTTTACAGCTGTTACATGAGTTTCTTTGGGGCTGGCCTGAAATCTTGCAACCATACATCTTGCTTGTAATATATCTGGTCTAGTGGCTGTTAAATACAGCGAGGCTTCCAATCATAGACACAGTACATTGTTTGATCTACATCCGGGGATTTATCATCCTTGCTCAACTTGCGACTTGTTGTCATGGGAGTCTTGACCGGTTCTTGTCTTCCATTGTGAACTTTTTCAGCATTTCTTTTACATATTTAACTTGAGAAATAAAAATGCCTTTTTCATTTTGATTGACTCTGAGTCCTAAGAAATAAGAAAGTTCACCAATCATTGACATCTCAAATTCTTTTTTCATTTTAATTGATATGTCTTTGCGGTATTCATCCATCTTCTTTGCCAAATATTATGTCATCTACATAAACAACAAGAACAATAAGATGACCCTTCTCTGTTTTGACATATAAGTTGCTATCCACCAAACCTTTCTTAAACCCTTGTTTAATTAGATAATTATCCGACCTTGCATACCATGCTCACGGGTGCTGTTTTAATCCATATAAAGCTTTCTTTAACCTGCAAACAAAATCTGGATTTTCACCAAGTTGGAAGCCATCGGGTTGTTCAATGTAAACCTCTTCTTCCAGTTTTCCATTCAAAAATGCTGATTTTACATCCATTTGATATACTTTGAAGTTTTTATGAATTGCTAATGCCAGAAACATTCTGATTGCCTCTAGTATGGCTACCGGTGCAAAAGTTTCTTCAAAATCAATGCCTTCAACCTGAGCATAGCCTTTACATACCAATCTTGCCTTATTTCTGACAACCTTGCCCATCTTCATTCAATTTATTTCTAAAAACCCATTTAGTACCAATTATGTTTTTATTTGTTGGTCTAGGTACTAATTCCCAGGTATTGTTTTTCTCTATCTGATCTAGTTCTTCATTGATTGCCTTCATCCAACTTTCATCAGTGCTTGCTTCGACAACATTTTTAGGTTCAATACTAGATATCGAGAGAATAGTTCCTCACTCTTTGTTCTTCTTGTTTGAATACCATCCGTGGGATCCCCAATAATCTGTTCACTTGGATGATTTTTCTGCCGATTGACTGTTTTAAATTTCCTGTTTTCTTCTTCTTGATTCGGTTTTTACACTATCCGGATCAATTTTCCGATTCTTCTCTGTTTCTTTTTCATCATCACCTTCAATGACTTCTTCATACATAGGGTAGTTTTCTTGATAAGTAGTTTCTTGTTCTCTACCTTCATCAACTTTTACATCAGCACTTTCAACAATTTTCTTCAACTTCTTGTTGTAACATGTGTATGCCTTGCTTTTTGTTGAGTAACAGAGAAAGATACCTTCATCGGCTCTATCTTTAAATTTACCGAGGTTATCTTCAGTCCGTTTTATGTAGCACTTCTTGCCAAATACTTTGAAATGTCTTCTTGTTGCCTTCTACCTAAACCACAACTCATAAGTTGTTTTGCTTTCATGTGGTCTCGGCATGCACTCTGTTTTGAATGTAAGCTGCAGTATGAGCTGCCTCTTTCCAAAATCCGTCGGCTATTTTGTTTTCTGCCGACATTGTCCTTGCCATTTCCTGCCCTTGTTCTATTCTTCCTTTCTACAACACCATTCTGCTGAGGTGTCCTAGGCTGCTGAAACTGTCTTCTTATCCCATGTTTTTGACGGTATTCTGCAAATTCTTCGGAGATAAACTCTCCTCCCTGTCCGATCTTAGGCATTTAATTCTTTTCTCTGATTGATTTTCAACAAGATTTTTGAAGGTTTTAAACATTTCAAAGGCTTCGACTTGAGTTTCGAGAAATAGTACCCATGTCATTCTTGAGTAGTCATCTATACATAGCATAAAATATTTGTGTCCATTTATGCTTTCGGTTCTCATGGGTCCACATAGATCGGTGTGAATTAGTTCTAATGGCTTGCTAGTGAAGTATTCTTTTGCTTTGAAAGTGGCTCTGGTTTGTTTTCCCTTTTGGCATGACTCACGAGATGCTATTTACGAGGTTTGCCAATGTTTGGTATATCTCTAACTGCTCTTTTTGAACTGATTTTTGCCAGGATTGTCAAAACTAATATGCCCAAGCCTCTTGTGCCATAGCCGGTTTTCATCTTCCTGTCCCATCAAGCATGTTCCTTCTGCAGTTTACGAAAGTGTATACTGATTTCCTGAAGTTCTCGATCCGGTGGCTATTAACTTTCCATTTTTTGTCTTTCTTACTTCATAGCCCTCCTTCTTGAAGATTACATCATGACCTCTGTCACATATTTGACTTACACTTAGCAAGTTATGCTTCAGGCCAATTACAAACAAGACTTCTTTTGATTTTATATTGCCATCACTGATCTTGATTGATCCCTTTCCAACAATCTTTGCTCCATCATTATTTCCAAATTTCACAGAACCACCTTCATAATTCTGTAAATTCTCAAACTTTTGCTTGTCACTGTCATGTGGTTGGAACAACCATCTGTCAAGTATCCAAGGTGCTGATTTGTTACGAGCTTTAAAAGCGATCTGGACAATCAAAGATTCCTTTTCTTTCCATTACGGTTTGATAGCAGATTTTGCTACTTGTTTTGCCTTTGTCCTTTCATTAGCATGTGCCTTTTTTTCAGGAAATTTCTGGTTTTGTTTCAACCCACTTGGCTGAGATTTTCTACCACGATAATTATTTGATGCAAAAGTGCTTCTAGAGTTTCTAGCAATATGTCCAAAATTATGACAATTATAACATTCAACTGCATAATTCATTAAAGGAGAAAAAACATTTATGCTGGTAAAATTCCTTTGAGATACATTATGCCTGCAATCCGAAATCTTATGGCCATAAGCATTGCATTTAAAACAATAACCGAGAAAATGCATGATTAAACCTGGGTGCCGGTCTTTGCCGGTTTGAAGTAGGAGCCATGACTCTTCTCCTCCTCGGATGTGTGACTTTTGTGAATCCATCTTTGTCGGTATTCTTCTTGAATCTGGCATTATTGTTTTCTTTTGCATGATTTTGTTTTTCTGGTTCAACCCTGATCTTTTCTTCTTTCTTTATGGGTTCTATATTCAAGTTCTTTGAATCCTTTGAAGATTCTCCTTCATCAAAGCCTAAACCAAATTTGATGCCAGAAGGCCTTTGGTTATTTAACATTTTATCCAGCTTTACGGTACTTTCTTCAAACTTATGAAAGCAGTTCAATTTTCTATTCATCTCTTCTAATCGCATCCTTAACTTAACAATGTCTTCCTCTAGCTTGTTGCATTCAAGCTGTCTTTACTGAGTTAATTGTTCATCAAGAACTTGAGACATTTTCTTGAATTCCTCTATACGTATTTTCAGATTGTTTATTATGTCCGTGGCATTCTCTAATTTCTTTGAAAAATTTTTATTCTTCTTCCTTTCTGCACTCAACTCTTCAAGTGCGGCAACCAATTCTCCTTCCAAATACACTTCAACTTCATCCTTGGAATTTTCATCACCTTCCTGATTTTCCTCTGTTCTTTCTTCTTCAAGTGCCATGAGCAGAGCTTCACCTCCTTCTTCTTCGGACTCCTCATCTGTGCTTTCTTGAGCTACGCGACATTCTTGGTTATGAAGCTTTTCTTCTTGAAGTTGTTCTTTATGAAATTTTGTTTCTTCTTCCAGTCACCTTTTTCTTGGTGTGAACCTTCACCATTTTTGGTTCTCTCCTGCATTGGACATTTGGCTGCAAAATGACCGACTCCTCCACAATTGAAGCATTTAAAAGGTAGCTTCCCTCTATATTTTCCTTTTCCTTTTGTGAGTTTTCGAACAAAATTGGCTTCTGTTTCATCCGGTGTTCCTTCATCCTCAGATTCATGTTCAGCTTTTACATTCTTATGTGCTTTAAAAGTCGCTTCTCTGTCTGTAGACTTGGTTTGTCCTATTCTCATTTCATATCTTTGTCAGGGGAACCATGCAACTCATCCATCTTTGAAGTTGTTTAGATCTTTTGCCTCTTCTATTGCGGAGACTTTGGAGTTAAATCTTTTGTGAAGTGTTTCGAGAACCTTTTTCACAACAATTGCATCATCAATTTCTTCACCAAGTCCTCTGATTGCATTAATAATTCCGTTGACTCTCAGCATATAAATTTCTATGTTTTCATCTTCCTTCATTTGCAGTGCTTCGAACTGTGCTCGATGAGTTTGCAGTTTTGCTTCCTTAATCTTCTTGTCTCCTTCATGGATGCTCTTCGATTTATCCCACATGTCCTTTGCTGATTTACAACTCATGACTCTTATCGGTTCACTTGTCAACAAGCCCACACATTATGGCATTCTTAGCTTTGGAGTTGTTTTCAAATTTCTTTTTCTCGGCGATATCTGTTGGAGGGGTAGTGGGTCCTTGTGTATCCACTATCTACGAGAATCCCAAATATCGTATCCCAATGCACTCGAGATATGTTTGCATTATGAGTTTCCAGAAGGTGTAATTTGTTCCATCAAATAAGGGAGCTTTGTTGGATGAAAATCCTTCACCACCTGCCATTGTTTCTTCCAAGATCTCCTTAGCTGATTAAGCTTGTACAAGGAACCTTGCTCTGATACCAATTGATGATTACACAATGACACTTGAGAGGGGGGGTGAATCGGTGTAGCTATTAATTTTTATATCTACGACATTTAATATGAAATAAAGAGAACTTGACAGCTGAAAAACAACTTGAACAAGAGAGCACACCACAACACTCAATATACCGAGGTTCACCAATTTGGCTACTCCTCAAAAATGACTGCTTGGACTCCAATCCAAATCCGGGTCTTTGCAAAATCAATTTTACAAACACTTTACCAGCACCAAGCTGGAAGGAGCACCAACCCCTGTAATTTTCTGCACACATGAGATGGAGCACCAACTCCTAGTACCAAGCACCAACTTGGACTGCAATTTCGATAAATTTAGAATGACATAAAAATGTCTTCACTTTATGCCACGACCACGGTGATCCGCAATTAACTCAACTCTGCACACTCTCACGGCTCTGCTTATTTTTCTCTTGATTCTTTTCTAACTCTCCTTTTACAACAATTTCTCTCTAACAACAGCAACATCTTCTCTGTACGATTATTCTTTTATAACCTTTCAATCCTGCATGCAATCGAATCACATACTCTTACTGTTCGAATCCATGCAATACATTTGTTCGGTTCCATGCACTTCGACTGTTCGAAACCCCGCAATACGTCTTTTGGAAACCATGCAATACGGCAATTTTGTTTCATGCACTGCGATTGTTCAATTTCTTCGAATACGGCTTTTCGAATGCTTTTTCGAAACTCCATATGTGATTCTTCGAAAGCTTTTCGATTCTTCATGTTCGGCTTTTCTGTATGCTTCAAATACGTCTATTAGAATGCCTACAAATACGACCTTTCGAATGCTTTTATTATCCTTCATATTCGGCTTTTCGAATGCGTTTCAATTATGCATGTTTGGTTGTTGCATTGCATGTCCAACACCTGTCAACGTTTAACTGTCTGCTTGACTTCAGTTACTTTTTACGTAACTGGCTGCATGATTTTCCTGTCGGCTTTTTCCGACACGTGTCACCTTGCATGCTCCTGCGGGTTTTACCCGCGTTCATTACTGTCGCGATATCGCGACACTTTTAACTTATTCTGACGTCACCCTGAAGGTTGTCGCGAAATCGTGACCATTTTGGCCTTGAAAGCTTTTCCCCCGCTCATGTCGCGATATCGCGACACTTAGAATTTTTGTTGACGTCATCCTTAAGCATGTCGCGAAATCGTGACCGTTTTGGCTCTTGGAAGCTTTCCCTGCATCTTGTCGCGATATCGCGACACTTTGAACTTTTTCGACGTCATCCTCAATCTTTCGCGAAATCGCGACGCTTCCGGCTTCCAGTGGCTTTCCTTTCATCCGTCGTGAAATCGTGACACTTTTCAACTTTGCTGACGTCATCATCAATCTTGTCGCGAAATCGTGACGCTTCGAGCTTCCAGCAGCTTTCCTTTCATCCTGTCGCGAAATCGTGACACTTTTCAACTTTGCTGACGTCATCATCCTGCTTGTCGCGAAATCGTGACACTTCCGGCTTCCGTACACTCTTCTTTGCCAGCAGCAGCGAAAAAGGAACATGTCGCGAAATCGCGACACTTTGCTCTTCCGTACAACTCTCCTTGCCAACTCCAGCGAAAATGGAACATGTCGCGAAATCGTGACACTTTGGCTCTTGCTGACGTCATCATCCTTCTTGTCGCGAAATCGCGACGCTTCTAGCTTCCGTACGCTCTTTGCTCCATGCAATAGCGAAATCGCTACAACTTTGTGCCTTGTGCTTTTACCTTGCCTCTTTTCATGAAATTTTGACTTGTAATATCATTGCTGCATCTTTCAGTTCTACACTTTTGACTAGTAGCGAAATCGCTACACCTTAGTTTCCCTTTGTTTCAACATGTAGCGCCATCGCTACACCTTAGTTTCTCTTTGTTTCAACATGTAGCGAAATCGCTACACCTTAGTTTCTCTTTGTTTCAACACGTAGCGAAATCGCTACACCTTAGTTCCATGTATTTTCATCATGCAGCGATATCGCTACACCTTTGTTTTCATTCATTTCAACATGTAGCGATATCGCTACACCTTTGTTTCCTTCTCTGCCAGCATGTCGCGAAATCGTGACAGTTTTGCTCGCATCTTCTCTCTCCTCGGCCATGTCGCGAAATCGCGACAATTTGGCGTGCATTTTCTCTCTCCTACTTTTTGTCGCGAAATCGCGACACATTTTCTCTCTCCTCAACGAAAACTCGACATGTCACGAAATCGCGACATTTTCGGCTGCGCCTTCTCTCTCCTCGACCATGTCGCGAAATCGCTGACGAGAAAACATGTCGCGATATCGCGACAGTTTTCTTCCTTGTCTCTTTTTGCCGGTTTCTGAGATCCGGGTCACCTCTGTTTTCCTTGAAACTTTACGCACTTGATCGGCGACCTCTGAACTGCATCATCTGCATCAATCTGACTGTGTTGACAACAATGACAATACTTTTGCAATTCTTTTGCTGCACCTTGCTCAACATAGACTGGAGGAAACACAAATGGTAACAATGTCACCCATATGTGTCGATGGTGTGGACCGGGTAACCACAAGGAAGTAAATTGCCCAAATAAAGCAAGTACAAGTGGTGCACAGAATGTCAATTTGATTGACATTGGCGAAGTAAGTACCAATGTAGAAAAAGAAAAGGAAGTTCTAGCAGTGACCAGAGCTCACGCTAGAAAGATGGAGCAATACCCAAACCCTGCTAAGGAAAAGGAGCGATGGTAGGAAGCTCATGAGATGGTAAAAGAAGAATAGAGAAGGAGAAGCAAGAAAGGCTACTCCAAGAGAAAGCTTTGAAAAAGATGGAGATCATAATAGGCAAGCAGGCATCAATTGAATGCCTGGTGACGCAGGTACTAAGCACGACCATGGAAGTGAAGGTATCAAATCTGCTTAGTGCAGTACTTGAATTGTACACTATGGTCGGTGAAATGATAAAGGCAAGAAAAAGAGAAGTTCGAGAGGTGGCCAACGTCAAAAAGGAGCAGTTTATTGATCCCACGATACTGATGATCGAAGCCGGGAAGAAGCCAACCTTGGTTCATATGGAGATTTTGAACCATAAGCTGACTCAAGTAATCGTAGATGGAGGATCAAGTGTGAATGTGATGCCGGAAAAGACGTGGAAAAGCATCGACCAACCCACATTGAGATCTCCAAATTTCAGGTTATATGGAGCAAATCAGTACGGGATAGAGACGAAGGGCGTACTGATGAATCAAAAGGTATGAATAGCAGAGCAAGATTTTACCTTGGATTTCGTAGTGATTGCCATGCAGAAACCTGCATATGATGCATTGCTTGGACGTGGATGGCTAAGAATGGCAAAAGTGAACCATAATTGGGAGAAGGAACACCTCACTTTCAAGAAAGGCCAACATAAATACATGATTAACTTGAAGAATCAATCCGTAAGCCAGGACCTCGCAACCTCAGATGAATCTGGAAGCTCGTCATCGGATGGAGAAATAGGATACGAGCCTGATGAGGAAGGAGTGTTGCAATTGGAAGAGTGCACGGAAGACGAGAATGATGATGATAAAGGCCTACTCCATTGGCAAATGGAAGACTATGAAGTGTTCACGCCTCAGTGCTTATGCATCCACACAAAAGACGAAATCCGAAATGAAGAGAAGAAGGAACCGGAAAAAGGTGAGAGTAGCAAAAAGAGATCAGCAATAGAAAAGGACCATGAACGCGAAAAGTGGATATTTCCAAAGAATTTTGCAGAATATACCATGGGAGATGCGGTAATTGAAGACAAACCAGCTCATCCCATTGACGTTCTAAAAGCAATAGAAGAACCTGAATCCATTAAATATGAAGGACCAAGAATGGTGCAGGCTAATCTTGGTGAGGAAGGCGAGGAAAAGATGATCAAGTGTGGAGATGATTGGGATCCTGTGCTGAAAGTAGCAACATTCAAGATCTTTATGGAATATAAAGATGTGTTTGCATGGACATACAAATATTTGAAGGGAATACCACCAGAACTATGTGTACATAAGATTCCTTTGATCGAAGGTGCACAACCAGTAAGGAGGCGACCATATCGAATGAATCCAAAGTACGCAGCTCTGGTGAATGCCGAGATAGAAAAGATGCTAGATGCAGGCATTATCTTCAAAGTTACGACAAGTGAGTGGGTGTCACCTATTGTGATTACCCTCAAAAGGGAAGCGAATAAGATCCGGATTTGTGTGGATTTCCGGAGTCTTAATGCCGTAACTATAAAAGATCCCTTCCCAATTCCGTTCACAGACTCCATATTGGAGGAAGTAGCCGACCATGAGATCTATTCATTTTTGGACGGATTTTTAGGCTATAACCAAATCAGCATTGTGGAGGAAGATAAGTTGAAGACCACTTTTGTAGTGGAAAATGGCATATATGCATATAACCGCATGCCTTTTGGATTATGTAATGCACCGGCTACTTTCCAACGAATCATCTTGTACATTTTTGATAAAATGTCCACAAGGAATTTCAAGGCCTTTTTGGATGATTGGTCCTTGTATGGCTGAGCACAAGAACACTTGAAGGCATTGGAGGAATGCATGAGCTTGTGTAGAAAATCTCGACTCGCATTAAATCCAAGGAAGTGTGTCTTGATGGTGCCATATGGGAAACTATTGGGACATATTGTATGTCAGGAGGGCTTGAAACCAGACCCGGATAAGATACGCGTAGTATTGCTGATGGAAGAACCACACGATGTGAGTTCCATGAAAACCTTCTTAGGAACGGTGGGCTATTACAAGAGGTTTATCAAGAACTACGCACAAATTGCTCACCGGTTAGATGCTCTCACGCATAAGAGTGTTCCTTTCAAATGGGCGGAGGAACACCAAGAGGCTTTTGAAGGCTTGAAGGAGCATTTGGTGAAAGCGCCTATCCTGGTTTATCCAAACTGGGAGGAGTTTCATGTCCATGTAGATGCCTCAAATTTTGCAATCGGTTGTGCCTTAGCTCAAGAAGGACAGTTTGGATTGGATCAACCCATATATTTTGCAAGTCGGTTGTTGTCAAGGGCAAAGAAGAATTATAGCACAACGAAACAAGAAGCACTAGGGATGGTTTATGCAGTACAAAAGTTTAGGCATTACCTACTAGCCAACCCATTTGCTTTTTATGTAGACCATCAGGCATTGCTATACTTGATTAACAAACCGACGATATACGGACGAGTGAGTAGATGGCTCGTCACACTACAGGAATTCGTGTTTCGAGTGGTAGTAAGACCAGGAAAGAAGCACGTAATAGTGGACCAGCTGTCGAGGATTCGCTTTGGAGAACCTATAGAAGGAGGAATACAAGATGAATTCCCTGACGCACAACTATTCATGATAAGTGCGGTACCAACTTGGTATAAACATATCGGGGAATATCTATCGACAAGAGAGCTGCCAAAGGAGATGACGACAATAAACCAAAGGAAGGTCATTACAAAATCGGCACCATTTACGTTAATTGCAGGCTTGCTATATAAGATGGGAGAAGACCACATCTTGAGAAGGTGTGTGGTGGAAGATGAAGTTCAACAAATACTGAAGGAGGCACATGAGGGATTGGTAGGAGGCCATATGGGACCAGATGCAACAACAAGGAAAGTGTTGTTGGCAAGGCTGTGGTGGCCCACCCTTTATCACGATGCCAAGGAGTACGTGAAGGCATGTGATACGTGTCAAAGAACGGGGAAGCCGTTGAAAAGGGACTTCATGCCATTACATCCTTCTCAACCCCAAGAACTGTTTGAAAGATGGGGGTTGGACTTTGTGGGACCATTGCGAACAAGCCAGAGAAGGAAATGTCGATATATTGTAGTGGCAACAAAATATTTGATGAAATGGGTAGAAGCAAGGGCTCTACCGGATAACTCTGCAAGAAGCACTGCTCGTTTCTTGTATGAACAGGTTATCACTAGGTTTGGAATTCCTCTTCAGTTGACAAGTGATCGAGGAGGCCATTTCGTCAATGAAATTATCCAAAATCTAACGACGGAATTCAGGATCTTTCATTCCTTGTCTAGCCCATACTATCCAAGGGCAAATGGGTAGGCAGAGGCAACAAATAAAGTCTTGGTTTCCATCATGTACAAAACATGCGGCGTAGAAGGCGTCGATTGGGAAGAGCGATTACCAGCAATCTTGTGGGCGTACAGGACAACGTTCAAGCCAACAACGAATCACACACCTTTCTAGTTAATGTATGGACAAGAGGTGGTTGTACCAGTTGAATTCTTGGTACCGAGTCTGAGAGTAGCAGTGGAGAATCGCCTGAGTGATGAGGAGAGCATGGGAGAAAGGCTCACAACACTCGTACAACTGGGAGAAAAGAGGGTGATGGCACAATGGGTGACAAAGATAGCCCAATGACGATGTAAATTTTGGCATGACAAACATTTACGAAAAATGGACTTGAAGGCTGGTGATCTAGTGCTCAAATTTAATGGGAAGCGAGAGATTAAGCTAGGAAAATTGAAGACCTTATGGCTTGGACCCTTCTAGGTAGAAGAAGTACTGGACAATGGGGTTGTCCGGTTAAGGAAGCTAGATGGTACAGTTTGCCCCAAAACTGTAAATGGTTCTAAGTTGAAGGTGTATAAGGCACAGACATAGGTGAATGTGATCAACTTGGAATCATCAGGAGAAACCTTTGGAAGAACAACAGAAGAACCACGACCAGGAATGCGATCCTACGAACACGGAGGACCAAGTAGAGTCATTGGAGAAGAAGAATGAATGAACTTAGAGTGGCTATTCGAAACAGAAAGGGAACCTGTAATCGAGCAGAGGGAGTTGGAACCTCGAGATAGGGAGCATCGATGATTACAAGTTCATGTAAGATTTCCGAATAATGAAGGAGAAGAACGACTTCGAACCCTCTCGAATGTCGCATTACAGGAGCAAGAGCCTAGAGTAGGAGAAGAGGGGAATGAGGCTCAAAATGAAGAATCAAGAGTTCTGCAATAGATGATCAGGGAAACGTATCGGTTACAAGAAGAGTACGAAACCTTGAGAATGCATAATGCGTGATTGCGAGAACAAGTGGTTCAAGAGTTAGATGAGACGATGCAACGGATGAATGAAAGAGAAGAATTACGAAGAGCGGAGTTGGATGAATTTGATCAACAACTAGAGAGACAAAGGGAGGAATTAAGGGGAAGTGCAAATGGTAATGAAGAAGCATCTTCAAAAAGTAGCCTATTCTCCTTAGACTCGAGTAGTTCCTCTTCAGAGACGTTGAGAATTCAACTAAACATAGAAAATTCTTCTAGTACTACCTCCCCATTGACAAGACGTTCTAGAAGACAAAGGAACGTGAGGCCACCAGAGCAAGAAGAGACAATGGAACCTCAAGGGAGAATCGAGGATAGACCTCAACAGGGCTTTGCTGATAATACAGGACATCAGGTGAGCAGAGAACAAACTGCTGCGATTTTATGGAGAGATGTTAGAGAAGTGCTTGAACAACCTAGGAATGGAGGATGGATAGAAGAATCAAGTAGTGATGAAAACCTTCCTAGGGATCCTAACACTCCATACCCAAGTCCCAACTTGGAACGACAAAGACAAAGGGATGAAGTTTGAAGTCAGTAAGCTGGGGTACGATTCTTGGAAATGGTTCAAGTCATTGAAAATAATGAACCACTAATCCCTCAGGAGGAGGAGGAAGATGATAATCCAAGTAGTGATGATGAACCAATAAGAGGACCACCAGGAAGACCGGAGGTACAAGAGTATCGAGCCGCTGCACAACAATTGAGAAGACAGAGGAGAGAAGTACGAAGATTACAAAGGAGAGTGCAGGAGACATCGAGGTGGCCTATGCATACTATGGGCGAAGGGAATGATTCAAGCACTGACTCTGCCTTCTCAGATCAGTACAGGGATGCCTTAGTACAATGTGAACCACAAAGACACTTTGAAGAAGCAAGGTGGAGAAGAAGATTGTTGTGAGCAGATAGGAGATTGAGGCTCCTAAGACAATTGTCACCTGGAACCCAAAATCGCGAAGGACAACCTACAAGAGCAGAATTAATTGATCAAGCAAGAAATAGAGGTAACTTGAGTAATCCAGGGAGTTCGACAGGACTTCTGGGTAACCCAAGTGTACCTGACCAAGGGGGGAGTTCGGTTGGTCTCCTTCTCGATAGCTTGAGAAGAAGAAATTCTCCTCCTGCTACCCATAGGTCGATTGGTCAACAGAATAGGCCACAAGGACTATTTGCAGATGCAGTACAAACCAACCAACAACCACGAACTCATGGGGATGGGCTATCAAGCCTACCACATCGAGCCCATGGAAACCGAAGACGTCATCATGAGCGACTGAGGAACTGAATGAATCCTGGACAACTGGGAGTTCGATAGTCCAACGTAAGGGAGATTCGATCGGAAAGAAGGGGAGGACGATTTGAATGATTTCGGGGAAGACATCCAAGGAATCCAGTTCAACATCTGATACGCCAAGAAGAAGCCAAATTTGGAAGACATGACGATAGACTTAGAGGCAGAAGACAACCTGCAAATAGGGCGGTAGTGATCCGTCAAGAGGATGGCAGACAGGTCAACCGTCGTCAGATGGAGAGGGCAGGTAGCTGTCATGTAGGTGACGGTAGAATTTCGCTATGTCGACAACATAGTAATCCATCATGATGATGAAAACCAGACAATCCATCATGATGACGGCAAGGAACAGTTCTGTCAGGATGACGACAGGCAAGTATTCCGTCATGATGACAACAGACAAGAGATCCATCATGATTATGGCAGTGGAACATATCCTCGGTCTTCTTGTCATCTGCCAATGGAAACAAGAAGTCGACAAGGAGATGCGGATAGGTCGGATTAGGGTATTGTGAGGACTATAAATAATCAACTGGAGGAACAATCACAGACAAAAACACCCCGAAGTCGAGGGAATCATCGAAATCGCAAATAGGTAGAATCAATTTATGATGAGGATGACTTCGCCAGTGAAGAGACTCACAATCATCAACAGGAGGGAACGTCGTCAGAAATGTTGGAAGTTTGCATAGGCATTGCCATGCGCTTAACGTGACTTTGGTGACATAAGGGACAAAAAAAAAGAAAAAGAGAGAAAAAGATGAAATAGGGAAAAAACAAAATAAGAAAAGAATGACAATCGTATGCAAGGTGACGAGGTGGCGCACATGCGACAGTTGAAGCAAGAAGTGGCAGTTGCTGAACGGTTGCATGGGCGACAATGGCAAGAGGCGGAGGTTATAAATAGGACGGCCAAGGGAAGGAATGCTCATTGTTTGCAAAGCAGCGTGAAGCATTCGCACTAGGGAAGCTAGAGTTGAAGATTCAGAATGGGAATCATCTGTGCATCAGGTGTTTTAGACAAGACGAGGGCCACTATAAGCCGCATCCATTCGAAAAATCTTAAGGCTTCGTGAGGATTTCGAAAAAAACCATGCATTTGCAAGATATTTCTGCTCCAATATTCGCAATCGGACACACTTAGCGAATTGCAGACGAAATGCAAGGAGGAAAAACAGAAGAACAGACGATTCATCCATGACTGCGAGGAATCTCAACCGCCGTGACAATTCTCCTCCGCCAGCTAAGTTGGCAGAAAGAAGCACTACCAGGTGAAAGACTCCGTCAACTAAGTCGGTAGAAAGAAGTGCTGTCAACCGGGAGACTCCGTCAACTAAGTCAGCAGATAGAAGTGTCGTCCATAGGAAGGTGCCATCAGACAAGTCTATAGAAAGGATCCGTCATCCAAGTTGGCAAGGAGGCTGCCAACACAGGTCGGTTGTGGATTGTCGTCACACCAGTCGGTTGGGAAGCCGTGGTCAAGTTGCAAGTTTTGCCATCTGTCGGAAACAGGAAGAAGCCGATAGGAGGAGGAAAATAGTTAGTGCGACCAATGTCACAAGATTTGGTTAAGGAGAATTGTTGCTATTAGTGGAAGATGAGTCAAAGTCGATCGGGTCAGATCAGGATAACTGATTTTGAACGTCCTGAAGGAGAACGAGCATCAGAAGTTCCGCGGCAAGAAGCAGTGCAGGAGTCAGTCTCTGAGAAACGACTCCGACACCATCAAGAACATTCTCGCGTTGAAGGAGAAGCACGTGAACAAGTGCAAGATCCTGAGCAAGGTAGGACTCAGGGAAAGCAAATGCATTCAAAGATAGTGGTGCCAGAGACGAAAGAAAAAGAGGTTCGACAACTTGAGAAGGACCGCATACCCCTTAAGGAGATTACATGGATTCATGCCACTAGGGACTACTACAGATAGTGGTGGGAGCAAACACCACCCAAGGATGCCCTTAAGCAAAAGCTTAAGGAGGTCGGTGTCAATTTAATTTTACAGGTTCCAAATTTTGATAAGGAGTTTTATAAGGAGTATCTGCTATAGATGTTACTGACGTATGATGTAGCCAAACATACCAGTAGAGTGCAAGTGGGAGACAAGGAGATACGGGTAGGATTTTCAGCCGAGGAATTCAGAAGAACTTTTGGATTGCCAAAAGGAGGATAGCCTATGCTAAATGAACGAGTCGATCCCAAGAAGACTAAACAATTGATCCAGAGTATCACGACTCTGAAAAAGGAGTTGGACACTTTGTTGTCACATGGAAGTCGTGGGATCAAACAGACTCAACTATTGAATAAGGGACTTTAGTGCATTATGAATGTATTGATGGCTAGGCTTTCTAGGGAACAATGAGCCTCGGAATTGCCAGTATGGTTGATACCATATTTACAAGGCATTGAGAAAGGGGTCGCCTATGATTGGGCAGCCTACTTGGCGATAAGAATCCAGAATTTTCTGATGCGGACCACCAAGAACTTCTCAATGGTCTTCCACGCAATCGGCTTATTTTTGGATGCAGTATATAGAGCAGGTGTGCAGGTTCCAGGATTGGATCCTCCCAAAGAATTACCCGACTTAGCACCATCAATTTTGAGGTGGATGGATGCTAAACCACAAGTGAAGAAGGCTACCCCAACCAAAAAGCAGTGGGTAAAACAACGGTTTAGCAAGGCTTCACTCGAAGAAGGTCCAATTGAGGAATCCGAAGGGGAGGAAGTTGCACCAAGAGTACGAGAGGTAACACCACCAACAAAAGAAGCTGCACCACCAACAAAGGGACCTGCACCTCCAGCAAGGAAGAGGAGGAAGTTTTTGCCACCATCGCCATCACAGTCGCCGGAATCAGTGGAAAGGGTGACAACAGAAAAGATTGCTCAAAGTCAAGCCGTGGTGTGCAAAATCGAACAACAATGGCAAAAATCTCAAACTGGTCCACTGACTAAGGAGATGGGGATACAAGAGGAAGACTTTGCAATTCTAGAACCTCTTAAGACAGTACTGGCAGAAGGGACAAGTAGTGCCATTCATGTGGGGCCTACAAAATTTTTGGCAGAAGCTCAAGTCCAGGAATCCTTGGCATCACCTGATGTACCCTCGGAGCTCCGATATGAAAAGATCTCGGTCACGTAGACTTTACGAGCATTTTCATTTGAAGATATGCTCGTTGCTGCAGAAGTAGAGGAGGTGAGCCAAACTATAGACCTAGGCACCACACAAGATGTAGAATTGGAAAAGAAGAGTGAATAATTGGCACCAATGAATAAGGCTGAAGGAGATCTGCTAATAGGAACGTAGAAATGAAATGAAATGAAATATTATTAATGTCCGCGATGGGCCAAAATAAGACCCAAGGGACTATAAGAAGTACAATAATGACTGCCAGCTAGCAGGCTAAAAAGCCCAACAAAGAAAAGAACTAAGAAAAATACAAGATCAAACCCGACAAACGGGCCAAAGAGAAAGGGAAAAGAAAAGAAAAGGGAGAGCGAGGAGGGGGAGGGCTGCAGTCCAACGAGAGAGAAGTGCATGCCAAGAAGAACGGAGAGAGTGAAGGAGGGGGGAGGGAGCAGACCAAGAGGGGCAAGCTCCGAGAATCCCCCAAAAACTAATCTCTCCTAACAGTCGAGGCCAAAGTACCGGAGTTGAAAAAGTCCATGATATGTCTCTGCCCATTGCTAGTTCGGAACCCTGACAAACTGTTGGTGCGCTGTCTAGTGACCCTGCTTCTGTTCAAACTGGATAGTGTGGGGCGTTTCCGGTCGAAGTCACCTGGTCCGTCGGAGTTGGTGAAGTATGTTGTGATGAGCCGATGTTGAGGAGGGTGAGATCCATTTGGAGAACTTTTATGTCATCGAATTGAGTTATCTCCCTAAGAAAGAGTGCGAGACAACGCTGGTCCGAGTATCTGAAGAAGGTAGAAACACATCGAGAGTTGTCCCTGAAAAGGCAATGGAACCTACCCCGGATCTCATAATAAATGGGACAACAAAAAATGAAGTGATGCAGGGTCTCAACTTCACCCAAGGAGCAAAACAAGCAAATCCGCTCCTCCATCGGAAGATGGTGATCTGACTCAATCCGGAGTTGGTGAGAACACACCCCGAGTTGCCCAATAGTGATCCGAAGACTATGCATTGTGTGCTGCTGAAGGTATTGTGGAGGAACTATTCTGCCCTCCCGTATCTGTAAGAAGTGCTCATGGTAGAAAGACAACTTGGGGGAAAAGAGGGGCAACAGGAGAGATCCATGTGCATCTGGTGTACTGGAGATTAACATCCTTCCGAATCTCGTGGAGCATCTTCTCCTTAGTAAGCCGAGAGGGGGGGGGGAACCCCCAAAGAATAAGGGGCAGCCTGTCTATCTGTATCTGAATGCTGGCCAGGAGAGTAGAAACCTGAAAATACCAGCTCCTCCGGCCTCCTCGAGAACCCGGAGAGAGTTCCATCGAGGAGCGAAGGGCGAGGTAAGGGTACCGCTCGCAACCCTCAGGGGTATCTTCGAAAGTACGGATCCTGTGAAGATAACCAATAATCAGGAAGATAATCTCAAGCTGGAGAGGAGAAGCCCCAAACTCTGCCAGAATAATAAAACGAGGGATTGTTCCCTTGCAACGAATGAATCGTCGAAGAAAGAGTGTCTGCACTCGTTCAACCCGTGACCACTCAGTCGGGCCAAGACTAGGGCCCCAAACCACTGACCCATAAGTAATAGTTAGCTTGACCAAAGTGTCAAAGATCCTCATCTTCACATGTATATCCTGAAAATGTGCTTTGAAGCAATTCCTCTCTAGCAAAGACAGAGCTACATACCCCTTACACACCCGGACTTGGGCGGCGGGTTTCATACCAAAAGTGGGACCAGTGAAAAGAACCCCCAAATACACATAAGAGGTGGTGATTTCGACCTCCTAACCCTAGAAAAGAAAGTGGAGATGGGATAGAGCCTCTTTGGTAGTAGTGAATACCATAACCTTGGTCTTAGAAAGATTCACCGTCAACTGTCTCGAGTCACAAAAAGCGGCAAGTGTGTCCAGATGACGTCGAAGCCCCTCAGGGGATGAGGCCAAAAGAACAACATCATCAGCAAAGAGGAGAATAGAAATCAACACGTGGTGAAGAAGGCAACCATCCTTTGGGTGAGCGTTCTCCCTGATAAAAGTCTCAAGCTCGTCGATAAAGATCCCAAAAAGTGTCGGCGAAAGGGGGCATCCCTGTTTCACTCCTATGGGATCCTATTTTAGTGGAGGAAGAATTGCCCAATGTGTAGCAGGAAGCAATGACAATACACGAAGAGGATCCATAGTAGACAATGCCTCAAAAGGGAATCGGTACCAACTATGGGAGAAAGTAGCCAATCATATGTACCTTCGGGTCAGCAGATGATCAGAGAAGGGAAAGCGACTTAGAAGCCTATTGAACTTTCAGGGAAAGGGAAGGAGTCGGAGGTAATTTCTGAAGAAGAATTTCAAGATCAGATAATGCTGGACGTACCTAACTTTCAAGATCCACCGGAACTAGGCGCACGTATAAACAGCAAGCGGTTGCTTGTTTTACCAAGCTAACCCAAGTGATGGATAGATTAAGGCTGGAATTTGAAGTGGGTTGTGTTGGGCAGTGGAAACAATGGCAGTTGATGGCAGAGGAGCTGGATAAGTTGGTACAATGGGCTGGAAAAGGCAGCTGGCGAGCGGAGATTTCCAACATTTACCAAGAACAACCATGGGATTTGCCTACCGAACATCTTAAGACTATGGAGGGAATTGAGAAACTACTTGATGGGACGCCTACACTTTATCTTGAACCAGCCCAAGTGTATGTGTTGGGACATGGTACTCATCCCCCTTCCCAGATCATGATAGGACAACGGTCAAGAGTGGAACTGGCACCTGAATTGCTTCCGATTTACAGCTAGATCAATTTTGTAGCACATTTGTTGTGTCGGCCAGTTGAAGGGCTTAAACAGCTTAACCTGACCAAGAAGAATATGACCCAATGATTGCAAGATACGGAAAGGCAACTGCAGGTAACGAGGGAAAAACGACAGGAAATTGAACAAAATATGGAGAATGATGTGATTCAGCTGCTCTTCTGTTGAGCATGAAATTGAACAAAATGATGGAGAATGACGGGAAAAACTATAGGAAGTTGAGCATGAAGATCCAAGAAATTGAACAAAAGAAGGAATTCCTGGATCTCCATGCTCAACTCAGCGAGAGGGAGTGGATTATTGTGGGTATGGAGGAAAATTTGCTACTACAACAATCAACAAAGGAGTTACTCCTGCAATAGCAAGCAGAGTTAGTGGCCTAGAAGAATCAAAGCGAGCATGCTTTGTTAAAGGAGTTGGAACAGACTAAACAAAGAGAAGAGGTATTGCGTACAGAGTTGGCTTAGGCACAACAACGGGAAGCAAATCTCAAGGATGAATTGGCTTAGAGGAAACCATCTTCCTCCACTCTGACACAACAAAAAATGAAGGATATTTTTATCAGACGTGAATCAAAGTTGTTGACGAAGTTGCAGGAAATGGAGGATAAGGCCAATATGTATGGAGTTGAGTGGGCCAAATACTTTAACTATGCAAAGAAGCTTCATAATGAACGAGAAGCCTTCAAGCTTCGTGTGCAGGAACTAGGAGGACTCCAAACAACAGAACCAAAGGAGGTCAAGACCCCAGCAGAACGTCGGAAGTCGTTGAGGACATCTACCAATGTAAAGGGGAGGATAGATGTAGACAACAGTTCCAAAAAGAAATAAAAGTGTTTGATGAAATGTCTACATTGTACATTGTATTTACGTAGGAATGGCATGCAAATAGTCAATTTGGTCAACAGCAATGTCATTTAGCGATTAGTAATGAGAAATACAATGTAATCAGATGCATGAGATTAAGCAATGTTAATAAAGTGAAACAAATGTAATCAGCCGTCATGTGTAATGGGTTAACCGTTGTTAATTGTGTTAAGGCTGAAACACAAAGCAATTTTGGTAGTTGGGGCCTGGTTGGTTACAACAACCACTAGAGCCACACTATATATAGACCCCCCTTTCATTTTGTAAATCATCCATTAGTTGTCCATTGCATAGGAGAGCAGCCAGGAGGAAGTGTTGTGCGTAAGATAGTTGCAGTCACAGGACTGAATGTAACCATCTTCATGATAATGCAAGGATACGATTTGGTGCCAACTTTGTCTCTTTGAATGTTTGTATGTGTTTGATCTATACTGTGTTACAGTGTTGCAGGGAGGAGTGCTAGACAGAGCGTAGCAGTTGCAGGGATGACGCTGCTTAATTGCGTAGGGAAGCCGACACAAGCCAACCGACATTAGCTTGCCACCAGGCCTGGAGCCGACATGCAACTAGCCGTCATGCTTGTCATCGACATGCACTATGCTGACATAAGGAGCCGACATTTGTCATAACCTTATCTGTCATGTCATCTTGAGGAAGCTGACATCCGTCATAGCCCATTAGCAATCTGTCATTCGTCTTAGGACAATCAGTCATGTAGTCATTTGTCATGCATCAAGCCGTCATATGCTAAATCCGTCAGACATCAAAACTGTCATAGAGCAATCCGTCATAGCCAAATCAGTCATAACTGAGCCATCAAGGATTAGCTGTCCAAACCATATAGACATGTTCCTTAGTTTGTATTGCCAATTCCCCTCCCACTAAAACTGTCATTCCCTCATCTCAAGAAGTCCTCACCGCTGTCTACATTGCTATTAGCTGTAGATGAATGTGGGCTTGAAGAATAATCTGCATAGGGTTGCAGATTGTATGTGATGCAAATATCGTCCATGCTATTGTTAATATAAAATCTGCTCATTCATTGATCATCTACTATTGTTATCATTGCATGTCTTTTGTATGTATTGTTATTGCTAATTGCTGCAGATTTGAAGATTTATTAAGTGGAAATGGAATTGTGTGTGAGTATGTTAAATTTCATTTCTACATTTTGGGGCCATTGCCTCTACGAAATTGGGTCCAACTTTGTGACATGGAGTTGTGAGAACCAAATCACGTGGGAAGGAGACCAACAACAATGGCATGCAACCAAAGTAGTAGATGTTGCAAACAAAGGGTCGTACAACAAGATGTGCATGAGAGACACAGAGAAGGGAGAAGGTAGGGAATATTGTCGTACAAGTGCATGTGATGGAACATCACAAGCGCAAGATTGTCATTCAAATGCAGAAGTCTACCGTACGAAGCAAGGAGAGGGTGGCCAACTTTAGAACCCATTGTTGTTGTACAAATCTTGCATAGAGGATGCATCGTCTACAGTAAGAGGAAGTGTCGTCTGCAATCAGAGGAAGCAGTGTTTGCAGTCTGAAGGAAGCATTGTTTGCAATCAAAGGAAGTACAGTCTGCAATCAGAGGGAGTGTAGTCTGTTGTCCAAAGGAAGCACTCTCTGGAGCCACATTCAAAAGGAAGATTGTTGTCTGAAGCCGCAATCAAAACGAAGACTTCCATTTGGAGCCGTAGTCAGAGAAGGACTATCCTAAAAAGGAAGATTGTTGTTTGGAGCTGCAATCAAAAGGAAGACTTCCATTTGGAGCCGTAGTTAGAGAAGGACTACTGTTTGGAGCTACAATCAGGCGAAAGACTACCATGTCAAAAGGTGTCGTCCCAAGATTTATCGTTCAAGGAGATTGCCATATGAATGGAGGTGTTGTTCCAGGACCTACCATTCAAGGAGTCTGTCATACATACAAGTTGAAGAACCGTACAAGCTAGGTTTAGTAGGAGTTGTTGGAAGGGGTCGGTGTGGAGTCGCACGCCATCAAAGAATGTTTGATATCGAAGCAATTGCAAGTTGTGCATGATGGTGAGCAGGCCGAGAATCCGACATTGGTGCAAATGGTAGATGACGTGTCCAACAATGAGTGAGATGGGAGTTTGGAACTAAGGGAACTGCAGATTGGTATGCTCAATGGGGAGCTAGATAGGAGTACGACATTGAAGCAATTGCAGGTTGGAACGTTGTCTAGTGAGAACAAGAGTACAATGGAAGAGAAATTGCAGGGTGATGTGCTTAATGCTATGCATGAGGGAGAGATATGCAAACAACTGCTGCCAATGACAAGCCAACCTATAAAAACAAAGTCTAATTTGGGCATATCGTGTAGGTTCCCATTGTTTCATGGAGAATCAACAGAAGACCTAGTCATGTATTGGAGAATCTGCCACACGATATTTAGGGCGACTGGGCAGAATAATGATGCAGATTGGAGGCAGTTATTCCTTGCGACATTTCATGGAGTTGCAATAGACTGGTACATGAGATTGCCAGAGGGCAAGTACCAGACATGGGAAGAGTTGCACGATGCATTTGTGCAAGAATTTCGGTTGTTTCACAATGATGATGCGGTCATTGCTGAAATTTATAGAATGAAATAGGGTGAGAATGAGTTTGTTCATTCATACAACTGGAAGTTGAGTGGGTTGTTTAACCATTTGGAGGAAGATCCATCTAATGCATTGAAGAGGAGATGATTCATACACACACTTCTTCCTACTTATCGGAAGATCAAGATGGTCCCTTCAACGTCATACCAAGAGGCTTTGGAATGTGCCTTAATTTAGGAAAGTAATGTCAAAACGTCATTGAAGTATTGGTATCATGTTAATGCATATGAGAGTGTCCCTGAGGATAAAAGTAACTCAGACAGTGAGAGTGATGATTTTGGGCATGAGAGTAGTTTATCATTCAAGTGTTGCGATCGAGAAGTTAGGGAAGGAAGTGACTCCAAAGAGAAGAATGATGACTTCGAGGATGAGTGTAACTTGGAGAATGCAAGATCATCACTACAAGTATATGCAACACAAAGGGAAATTGTACGAAGGAGGGATGCCATTGGTGATGCGGTCTGTAACAACCACCGAAGAAATAGAAGACGTAGAATTTAGTATGATACTAAGGGCAGAGCCATTGTACAATGTTGGTAATGCCATTTATGGGGGCACTTCGCATGTGAATGTCAAAGTTTTACAAGTCAAGATAAACCAGTGATGCGGATAGAGTTCGAAGCATCGAAGACAAATCACAGCCCTTGTTAGGAAGTAAAGGAGGTGAGCATGCTTGAGGAGGTGAACTTGATGAGCTTGATTGGAATTGAGGAGGTGAACTTGATTTCAATTGAGGAGGCACAGGATGAAGTTGTAGAGTGTAGTCAATAGGGAGGCTAGACAACAGTGTACCATCAGGAAGACGGTTAGACGACAAAATGTCGTCAGGAGGATGGTTAGACGGTAGATTGTCAAACAAATAAGGCTAGGACAACAGGAGATCGTAGTCATACGATGTAGGAGGTGTCGTTTGAAAAGTTGCCATCTGAGGCAATGCAGTTAGAGGAGTTGTCTGAAAAGTTGTCGTCTAAGGTGGTACAGTCAAAGGAGAGGCCGTTTGAGGAAATGTCGTCTGTGACAGTGCAGTCGAAGGAGTTGTCATCAAAGGCACCGTCCATGGAGAGGGATGTTTGTCAAAGGCTCTATCAAAGGCCGACAAATAGTCATCTAGAGAAAAAGAGGAGTAATTCAGATTTGAGGGGAAGTTGTTTAAGTGAGTCAAGTGAAGGATGCCAAAGTGTAGACAAGGAGAAAATTTTAGTTTAGACAATGAAGGGTATGCTCGAAGGGCATTGCCCTTCAACCTTGCAAGGGGGCTCCCACCCCCTTGACCCTTGCCATAGGTGGCGATGAGCGTTGCTCATCATATTCGTCATGTTGGCTATGTTGGTCATGCTGATCAAGTTGATGTTACGATTATTTGCAGCAAGTAGTGTGAGCAATCAAGGAACAATGTGTTATGAACATCAATTTGAAGTGTTCCTGGTTGTAGAAGATGTATGGAATAGAAGAAAGCAAAAGGAGTGCGACAAGAAATTCCAATACATTGTTCAGTGCTTCTATTCCCAGTGTTCAGCTCATGTGTTGTCAAGGACGCCGACAAGTTTGGAGGAGGAGATAGATGTAGGCAGGCAAACTGCTATGTCTATGTTTAGTGAATAAATTTTGTTAGTTTATAGTTCGTACACAAAGTGTTTGACGAAATGTGCATATATATATTTAATAATGTTATAAAGTGGCAATGTAATAATGTATGTGATAATGTTTAGTGAAGTATTAGTATGTTGGCAAAGTCATAAAGTGAGTCATAGGTTAGTTTGTCTTGTAGTGAGTTAGGAAATGAAAGGTAAATGTAAGACACATGCAAGTGAAATGTAATTTAGGGAAATGATGAGGTGTCAGGTAGTTGGAGGGTACAACTAACTTTTAGTTGTATAAATATGATCTTTACTGTAGACAACAATTCCAAGCATAAATAAATCACTAAGCTGTCTGACAAAGAATGTCCTATGAAGATTCACAATTTTGACTATGTACAGCAATTTTGGTAATGTACGAATCATGAAAATGGCAAGTTGTAATGTTAAATCAGCCAATCATTTAATGTTAAATCAGCCAATCAAATGAATATGGCTTGATTAATAAGTATGCACAAAAGGACAAATGCAACCCTCTTGTGTTTAGACATCTGGATTAGTTAGACGTCCAACCTAACTTATCAGACGTCTAGCCTAACTAATCAGACATCTGGCTGCTGTGTTAGACGTCTGAAATTGTCAGTTAGGCAGTAAACGCATTAGTTAAAGAGAATAGTCGGTTTGGACGGTTGAGATGGGTTAGTTGCAGTAGCTACCCGATCTTACCTATAAATACCCCCCCTATTTCATTTTGTAATCTATCCATACTTGTCTATAATGCAGAACTGTTGTGCAACAGACTGTTATTCAAGAATGCGTGTTGTACGAGATTGCATTTGTGTTATAGTGTTGTGTTGCAGGTATTGATCATAGCTTGGTACGAGAGCATGTATTGTTGTGTGTTGTTTTCCTATTGCAGGGCGTGCTAAGGAGCATCGAGGACTGGAGAATGAATGCACAGTTGGAGACGTCTAGACTTTGGCCGATTAAACCTTTGCGTGTGTCCATCTAGCCGTCTGGTCTTGTCAGCAGAACTGTTCCAGACATCCAACCCAGACGTCTAGCCGACCGCTGAGTCCAGACGTCTAGCCGTCCAGTCTCGACGTCCAGCCGCCCAACAACCAACCAGTTCAGACGTCTAGCCGTCCAGTCCAGACGTCTGGTCGTCTGTACTTGACGTCCAACCCAGACACCTACCCGTCCATCTCAGATGTCTAGACTGTCTGCCTCAGATGTCTAGTGTTCAAACCATCTGTAAAGACTTGTCTATTCTTACTTGTAGAACATGATGACTGGTGTACCTTGGCTTATCACTCCCTCCTAGTTTATCATCATTCCCTCGTCTCGGGAAAGTACTTACCCTTGTCTACATTTACCTCATTCATTCAAGTGCGTAGGAGTAATGTATCGTATGTAGGTTGATGGTAGCGTATGGTTAGGTTGAGGACGCAGTTGAATGGTTGTGGAGATGGCCGATGTGTAGGGTATGACGCATTCAAATCATGTATGCAGTCATGTAATTGTGGAGTTGGCCAACGTGTGTGTGACGGTTGTAATGTGAGGGCCGCAGTGTGTGGGTGTTGTTGTTGGCTACAGATGACTGTGGACCTGAAGAGTATTTTGCATAGGGTTGCAAATTGTATGTAATGTAAGTACTGTACATGCTGCTATTAATATAAAATCTGCTCTTTCATTTATCATCTGCTATTTTTGTTGTTATTGCATGTTTTTTGTAAGTATTGTTATTGCTAATTATTGCAGATCTATAGATTTATTAAGTGGAAATGGAATTGTGTGTAAGTATGTTAAATTTCATTCTATAGTCTCCCAACTCTCTAGCACGTATTGCATGCCATCACAAACTCTTTCACATCGCGATAGAGGGTGAGCTACCATAGCCTTGCCAAAAGCACTTTTCTCACTGTCGCAACTGGCCCCATATGCCCTCCTCAGCTTCTCTTAGCGTTGTGTTCACCTCCTTGTCCATTACACGCCTCCACAAAATTCAATTAGGTCCAATCTTGTACAACAAGCCAACAATCAACTGAAATGGTGTTGATTTGATGGTGATTCGTTTTTGCTCTGCTACCATCATCTCCTTTGGCAGCTCTCTTGTCAACTTGTATTCCCAGATATACTTGTACCATGACGATAGCACACTTATTGCAAACCAGCGTTTGAAAATTCATCCAACATTCCTCCCTATGCAGGTTTTGAGCGAATCATTGAAAAGTGATCCTCTATAACATGTTTCTTTCTTGGTCTCACCACCACCCAAAACACAAATTCCTGCAATGTAACAATCCAACTGCTAACTCGCCCATGAATAGTCCTCTTATTTATTAGATACAACGCCTGATGATCGACATAAAAGGCAAAAGGGTTGGCAAGCAAGTAATGCCTGGATTCTTGAACTGCATAAACCATCCCTAGAGCCTCATGCTCCATTGTGCTGTAATTCTTCTCTGCTCTTGACAACAACTGACTGGAAAAATAGATGGGTTGATCTAGCCTAACCTACCCCTGCCGGGCCAAACCACATCCAATCACAAAAGTATATGCATCAACGTGGACATAAAATTCCTTATTCCAATTTGGAAATACCAAAATGGGCGCACATATCAGCTTTGCCTTCTACTCCTCGAAGGCCTTTTTATGCTCCTTTGTCCATCGAACGGAACATTCTTTTGTGTTAATACATCCAACAGATAGGACACTAGTGCAAAGCTCTTTATGAACCTCTTGTAGTACCTAACATGTCCTAAAAAAAACTTTAATGAATTAACATCGTATGGCTCCATACTCCTCACAACTTGAATCTTGTTGAGATCTTTATTCAACCCCTCTTTGCAAACCATGTGTCCCAACAACTTTTTGTATGGAAGCAGCAACTTGCACGTCTTCGGATTCAGTGACAATCAAGCATTTATGCATGACTTCATGCATTCTTGTAGTGCCTTCAAATGCTCATATTTTCTTCCATGCAAAGACAAATCGTCCAAGAAGACTTTGAATTTTCTGGTGGACATTTGTTCAAAAATGTACAAAATTATTCTCTAGAACATGGATGGGGCATTACATAAACCGAATGGAATTCCATTATATGCATAAATTTCGTTCTTCACTGCAAAAGTTGTCTTCAATTTATCTTCCTCGACTATGTTGATTGGATTATAGTCGGAAAAATTCATCCAATAATGAATATATTTCATGTCTGGAAACCTCCTCCAGAATTGAGTCTATGAATGGGATAGGAAAGGGATCCTTTTATAGCCACAAAATTTAGACTTATAAAATCTACATAGATGCAGATGCAGATTTTCCTTCTTCAAGGTAATGACAATTGGTGACACCCACTCACTCATTGTAACCTTGAAGATAATTCATGCGTCCAACATCTTCTGTATTTCAACATTAACCAAGGCCACATACTTTGGATTCATTCTATATGACCTCTTCACTGGTTGTGCGCTTGGAATCAACTAGATCCGATGCACACATAACTCCAATGAAATTTCTTTCAAGTCCTTATACGTCCATGCGAAGACATCCTTATACTACATGAAAATCTTGAAAGCGACTGCTTTCAGCACTGGGTCCCAATCATCTCCGGAATGGATTATCTTTTCGGTGTCTTTCTCATCGAGGTTAACCTGAACCATCTTTGGTCATTCATACTTTATGGTATGAGGCTCACTTACTGCTTTAGCCATGTCAATCTAGTGTGTTGGCTTCTCATCAATTACAGCATCACCAATAGTGTATTCTGCAAATGTTTTGGGGAATGTCCACTTCTCCTTTTCCTTTGGTGCAGATTTGTCCTTGCTACACTCGCCGACCTCATACACACTGGTTCTTTGTCCATTATGGTCCTTTTCCTCTGCTTGGATACACAGGCAATTTGCCAGGAAGACCTCATAGTTCTAGCATGCCTTCCTCATTCAACTCTTGTTCTTTTTCATCCTTTGATAATGAGCTAACTAACATGCCAGATGTTGCAATATCCTCGCTTATGAACTAATTCTTTAAATTATCATGTACTTCTGCTGGCCCTTCTCGAATGCTAAGCAATCCTTCTCCCAATTGTGGTTGACTTTTGCTATGCGCAGCCATCCTCGTCCTAACAATGCATTGTATGCTGGTTTTTGCATGGCGATCACCACAAAGTCCATGATGAATTCTTCATTAGCCATATTTACTTTCTAGGTAGTCAAGACTCCCCTTATCTTGATGCCATACTAGTTTGCACCATATAATCTAAAATTTAGAGACCATAGAAACGGTGCTCCGAGTTCTCTCCAAGTCTTCTCTAGTAGTGCATTTCCACTCAATCTTCCATCAACGATCATTTGAGTCAACTTATGATTTAGCAACTCAATATAGATCAATGTTTGCTCCTTTCCAGCATCAATGATTAACACAGTCGGATCAATGAATTTGTCCCTCCTTATATTGGTTGCTTCTTGTTGGCATTGTAGCTCTACCACTCTCCTCGTCCATGTCATATCTCCTACCATTGTATAGAGCTCTGGTATTGTGCTAAGTAGATTGGAAACCTTCAATTCCATAGTTCTGTTTAGCACTTGTGTTGCTAGCTATTGCATTGACATTTTTTCTTTGCTTCTTACACACTGGTTCTTTGTCCATTATGGTCCTTTTCCTCTACCTGGATGCACAGACAATTTTCTAGGAAGACCTCATAGTTCTAGCATGCCTTCCTCATTCAACTCTTATCCATTTCCATCCTTTGATAATGAGCTACCTGACGTGCCAGATGTTGCAAGATCCTTGCTTATGAACTAATTCTTCAACTTTATCATGTACTTCTGCTGGCCCTTCTTGAATGTTAAGCAATCCTTCTCCCAATTGTGGTTGACTTTTGCTATGCGCAACCATCCTTGTCCTAAAAATGCATTGTATGCTGGTTTTTGCATGGCGATCACCACAAAGTCCATGATGAATTCTTCATTAGCCATATTTACTTTCTAGGTAGTCAAGACTCCCCTTATCTTGATGCCATACTAGTTTGCACCATATAATCTAAAATTTAGAGACCATAGAAACGGTGCTCCGAGTTCTCTCCAAGTCTTCTCTGGTAGTGCATTTCCACTCAATCTTCCATCAACGATCATTTGAGTCAACTTATGATTTAGAAACTCAATATAGATCAATGTTGGCTCCTTTCTAGCATCAATGATTAACACAGTCGGATCAATGAATTTGTCCCTCCTTATATTGGTTGCTTCTTGTTGGCATTGTAGCTCTACCACTCTCCTCGTCCATGTCATCTCTCCTACCATTGTATAGAGATCTGGTATTGTGCTAAGTAGACTGGAAACCTTCAATTCCACAGTTCTGTTCAGGACTTGTGCTGCTAGCTATTGCATTGACATTTTTTCTTTGCTTGTGATTGACTTCTTCAATTGCTTCTCTTGGAGAAGTCTCTCTTGCTTGGTCTTTCTCATTTCTTCTTCTACTAAGTCATGTGCTTCTTGCCATCTCTCCTCCATGGCAAGATTTAGATATTGCTTAGCTTTCCTTGCTTGAGCTCTTGTTACTACTAGCACATGCTTATCTTTTTTCTTTTGGTTCATTGGAGGCTCTTCAATGTCAATAAAATTGACATTTTGTGTGTTACTCGAACTTGCTTTCTTCAGGCAATTAGCCTCCTTGTGATTGCCTGGTCCACACCATTTGCACATTATTCCATTGTTGTTTCTAGCATTGCCTTCTATTGGCAGATTTTGGAAATTTATTGCGAAGTGCCCCTGCTTTTGGCATCTTCAACACTGGATAATAGGTCTCCCATCCGAATCATATTGAAGTCAACCTTGTCCTCCTTGTGGTTGATTCCCTTGTTGTGGTTGTCGTCCTCCTTGGTGGTTGTTCCTGTAACCGCCACTTGTTGCTCCTTGTCCACCCTTGGAAGTGCTAGGTTTCTCTTCCTTCTCCTTTTGCATCATTAGAGTTTGATGCCTTGTACTTCTAAGGTTGAATGGGCAATTTGCAACTACATGTCCTACAACTTCACATATGTTACAAAAAGCATTCTTCGGATAGTTGACATATGTGTGTACTACCTTGCAATCTGAACACCAGATATCGTTCTCCTTCTCACCCTTCACATCATTTATCATCCTTTCTAGGTCCTTTCTCATGGCCTGGATAGCAACATGCAAATCATCATGGTCACTATCTGAATCATCATCTCTGTAGTGACCTATTCTTGTTGCCATTTGCTTCGTTTCGCTCTCTAAATTGAGAGCTCTATCAAATGCTTCTTGATAGGTAGTAGGTGGTACTACCTTCATCTTCTTCTTATATCTAGGTAGCAGTCCATCTAGGAACCATCGCCTCTGCAAACCATCTGCTAGTTTCACTTCCATTTTATCGATTAGTTCCTTCAACCTTCTATTATATGATTTGATATCTTCTTTCTTTTGCTTCGTGGAATAGATTTCTCCGATGATTTCTATGTCATCCCAAAGTAACCTGAATTCCTTTGTGAATTTGGTCGTCAAATCTTCCCACGTTGTGAAGGGATTTGTTCTTGCTCTTTTTAGATGCCAATCCATTGCGATCCCTCGCAATGTTGTCGAAAACAATCTTAGCCATGATCCTTCATCGTCAATTCCGTTTGCTCACCATACTGTCCCACATGTTCCAATATGACATTTTGGATCCTCCCCATCTCCCAAAAATGGTGGGCACTTTTGTTTGCCTATTGCTATTATAGTTGCCATAGGTGGATGATATTCTTCACTTGGCAATTTTGCACTTGCGAATAGTCTTTGACCGACTCCTAGTGCACCTGTGCTTCACGACCTCCTACACTATTCATACAAGCATTGGCTCTGGTCTCTACACACTCCTGAACGGTTGCCTTTGTGCTTAACTCCCATCCTCCGCACCTCTTAGCAATCTCCCCTGCATTTTTGTAGAAGTTACCAATTGTGACACCTCATCTCCTTGTGCACTCTCCATGTTGGCGCCTTCACTTGCGCGAATGCTCTCCTCGGTCTAACCTTCGTTTGCTCGATGTGCTTCACCTTGCAGTTCTTCCATTGTTAAAAACAACATTTACCATCTTTCACTCTCCTCACTGGAACTATTCCCTCACTTGAGGATTCCAAACTTCAAGTTCTGTCACTTACAACTGCAGTACTTCGTTGGCATTATTTGAATCTTCATCTTTCACAACACGATGTTGTTGAACAATTCTCTAACTCCTCACAGGTTGGTTGTCAATTCTTCCACAACCATGTTGCCCACATCCTCATGGCAAGTTATCTGTCATTCACTTCTCCAACTTCACATGTGCTGGTTCGAACTTCAAATGGCAACGACGCCAAATGTAGCATGGTGGTGAGTACTCCAACGTGTTGGAAGAAAAATTTGATATGACAAATTCACGTGCCAACCAAGACTATAGTCAGCATTACGCTTGCACAACATCACTTGTATGACAAGTTGCTCAACATCCACTTGTATGGGAAAGTGACTTATGCGGTGGTCACTTGTACAACAAGCACTTAAACGACAAGTACTTGTACGACAATTCAAGCCTGCAATCCACTTGAACAGCAACCTTCGTCGGCAAGGTTTGTACTGCACTCCTCATACAACTCTCCTTGTATGACACTCCTCATACGACAACTCTTCTTCGTACGACTATTCTGGACTGTAACTCTGGATTTGTACCTGCACACAAAACTTGGAACAACAACCTACAATTCCACTCTATTGCAGCAATAGCATCACACAAAATACATACAACACACAGATGAAGGATGAATAGTCATTGCATTAACATTGTTTATACGGCATTGGCATTACAGACCTGTCTGCACTAGGAAATATATAGTACACAAACACCCTCGATGATACAGACTCTACATGGTACTCCTCAAATGAATGGGGGGTCCCCTTTTATCCTTGAGGGCTGGTAGTTATCAGCAACTACTGCCTGGGACACCTCATCACTAACTACCCTCCATTCGCATATGCTTAATTCCTGTGTTTGCTGTACATTACTAATTTAAATTATCAAATGATAACGTCATCACACTTGATGTCAAACTACAAAATTTCATTTCATTTACATTTCATTCTCATGTACATTTGTGCACATTTGCACTTATTTAATTATTTACATTATTTCTTCTAAGGCTGGTCAGAACTAGCTCCTACAAAGTACATGTTTTTCTGAAGAAATTTCTTCGTTGACATTCTAACTGTTGCTACTACTAGCCTTCTTTGGGCAGTTTACCTCCTTATGATTTCTAGGTTCGTACCATTGACACATCATTTACACATAGACACATGCTTTTCAACTAGGAAATTATAATGTGGATAATAAGTGAACCATCGAAGTATGCAATAATATTCCTGCTATCAGTTTCCTGTCCTCACCAGTGACATCATCTGAGGTAATTGTAACGATGATAGTGAAATGACATGTCTTTGACACTTAATGATAAATCTAATGAATAGATTCTATAATACAAGCAAGTACTAAAACCAAAAGAAACCATATTTATACTATGAATCTAACACATTGATGGTATCCCACAATCACTTTGTCTTGAGAAGAATACGACTTGTGTAAAGAGGTTCATACGGTGAGAAGTGCATCCATAAAGAAGTATCCTACATAAGTCCTTTGATGACCTGAGCTGGGCTGACCTTTTCTCCATTAAGAATAATATCCTTTTTGAAGATAACAAAGGTGGAACTCATAAGTTTCCAGACCATAATTTTTAACTCAATGTGCATGCCTGCCTTCATTCTTCTGTACAAGTAAGATTCCATCTCCTTTATGAAAAGTTGATCTCTTGTTTAATGACATATCACTAGAATAATATGCAGAATTGTTTTATAAGAACAAAATAGGCATGGATAGGTCTTGCACTTAATTTCTATTTCACTCTGGCAACGACCATGTGTAACAACCCAGGTCTAACTACTCTCCTGGTTGCCCAAAAAAAAGTCAAGTAATTCTCAATAATATATATTTTTTAGAAAGTTTACTATTCAATCCTAAAAATTGTTTTCCTAGATTCTAGAAGATGGTTTCAGGTTGACATCGTTTTGGATCATCCAATGATTTTAAAACATACATAAACAATATAGCACAGGCATAACAAACCACATTTGGGTACAAGATTGCTGCAGCCAGTCACCCAAGTGGACGAGATTGGCCAAATCCCGTTGAGAAGCCATTTTGTGGAACCAGTTACCCTCATTTATCGTCCGCATATTCCAGCATGAGGACCGAACCATGACAAGGGTTATCCTCTAGGGCCCATAACACCTAGAGGGGGGACGCTTTTATCCCTTACCTCATAATACAGAACCTTCGACTAACTAGTCGACTTGTTCTAAACCAGTATGGAAGAGGTTAGCATATTTATGCCTCCGTGACTAACTGGTGAATCCCTTTGCTTGGAGGCAGTTAGTTCCATGTCAATACCCTGACCTTGGACTTCATTACACATACTCATTGCAACTCACAGTGGTTTGTCCCATACCAAACCCTGTGGCTAATCCAGCTAAGTTCAATGAGCAGGGAATTTATCACAGTGCTCTTCGAGCAACAACCTGGAAAAGGTGTCCCATACCACCTTCTCGTCCCGACCTGACCGAGTCTTTTCTTTGACCAATTCCGTCAGTCATCAGTTGTACCAAAGCTTGTTGTGTGCATACCCGCACCTCAACATCTTTGGATGTTCACCTGTTTTATTTTCGAGTCAAAACCTCCTAAAGGTCTCTTTATGTTTATTAAACTATCATTCCTTTTTCAAAACAAGCATACAATCCTATCTCAAGTAAATAGTTTTTTTTTAATTAAAAGAAAAGGAATAATTGAACATATTTGAAATAAGGCAATTTGCTAACCAAGACCAAATTACACTATTACTATAGAAATATTACCACTCTAGGGTACAAATTTGCTCCTTAATCATTTACTTGTTTATTTGTTCCACAAATCGGGGATCCTAAAAACCACTAGCTCAAATCCGGTTTTTTAGTCTTTCATACCCATCATTACACAAATCTGAAACTTAATTTATTTCCTCTAATAATATGTTTGGAAAAACACACCACGGGTATCACCACTATAACGCTATTCGCGTTCTAAAGTTTCTGTTAAAGGCTTTCATACTTAAAAGGAAAATGACTAGATTGTTACCCATTTACGGCAGCACAATCCAGCTCACCAGGATATGATTTTAACAACATTCATCAGATGTCATAAAGCTTACTAGCTACATTTGTTATGCTTTAGAAAATCAGAATTACTTTCATGGTTCACCCAAGACTCCTCGAGGTGAAACTAAGGATTGTTTTTTTTTTAATATTTGATGATTATCTGTGACAACAATTCGGAGCAAAGCAAAGTAAAATTAAAAAACAGAAGTCTTTATTAAATAAAGGTTAACAAGACATATATAACATATTTACTTCATCCGGCTTTGCCATATATCCACATTGTCGTTTTCAAATACACAGTAATTTTCAAATTGAACATAGTTACAAGAGAGCTTCGCCCTTTTCTTTCCTTTTTACATGAAGAAGATCCTTTCCTTTTTCTAGGGGTTTAAGCTACCTTCAATTTAAAGTTAGCCGGCACACTACACCAGATGCTTATCTTCTGAAACTTCACCACTCAGAAATGCTATCTTAACTTCCGGTAACTGTTCTATAGCATATTCATAGTTTGTTGTCCCTTGTCCGCGAGTTTTCGGCACTGCCAAACCCAAGTTTGCACAACATCTTTGCTCACAGACTATCCTCGACAACTGCTACTTTCGTACAGTCTATAGCCCACACAGAAGACACTAGGAAACGCCGCTAGGGATCATATACGGCTCATGGTAGATGATCATGCAATCTACTATGCACACATGCATTCTATACTATCATAGAATCATACAAAAGTTTATGAATCTCCTTGCCCGAGACTTAATCAAGGAATTACAATGTATTTCATCCTTTTAAGACTACCTATATTTTCTCAGGTAGAAATTCTACGAAACCTATTTTGCACAACTAGAGTTGTTTCCATGTATCAAAGGAAGTAAAGAATTCATAAATACTTTCTTTCACTTTTAAAACAAACCAGTTTACTCATAGTAACATGGCAGCACTTTCCCTGCATTCCATTGCTTCAAAATACAAATTAACACAGCAACATGGCAGCACTTTTCCGGCATTCCATTGCTTCAAAATACAAAATAACACAGCAACATGGCAGCACTTTTCCAGCATCACATTGCTTTCAAAATACAAAGTAACACAGCAACATGGCAGCACTTTTCCAGCATTACATTGCTTTCAAAATACAAAGTAACACAGCAACATAGCAGCACTCTTCCGGCATTACTTTGCTTTCAAAATACAAAGAAACATATTTTCTTCCTTAAACCACAACACAGGTAAATTAACAGTTTTCTTCTTCAACATAACTAGAGAAGTTAAACATATTTTTCCACACTTAAAAACCATGGAAATCGCATTCATCATAACCAAATAATACCGAATGACCGACCTGGTTTTCACGCTTCCCAACCAACACGGTTTCCAATTCCTCCTTTCAGACGTCTCGTCTCGGATGCTTGTTTAACCGCTCTCCCTCTTCTCCATCCTACATTTTCTCTTTTGTTTTTTCCTTTACCAAAACAATATGCGAGGAACTCGGCGAATTGTTTTCCTCTTCTCTTATGCACAGTGCCAGATTTCCGAGTGTTTTCCCCTCCACTCATGGCATTCCAACAATTCTCGGCATTTTGCCTTAACTATCAACAAACATTGGAAGTGCGTCCCACAATGAAGTTTTATTTAAACTTAGCTTTGCCAACTTTCAACCATTTCTCTTATATACTAAGCAAAGCTATAATAATAATAATAGAAGCTATTTCACTTATATTTTTAAGCAAAACAGGAATAATAATAATATAAGCTAGTTATCTTATATTTAAAGCAAAACAACAATAATAATAAAATAGGTTTCCACACATGGAAAATCCCCTTTTTTTTGTTAAAAACAAAAGAACATTCCAAATATTAAACACACACATGCCTAAACAAGCAAATACACACATGCCTTTCCAAGCTAGTGGCTCCCATCATCATTGCCACCTAAAAACATTTCTCATTCCTTGCCAACAAGCAACATTCAAACCAATATAACTCACGCAAAGATGCAATTTACAATGAATGATATGCAAGCGCAAGTTTCCATGTGCTCGCGAGCTGAATCATCACTTCCCTTTCTTACCTTTTTCCGCTGACTTGCTTCCTTTCATTGTCATCTTCCAACTGTCCTGCTCTTACAGAGACTGTCAGCAATACCATGTTTCACAAGAAAAAGGTAAGTCTATATACTTTTTACTTTATTTCATTAATCGTGCGAGGAGGGTCGTTACACCATGTGGTGCAACAGAAAAGTTGACAACCCTTTGTCTTTGGCACGTGATTTGGTTTGTCATACTGTAACAAAAAACTAACAAATTAGAACATATGATTCATAGCAACAACAATTTGAGGCATAGCTGTTATTACAGTCTCCATTTTCCCAATGATGGATGTATTGTTGCCCCATTTATGTGTTTTGGCAACATGTACAAGAGATAAGTACACACCACATTGAACACAAACACACCACACAAGACAGATACACAGCCCAAAACAAACTCTAGGATATATACACTATGTTATATACATTGATGCAGACACCATAAATTGATTTTGTGTACTGTAGTACAATAGGTAGTTAGTGTCTGGGACAGAGACTGGGATACTTGGAGACTGAAACAGATAACCATCTAGAAGGTTCCACCAATGTCATGAGAGCGCTATAAATATATGGAGTGCTTGGTCTGAGAGGCATGCAGAGTTTTGTAATATATCTGCATCATTGTATTATATTATGTCTTTGTGTATATTCACGTGTGAGTCTCTTTTTATATATAGTGAACCTGTGCTTGTATCTTCTATGTCCCTCTCTATTATTCCTACACTAGGTTTTCTGCAGTGAAAAAGGTAATGATATTGGGTAGTAGTTCATTTGGCAATCTTGAATGATTCTTGAATTTCAACCGTGACTAACTTATCCTAGGTTTCTCAGCCAATATTTGTTCTGATTTGTTTATGCCTCTTACTGGTAGCATTATTTCCTGTCAAGATAATAAATCTTTTTCTTTTTATATGTCAAACATGTCCAGTGCACCTGTCTGTGATTGGTTCTCCATTATATTCATGCAAAGATTTTATGTTTCATGTGGTTTTTTTCTTTTAATCTTTAGGAAATGATAGTTTATAATTTGCTTTCATTTTTTAATACATGACAATGCGTTTGCTGGAATGTGTTTATTCAGTTGCACAGTGTGCCTTGGAGATTATGAAGAGAAAGACATATTGCGAGTCTTGCCCACCTGTGGACATACATTTCATATTAATTGTATTGATATATGGCTGCAACAACACTCGACCTGTCCTGTATGTCGATTATCCGTTCGAAGTTCTTATGATGGAGGAATCATACTGTCTCCATTCTTAAACATAGCAACCCAGTCAAGACATGGTCCTAGGGCCACAACTTCAGAGAATTTGTCAGAACATTCTTGTGATCATTCTTTTGACAGCAACCAAAACCAGTTTGGAGTTAGAGTCCATGGTCAAGAGCACACTGTAATTTCATTTCCTTCAGAGCAAAACCAATGCAGAGGTGACTTTCATGAGATGGATGAGTTTAATAATGAAAGACAACAAATTTCATACCATGTCACAAAAAACAGCCATGAAGCTCGGGATTTATCAGGTACACAACTTGATGATGCAATGAATTATCATAGTAGGTTTGTATCCCAGGAATTTGCTCAAACAATGATTGATAAGATGCCCAGAATGCATAGGCCTTGTGAGGTTTCAGAAAACAGGAGCTTGGCAATTGACAATCCAGCTGCTGTTCAAGAATGCCAAGAATCTGTTGCTATTCAAATAAATTCTAATGAAAGCACAGGAATAGAATCCTCCTCTGAAGGTGAACAGAAAAAGAATATTGTAAGTACTGAACAGGTTGCTGAAATTTCTGATGGACTAGACAAATCTCAGAAGGATTTAATTGCTCCAGATATTATTGCAACTGATATGCCACTAAACGTGGATGGGAGAAAGAGAAGGGATACAGATAATTCTGGAACAGCTGATCGTTTGGAAAACAAATCAGTCTTCTCCCATACTCAATATGAAAAGCACATCCATCAAAGAAATGTTGATTTTTGAGGGTACAGCTAAACATGGAAGCTTATTGGCTGTTCATGATGCCAAAAGCAAATAAGTGTCAAATAAATTGTAAAGGTCTGAGCATATGTATCATGCAGAACTTGGAAGACAATGTTCTCTCTCCAAGAGAAAACTTTAAGAAGGAACAGTAGATAAGACAAAACTTAAATCCAGAGCCTGAAGCACTACAAAGCACTGCTGGCATTAATGAGCGCATAGAACATGCTTGCAAAGTGTCTATTTAATATTGTCAATATGAATCAGAGATTGAATGTAGTTTTGTGTGTATTATGTACATATCATTGTCAGAGTCATTATAGTAAGAGTCAGAAAGAAACTAGAAACAGTCATATTAATGCCATGGAAATATAGATTTGGATTCAGGCACTGTACAGCGGTTTTGGTAACCAGATAAAGTACAGATTTGAGTATGAGTCTCAAAGAAAACCTAGATAAGAAGCTGGCTTCAATTGATGCAGAGTGCAGTTGACATAGAAGGGGACCAAGGTCTCAAAAGAAAATCCTATAATAAGACCTATCTTCCAAAAATAATGGGAGTTGAGTCAATATTATAAGTTTGTTGCATTTTCTTGATGTGTTAAAGGGTCACTTGCAGTAGTAGCATCGTGTAAGGATAAAGGATTTGATGCCTGAAATCCAGGATTGAAATGTTGTAATTGGCTTTGGCTGCTTCTCAAGCCAATGTTAAATAGAGGTCCTGTGGATTTCATGTAGTCGCAAAACACATTTGAAAATTCAGTTGTGTCTTGGCTATGGGTGCAAATAACAAAGGCATGGCAGTGTTCTCGACAGATTTTACTATTCTCATCATAGTTTCTCTAACGGTTTGTACATAACCTCTATGCATACCCTTACCAAAATCAACATTGAACTCAAAGGTAGGGAATATGCTTTGACGTTAGAGAAAGAGACTTTTGAAAGCAAAAGCACTCTAAATGGAACTTTCTTTGAGGTAAATGGCAGAAATGATGAAGCATTGCTTAAGCAAACAAGGTCGGTAATTGTTCCAGACGGTAGCAGTACACCCTAGATGGCCTCTGTACATAGTGGCGGAAATCATTGAAGTTGCTTCCCAAGTTTGAGATGTGAATTAAGGTACATTGTATCATATTTATCATTTTTTAAATTTTTGATCCTGCTATTATCACTTTGGGAACATAAAGGGATACAAAGGATTTTTAAGATTCAGAAATCGGATTGATTTTGAGCTAATTAATGGAGTGGTGTAAAATGCTTAGTGATCATATCTAGAAATTTGACCTGCATCTTGGCTTAACAGCATTATACATGCTTTACTTTGAGTTTGCTCATCTTAGCTGTTGTGTTTAGACAGTATGAAGTTCCTTTCTGATAAATAAGGTTGAGTGAGGGTAACCTCATCATCATCACTATGTGTGTTCAGTGAATGCTATGCACCCGAACTTAGACGAGTTGTTTAGTTTGAACCCAACTTAGACAAGTTGTTTATTTTGAACCCTGCGCTAACCAGCCACTAAAAATAGTGGCTGTAATCAACTCTCCTATGTAATAAAAAAAAATATTTAAAACTACAAGAAATTATGGTTGGATTCTGATGGCCATTGATAATTTTTAAAATAATTTTCTTATTTATGTTCAGTACAATTTATAAAATTCTGAGTGTTCTGCCGGGAAGGTGAATGTTATTCCCCGGGCCCTTCCCTGTCATAAATAATTATTTTTGTTTTTTTTAATAATTTATTATTTATAGGCTTCAATAATATAATCAATTAAGGTTTTAAAATAACTAGCTTAGATATATAAAATATATATCTATAAACGTGGGAGTTATCAATCTCGAGGCGCCTATCTCATTTCTTGGGGGTGTGATAGATATTTGTTAGAAGAGTTCGAGGAGAGAAGCAAATAATATTAGAAAGTTTGGGCACCATTTTAGTTTAAATATTTTTAAATATTTTAAATCCACCGTAACCCTTAATGTCGGCGGATAATTTTCTTAATGTCGGTTTTTTAAATAAAATATTAATATTATTTACGGCATGGCTGACCTTCCTGACTGCCATTGTAGGGCGTAATTATATAGAACTTATATAGAACTATAGATTCTAGAAAGGCAAGAAGTAGAAGGTTTGAAAATAAATATATAGAACTATAGTTTTTAGAAAGGCAAGAAGTAGAGAGATTTGAAATGTTTCAAAGTCTTCAAAGTTAGGCCCATTAATTGTATTAAGAAAAAGATATTTTGATTATGTTAGTTACAAAATAGCTAAATTAAACTTATCTAACTGGAAAGAAAAAAAAAATTGCTTTGTTGTAATAAATTTAAGTTCAGGTTTTTATTCTTTTAACTTTGAAGAGGAGGAGGAGAAGTCAAAATTTTGTTGATAAAAATTTATACCACCTCAAAATATAAAATTATTATTATAAATAATTTTTAATGTTTTAAAAAGTAAAAAGAAAAATATAGATGTTATATGTGATGTAAATTCTTAAATTTTATTTAGTCCATGACCATTAGATCAATTCGTGGGGAATGAGGATTTTTATATGATTAAGCAAGGTTCAGATCTCATGGGTGAACCTTTGTATTTTATGAAATGAAATTAGCTCAACTGGATATTTTCCTTAACTTTCAAAGAGAAGACCTTGGTTTGAATCTTGCCAAGGAAGAGATGTACAATTACCAAATTTTTTAATACCACAATGTGGTTATGATGTAACACCCTTATAACCAACTTATATATATATATATATATATATATATATATATATATATATATATATATATATATATAAGAGATAGGATTAAAACATATCTCATTTATATTACATAGTGATATTACAAATTGAACATAAGTCTCCTCGATGAAAGTTAAAGAATTTAATTGATTGTCATTGATTAAAATATTTTAGAACTTTGGTTTAGGGTGTAAAACTCTTCAATCATAACCATTTAACTCAAACCCTATGGGTTAAATGTTAAGGTTCACCCATGATATCTAAGCCATAATTTAAGATGTGAAATTCTCCACTCCTAAACAATTGCTCCAGACCCCAAGAGCATAAAAGTTAAGGTACATCCATAAGATTCAAACCTTGGTTTAACATGTGAAGCTCTTGGCTCCTAACAAATGCTCTAGACCCCATGGGCTTTTAAGGTTTACACATGAGATTTGAACTTTAGTTTATAGTATGAAATTCATCGTTCCCAACCAATTTCCCTAAACCCTATGGGCTAAATGTTAAGGTTCACCCATGAGATTTGAACCTTGGTTTAAGGTGTAAAACTCTTCATCCAAGTCAATAGTTGTAAACCCCATGGGCTTATTTTAAGGTTCACCTATGGGATTCAAACCTTAGTTTCCAAAGTTTAAATCTTATGGGTTAATCTTGATATTTGTGGCCATAAGATTTAGAGCAACCGGTGGAGAATGGAAATTTTCACACCCCTAACCAAACTTCAAATCTCATGGCAAAGAGTTTGGGTTTGTAGAGCAATTGGCAGGGAATGAAGAGTTTCACACGCTTGGTTAAGGTTCAAATCTCATGGGGTGAACCTTAATATTACTCGAAGAGTGGGAAATGAAGAGTTCGCACCCTTAATCGAGGTTCAAATCTCATGGGTGAACAGTAACTCCTTGAGTAATGCTAAGGTTTAGCCATGAGATTTGAACCTTGGTTACAGGTGTGAAACTTTTAATACCAATTATCCATACCTCGTGGGAAAGAGGTTGAAATTAACTCATGATATTTGAATTTTGGTTTAAGGTGTGGAACTCTTCACTCAAATTAATTGCTTTAAACCTCACAACCATCAAAAGTTAAAGTTTGTCCATCGCAATTTGAACTTTAGTTTAATGTGTGAAAGTTCTTACTCCCACCTACTAGTTTAAACCCATGGGCAAATCTTGAGGTTCACCCATGAGATTTGAACCTTGATTTAAAGTGTGAAAATACAATAATAGAAATTTGATTGAATAGATTTATTATTATTTCATTGTAAGTTTTATATTGTATTTTTTAACCAGTCTCTTGTGGCTTTTAATGGATCAAAATTTTAAAAGAGAATTTTTAATGAAGTGGATCTATTCAATGACAAAATTGTTTATACTTGATCACAATATATTTCATGGAGTTGTTTTCATATATATAAGTTTTTATCAGAACTTTATTTATTTACATTTGTAATTATATATGATACAACATTGTTTCCTTAGACTCTTTGGTTGATAATTGATGGAAGATTGAATCATCTTAAGAAACTAGAAAATTAAATCATGTAGCCATCAACCTCGAATATAGTTTACACTATGGTGAAATTGATGTCACAATATATTCTATTTGTGTATGATTTAGGTCAAGCAATTACAGAGAAGTCATATGAGTGCTTCACATAATTATGTGTTTTTGTGTCACCTAAGGAGCTCGAGGCAAGTGGTAGGGAATATGGGGTTTTATACCATAAACCCAAGGTTATGTTGTGAATAATACATCATTGATAATGTATCATGCAACAATTACAAGATTTATGGGTAATTTAAAGGGTGGTTGTAATTCGTGACCTCTTCTATTTCTAATTATGATTGTATTTATTCTTCTATCACATTAATTTCAAGATTCCTCTTATATTTTTATCATAATTGTATTAATTCTTCTATCACATCAATGCCAAGGTTGATCGTAGTTCATGAATTTATTTTACGTTTTTAACATTTGGTATCAGAGCAGGCTAGTATCCGAACAAAGATTCAACTTGTGAAGATGATTCAGTTGTTGAGGAGTAGAAGACACCTCTTAGAGTTTGTGAAAGCATGTTGTTACTGGCAAATCCAAAAAGGAGACACAAGTTTCAAGAGGAGAAAACCTTGTTGATTGGAGAAGAAGACATTGTTCACGAGGCTTTGAAAAGTTGAAGTGCATTAGTTAGGTCAAAAGGCATGACCATAAATTCATAATGACCCTTGCGTTTGAAATGTCCTTTTTGGGATGTATTCTTCCTTAATCTATAAATGATGGTATCCAAAACAAAGATCCAACTTAGAGAAGAATTTGGCTCCATGTAACTCATTGGAAACTCATCAATCGTAGGGATAGGAAATTTATTTTTAATGATGATTTTATTGAGCTCATGATAATCTATGCACAACCATCACGACCCATCTTTCTTCCTTACTAATACCATTGACGAAGAGTAAGGTTTGACACTAGGCTGAATTACCCCTATTTTTAATAACTTTTGGACCAACTCTAAATTTTATTTTTGTACATAGGGGTATTTATTGGGTTGAACATTAGGTGGCAAGCTTTTCGGTACAAGTATTGTATGATCATAGGAACGTCAAGGAGGTAGGCCTTTAGGTTCTAAAAAGACAAATCATATTTGTTTAGAAGGATTTGCAAATCCCCTTGTTCCTCTACTTCATTATTTTATGGTTGGATTGCAAACAACTAGTCAACTACCCCATGTGAGGATTTCTTTAAAAGTTCTGACATTCGGTTTGAACTGATGACTTGAGCGGATCCTACAAGTGAGCCTTTGAGTGTGTATGCTTCCCATTCTAATTGAACTACATCCAAATTTTAGCAAAGTTCCAAGCTACTATTCCCAAAATGTGAAGCAATTGTTCCTCTAAAACAATATCACATCCAACTAAGGGAAGAGCAAACATATCCGTTTTGAGTTCTATTATCGGATCTTAGGATTTACATTCCAAATTTTTTCTTTACAAGGTAATATTCCCCCATTAGTCACCATGACTTCACAAGAATTGCAAGAATGTATGTAGCAATTTGCTTTCTTAGCTACTTGTGGATCAATAAAATTGTGTACCAAATCAATGACAATTATAATTCTTTGCCCCTTGAAATATCCTACTGTAGGTGCGGGAAATTTTCAATCTAACCATGTCAAGCGTGCGCGGGGGATATTCATTGGAATCTTTGCTTCCCCACTTGAGGTTCTCTTTCCAAAGGAGATCCCGAGGATATGAATATCCTCTACGCGATTAGATCCCTACTCAATGCAGTTTTTCAAGGTGTAAAAGTAGATGTAAATGCTTGTAGATCGGTGTTATATGGGTTTACTCAACAACACCTAAAGTTTTGGATCACTAAATCTTGACTCTTTTTCGAGCCTTAAACAATTATTTAAGACTTAAGGCTAAGATCATCTAAAATGCATGCTAAGCTTATATCACACAAATGCAAGAGAACAAGAGCTAACCTATATGCTTTTCGTTTTGATGATAGGCTAACTAAGGAGAGTTTTGATTTTCAAGGCAAACAAGAGATGATGCAAAAGATAAATTAGCCTATAATGCAACTATATGATTTTGATTTCTTGCCTAGATATTTGTAAAAATGAGAAATAAATTTAGCTTTTGACCTAAGATTCCTTGATTTTGCCCAATGTAAATGTGTTTTGTAAAGGAAGTTAAAACTAGATTAGGGTTCCTTGACTTTCCAATTTGAAATGTGATTTTAGATGCAAAACAGTGACAGACAAAGTAGAACACAAAAATACTTAAAAATAGAGTACAGACAAAGTAGAACACAAAAATACTGAAAAATAGAGTTAAGAGTGATGTGAAGTGGTCGGATTACCTTTGTCGATGTTTGACCATAAATACCATTGCTACCAAAAACGCCACTAGAAATTTTGGTCTTGATTGACGAATTTGGTACCTACATAAAGAGACCAAAAAAATTAGGTTTTTTGTTTTGGGAGGTCTGTCTGAGAGCTAGAGAAGGTGAATTTTTTATCTAGGTAACTAATTATATCCCTTGTTTTTGGAAAATTTGAGTATGCTTGCATCCTTGGATGGAAATAAGGTTGTGCCAAAAGTGCTAGTGGTATTTTTGGTTTGAGTGGTATTTTTGGTCTGTGGATTCCAAAGAACCAAAATCACCAGTTACTATGGTGGTTGGTGATTTTGTTCTGAAACAAGGTTGATATGATTGCGAGGATGATTTTGGATAAGTTTTTGATTAGTTTTGAAATGCAACTATGTTGAAGAAGAGTTGCTAGAAGAATATTAACAGAATGTAATTAGCCTTAGAATGCTCTCTATGCCTTGCCCCAAGGGCTATTTAAATAGATTTTGAAGGAAGGATTAGGGGGAAAATTAGTTAGGACTAATTTGAATTTTATAGGCCTGGTCCATTGTTGGAGCATGTGAGGTTAGATTAGGGAGTGGAAGGATGGAATCCGCATGCCCCTAGCTTGTTCTGAGATATTTTTACCATTAGCCAAATTCACCACTTGTGACCAAATTTGCCAATGGTGATTTTGGTTATGATTGACAGATTTTGTCAGAGATCAAATATGACTATCAAGATTTGATTTTGTGAGGCTTACCAAATTCATCAATGGCATTTTTGTTCAGGGTGGTGAATTTGGCAGAGGTTGAGAAAGGTTTTCAAATTACCAGGTTTGTGGTTAGATTGATGTTTTATGGTGTTGGTGACTTGTTTGGTATCTTTTGCTTTGCTGGTGTGTCAAAATTGGGTGTCTACACCTACTACCTTCATAGTATGAGAGGTTGAGATTCTTACAAGTGCATGAACCAGAATCTTTGGTTGATGCCTTTCTTGTGCTTATCCCTCATCCTAGTGCTCTTCTTCTTGTTCTATATATTCTTCATGAACTTAATTTATCGTAGAGTCATCCATATGCAACAAATAAAATTTTTGTACACATTCATACCCCAAAGAGTATTTCTCATCACAATTATAGCATAACCCTTGTGCTCTATTGACATCTAGTTCCTCCCTAGTCAATCACTTAATTGTTGGAGATTTATTCCCTATGTTCAATGTGGTCTTGGATGGAAATGGGGGTTTGCCCTATGGAAATGCAGTAAATTTCGGCCACTAGTCTAGCCAATGCTATGACTTGCATCATGGATTGTGGTTTAAACATTTTTACCTTGGCCTTGATATCATCCTTCAATCCACTAATAAAACAACTCTAAAATAATCCTTCACTCAAACCCCTTGTCCTATTAGCCAACTTCTCAAATTGAGTTTGATAGTCATGAATAGTATAGGTTTGCTTCAATTTCATTAAAGCTCATGTAAAGTCCTTATACTCATTAGGACCAAAATGAATGAGTAGTTATTATTCAAATTCTTCCCAAGAGAGGTCAAGATTCATATGTTGCACCCATTGATACCATTGAAGAGATTTAGAATCAAATTTAAATGATACCATTGTGATCCATAAGTATTAGGGAATGTTGTGGAGCTTGAAAAACCCATATCCTTGACACTACCAAACATCGGGGTCCTTTTCGTTAACTTTGAGAAAGTTTGGTTTGGATATTTTATATGGGACATTATTATTAAAAAAGGCATTATGTGTCTCCTCTTCTATAAACCGCCATCCTTACCTTCAATTCCAACATCAGTAATCTATTTGTGTGCATGAGTGTCTCCTTTTAAACACCCTTCAACCTCATGGAAATTTTCTTCAATTCTCGTTTTTATTTTGATCTATTTAATGTTCAAGAGATTCATGAAATCTCTCAATTGTTTAACATCATGTCCAAATTGGTTTTTTAGGTTAGTAATTTGTTGACTCATTGGCCCTATATATTCAACAAATTGGTTGTGATCTAGCTCCCTCATTGCTCCCCTAGTACCTCTAGCCATGGGTTGTGATTTGCACCTTTTGAAATTACTTTACAAAAAATAGAATTTCTTGTTTTAGCAATTACTATCTTTAGTAATAGTCATGAAAAAGTGTTTGGGTGCTATATACCAAAATGATCAACTTGAAAAGATGACCGAAATGGACTAAACACAAAACTAATAATTTTTTTGGACTTTGGAAAAACCTCATGGGTGGTATATGTCAATGATTAGTGCAACAAGATGATCATAATGGATAAGATCTCAAAAGAACATTTTTCTAGACTTTTTTACACTGACTGACTATTACATTAGGTTCCTTTTGTACTAAAGAACCGCTTAGCCTAACAACTGCCTTATTTGATATTGATTTTGATTGTTACTAACTTCCTTGTCAGTTATTTATTCTTGACTATTATTGATAACTACCTTGTCTAACACCTGTTAGTGACATCTACCTTGTATGAAATTGTTCTTGAATATTACTGACAACCTTCCATTCTAACAATTATTCCTCAATAGTTATTTTATCTATCGTGAATTTGCTACAGTATCATCAATGTTGTGATAAGTGCAGTTTCCTTAGTATGCTTAAATATGTGATTAGGGATTGCAACATCAATCAGTAATACTTGGACCAATATTTTAGGCCACTACTCGAGGACTCCGTGCCTTTGAGTGCACTACCTATCTCTTTGACAATACGAGAGGGTAATTTTTTCAAGTTTTGTGCTTGGTGTACTATAGATAGATACATGATCAAAAAGCTTCCTATGGATAAAGGTCTATCCTAAACCTAGGGGTTCTCCCTTTATACCCAAATATACGTGGGAGCTCAATTCTATATACGAGTGTTGTTTGAGGCTCGAGTATTGGAGTTTGATCACCCCTCACTTAATTAGACGCTTTATAGGTGATCTATCTTAGCCAATGATAATAGCTCCCCATGATATTTTAAAAAAATTGGCAGAAGGTTTCTAACCTATTAAACTAAAACTAAAAAATATTTTGATTTTATTTGCAGGGTAATAAGTGGGGAAATAAAGATAGAATATTTATACCTAATAGGTCGTAGTGGCATGACACAAACTGTTTGCACTGTAGTAGGACACAGCCATGGAAAGCATTCTAATACCACTTGTTATGAACCTTACAATAAAATAAAACACATCCACAGGATATTGCAATACTAACAAAAAATGAGGTTGAAGTTAACAATATTGTAATACGAAATAAAAATGCAGTAGATTATATTGTAGAAAATAAGAACACATTACAAAATCACAAGCCTATTTGAGGAGGCAACCTCCTTAGAAGAAGAGCTTTGATACAACAAAATATGAGATGTCTTTCCTCTTGTCCCCTTGGTTATCTTAAGGACTTTAGCTAACCCTAACCCTAATGCTTAAGGGTTTCCATATGAGCTAGTAACTCATAAATAATAATGGTTACATATTTTTTATAATACATAATGATTACATCATATGGGCTCATAATCCTAGGTGCCCAAAATACCACATGACTAAAAATTATTAATAATATTAGAATAAGGTCTTAACAAACAAAAATCCTCCACCACTTGAAGTATTGCTTGTGTTGAGGCTGGCAATTGAATTATCCCACATGCTTGACCAGACCCATTGGAAGCTTAATTTGTAACTCGATTCACTTATTCACCTTATTGAAATATGATAAAGGTGACAACTATTCCTTCATGTAATTCATCTTGTTGAGGTGATGTCATAGTTAAAATGTGACAACTATTTCTTCAAATAATTACATGAAGTGGTGATGCATGACACAAATTCAATATGATATTATCTTTAAGTCTAAGAATCAAATTCTACACCTATGGATTCATATTTGAGACTTGTGGATTTGCTCATGCATAAAAAAGTTAATAATTTGATGTAGTCATATCCCCAACAAGCACCAAAAAAAACAAAAATGTAGATGGAAAAATAACAATGACAAAGGAACTTTTCAACTTCCAACATCATATGTTTGATCTAGACACATACTTTAGGAGTGCTAGTACAATATATTCTCACAAGGTTATACAAAATAATTGGGTGTGTCCTTTAGGAGTGCTAGCGCAACGTATTCTCACAAGGTTTTAAAAAATAATTGAAGCATTCAATAGGTAAGCAAAAGAGTTTTCATTGGCAAAGGAGGAATTCACATCAATGCCAATTTGGAAGTACTTGACGACGCTGATTCAAATGCAAAAGGACAAAAATATATTTATTTTGTTTAATCTCTTGATTTTGGTATGATGATTCATGAGATACCAAACAAATGAATGGTTTGTGAGCCTTGACCATTCATATCACCATGGACAAATTACACTTTACGACAACTTGAAATATAGCATTGCTAAGATTGATGATGTTCCTTTGCAACTTGGAGTGCATACTTGTTGATTGACTTAGGTTCTTTACATGCATAGCCTTAAGAAGAACTTACTTTCTATGAATCATTTGCTTGATCACAAGTTGTGTGTTGATTTATAGAAATAGGTGCAAAGAAACTCTCATTGAAGATAAATCCATAGGCTCAATGATCATAGCTTGTGGTATTGGCATAGGTAAGATGTTTCAGCTTATAGTTATAATGAGAGACAACAAAGAATTGGCTACCAAGGTAGATGAAGATGCCTAAATATACCATAGGTGATTTGGACATCTTAAATTTGGTAATTTGAAGTCACTCCTATGTCATGACATGGTATGTGGACTTATATTTTTCATGAAGCCTCATGACCTTTGTATGAGTTGTTTGGAAAAAAAGCAACATCAAACCCCATTTGGCTCAACTAGTCATATAGTGGATGGTCCACTTGATCTTATGCATATTGATCTATGCGAAATTATGGATTTTAGATTCAGTAGTTGTAGATATTTTCAATTGTTCTTTGATGGTCATATATGATGGATATAATTGTATTTCCTAAAGATAAAATATGAAGCTTTCACCTATATCATGGAGTTTAAAGTTTGTGTGGATAAGATTATTGGTTGTCCCATATATATGCTCTACTTAGATCGAAGGGAGTACACCAATAATCAATTTTTTTGTTTTCCTAAAGCAATATGGTATCAAACAATAATTGAAAATTGCTTATACGCCTCAACAAATGGAGTTGTAGAGAGGTAAAATTGTACTATTTAGGATATGGCATGATACATGCCAAGCAATGCCAATTTGGAGCCAATAATTTGTGCATAAATTATTCATATTGTTGTATCCTTGTTGAACCATGCCCCCACACTTCCATTTAATGGTGTCACACTTGAATAGGTATGTATAGGTAACAAACTTTCCATGTCACATATTTACATATTTAGATACATTGCATTCATGCACATTCTAAAGCAAAAGTAGATGAAGTTGTAGGAGAAATCCAAGCATTGTATCTTAATTGGATACAGTAGTGAGTCGAAGGGATATCATCTCATAGATCTTGACACCAAGAAGTTGTACATTAGTAGAGATGTATTTGATAAGAAGGATGAGTGTACCTCTTCTTTAAATCCATATGCTATTGACAAAGCACCTATTATTTTTCAATTTGATGATGATGAAGCCTTTGAGAGAGGAATTAATTTGATGAAAATTATGGATATGTTCTTGATGAAGCTGACGACCCAAGACCATCCACTTTGAGTACCACTTAGAGGCTCAAGTGGTATCTCAATACAATTCATGATGTGAACTTGGATGTGTTTCAAATACATCTAGTTTTGGATTTAAAACTTGAAGTAGAGTCTAAAATGAGGTCAATCTGGCTCTAATGAGCATGGTGGTGCAAACATATGAACCTTCAATGGTTCATTGAACTCTTGTACCAAAGGAATAGAAGGATTCCATGAACATTATCTAAAATTGATGAACAAGATGTGGTAGCTTGTTGATCTACCACCTAGCAAGAAGCCCATTAATTACAAGTGGATATTTGAGACCAAATACAAAAGACTTTTTGAAAAGGGCTATGCATAAAATAAGGGAATCAACTATGATGGAACTTATGCACCAACAATGAATATGAAGACCATTCAAATGGTTTTCATAATGGTTGCATACTTTGTATGTAAGTTGCATCAAGTGGAAATGAAAAGTGCATTTCTCAATAGTTACCTCCATAAAGAAGTCTATATGACATAGGTAAAGCGATTCGTCATACTTGGTTAGGAGAAAAATGTATGTAGGCTCATAAAATCTCTCTATGGTATTAAGTAGGCACCTAAAGCCTAGTATGTGAAGATTGATGTGCATCTTTTATGACATGGATTCCAATGTAATCCATATGATCTGAACCTATAGTTCAAAAGACAAGATGGGTCATGATCATCATTGTCTATATTGACAACTTCATCATCACTAGGAGTTTAGTGAAGCTAATTAAAGAGACCAAGAATTTTTTGAAGCATCCGTTCAACTTGATTGATCTTGGGCTAATGCATTATTGTTTTGGATTTGAGATGTGGTAAACTAAGAACCATGTGTTCATGTCATAAATGAAATAAACCCATACATTGCTCAAGAAGTTTCAAATGATAGATTATAAACCCATGGACACTCTAATGGAAGAAGTATTGCAATTATCCTAATATGATCCATATCCATAGGTTAATGAAACTCTCTATTGCTAGTTTATTGAGTCTCATTTATTGACATACATCAAACCAAACATTAGCTACATGATTAGATATCTTTCATTGTTCATAAAAAAATTAAAGGTATTCCATTGAAAAGCTATATGTGATGGTATGCATGAGTATGATCTAGAGTACAAAAAGAACAATCAATTTGTCTTATAGGTTTCATGGATGTGGACTATATAGGATCCATTGATGACAATAGATACACTTTTGGGTATGTATTCTTTCTAGGATTTTATCCAATTTCTTGGGGAAGTAAGAAGTAGCATGTGGTTGCTCGTTCTTCCACTAAGGCTGAATATCGTATTGCAAAAGGATTTTATTACAAGGTGATATGGTTATTTCACATTATATCAAGAATGGGCATCCCATAAAAGAAACCAATTATCCTAAGTTTTGACAATCAAGGAATTTTGTAATGTGTTTGTAATACAATTTTTCATGACCACATGAAACACATTGAGGTTTAGTGTCATTTTATACATGAACATATTCAAGAACACAATATACAAGTTTAATTTTGTCCCATAGAGGAGCAACATGCAAACATTTTAACACTCTTTTGCACATATAAAAGATAAAAACTATATAAATTTTCTTGCATGTACTTTGATTGAGCATTGATGTAATAGGTGTGGAATGTTGTGAATAATATGTCATTAATGATATATCATGCAGTAGTTATGAGTTTTATAAGTAGTTGAGAAAGTGGTTGCAAATCCTAACCTCTTTAGTTTCTAATCATGATTGTATTTATTCTTCTATGATATCAATGCCATGGTTGATCGTAATTTATGAATTTATTGTGTTTTTAATAGGTTCAAATTCTATTGGTGAAACTTAAATTTTGTCAAATGACATGAACTTAACTAGTTAAATACCTCAACTTTGAATAAGGACACAAGTATGAATCTAGACAATAGTATATGCATAGTTGTCAAAAATATTATTTGTAATATCATTGTGTGGTCACAATGCAATTTCACACTATAAACCCAAGGTTCAAATCCCACAAGTAAACCTTAATTTTTTATCAAATGACATGACATTGCATGAACTCAATTGGTTAAATACCTCGAATTTTAAGGAGAAGGCTTAGTTTTAAATTTTTTTAGATGATACATGCATAGATTATCAAAATATTATTTGTAATAACACTATGTGTCACAATGCAATACGAATGAGGCCATATCAACCTTATATAACCAATTATATATCCTGTAAAGGTCAACTGATGTAATAAGAGAAAGCCCATAAATCCAAGTTCATGATCATAAATCCAAAATTGGAGGTCTTACTATCATTTTCTTATGGAGAGTCAAGAATTCTTTTGTCGCATTAGGGGCCTTTCATAATTTATTTAGCCATACAAATCTAGGCATGAAAAATAATGAATATATGTCATTCTTTCTTGCAAAAGAAAATGAAGTTGATTCTTGAGAAGAAGAGAGTCCATAAAGCCAAGTGGATGACCATAGATCCACAATTGGAGATACTAGTACCATCTTCTTGTAGAGACTCAAGAAATTATTTGTCACATTGGGGACCATTAGCAATATATTCAAGCCTACAAATATGGGCATTCATCCAACATTCTTTGTCTTCTCTTACTTTTCTTGTTCACAATATCTTTAGGATAAGCCTAAGTTTTAGATAGAATTTTTTTTCATATTTATCAAAGCAACATAACATTAAATGGTACATTCAAAGACCTCCTTAAGATTAAGCTCTTTAAGACCCTTAATAAATAATAGAATGCCATGCAAATTCTAGTAAAGGTTTCAAATGCAAGAGATAAAATTAATTATTAAGAATAACATTCACATAATCATGGTTATTCTTATCTTGGGCTCTAGTGTTGGTAATATCTATGTTGAGATTCTTGAACTATGCAATGTAGTCTTTAACATTATCAAAAGAAACCTTAGTTTAAGGTTGACAAGCTCAAATTTTTATCATTTGAATTTAGTGCTATTAACTTTGCAAAGATATATTCAAATCTATTACCCATAACCTATGGATCACAAATCTCAAGAACCAAATCTCTTTTAGTGTGTAAGGTGATCAGTCCATGATATTTATCCCTTTTTAACAATTATTTTTTTGTTTTATATCCATAAATACCCTTCTTATTTTTAAAAGTATAGTCATTTGGTATTTCCATAGATCATAATTTAACACATGAGGCTTAGATTTTTGAGAATAAAATTCACATAATCATGATTATTCTTATCTTGGGCTCTAGTATTGGCAATGTCTACTTTGAGATTCTTGAACTGTGCAATGTACTCCTTAACATTATTAAAAGAAACCCTAGTTTAAGGCTGACAAGCTCAATTTTTTATCATTTGAACTGAGTGTTATCAAATTTTACAAAGATATTCCCCACAACCTATGGATCGAAAATCTCAAGGATAAAATATTTTTTCAGTGTGTAAGGTGATCGATCCATGAGCTTTATCCCTTTTTAATATTTTCTTGCTTGTCATTAGTGTTTTTAGTTAGAGATCTTGTTGATTCTAAATCCATCCCTAACCATCTACTTTTGAGGAGAATAGTTATCTGGTATTTCTATAGACCATAATTTAACCCATAAGGATTACATATACTAAGGATGGAGTCCATCAAGGTCATGCATGATATTGTATTAGCATATTTGAATAAGATATAACTATATGGAGTTTGAAAAACATATGATTTAGAAAATGAATGAAGATGATTTTTTAATGCAAACCTTATGGAACTAAAAAAAATCCCTCAAGAAATAATTTCCAAAAACAACTTAGCATCCAAGCATACCATGTGGCAGTGTTCGATTGGTTCACTAATATATACCCTTGAATCCTCTCAACAAATAAAGATATACTATATAGCCTTAAGGTAGACAGATTGAATTGTAATATTTAGTAGCTTGGTATTTGTTGCAAGCATGTGCATGTGTGTGTGTAGATTTCATTTCATCAAGATTTTATTTTGAACCACATTGACCACCTAAGTGACCACCTCTGCTAAGCTTACAATCCACATGGAAGGGTCTAGAGTGTGTCACATATGCCTTTGAAAGACAAGGGCCCTTTAGGATAACTAAATAATCCAATGATTAAAATTTGCTTCACCCAATAATTTAACCAAACACCTCATAGGCATGGGTGCCTTGAGCCAAGTAAGTTGGTCAAGGAGTCAATATGCTTCTTTGGAGATAACAAGGAAATGGATTCTATTTCAAGAAGAGAGCTCCCTATATTTTGAAGGAAAAAATAATTAGGGGGGACTATCATTAAAATTGTATATTTTTGGGGTATGAGGATCTTTATCTATATAGGTTATTCAAAATCCATCCATTCACCTTGGGTGACAGTGGGACAAAAAATGGTGAGTTTCAAACACGACCTTTTTGGTCTATGCCTCCTTGTAAGGCTTATCAAACAAAGTTGCCCCACTATATATTTTGAAAAAGAAGCATGGTTATTTATTTTAGGGAGACCCACATTCCCTTATCCAAAGAGAATATCCTCAAGCATAACACATACCAAGATGGAAGGAAGGACAAAAGAGCAATATTTCATCTATGACAAAAATTATACCTACCTCTTAAAAAATAAATTTTTTAATTTTTTAATGTAAATGTTGATTATCATTATTAGAATGTGCATATATTTGACTCAATATTTCATGCTCAAAATAATAAAATGGTAAAATGTGGAATTGAGACCCCATTTTTTTTGCATAGAATTAAAAAATATAGATGGTTGTTCAAATGTTTCATGATTTCTCCTATATATCTATTTTAGAGAAATAAGAATTTACTTGCTTATCTAAAAGATTTCAAGTATCATGTTGAAAGATAAATGAATGTTGAATCAACTCCTCTAAACCTTGTTTTCCAAATCTTAGAGAAATCTATAGCTCAAGGAGATTTTTTCCAAAAATATTACAAAGCACTTTGGAGGATCTTATAACTTCTATGTAAATTTTAAACCTTAGCTATCAAAGAGTATGTTTTGAGAAGCATATTTCTTTACTATAGAGCATAATATGGACACAAGCATTTTTTAAATAATTAGAAAAAAAAAAATCTAAAACTCAAAAAAATTGATTGGATGATGAACACCCTTTCTTGCAACATCATCTCTTTCTTTTGTCCCAATAGTTGAAACCCTAATGAATGCTTAACTTCAAGGAATATCAAGTCATACATTTTGAATTGAGTAAAGGAGATTTACATATGCTTTGATACCATGAAGACTTTCATAATCATTACAATAAATAATTGAATGGAATCACCATATTAATTAGGTTCATAAAATGGTTATCTTTGAGATGAAAAACAATCACTAAGAAAAATGGAATTTGTTGTAGTCCAGTTTGTCATCTAGCCAATGCTAGATTTGTGATTATCATCTCCGAGGATTTTAAGGTGAGCACTCGCTAATCACAACCTAAACTAAATATTGGAAGAATCAAACCGCTTTGATTCAACCTCCAGAGAAGGTTGGTATACCTTGTCAACTTAATGAATATTGACTCTATTTAGCTCAAATAATAAAATATTATGGATAATATCTGAGGATTTGAAGGCGAGCACCTACTAATCACAAACCAGACTAAACATTGGAAGAATCAAATCACTTTGATTCAACCTCCAGAGAAGGTTGGTATACCTTGTCAACTTAATGAATGTTGAATCTATTTAGCTCAAATAGTAAAATATTATGGATAGAAAAGGTAAGGTTAGAAAAATATGAATATAGAATGGATGGATGGAGCTAACAACATAGACTTCCACACAATATCACTGACAAATTTGATTTTAGAAGCAACATTTGAGACTAACAACATTCAAAACTTATGCAATTATAGTACTAATGGCGTTTGCATACTCACAAAATTATTTCAAATATATAAAGCATTAATTATCCAAGTTAAAAAAATAAGATCAATGCCTTGATTAACAAAAATAGAATTCTCGAAAAGTATGTGTATAGAACCGATTATCTCAATCTACTCTAAGTCAGCTTTTCAAATTAACAGAATAGACTAACCATAGCAGCAGAGAAGAGATAATTTCTAATAATTATATCCACCATCAACGTAGTCACAATTTTAAGGTAAACATCTTTTGTAATGCTTCATTCATCAATTTATAGAAAAAATACACATTAGTGCAAAAAACACTCCAGAGCTGACCATTTTGAAGGATGTTGTTGTCTTTATTTATAGATTTTACAAAGATATCTTTATTTGAGTATTATAGGGGATTCAATTTTTCTTGATCTTCTTGGTCAATCTACCATTTTTGGTGCCCACTAGCTGCATCTTCTTGATTCTGTTACAATTGTCTTCGGGTTAAGCTCATCATCGTCATCAATGGTTCTTGCAATTCATTCTCATCCACCGATCTACAACTAAACTTGGTTCATCAAAAGGTCCTCAGAATATTCTAGACTGTAACCACTTGATTCAGCTTCCATGATGTCTATTTTTACTTTTCCCTATCCTCTGAGTTGCACACACAAGAATTCGCTAAAAATCTACATGGAAGATAGGGATTTAATGTTTGTCATAGATCTAATTATCGAATGACTGTAATTGGCTACTGTATAGCACGATTTCATATTTACACAATGGTGATGAAAAGAACAGAGAATCACAACCTTTTGCTCCTTAATCACCTTTTATTTGTTTTATCCCTTTTCTAGTGATCTGTTGTCTTCCAATGCTTTTCTGTTTCATGCATTCACAACAAAGGGAAAATGAGAAGCATTGCTTTGTACATTATTGAACTTCTCAGATTTCATTATTGTCTTGCACTTTTAGATTTATGCGTTGGGTATGAAGTAGACAAGAAAGTATTGATCACTTTTCTCTATTTTAACTAACATCTAGAACTTCGGGTTTTGCACTATGATTTACTAAGAAACAAGAAAGTACAACTATCTTCTTAAATTTTCTCATTTTTTGGAACTTCTCTGTTAGGCTATCTTTTAGCACTTTTTCGTTTGCGTACCTACAACAGAGAAGCCTGATAAACGTAGCTTGCCCACATTCTTCAACTTAGCTCCTTTTTAGTGCTTTTTTGTTCTTACCCTCTCGCAACGCTTTTCTGTTTCAAACGTCTTTCAAATTTACACAAAAATTGCAAAGGCGAATGAAAAGCGCAGCTTGTCCTACTTCTCATTTTTAAGTTGTATTCAGTGCTTCTCTGTTCTAGCCAATTTTTAGCACTTTTGCATTCTCCATCATACTTAGTCATTTTTTGCAAAACAAATTGACTTAGGTAGAGATGTAGCCAATTTTTGGCCTACATTATGGTGCCTCTCGGGGAGCTTTACTTGGAAAGTTACAGAACCTAGACAACCTTATCCTTGAATGAACAACTCCTTCGTGAATGCAATAAAACCTTATCGATAATTGAGAAATATGAATGATACCTGCTGCAATGACTTTAATATTTGGGAGAAAATAGGACAAAGTGATGCTTAAATATAAAATAAATATGTGGAGGTTCAAGGGACTCCAAAATAAACCTCATAATACACATGAAAAGGAGCGGGAAAGAAAGGAGAGGAACAAAACAAGGAACGAAGAACCACATAAGACGAAAGGGGAAAATGAGGGAGAGACCAAAAAGCAAGATTTTATAGGAGGAACGAAGGAAGGAATACAAACATGCTAGGGAATGGGAAAGGAAGGAAAGAAATCAAGAGAATTGGAGGTACACAAAATGATAAAACTGTGAATGATACTATACCTCCATATGTATACTCCATCGAGGTGAAAATTACATATGTATATTCCATCGGGGCATAGAGACACTTCCAAGGAAGACATATTGCCACAAGGTGTACAACTGTCTGAAATTTTTGCATTTCTTTCTATTTGTGGTATAATCAAAATGCAACTTATTTCAAATATTATACACTTCCTCAAAACTTCCTGTCTACATTTTGAGACCCATATTTCTCAAGATATTTTCAAGCCTTTGTTTCTTGAGTGATACTTTTCCTTTTATAGTCAATTTGAGGACGAGTATTTGCGTCAGCTGGAAATCATGACATAATATCACAAGGATTTGTCATAAGATATTTGATATGTTTAGACCATAACTAATACCTTTCCCTGAGTCCTTTCACTCGTGTTACTCTGCCTTCTACTAAGTTCATTTTACATGGGGCATGACATATTTCAATTTGTCTTATCCCTGTGATCTTTATTTTTTCTTGGAATTTCTTCCTTCTATTTCAAGGTCACCTAGGTTTTGTCCATTGGGAAACATAGTCAAAATAATTTATCTCAAGGCTTGCACTTATGCTCTAATTTCATAAGATTTTGTCACTTACTTGGGACATGTGTGTAAACTATCATTAGTATGATATCCCACCAAGTAGTTGTCCTACTCTAATTATTATGACCATGTTACACCATTTATTTATTTGTCAGCTATGTACACAAAAAATTGGCATGGAGAAGCCCATGCCTTGCTTCAAATTTTATTTTATAAACTATCCCCTAAATCTACAATGTCCTAACCATATGATTCTAAATCTGTACTCTTCTTTGTATCCTTGATCAGAGATTCACATAACTCCTTTATATTTGAACAAGTCAAATTTTGTATCACTCTTTGTGTGGTGAATGAAGGTAATTAATGATGGCTCATAAACCTTGTAGATCTAACACACTTGTTTCTGGTGAGGTATTTGAGTTGTCATATCATTCTGTAGATATTCACACATGCAAATTCAAAAATCTTAAGTTTGGATACCTCACATTTTTTAATTGTTCATGTGAAACTGAAAAGGAAGGTCATAAAATGGCTCCTAGTTTGAGAACGTCGTCACTCCCAACTATTCACAATGTCCCAAATGACATAGTAATAAATTTTCCCTAGGGAAGATATCTAACATTGGTTCAACATCATTGATGACGCCTAGAGGTGTGTAGGACTGATCCCCCTTATATATTTCTATGATGAATGGGCAGAGAACTTCATGAAATATTTTGAATTTTTTCTTCTCTCTGATTATCTTAATCAGCCTTGCCTCAACCTCAAGGTGAAAACCTGAGTTACTAAAGTGCCCTTATGAAAGACATATATCGAAGATATGGGGACATCAACCACTATTAGATCATGCACAATAGTCAGATCAGGCTGCCTATATAACATCATCACAAAATATCTCAAAATTTCTATGAATTTTATAGTCCTTCCCTTGAACTTGAACCACTTGGATTATTCATGTTCTACAACCAAATTCAAGGATTGACAGATCTTTAGAGGTATTATTGATAACCCAACTTTGGGGTCAACTATACAGTTGTGCAAAATACCTCTCTATGAAAACTGGTAGATAACACACCCTATTCTCCTCCTTTTGGAAGTTCAAGGTTTTGTTCTTCAAATATGTATTCTCTCCAACCCCGAAAGAAGCGTCAACCAAATTAACCTCCTGTCACACTATAAAACCTTCTCTCAAACTCTATTTAGACTACAAAGGGGCTCTAAGCAATTTTTGAAATCGTTCCACCCTTTCTTTCTAATCCTCTAGGTTTAGAGATGAAAAGTTCAAATTTTTATAGGCTTCAAACATTTGTTGTCTCAAAGTGATGACTGGTAAAATTTCTTCTTGAATTTCTATTTTCTTTATGGTGACATCTTTATGTTGAACTGAAGGAGTTCAAATATCACTATTCTTGCTCTGTTCTCTACTAATATCCAGGTATTGGCATGGATTTATTTCTTGTTATTTGGGGTATAGGAATTTTGTTTGAATAGAGCTGGTTATTAAAATTAGCATTAAAGCCAAGATGCTCTCAACCTTTTCTTCACCATAGTCCCAAAGTTCTTACTCCTCTAGTGAATCTAATTTTTGGCATCCATCCCACCTATAAGAGCATTGTTCCATCACATCCGACTCTCGAACCGTGAGATAATAATATTTGTGATAAGGGGCACATTCATCATTTCATTCCTAATGTGAAACTATCTTTGTTTCTTCATAAAATCTATAATTAAAGGTAGAGTTGACCTTTCTAGGAGGAATCCTAATAACTGTAATCAACATGTTTTCAACTTGGATAGCCTCTTTGAAAATCTGAGGGAACCTCCTTTGTTTAGATTGCTGAACAAGGATACTCAAGTCAAGGTGGAGAGTGTGGATGTAATAAAGATATGCCTAGGCTTGGGAATACTAATACTCATGGGGTATTCTCCTCCATGTTCTTTTGAAATAGATATTGAACTCATGAAGACTCTCATGAGGATCTCTTCTTATAAGTGAAAACTAAGTGAGCAGTAAAAAGGGATCTCTAGGATCATCAAACTCATCAATGAAGGCTTTGGATAATTCCAACCAATTGTAGATACTTTTATCTTCTAGAGACTTATACCATAACAGTACCTTACCCTTAAAAGATAAAATAAGTAGCCTAATCATGATATCTTCATCTACAATATTGTAAATTGAGGACAACCATGCTATATCTCGACAATGCTCTTTTGCTGATTTTTCTTTCCCTTCGTAGCTAGGTAGGTTTTTCAAAGTGATATTCAGAATTTCATGGAGGATAGAGATATTAATTGGCTCTATATCATACCATGGAGGATAATCTTGTCGGGCCATCTAACCTAGAATGTAGTGAGTAATTTTCAGGGAATAAATAGAACCATGTTGTAGCTCCTGAGTTTTATTTCCAGTAGAGTCACCATATTATTCAAGATCTCCTACATGTCAAATCAAGAAAATATTATCTTTGGCTTCCTCGTATAATATTTATTGAGTTTTAAACCGCAAATATTTACAACTTTAAAGGCTACCAATTACTGAATTGGGTTTTCTTCTTAGCAGAGTTGTTAGGTAGTTCTAAAATTTTTGGAAAACTAGGGGTTACCACTTCCTAATCCTCTAATATCTTATGGGTAAGGTCCCACCTGGTGTGCAAAAAATTGTTATAGTCGAGTTTGTCATCTAGACAATGCTAGAACTATGATTATTATCTCTAAGGATTTGAAGGCGAGCACCCACTAATCACAACCCAAACTAAACATTGGAAGAATCAAATAAATTTAATTCAACCTCTAGAGAAGGCTGGTATACCTTGTCAACTTAATGAATGTTTATTCTATTTAGGTCAAATAGTAAAATATTATGGATAGAAAAGGTAAGGTTAGAAATGCATGAATATAGAATGGATAGATGGAGCTAACAACATAGACTTCCACACAATATCGCTAACAAAATATATTCCTAAAGCAATATTTGAGACTAACATCATTCAAAACTTATGCAATTATAGTACTAATGGCGTTTGCATACTCACAAAATTATTCCAAATATATAAAGCATTAATTATCCAAGTTAACAAAATAATATCAATGCCTTGATTAACAAAAATAGAATTCTCAGAAAGCATGTGTGCAGAACCGATTATCTTAACCTACTCTAAGTCAGCTTTTCAAATTAACAGAATAGACTAACCATAGCAACAAATAAGAGATAATTCCTAAGAATTATATCCACCAACAACATAGATGCAAGTTCGAGGTAAAAATCCCTTGTAATGCTTCATTCATCAATTTGCAAAAGAAAATACACAATAGTGCAAAGCAAACACTCTAGAGCCGACCATTTTGAAGGAGGTTGTTGCCTTTATTTAGAAATTTTACAATGATATATTTTTTTAGTATTATAGGGGATTCAATTTTTCTTGATCTTCTTGGCCACTCTACCATTTTTGGTGCCGCCAGTTGCATCTTCTTGATTCTGTTACAACTATATTCGGGTTAAGCTCATCATCATCGTCGATGGTTCTTGCAATCCATTTTCAGATACTGATCTACAATTGAATCTAGTTCATCATAAGGTTTTGGAATATTTTGGACTGTAACCGCTTGATTTGGCTTCCATGATGTTTGTTTTTACTTTCCCTTGTCCTTTGAGTCGCGCGTGCAGAAATTTGCTCAAAATCTGCATGGAAGACATGGATTTAATGTTTGTTGTAGATCTAATTATCGGATGGCTGTAATTGGCTACTATATAGCGTAGTTTTATATTTGTGCAATGGTAATGAAAGAAACAGAGAATTGCAGCCTTTTGCTCCTTAATCACCTTTTCTCTCTTATATCCCTTTTTTAGTGATCTGTTGTCTTCCGATGCTTTTTTTATTTTGTGCATTTGCAACAAAGAGAAACTGAGAAGCGTTGCTTTGTACATATTTTGAGCTTATTGGCTTTCAATGTTTTCTTGCACTTTCATATTTGCACGCTAGGTATGAAGCAGACACAAAATCGTTGCTCATTGAACTTTCTCTATTTTAACTAACCTTTGGCATTTTAGGTTTTGCATTGTGATTTACTAAGAAACAAGAAAGCGTGAATTTTTGTCTTCTTAAATCTACTCCTTTTTTAGCGCTTCTCTATTTAGGCTATATTTTAGTGCTTTTCTGTTTGTGTACCCACAACAAAGGAGCTTGAGAAACATAGCTTTCCTGCCTTATTCAAATTAGCTCCTTTTTAGTGCTTCTTTATTCTTACCCTCTCGCAACACTTTTATGTTTCAAACGTATTTCGAATTTGCACAACAATTACAAAGGCGACTAAAAAGCTTGGTTTGCCCTACTTCTCATTTTTAAGCTAGATTCAATGCTCCTCTGTTCTAGCCAATTTTTAGTGCTTTTACATTCTCCATTATACTTAGTCATTTATAGAGATACACTAGAGATACTTAGTCATTTTTAGGTAAAGAGGTAGCCAATTTTTGGTCTACAAAATCGTATGTGATAATAAAATGATTTCTAAGAGTAGGTATTTATACTCTCCTCAATACACTTTCATGATCTCAATAACATCACATGTTAATATATTATTGGTTGGTTACTGAATATATGAATCAATATACAAAGTGAAGATGGGTCCATAGGCCTTTTACAAAAGATAATAGATCATCATAAATATATTCCATAACCAAAGTGAAGATATACAAATATTTTAGTAAGGAAGTTGTGAAAATGTTTTTCAATAAATTATTAATGAATAACCTTTAATGTCATAATAAATGTAATAATTCTTTTCTTTACTACAATAGAGTGTTCATATCCTTTTTAGGATATAACATATATAGTTTTCTTAACCTTTATCTTCTTCTTAGTTTGAAGAGTGATAATAGAATTTCTCGACTTATTTATGACCTTTAACAAAATAATGCTTCTTCTAAAATAGTTACTATTGGAGGGAAAAAATGTGTTCTATCTAACCTCTAGATTTAGGCTAACTCCCTAGTGATTATTTTAAACTAATCTAATCTAAATTCATAAAATTAAATAACATCAATGTGCTCCAACATGTAAGAAGTTGGAAATAATAGAAGAAATAAATAATATAAAGTGAGAGTGAAGTGCTTCAATCACTATGCATCCACAAATTGAAATGGTAATGCCATAAACAATAAGCAAATGACATGCACAATATTTCTATCATTAGCAAAATAAGCTCATAAGTACAAATGGAATATCATAAAGTGTAGCTTTGACTTTCTAAAATGGTCAAAATATGATTACAATAAATACCATAGCTATTTATATCAAATTATTTACCTAAATATTTACTAGACGTAAAGCCTTTCTACTTGTAGTAAAATATCTAGTTTAGGGGTATTTTTAGCAAAAATATATGCCACTAAATTTTAAAATCCTCTAAATATCTTATAAACATTGTTACTAGTTTTCTAGCTCCTAATTTGTGCCATATGAAGATAAAATATAACTTTATAGGTGATTTCATTAAATTCTAGGTTGACCCTATATTTTTACAAGCCAAAATTTATAATTTTCTAATAAATTCATCATTTTTAGGATGAATCGCACCTTTAGGACCAATCTCACTTTTAGAACTTAGCCAAATTTTCCAAACTTTACTGATTCACACTATTGCTCTTGGGGCTACAAAATTTAGTTCCCATGTTCTTCATGGCTAATTCCTTATGGGAATTCAAAGGTATTAGCCAAGCTACTACATTTATGGAGTTTTTTTGAGATGCCAAGCTTGATTGGCAAGAGATCCTAGGTCACACCTTTATCCTTGGGTATAAAACCTTCAAAATTAGAAATAACTTATGACAAAATTATAAAATTGTGGATCACTTTGGTTCTTTATTGAGGCAACAGTTTTGAAAGCACCTATCAATTTATGTCACTAAGTAGCTCCAAGTCACTCAAAATTTCTATATTCACTAGAAGTTTTTCATGTTAGAAATGTAGAATACATTTGAACACTGTGATTAACATTTGCATTGATGTGATACAATTCTATATATATGTAATAAAAAAGGTATGAGGTTGGGAGTTAAAACTAATTTCCAATAACCCATAACCTTTGTAACCATAAGGTGAATACATTATCATAATGTAATATTCATGATATTGTCATTTTATTACATCAATGCTCAATCAAAGTACATACAAGAAAATAAATTATTTTTTCAAACTTAATCCATACAAAATACTGTGAAAATATCTACACGTTGCTCCTCTATGGGATAAAATTGGAGTTGTATGTTGTGTTCTTGAACATAATCACATATAAAATGGCACTAAACTTCAATGTGTTTTGTGCATTCATGGAAAAATGAATTGCAAACAAGTTTTATAACTCCTTGGTTGTCACAACTTAGGATTGTCGATTACTTATATGGGATGACCATTCTTGAAAATATGCAATGTAACCAAATCACCTTGCAAATAGCTCCCCCTATGACATGATATTCAATCTCTATGGAATAACAAGCAACAACATGTTGCTTCTTACTCTTAAAAAAAATATACTAAATGCTAGAAAGAATACATATCTAGAAGTGGATCTCTTACCATAAATATATCCTCCATAGTTTGCATCTATGAAAATTATCAAGAATAATTGATAATTCTTCTTGTAATCCAAAACTTACTCAATCATACCATCAATATACTTGATTACTCACTTTGTTGCTTTCCAATGATACACCTTTGGTTCTTGCATGAACCATGAAAGATAGCTCACAACATAGCTAATGTCGGTCTCTGGTGTATGTTAGATAAATGAGACTCCCAATAAATTAGTGATAGAGAGTTCCATTCACCTGTGGATATTGATCATAGTATAAAAGTTGAAATTTAAAACCTCTCAAGCAATGTCTTGTTAATACTTCATTTGTGATATGGACACATGGTTATCATTTTACTATATAGTTCATTTGCTTGAGATCAATCATGTTGAATGAATGCTTCAATGTTTTTTGATCTCTTCAATTAGCTTCATCAAAATCCTAGTGATAACCAAGTCATTGGAATACACAATTATGATCACAATCTCTCTTCCTTGTCTCCTGAAGTATAGGTTTAGATCATATGGAATATGATTAAATCCATGTCATAGTAGATCTTCATCGATATTCATATACCAGGCTCTAGGTGCCTACTTCATCCCATAGAGAGATTTGATGAGTCGACAACCTTGTTATCTTAATGAGGTATGATGAATACCTATATATGAGTCATATAAAATTCTTCATTGATATCACCATTGAGAACTGTACTCTTCACATCTATTCAACTTCCATCCAAATTTTCTAGCCATTATAAAAACCATTCAAATATTTGTGATCTTCACTATTGGTGCAAAAGTTTCATCATAGTCAATTCCTTCCTTTTTTAATAGACCTTTGTAATAAGTCTTGATTTATATTTTCAACGCTCTCATAAATTTTTTATTTATTCTTGAATACCCATTTGCAACCAATGGTTTTCATGCCAGGTGGAAGATCAACAAGTTGCCACATCTTGTTCTTCATTAGTGTTTGATAATTGAAGTTCATGGAATTCTTTTACTCCTTAAATGCAAGATATTTGTGAATCATTAAAGGTTTATAATATCTATAATATAGTTTTCATCAAGGCTAGGTTGACCTCAATTCAAAATTTACTTTGAGTTATTGGTCTAGAACTAGATGTGTCTAGAACACAATCCAAGTTCATATCACAATTGTACTGGAGATACCACTTGGGTCTATGAGGTTCTCAAAGTGGATGATCCTAGGTCATTAGATTTATTAAATCCATCAAGAATATCTCCTTCATATTCATCAAATTCAGCATCCTCTCTCTTAGAGACTTCATCATCTTCATCATTAGACAAGAAAACAATAGGTACTTTATCAACAATAGATTTCTTAGAATAAGAGGTACACACATTCCTCTCATGAAATAAAAAATATAGGAACATATATGATTTCTTGGTGTTATGATCCATGAAGTGATATCCCTTTGATTTTACTATATCCAATGAAGATACATAACTTGGATTTCTCCTCTAACTTCATTTGTTTTTGCTTTGGAATATGCATGAATGCAATGCATCCAAACATAGATATGTTACATGGAAGGTTTTTTTATACATGCATCTTTAGGTGTGAAACCATGTAATGTAAGTGTGGGTGTAGGTTTTAGCAAGTAGATTGCAATATAAATAACTTATACCCAAAATTCTGACCCCAAATTGGTATTGCTCAACATACATCATACCATCTCCTGAATAGTATGATTTTACCTCTTTAACTCTATTTTGTTGAGGTGTATGGGCATGTGTCAACTATTTTTTGATGCCATGTTGCTTTAGAAAAGTAGAAATTTGATTTGTAGTATACCCCCTTGATCTAAGTAGAGTGTAGAAATGGGATGATCAACAATCTCCTCTAGACGAGCTTTAAATTCTTAAAAATAGTGGAAAGATTCATACTTTATCTTCATAAAATGCAACCACATTCATCATGTATAATCATAAATGGACATTTGAAGATATTTATAGCCACTAAAACTTGAATCCATGGGTCTACATAGATGAGTATGCACTAGGTCGAATGGAATAGCCACTCTACAATTACTTGAGACCAATGGAGCTCAATGATGCTTTTATTCAAACAACTCATACAAAGGTTATGAGGCTTTGTCAAAATGCTACATGATAGTGGTAGTGCACGTAGCACTATTGGTACAAGCACACCATTACTGATGGTTTCACCTAATTCTTGTACTAAGGGTCACAATTCAACAATTCATCATAGAAATATTTCTAGCTTCTCACTACTCTTTATATTCAAGCACTACAATTGACTCTATAGGTGTAGAATTTAATTCTAGTTCTTGGAATCAAACACCGCACTGACTTTGTTTTATAAATCCTTCATTATTACAATATCATGAATGTATGGACTGATCTCATTAGATATGACAAACATGATGATCCATCTAGCTTTCTGGTCAACTTTATAAAATATTCTTTGATCATCTAGGTCAACAACATTTCTTTTCATAGTGACACATACCACTCCCATAAGTCTTCAAAATCCATGTGAATCTTCAATTTCATCTTCCATGAAAATAGTTGTCACCTTTCAACAACTATGAATCAAGTAACTACATATTTGGGGTATAAATCACCATGGAAAATATTCACAAACCTACAAATGAATTCTTCCACTGGAATAGGATAAAAAAGAGTTTATCGATTATATATAATCATGTCCTTATGTAATGATCAACTATGAAAAACTAATAGGATCTTGTTGGGAAAATAATAAGGTATGGGGGTTTGAGTTATTTTTTCCTCCAAATTGAATCTTTAAGGAATATTCTATCAATATTCTAAGGTAAAAAATAAATCATTGTCTTGTCACCTACATTCAATAACAATAAAAATATATATTTTTAAAGGCTTCAAATAGCCTTATCACTAAAACTATGGGATTTTATTATTTTATAGTTTATTTAAATATATTTATGCCACCTTTCCATTGTTAAATCGCCTATGTTTTTCATGTAGTAGATCAACATTTTCCTTCTAGTACACTATAGGTAACATGTATTATTTTAAATTTGTGATACAAGTCTTCATATGGAAACACTTAATTGGAAATTAACTTTTAGATGGCTCATGCATTACAGTAGGGTCAAAATTTATTCTATATGATAGCTCCAAAAAATAGTAGCTTCAAAAACCAGCTCTAAATGATAGATTTAGACTATAGATCCACAAGGTAGAAAATTTAAATGATATCGTTAAACAACAATAGTTCCACATGGAAGCATATCTAAATTATATCTTTAGACAACAATAGATCCACATGTTAGCAACTCTAGACAATAGTTTCTAGATGAAAACTTTGAATGATAATATTTTCTAAATGACACAATCGGAGAACTCTTTCAGACAACAACTTTAGATGACCCGTTATAATTTTTATCTCACTTTACTCCTATGCATATTTGTCACAAACTAGAATAGAAAGATACAAAGAAGATGATTGCCATCACATTCAAACTCTAGTGCAATGCTCCAGATGGTTCATTCTTATTTTTAGACAATATATTTTTTTTACTAGATAACAACATTCAATTTTTATGTCAACAACTCTTTTGGCATAAATTAAATTCTTCTCAAATGACTACAAATCCTCTAAGATTAAATAAATGTTTGTAACACCTACAAACACAAATAGGAATAAAAAAGATTTTTTTTTTTCTTCAATCAACAAGGTCTTGTCCTTGCTCAAACATGTATTTACTCCTTTCTAGATTCTCTAATGGTGGCATTCTATAACAAACTTTGAGAGGTGTCTCCTACTCCTTAGAAACTAAATCAACTTCACAAATTAAAGCTTAATTTTTATATCATCCTTCTCAAATACCAAATTTTATAAACATAAAATATATTTGAATACTATAATTAACATTTGCATTGATGTATTAGAAGTATATATACATGTGTGCTCAATAAGGTGCAAGGTTGGGAGTTACAACTACTTTTCAACTTTCCACAAACTTTATAACAATAACGTGAATACATTAGCATGATGTAATTTGTATAACATCTCATACTAATCCTTTGAAAGGTTTTCCAACTGGTTTTTAATGCTCTTTAGCTTGTTCAATAGGCATCTTAATTTAGTAACCTTATTTGGCATATCAATCTCTTTTGCCTTGAATTTAATCGCATTAAAGTTTTGGCTCATCTATTTTGAAATTATGATATTTTATTGATTCAAGAATATATTGGACAATACAACACTTATCAATTGTTACACTTACCTTTTAATTTCTTATACAAGTAGATTTAGAGCATTGTGGGTATTTTTGCATTCATGTAGTTTTCTTTGGATTTCAGGTATGTTCTTTATTTACTTTACTATAATTCTCTTGTTAGATAAATCTAGTTGATTTGCTTATTCTATGGATATTTTAGACAACTGTTGAAATTCTTTAGTGTACCTTGCCCTCATAACCAACTCTTTCTCCACTTGGTAAATTATTATGTCAGTTTGGTTCATGAGGATTTAATATTGAATAATATATTCAAAATAGGTCTGAGCATAGGTGACTTCAACATATATATTATCATATAGGGACTTTTTCAATAGTTGTAGTTTGTGCTTCCATAATATTTTCCTTCTTCCCAACTCTTCATTAGCTTTCTTTAATTCAAGATTTTCCTTATCTTTACCTTGCACTCCTACTTGTAGTTTATCCAATTGAAGTTGTAGATCATGATTTTCTTTTTCAAAGTATGATTTAGTCAATATTTACCTTGCACCAATTGTCCTTTTAATTCTTCCAACTACTTCTCTAGCTTACCATCCTTTGTTGCTTGCCTTTTTAAATCCTCTAGTTATTTTTCTACCTCATCTTTATTTGTTGTCTCCTTTTTTAGTTTTTTGAATCTCTTGCTATAATTGTTCCACTTGCCTCTACCTATCTTTAACTAGTTGTTTTATTGCTTGTGTGTTATTTAGAGCACTCCTCTAATATATTTAAACATCAATGGTTGCTTATGCTTATTTGATGGCTATTGTATGTTGTAATTACCATGTTAGTACAATATTTAAAATGTATCAACTCTTCATAGATTTAGTGTATATATCCTAGTGGTTAATTCAATTAAAGTAGTCGTATACATGGTTGGATCTACTAGGAGGGATTATACTACCATAAATATTTTTCCACCCTCTATTATTTGTGGTCATATGATTACAGGTGCCTTGGAATCCAAATCCTTGATGATAGTGATATATTGTTTTATTTATTTCTTAACCTCTTTCATCATGCTAGTGATCCCATTGGAGGATTTCTTCCCAAGATTTCTCTCTCCAAAGGAATGATCAATTAACATCTATGGTAGGTTACTTCTCCTAGATGGTATAGGTAGATTTAGCCATCCTAGGCAATGTTTGTAAGGATGATGTCATAGTTACCCCAAGTAACTATTAGACCATGATTTCTAAAGTACAAATGGGATGTGGTGACAATATGAGAGGTGTGAATTAGGTGTTGGAATGGTTTAAGGAAATAACACATGGATGGTAGGTAAAGTGGTTGGAAGTGGTCACACAATAGGGGATAGAATATAACTAATGGGATATGCAACTAGTAGTCAAGTTGTTATTATTTGCATCATTGATGTGGGTGAAGTTGGTGAAACATTATGCAATGAGGATGGTGCATGGTTTAGAGATGGATATTATGATTATGGCTACTCAATAATCATGGAAGTTATACCTCTAGGTGACTCTATGGTTGCACTTATATATTTTAGTATAAGTGTATTAAATGACTTAGATTTGAGAAGAGAGAATGGAAAAAAAATCTTCTTTTTTTGAACCCAATTAAAAAGATAAAACATGATGATGTTATTGCTATCAACACCATCTCTATTCCCCTTCTACAATGGATTTATGAAATTCTAATCCAAATACTCCTCACATATTTCATGAGGTGGTGTTGGTATCTTTTCTACCTTCTTTCTCATATGCTAATAGGGTTATCCACAAGAATGATCACATTTATCTTCCCCCATCCTTTGTTATCAAGACTAGTGTTCCCCAAGAATTAATTCATCTCCCTTGGCCAAACATTCTAGATTCTTAAAAACATACTAGCAGATGAAGCAATCCTTTTCTTGGAAAGGATTAAAAGTGGATGCTAAGAACTTTATGGCTAAAAATGAGGTATGTCAAAAAATCAAGGGGTAAAGTATTAAATATCTTGGTTTATTACAACCTTTGCTTATTCCTAATTGCCAATGGGAGCACATCTCCATGGATTTTATTGAGGACCTTCCAAAATATAAAGGAAAAATAATAATACTCATGGTAGTAGATTTCATTTGAAAGTACACTTATTTTTGTGTTGTATAACATCCCTTCATATTCAACAAATTGTTAGGGTGTTCCTCAATTCTATTTTTAAATTGCATAACATGTCCAATTCATTGTTAATGATGATGACCCTATCTTCACTAGGAATTTTTGGAAGGAATTATTCCACCTTAATGGAACTCACTTGAATATGCCCTCTTCTTATCACTCTTAATTAGATGGATAGATAGATATTGTAAAAAAATATTTGGATGCTCAGCTTCACTATTTTGCCCAAGATAAACAATATCATTGGGTTCATTATATCTCTTTAGTTGAATGGTGGTATAACACTTCTTACTATTCTTCCCTCAAGATGCCCCCAAATTAGGTATTATATGGTCAAAAAATTCCATCAATGGTAGACTATGTTTTAGGATCTTCTAAGATAATCCAGGTGGATGATTTGTTACAACAACACCAATTTGTGTTATAGCTCCTTAAAAATAAGTTATCCTACTACCAAAATTTTATGAAGCAACAAGAATATTTGCATCACTTTGAGTAGCAATTTTCCATGGCGGGTATACTTTTTTTATGCCTCTATCTTTGTAAGAAATTGTTCTTAAAGGCCAAGTCTAAGAAGAATTTGGCTTCTCACTTTTATGACCCCTTTATAGAAATACAATTTAACATGTTGAAACTCAATTCCATTTCTAAATAAATAAATCTACATTCTATAATTAGCAATGACAATACATAAGAAACATACAATAACAATATCAGATTGTAAATGAATGAACAGATTTTGTATTCACAATAGTCTATATGACAATAGGATTACATGCATAATATGCAACCTTGTGTAGAATCTTCTTCATGCCAATGATCATCTATAGCCAAAACAAACCACATGACCCCACAACCACTAAAATAGCCAACAATATCCACACCCTACAACCAGCCACCACAACCATCACCATTGCATGCATGACCTAAATGAATGAGGAAAGGGTCTTATTATACAACCAAAAAGTAGTTGCATCCTCCAACTACTTGACACCTTATTATTTTCCTAAATTACTTTCGACCTTATTATTATACCACTACAAGATAAATTATTTTTGACTCACTTTATGACTTTGGCATACATACTAATACTTAAAATTGCATGAAATATTATTTTATTACATTACCATTTTATAACATTATTAATAATACATACACACCTTTTGTCAAACACTTTGCACATGAACTACATAACAACATAATTTGATCAAACTTATTTACTAAACATAGACAACAATTTGTCTACCTAAAAATACTAAAATCTCTTGTCACACTCCTTAATATTTATTCTATTCCATATATATTTTGCAATAGACTTCACTTCAAATTGCTTCCAACCATACATTTGTCTTTAATTGCTTACCCCACTTTCTACAGTTACTTGTATCATTAATTTCATCAACATGATATTCATAACCAAAATGACAAACATGATGGGCAATGACCATTACCACTTGTGTTAGGGTTCAAAGGGTAAGATCCCCCTTATAGGATCAAGGGGTAGCACCCCTTATGAGGTCTAGGGGTAGTTCCCTTCATGTGTACCCTATCATGATATAGGGAAGGGTCAAGAAGGAGAGTCCTTGTAGGGTTTAGGGTAGTGCTCTGAAATCTCAATGACAAAACCATTGAAACCATCATTACTTGAGCTAATTTTTTCTCCTAATATACACTTAAGTAGCCTTTTATCTACCCACCTAAATAAATTTTCTTTGGCTTAAAATTATTTCTCTCTCTAATTAACTACTTCTTGACCCCTGAATTAACCTCTAATGACCCTCATTGTATGGCACCTCATTGAATTTAAGGTCCTTGAACACCACTTCAATTGTACAACCATCATTGTATAAAACTCATTTGTATGGCATGTACTAGTATAGTAATCATTAGTATGGCATGCACTAGTACGATATTTATTGATATGATACTTGGTACGACATGCATTGGTATTACACTCTTCAAAAAACACTTCCTATTATTACACTCCCTTATATGGTAACTCCTCAAATTACACTTCCTCTAATGCCAACTTCTCATATGTCCTTGGCACTTCTACAACTTATGTAGCTTCAACTACTTACTATATTTTTGCCTTCTCAATTGAAATCAAGTTCACCTTGTAAATTCCAATCAATTTCATCAATTTTATCTCCTTAATTAGGTTCACCTCATCTACTTTCTAGCAAGGGCTATGACTCTTCTCCATCTCTTCAAACTCTTTATGCATCACTCATTTATCCTGCCTTATAGCACTTTGACAGTCATGTGCAAAATGCCCTCATAGATGGCATCACTAACATTGCACCATGGGTTTGCCCTTAGTACAATACATAATTATACATCTAGTTCTTTGATGGTTTTCATAGATTGTATTACCAATAGCATCCCCCCTAGTACAATCTCCCTTCATGTTGCATATTATTGTACTAATGATCTTGCACTTTCGAAGTCACACTCATCCTTAGAGTTATTTTTCTTCACTTCAAAGTCACTTCCTTCCATGACTTCTTGACCCCAACACTTGAACAATGAACTATTCTCATACCCAAAATAATCACTCTCACTGTCTAAGTCACTTTCATAAGCATAATTACTATCATATTTAGGGTCACTTTCATCTATAGTAACATAACCCAAATATTTTAGTGATGTCTTTACATCACCTTCCAAGTTCAAGGCTCACTCGAAGGCCTCTTGGTATGATGTCATAGGAACCACCTTGATCTTCTTTATTTATGTAGGAAAAATTCCCTCTATGAAGCACCTCCTCTTCAATGCATTTGATGGGTCTTCCTATAGATGGAAAAAACAACCCATTCAACCTCTAGTTATATCAATGAATATGCTCATTCTAACCTTATTCCATTCAATAAATTTTAGTAACAACAACATTGCCATCATGGAATAACCAAATTATTTCATGAATGCATCATTCAACTCTTCCCATGTTTAGTACTTGCCCTTAGGTAATCTCATGTACCAATCCATTATGACTCCACAAAATATTGTAGGGAATAAACTCCTCTAGTCTATATTATTATTCACCTCAAATACCTTTCACATCATGAGGTATATTCTCCAATGCCTAACTAGGTCTCCTATTGCTCCTCCATAAAATAGTGGATACTTACACGATATGCCCAAATAAACCTTTGTTATATCATATTAACTTAACCTTGGTAATGGTTTTTCACCTATATCTCCTTCATGCATAACATTAGATACACCACACCATAATTACTCTTGTGTTGTACTCCTATCTTGTGCACCATGAAAAATGCTATCTTGTAGTTGCTTTGATGTCAAACTCCCATCCCACTCACCATTGGGTACACCAACCTATAGTTCCCTTAATTTTAGGCTCTTATCTTGGGCTTCGATGGATATTATATATTCTATTTGCATATTTGTAAAACTTCTATCCTACTCACCTTCGAACACCTACATTCACAATTGCTCCAACATCATACATTCTTCGTCGACATGCAATTCCTCATCAATGTCTTCTAAAAAATCTTGCTAGACCTAGTTTGTACAACCCTTCAACTTGTATGTATGGATACTTGCACTGTATGGCAAGCTCCCTCATTTGTATGAGATATTACAATATTATGATAGGTTTCATCATTTATACGATAAACTGCATTGGTATGGTAGGTTCCATCATTCTATTGGAGTATATTACATTATTTGGTACATGCCAATGTACCACCTTGGATACATTATTAGATTAAGAGAATATCTTAGATTAAGTTTTGAGCAGTTACTTCATGCAATGTAATAAATGTGCAATGATGTAAATGTGCATGTAGTCCACATATACATGAATCATAGGATAGGTAGTTGAAGAGTCATGGGCTAAGATATATATCTTTGTATATATGCCTTTGACATAGAGAGAGAGAGAGAGAGAGAGAGAGAGAGAGAGAGAGAGAGAGAGAGAGAATATAGTGATTCTAGTAGGTAGAATGTATCTCATGCATTTTTATGGAGTGTTCAAGTCCTCCATTATATTACATTGTACTATTTTCATGAGCTTTCATTAATGACTATTTTCTGAGTTATTACATAAGTATCTCATATAATTTTCCTATTGTTGGAAATTTGAGTTAATTTGAGGCATTTTATGTTGTCATTGATGTCACATGGATCATATTTGGTTTTGGTGGCAAAAACACTTCATAGATAATCATCTATGATATTTTGGAGAGCATGGATATATACAGGGTTTTTATGAAAACCAAGGTAGGCAAAATAAAAGGTTTTATTTAAAACCATGGTGGGCTTATGTGGAAAGGGATTTTCTTAAAAGCCAAGGTGGAATTTTGTTTCATCGAAAAAGGACCTCCGGTGATGAAGATATTAAAGTTTAAAGTTTAAGTTTAAATTAATGGAGGGCCGACCTATGTGCAATTAATGGAGGTTGGCATATATATATATATATATTATATGTAAAGGTTTCAATTTATTTTGGAAAGGGGGCATATTATATATCGTCGAAAAGCTTATTTCGAGGGCTATTTGACTAACTTATTTAGAAGGAGAAATAAGGTGTGTGTAAAGAGATATTTCTGATTTTGCAAAGGGGTTCCAAAAGTGAAGTTTGCCTTGTTCTTTTTCAAGAGGATTAATTCTTTCATGAGGTGACAAGGTATGCAATATTGTGATTTATTTTATTTTATGGTATAAGTGGTTTTGGGAGTGAAAAGGTTATGCAATGTTTTGATTTATTTTATTTTATGGTACAAGTGGTTTTAGGAGAGATAAGGAAGTTGTGCAATTAAAGGCCTTGGTGATGATTATTGAAAAGTGGAGTAATGTTGATTATTTTGTGATCTACTAACCCTTGTGAAGATTGGCAAAAGAATTTTGTGATTGTGGCAGATTTACAAAGAGGTTTTTTCATCTTCATAAAAGGTATGGGCACATTCTCCTATTGATTGTTTATGGTGGTTGATTTCTGAAATATCATTGGAGGGAAAAGGATTGTTTGTGGTTTCCTTTTCAAAAGTGGTTGGTTGAATGCTTCAAGGTTTTCTAAGTTGAGAGTTGTGTTTAAACCTTGTTTGATAAGCATAGTTGTTGAAGCCCATTGGTTGTGAAAGAACTTGAGTTAGAAAAGAACATGAGTATCATTGTTATGTGAGATTTGTGGTTGAGCATTGTTGGAAACATTTGAGTTGGTTGATACATACTTGGACTAGGGTTGTGTGAGAGAGAGTTGTCCCTTGTGATGATTGGTTGAGTTGAGTTGATTGAGCCTAGTCAAGTGATGTGTGAAGTGATTGTTCAAGTCCTATGAAATAAACTATTCCATTATTCTGATTTGAGTTGAGATTAATATTAGAACATATTGAGTCTCTAACAATTCTCTTTATGCTTCTATGAGATTGACTTGAGTTGAGTTGAGATTGATTTGAGTTGAGTTGAGTTGAGATTGATATTAGAACATATTGAGTCTCTAACAATTCTCTTTATGCTTCTATGAGTTGATTTGAGTTGAGATTGAGATTAGAACATATTGAGTCTCTAACAATTCTCTTTATGCTTCTATGAGTTGAGTTGAGTTGAGATATGAATTGTTAGTAATTGAAGAGTAATGCCATTCATTGTTGAGTTCATTTTGAGTAACTACTTGAGCATGATTGATTGAGCCTTTGAGAAGGCCTTTGGGATATATTTGAGGATAGTTTTGGGAAGTTTGGAATTTGTGGAAATTTTAGAAATTTGGGATAGTTCTTGGCGAGCTTACTAGAGAATTTGGGCAAGTTCTTGGTGAGCTTGCTAGAGTATATTTGGGCAAGTTCTTGGTGAGCTTGCTAGAGCATATTTGGGCAAGTTCTTGGTGAGCTTGCTAGAGAATTGGGCAAGTTCTTGGTGAGCTTGCTAGAGCATATTTGGGCAAGTTCTTGGTGAGCTTGCTTGAGCATATTTGACAAGTTCTGTGTGAGCTTGTTAAGCAGGTTCTGTGTGAGCCTATTGTAGGTTCTGTGTGAGCCTATTGAGCAGGTTCTTAGTGAGCCTATTGATAGAGCTTTGGAGGTGATAGAGTATAGAGGATAGAGTCTCAGTGGATAGAGATCCAGCAGCCAGCATAGTTGAAGATAGATCTGAGTGAGGAGTCTTCAAGTGGAGAGAGGTCCACCAGTTAGTGCAGTAGAGAGACAAAGTCTTCTAGAAGATCACATAGCCAGAGCAGAAGGGGAAAGAGTTCTCCTGTGGAAGAGATCCATGAACTTGAGATTAGGGGATCAACATCTCCTTTGGATAGAGATCCATAAACATTGTAATTGGGAGTGATTCCCAAAGAGATTGATTGAGAAAGTTTTAGTAAAATATTTTCTCCGTGGAGTAGCCCACATTGGGTGAACCACGTAAATTGTGGTGTCTCTATTGTGTATGGTTTTTGTGCATTGCTTTGATTACTGCTATTGATACTGCTATCTTTACACAACATAATATTGAATTGGAAGAAAAAGTAAAAAGTGGTCTTATACTGTTCACCCCCCTCTCAGTATAAGCTTGTGTTCTTCAATTGGTATCAGAGTGGGTTCCTTCGAAAAGGCTAACAACTTGAGGGTAGATTCTACAAAGAACACAGATGGCTTCATAGAAAGGATTATCTTCAAATAAGGCTCCATTGTTTGATGGTAACAATTATGCTTTCTAGAGCATGAGAATGAAGAACTACTTGATATCACAAGGATATGAGGTATGGCAGATGGTTGAAAAAGAGTATAAGGTTGAAGGTGATCCCGAGGAAGATAAGACTACCAGGAAATTGGTTGAGATCAATGCAAGAGCAATGAATTGTATTTTGAGTGGGCTACGTGAGATAGATTTTGCAAAGGTCATGGTATGTACTTCAGCTAATGAGATGTGGACCAAGTTGAGGAATACTTATGAAGGAGATTCCAAGGTAAAGTTGGCAAAACTACAAACTCATAGAAAAATATTTGAGGAATTGAAAATGGAAGATTCTGAAGATATTGCAAAGTTCTTACTTCGAGTTGATGAGATTACTAACACTATGAGAGGCCTAGGTTTTGAGATGAAAGAATCAGAAGTTACTCAAAAGGTTTTGAGATCACTTCCCATGAAATATGATGCAAAGGTTTCAACAATAGAAGAAACAATGGATATCAACAAGTTAACAATGGAAGAATTGCAAGGTACTCTCACAACTTATGAGATGAGGGTAAGTAAGCATCAAGCTCCAATAAAAGAGATTGCATTCAAGGCTTCAAAAAAATAGAAAGGGAAAGTTTCAAAAATAGATAGAGTTTTAGAAAATGATGAGGAAGCTAACTTCATCAAAAGGAATAAGGACTCAAGGAATTTTAGAGATATAAGGAAAGTCAGGTGCTACAAGTGTGGTGATCTTGGTCACTATGCATACAAGTGTCCACATGAAGAAATCAATGATGATGAAAAATAGGGTCACAGAAGAAAAGAAGATGGAAAGCATAAGCATGACAAAGATGACAGATTCAAGCAAAACAGGTATGAGAAGAAGAAATTTTTTCGTAAGGCAAAGAAATCTTACTACATTGTAGAAGCAAGTGATAGTTCAGATTACAGTGATAAAGATCAGTCAGATGAAGAAGAATGTACATTCTTTGGAATAAGTGAAGAAAAGCAAGAACACCTATTCCTAGGTATTGAAGTTAAAGAAGAGGATGTGCCTATTGAAGAAAGACATGAAGAGCTTGCCATAGCCATTGAGCAAGCAGATAGGTACAAGAAAGGTCTAAGGATACTAAAATGCTTCATATGTGGAGATTTTGGGCATATAGATGATGATTGCACATACTACAACAATTACAACAAGGAAAGTGTATTTGAAAAAGAAAGCAACAGTTCTAGTGACAATTCCAACAGTAGTGAAAACAAAGAAGTCTCATTTTTGGTAATAGAAAAGGAAGAGGATGAGCCAAGTAAACAAAAATCAGAAATCAAAAGGTTAAAAGAAGAATACAGGAATCTTGAAAACAAGATTCGAACAGATGTCAAAATCAGAGAAGAACTACTTCAAACAATCAGTAATCTCAGAGAAGAGCTTCAAAATGCAAAAAGGATAGAAGAGAGGATGAATGAAGAACTAAGGGTAACAACGACAAGACATGATACATTAGATGAAAAGATTCAAAAAGGAGTGGAAACTTATTTTAAGGTTGTATCTTACTTCCAAGAAAAGTCACACTCAAAAGGAAAGGAAGTTCTAAAAGATGAAAGCAAGGAAGCACCTAAGATTTGTGAGGAAAGTTCCAAAGTTCCTATGGCTCCAAATATTCAGTTTGGTTCTTGTTTTGAGATAGGTGAATCAAGTTCAAAGGGAAAAGAAATTCTTGAAGAGAAAGGCAAGGAAGAGGTTTTAGATGCTACAAAGAAGGTTCAAGAATGCAATGCACAAGTTGAAGATGATCATAAGGATAATGGTCAAGAAAGGTATGAGGAACCAAGGCATGAACAAAGGGCTTTTCAAGGATATTGTTTTTCTTGTAATGGATTTGGACACAGGGCTATACATTGCAGGATCCATGGATCAAAGAAGTTTGATTTTGCTAGAAGAAACTTCAAGGGAAGAAGGTATGGTTTTCAGGGACATTGCTTCTCATGCAACAGGATTGGTCATAGAGCTTTTCAGTGCAAAGGAAATGAGCAACATGGTTTTGGTTTTAGAGCTACACAATTCAGAAGTCATGGTTATAATGGTCATGAAAATAGAGCTTCACAATACAGGGTTCAGGAAAGGAATGGATATGGAAATTATTTTAAGAATAATTTTAGGACATGGGCACCAACCAAAGGCTACAATATCAAGTGTTTTAATTGCAATAACTTTGGGCATATTGCAAGATGGTGTAGGACTCAATTCCAAACAGGTTCAAGACAAGAAGATCAAGTAATTCATCAAGAGAAGGATATCATAAAAACATGGAAGGAAGTTGATAGAGGAAAGAATCAATGTAATATGGGAGTAAAGGTACTCCCACCCCAAAATTAATCACCTCAAGAGAGAAGGTGGTGAGGGGGCTAAGCTTAAGAGTCATATCTTTTAGCCCCATAGGTGTCCCTTTTGCCATTGATGTCAAAGGGGGAGAGATTTGAGTAAGGGGAGAGATTTGAGTTAGGGGGAGCAGCCTCCAAAGAGAGTATTGAGTTAGGGGGAGCAGCCTCCATAGAGAGTATTGAGTCAGAGGGAGCAACTTTGATTCTCAGGAGATGGTTTTTGTAGTGATTGTGGTGTTTGCATTAGAGGTGTTGCCATCAATGACAAAGGGGGAGATTGTTGGAAATTTGAGTTAATTTGAGGTATTTTATGTTGTCATTGATGTCACATGGATCATTGATGTCACATGGATCATATTTGGTTTTGGTGGCAAAAGCACTTCATAGATAATCATCTATGATATTTTGGAGAGCATGGATATATACAGGGTTTTTATGAAAACCAAGGTAGGCAAAATAAAAGGTTTTATTTAAAACCATGGTGGGCTTATGTGGAAAGGGCTTTTCTTAAAAGCCAAGGTGGAATTTTGTTTCATCGAAAAAGGACCTCCGGTGATGAAGATATTAAAGTTTAAAGTTTAAGTTTAAATTAATGGAGGGCCGACCTATGTGCAATTAATGGAGGTTGGCATATATATATATATATATATATATATGTAAAGGTTTCAATTTATTTTGGAAAGGGGGCATATTATATATCGTCGGAAAGCTTATTTCGAGGGCTATTTGACTAACTTATTTAGAAGGAGAAATAAGGTGTGTGTAAAGAGATATTTCTGATTTTGCAAAGGGGTTCCAAAAGTGAAGTTTGCCTTGTTCTTTTTCAAGAGGATTAATTCTTTCATGAGGTGACAAGGTATGCAATATTGTGATTTATTTTATTTTATGGTATAAGTGGTTTTGGGAGTGAAAAGGTTATGCAATGTTTTGATTTATTTTATTTTATGGTACAAGTGGTTTTAGGAGAGATAAGGAAGTTGTGCAATTAAAGGCCTTGGTGATGATTATTGAAAAGTGGAGTAATGTTGATTATTTTGTGATCTACTAACCCTTGTGAAGATTGGCAAAAGAATTTTGTGATTGTGGCAGATTTACAAAGAGGTTTTTTCATCTTCATAAAAGGTATGGGCACATTCTCCTATTGATTGTTTATGGTGGTTGATTTCTGAAATATCATTGGAGGGAAAAGGATTGTTTGTGGTTTCCTTTTCGAAAGTGGTTGGTTGAATGCTTCAAGGTTTTCTAAATTGAGAGTTGTGTTTAAACCTTGTTTGTATAAGCATAGTTGTTGAAGCCCATTGGTTGTGAAAGAACTTGAGTTAGAAAAGAACATGAGTATCATTGTTATGTGAGATTTGTGGTTGAGCATTGTTGGAAACATTTGAGTTGGTTGATACATACTTGGACTAGGGTTGTGTGAGAGAGAGTTGTCCCTTGTGATGATTGGTTGAGTTGAGTTGATTGAGCCTAGTCAAGTGATGTGTGAAGTGATTGTTCAAGTCCTATGAAACAAACTATTCCATCATTCTATGTTGAGTTGAGATTAAGATTAGAACATATTGAGTCTCTAACAATTCTCTTTATGCTTCTATGAGATTGACTTGAGTTGAGTTGAGATTGATTTGAGTTGAGTTGAGTTGAGATTGAGATTAGAACATATTGAGTCTCTAACAATTCTCTTTATGCTTCTATGAGTTGATTTGAGTTGAGATTAGATATTTGAGTTGAGTTGATTTGATATTGATTTGAGTTGAGATTGATATTAGAACATATTGAGTCTCTAACAATTCTCTTTATGCTTCTATGAAGTTGATTTGAGTTGAGATCATTGTGGATCATTGTTGTCATCATTGAAGAGTAATTGCCATTCATTGTTGAGTTCATATTTGAGGTACTACTTGAGCATGATTGATTGAGCCTTTGAGAAGGCCTTTGGGATAGATTTGAGGATAATGTTGGGATAGATTTGTGGATAGCTTTGTGGATATATTTGTGGAGAGTTTGGGAGTTTGAGAGTTTAGAGAATATTTGGGCAAGTTCTTGGTGAGCTTGCTAGAGCAGATTTGGGCAAGTTCTTGGTGAGCTTGCTAGAGCAGATTTGGGCAAGTTCTTGGTGAGCTTGCTAGAGCAGATTTGGGCAAGTTCTTGGTGAGCTTGCTAGAGGTGGGAGTTTGTGAGCTTGCTAGAATTGGGCAAGTTCTTGGTGAGCTTGCTTGAGCAGATTTGACAAGTTCTGTGTGAGCTTGTTAAGCAGTGAGATGGTTCTGTGTGAGCCTATTGAGCAGGTTCTTAGTGAGCCTATTGATAGAGCTTTGGAGGTGATAGAGTACAGAGGACAGAGTCTCAGTGGATAGAGATCCAACAGCCAACATAGTTGAAGACAGATCTGAGTGAGGAGTCTTCAAGTGGAGAGAGGTCCACCAGTCAGTGCAACAGAGAGACAAAGTCTTCTAGAAGATCACATAGCCAGAGCAGAAGGGGAAAGAGTTCTCCTATGGAAGAGATCCACGAACTTGAGATTAGGGGATCAACATCTCCTTTGGATAGAGATCCATAAACATTGTAATTGGGAGTGATTCCCAAAGAGATTGATTGAGAAAGTTTTAGTAAAATATTTTCTCCGTGGAGTAGCCCACATTGGGTGAACCACGTAAATTGTGGTGTCTCTATTGTGTATGGTTTTTGTGCATTGCTTTGATTATTGCTATTGATACTGCTATCTTTACACAACATAATATTGAATTGGAATAAAAAGTAAAAAGTGGTCTTATACTGTTCACCCCCCCTCTCAGTATAAGCTTGTGTTCTTCACCTATATATTATATTGTCATTATCATATAGTTAACATTAATTGCTCATTTTAGATATTGTGGTTGCATTTCCTTTAATATAGATCATCAAAAGCTAATAGGGGTGTGAGAGCAAAATGAAGATTGCTATAAAATAGAGAGAGCCATAAGAGATATTGAGAAGAGATAGGAAATATCATTTTTAGAATATCTAGAAATTACATTTGGGTAGTATTTCCACAGAGTTGCAAAAATATTTATGAAGACTAGGACTCAACATTGATTCCACTATATTGACAAATCAACTAGTGAAGATTCATAATCTCTAGATATAGATATTTACCATTTTCCAATTCCTAACACTTTGTTATAGGAAAATGAGTTTCAAAGAAAGTTGAGAATTTTCCTACAAGAGAGCTAGGAATAATATCTTCTTTAGAATCAATCTAGCAACTGAAGCAACAAGTTGAAGACTAAATATTAGGAGGCCTTAAACAAAAGGTCCCATTGCAAGAGTTGCAGATTTACAAATTGCAAATTACGAAAGAGATAAAAAGGCCAGAGAAACCTTACTGCATATTGAAGGAAGTAGAGAATCGATAAAAGAGTAATGGAGAAGATTGGAGATCTCCATTGAAGATTGAGGAGAACCAAGAAGGAGGTCCTCATAGAAATTTGAATATTGAAGACTTCATAGTGAAGAAAGAAGAGACTCAAGAAAAATAGTCTCATTGAATATTGAAGACTTCAGAGTGAAGAAATGAGAGAACAAATCAAAAAGCTGAAGAGACCCACAAGAGGTACCATTGAAGGACTTCTACATTTGGAAGATTGAAGATAGAGAAAGACTAGCAAAGGTCATATTCCAGAAGTAACAAATTTTAGAGATCAAGGAAGGTCTCATTAAATTCTTGTTAAGAAGACTAGAGAAGTTATAGGATTTAGAGGCTCAAGGAGAAGGCCTCAAGCTAACTTGAAAGGAGAAAAAGGAGAAGAGTGCTAGCAAATAGAAGTACTTAAGAAAGAAGGATTTGGGATAATTTTCACCATCCAAAAACAAGCCCAAAAGGAGAAATATTTGGCAAGAAGTTTGCCAAACTATAGAAAGAATTTCCAAATACCTCAAGTCATTCAAATTCTTGAGAAGAAGTCCTACAAAGAGACCAAGGTTGAAGTTAAAATTTGACAAGGAGAAAGGAGATAGAAGAAGCCACCAAATTTGAGATATTTGAAGATTTCCATTGAAGGCTTGAAGACTAAGTTGTGGAGAAAGTAATCTGCTGATTTTACATCTAAAAATTGAACCTTCCTAGAAGGAAAGCTATAGTTGCAAATTGGAGGAGTTTCCTACCAATTTTAGAAGATTGAAGGACACCATTTTGGAGGATAAATTGATTGTGTTACAATCTGAAATTTTTATATTGAAGGATAGCAATAAGACAGCAATTTAGGCAACATTAATAGTTGCTACATTTTAGAGTTCAAGGAAGCATACTGAAGGACAGTTAAAGCCACAAAATCATATTTTTGGGTAGCAAGTTAGAAGAGTATTAAAGCTAAAAATTGGTGATTTAAAGAGCTATTTCAGAAAAAAAGAAATATTTACGACTTCATAAAGTTTCAAGGCAGCAATTAGGTGATCCAAATCACCAAGAAATTCATCATCTACGGAGGTCATAAAGGTATGCAACTTTGGTGCAAAAGGTTCATTATTTGAACACTTATATTCATATTATTATATAGAATCATTAAGCACCAAATTAGAGTTTAAAGTTGCAAAGGAGAAAATTTCAAGTTTAAAGTCTTCAAGGGAGTGCAAAAGATAGTTTCTACAAGGGTTAAAACCTATACATGAGAAAGAGGAGTTAGATATATTTCAAAAGAAAGAAAAATATCAACATTTTACCTTCTATTGAAAGCATAGAAGATGTTATTTTAAAGCAAAGGTTGCTTAAAATTTAGTGCATTAAGTATTAATCAAGAAAGGGAGATTAGTGCACAAAATCAAGGTTGATTTGAAGTGTCAAAAGACACCATTGAGCATAGGAAAAATTGTAGCAAATCTTGGAGAAGAGAAGCCACCAAAATGAGCATTATAACCACCAGGGAATAGAGAAGAAGCCACCATACTAAAAGACAATGAAGAAATATTCAAAAGGAGACTATAAGATCTCAAAATATACGATGCAAATTAAGGTATTTTATCTTAATTATTGCAGAATTATTTACATTCCATAATAGCACCATACTTGTCTTGTCCAACGTAGCAAAATGAGGATAAAATCTAGAGTGTCTTAAGACACTGAAACAACAAGTATATTATAGTCTCCAAGTGGTAGTTTCATCAATTTTGAAGAGCAAACTATGAAGTGGAGGAAGAGATCCAACTAAGGGCTCAATAGCATAGTTTTCAAGGTGTCTAAAGACACTCGAATCAACACCACAAGTCTCATGAAAGTAGCACCTACGATGTAATAACCTACAACTAAAAAGAGACCAATTTGGGTAACATAATGGCATTATCAAGGTAGTATAACACTAGTGCAAGTTGCAAGGAGAAAAAAGTAAAGGAATTACGTAAGAAGAAAATATTAAGGTACAAGTAGCAAGGCATATCACCCAAGCAGACAATGATAATAGCTTGGATGAACTACCACCTAGAAGATAACGTTGAAGCACCTTAGAGCCACTATAATTGAAGTAAAACCACCTCCATTGGAGAGGAGCCACCTTCATTGGAGAGAAGCACCATCATTTTCTGGAGAAAGCACATTGTTATTGTAAGAAAAAATAACTAGCAAAAGTTGGCAAGAGTGTTAAGGAAATAAGAGATTTGAGAGCATTGTTACATGCAAGGGAGAGAACTTCTACTTGCCATCCTAAATGAAGGAATATCGTACCACTTTGCACAAAGGATAATAACAAGAATAGCACCTACAAATGCTTTGTAATACCTCTGAATTATAATGCTTGCACAAGGAGAAGAGCTCTCAAGTAATGCTCCATTCAAACTGATAGGTATTAGTCATCATTACTCAGCACTCAAGGATAGAATAACACCTACAATACCAACATCATCTAATATTTGTAACTTATCTGCACCATGTAGCAAGAAGTCTCATACTTAAATATAATGAATATGCCATGTGGCATGTGTTACAAAGGGAAGTAGAGACATATTAATATGTTTTTCCAAGAAAGCGTGTAAACCATTTGCTTACACAAGAAATCCAACATTAAGAGAAGTATAATATAGTCCTAAGTGCACCAATATCAAATTCTATTTAATGCATAATGTCATACCTCGTATACTGGAGAAGATACAACATTCAAAGACTTGAAAAGTGTAGTCAAGGTCTAATTTGATTAGCACATAGTGCATTACAAAGAGTTATAGTTGCATTACTTTAAAATTTGTTTTCTATAAGTGCAAAGGAGATATAAGGTTATTTAATTCTAAGGTTAGTTAATTAATTGAAAGGAGATATAAGGAGCTAAAACCTTAGATAGATTATCAATGATTTAGAAATCCAATTAAAGCAAGAAGTTTATATTAGTAAGTACTTATTCAAAGTATATTACTTGAGATTCTAATATCATAATATTTAAAAATAATTAAACTTGGAGATATAAGGGTTTCTACCTTAGAAAATTAAATCATTATATTGCAAATTATCATTTTCTAAAATTCTAAAATAGGGAGATATAAGGAGTACTACACCAAAATTTAGAACATTGGAATTTAGAAAACTAAACCATTGAGAATTATAAAATTGAAAGAAGTTCTCATTGAATTGCTTAAAAATTTAGAAATTACTTTCATACTTGTCTCTTATACAAATTGAAGGGACAAAAGGAATCCAACTATAGAGTCTTGAAGTTAGAGAACATCATCACATTGAAAGTGCATTAAAATTATTTATAGCTTTCACAAATAGGGATAAATAAGGTGAAAAATAGAAGTTGAACATTAGGGATTCAACTCAAACAAAATCTAAATAAATATAAGCACTTTATTAAAACTATAGTACACTCAAAACACTAGGGAGATATAAGGGGTTCTAAAAAACTTAATAATTAGAAAATTCTTATCAAACTTGATCACATACTCTATGCCAAGGAGATATAAGAAGATATAAGGTAGTTTACAAATATCATCATGACATCAAAAAAATTCATTCTTACGAAAATCCAACTTATTAAAGGACCTAATTACTCTTCATGAAAAAAATTGAGGTCAATACTGATAGTTGAAAATATTTGGGATATAGTTAAAGGAGCAAAAACTAAACCTACTACAGGTGATAGTGAGATTCAAAAATTTGAATAAAATGAAGCAAAAGCACTAATGATAATAACTTTTGCTATTACAGATGAAATACAACCTTACATTAGTTCAGTAAAATCATCTACTGAAGCTTGGAAAACCTTAGCCAAAATATTTGAAGGAAAGAATAAAGCCACTATCTTAAATCTTCAAACTCAATTGCATTCTCTAAAATTGAGTAGTGGTGAAAGTATAGAACTATTCCTAAGGAAAGTAGCAGATATAAAAGAGAAATTATTAACCTTAGGATAAAATATAGAAGATAAGTTTCTTGTTAAAGTAACCTTGAGAACACTTCTATATAGCTACAAGTATTTAGTTACATCTTTACAAATCCTAAGTAAAGATACATCTTTTGATGAGTTAGTCAATATTATTCAACAATATGAAGAAAAAAATATAATTAAATATGAAATGACTAACAATGCATTAGTTTCAAAAGATAATCCATAGGGAAATATTACCTCATTTCCAAAAGGATGAAGACCATGGAATAATAGATATTGTCAAGTTTGTAGGAAGAAAGGACATAGTACCAACTACTACAGATTCAATCCTAGAAACCAACATCAAGGAAATAAAAAAAATCATGGAAGCCAACCAAATAGGCCATTCCAACCAAGACAATATCAAATTCAATATAATCCACATCAACAATAATTTTAGCATCCATAATTATCCTCAATTGCAATATAGAGAAGGAAAACAAAAAGGACACTTAGTTCAAGAAATTCAAGAACTGGAAGAACCTATAGATGAACATGAAGTTAAAGCTCTCATAGCAAGGATTGCATTTTATGAAGATACTAACTATTTACTTGATTAGGATACAGATAGGAAGTACAATGAAGGAAGCAAGAAAGAAGAGCTCAAATTCTAGAACCAAAGTGAAGACCATATTGAAGACTAAAGTCTTCAATACCCAAATAATGTAATACAGGGGGTGTTGGAGTATACTACATTATTTGGTACATGCCAATATACCACCTTGGTTACATTATTATATTAGGATAATATCTTAGATTAAGGTTTTAGTTACTCCATGCAATGTAATAAATACACAAGTGTTAGAATGTGCAATGATGTAAATGTGCATGTAGTCCATATGTACATGAATCATAGGATAGGTAGTTGAAGAATCATGGTCCAAGGGACATATATCCCTATATATTCCTTTGATATAAAAAGTGAGAGAGAGGAAGTATAATAAATTTAGTAGGTACAATGTAACTCATGCAATTTTTATGGAGTGTTCATGTCCTCCATTATATTACATTGTACTATTTTTGTGAGCTTTCATTAGTGGCTATTTTATGAGTTATTGCAGAAGTCTCTCATATAATTTTCCTGCATATTATATTGCCATATCATATAATTAACATTTCTTGCTCATTTTAGATCTTGTGGTTGTATTTCCTTTAATATAGATCATCAAGAGCTAACACATTCATATGACATAATATATTTAATCTTGTTCAGTGCTACTGTATAATTATTTCACTTGTATGATGGTGGTTATTCCTTAATTTTTATGACCATTCACCTTCTTACTTTTATAATCAAAATCCTCCACTTGCAAGATAGCCTCCTTTGTCTTCTTCTTGTGCATTTTTTATGTGTCTCACTATACATTTGAAGATCTAGAAAAAAGAGGACTAATTTGTCATTTCGTGGGTTTTTATCCGAGCCTATCTGCTTTCAAAGTTTGGGCTGCAAAAAGCTGGAAAACTAAAGGTGAGTTACAAATATCTATTTATCCAAATCGTTATATTATTGTTTTATTTTATAATAATGAAGATAAAGAGAAAAATTTTCAAGGGGGTCCCTGGTTCTTTAGAAGGGCAGGATTTTTCATGAAGCCCTGGCATACTAAATTTAAAGTCAAAGAATATATGCCTTCTACATGTCCCGTGTGGGTTAGACTCTTTGGCCTCCCAATTGAATTCTAGAATCTGACTATTTTTCTTCAATTGGAAACTCTTTAGGAACATTTATGATGACTGCTGATTGTACTCAAAAATTTGAACATATTATTTATGCTCGGATTTGTGTTTTAATGGATTTTGACAAACCCCTACCTAAAAAGATCATTTTAAAATTTGGGGAAGACACTTGGGAGCAAGTAGTGGACTATGAGAATATTCCTTTTCGTTGTATAATTTGCCATGAATATTGTCATTTGGCTAGTGTTTTCCCAAATAAAATTCCAGATCAAAAGAAAGAAGATACAAATTCAGCAGGTTTCCAAATACCTAAGAAGAAGAACACTAAAAAATAACCAGTTATGAAGGATCAATCAAATATTTGCTAATATGTTTGAAATTATTTCCACAAATGAGGTCCCAAGTGAGGAAGAGGAAATAATGGAAATATAAATATTAGAAACACAAGTTAAATATAAAGGGAAGAACTCAGAGACAAACCAACAAATAAAATATTTTCAACAAAAAAAAAAAGAGAAAATATTCATAAGAAAAACAATCTTTTAAATGTTAAAACTTTAAATAATATAGGTCCCAATATAGACTCTGTTGAACCTTCTGGTAACATTTTGATTGTGTACAAGCATTCTTCAAGGCTAGAAGCCATCTCAGATTCAATTGAATTAAGTCAAGAAACAGGGGAAAAAGCTGAAGATGGATTCTAATCAAAAGGTAGGTCACAAGACTAATCAATATCATATGATAAAAGAAGGTAAAAATTTTGTAGAGGAAGGTAATATTGATGACCTTTCCAATTTTTTTAGCCCTAGTATTAATGAATATCATCACTTGGAATATTAGAGGACTCAGAGGGAATCTTTCAAAACAAAATGAAATTAGAAGAATGATTCAGATAAATCATCCACATCTCATTTTCCTTCAAGAAACGAAGATGTCAATAGAGGATATGGAATCAATTTCTAGTAAATTTTTGCCAACTGGAAAAGTGGTTTCCATTAGTTCCCAGGGGACTTACGGTGGCATTGCTTACATTTGGAACCCAAAAGAGGTATTTATTTACCATATGGTTGGCAGTTGGGGTCTTTTGGCTATAGCTATTCAAAGCAGATATTCCAACCAAATTATGCTTTGCATTACTGTTTATGCTCTGACTAATTTGGAGGAAAAAAGAAGACAGTAGAAGAATATTACTTATATTATCTTTCATTTTCCTGAATCTTGGATCTTGATCGGAAGAGATTTCAATACCATCCTCTCTCTAGATGAGAAAATTGGGGGAAATAGAAATTTGGACAAGAGCACTGACCTTATGAGCAAATATATTATAAACCTCCATCTTGTGGACATCCAACTATATAATGGCCTTATGAATTGGTATAACAGAAGGTAAGGCTTAGCTTGTATAATGGAGAGATTAGATAGGTTCTTGCTCTCTAGAAATTTATTAATCCATGGTCACATTCCTAAAGTAGACTCTTAACAATGTTGATTATGATCACTGGCCTATCATGGTGGAAATGTGGAAAACCAATGTGAGTTTCTCTCTTTTTCAATTTTAGTTAATGTGGCTTAGAGATAGTTCCTTTAAACCTTGAGTGCAACAATAAGGAAGGTAAACCTAGGTATGGGATAAAGATGTTTTGTTTTGCCAAAATATTGCAATATATTAAATCCAAAATCAAGACTTCTTACTAGAAGGAGTTTGGGGATGTTCATAAAAAAACATGAAGGTATTGCTCAGCTTGAAAATTTGAATAAGAAAATTCGTTTATATGACCTCACAGATAGTACAAGGGTAGATGAAATTAAAATCACAACTCAGTTAGAGGAATGGGAAAAAATAGAACTCTTATGAAAGCAAAAATTTAGAATTTAATGGCTCAAAGAAGGTGATCAAAACACAAATTTCTTCCACAAATATCTTCTAGCTCAAAGATATCACAAATTTATTTCTTCCCTAAAATCAAATTTTGGAGATGTTGTCTACACTTGGGATGGCATGAACTCTATTTTTTTCAATTACTTTTCCAATATTTTTACTGCTACTCCTCTTGAATCGGCTTCTCAACAAAATGTTCTTCAAGCAATCCCTTCTCTTATCACTTCTGAGAATTCTATTTTGACTACTCTTGTTACTATAAATGAGCTTCAATAGTTTTTTTTAAATGCAAAAAGGTAAAAATCTAGGTCTTGATGGTTTTTCCATTGAGTTATACCAAGAGTTTTGGGATATCCTTCATGCTGATTTATTAGAGGTGGTGGAAGAAGCCAGAAAAGCCAAAGAAATTTTGAAGGTTATCAATAAAACTTATATTACTCTTGTTCCAAAATATCAAGAGGCTGAACATATCTTAGCTTTTAGACCTATTGCTTTATGTAATGTTCTTCTCAAAATCATTACTAAGATCATGGTAGAAAGGTTGAAGCATCTTTTGCATAAGAATATCCCCCCTAAACAAAGGGGTTATGTGAAAGGGTATCAAATAGTTTATGATAAGTTCTTACTCAGGAAGCCATCCATTCCATAGATATGCAAAAATCTCCCTCCATGTTCATTCAACTAGACTTATCCAAAGCTTATGATAGACTAGATTGGCACTTCCTTGTCAAATTTTTGAGGCAATTTGGTTTCTCTCAGGATTGGATGGATTGGATTATGGGATGTATCTCTTTAGTTTCCTACTTAGTTCTTATCAATGGTAGGCCTTCTTAGTTGTTCCCATATTCCAGAGGTATTAGGCAAGGTGACCCCCTATCCCCTTATTTATTCATCATTATTGTTGAATGCTTAGGTAGGGCTATTACCAAAAAGAGAGAAGACAAAACCCTTTATGGAGTTACCATTGCTCATGGAGTTAGACCTATCTCTCATATTCAATTTTTTGATGACTCTACCCTTTTAGGTAAAGCTACAGTTAAGGAAGATTCTACTATTAAGCAAATCATTAGCTATTTTTCTAAGGCTACCAAGCAATTGATCAATGAAGACAAATCTAAAGTCATTTTCTTTCACTTCTCTACCAGACAGGAATCCATGGTCTTGGATATATTAATATATAAGAAAACCTCCCTTCCAATCACTTATTTAGGTATTCCCATAAATATTCGAAGACAGAAAAAAAAAGATTTGAATTGGTTGTTGGACAATTTCAAGAAGAAAATTGGAAAGTGGACCAATAGGTGGCTTTATTCTAGGGATAGAATCACCTTGGTAAAATCAATCCTTTAGGCTATTCCTATTTATGTTTCTACCATGTTGAATAACCCAAATATTGTTCCTTGAGAACTAGATCAAATCAGTCATCGGTTCCTCTGGAATGGTACTAAGGAGAAAATAAAATGGGCCTTGGTGAAATGGGACACTTTATGTCTTCCTAAGAACGAAGGGGGGTTAGGATTCTAGTCTGCTATTAATAAAAACAAAGCTTTAGCTGCTAAATTATATTGGAGGATTTTGCATAATCCCAATGCTCTTTGGGCCAAGAATATTTGTGCTAAATATGCTAAGAAAAAAAGTCCTAAAGACCTTGTTCGCTATCAATTACCTTCCAAAGGTTCTCCCATTTTAGAAGTTCTTAATACTGGTGAGGATTTGATAAAGAAAAAATTATTTTGGATCATTCATAATGGTCAACAGGTAAATTTTTGGATAAATTCTTGGGATGGTCACAAGCCTTTGATAACTCAATTTATCAATTGGAGGCCTTGGATGGAGGAGCTTCACCGAGCTAACTAGATAAAGGTGGCTAATTACTATCGATACCATACTGGTAATTTAGAGGTTGATAGATATTGGATTCCTATTGAGGACTGGCCTATTCAAATCCTAGAAAGGTAAAGATAAGATATCCATTGCATCCTTCATATGATATATCTCTCTTGGTCCCATGATAAAGATTTTTTTAGATGGAACACAACTACTAAGAGCGAGTATTCAGTTGCTCAAGGTTATTTGAACTTATGTCGTAATAATCCCAACCAATATTTTGACATCTTTTCTCAATTTTGGGCTCAAAAGCTCTAGCCTAAGGTGAGGTTCTTTACTTGGCTTTTATTGCATCGCAGGGTGCTTACTAGGGAGCATCTTATGAAGCATGGTTTTCATGGACCTTTTAGATGTGAAATGTGTGGAGAGAATGTGGAAACTCTCAGCCATATTTTTATTGAGTGTACTTTAGCCTCTAAGCTTTGGAGGAGAATGGCCAATTTACTTGGCTTATAGTGGTCCAATTTTAATACTTTTGAACAACTTTGGAGGGATTGGCCTAATCAAGAGGGTGTTGATCATTTTATTAGGTAGTTAGTTTGGATGGGTTCTACCATTCTTCTTTGGAATATCTGGAATGAAAGGAACAACCAAATTTTTAATCAATAAAGGAAGGATATTCACTATATTTGGAAAAATACCATTGCCAACGTAGTTGAATCAGTCCATCAGCTCCTTAATCACCCCCAAAAATCCCACTAAAGATGCGATCAAGTGATGCAAATATTGAAGATTACCTCTTCTAAGAGCAACCAGATTAAAGGAAATGTGACTAATTGCAATATGGATAGAACAAGGAATTGGCAACCTCCTCCTAAGGATTTTGGAAAATTCAATATTGATGGAGCCTTTACAAGGAACCCTGGAAAAGCTAGTGCGGGAGGAATTGATAGACTTTCATATGGCTCCCTAGTTTTTACTTTTGCTAAGAATTTGGGTATTCTATCCAATAACCTTGTTGAGGGGTATGGTATCCTTAGAGGCCTTCAAGAGGCTACTAAGGTTGGATGGGAAAAGGTACTAGTTGAGTCTGACTCTCAACTCATGATTAATATTTTGAAGACTAATAAGAATCATAAGGTTGATTGGAGAATAAAAATAATTATTAAGAAGATTCAGTTAATCTAGATGGGATTTTTGAAAGTTGATTATAATCATGTGGTCAAATATCAAAACAAGAGTGTTGATGCTTTAGCTAATTGGGCTTTGGAAAAAGGTGATCTTACTTGCTACGGCCACCCTCCTAGATGGTGGGCTTCACAAATAAGGGAAGCTCTTATTTCTATCATTTCTTTGGATGGCTCCAGTTATGGAGGTACCTAGTTTCTTCTTGCTTTATTTTATCTTCTCTCTGGTTCGGTCAGGGTATTTTAGTTCCCTAGCTAAAACTAATATTTCTTTTGTTTCCTCTATTGATTCTTGCCTTAATAGTATTTTGGTCTAGAAAGGTCATTGTTGTGTTCTAATTTTTTCTTTTTTCTTTTCTATTTATGTGTGTGCTTATTTTTGTTTTGTTTTATTTTTGTGTTTTTTGTGTTGTTTTGTATTTTTTGTTGTTGTTCTTGTGTTTTTGTTATTCTTGTGCTTGTGTTTCTATATGTTTGTGTTAATTGGTATTTTTGTGTTTTGGTGTGTGAGTGTTTTCTATGTTTTTATTTTTCTCTGTTGTCTATTGTTGGTTGTTTTTTATTTTATTTTATTTTATTTATTATTTTTTAGTTTTTGGTTGTTTTTGTTTTTCATGTTTTTATCGGTTGTCTTTGTAGTGTTATGTTGTTCTTGTATTTTTTTTTTGTGACTCGTGTTGTGTTTTTTTGATCTTATTGTGTGTGTGTTTGGTTGTGCTTTATCTTTTTGATACACTCAAGGAGCATGATTTTTTATTTTTTTATTTTTTTAATCTTTTTGAGTGTTTATGTTTGTGTGTTCTTGTTTTTTGTTGTTTCAGGTTTGCTCCTTGAGTATGTCAAAGTGGTAGGTCAGGTGCGAGCCCTGGGTGATTTTGGCAGAAGAGATACCCTTGCCTCCTTGGGTCTTACCCAAAAGTGGCATCCCTTATGGGATATTTTCCACAAAAAAAATATCGTAATAAACGTAACAATTGACCAACGAAAGAAACGTTCACTATACGTTCAAATAGTGTAACTCATAATGAAGAAACACACAAAAATAAAACAAATATGTAATAGGAAATAAACCCAAAATTGTATTAATATTCAAAAAATATTACATGAAGAGTTGGCTTGAATATGTCATTGAAATCTTGAAATATTAATAAATTTAAAGATCATCGTTTGAATATCATAACAAGGACCTTTCACTCTCTCATTCGAATATCGCAACAGTCGAGTCTCTAGACCTCTGGCTCAATAGTATAGAAATAATCTTAGCTTCTCAGGAACTTTCCTATCAAAACCTATATAGTAATGGGAAGAATAATTAATGGAAAAGAAGAAGGAAGACAAAGGAAATACAATAGCAAAGAACGGGCACTCGAGTATACCTCTTGGAAAAAAAATGTTATGTCAAAGCTTGATCCTTATTTAGGATGTAGACATCCTTCTTATAGTTGTGGCGGCTCTATAACTACCAAAATTATTTTCATCTGAACTGTCCACTTGGTGCCATCTCCTGCCTTGTCATCAGCTGGGTGTTGTACAACCTGTTATTTAGTTGTTTCAAAAAATAATACTTATTTTCAAAATTGGCTAAAGTCCTTCCTAGTTGTCATCCATATTCTCTTTCCCTTTCTCTCTCATTGTGGGCCCTATGTTGCTCGTTGACTCAGATGTCCTTTGACTTCTCTTGATTGCATCCTTCTCATATTGACTTGCACCAATGAAATCGGCTATAAGTATCCATATTTCTTCATCGATCGCATTGAGTGTGTGAATCATGTCCAACACTCTTATTCCTTTGGTTTTATCTTCTTTGAGGACTATCTGTTTGATATAAAATTTTTGACTATGTCCAGGGTGGTTGTTGACAAAGATATAGCTGATCAGATAGTTTATCTTAATCAATTTCCTCACAGGGGAACTCTCTAATATCTTTGATAACTAACTAACTGAACCCTTCAGTGTTGAGTAATTTATGGATACTAACATTGAGATGTTTCGAACTATTAATTGTATCACTTTCCACATTCTCTAGCTCTTTAACCATGTTATTCCATCGGGGTCTATCTGCCTTAAAACTTGTGACTCTCATACTCTACTTGGTAGCTATGACTTTTACCATCAATGGTGACCACCTGTTTGGACCTAATATGATTGTACTTAGTTTTGTATTTCTCATACACTAGGAAAATATCTACCACCTTTTTATCTATTTTCTTTATTAGGGGTTTTATTTCCTTATTCATTTCTATTATTGCCCTAAAATCTTTGCAACAATTCTCAATCATTTCTACTTCTTTTTCTATGATTTTGACCATATTTTATTTATACTTGGTTGTAAGCACTAAATCTTGTAATGGTTTACTCCCTGAAGGCACTTGTCCCTAATTCTTATTGATTTCAGCTTTCAACTTTTCATTCTCTACCTGTAACAGTTATGCTTTAGACTTCCAGGCTATCACTTATTTCTCAATGGCCAGTGCAGTCTATGCATGTACTTGCACTCCATGTTTTAATAAGGTGACTATGTCTCCTCCTATCTCTGCATCCCTTGTGCTAGGATATATCTGAAGTGAATGTACTTCTGGACTAGGAATGGTGATGGTAGTCTTGGAGGTAGGACTTGAACTCACTAAAGGTGAACTTTGAACCTTGATTTTTGTCTATATCACCCTACCTTCCATTATAGCTTCAATATGTTCTTCCTCCTCAAAAGTGAATTTTATGAAATCCTCTCTTCTAACTAGAGTGAGGCTTATAGGCTCACCAGGGCCCATTCCAATTATGGATCTCTTATGAGGGGGAGAGTTTGATGTTTCAGGAATTACCACTTGGTAATCTCTAAAAATATTACCAAATCCTCTAGCTTTCTATATTTTTCCCCACACTATGGTAGAGATTTCAATATCCTTAGTAGAGATTTCAATCTCCTTATTTTTTACCATGAAATCCACTGGTATTTCCTAGGGAGAGCCTATGGCCATCTTTTGTAAGTGACACAGGGTCATCAAAGTCACTACTAGGACTTCAATTGTGAAATGGCCTAGGGTAGCAGAAGCGACCACAATATCTTTTCCTTTGCTCATATTGGCATATCGATAAGTGGAAGAACCAACTGCTTCTTCTATTATTTGAGTTGTCACCTTAGCTACGATCTTGATTTGTTTAGGTTCTAAAATCATAACCTCTATGATGGGATCTGCAAATTATTATGGTATAATGACAACCATGTATGGCATTATTTTGTCTATTGTGTCATGTCTTATCATCCTGAGGTCTACGAAGTAGTTCCCTACCTCTTCTGTATGAGTATGTGCACTTGTCAGGTTTTGATTATTCCATATGTCTTCTAGATTTACTCCATTGTTTTGTGCCCATAAAAGGCTTTTCTCAAATTCATAATCCTTGTGTATCATTGGTTTAGCATTGACAATAATGTTCATGTAATGGCCTTTAGTATCATACGACCTCTAGGTGATTTTTGCAAAACGATAGAAATCTATTTTGGGCAAAGCCTTCATCATTCTAGGTTATCCTATATAAACATACTACCATATTTTTCCTAGTGTAGTGACCCAAGGAATCCTACTATGTTTCCTCTTCCATATCAATCTAGCTTCTTCTATAGATTGCCTCATAATCTCTAAGGCAGTGAGTGATTTTGGATAGAAAGTGGGTAAAGCTTTGGGTAAAACTGTTCCCCCATATATCCTTATGAAACTATAGTGTTTAGTGAGAAATAAATCTCTAGCTTTCTTGTCTTCAAGATACTTGACTATACATGGGCTCATTTTGGGGGGTTCTTTCTCAGTGAGTACATAATACATGGATCACAAAAATATTCCACATAATTCTAAATAAGTAGAGGTGCCATCATAAATCCAAGGTAGTCTACCTAGATAATTGCCCTTGAAACACATCCTAAATGAGTAATTGCACTATCCTTGAATTTTTTGATGATCAAATGGATGATGGATAAGTAGTGTAAGAAGCGGGGCATGAAATCTCTATCTTCCTTTATGGCCTTTTGCAATTCTTTAAATTCTCTGTCCATTGCATCGCACATTATATCTTTCCATCTATACATTGGCATCCTCCAGATCTTGTTGCACTACACTATCAGATACATAACTTTGATGTTGATCCAGTTAAGGTCCTTGACCCCCATAACTACATGGATCATGTCAGCATAATCTCTAGCTCATATTTGAAGCAACAACTTATGAGTTGGAAATTTTGTTGATACCATTTTGTTATAGTCGAATAGCTTTTCATATAAGGTGGTACCAATCACATGTTGGACCTATGCTGAGACTATCATTGTGTCGTAAACCTATTTGGTTATTTCTAGTCCGAACACAAGGTCAATATTCTCTGGCGTGATCCTATAGATAGGCTTGTTTTAGCCATTAACTATGGCTCTAGTTCTTGTATCATATGAAATGGCCATCCATGATAGTAGCTCAGGAGAGAAATGCACTCTCAAACATAAGAGCTTTTCCAAATTGGTCCACTTATTACTGTGAGGACTTCTCTTGTCTTTGTCTATGTACGCCTTATTAAATATGTTCTTTAGCAAATACTGTGGGCGTTGTTATTCTTCTGTGCTTGATTGAAAATAGAACTCAACGAGTTATTATTCACCCCATACTTGCTCTATGATTTTCCTTGCATTCATATTCTTGAATGACACCTTCTCATCTAGAGTGTCGATTCTTGTCTTGGAGGCAAATTTTCTAGAGGAAGACATTATTTGAGTCTTGGTGACTAGGATCTTTAGCTCTATATTATCTAAGAATAATATAAGTAGTGTGAGTTTCTTACTACTGCTATCGTATATTTAAATTGGTTCATGTATGAAGCATCATTAATTTTGCACCAACCATTGTTGTATTATTTTTATACTCGGCTTGCCACCTCATTTCTCATAACGATTGGTCAAGGATCGTCATCTTTTGATTGATTTACATAACTAGCCACCAGCTCATACATGCATAAAATTTTAAATCATTTGATCAGCACACATTTCATTAAATCTCGTGCTCGAATAGATCTAAGGCTAAGATCTGTAGTTGGCTTGCACACCTGTAACTTCTAAATTGGTCCATCGACCATGTCAACAAAATTATCATTGATTTGAGTATCCCATTGGCTTTCTTGGGTGAAGGTCCACAATATTTTCTTTAGCAAAACGTTACTCCAATGGTATGGCATATCAACTAATGCTTGTCATGGATTTTGAGGCATTCGCACTTCGTCTATCATTGGTGGTTGATCGATCATTCAATGCTTTAATTCGGTTGAGGCTTTATGGTTTACTGATTGGACATTTGGTCGGTTAGCCCTCGACCTTTATCAGCTTTTGGTTGACGACCCTCTTTGATCTCGTATAAATGATGATTTTGGTCACTTTTCATTATTACTCGACAAATTGGCTTAGAGTACAACCATCCGATTATTGACATGCAACCCCTAGTTCCACCAGTGTCTCAACTTCTTTGATCGGGCCCTTCTTTGGCCTCAGTGGTGGTAGCTCCAGATAATTCTTCAGTGGAGGAGGGTCGGGCCTTGAAGGTCCGTCGCTCTCATAGCCCTATTCGAAATGATAAACGTCGACAACTAAACAATGATGCTTTCCATGCGACCTCCAACTATTTTGGCTCACTTACAGGTTTGGGTGATGCAGAGGATGTCATGGAGATCATGCATCCTGACAAATCCCAATGATTTTTTTATCATGGAATGTTCGAGGACTAACGAAATCGGTCAGAAAATATTTGGTCCGAAATGAGATGTCAAATGTTTCTCGAATGCATGGAAGCCTCGATATTTTATGTCTACAAGAAGTTAAGATTTTTGATTTCAATATGCAGTGTACATGTGATTTTTTGTGGCCACGAAGTACCTCTTTTGCCACAAAGCATTCCTCGAGAAAAGGAGGAGTCGTCACTATCCTTGGGCCTCAATTACAGAAGAATGTTGTGACTTTGGGTGTTGACCCATCCAATCAATCTATCTGGATTTTGCTCGAGATCTATAGAAAACCGCTTGGGGTGGTTAATGTGTATGCCTCAAATGTCGCTTCTGACAGATGCGAGTTGTGGAGATGGCTTGCCATGAATCTGCCATTTACCACTTGGGTGCTCTATGGAGATTTTAATATGGTGGATAAATCTTCTAATAAGGTCAGTCATGTCCCGATGAAGTGGTGTTTAGGTGAAAGAGAAGCTTGGTTTTTTATGAAAAACAAGCTTCACATTTATGACCCTAATTCTTGCTTCTCGCCTTCTGACTTCCCATAAGCTCTTTGGTACACCTGGTCCAATTTTTAGGCTGCTTCTTCTAGGGTTTTGGTAATATTAGACAGAGCCATGATTTTTGAGTGTGACAAATTTTAGTTCTCCCGTATTTTGCCTTCTTCACCGTATGTGTTAACTTTGCTTGGTACTACACTGTCTGATCATTCACCTATTTTATTCTCGATGGCAATGTTAAACTTTCAACCTAGAGTGCATTCTTCACAGTTTTACCTAAATGTTTCTTTTTTGCATAGCTTTAGCATGAAAGCTCATATATGCCGCATTTGGAATTTTATTCCTAGACCTGATGGTATTTTTGGAAGGATTGAATGGTGGAATACTACCATTCAATGAACCACTAAGGTGTTACGAACTCTAGGTGTTGAAGTTACAAAACGATGAAAATAGGCTAACTCTGCCTTGCAAAGTGAGCTATCCAAAGCCTGTCTCAGGATTGAAGCCTCTCCTTTCAACGCTATTGCTCAATCCCAAGTTTCTTCCATTCGGCATGAGCTAAAAAATGTTGATTTGTATGAAGCCAAGGGGTCTCAATTACGTGCTCGAATGCATTCGCTCAAAGTGGGGGACAGAGTGACCAAATTTTTTTTCAGCGCCTTAGACCTCCTGCTCAACATTCTCAGTTTCAAGCCATTCAAGTTGATGGGCAGATATTTAAAGATCTTTCAGACATTTTCAAAGTATTTGTTTCACATTATCAAGGTATTTTTGCTTCTCAACCCCTTGATGATGCTAGAATGCAAGCTCTTGTTGATTGTACCGTTGTTGTCCCCAACAAGCTTTCTCCCGAGCAAATGTTATTTTGTGACAATCCTCTTTCCCTGGAAGATCTAAAAACTGCCTTGTCACTTATGACCAATGATAAAGCACCTGGGCTTGATGGATTCCCATGTGAATTCTATAAAGAATTCTAGGATATGCTTGGTTTTGATCTCCACAAAGTTTATCTTGAAGCCCTGCAATGTGGTTCATTGGGTTCCATTATTAACAAAGGCAATGTTAAATTTATTCCTAAGTCTGGAGATCATGAGCTCCTCACCAATTGGAGGCCGATCACCCTGCTTAATGTGAGCTACAAGATTATTGCTAAAGCCCTTGCGCTTAACCTTAAATCTATTCTGCCTTTGATTGTCAGACCTAAAAAAACTGGCTTTGTTAAGGGAAGATACATTCTTGATAATGTTCTTGTTGTTTGGGAAGGTATGGAGTGGGCAAGAAGTTTCGAACAAGATGCTTTATTCATTAAGATAGACTTTGAGAAAGCCTATGATAATATGGAGTGGTACTTCATAACTGCCATGCTTCAGGCTCTAGGTTTTGGGCCAGTATTTGTGAGCACCATTCTTATGTTATTTCAAGATGCTTCAGTTGTTCTTACCTTGAATAATAGTCAATCTCAGTCAATTTCTCTTGGTCGCTCTGTGAGACATGGGTGCCCTCTTGCTCCATCTCTTTTCATTCTTGCTACAGAGGCTTTTGGCTATTTTTTGGCCCATAAGATGGATCAAGGATTAATCAAGGGTATTGCTCTCCCTAATTCTGACCGTCAGTTGGTCAATGGTCATTTTGTAGATGATTCCTTCTTAACGCTTCAAGAAGATGAGCAATCCCTTTCCTCGGCTATTAGTTGCTTAGAGGTGTTCTATTTAGCCTCTAGTTCTTCTATACAATGGAAAAAAACATCTTGTTTTCAGCAATCTCAATCTCAACTGCCACATTGGTTACATCAATTCCAATGGACTTGGATTAATCCAGGTGAGGTGTTTAAATTTATTGGAATTCATTTTGTATTTCATGGTTCCTCTGCTCAATTGTGGCAGTATGTTATTGATAAAGTGGAAAATAAGCTTTCTTACTTGACTAGTAAGAAACTTTCTCTGGTAGGAAAATTTCATATTTGTTCTAAGTTTTTAGCCACTACCCATGTCTATTATTCATCTTGTTGGATTCCATCCAAATATTGTTCTAAAAAATTGGATAAGCTTCTGAGAGACTTCTTGTGGGCCAAAGACTCTATCAAGCAAGATTTTCATCGGGTAGCCTGGGAAATTTGTTGTTTGCCCAAGGATTGTGGAGGCATGGGTTTGTTTGATTGACACCGAAAATGTCTTGCCCTTTGTGCTAAATGGATCACCCAATATTTAATTGGGGATGAATCTTGGAAAGTGTTGGTCAGGCATTGCAATTCGTCTAGTTTGCTTTAGGGGAAGAAAATTTGGAAAGGGGTTGGATTGTAATCCATTCTTACTACCCTTGTCCCTATTAAAGTTAAAGGTTATTTTCTCATTCAGAGTATTTGGAAAGCCTGGGAGGCCTTCAAACCCTAGCTTAGTTGGAAAGGGAGTTTTTGCAAAGCAGGTGCCTCTTTGTCTTCCATGAATATTTGGTGATCTCCTATTATCACTTGGCAAGGTTCTTCATTAGCTCTAGTGCAGTGGGTCAGAGCGCAGAGGTTCTATAAGCGTGGTATTGCTTCCATTTTTTATTTCTTCTCCCGACATGCCAGGTGTTGGATACCCTGGGAAAGTTTTCGTCAAATTCACAATTTAAATCCTGGTGATAGAGACACTTATGAGGTGGTTATTGATAGTATTCCGTTTTCTATTTGGAGCAAACTACATAAGCATTTTCAAAAACCCTGGTGGTCAGATTGGTGTTGGCCTAGGGAGCTTCCTGTTTTGCAATATAAAGTTTATTTTGGTTACAAATGTCTCACCCCACAAGTTCCAATGGTTGATAAGATCACTCTGAGATGGAATTTAGTCTCTCTTCCCTCCCAATGGAATAAGAGGTTTCGGATTGCTTGGGCTACTTATATTGAACCTAAACAAAGTTTTTTTGCTTGGAGTCTCTTACATCAAGGGTTACCTATTGGCAGTAGGCTCAAGAATATGGGTGTTCATAATCTCATTTGCTCGGTTTGTGGACAAGCGAAAGATTTACTGCATGTTTTTTGGTCTTGTGATCGGGCTCAGTCAGCTTGGGAGTGGCTTCTTGAAATTTTTAGACCTTTTATGCAGGAGGATTTTACTTGGGTGCATGCTATTTTGTGTGACCCTATTGCATTTTCCTTCAACTTGGATGTTGTTTGGAATATTTTTAGAATTGGTACCTTGTTTTATCTATGGAAGTCCCGGAATAGAGCTATTTTTTCTCAGCAAGATGTCGTACATGTCTTCTCTGTTGCTGATAAATATGATATATTCTTTGATTGTTGGTTACAGATTCAAGTACAGGTTAAAAAAGTATAGGTGGAGCTACAATACTTGCGTACCCTCATGTATCATTGGGGGAATGCACCCTGCATTATGAGTCATGTGCATCTTCCTTCCCCTTCTAGGTGGCAGTAATTTCTCGGCTTCTTTCTTTCTGAATGCATATTTAATATTGTTTTGGCAGTTGTTATTGGCAGTTTGTGGGTTGTTTTTGACACTCTTGTATACTCTTAACCACAATGGTTAATGTATTGGTTTACGGGGTGTGCTAATCCCACCCACCCTTTTTTGTATGATTAAACATTATTTTATGAAAAAAAAAAAGCTTGTGCTAAATTTTATCAAGGAGGTCAGTATAATAATAACATTCAACTAATTATAATGCATGCAAATTTTAATGATGGTGTACCTTGGTTTTCATTGCTGTTACCTTTATTTGGCTTGGTCAATATCCACTATTGGCTTCATTTGGTTGGTAATATTTCAATGGTTATGATTTGTTTGGCTGGTGATATTTGGGTGTTTATTCTCTTTCGATCGATAATATTTCATTGGTTAAGCTTTAACCACATCATTATTTTAGTCAGTCGATCAGCGTAACTCTTTTATTGATCAATGTTATTCTCCAAACGAATGAATTTTTGGTTGTTGATGAGCTTTTTGATTGATGTTATTTTATACCATGTGTTCATTCAGACACTTCTTCCTTTTAGTCGAGTATATTTTTATTTAGCCTTTGGCTAGTTTCTTACTCATTTCATCTAAGTTATAGTCTATGCTGACTTTGACCAAATGAGTTGACCATCTTCGACTGCTACATTTTTCGATTGGTTTGTTCTTGCACTCAGTCGGGAGACTTTTCAAACTATTGATACATTTTTGGACGATCAATGTATACTTTTATTTCTAATTTGATCAGTTTGTCAAATGGTCGGCCAATGCTTCCTTATCATCAGTCAAGTTTTCTTTCGAGTGGTTTTGCTTTATTTTTGTTAGCCGAATGACGGTTTTTATCATGCTGAATTCTATTCTCTTATCTTTTATTGTTGTCAAATGAATGCTTATTTAACTTATGGATTGATCATCAATCGATCGATCATTCTTTATCATTGAGCAAATGCTATTTTGCTTAGTTCTTAGCACTTTTTACTTTTGATAGTGATTTTTTGCTTGTCGGTTGGTTGATGACTTGCTTAGTTTTTATTGCTTAATAGATTGGATTAGTAGATTGTAATCCTTTTTTTAAAAGGTGGGTAGGGAACCTCTTAAGTTTTAATAAAAGGAATTTTTAAGCTTCTTAAGGGTGTGAGATAGTTATGATGATAAATGTAATTTTATCCATTTGATGGAGGATGACCAATCATGATGACAAATTTGTTTAAGCATTTGAAGGCTTTAGCAATTATCGAAGAAAATTAATCCATGAGATTGTTTTGAGATGATTACTTGCTCGCAATTTGACTTGTTCATTAGCATATCACAACACATGGATCTTTTTTAATGATCTTCAAAATTTTAAAATTATGGGTACATTCATGTTGTATCAATTTTCGCTACAACATAGGCTCTGAGTCGGACAGATGAAAAAAACATGAGGCATTTGAGAAATTTATACTCTCTGGTTATTAACGAGACTCAATGAATTGAATTGGACCTTAATCTACAAGAGGAAAATTGCAAAAGTAAGAAAAACAAAACAAAGCATTTTAAACAGTCTAAAAAGAACAATCCTTGGTCAGGTAAAATCAGAGGGTTTGGTTTTAAATTAGGTGAACTTTCATTCTTAAAGGTTGGTTGCCTAGAAATATCTCCAAAGTGGTTTTTAGATAAAATCAATTAGAAGTTACTATCATAAGAAGATTGGGCCTAAAGTGTGTGCTTGAATATTCTTTTTATTTTTCCTGTTCAGGAAGAATTTTCATCAGTTTGGAAAAAGTTAGGCCTATTAATGATTTCACTCTCTTAAAGATATTCATCTTGTCACTGCTCCACATCCAGTCAAGCGTATATAGCTCTAGTGGAGATGACCTTGATCCCTTATAGAATTGCTCTACTACCAGCCAAGATTCTATAGCCCCGATAGAGGTTATCCAGATGGCCCCAAACACTTGCCCAATTTGCATTATTGAGATTTTTCTTCTTTTAGGAATAATTTTGATAAATTGCTAAATATTTCAGAGTGTGCTTTCAAGGTTGAGGATCTTTGAAGGCTATAGTACGGAGTGTAATGGTTTTTTGGCCTAATTGTCTGACCAAAGGTGATTGGATTCCATGATTTTGGAATTATTTTAAGGTCATGATAATATTTGGCTTTGGCCTGATGTGTCAGCATTTCCAACTTTTATCTGTGGTATTTCCAACCTTATAAATGATTACTCAACTCCTTGCTTCTTGAATTGTGTTAGGATTCTACTCCTAACCATCATCCTAGTCACTTATTTGTTAATTATTTATTAATCTCTTTTTCACAAAGTTGTGACCCTTGGTCACAACTCCACGCACATAGAAATAAGCACTCAACTTGATGTAATTTATCATCAAAGAAATATATATTCATTTTACATTCCATTGGGTGGTCTTCCTCCAATTTAACAACGATTCCTTTATAACAACGATTCATTTCTTATTTTTACATTTTACCTTATTCCTCCGATTGGTGTCTTAACATTTGGTTTAGAGCCATCATCCGCCTGCCACTGTTTACCCTCCGCTACCATACTCCAACGAACACTGCAAACAATTTTTTTTACCCTGATACCTTCTGTTGTCCTCACCTCTTCAACGCCTCAAAACAAACACCCACCATAATAGTTAATCCACTCTCACCGCTGCCATAAGCTATGAACGAAAAATCATTACCTCAACTATTATAACAGTGCCCGATCTAGCCATCAAATTGTCATCGTTCTAAGCTTTTGGCGATCCCACGGGCATCTTGCTATTTATACCGGGATAGAAAGCAGACGAAATCAAAAGGCTCTGCAAATAGGTCGAACGCTGCAAGCTCCGTTTTACGGTCATAAATCAAACTGACCAAGAAAAATTAAACAAAAAAAAAACCTTATAAAATATTTTAATTAATTTTCTGACATGTTTTTCTGATGACTTATAAAACCAGATTTCATTTTTGGTTTAAAGGATCCACTATCTATCATCAATCCGCAGACCATCACCGTTCTACAAAAATTCGGCTTGGGTAACAGATTCATCCAATTTACCTTGAGTAAAATCATACATCAAAGACAAAAGCAGTTGAGACATTACATATAATTTGGAAGGTACTCTTCCTGGATATAGTGTTATCCTCCGTTGTCATGTGCAAAGAAAGACTTACTGTATGTGACTTACCATTATAAATAGCAGCATAGAAATTGAAATATATGCCAAAAGGTACAATAGTCCATGATACTTTAATAATATATAGTATCTAATCAGTCTTCTTGTAATCATGTATCCAACAAAGCTATATGTACGCACCTTATCATCACAATGTTCAAGATCTGCATGTACGTCATTTCCACTTTTTTCATCACATAAGGAAGCATCTATAAAATCTACCAATTCGTCTATAAGAGTAGCAATCCCTGCAACCCAGAAAAATAATAACATTATTATCCAATATTCACATGTATGAATCAAAAATACCCTAAAAACACAAAAAGACAACCTTTGTACTTATACAAAGATTATTCCCCACAGAATAAAATCACAGGAAAAAAAGGATATATCCACTTCAGAGAGCAAAGTGAGAATAAGATGATATAAATGATATAAAAATACAGAAGGTATAGGTTCTCAAATACAAAAAGGGAATCAATAGTTAAATTTGTAATAAATTAAGTAAAATCACTGCAGTTGAGAGAGAGAGAGAGTTCTTCAAAATGATCACTAAAGTATGAAATAATGCTAATGACATCAAATTTTCACTACTTCATCCCAAATGTCTTTTTTTGCGATGATTGAATCTCTCTAAGTACCATCTTGCTTCTGACTATTGTGCAACAGAACATTGTTTGCTGAGATGTAATTATTATGTATAGATATCTGGCTTTGGGCCATTGATATTTTGATGACCATTTCTTGTCAGCATTTATACATATATTGCTACTTAATTTGTTGCTTATGTGTACAAACTAGAACATAAAATTATGGTAAAATATGCAATTGAAGTCACCTTAGGTAGAGATTTATAGTCTTCCCCGATGCTGCTAATGGGATGAAAAATTACTCCTAGGAGAGAAGAGCCCGACTTTGCATCTTTAGGATCACAGTTCCAATTTGCTTTTGGTCCATATATATTTTGATGGCAAAGTAAGTTTCAATCTGATGAACCCAATTATCTAATCCTTTCTAGAATTTTGTTCTTGTTATACAGTATGATGATTGGTTTGGTCCCTACCTTCAAAATATTGCTAGATGTGAGGTTCATAGATGAAGACCATGAATTGATGTTTTGAGGCTATATAGCTCTCGTATTACTTATGGGCGTGAAACACTACTTGCACCATTTAAATCTATTCATGGGAATTTAGGATGCAAATTTCCTCCTATACAAGGACCATCTCCTTTGTGATCATCTAAATACTCATGGGTATTCTTATAATATATTTTCTTCACTATCTGAGATGAATTGTCTCTGCTTGTCTAGCTGAATGCTGACTCTTTGAGCCACAAGCTACAGAGCCATTTTTTATCCTTACTGCTGATCTATTCAGGAGGGAATTTTTGTGGTTGTTAGTGCCCTTCATTTTTGGGTCAGGAATCTCTATGGCTCCTTTCTGGGATTTTGAGGGCAATTCAAATGTTGTGTAATTTATAGCTTCTGGATTTTTTGCAGTGATGAATATGGAAGCCAACAATTTTTTTCCGCTCTTGTGCATGCTAAAAGCACACTTCAAGTTGTTCAAACTCAGAACAGACAATAGACAGTCAAAGGGAGAGAACAGGACGCATATCAAGATCATAATAGAGAACAAAAGACACAACTTGCAGGAATCTCTAAGACATTATGTAGGCCTCAAATTTGATATGCTAACATTAAGAATTTGGGAAAATCTGCCAAGAACCCTGAATATTCTGATAAAAATATTCTGACCACAATCAGAGCACCTACGATTCTTGGATTTCTTGTCTAGAACCTCCTTATTGTTACAAAAATGTTGTTAAGCACTTTGGCATATTCTAAAAATAGTATTCTGAATTTCTAATGACAATGTGAAGGTCCTTCAAGCATGACTTACAGATCATAGCTCTGGCATTTGTTCAAAGCTGGGGGCCCAAATAATGGACACCCAATGATGTCATGAAACTCCTTAACATATTGAGGCATGCACATCCCATTGTATTGAGAGATGTTGATGACTAGGAATCCATACCAAAGTCTCACCAAGTGGGTCACAACACTCAAAGCAAATGGGGTCTAAGCTTTGACACGGACTGGTGCAACTTAGACATGGATATTATGCTTGAAACGCAAGGAAAGCAAATTAAATTATCCTCCACCATGCCTAAAGGTCAAAGCTACTGTCCATTAGGAATCCATCCAAAATTATATCCATCAATACAACTCATTAGTTCAGGTGGTTAAAGGCAAGAATGCCCTTGTAATTTTTGAGCTTGTGGTCCTAGCCTAATTCAGTGGAGAATGAACATGCCAAGCCAAGTAATTTAACCTCTAGGTGCAAGGCCCCCTCAAAGTCTTCTGTTCCTATGGAAATGGGGTATATTTTCCTGAGCGACACCCTAGACCCAAGGACATTATTCTTAACAAGGACTGGATGTTCCTATATCATACCCTTATCATACATTTTTTTCTATGGAAGATAGAAAGCAAGCATTGACAACTGGAAACAAAAATAAAAATATTCTTCCAAATAAGACCAATCTAGACGAGGACTTTAAACAAATCCAAGTAAAGGAATTGGAAAATTCTTGTGAACAGGTTATGGTTGCGAAGAAGGATAACAAGTAGAGAGTAGTTAGCAACTATAGAGGAGCAATAATAATTGAACCATTAAGTTTGGGTATGCTACAGTTCAAAGCTGAATAATTACAGAATTTGCATCTATACCAGTAATATGACTGACTTGCAAGCCTGATATAGCCATCTCCGAAAAAGGAGCATCTCCGTCAGAAGCTCTTGCCATTGATATCACTATTCAAGGAAAAAATGGGTCTATTAGAAATAAATATGACGATCAATCATATGCAAAGTTTGGGACTTAAAAAAAAAAAGAGCACCCATAGTGGTGTAAGTGCAAGGGAGTTTGTTCTTGATAAGTTGCATCAATTCCCACCTTTGACTCCATTGGTTCTCCTACTGAAATCATACCTGCATCATAAACAACTCAACAATGATATTAAAATGGTACAAGAACATGAGCACATACTATTAGCAAAACAGAGGATGAAGAAAGATTCTCACTTCAAGCTTTGAGGACAAAGCTCTTTTTAAGGAGGGTGGCATGTTAGGATTCTACTCCTAACCATCATCCTAGTCATTTATTTGTTAATTATTTATTAATCTCTTTTTCACAAAGTTGTGACCCTTGGTCACAACTCCACGCACATATAAATAAGCACTCAACTTGATGTAATTTATCATCAAAGAAATATATATTCATTTTACATTCCATTGGGTGGTCTTCCTCCAATTTAACAGCGATTCCTTTATAACAACGATTCATTTCTTATTTTTGCATTTTACCTTATTCCTCCGATTGGTGTCTTAACAAATTGCCATACCATCTGTATTTAATTCAGATGCATTCTTCTTTTAAACAACCAAAATGGAGGTCTTAACAGATAATTCAATAGAGAGATTTACAAAAAAATCTAAGACTTATTGACAGCCAAAGGAAAGCAACATAAAGAAAAATAACTTGAAAGGCTCACAAAATAGACACACATTTTTTTATTATTATTTTGGTATGGTACCCCGATGGGGGTAATATAATTTGAGATGTTGGCCATTTATCAGGATTTTCATGAGATCACCCTCTAAGGTCTATAACCTGTACGTGTTTGGGCCAATGATCTGAACTATTTGGTAGGGGCCTACCCATTTGGGTTTGAGCTTACCTTTTTCTTCATGTTTCTCATTTTTGGGGTCCTAGTAAATGATTATGTCCCCTTCAAAGAATGAAGTTCCTTTGGATTTCTTGTTAAAGAGTTGCACTATCTTCTAGGTTTGTTCAAACATCTTATCCAGTGCATTTCTTCTTTCTTCCTACAATTGTGCAATCTGATCTAACCTCCTCTGTAAGGCATTGGGATTTTCATGATCTTGCAGTAATAAGGACAGGGCTATTCTTTCTGTGCAAGGAGGTAGCAGGGATTTTTCTCCAAATACCATTTCATATGGAGTTTTACCTGTGTTTCTCTTAATAGATAATTTGTCTACCCATAAGGTAAATTTTAACTCACTATCCCATCCCTTTTTATTCTTGCCCAATGATCTTTTAATTTTGGTAATTAAATTTTTATTTGATGACTCGACTAGACCATTGCCTTGAGGATAATAGTTAGCTGAATGAGAAAGTTCAATTCCATATTTTGCACAGAACTCTATCATTTCAAAGGAAATAAAGTATTTTCCATTGTTAGTTACCAACTTCTTTGGGGCTCCAAACCTAGTTAAAATGTTTTCCTCTAAGAAATTTATGACTACCTTAGTTGTTGAATTTCTCAGAGGAGCTACTTCCACCCATTTAGTAAAATAATCTATTGTGGTGATGATCCACTTATGTCTACCTGAGGAATTCAGATTTATTTCACCAATAAGGTCAATTCCCCATTGTGTGAAGGGTGCCTCTATGATTACTGGTTGGAGAGGCATTGTTGCTAACTTTTTCTTCCCTACAAACACTTGACAATTATGGCAGCTTCTTACATATTGATGAACATATTTGAATAAGGAAGGCCAATAATAACTTGCTCTCATGATCTTATTTGTAGTTGCTTTTGGGGTGAAGTGACCCCCATAGAATCCATCATGAAATTCCACTATTACTTCTAATGTTTCTTTTTCAAACAAACACAACAATAATACCCCGTCTGGGTGTTTCCAATAAATTTTACCTTCTTGAGTGTAATATTTCTAAGCTTGTTGTTTGATTGACCTCATTTTGTTTGTAGACATACCTCTAGGGAAAGACAAGGTTTGAAGGTACATTAATATATCATCATACCATTTGCATTCAACATTATTTGTTCTTCTGATGTCATGCATATCATCAACTATGGCAATGTTCTGCATGTCTTCCCCTTCTTTATTAGCCAGATACTTAGCTAGACCTTGTCCTCTGATTATTTTCACAACTTTAAATTCTACATCATATTGTAGCAATTTGACCATCCACTTAGCAGGACTAAGTATTGGTTCAAGTTGGGTGAAAATATCGTTTATAGCAGTAAATGGAATACAACATATAATTTTGTTTGAACCAAATATCCCTTTAAAATGTTCTAGAGCCTGAATCACGACATATGCTTGTTTCTCAATCATTTTAAATCTCAGTTGAGCTCCTTTGAGTCCTTTACTCATAAAGGCTATGGGTCTCTCATTCTCTTCATCATCCTTTTGGGAAAGGACTACAGTAATGGTATGTTCATAAGCGAATGAGTAAATGTTAAAATTCTTTGAGTAATCTGGATAGTTCAATACTGGGGCAGTGGTGATAGCATCTTTAATTTTTTGAAAAACCTCAAGATTCTCCTCTATCCATTTGATGTCAGTATTATTTTTAATCATGTTGTTGATGGGTTGAGCTATTTCAATGAAATGTGGCACAAACCTTCTTACAAAATTAATTTTACCAAAGAATGATCTGACTCCTTTCAGATTTTTAGGGGGAGGTATCTTGGCAATAGCTTCTACTCTCGATGGGTCAATGTTGATTCCCTTTTCTGACACTATATGACCTAAAATTTTTCCCTATGTTGCTCTGAATATACATTTATTTGGATTCAAAGATATTCCAAATTCTCTACATCTAGCAAAAATTGTGGCCAGATGCTCAAGATGATCTTCAGGGTTTCTAGAAAACATAGTTATGTCATCTAAATAGACAATAACTATCTTGAACATCAGTCCTTTAAAAGCAAAGTCCATGGCCCTTTGGAATGTTGCTCCTACATTCATTAATCCAAATGGCATTCTCAGGTATTCAAAAGTGCCCCAAGGGGTAGTGAAGGTAGTTTTGTATCTATCTTCAAGATTTACTTGAATCTGGTTATATCCTGAGAATCCATCCAGTAATGACATTCTAGATGAGCCTACTATAGCTTACAATAATTGTTCCATGTTGGGCAAGGGATAATTATCTTTGAGTGAACTTTTATTCAAATTTTGAAAATCAACACAGAGTCTAATCTCCCCATTTTTCTTCCTTACTGGTACTAAGTTTGCTATCCAGGAAGAAAACCTTACTTTTCTCACTATTTTTGCATCTAGTAATTTTTGAACTTCCTTTTGCATAACTGGATGCAAGGTGGGATTGAATTTCCTCTATTTTTTCCTGAATGGTTTAGCATCCTCTTTGAGGGGAATGATGTGAGTCATGACATCAGTTTTGAATGTTTTTAGATCTTCATAACTCCAGGCAAAAGATTCTTTATTCTTCTTCAAAAAGCTAATGTATTGTTCTTTTTCTTCTTTTGGCAAGGCCTTATCAATCTTAACCAATATGGGCTCCTCATCTGTTCCAATATTTATATCATCAACTTCTATTTCTTTGAGGAGTGGTTTGTATGCCTTATCAAAATCATCGAATAAGCTTTCTAAAGAAACTAACCCCTTTGGGATTCTATTGGTTTTGAGTTGAATTACTTCAACTGGTTCTCCAATTATATTTTTCAAATTTTCTTCATCTTCCTCCTCACATAAAACATCTGAATACATGTTTTGGAGGGTCATAAAATCTCTAATATCCACATCATCTTGAAACACTTGTAGGTATACAACATTATCAGGTACAAAGGGTTTGTACACAGAGATGGTTGGAAATATTTCCATATATTCTGTGTCAATTTTTGGGTAATCTACACCTGAAGCGTTGATTGCTAATAGGTCTGCAATGTGGTTTTGCTCTCTGGGAATGTAAGAGATGTTAAATGCTAGGAATTTATCAATTTCAGCTAAGACTATAGATTTGTATTGTTTCAACCTAGGATGTTTGGTTTGATACTTTCCTTTGACCTATTGTATAATTAATTTTGCATCTCTAGTAACAGTCAGAAAATTGATGCCCAGTTCTTTGGCTTTTCTTAGGCCTAACAGTAAAGCTTCATATTCAGCCACATTATTAGTGCATGGGAATTCCAATATGTAAGGGATTCCTAGATAGTTTCCCTTAATATCTGTTAAATTTACACCAACACTTGCTCCTGTTTGAGACTTTTCCCCATCAAAGGATATGGTCCACATTTCTTGAGTGAGAACTCTATCGGATTCTGCATCCACTAGTTCTCTGGTTTTAGGATCCATATCTTTTGCATCAGGGACCTCTAATAGAAAGGGATTATGCTAGATCGAGTATACCCCCATTTCTTTCTCCTCTATAGAATTGACCAAGTTAACCATAGTGTCATCTGATTTTACCAGTTCCACTGAATATTTGTTAAATGGTTCTCTCCTTAAGGTCATATTTTCTTTTCCTGAAATAGGGATGGTGGCATAAGACCAATCTAACTATATAGAACCACCCAACTATTCTGCCTAGTGCCTACTTAAAAGTAATGAGAAGAAAGGGTCCACATCAACTACTACAATATCCATCACTATGCCTTTCTTAGGATATTGATCTAAGAAGACCAATAGGCCAATGATAATTCCTACACAAGGTATCTGCCTACTATCCATTACTGACACATGTGGAGATTCCCTAGTACAAATTAGTCCTAGTTGGTCTGCTATCTATTTGGGCATGATGTTATGGGATGCACCACTATCTAGCATGCAATTGTGAATGACATACCTTTCTCCTTCATCTGAGTTATATCTAAGGGACACATAAAATGGTCTAACATATGAGGGTGTTCTAGTCTCATGATTAGAGGGCTTGACCATATTACAAGACTGTGTATATTTTTGTTCGATCAGGCCAAATGCTTTACAAACCTGTTCTCTATATTTTTGAATATTCATTAACTCACCAAATGTGATGTTAAATTTCTATTTACTTAGTTCCGAACCAACATCAAATTCCATCTTCTTGACATCTAGTGTTTTGGTACATTCCTCATGTGGTAATGATTCATTTATTTCTACATTTTTAGGAACAATTTTGTTTTGATTTTTTTTCTTTTTTTCTTTTTGTACATTATTATTTATAATAGGTTGTCCCCTAGTCTCCTTGCTTGAGATTTTATCAATTTTATTAGGTACAATCCTATTTCTTAAGTTTAAGGCATTTGCTTCTAATTCTTCCACCTCTTGTGCTGTTGGGATTAATTTCCCTTGTTTCATTTTATCATACCTAGTTTCTTGTCCTCTTTGTAGGATTTTTGTGTTTTCTACAACTAGGATTTTAGGATGGTGATTTGAAGCATATAAATCCATATTTTCCTCAAATAACCTTTCTCTAGATTCATCTTCAAGAGTCCAACATGTGTTAATTCTGATATCTTCTTTGGATTCATCCTCTAAGTCTACGATATTATGCATACCTAGATATATACCACAACAATTTGGGTTATGAGGAGCATCACAGGTTGAACAATAATAGGGAAATTTTTCTACTAGGTTGATGGATGGTATGGGATTTGGAACTGAGTCTTGGTCCTTCTCCGTTTCTCTCTTCTTCCAACCATTCCCATTATTTCTATTTATGTTCCCTTCATCAGAATGATTGTTACCCCAGTTCCTATTAAAATTTCTCCTAAAAGGTGGCCTGTTGTCTCCTTGTTGTCTGTCAACTTGAGGGTGAGAAGTTTCACCATTGCTCTCTTTATTTCTTTTTATCCTGGCTAATCTATTGTTCATTGTGTTAAACATTTCTATCATTTGATTAGCCAATTTCTCCATGGGGTCTTATTTAGTTCTCTTCTATAGGTTGAATCCTACCTTCTTAGGTTTCCTATTAGGATGACTATCCTCTAAAGAGTATGGTTTCATTTTTCCATTGTCTAGCATATTCCTCTCAATTTCTATGGCTTTCTCCATGCACTCATCTATGGTAGTAACCTATTCTTGTCTTAACTCATAGTTAAATTCTCCTAGGAAGGCATTTTTATAAAAATAGATTGATTGTATATTGTTTGGTCATAGATCAGTGGGAATTTTATTCTTGGCTTTAGAAAACCTTCTATTAAAATCACTTATTGACTCATTTTATTTCTTTTTCATGGTTTCTAGGTCTGTTAATAGTGATTGTTCATTTTTTCTTTCACCAAACTTCTTTAGAAAGATAGTTTCCATTTTAGAGAAATTGGCAATGTCATTATCTAGAAGGGTATTAAACCATTCTCTAGCATCTTTTTCTAAGGTTTGGAGAAACATTCTGAGTATGATATCTTCATGTTCTACTTCTATATTTTCCATGGCATACAAGAAGCTTTTAACATGATCTTCTCTGGTAACTACATTGTTTCCTTGGAATTTAGGTAAATACTTATGAGCTTTACTGGGAAGATCATGTAGCGAAGTCAATAATTGAAATGGCCTATATCTATTGGTCCTCCATAACTGAATGTTAGGTGGTGTATTGGCCATAATAACTACTGGAGGATTTTTATTTGGATTGACAGGAATCACAGTAGGAGGTGTAGTATTAATTCCACTGGGAACAATAGGAGGTGTTTCAAATATACTTTCTACTATAACAATATTTGTATCAGAACCTTTTGGAGATGAACTAGAAGGATTAGTTCTAAAAAATACCTTTGGATCTAAGAATTCTAGATACAGCTCCTGAAAGGTTCTTCTCGTTCGCACCAGCACATTTTGTTTCCTCTTTTAATATTTTTAATATTTTTGGATTTGATCAGTCAAAGTCGCCAACACAATGTGTGCAGAAGGAACAAATGTCTAGTCGAGATTTCTCGACTTATAACACTCTCAATCACTCAGGGTATAATCTTTTTCAAGAATAAAAAAAATCAAGAAACTTAATAAAATCAAGATAATCAAGAAAATGATATAACCTCTTGTTTCTTGAAAAATAAAATTGGAAACTGCATTCTTTTAATATTTGATTTCTATAAGTGCAAAGGCTATATAAGGTTATTTAATTCTAAGGTTATTTAATTAATTTAAAGGATATATAAGGAGCTAAAACCTTAGATAGATTATTGGGAAGAGGGAAGAAATTAGAGAGGGGAGGGCTCTGGTCCCTCCCCTGCTCCCCCTCCCATGGCTCCTGGTTCCTGCCCAGTCCCTGGCTTAACCCAGGTCATCCCTCCCGGGAAGTGGTTGTTTGCAGATGATCTCCTGGGGGGAGATCCTTCTCCACTATCTGCGCCCCTCCCGGTCGGCTAGGGTTTCCTTGGTTGTTTTTTAGATCGGTGCTTCCCGGGGATCCCTGTTTGGTTGGGGATCCCTTCCCTTTTTCCCTCAGGCTTCCCCCTGGGGTTTTTTGCAGGTTATTCGCATGGATCTGGTCCCCTACATTTCTCGGTGCGGTGGAGGTGACGGTTTAGGGTTTGGACAGCTTCCCATTTTTTCTTGTGAATCCTCGGCGGGCTCTGTGCTTGGACGAGATTCTTGGTCCCTGCTGCTGGGATCTTCTTCTGTTTTCTCGAGGCGGGTTCCTTGTGGTACAACTCTTTGGTCACTTCCTGATGGGCTGGATCCTCTCTGTGCTGGCTATCAGCTTCCTACAGGATGGCTCTCGTTGAACGGAATGTTTTACCGGTGGGCGGCTGGTTTCTCCACAAGGTGGGATCCGCCAAATCCGCCGATTTTCCCGCGAGGCGGGATCCTTTCTTTTCTGCTGGTTTCTCGGATGGCGAGATTTCCCTGTTGCTTCCCGCTAGGCGGGACTGTTTGTGGTGGTTTTGACTGCTTCCCGCGAGGCGGGATTTTATTGTAACGGTTTTTCTTTGCTTCCTGCTGGGTGGGATCTTCTAGATGGTGGTTTTTGGCTACTCCCTGCTGGGCGGGATCTCCAAAACTACTTTATTTCTTATTTGTTTGTTTCCCGCTGAGAGGGATTGTTTCATGCTTACTCGTTACCACTTGGGCGGGATTTCTTTTTGGTGTTCAGTTTCAAGGGATTGATGCCCTAGGCCCATTGCTTATGTAATCAGGTTTTGGGATCCTTGTTAAAACCCATTGTAAATACAAACACTACTTACCAAAAAAAAAAAACCTTAGATAGATTATCAATGATTTAGAAATCCAATTAAATCAAGAAGTTTATATTAGTAAGTACTTATTCAAAGTACATTACTTGAGATTCTAATATCAAATATTTGCAAATAATTAAACTTAGAGATATAAGGGTTTATACCTTAGAAAATAAATTATTATATTGCAAATATTATCAATTTCTAAAATTCCAAATTAAGGAGAAAACTAAACCATTGAGAATTATAAAATTGAAAGAACTTCTCATTGAATTGCTTAAAAAGTTGGAAATTTCTTTCATACTTGTATCTTATACAAATTGAAGGGACAAAAGGAATCCAACTATAGAGTCTTGAATTTAGAGAACATCATCACATTGAAAGTGCATTAAAATTATTTCTAGATTTCACAGATAGGGAGAAATAAGGTGAAAATTAAAAGTTGAACATTAGGGATTCAACTCAAATATAATCTAAAGAAAGCTAAGTACTTTATCAAAACTATAGTACAAGCAAAACACTAGAGAGATGTAAAGGAGTTCTACAAAACTTAAAAATTTGAAAATTCTTATCAAACTTGATCACATACATTATACTAAGGAGATATAAGGTAGTCTACAAATATCATCATGACATCAAACAAATTCATTCTTACAAAATCCCAACTTCTTAAAGGACCTAATTACTCTTCATGAAAAAACAAAGTGAGGTCAATACTGATAGTTGAAAATATTTGGGATATAGTTAAAGGAGCAAAAACTAAACCTACTACAGGTGATAGTGAGATTCAAAAATTTGAAGAAAATGAAGCAAAAGCACTAATGATAATAACTTTTGCTATTACAGATGAAATACAACCTTATATTATTTTAGCAGAATAATATACTAAATCTTGTAAAACCTTAGCCAAAATATTTTAAGGAAAAAATAAATCCACTATCTTAAATCTTCAAACTCAATTGCATTCTCTGAAATTGAGTAGTGGTGAAAGTACAGAACTATTCCTAAGGAAAGTAGTAGATATAAAAGGGAAATTATTAACCTTAAGAGGAAATATAGAAGATAAGTTTCTTGTTCAAGTAACCTTGAGAGCACTTCCAGATAGCTACAAGAATTTAGTTACATCTTTACAAATCCTAAGTAAAGATACATATTTTGATGAGTTAGTCAATATTATTCAAGAATATGAAGCAAAAAATATAGTTAAAGATGAAATGACTAACAATGCATTAGTTTCAAAAGATAATCCATAGGGAAATGTTGTCTCATTCGCAAAAGGATAAAGACCATGGAATAATAGATATTACCAAGTTTGTAGGAAGAAAGGGTATAGTACCAACTACTACAGATTCAATCCTAGAAACCAATCATCAAGAAAATCAAACAAATAATGGAAGCCAACCACATAGGCCATTCCAACCAAGACAATATCAAATTTAATACAATCCATATCAACAACAATTTCAGCATCCATACACTTCTCAGAATCAATACAGTTATCCTCAATTGCAATATAAATAAGGAAAACAAAAAGGACACTTAGTTTAAGAAATTTAGGAACTCAAAGAATCTACAGATGAACATGAAGTTAAATATCTCATAGCAAAGATTGTATTTTATGAAGATACTAACTATTTACTTGATTAGGATACAAACATGAAGTACAATGAAGGAAGCAAGAAAGAAGAGCTCAAATTCTAGAACCAAAGTGAAGATCATATTGAAGACTAAAGTCTTCAATACCCAAATAATGTAATGCAGGGGGTGTTGGAGTATATTACATTATTTTGTACATGCCAATGTACCACCTTGGGTATTTGATTAGGAGAATATCTTAGATTAAGGTTTGAGTAGTTATTGCATGCAATGTAATAAATACACAAGTTTTAGAATGTGCAATGATGTAAATGTGCATGTAGTCCATATGTATATGAATCATAGGATAGGTAGTTGAAGAGTCATGGTCCAAGGAACATATCTCTATATATATGCCTTTGATATAGAGAGTGAGAGAGAGAGGAAGTATAGTGAGTTTAGTAGGTACAATGTAGCTCATTCATTTTTTATGGAGTGTTCAAGTCCTCCATTATATTATATTGTACTATTTTTGTGATCTTTCATTAGTGGCTATTTTATGAGTTATTGTAGAAGTCTCTCATATAATTTTCCTGCATATTATATTGCCATTATCATATAGTTAATATTGCTTGCTCATTTTAGATCTTGTGGTTGCATTTCCTTTAATATAGATCATCAAGAGCTAACACATTCATATGACAAAATATTTTAATCTTGTTCAGTGCTACTATATAATTATTTCACTTGTATGATGGTGGCTATTACTTAAATTTTATGATCATTCACCTTATTACTTGTATGATCAAAATCCCCCACTTGCATGATAGCCTCCTTTTTCTTCTTATGCATTTTTTATGTGTCTCACTATACGACCCTTCCTCAATGTTCACAAACAAATCAACATCTTCATCAACTTCTTTAGCTGCATTCCATCAATGTTGTTGTGTACCTTTTCAAGTGATTTTCTTCTCACAACTCTAGGTCACTAGGATTGATCCAAACTCATACAGATTTATGGTGGTGAATTAAATATTTTATAAAGTTGACTAAGCTTAAACAATAACAGTTCAATTATACCTTATGTATGACCAATGCCTTAATCCTTTGGGCTATTGTAGCAAGATTTAAAAACAATTTAATGAAAAATAGAAAGAATAGGGAAAGAGAGAATTGGTGTAATTACATTCATTCAAATATCGTAATAAACATAATAGTTGACCAATGAAATAAATGTTCACTATGCGTTCAAATAATGTAACTCATAATGAAGCAACACACAAAACTAAAACAAAGACATAATAGGAAAGAAGCCCATAATTGTATTAATGTTTGAAAAATATTACATGAAGAGTTGGCTTGAATATGCCATTGAACTCTTGAAATATTAATACAATAAATATCCTCATTCGAATATCATAACAAGGACCTTTCACTCTCCTATTCAAATATCATAATAGTCAAGTCTCTAGACCTCCGGCTCAATAGTCTGGAAATAATCTCAACTTCTTGGGTCTTTTCCTATCAAAACTTGCACAATAATGGAAAGAATAAGAGGTGGAAAAGAATAAGGAAGACAAAGGGAATACAACAACAAAGAACAAGCACTTGAGTATACCTCTTAGCAAAAATATGCTATGTCAAATCTCGATCCTTATTCTGGTTGTAGACATCCTTCTTATAGTTATTGCAGCTCTGGTACTACCAAAACTATTTTCATCTGAACTGTCCACTTGGTGTCATCTCCTACATTGTCATTGATTGGGTGTTGTACAACCTGTTATTTAGTTATTTCAAAAAAATAACACTCATTTTCAAAATTGGTTGAAGTCATGTCTAGTTGTCATCCATCTTCTCTTTTCCTTTCTCTCCCATTGTGGACCCTATGCTGCTTGTTGACTCAAATGTCATTTGAATTCTCTTGATTGCGTCCTTCTCATATTAACTTGCACCAATAAAATCGGCTATAAATATCCAAATTTCTTCATCGATCGCATTGAGTGTGTGAATCCTATCCAACACTCTTATTCCTTTGGTATTGTATTCTTTGAGGACTATCTGTATGATCTAAAAAATCTGACTATGTCCAGGGTGGTTGTTGATAAAGAGATGAGTTGATCAGATAGTTTATCTTCATCAATTTCCTCACAGGGGAATTCTCTAATATCTTTTATGACTAACTGACTGAACCCTTAAAACTTATGACTTTTTCATACTCTACTTGGCATCTATGAATTTTACCATCAATGGTGAGCACCTATTTGGACTTGATCTATTCGTACTTAGTTTTATATTTCTCATACACTAGGGAAATAGTTGCCACCTTTTTATCTGTTTTCTCTATTAGGGGTTTTATTTCCTTATTCGTTTCTATTATTGTCCCAAAATCTTTGCAACAATTCTCAATCATTTTTGCTTCTTTTTCTATGATTTTGACCATCTTTTCTTTATACTTGGTTGTAAGCACTAAATCTTGTAATGGTTTACTACCTAAAGGCACTTGTCCCTAATTCTTATTGATTTCAGCTTTTATCTTTTCATTCTCTACCTATAACAGTTCTGCTTTAGACTTCCAATTTTTCACTTCTTTCTCAATGGACAATGTAATCTATGCATGTACTTACACTCCAATTTTTAATAAGGCAATTGTATCTCCTCCTATATCTGCATCACCTGTTCTAAGATTTATTTGAATTGAATGTACTTCTTGAGTGGAAATGGTGATGGTAGTCTTGGAGGTAGAACTTGAACTTGTTGAAGGTGAACTTTGAACCTTGGTTTTGGTCTGAGCTTCTGTCACCCTACCTTCCATTATAGCTTCAATATGCTCTTCCTCCTTAGAAGTGAATTTTGTGAAATCCGCTCTTTTGAATAGAGTGAGGCTTATAGGCTCACCAAGGCCCATTCTAATTTTAGATCTCTTATGAGGGGGATATTTCAATATTTTAAGAATTACCACTTGGTAACCTCTAAAAATATCACTAAATCCTACATCTTTCTGTATTATTTCCCACATTATGGAAGAGATTCTAATCTCCTTATTGTTTACCATGAAAGCCACTGGTATTGCCTAGGGAAAGCATGTATCCATCTGTTGTAAGTGATGCGGGGTCATCAAAGTTACTACCAGGATTTCAATTATGAAGTGGCTCAGGGTAGCAGAAGCAAGCACAATCTCTTTTCCTTTGCTCATATTGGGGGATCGAGAAGTGGAAGAAGCACCAACTACTTCTTCTATTATTTGAGTTGTCACCTTAGTCAAGATCTTAATTTGTTCAGGTTCTAAACTCATAACCTCTGCAATGGGATCTGCAAAGTCTTCTAGTGGAATTACGGCCACTTGTGGCATTGTTTTATCTACTTTGTCATGTTTTATCTACTTTATCATGTATTATCATCCTAAGTTCTGTAGAGTATTTCTCTACCTCTTATGTACGAGTAGATGTCTTTGCCAGGTTATGATTATTCCATATGTCTTCTAGATTCACTCCGTTTTTTTGGACCCACAAAGGTTTTTCTCAAATTCATCATCCCTGTGTATGATCGGTTTAGGCTCAACAAAAATGTCCCTGTAATGGCCTTCAAGACCATACAGTCTCTAGGTGATTTATGTGAAATGGTAGGAATCCATTTTGGGCAAAGCCTTCTTCATTCCAAGATATCTTCTATAAACATATTACCCTATTTTCCTGGTGTAGTGACCCAAGGAATCCTAGTCTATTTTCTCTTCCATCTCAATCTAGATTCTACAGATTGCCTCACAATCTCTACGGTAGACAATGATTTTGGATATAAAGTGGGAAAAGCTTTGGGAGACAATTTTCCCCCATATGTCTTGATGAAACTATAGTGTTTAGTGAGAAATAAATCTCTAGCTTTCTTGTCTTCAAGATACTTGACTATATCTAGGCTCATTTTGGGGGTTTCTTTCTGAGTTAGTACATAATACATAGATGCCAAAAATATTCTACAAAATTTTTAATAAGTGGAGGTGCCATCATAAATGCAAGGCAATCTATCCTGGATAATTTCCCCTAGCACACCTCTTAACTAAGTAATTGCACTATCCTTGAATTGCTCAATGATAAAATGGATGAGGAAGGAGTAGTGTGAGAAGTGGGGCATGAAATCTCTATATTCCTTTATAGCCTTCTGCAATTATTTAAATTATATATCCATTGCATCACATATTATATCTTTCCATCTATACATTGGCATCCTCCAGGTCTTGTTGCACTACACTATTAGATACATAACTTCGATACTAATCTAGTTAAGGTCCTTGACCCCCATAACTACATGGATCATGTCAGCATAATCTCTAGCCCATTTGTGAAGCAATGACTTATGAATTGGAAATTTCGTTGACACCAGTTTGTCATAGTCGAGCAACTTTTCGTAGAAGGTGTTACCGATCACATGTTGGACCTGTATTGAGACTATCGTTGCATCATAAATCTTTTTAGATGTTTCTAGTCCAAACACCTGTTCAATCTTCTTTGGCATGATCCTTTAGATAGATTTGTTTCAGCCATTAACTATGGCTCTGGTTCTTCGGTCGTATGAAATGTCCAGCCATGATAGTAGCTTAGGAGAGAAATGCACTCTCGTATATAAGAGCTTCACCAAACTGGTCCTCCACTTATTACTACAGGTATTGAACTTATCTTTTTCTACGTACACCTTCTTAAAAATATTCTTCAACAAATGTTGTGGGTGTTGCCATTCTTTGTGCTTGATTGAAAATAGAACTCAGTGAGTTCTTCTTCACCTCATACTTACTCTATGATTTTCCTTGCATTCATCTTCTTGAATGACATCTTTTCATCTATATTCTTGACCCTTGTATTGGAGGTAAATTTACTAGAGGAAGCCATTGTTTGAGTCTTGGGGACTGGGCTCTTCGGCTCTATATTGTCTAAGAATAATATAAGTAGTGAGTTGCTTACTATTACTATCATATATTTAAACTAGTTTGCACATAAATCATCATTAATTTTGCACCAACCACTGTTTTATTTTTGCTATACTCATCTTGCCACCTCATTTCTCATAACATCGTTTGATCATAGATTATCACCTTCTAGTTGATTTACGTAACTAGTCACCAGCTCATAAACATGTCAGATTTTAAATTGTTTGATCAACACATGTTGTATTAAATATCATGCCCAAATAGATCTAAGGCTAAGATATGTAGTTGGCTTACATGCCTGTAACTTCCAAATTGGTCCATCGGTCGTGTCAACAAAATCATCATTGATTTGAGTTTCCCATCAGCTTTCTCGAGTGAGAGTCCATGAGATTTTATTTTAGCAAAACATCACTCCAATGGTATGGCATATCAACTGATGCTTATCATATATTTCGAGGTACTCATGCTTTAGCTATCATTGGTGGTTGATTTACCAATCAATTCTTTAATTCAATCAAGGCTTTCTGGTTTGTTGATTGTATGTTCTACTAGTTAGCCCTCAACCTTTGTTATATTTTTATTGACGTCCCTCTTTGATCTCACAGAAATGATGATTTCGTTCGCTTGCCATTATTGCTCGATTGAGTGGCTTAGAGTACACTCGTATGTGCTGCATTAAAAATATTGTGCTAACTTTTATCGAGGAGGTCAATATAATAATAGCATTCAACCAACTATAATGCATGTAAATTTTAATAACGGCCTACCTTGGTTTTCACTGATGTTACCTTTATTTTGCCTGTTCAATCTCCACCGTTGGCTTCATTTGGCCAATAATATTTCAATGGTTATGATCTTTTTGATTGACGATATTTGGGTGTTTATTCTCTTTCGGTCAGTAAGATTTCATCTGTTAAGATCTAGCCATGTCATTGTTTCATTTGGCCAATCATAGTGTTATTCTTCGATCAAATGAATTTTTGGTTGTTGATGAGATTTTTGGTTGATGTTATTTTATACCATGTGTTTGGTCAGTCACTTCTTCCTTTCAGTCGAGCATCTTTTTTTTCAGCCTTTAGCTGGTTTATTACTTGCTTCGACCAAGTGATAGTCTATGTTGACTTTGATCAGATGAGTTGACCATATTTGGTTGCTACATTTGGCTAGTTTATTCTTGTGCTTAGTCGAGAGACTTTTAGAACAGTTGATACATTTTCAGCCAATCAATATACACTTTTATTTATAATTCGATTGGTCGATCAGTTGGTCAGTCGATGCTTCCTTACCATCAATCGAGTTTTCTTTCGAGCGATTTTAATTTCTTTTTGTCGATCGAATGATGGTTTTTATCGCACTGAATTTTATCGGCTTATCTTTTATTTTCATTGATCGAATGCTTATTTAACTTGTGGATTGATCATCGATTGGTTGATCATTCCTTATTGTGATTCAAATGCCATTTTGCTTAGTTCTTAGCACTTTTTATTTTACGTAGTGATTTTTTGCTTGTTGTTCGGTTTATGACTTGCTTAGTTTTTATTGCTCGACCAATCGGATCAGTAGATCACAATCCTTTTTTGAAAAAGCAGGTAGGGAACCCCTTAAGTTTTAATAAATGGAATTTTTAAGCTTCTTAAGGGTGTGATATGGTTATGATGATAAATATAATTTTATCCATTTGATGGAGGATGACCAATCACGGTGATAGAGTTGTTTAAGGATTTGAAGGATTTAGTAATTATTGAAGAAAATTAATCCATGAGTCTATTTTGAGATTATTATTTGCTCATAATTTGACTCGTTCATTAACATATCACAATACATTGATCTTTTTTAATGACCTTCAAAATTTTAAAATTATGGGTACATTCATGTTGTATCAATTTTGGCTACAATAAATCCCAAGTCATTTTATTCTAATCTAAGTTTTATAGTAACCATATATTTTTTTAGCAATGGCATTATCTCAAGTAGTTATATTCCTCAACATTTACGAAGGACACCAAGGTTCAAATCTTACCAAGGGATACATGGATAATATCCAAATTTTGTTGTAATACCACTATATGGTGATGATGTAATACAAGTGGGGCATGTAGGTCAAAATGACTACATTAGGAGAAATAAGGTGATGAACCTCTAATTTTTTTTGAAGTATAGAGGATAGGCGCGAAATCATGATGCATCTTGATATCATGGCCAAAATAACCCGAAGGACCTCAGATTTTGAAAGTATTATGAAATCATGACTTGCATTGATATCACCTTTACAAAAGTACCAGAAGGCTAAGAGCAACAAGACATCATGAAATCATGACTTGTCCCTCTATCATGACCATGAAGAGTTGAAAGGACCTAAGGCAAAAAATTGGTGCGACATCATGACTCATCAATGTTTCATGGTCTCTAATGCCCAAAAAGGTCCAAAAGCAAAATATGTACATTGTTAAATTATGACTTGTCCTAGTTTCATAGTCGTAAAGGTTCTAAAGTGAGAAATATGAAGTGACGCGGCGATATTGCAACATACCCCAACATCGTGACTATAGAAAGCAGAAAGACTCCCAAGTAGTAGGAGAGTCATGATATCATGACCAGTTTATGTTTCATTGCCACAAGAGTAAATAAGAGCCTAGAGATAAGAAAGTGATGCGATGTCACAACATGTTCCTCTATCGCAGCCACTATGAAGTTACTACAAACAAAATATTCTATGAGTGGTTCCTATCTGACGTAGTTGTTATAAAATAAATGATGGCAAGCAATCTTGAAGAATGAAGGATGGATCAAATTCTGAGTTCACCTCCACTACCTATTCGTATGCATGGAGCATTAGCTTATAGTTGGAAATAAAAAATTCTATTCCATTTTGGGCCGATGGTGTTGCACGATGTTTTACCAGATTGGCCATCTGGCATGCTGTTGTAATAGTTTTTTAATATAACTATTTTTGTATTTTGTATATTTGAACCATAGAGGTATTATAAATAAGAGCAACAAACTCTTGTGAAAGGGTCAGCTCTTAGGCATTTACAAGCTGAATGTATAAATACTTTTGAAGGAGCAATACAATAATAATCTCTATTTGGCCTCTGGTTCAACATTTTGTAGTCAAATGTATGTATGAATGGATGAATTCTTCTATTTAGCTATTTGAAGATGCATGGCATTAATTCTATTTTTTGGATTCTTGCATATGTTTATTCGATAGTTCTAGAGTTAGTAATCTATGGATCTAGTTATTGATTAAAGATTAGTCTACATATGGAAAAACTGGTTGGTCTATTAGGAGGTTTTGAAGGTTGTTCTATTCATGTTCTTTGTTCATATTCTTGTTGTTGTCTAATCTGTACCACATCAAGTTCTAGCATTAGCTATATTTACATCTCTTTCAACACTCTTTACTCCTCCCATATTAGTTTTAGCAAGTTAGAACCTCAAAGGAACCAACCTTCTCTAGAGATTGAACCAACAAAGCTCTGCAACTTGCTCGATATTTCAATGTTGGCCATGTCTTGGGTGCAATAATTAACCATAGGTATATTTTGGACCAACAATTTTTGGCATGCCCGGTGGGACAAAATCCCACTATTCACACATTGCAGAGATTTGGTGTTTGTCTTTGCTTTGTTTAAATCTAAATCACCTGGTGACTCCATTAAAAAGACCAAATCTAGAAAATATTTTTATCCATTTATTGGTTTAATATCAAAATATATGAGAACCATATCAAAAAAAAATTAGAAGATCTATTGAGTTCTTGGAGCTGCACCTTGGTAGTCTTAGAGGAAACCCTATCCTAACCTCTAGATCATTTTCTTCCTCTTACAAAAGCATCCTCAGGAAGAAATAGTTGATTTCAATATCAGGTTCAGCTGCACATGGAAGAGGGTTCCTGATGGCCTCAGGCCTACAAATGAGCAAGCAATGTATTACTATCTAAGAGCCTTCAACTCAGATCTAGGCATGGCAATAAGGTAGTCTCAGGTATTCACCTTCCCAGAGATCTTTCAAGAAGCCCTCAAGGTAGAAAAGGACCTTATAACTATTGGGAGGTTACCACCTAAAATGATAATGCCTATATTTCCAGATTTTCCTCAAGTCCCTAGTATAGGAATAACTTATCCTACTATTGTTCCCATGGTAGATCTTCCAAAATGGCCTGGAACACTTATTTTCCCAACAATACAAGCCCCTCCTATACTTCCAACTTTACCTCCAATACCTACATTGCCTACTTTACCCACCTCTAATCCTCAACTTGTAATCCTCCTAGAAATACATATATCCATGAAGAATTTAACCAATGAAATCACCTCAATGAAGAGGTAGGAAGCTGAGAGGACTTTTCAACCAAGGAGGTTTCCACAAGTCTCAAAAGACCAACCTGCTTCAACCAGAAAATACCCAAAGAGGTCAGGTACAGTATATGCAAATCAAGAGGACGAACCATCTACATCCTTGATTGAAGTTGATTATTGGTGTTCCACATGTAATGATCCACATGGGAAAATTTCATGCATGATTCACCAACATCATGTGTAGAAGGTGGCTATTGAGAAAGTAGAAAGAACTATGAAGGGATAGGTTAATATGATAAGGGAAATAAACCATAACTTCATGATGCCATCAGTGGAGCAGGTTGTAGTTCTGACTAGGTTAGGGAAGAAACCTCTCCAAGTTGATCCCAACAAACTTAACCCTCTGAAAGTACCTTCAAGAGAAAATACCCAAACTGAAAAGGGTAGCTCCTCAGATACTACACTCCCAAAGTTATTTCAGAGGTAGGAAGCAAAAATTAGGAATGAGGTTGCATAGAAAGAAATTGAGACTCAGGATCAAGCAAGGGATAAATTGAGATACCCTTCCTTAACCAAGCGTCAAAGGATAGAAGCAACTCAAGGGTACAAAAATAGATATGACCCACCTATAAAAGAAAAAGATAGGCAACCTGATGCACCTATTTATAATATAGTGGAGGAATTAAGAAAGACACCTTCAAAGGCAAGTATGTATGATGCATTGTTGCTTTCAAGGCAGATTGACTTACTGCAGGAATATTTGAAATCAATAAAAAATAGAAGTAAGCCCCATCCTTAGTTGAATCTAGCTCAGGCCAACTCAATACCAGCCATAGGTAAGAACAAACCTCCTCCCTTCTATTTGTCTCTTCAAATGGAAGGATGGGTGGTACATAATTGTATGATAGATTTAGGAGCAGCAACCACGGTAATACCTAAGGCTGTGTGTGACATCATGGGAATGGAATACACCATAAGTAGCCTAGGATTTTTGTAGTTGGATGGCACTCCAATCAAGATTGTGGGAGTGATTAAGGATATTCCAATAGTATTGAATAAAATACCCCAGATTACAGTTATACAAGAGGTGGTTGTGGTAGACTTAGAACCCTACTTCAGAATGTGCCTATCAAGAGAATTCATAGCTAAGATAGGAGGGTATCTATCCCTTGATTACTCACACATGGAGATCCCATTCAAATGTAGAAGGATTAATATCTTCAATGAGAAACCTTCTTCCTTCCACATTGAGAAAATTGAAGAAGATGGCAAATAGACCAATAGTGTAAGTATGATTGTTGAAGAAATAGAGGGATTAGATCTAATGGAAGAAGTTCTAGAAGAGCTCCAAACTGAAGATCAATTCTCTTTAAAATATTTTAATGCTATGATTGAAATAGGGATTGGAACCTATTCAATTACAAAATCTCAAAAGGTTGAGCCCTCTAAATTGCCAAAGCAATTTTTCCCCACAAATCAAATCTAGAAGCTCTTCTTTGATGGTGCCAGATGTAAAAATGGAGTTGGAGCAGGTATAGTGTTGATTTCACCAATTGGAGATGAGAAATTTTTCTCCTACAGACTGACATGGAGCTACACAAATAATGCAGTAGAATACGAAGCACTCTGTTTAGGCCTAAGAAAGGCTAAGAAGCTAGGGGTTAAACAACTACAGATATATGGAGACTCAAAATTGATAGTGAATCAAGTCACAGAAAAGTGTGTCAGCAAGCAACATTACCTTAAAGCCTACAGGAATAAGGTATGGGATTTATTTGAAGCTTTTGAAGCTCTAAACATTAAAGCCATTCCTAGAGAGCAAAATACTCATGCTGACCTACTAGCATCAATGGGAGCCAATTTTTGTCCAATAGCTAATGTCATACAAAAGTAAAAAATAGTAAGGTTGATATATAGACCTTTAGTCCCAGACAAGGACACCTTCTGGTAAGTATTTGAAAATGATGAACATGTGTTAGATTTCTTGATACATGAGATGAATTGTTCAAGTGACCGAGCTTTAGAAGATGAAGAAGATGAAGGGTTGATTCAACTCAAGAATAATCACATACCAAAAGTTCTAATAACTCTTGAGAGTCTTTTTGACAATAGTGATCATCCACTAGGCCATAAGATAAAAGTTGATAAATAAAAGTATAAAGAAATGCAATTAGAGCCTAGAAAGATGATCAAGGTTGGGGTTCAATGCTCAGAAGAGGAGGCTAACCAAGTTCAAGAATTATGCAAATATTTCCTTGATATCATAGCCTGGATGTATGATGACCTTAAGGTGTACAACAAGGAGACTATACAACACACCATCGAGCTTGAGCCAGGGTCAAAGCCTTTTAGGTAGAAGCAAAGGCTAGTAAATCCAAATATAGAAGCCTTGATGAAGCAGGAGTTGTTGAAGCTACTCAATGCTAAAATAATCTACCCCATCAAGCACTCCACATGGGTTGCAAATCTGGTGCCAATCATAAAAAAAAATGGAGATATCATATTATGTGTAGACTTCAAAAATTTGAATAGAGCTTCCTTAAAAGACCACTATCCTTTGCCTCAAATAGATCAAATATTGCACATTGTAGCAGGAGCAAAGATATTCTCATTGTTGGATGGATTCTTCGGTTATAATCAGGTATGGGTCAAGGATGAAGATCAACACAAGACTGCATTTACTACCAAATGGGGGACTTTTGCATACCAGCGTATGCCTTTTGGGTTGTCCAATGCAGGAGAAAATTTTCAGAGAGCAATGGATCTAGCTTTTGGAGAGCTTGTGAATAAAGTAATAGTCATTTATCTGGATGATATGACAATATTCTCTCACAAGAAAGAAAAGCATGTTGAACATCTAAGAATGGTTTTCGAAAAGTGTAGGGAGTTTGGTATCTCCCTCAATCCAAAGAAATCCATTTTTGTTGTTGAAGAAGGAACACTCCTAGGTCATGTTATTTCTGAATCTAGACTAGCCATTGACCCAGACAGGGTAAAAGCCATGTTGGACCTTCCTTTGCCATTAAACAAGAAAGGGTTGCAGTCCTTCTTTGGATAAATCAACTTTGTGCACAAGTTCATTGTAGACTTTGCACAAATTGTAAAACCTATGACCGAATTATTGAAGAAGGATGCAGACTTTAGGTGGATAGACCTGCGAAAAGAAGTATTCAAGAAAATTAAGGAAGCAATTGCGCAAGCACCAGTGCTTATCAATCCATATTATTCAAGGGGTTTCATCCTATATGCCATTGGTGAGCAAGAGAGTTATGTTGCAGTTCTTACTCAGAAAGGGGAAGATAATGAGGAGAGACCCATTGCCTTCCTAAGTCAAACTATGCAAGATCATGAGGAAAGGTATAACTTCATTGAGAAATAGGTATATGCAATCATGAAGTCCCTAAAGAAATTTAGACACTTCCTATCCCAGAGCAAGATCCTAGTATATGTGATACACCCTGATGTTAGGAAATTTATAATACAGGGAGAACTTGGTGAGAAAAGGGCTAGTTGGGTGTCAAAAATCCAAGAGTATGATGTAGAGATTCACCCAACCAAGCTGGTAAGAGGTAAAACTCTATGCCAGGATCTAGCAAGATAGGCTGTAATAGAATATGTAGCATGTCAAGTCCCAGAATCCATCTAGGAAGATGAATAATTTTTAGAAACTTCAGATTGGGTTGATGAACTTACAAACTATTTTTAGATAGGAACATGCCCAAGTGGTCTGAATGCCTCACAAAGAAGAAGGTATAGGCTACAGGTCTTGAAATATACTCTGTTACCAAAAGGTCTATACAGAAAAAATCTGGATGGTGTTCTATTGAGATGTATCAAAGATGATAAAAAATAGAAAATCTTGGAAGAATTCCATGGAGGCTTATCAGGAGGACACTATTCAGGTAGAACCACAGCTCTGAAGATACTGAGGATAGGATTGTTATTGGCCAACTATCTTCTCTGATGCTTTCAAAGTAACCAGAACATGTGAAGAATGCTAGAGATATGTAGGAAGAAACAAAAATGCTTCCTTACCTCTCAAATCCATTCAAGTGGAAGAACCTTTCCAACAATGGGGTTTGGACTTCATAGGGGTGATAGAACCCAACTCATCAATAGGTCACAAGTACATCTTAACTGCTATAGATTATTTCACCAAATGGGTTGAAGCTATACCCACTAAGAAAGTTGATCAAGAAGTAGTGATGGAGTTTGTTGAAAGTTTGATCACCAGGTTTGGTATACTTGATGCATTGGTTAGTGATAATGGCCCATCCTTCATTGGAGTAAAAATTATTGATTTTATTGGTAGATATGGGATCTATTTGAAAACTTCTTCCAATTACTACCCATAGGGAAATGGCCTAGCAGAATCCACAAACAAGAATTTGCTTAGGATTCTGAAAAGAACTCTGAAATATAACAAGAGGAGTTGGCATTCATTAATAAATCAAGCATTGTGGGTGGATAGAATCACCATTAAGAAGTCTATAAACACATCCCCCTATGCTTTGGTGTATGGAAAAGAGGTTGTTCTCCCCATTCATATGGAGATACCTGCTCTAAAATTACTCAATCAAACTGATACTATAGAAGGAGATCCGATGGAAGATAGGTTGATGCTACTTTTATAGCTAGAAGAAAAAAGGGAACAAGCATATGTTCAGTGCCAGAAACACCTAGGGAAAACCAAAGGGTGGTTCAACAAGAAGACTACTTTTAGAAAATTCAAGGTTGGAGATCTTGTCCTAAGGTGGAATGAAAACAAGGCAAATCTAGGAAACCATCAAAAGTTTGATGTATTTTGGGAAGGCCCATTCAAGATAATTGCTAAGAAGCAGCACAATGCTTTCCAACTATAGGATGAGTAGGGAAGAATCCAACCTATCCCTATCAATGGTTTCCATTTGAAACTCTACTTTCACTAATAATTACCACCCCTTGTATTTTTATGTATCATATGTACTTTTACATGTTTTTGTGAAAACATCATGATTTCACGACATGTTCCAATATCGTGACAACATTGAATGTAGGCTTTCAAAGTATCAAAAGAGATGTGATTTCATGATAGGTTAGCATTTCATGGTCAACAATCAAGAGCCTAGTCATGTGATGAGAGGGAAAACTATTTTAAAATTTTGAAAAGGTTTTGGGAAGTGTGATGTCATTAATGCAGGGATGGCTATAATTCATCCAAAAATAGGTGGCACATGAGCAAAATCAGAAATGATATCTCTAGTAATTCATCAAGCAAGTGGCCACCCACTATAGTTATTGCATGTTGCCCTAATTCTAGTGTGAGCTCTGTATATGGTGAAGAAAACCCTAGCCACTCTCCATTTCATCGAAATATTTCTACAAAATCCTCTTCCTTCAATAGAGTTTCTTCCCTCACACCAATATTTTTAGAAAATATTTTTAGTACACCAATACCAAAGGTAATAGAAGCACCACAATGGTAGCTTCATCCTCAGCCATTGAAGTAGTGATGTAGATAGAATATGAGAAAAACATGAAATTTCAAGACAAGGATGTGAGAATTGCAGACACAGTGGTCACATGGAAGGGTGCCAAGAAACTCAGAAAGGACATTGAAGAGAGACTTTCTATAGGTATTTCCCTATCATGTCCTATTACTTTCCCTTTTCATTCAATGCTTTCTTGGTATATCTGCACCCCTATTCATCCTTACCCTGAGCTCATTCATGCCATAGCCAAGTTTTATGACCCCAAGCGCAAGATTATCCAAAATGCACAAGGGAGAGTCCTCTTTACTCTTAGTCCAAAAGTTTACATAGCTACCTTTGTCGTGGGCTTGGTCCCCACTCTAAAGCCAAAAATGTTCGATCCTGAGTGACCAAGCTAGGTACTATGCCCCGACCAACGAAATAAAAAATTTTCTAGAGTTGCAATTGAAAAATCCACCTACAGGGGAAATTTTCCAACAACTCCCATCCCCCTTTCTAAATTCAAGAACCCAAAGCTTTTTTCTATGTTGGTAGTAATAGTTGGGTTGCCTTCGGATGAACAAGTCCATGGCTAGCAAATTACCATAGCCCAATGCATTTCTAACCCTAAATTCTATGACACTATTGTTATGGACCAAAGCACTAGGCCCCTTTTCTTCGATTGGCCAACCTTCCTACACAAGCAAATTCATGAACAATTATCCAAAATGAAGAAGGGCATCCAAGTATATTTTAGATATTATTCTCATCTGGTCTGGGTCTACTTCTATTTTATGGCATGATATATTTCTTTCATACCTATAGTAGATAGAGATGATCAAAGAAGAAATCTACAAGAAGAAATCTACTAGTGTATTCATGGACCACTATGCTCTCTACATCTGAGACCTATTACAAATTCAACAAGGAATTTTGGGGGCCTACCCTAAAAATCATGCATAGAAAAATAAGTAGTTTATCCCCAAAGGTGAACCCTTTTTACAGAACCTGCATGCAGAGAAAGGATATTGGTTCATTTTGACTTAAGTATGATCATCAAATTATATGAGTTCACTAGGAAACCCTTTCTACTTCCTCATTATGTTCCCCATCAGCTATTTGTGATGGAGTATTGCAAATAAACCAAATACATCAATTTTGAACATGGTAAAAGGATAGGCAATAAAGGGGCCTTCATTCTACCTTTTTAGTTTGAAGGTATAGTTGTATCGAAGAAAAGGCACCACAAATAGGTTTCTTAGGTCCTGAGAGACCTAGGTTTGGTAGAGTTGCCACAATAATGGAGGTATGACCCTAATGATAAATTTGTAGAAATACTCTCCATCCTCAACAATTCTAAGCTCAAAAAGTTCCAAAAGATAGTCGGGGCATAGATAGAGAAACAAAGAAACAATAATGAATATGAAGAGCTCGAGTGGCATGTAGATTATAAGCAGTTGTTGCCTCCATGGCATGATTTATATGAATAGTTGGTGGACTATGACCCCAAAAATAATGAGACACGTGTTCTAGATGAAAAATCCATTCAAAAAATGCAGAAAAAAGTATCTTAATGGACTAAGGCTAATATTCATGCATGGTGGATCATGATGGTCCAAACCAATTCAATTACTTCAAGGTATCATCTCAAGAATGATGAAGACTTTTCTACTAGGTATGATACATATCATGAAACCTGGACAGAGACCATTGGAAACAAGATTACTTTAAGCTTTCATAGTACCCAGATAGAAGGATCTACAGTGACTAACACATATAAGGAAGTAGTCAAATATAAGGGGGAAATAACCACCCAAACCCAATAGAAATAAGCTGAAAGTGTAGCCCCTCCTTTATCAAAATAAAAATCCATTATGTACACCCCTATGCAAGAGCAATTGAAAAGGTATGCAAAGCACCCCCAATAATGTAAAACATGGGTTACACTAGAGAAGGTCTTGGAAAACATGGTCAAGGAATCATGATTTGATCCAGGTGCAAAAAAGGGCAAGACGGTTAGCTCTAGGGATAAGGAGATCTAAGGACAAAAGCCTCAAATTGACCACTCTAAAGTTTTTATCACCTGGTGGTGCAACTCTTCCCCTAGTTGAGGTAGCACAGTCACAGCCTCAACAATGGTATTCAAAGATGGATTTTGATGATGTCCCTCTCATTAGGTGCAAAAGTAAAACAATAATTACATCCGAAGAAGAAAGTGCATAGAAGAGAAAAAAATAGGAGGTTGTTGAATAGGAAATTATCCTAGAGAAAGCTAAAAATACAGAGTAGTTGCTTCAGCAACAATATGTGGTTACCTCTAGATATGAAGTAGTATAACAATAATTACCCATAGGAGGTATAGATGAACAAACACAACCACTACCAGTGGTACCAGGTATGAATTATCTTCCTATATCTTCTTCTCTCCCTCCTCATTCCCTAGAAAAATCTTCCTCCCTTTCTATTTCAAAGGATGTTCAACCATTTGCAACTCAATAACCTCCACCTTCACCACCTCAACAACCTCCACCTTCACCACCACCACCTATTTCGTCCATCCTAGCCAAAATAGTTAACATACCATCACTCCTTGCTATATTTGTTGTTTCTCTAGCAGTGTTCGCTACAACTCCTACATGTGTGGATTCCACCCTTGTGATAATCCAATTTTCCCTACTGTTCATTTCCCCCTATTACAGTAACTTTTGGCTTCCTCTATCGAGACTCATCCCACTATTTCCAAGCTCAATAAAATCAAGAAGACTAACAAGAATGCCTACGATTGGTGGAATACCCGATGTGCCCAGGCCTCCAAAAAGCCTTCCCATTCCCAAGAAATGCTTGCACTAGATCCAACCACCATGCAATGGACTAAGATGAAAATCATGTCGTTGGTCAACAAGCCTGAGGGAGAGATGACCATAGAAGATTACCAAATTGAGGTAATAACTAAAGATATTACTTAGCTTCCAATGTAGGATGAGTGGGGAATGGCCCAGGCTCATTTGGGAACTATTTACCTGCATGGGGAATACTTTAAGGAGAAGTTTACAAGGGCTGAAGAGACCATCAAAGAGCTTGAAGCAACATTAAGTGAGCAGAATACTATTGAGAAGGCCTTGAAGAATGAGGTCAAGAAATGGCAAGATAGATTTTAGGAGATGGCCAAGTACAAAAGGGAAGTTGAGGATGCCGCTAAGCAAAATCAAATTTTGATTGAACAAGTCAAAAGTCTTCAGTAGAAACTCCAAGAAGAGAAGACCAAGGCCATAGGATTCTCAAAGGAAAAGGCCAAATAGGTGAGGAAGGAGATATCTAGAGACATATTTAAAATGAGCCTTAAGGTATGATCGATGTTGTTATACATGGAATAAGTGAAGGAAGTGCTAGAGGTTGCCAAAGATGAATTCAAGGGGGCTGAAGGTTTCATGCAGTCAATATTGACTATAGCAATAAACATCCAAGCTCTGGCTAAGAGTAGATTTGAAAGGGTAGCAAACATAACCCCAAACAGAAGATGGTCCAACTCCAAGATAGTTGCCCGATGTTTCTTCAAAAGGCATAGGCTTATAACTCATGGTTGGTAGCTCATTCATGAGCTCAAAGCTGAATCCAAAGGTATACTAAAACATCTAAGTCTGGTTGAGAAATATGGGTTCCCAAGATTTTGGAGTGAATATTCCAGCATCTTAGGAGAAGAAGAGCTCAAGGTGTTAGTCTCACAATGACACTGAGATGGGGGGTGAATCAGTGTAGCTCTTTTAAAACTTAAATCTTCAACTCTTAAAGCTGAAACAATGAAAACTTGAAACCAAATAAAACAAGTATAACAAGAGAACATCACACAACACAAGATGTACCGAGGTTCACCGATTTGGCTACATCCTCAAAATTACTGTTTGGACTCCCATCCAAATCTAGCCTTTGCAAAGCACCAAATTTACAATCAATTTACCAGCACCCACTAGAAGGAGCACCAACCCCTGATTTATCTACACCAATAGAAAGGAGCACCAACCCCTGATTTATCTACACCAACAGAAAGGAGCACCAACCCCTGATTTATATGCACCAACAGAAAGGAGCACCAACCCTTGATTTATCTGCACCAACAGAAAGGAGCACCAACCCCTGATTTATCTGCACCAACAGAAAGGAGCACCAACTCATAATGGCCTCTTTGAATGGCGTATTTAAAATCTCTGAAAAAAAATTTGTTTCTCCTTCCATGACTATTCGTTTTCTCCTTTCATGACTGTTCATTTTCTCCTTCCCTTGTGCATGCATGTGTTTTGGTTTCCAAAAAGGCTTTTCATTTCTATTTTGTGGCCCTTCATTTCCTTTTCTCCACATGGGCATGCGTCCGCTTCTTTCCATGTGTAACGACCATCTTAAATGATTTCAAATCATTAAAGATTCCTTATGTAACATTTTGTCTTATTTATTGAATTTTGTCCTTATGTGACAAATTACCTTATTCAATCTTCGATTTATTCCTTATAGGTCCACGTCACTATGCAGTCTTCAGTTTCACTATCCTGGTGTTCATCACTAATATCAGACGCACTGTCAACTACTATGTTCCTTTGGCAAAATGCAACATGTCGCGATATCGCGACACTTTTGTTTCTCTGCCTGCCTGCCATTTTTGAGTCGCGAAAATGCAACATGTCATGATATCGCGACACTTTTTCCTTCTTGCTCTTTCTCTTTGCTTTGGACCGTGAAAATGCAACATGTCGCAATATCGTGACACTTTTTTTCTTCGTACTCTTTCTCTTTGCTTTGGACCGCGAAAATGCAACATGTCGCGATATCGTGACACTTTTATTTCTTGTTCTTTCTCTTCTCTTTTGGTCGTGAAAATGCAACATGTCACGATATCACGACACTTTTTCTTTCTTGTTCTTTCTCTTCTCTTTTGGCCATGAAAATGCAACATGTTGCGATATCGCGACACTTTTTCTTTCTTGTTCTTTCTCTTCTCTTTTGGCCGTGAAAATGCAACATGTCGCAATATCACGACATCGCGATATCACGACACTTTTTCTTTCTTGTTCTTTCTCTTATCTTTTGGCCATGAAAATGCAACATGTCGCGATATCATGACACTTTTTCTTTCTTGTTCTTTCTCTTCTCTTTTGGCCGCGAAAATGCAACATGTCGCGATATCACGACACTTTTTTCTCCTTGCGGTGTTTTTCTTTTTCTTTGATATTTAGCATATGGGCCACTTCGGTCTTCTTGGAAAATATGCAAAAATATGGGTCCCCAATTTTAGGGTACGTTGTGGAGCAGCCACAATATGATGATTTTTTCAACTTTGCACAAACAACCTATAACAACTTCACCCAAACATCAAAAACATCCTCATAAGCATTTAACATCATTGTACATACTTTGAATAACCTCTGAACTCTTGTCCATTGCATCAACCGATCTATCTGATTGTGTTGACAACAATGACAATACTATCGCTGCACCTTGCTCAACAATCTCCCCCTTTGGAATTGTTGGCAACACACGTGCAATTTCTTATAACTCTTCTCCCCCTTTGAAAACAATACCAAAGGGCTGCTGCAAACTCCCCCTGAGTCCATGCATAACATTCTCAGGCAAAAATTATTACACTTAGCAAAAATCACAAACATGAGCAAAAAGATAAACAAATACACAAATGCTCCCCCTGAGAATGTGGTCCCGATAGCTAGTCAATTCTTGGGAAGCGTGACCACTCCCAATTTATTGCGAAGGTACTCAAAGACTTCCTTGGGCAATGGTTTTGTGAATATATCCGCTACTTGCTCTGTTGTTGGAACAAAATACAACTTAACCTCACCTTTCGCAACTTTCTCCTTCAAAAAGTGATACCGGATAGCAATATGTTTTGTGCGAGAATGCATAACCGAATTCTTTGAGATGTTAATGGCACTGGTGTTGTCACACTTAACTAAAATTGGCTCACTGAAGTTAATACCAAGATCTTTCAGGGTTTGTTTCATCCATAATACCTGCATACAACACGTTGTCGTTGCAATATATTCTACCTCTACTGTGGATAAGGAGATTGAGTCTTGTTTCTTACTGTGCCATGCGACCAACCTATCTCCAAGATAGAATGCACCTCCACTGGTACTCTTTCTATCATCTACACATCCTGCCCAATCTACATCTGAATACGCAATAAGGGTGAAGTCCTTACCTTTCGAATACCATAACCCATACTCCATAGTACCCTTGAGGTACCGAAGAATCCTCTTCACTGTTGTCACATGAGTCTCCTTGGGACTAGCCTAAAATCATGCTACCATGCATACTGCCTGCAAAATATTTGGTCTGGTAGCTATCAAGTATAGTAAGCTCCCAATCATAGATCTGTACATGGTTTGATCAACATGTGGAGATTTGTCATCCTTGCTCAACTTGCAACTCTGTCGTCATGGGAGTGCTAAACTGGCTTACAATCCTCCATTGTGAACTTTTTTAGCATCTCTTTCACATATTTAATTTGAGAAATAAATATGCCCTTCTCATTTTGATTAACTTGCAACCCGAGGAAATATGAAAGTTCACCAATCATTGACATTTCAAATTCTTTCTACATCTTATTTGCTAAATATTTACACGACTCATATTTGTTGCTGCCAAATATGATATCATATACGTATACAACAAGAACAATAAGATGGCCATTTTCTATTTTGACATACAAATTACTATCCACCATACCTTTCTTGAACCCTTGTTGAGTAAGATAGTTGTCTAGCCTTGCATACCATGCTCGGGGTGCCTGTTTTAAGCCATATAATGCTTTCTTCAACTTGCAAACCAAGTTGGGATCATCACCAAGTTGGAAACCATCTGGCTACTCAATATAAACCTCTTCTTCAAGTTTCCCATTTAAAAATGCTGATTTCACATCCATTTGATAAACTTTGAAATTCTTGTAAACTGCTAAAGCCAGAAACATTCTAATTGCCTCTAGTCTAGCCACAGGTGCAAAGGTTTCCTCAAACTCAATACCTTCAACTTGTGCATAGCCTTTACATACCAATCTTACTTTATTCTTGACTACCTGTCCGTCTTCATTCAATTTGTTTTGAAAGACCCATTTAGTACCGATTATATTTTTATTTGCAGGTCTTGGTACTAACTCCCAAGTTTTGTTTTTCTCGATCTAATCTAATTCTTCATTTATTGCCTTCATCCAACTTTCATATTTGCTTGCGTCAACAACATTTTTGGGCTCAATGTTGGATAATAGAGAGTAGTTACTTACTACTCTTCTTCTTGTCTGAACACCAACTGTGGGGTCTCCAATTATTTGCTCTCTAGGATGATCTTTTTGCCAGCTGCCTATTTTGAATTTCTTATTTTCTTCCACTTCTGAATCATTGTTTGAATCATTTGAGTCAATTTTTTATTTCTTTTCCGTTTCCTTTTCCTCATCTCCTTCAATAACCTCTTCATAAATTGGGTAGTTATCTTCATAGGTAATTACTCATTCCCTACCTTCATAAACTTTAACATTGGCACTATCCACAATTTTCCTTAGCCTCTTGTTGTAGCATTTGTAAGCTTTGCTTTTTGATGAATAGCCAAGAAAAATACCTTCATCCGCTCTATCTTCAAACTTACCAAGGTTTTCTTCAGTTCTTTTGATGTAACACTTGCTGCCAAAAACTTTAAAGTATTTTACTTGTTGCCTTTTTACCGAACCACGACTCATAAGGAGTTTTGCTTTCATGCGTCCTCAACATGCACCTATTTTGGATGTATACCGTAGTATGGACTGCCTCTTTCCAAAATTTGTCTGCTACTTTACTCTCAGTCAACATAGTCCATGCCATTTCCTGCACTGTCTTGTTCTTTCTTTCTACTACACCATTCTGCTGAGGTGTCCTGGCTGCTGCAAACTGTCTCCTAATACCATATTTTTCACAGTACTCTATAAAATCCTCTGAAATGAACTCTCCTCCTCTACCTGATCTTAAACATTTAATCCTTTTTCTTGTTTGATTCTCAACTTGATTTTTTAAAACGTTGAACATCTCAAAAGATTCTGATTTATGCTTCAAAAATAGTACCCATGTCATCTTGGAATAGTCATCTATACACAACATAAAATATTTGTCACCATTTATGCTTTGCGTTCTCATGGGTCCACATAAATCAGTATGTATTAGTTCCAAAGGTTTTCTTGTGTAGTACTCTTTTGTTTTAAATGAGACTCTAGTTTGCTTCCCCTTTTGGCATGAAGCACAAATGCTATTTGATGGTTTTCCAATGGTGGAAATATCTCTCACTGCCTTTTTTGAGCTGATTTTTACTAGATTGTCAAAACTGATATGACCGAGCCTCTTGTGCCACAACCAATTTTCTTCTTCCTATCTAATAAAGCAAGCTCCTTCTGAAGTCTCTGAGAGAGTGTACAGGTTTCCAGATGTCCTCGATCCAGTTTCTATCAACTTTCCACTGTTTGCTTTTTTGACTTCACAACCCTGCTTCTTAAAAATCACTTCATGACCTCTATCACAAATCTGACTTATGCTCAACAAGTTATGCTTCAAACCAACCACAAACAAGACTTATTTTGACTTAATTTTTTCATCACTGATCTTAACTGAACCTTTACCAACTATCTTAGCTCCATCATTATTTCCAAATTTTACTGAACCACCTTCATATTGTTGTAACTTCTCAAATTTTTGTTTGTCACATGTCATATGACTGGAGCATCCACTATCAAGTATCCATGGTGCAGATTTATTATGTGCTTTAAATTTTGTTTGTACGATCAGGGATTCCTTTTCTTCCTTAGATCACTCTTTTTCTTTCCACTCTGGTTTGATTATAGTTTTGGGCTCTTGTTTTGACTTTTCTTTTTCAGTAGCTTGTGCATGTTTTTTGGGAAATTTTCTATTTTGTCTCATTCCATTTGGTTGAAATTTTCTTCTCTGAAATTGATTTGATGCAAATGTACTTCGACAATTTCTTGCAATGTGCCCAAAATTATGACAGCTATAACATTCTACTTCATAATCCATCAAAGGTGAAAAAAATTTCTACTGGTAAAATTCCTTGGTCCTACATTATACTTGCAATCTAAAATCTTATGTCCATAACCATTGCATTTAAAACAGTAACAAAAAAAATAGATGATTGAACCTGGGTGATGGTCTTTGCCATGTTGTCATAGGAGTCATAAATCTTCTTCTTCTTTGAGTGCCATGAAAAGAGCGTCACCTGTTTCCTTTTCAGAATCCTCACCGTAGTTGTCTTCTGATGAACTGACATTCTTGGAGATGAAACTTTTCTTCTTGAAGTTGCCTTTTTCTGAAATTTGTTTTTTTCTTCTAGTCACTTCTTTCTTGGTGTGATCCTTCATCACTTTTTTTATTCTCATTAAGTGGACATTTAGCTACAAAATTCCCAACGCATCCACAATTGAAACATTTAAACGGTAACTTTTCTCTGTATTTTCCTTTTTCCATTTTTAGTTTTTGAACAAATTTTGCTTCCATTTCATCTGATGTCTCTTCTTCCTTGGATTCTTGTTTTTCTTTCATATTTTTATGGGCTTTAAAAGTAGCTTCTCTGTCTATGGGTTTAGATTTTCCTATTCTCATCTCATATGCAGTCAAAGAACCATGCATCTCATCCATACTAAAAGAATTTAGATCTTTAGCTTCTTCTATAGCTGAAACTTTAGAATCAAATCTTTGGGGAAGAGATCTTAATACCTTTTTCATGATGATAGAATCTTTGATTTTCTCACTAAGTCCTCTAATCGCATTAATGACTTCATTAACTCTCAGTATATATACCTCTATTTTCTCATCGTCATTCATCTTTAATACTTCGAACTGAGCTCAATGTGTTTGTAACTTGGCCTCCTTGATCTTAACGTCTCCTTCATGAATGCTCCTCAGTTTGTCCCATATTTCTTTTGTCATTTTACAACTCATAATCTTTACCAGTTCACTGTCCACTAATCTACACATGATAGTATTCTTTGCTTTTGAGTCATTCTCAAATAGTTTCTTACCAGCAGCATCGGTTGGAGAAGTGGTGGGTATTGTGTATCCACTATCTATTGAATCCCAAATGTCGTATCCCAAAGCACAAAGATATGTCTACATCATGAGTCTCCAAAATACGTAATTAGTTTCATCAAACAATGGTGCTTTGTTTGATGAGAAGCCTTCACCACCTTGTATTGTGTCACTTCCAAGATCACCCTAGTCGGTTAAGCTTGTTCAAGAACCTCACTCTGATACCAATTGTTAGTATCATAATGACACTAAGAGGGGGGGTGAATCAGTGTAGCTCTTTTAAAACTTAAATCTTCAACTCTTAAAGTCAAAACAATGAAAACTTGAAACCAAATAAAACAAGTATAACAAGAGAACATCACACAACACAAGATGTATCGAGGTTCACCGATTTGGCTACATCCTCAAAATGACTATTTGGAATCCCATCCAAATCTAGCTTTTGCAAAGCACCAACTTTACAATCAATTTACCAGCACCCATTGGAAGGAGCACCAACCCCTGATTTATCTGCACCAACAGAAAGGAGCACCAACCCCTGATTTATCTACACCAATAGAAATGAGCACCAACTCATAATGGCCTCTTTGAATGGCATATTTAAAACCTCTGAAAAAAAATTTGTTTCTCCTTCCATGACTATTTGTTTTCTCCTTCCATGATTGTTCGTTTTCTCCTTCCCTTGTGCATGCATGTGTTTTGGTTTCCAAAAAGACTTTTCATTTATATTTTGTGGCCCTTTGTTTCCTTTTCTCCAGATGGGCATGCGTCCGCTTCTTTCCATGTGTAACGACCATCTTAAATGATTTCAAATCATTAAAGATTCTTTATGTAACGTTTTGTATTATTTATTGAATTTTGTCCTTATGTGACAAATTACCTTATTCAATCTTCGATTTATTCCTTATAGGTCCACGTCACTATGCAGTCTTCAGTTTCACTATCCTGGTGTTCATCACTAATATCAGACGCACTGTCAACTACTCTGTTCCTTTGGCAAAAATGCAACATGTCGCAATATCATGACACTTTTATTTCTCTGCCTGCCTGCCCTTTTTGAGTCGCGAAAATGCATCATGTCGTGATATCGCAACACTTTTTCCTTCTTGCTCTTTCTCTTTGCTTTGGACCATGAAAATGCAACATGTCGCAATATCGCAACACTTTTTTTCTCCTTGCTCTTTCTCTTTGCTTTGGACCGCAAAAATGCAACATGTCACGATATCGCGACACTTTTTCTTTCTTGTTCTTTCTCTTCTCTTTTGGCCGCAAAAATGCAACATGTCGCGATATCACGACACTTTTTCTTTCTTGTTATTTCTCTTCTCTTTTGGCCATGAAAATGCAACATGTCGCGATATCACGACACTTTTTATTTCTTGTTCTTTCTCTTCTCTTTTGGCCGCAAAAATGCAACATGTCGCGATATCGCGACACTTTTTCTTTCTCTTCTCTTTTGGCCGCAAAAATGCAACATGTCGCGATATCGCGACACTTTTTCTTTCTTGTTCTTTCTCTTCTCTTTTGGTCATGAAAATGCAACATGTCGTGATATCACGACACTTTTTTCTCCTTGCGGTGTTTTGCTTTTTCTTTGATCTTTAGCATATGGGCCACTTCGGTCTTCTTGGAAAATATGTAAAAATGTGGGTCCCCAATTTTGGGGTATGTTGTGGAGTAGCCACAACATGACGATTTTTTCAACTTTGCACAAAAAACCTGTAACAACTTCACCCAAACATCAAAAACATCCTCATAAGCATTTAACATCACTGTACATACTCTGAATAACCTCTGAACTCCTATCCATTGCATCAACTGATCTATATGACTGTGTTGACAACAATGACAATACTGTCACTGCACCTTGCTCAACACAAAGCTACCCTAAAAGTAGCCATGGAGGATGAATTTAAGATAAATGAGTGGCCAGAGCCTGTGCAACATGAGATCATCTTCACGCTAGTGCAAAACCTTACTCAGATCAATTCTTGCTTGCACAAAATGATTTTGAAATCTAAGAATTTCTCTTATGATAAATCCTCTGAGCTAGAATTCATTCATCAAAATTTCACAAAGTCTTTGAACCCCAATGAGTGAAGCCTACAATGAGATTGCAAAAATGATACAAGACCTGAATGTTGAGAATAGAACCCAAACAATGGAAAAATTTAAAAAAGAAATAGAGGAAAGGATTAAAGCAAAAATAGAGAAAGAAGTAGGAGGTGATACAAATAAAAATGAATATGAAGAAGTTGAAGGACGAAACAGAGAAGAAAAAAATCCCAAGAATTAGAGGGGTGAAAAATAGAGCCATTTTTCCACTCCCATAAGCTCCCCTTCATTTTTGTTCTATTATTCCAATCATTTTACCTTCACTTCCCACCATTCATCCACCTCTTTATTTCAAAATTTTCATTCATCCATCATCCCCAATTTATCCTTCTTTTTTTAGACTTTGTTACCCAATGAATAAGGCTCTAAGTTTAAAAATTTTATGAGTAAAATACCCCAAGAGGTGCCAATAATGTAGGTGAAGATGACTACATCATGAATGCGATGAACCTCTAAAAAATTTTGAAGCATAGAGGATTGATGTGAAATCACGATGTGTCTTGATATCATGGTCAAAACAACCCAAAGAGCCTCAAATTTTGAAAGTATCATAAAATCATGACTTGCACCGATATCACCTTTGCAAAAGTACCAGAAGACTAAGAGTAGTAAGACATCATGAAATCATGACTTATCCTCCATCATGACCATGAAGAATCAGATGAACCTAAGGTAAAAAAACTAGCACGACATTACGACTCGTTAGTGTTTCACAATATCTAAGGCTCAAAAAGGTCCAAAAGCAAAATATGTTGCAAAATCACGACTTGTCCTAGTTTCATCATCACAAAGGTTCTAAAGTAAAAAATATGAAGTGATGCGAAGATATTGCAACATACCCCAGTGTCATGACTATAGGGCGTAGAAAGACTCCCAAGTAGTAGGAGAGTCATGATATCATGACCAGTTTCTATTTTTCTATCACAAGAACAAAGGAGAATCCAAAGATAGGAAATCGGTGCGATGTCGCAACATGTTCCTCTATCATGACTGCCATGAAGTTACTACAAACATAATCTTCTATGAGTGGTTCTTGTTTGATGTAGTTGTTACAAAATCAATGATGGTAAGCAATCCTAGAGAAAAAAGGATGGACCAAATTTTGAGCTCTCTTCCACTACCTGTTCACATGCATGGAGCATTAGCTTGCATTTAGGAATCAAACATCCTATTCTATTTTGGGTCGATGATGCTGCATAACGTTTTACCATATTGGCCATATGGCATGTTGTTGTAACAATTTTTTAATATAATTATTTGTATGTTGCATATTTGAACCATAGAGGTATTATAAATAAGAGCAGCAAACTCTTGTGAAGGGGTCATCTCTTAGGCGTTTACAAGCTGAATGTATAAATATTTTGAAGGAGCAATACAATAAATCTATGTTTGACCTCTGGTTCAACTTTTGTAGTCAAATGTATGTATGAATGGATGAATTGTTCTATTTAGATTTTTGAAGATACATGGCATTAATTCTATTTTTTAAATTATTGCATATGTTTATTCATTAGTTCTGGAGTTGGTAATCCATAGATCTAATTATTGATTAAAATATTGGTTTGCATTTGTAAAAATTGGTTGGTTTATTAGGAGGTTTTGAAGGTTGTTTTATTCATGTTCTTTATTCATATTATTGCTATTTTATAATATGTACCACATCAAGCTCTAGCATTAGCTATATTTACATCCCTTTCATCACTCTTTACTCCATCTTAGTTTTAGCAAGTTAGAACCTCAAAGGAACCAGACTTCTCTGGAGATTGAACTGGTGAAGCCCTGTAGCTTGCCTGATATTTCAATGTTGGCCATGTATTGGGTGTAATAATTAACCATAGGCAGATTTTGGACCAATAGGGCATGATTTCAATTCCTTATAACCAATTGAAAAAATATATATCTATTTTTCCATCAATTTGCAACCTTTAATCATATCTTTTAACCTCTATAGGCAATACTTGTAAGATTTGGAAGACATTATCTCTTATTCTTAGTATTTTGCATCGTTATTTTATTTCTAGACACATCTGTAAAATTTAAACCTTAATAGGTATAATTTTATAACTCTTTTAACCCCCAAACATCAATAATCAGGCTTTTATCACTCTTTTGTACTTTATCTTAATATTTGAAATAAATTTACATTAATTTAGACATTCTAAACCTCTATTCTTGAGTTACATGAGTAGAAGTGTTGACATTTCTAGAAATCTAGTGCTTTTATATCTCTAATTTACATAGTATAAAAGCGTTATAGTCTAGTAGAAGTGCCACCCAATACTTTTGAGAAATTTTAATGCTTTTGAATGCGTACATTTTCCTTCTAATTTTTAGGAATTTTCTAAATTTTTGTTACCAAAAGGGTGTTTGATCAGTCTGACTAGATAGTCTACAAATTCCCTATGATTAAATAGACCCCTTAAATATAACTATAATTTTATATTTTCCTAGTTTTTTAGGTCTTAGAAGAAGTGTCAGGTTTCAACAAAAGTATCAGGCAATGCTCTTGCACAGTTTTAGCACTTTTGTACAACCTTCTAGAAACAAGGTTTTTAGTTTTGGGATTTCTTTGTTTGCTTTTAATAGTTGAATTTCTATCATTTTAATGTCTGAGATTGTTATTTTTTTGATAAAATAAACTTAAATTACATTAACAAGAAACATTAGAGTTAGGGTCTGAGGGCTTGGTTCAATGGTCAAAACACTTATGTAGGAGCATGGAGACCAGGGTTCCAATCCCTCGAGCCCCGTAATACCGATGGGCATGTCGCGTCAATGTACATGGTTATGTAAAAGGTTTACTCGATGCAACTAGAGGCTATAGTGGCAACAAGGAGCAAGATTCGAACCAACAAAGAGGCGTAGAAAATTATAACGTGTTACAAATTCCTCTAATATAATAAAAAAAGAAACATTAGAGTTAGCTTGAATTAGTTCTCTCAAAACTCTTTAGGAAATGAATCGTTATTGCATTTAGTTGCATTTAGCTGCATTTAGGCTAGATTTATTTGTTTGCATCATTTCTTGTATGACCTTGAAAGAAAAAAACTCTTTAATTTCTTGTAATCATAAAAATAAAAAATAATATAACATAGGTTTATTATTTGTTGCATACTTGTATTTTTGCGTTCTTTTATCCTTTATATTAGCTCATAGTGGTTTTGCTTAGGTTAGAGACATAACTTTAGGTGTTTGATAATTTGATGCATAAAATATTCATTTAAAAATATACATATACTTATTGATATACATGTACATGGAGGTATGCCAACCCACATGAAATGTTTTAGGTCCCCTTTGGAAAGGGACTTGAGATCTCAACATGCATGGTACACTACCTACATTTTCATGAACTCGACATGAACAAATATTTTTTCTAATAAATGATAAAATTAATTTGGCTTAGGCAAGACCATATAAATTTATTTGGTTAGTTTAAATCACATTAATTAAGATTAACAATTTGTTCCCTCTACCAGTATAAAAGTATCAATACTGAGTCATGTATCTAGGTGTGATTGATCCTTGTATCATTTCTTGTTCACATACCTCAAGGTTTTCCCTTATGTACGACCATGTATATTGGGGAACCAAGCCTTTTTCATGTATCAAGTATATCAAAAAGGAAGGTATATCAAGTAGGTTTAGGTATATCAAGAGATCCTCCTAAGGTATATCGACTAGTTTTTGATATTTGTAATATTTTCTATCTATCTTAATCAATATTTAATTAATTGATCAAATTATTTTCACCTAAACCTTTTAACCTATGGCTGAAAATCAATATAACAATTGTAGTAGAGGTTTACCATCATCTTCTTATCCTCCTTTTCTACATGCCCAAGATGAAGAAGAAAATCCATAGGTAAACCCTACCTATTGTAGAAAGGGTAAAATTTGATTCTATAGATCATATTAGATAATATTTAAAACAAATAAAAATATATTTTTAGACATCCTTAGATAACATCTTGAAAATCAAAATAGGGGATAACCTTCTAATATTGATATGAAAATGCAAATATTGAGCATTTAAATAGTCAATACATCATTACATGACTAAATAAAAATCAAGTTAATACTTTAGGTTCTAATGTATTTGTGTTTAATATTGTTGATTCTACTACTCCTACAATTTCTATAGGCATATGTGTTTTCCTTCCTAACATCCCTTTACATATCCCACCTATTCCAAATGCTATTTCTACCGATCCTTTTGTGTCAATTGATTTGGGTATTAACTTTACATAAACACCTATAATTTCTAATAAAATGGTATCATCTTTATAATCACTCCCTCAAGTATCCCAAGCTTTATCTTATGTTAATCATCAACCACCATTACTATTGCTAGTGCCTTCAAACTAGACACTTTCAAAATTCTAAAAAATAAATACTAAGTTAGAGCACCTTGCAAAGTGTGATACAAAACTTGAAGAACTACAATGCTAAATTGCCTCTCTTTAAGGGGTCTCATTTGGATAAAAATATTCCTTTGATGAATTTTATAGTCAACCATTAGATCCTATAGTTACTAGCCATCCATTCCCAAAAAGATTTGAGATGTCAAATTTTCAAATGCATGATGGCAAGAAAGATCCTATTAATCACCTTAGATTGTTTCTAATTGTTTGTAGTGATGTGGATCATGATGAAATGCTTCTCCTAAGACTATTTTCTAAAAGCCTTAGTTGTCTTGACCTAGAATGGTACTTTCAAATACCCTATCACTCTATTAAAATATTTAGGGAATTTATGAAAGCATTTGTACAACAATTTTCAATATATATTGAAGAAAATATCACAATAGTCGATCTTTAATAATTGAAACAAACTAAAGAAAAAATTTTACTACTTTATTGGCCAAATAGGATCTCTTATTGGAAGGCTCTAGTACATCCCCCCACCAAAAAAACTTTTACATATCTTTATATGTAACCTTCATGAACAATTATCTGATCCTTTAGAAACTTCCAACGTAACTTCCTTTGAATATTTAGTAGACATGACCACACGTGTAGAAGCCGCCCTCTTACAAAGAGGACAAATAAAATATAAGAAATAAGATGATGAAACTTCTTCTTCTAGAAATAAAGGATAATATACAAATAAGCATGTTGTAGGTGATAGTATTGTTGATTCTTGCCAAATGAGTAACATAAATACAACTATTGTTCCTCAAAAACACATCTTAGAAAAACAATATAAACCTAGGCACCACTTTACAAATATAGGTCAAACCCAAACTACCATCTTAAATATGCTCCTTGACACAAAAATGATAATGGAAAAATTATCTTTAATCAACAAAACTTCACCTAATCAAAACTTATAAATATTTTAAAATCCTTTGCCATACCATAATCAAATGGCCACTAATTATGTTCAAAGATATAATATGGTACGCATGATTTATTTATCTAGTCTCTCTTACACTGTAACCTACCAACAAGCTAGGAATGTATCTTCAAAACAACCCTCACAATCACCATTAGTTATTTCTCAAAAAACTATGATGGCTTCCTCCAATAGACCATCTTTAGTGCTTAGGCCACCTAAAGACAATCAAAATACTTAGTCTCTGACAACAATTAGAAAGTATGCCTGCTAAAATTTCACTTCTAGAATTATTAAGAATGTCACCCACCCATAAATATATACTACTCAAAATTTTAAGTGAGCAAGTCTCCCAAGATTTACCTCCAAACGATATCACCAACATAATAGGATTCATTGGGGTCAATAGTTTTGTTCTAGCTATTCATGAGATTAATATACCTCTATCTATAATGTTAGAATATATACCCCTTTCTTTAACAACCCATATCAGATAAAAGCTCGTTAAAAGAGTTCTAATTGACAATGGTTTAGCACTTTACATTTGCAACTTTAAGTTTCTAAAACACTTTGGATTAATTGAGTAATATTTACACAAGATTGACCTCATTATCAAAGCTTTTAATAATTAAGAACGAGAAGCTACAGATACAATAACTTTACCTCTCAAAGTAGGACCCCGAATCCTTAATACTCTTTTTTATGTCATTCATTGTGATGTAACTTACAACATGCTTCTTGGGTGACCTTGGATTCATGCCATGAAAATAGTCCATTCCACATTACATCAATGTCTAATTTTTAATACTAAGGAAGGATCGTCTATATTCCTGCTAATCCTAAACCATTCGCTTATGACCAAATAATAGAAATAAAATATTCTAGACAAAAAATTTATCCATCACTTCATCAACTCTGCCATCTACCTCTTTTTAACCCAAGGAAGATAATGATAAATCTAAAAAACCTCTTATAAATCTAATTTATGATCCTCAGTGGCAAAAAAAATATCAGGTAAATTTAATTTCCTAAGATAAAGATTCATTTGTAGATCCAGTTAAATTTTTTCTCTCCCCTCAAACTTTAGGTCTACCAAATAGAAAGGGGATAAAGGTGCAGATAGGGATTTGTTCTTTCATTTATGCTAGCACTACCCACAAAAAATAAATTCATAGTGGTAACCCCCTTCCAACTAAATGATTATATGCATCATGTTATATGTCTCTTGCATTTCCTATTCCTAAACAAATATTAGGCAACATGGGATATCAAGGAAATGGTTTAGATCGATTTGAATAAGGTGTAAAGGAACCATTAGAAACCAAATCCTAGCCAAGATGTTGTGGGATAGGATACATTCCTAGCAAGAATGAACCATTACCCTCTTTGCTATTATTAGAAAATGATGATGAAGCCAACTATTATCTTAGGGAATCCTACAATGAGTGTATTTAGATGGATCACAATGAGATGATGAGGATGAAAAGGAGCTTTGATCTCTCCTTGGTTTAGGATCCTATAGGACCACACATTTTTCTAGTTTCAATTTCCTAATTGTTGTTTATCTCGAATTAATAGCAAACATAGATGAACCTTAGGAAAAAGAAGTCCCTTGTGATATTTTTGATCAAGATAACTTTCATATTGAAGAAATTTCCTTCTGAAAATCCAACCTTATCTCACCATAAATTTAAAAATTACCTATGGATCTTGAAGATCTTGAAAACTTGGGAGTTTTTCCTACTTTCCCACACTTTGAAGAAAAATCACATGTATTAATAGAAGAAACCATAGACATCAACATTGGTATTGAAGATAATCCTTGAATCTTGAAATTAGGTAAAGTATTAAATGATGATGAAGTCATAGAATACACTAAAATTTTAAAATAATTTAGCAATATTTTCATTTGGACCTATGTTGACATGTCAGGCCTTGATCCATCCCTTGTTGTATGACCTGACACCAAACTAGCTAAACAAAAAATGAGAAAAATGCATCCTAAGGTCACTCTCCTAGTTAAAGATGAACTTCAAAAACTTTGACATTAATTTTATCAAGGCAATAGACTAATTAGACAGTATTTCTAACATCATTCCTGTTGCTAATAAGGATCAAACTAAATTTGCATTGACTTTAGACACATAAATAAAGATTGTACCAAAGATGACTTTTCTTTGCCCAAAATTGATATGATAGTAGATTTTACCACTGAGTCAAGATTTTTGTCTCTTATGGATGGGTTCTTAGGATACATCAATATCATAATCGCTCCTGAAGACTAATCAAAAACTTCTTCCACTACCCCTTGGGGAACATTTTGCTATCAAGTCATGCCCTTTGGATTAAAGAACGTTGGGGCAACATATCAAAGAACCATGACTTGTATTTTTCATGATCTAATTCATGACATTATAGAATATTATGTAGATGACTTCTTACGATGTTTCCTAAAATAGTAAGACCATGCTCATAACTTTCATCGTATCTTTAAATGATTACAAGAAGATAAATTTTGGTTAAAGCCACTAAAGTGTATATTTGGAGTAACATATGGTAACCTATTAGGATTCATCATGTCCTTCCCTGGAATCAAAGTAGATACTACAAAAATATTGACTATCATAGACATAACACCTTCAAGGAATCTCATAGATCTCCATAGCCTTCAAGGCGAGTTACAAGTTATTTAGATATTCATTTCACAAATTGCAGATAAATGTAAACCATTTTCTAAACTTTTGAGGAAGAATACCAAATTTAAATAGTATCATGGGTGTTAGAAAACTTTCGATGATTTAAAAACATATCTTTGACACCACCTGTCCTTGTACCACCTAATACAAATCAACCATTATTGTTATACATAACTACTAATGCACATGGTACTAGTGCCATGTTAGCCCAATATGATGTTCAACATCTAGAAAGAGCCATCTATTATATTAGTAGAACATTAGTAAACTATCAAACAATAATATACCATTAGAAACGTTATGCTTAGCAGTTGTCTTCGCTTTCCAAAAGTTAAGACATTATATGCTTAGTCAAAAGACCTATGTCATAGTAGAGTAGATCCTCTTCATTAGCTTATGTAAAAACTATACCTCTTCAAGTGAATCACCAAATGTGTTATCGCTCTTAGTTAATTTGATCTTGAATTTATCAATAAAAAATCACTAAAATGGAAAATTGTCAAAGATCAATTAACTACAACACCATTGGAATCCAAATATCCCTTAGTCATAAATTTATTGGATAAAGTTATTTTGGATATTACTATAGAAGAACCAGATTCTTGGACCCTCTAATTTGATGATGCTCGATGAGTAAAAGGAGTAGGGGTAGGATTTTTTTTGGCCACTCCACAACAACTTATATCTTTATCATTTGAACTTCAATTCTTATGCACTAATAACATGGTATAATACAAGGCACTCATTTTAGAGCTTTGGGCTACGTTAGCTCTTAAAATTAAAACACTTGTTGCCTTTGGTGATTCTCAATTGGTAATTAATGAGAGTAATGGCACTTACCTAACTAAATATGACAAATTGAAGTCATATAAAATCATTGTGGATAAATTGATGGATTATTTCAATAAGATCCTAATGATACCATCCCACAGTCAAGCAATCACCATGTAGATTCCATGGCCACAACCATATCTCTTATTCCTAAAAAACTAAAAGATAAATAATCTTATATCATTATACGATAGATCAAAAAACCAGTAACCTTAAAACCTATCCAAATTCCTATTGATGTTTGCACTATAGGAATTTCTTCACCTCAATATCCTTGGTATTAAAACACCTTTAGCTTTTTGAAATATGGTACATTACCCAAAAAATTTAATTCATCATAAGCATAAACACTTTAGACAACAAGCTTGTCGATATGTCATCATATGAGACATCCTATATCATTGCTCCTTTGATGGCATACTAAAATGTTTAAAAAAAGAAGAAGAAAAAGCAATGATTAAAGAGACCCATGATGAGTAATGTGGTGGACATTTTAGTGGATTTTATATTGTTATAAAAATTCTCATAATGGGTTACAATTCACCATCTATGAAAAAATATGCTTGTGATTATGTTAAGAAATGTGACAAGTTCTAAAGACACGATAACCTTGTTCACGCTTAAAATTTTCAACCATTCACGTCACCATTGCCCTTTTCTATTTGGGGCCTTAATATTGTAGGGAATATTAATCCACAATCATCAAAAGAACATAAATTCATCATCATTGCTACCAAATATATCACCAAATGGGTCAAAATTCATGCCATTATCTTCTACCACTAGAGTCCAAATATCTAAATTTATACTTAATCATATCATGTGTTGCTATGGCATACCATTTGTCCCAATATCAAATAATGGTACACCCTTTAAGAACAAGTCCAAAAGATTATGCTAAATATAAAATTAAAAAAAAAATGGTCAACACTATATTATCCCCAAGGCAATGGCCAGATAGAATCATCTAACAAAATCTTAATCAAAATCATCAAAAACTTAGTCAACAAAATTAGCCATGACTGATATTTGTAATTGTATCCTATCTTATGGGTGTATTGCACCAACATTAAAACTCTTATAGGTGCATGTTGGTCAAATATCTGCCTAATCAATAAACATTGCGTTTATGCACCCTAGATATGGCCAACATTGAAAGGTCGAAGGAAAGAGATGTCCTCCGTGCCAATCTCCAGAGAGGGCTGGTTCCCGAACTAAATCCTATACTGGTAAAAGACTAGGGATGCAGGAAATAAATTGAAAATAACAGAAAGATATGGGAAATATGGCCAGAGGCCAAAGTACAGGATTTGGGGTAGACTAATAGCAGGAAAACACCCAAGCATAGAATAGCATTTACTAAAGGAAAGACTACAGAATAAACTTGTGATCTTGCAAAGATAACTTTCAAAATAATCACTTCAACACTCACTCTCTTACTAGCAATATTTAAATCCAATCGCAGAATTTAAATTTAACAGCAAACAAGAAAGACGAATGTGGAAAAGAAGTGCACAGTACAGAAAGAAATTACATGCAAAAATCACTTGCAAATTCAGAATCCTGATGCCTTGTATTAATGCAGAGAACTTAGAGAGTATTCTCGCAAAGTGTCTAACCTCCTTTACAATGAAAATATGATTAGTATTTATAGAGGTTTTCACCTCTTTCATTTAATACATCAGAGGACAAGATGTCCAGGGATCAAGAACAAAACAAAGAAATTCCTCCTTGGAAATATTGAAAATCTATCTCTCTTGGGGAACAACTTCCACAAAATCAGCAACTTGGGCATCGATGCACAGATACTTAGATCATCATTGAATGTCTAGGAAGCGCCTTAGTGCTTTGGAAATTTAAAATATTCATTCACTTTCCCCATTTAGCTTTTCTTATGCTCGAGATTCACAACATGAGTTACTCGACGCCACCATCATTTAATATTCGAGATCCTGGCATCTTCAAAAATTTTGACCATAATTCCCTTCACCCAGAATCACGTTCACCTCACAATGCGCTTCACCCATCGTTCTTGTTCTTGTGCGCGTGATCCCTCTTTAAAAACACGTTCACCCTTGGAAAGGGTGAACGATGCATTCGCCCCATAGAAAGGGCGAACGCGACAACACCTTGCTTGGAAAGTTCGTTCACCCATGGGAGGGGTGAATGGGATGTTCACCCCTCAACCAGGGTGAACCTGAATTATCACCATCTTTGGGCACGTGCGGGTATGTTCCTTTTTGGGGTGCGTTCGCCCCTGGGAAGGGCGAACGACACGTTCGCCCCATAGAAAGGGCGAACACGCAAACACTTTTGAACTTGCTTGCATTGAGTTTTTTTGGGCCTTCGTTCGCCTTTCCAAAGGGCGAATGGGGCGTTCACCCCTCCTTTGGGGTGAACGTAAATACAATTTAGACACTTTTCAGAATTTGACTTAGGCTTTTCATATTTTTTAGAATTTTACAAAAATCCTCCTTTTGAATGAATTCATGATGTAGCAAAGTTTTACAAAGGAAGTTTATAAAATACTTCACATTTTCAAATGCGAAAACATAAAGACAATAGATATGAAAACAAACTAGGAGCATATAAAATTATTTTCAAAAGTGTCGCCATACACAACAAAACTACATAAAAACTTCCCAACAAAATCCCCAATGTGGCAAAATGCAAAATGGCCAACATTTCTGGCGACTCACGGGGTATCCAGCTCGCATGGATGCAAGCGATCCTAGGCCTTGATTCATTGGGTTGTAGAGTCCTTTTTTCCAGCCATTTTAGTGGGCGCAACTACCTTTGTTGTAGATGTCTTCCTTCGGGCCGCTTCTTCCTCTATGCGCTCCTTCTGCTCTGCCTCTGTCGCTACTCGGAGCACTTCAGCCTACTCTGCTTCTTCTGCTGCTTTAGCTACTACCATGCACTCTATCATTGCCTACTCCTCTTGCTCTTGGATTGTTTTAGTAAGAATATCATAAGCATGAATAGCCTCACCCCAAGCATGAGTGGTGAACAAGCAAGGAACACTGAGTGACTCATAGACAAAGCGAAGATTTTGCACATCCGTCAAACTGAGTCGCTTTGACCATTGAGCCAACTCATATAATGATAGCTCCAAGCGTGTATACTTTTGCATCAAGGGCAACACTTGCGCTTCAGTGAGAGGTTCTTCCAGGGCATCAATTTTGGAAGTATCCTCAATGAATTTTTTCTAGAGCGCTTCTAGTTCTTCCATGGGAAGAGGCTCTCCCCAATTATCAACAAAATTTGGGAAGCCCAACTCATCGATAGTCTCAAAATGAGTCATAGAAATGTTATGCTCATGCTCAATAACATTGAGGACAGCCCACCCTTCCCTCACTAGGTCCATACGCTGAAAGTAGCTGCGTAGTGTTATTCGTGCCTTGGACCAAGCGTAATCCATCTCACTGAGAGGGCGAATGTTCAAAGTAGTGTTCAACAGAGCTTGTATTTTTATGGCCATCTCCATGTAGGGTGAAAGCATCTCTTCTATGGTGTCGATTAACTATTTCCCAAGTTGAATCTATATGCGTGCCTCCCATAGATATTGCAATACCTTGATAGCGTACGCAACCAATTTTTTAGAGTTTTGAGCGGAGCGAAGTCGGGCGCCTTTAACGCTTTCACATGAAAATCCTATGGCCGATGTTGTCTTCTCCTCCAACTACTTCTTCATGTCTTCAACCTACTGCTGAAGCTTATGCATTTCGATCCTGGCAGCATCGCGCTCCTTTAAGTGCACTTTGACCTGGTCACACAAGTAATCATTCTCTGTGGTCATTTTCTCCTCTATGGCTCTACTTTTCACCAGGGCATTTTTGAGCTCAATTATCCTATTCTAACTTTCAAAATACTTCTCCTTGTAGTGCTCACCATGCAGATACACTGAGCTCATGTCGACCTGAATATTGCCCATCTTCTCGATTGGATCAATCCATGTAAGATCTTCTGTAATGGTTTCAGATATGAGGTCACCTGGCAACAATTCTCCCTGAGGCTTCTGGACCAAAGGAGTGATCATTGTTATGTGGGCCTCCTTGGTGATAGGATCAAAGGCTACCTTCTTTATCGGTCGAGCTGGAGCTGAGGCCTCCTTGCGGTGCATGCTCTTCAACCATTACGAAGAGCTTAGGTGCGCCCACTTAATTTTTTCTATGTCGGGCTATTTACGGGCCACCTATTCATCAGGAACTGGCTGTAGCTCCAAAAATAGGGTAAAAGGGACCAAAATTTTTGAGTGACTAGGCCCAGTAGAAGTGGATGACACTAAAAATAGTGGGGGAATGGAAATGGAAATGGTGGAAGGAAGGGTGATGGCAGATTTGGTAGTGGACATGGGCTCCATTGTAGTTACACTAACCTTGGGAGGAGCCTGTGTAGTTATAGCCTCAATGGTGGAGGTGGCAATGACTAAAGGGGTGGGGCATGAAAAATATTTTGAGCCTGACGTAAAAGAACTAAAAGAAATGAAGGATGAAGAAGTGGGAGTAGAAGAAGGAGAAGCAGTGATTTCTAGAGCGAAAGAAGATGGTATAGAAGAGGATGGTATAGAAACCAAAGTGGAAGGCATACCAAAAGGTAGAGAAATGGAAAGTGGAGGAGACAAAAATGTAACAGATGGAACTGAAATGGAAACCACTACTTGCTCCATGGGAAAAGAAGAAGAAGAAGGAAAATAAGACATACCTTCGGGCATGGATGCCATGTGTTGAGGGGATGGGGGTGGCTGCACAACTATCTCCTCTTCTTGTCCTTCCACCCTTTCTTCAACATCAAGAATGCCTTCTTCATCCATAATTTCCACATGGGAACTCTCCGATGATTGTTCCTCTTCTTCTTGTTGGGCGATCTGAAATAATTGCACAATAGAAGGTGAGGGTTCCTCAGTATGTGAAGGGTTCAAGGTTGGTATGCAAGCGACTACCAAAACTATTACAGTCGATGCTATAGGAATCATAGCAATTGAAGCCATGGGTGCCTCTATGGTGGAAGTCATGGCTGCGCTGGTTCGTGGCCTTTTCACCGCTTTCGGGAAAGGAGGTGCCATTGATATTTTTGGCTTTTCAGGCATGGGTGCTTCTTCTGGTGGGTGCTTCATCCTTTGAGACCTTCTTTGGAACCTATACTGTTGCTCCTCCTCGGAGGTCTCATCTTCGACAATAGGGCACTCCTATTCGGTTTCACCTTCGCCACTATCAGACTGTTGGAAACTTTGTGGCAAAATGTTTGTGAAGGCAATGGGTTGATACGAATCTACAAAATCATCATAGGCATTAGAAAATTGTTCATCTAACTTCAACCCATAAGGAGCATGCGGCTTCCTTCGATGAATGCACATAATCCACCAGTTCATAATTTTTTCCTCAGTCCATTCAGGTTCTACTTGTTTGATAGTTCCAAATAAACCTGGTGGGGGAATATGAGCCGTGTTCTTGGCTGGATTATATTCCTCCTCCTGCTCATAATAGTCATGCCATGGTGGGAGGGAAGTCATTTTTTCAATATGCCAGTTCAAATCTGGCCCATCAAAATTATTCCTTCGCTTCTGAATGTCAGGGCGAGGATAACAATGGAATGACTTGGCTTTTAAAAATGCTAAAAACTTCCCAAGAGGGTCATACCACCAGCGTTGTGGCAACTCAATCAAGCCCAAGTCTTGGAGCACTACTATCAACAATCTATTTTGCCCAACCTAACTCACCTCTATGCCCCCAAACTTGAAAGGCATGGTGCAGGTAGTCTTCTTTCCGTGCCCAACGTCGTATATGTCATTCACATGGTCCATTTGGCGCACGACCTCCATTGCAAACATGTGCACTATAGCAAAATATGGCAGTAAAAAAGGCTTACTAGTGTATCCAAAAATTCGAACAACAAGCCCTGGGTAAGCAAAAAAATGTCACCCTTTTCTTCTATGATGACTACATCCTTCAACTCCCGTGACACTCTATCATAGGTACCACACAACAATTCAATCATTGGCCCTAAAAACTAGTTATTAAAACTGTACACTGACTCCCTTCTTGACAAAACTGGAGTCCACATATATACAGGCAAGGGCTCATTCTTTTTGCCCAATGTTGAGACTATAATAAATAAAAACTGTTGCTTGCAGCTGAAAGAAAAAGAACCACACCAAAAATGATGTATGCAAAAATTATTGGGACTCCCCTATTTGCATTTTCTCCAATTGAGAATTAATTCTCTGGGAAATGAAGTCCACCCAATCAAAGTAAATGGGGTTTCCCCCTTGTCTCATGGTGAAAGGGGAATAAAACTCAACTTTGCAAATGCATTGAGCGATAGTTACCTGCCACTTATGCACTATCTCATCCGAAGGCATCCCAACAACCCATGACAACATAGAATATATATCTTGGCTCTTAAATTCGGAGAGCGGCTTCGATAAATTTGGTAGCTGCCCCATTTATGGCTCCTTAATGAGTTGGGTCTCCATAAACTGGCGCATGGCTACCGTGGAGACGTATCTGTCTTCCTGTTCATCTGTGTGGATCTTCTTATGAACTGCGTAGGAAGGAGGCTTCAACCCACATGCAAAGGCTTCCCATATTTCATCCAGAGTAATTGTGAATAATATTTCTCTCCTGGCGTTCCGCACGGCCTTGGTGAAAGGATCATAAAATTGTGCAATAATTTGCACCAATTCAGGGCACGGGTGGACGGGCGAACACAAATACTAGGAGAGCTATGAATTATAAGGGACTGTGAGCCAACTATTGTGTGAAACACCTTGACTCACTACTGCCTCTACATCTTGCCTCAGCTTTTTGACCCCCTTATGCATGATTAGGCAATCTCTCACCTCTACCATAACATCTTTGTAGGGGTCTAGATCAACGTAATCATTTTTATGAGCCTTTTTAGCTCTCGAACTCCTTTCCCTATTTTTCACTTTCTTAGGCTCTTCGACCTCTTTGACATCCTTGGGCTCTTTACTTCTCTTCCCCATATCCATTTTTCCTCTGACAAATATTTTGAATGAACTCCTACAACTTTTCTGCTCTGAGGAAGCTTCTACAAATTCTCTGCAACTGAAATGCAGAATGCAGCGGAGAAGAATTTTAAAAATAAGAAAGAATGATAAACTTGGAGCAATTTACCTCTTTGATTTTATTGAGCACTCTGACACCTGCTGTAGTAAATGCAAAATTAAATGCAAGCACCCACGGGAGGGGATTATCCTCGAGCTGCTATCCTGGCACCATTTCCGAAGTACAAATGGTTTCCTCTCTGATTCGTTGTCGGATCCTCCTAGGAAACTATGCCCTGACGCTATGCAATTGTATTGTAAAATGTGCCCTGGCACTTGAAGCTTGCTAGGGAAGCTAATTTTTGCCGTGCATCAGCCAATCATTTAACGTTTGAGGCCTCCTTGGAAATCTAAAAATCAGCGCCTCTCACGTTCTTAAAATCGATGCCCTTTTCCGAGCACTTTCGCTTCCTGGTTGCTGACACGTAACCCAGGGGAGTGTTCATTTCACAACGTGCTTTCAAAACTGTTGCTAACGTTTTCTCCTTCGACAGATTCCTCGGGTGCTCGATGACTTAATCCTCTTACTGATTTTACGTGGGGGTACCAATCCTTTGCATTCGGGTGACTTCATTTGAAAACTTCATGGCACATTTCCTCTTTCAAAAATCAATCTTTCTTCTAAAAAAAACTTGGGTTGCTTTTTCCCCTTATATCTTTAAAGTGCCTATTTTTTTCTTTTTTGCTTTTTTTTTTTCTTTTATCATATTTTATATTTTTATAAAGTGCGAAGAAGGTGACGTGTATGTTTTTTATCTTGATGTCTCTTCGCCCTCCAAAACCAATTCGCCTAAAATATGGGTGAACGTCCCGTTCGCCCCTTCCCTTGGGCGAACGTGTTGTTACCTTCATTGTGGCCGAAGCGGATAAAAACATGTTCACCCATTGAGTCTTTTGGAGGTGAACGAATATGCTGCTTTTGTTAAAACACCCCCTTTTTGGGCGAAAAGGAAATTTTAATCACCTCATCCTTAGGGTGAAAAGACTTTCAATCTTCTTCTTTTCTTCTTTTTTTTTTATATTTTAAAATGATATTTACATATATACAAGGTAATACCTTATCAGAATGAAATCATGAAATGTAGGCCTTCAAGTGAAGACCATTCACTGGAATGGGAAGCTCATAACCCTCCATGTTACGTAGATGATAAGCATTTGTAGAATTTACCATAGAAATCTGAAAGGGTCCCTCCCATATGGCATCAAACTTCTGGTGATTCCCTGGCTTGGACTTCTTTTCATTCCATTTTAAGACTAAGTCCCCCACCTAAAAACCTCGGTCAGTTGTCTTTTTTCCAAACCACTTCCTCATCTCTGTGGCATGTTCGATAAAAACTTGGTAAGCCCGCTCCCTATCTTCTTCTAACTACAGCAATTGTGCCAACCTTGCACTCATAGGATCGTAGTCTTCATCATCATCTTGAAACGTCTGCAAAGTTTGAAGTATTGGAAGTTCAATATGCATTGGGAGAATGGCTTCTTTTCCATAAACCAAAGCATATAGGGAAGTTTTAATAGATTTCTTTACTGAGATGCGATCAGCCCAAAGTGCTTGGTTTAGTAATAAATGCCAGCTTCTTTTGTTATTGCCCATTATCCTCTTCAAGATTCGTAGCAAATTATTGTTAGTTGATTCGGATAACCCATTCCCCTGTAGGTAATAGTTGGAGGATGTTTTCAAGTAAATACCATATTTACTGGTGAATTCAGTGATCTTAGCTCCGATGAAGGGAGTGCCATTGTCAGTGACTAGAGAATATGGTATGCCAAATCGAGTGATAAGCCCCTCCAGAAAAGAGATCATGGTCGCTTGGTCAGCTTTCTTAGTGGGAATAGCCTCCGCCCATATGGTAAAATAATCTGTCACTATCAGGATATACTTGTGTTCCATGGAGGAGTGTGGATCAATAACACCAATAAAATTGAGACCCCACTATTGAAAAGGTGCCTCAACCTGAATTGGATGCAAGGGCAATGCTCCTCTTCTAATCTTTCCCACATATCATTGGCAACTATCACACTGTTGGCTTGTTCTATGAGCATCGGTGAACAAAGTAGGCCAATAGTAACCTACCCGGATAATTTTCAAAGCCATGGGTCTGCCTGCATAATGGCCTCTCGATAGCCCAGAATGGAATTCCTCCAAAATATTCTCCTTTTTGAAAGCTTTTACACACCTGAGGAGTACACCATCAATATTTTTATGATATAACCCATTAGGCAACAATACATACCTGAGCACCTACAGTCTGAACCTTCGATGTTGTGAGGAGTCTAGGCGAGTTGGACATCTCCCATAAGTAAAATAGTCAATCAATTCTTCTATCCAATCCTTGTCACTTGCAGTATGATTTATGCAAATCATTTTGTCAATGTCTTCTTCATGAATCAAATTTAATGTCTCAGTGACAACGCTCCTGGCCAACTCTTGGCACAGAGCACACCCATGAACCAACTTTGTAGGTCGGATCTCCACATCATATTCCTGGATCTTTGAGACCCATCCTACCCTTTTATCACCCAGTTCACCCTGAATTATGAAGTTTCGAACATCAGGATGGATGACATAAACAATAGTCTTACTTTGAGAAACAAAATGCCAAAACTTTTTGAGTGCTTTCATCACTGCATAGACTTGTTTCTCTATAAAATTGTACTTCTCCTGATGCGGTGCAATAACTTGGCTTAAAAAAGCAATGGGCTTCTCTTCACCATCATCCTATTTTTGTGTCAACACAGCAACATAACTCTCTTGCTCACCTACTGCATAAAGGATGAAGTCCTTTGAATAGTCTGGGTTAATTAGAACTAGCGCTTGAGTGATTTTCTCTTTGATTTCTTGAAAAGCTCATTTCCTGACCTCTGTCCATCTGAAGTCAACATTCTTTTTCAAAAGCTCGGTCATAGGCTTAACAACTTGGGCGAAATCAATGATAAACTTACGAATGAAGTTTATTTGACCGAAGAAAGATTGTAAGTCTTTCTTATTAGCGGGTAGTGGTAATTTCATGAGCACCTCGGCTCTTGCAGGATCAATCGCCAGTCCTTCTTGTGAGATCACATGACCCAACAACTTTCCTTCCTTAATGACAAAGATTGATTTCTTTGGATTTATAGAAATCTTGAATTCATGACACTTCTCAAATACTTGTCTTAGATGAGTAACATGATATTTTTTGCAATGGAAAAATACAGTCATATCATCAAGGTATATCACAATAATCCTATTCAGTAACTCATCGAAGGCAACGTCCATAGCTCTCTAGAAGGTAGCACCGACATTTGAAAGCCCAAAGGGCATCCACTGGTAGGTGAAAGTACCCCACTTGGTGGTGAATGCTATTTTATATTGATCCTCATATTTCACCCAAATTTGATTATACCTAGAGAAACCATCAAGCAAAGAGAATCTCTGGGCACCAGCTACTACATGAAGGATTTGATCAATTTGGGGCAAAGGATAATGATCCTTGAGCGATGCCTGGTTCAGATTGCGGAAATCAACACACAATCGTATATCTCCATTCTTTTTTCTCACAGGGACCAGGTTCGCTACCCAGGTTGAGTGCTTAATCGGGTATATAATTTTTGCTTCGAGCATTTTCAACAATTTTGCTTTCATGAGGACTTCAATCTTGGGATTGATAGGACGCTGCTTTTACCGAAAAGGCTTGACTCCTTCCTACAGCTCTATGGTATGTTGGATTACATTCTTGTCATATCCTTTTAAGTCATGATAGCTCCATGCTACAATGTCGGGGTATTCATAGCATAAGTTTTTAATGCCTTCCAGCTCCTCTGACATACAATCAGTCCCGATCTTGATAATATTTCTTGGTTCCAACTGTAACTCTTTGAATTCTTTGGCATCTACCTTAATCCTGTGCTTATCAGCTCTGTCATTCTGGTCAAATAAACTTTCCAATGAGATCAAACCTTTAGGAATATGATTATTTCTTAACTGAATCATTCCCTCCTTTTCTTCCTCAGCCAGGGTCCTATCATCTGTGCCAACAGCTTCTCTGAGCAGAAAGTTCACTATTTGTTCATCATTGTCAAATACTTGCCAATAGAGATTCTTATCCGGAACTGAAGGTCTATAGATCACTCTGACTATTTTGGGCCTTCGGACAACTTGCTCGACGGGGGAATAATTTGCACCAAGGGAAGCTAAAATATCAGCATGTCTGTTCTGCTCCCGAGGAATCGCCTGAATATTTAAAGCAGTGAAAGCTTCCAACAAATCCCAGACCCTATTGCGGTAAGCTTTCAAATAATGCTACTTCGACACACATCTATTAGTAATCTGGTTAACAATAAGCTCAGAGTCACCAAAAATCTGTAGTTGTTTAATGCCCAATTTCTCAACCTTTTTCAACCCAAGGCACAATGCTTCATACTCAGCTGCATTGTTTGTACAGCTCCAAGTCAACCTATAAGAGTAAGTCTTTTGTATTCCCTCGGGAGAAATCAATACGACACCAACCCTCACGCCATTCTTACATCTAGCGCCATCAAAATACAACTTCCATAATTGGTGCACAATAGAATTTGAAGAATCGAGAGCTTTCTCTTCAACTCGCATGGGCTTAGTTATCGTATAGCAACCAATGTCCGTTTTGATCATCGCATTAAATTCTATCAACAAAAATTCATCCTCCAGGTGAAGCTCACCTAACGCTTCTTTTACCAAGTCAACTTCCTCCAATTCTTTGGTCATCATGTTCACCACACCTGAATATTGGTCTTCCTCTTCTAGCCTCTCAATATGGAAAGGTGAAGGCTTTTCATTATGGATACAAATCTGCTTTCCCTTGAATGGTATTTCAAGATGCGAATAATCTAGGGATAGGTATCCTCCTAGCTTAGCTATGAATTCCCTTGAGAGACACATGCTAAAGTAAGGTTCCAAATCGACAACCACCACTTCCTGGATGACTATAATTTATGGCATGCTGTGAAGGATGATAGGGATATCTTTGATTACTCCCACCATCTTAACTGGGGTTCCATCCAATTGCAACACTCTGGGGCTACTTCTGGTATATTCCATCCCCATTACTTCGCACACTACCTTTGGCATGATAGTAGTTGCAGCTCTAGAGTCGATCATACAATTGTGTACAATCCATCCCTCCATTCTCAAAGATAAATAAAATGGGGGAGGCCTATTTTTCCCTATTGCAGAAGTAGGCAGTGCTTGTGCTAGAACTGTTTGGAAGTGATCTTTCTTCTAATCCTTGGCGATTTTCAAAGATTCTTGTAACAAATCAATATATCCTGGCAATTGTAGCGCATCATACAAGCTAACCTTTGTTGGGATCTTCCTCATTTCTTCTACTATGTTGTAACTTGGGGCAGCCAAAGCCTTCTCTTCTGGAGCTCGTTCATACCTATCTCGATATTGTTGAGTGGCTTCCACTCTTTACCTCTTTGTCAACGATGGATACTTAAGTCGCTCCTTGGCTTGTTCTCTTGTTTCACCGTGTGTTTGAGCGACTGTTGTAGGTGGCGGAGCAGGTGACTTGATCTGCCCCTTTTCTTGAGCTGACTTGGGCAATAAATCCTTCAATTTAACAGAATATTGCTCCTTAGCCTTTGTGGTAGGTGCTTTCACTGGAGGTAACCGCTTCTCATCTTGCACCTTTGGTTCTGTAGGCACCTTCAAAGGTTTGAGCTCCGTTGGATCCACAATCATCGGCCTTTTCCCAGACCTTGTGAGGACTGAAACTTGTTCTAGGGATGACATCATACAGTTGTGATCAACTTCTCGAATCATGTTAACTTGCCCACCTACGGAGCTTTCTTCCAGCGTCTGGACATAGTTCATATGTACCATACAAGTGTCCTCTCCATGGGGATCATTACACGTAGAGCACCAGTACACTTTTTCTATCGCACTAGCCTCCTCATTTTCTAGTACTATAGTATTATTTTTAGGTTTGTGACTGGTAGAAGCTTGCTCCTAGATAATTGGTGGATTTTGGAACCTTCGGGATTGGAACTCGGTCTCTGCTTGCTTCTTCCTCACCGTTGTGAGCTCATTATATATTGTCTTCAAGACCATGTTATTGGACTTCACTTCTTGCAATAATGTCATGAAAGGATCAGGATTGGATTGTGGTATGGGCACTGGCAAAGGTAAGGATGCTTATGGTGTTGGTAATGACAAAGGAGTCGAAGGCATCGACAATGTGGGGAAGGAAACTGATGTCGGTAATTGAGGAACTGATGGGGCAGGTAACTGTGTAAAACTTGGAGCTGACTATTATGGGGGAGGAATCAGAGCGATATGAGGTAGGCTGGAGTTCCATGAGGGAACTGGGTACATGGATGGCATAGGTTGCAAGAATGCACTAGAATATAGATACTGAGGAAGATCAGGGAGGATTGGCATAGTTGTTTTTGGAGGAAGCCTACCTACAACAATCAAATCTGATTCAGCCTTTTGAGCCTATGTGTATAGGTCTAGAAATATGGTCACATTGGCCTGGCGTACAACCATACCAATATCAGTGCTAAGCGCTCTGAGATAATAAAATATGGCTTGCTCATGTGTAGGTCATAAACCGTTAGGGACTCTCTACCAGCTTCGCATGAATCTGACATTAAAATCCATGATCTCCTCTTGTGGATGTCTCTGAATCATCGTGAACTGGTGTAACAATGAGTACGGATCAGCTTGCTCATGAAAATTCTTGATTAGTAACTCCGCCAACTGATCCCATGAAGTGATAGTACCTGGTTGTAATGATCGATACCAGTACAATAGTTTTCCTCTCAACGACAATACTAGCAGCTTTATCATTACGTCTTCATCTGTTATGTCATGAATAGTCACCAAAGAGGCCACATCTTGGATATGCTCATATGCAGTTTTTCTAGTACCATCATAAGTCGGCAAGGCCTTTAAAGCAGCTTGAGGTACTAGGTTTTGAGCTTGCAAATTCAAAGCTCCTGAGCTATTCCATGTTGGGAATTGCCTTGGTGGTTGTTGTTGATGGGGTGGAGGATTCTGAGCCATATGGACTGGTATATGAGGTGTAGGTTGTGGAACGCTAGCAGTTGTGTGAGGTGGAGGGAAACTGGTGGTGGTACTAACTGGACTTACAGGAGTAGAAAATACATCGGCTAACCATGAGGTCAAAATAGATGATATGTGAGATATAGGAGGTAATGAAGAGGTACGCCGAAAAGTGGCTAACCGGGGATGTTCTCCTAATATTTGGATATCAAGTTCGTAGAACTCGATTTGATGATTTGGATTTTTGGCCTATGATCTTGTATTCATGAGACATAGCTCCTGCTGCTCTCACATTCAAAAATTTTTGGGTATAATCGAGTCACCAGATGTTCTAATTATCCTACAGAAAGGTGAACATCAAACCTAAATACTGCTGGAAATGGAATCTTTGAGGTCCCATCGGGCGTGCCAAAAACTATTGGTCAAATATCTGCCTAATCAATAAACACTGCGTTTATGCGCCCTAGATACGACCAACATTGAAAGGTCGAAGGAAAGAGATGTCCTCCATGCCAATCTCCAGAGAGGGCTGGTTCCCGAACTAAATCCTATACTGGTAAAAGACTAGGGATGCAGGAAAGAAATTGAAAATAATAGAAAGAGATGGGAAATATGGCCAGAGGCCAAAGTACAAGATTCGGGGCAGACTAATAGTAGGAAAACACCCAAGCACAGAATAGCATTTACTAAAGGAAAAACTATAGAATAAACTTGTGATCTTGCAAAGATAACTTTCAAAATAATCACTTCAGCACTCACTCTCTTACTAGCAATATTTAAATCCAATCACAAAATTTAAATTTAACAGCAAACAAGAAAGATGAATGTGGAAAAGAAGTGCATAGTACAGAAAGAAATTACACGCAAAATCACTTGCAAATTCAGAAGCCTGATGCCTTGTATTAATGCAGAGAACTTAGAGAGTATTCTCGCAAAGTGTCTAACCTCCTTTACAATGAAAATTCGATTAGTATTTATAGAGGTTTTCACCTCTTTCATTTAATACATCAGAGGACAAGATGTCCAGGGATCAAGAACAAAACGAAGAAATTCCTCCTTGGAAATATTGAAAATCTATCTCTCTTGGGGAACAACTTCCACAAAATCAGCAACTTGGGCATCGGTGCACAGATACTTAGATCATCATTGAATGTTTGGGAAGCGCCTTAGTGCTTTGGAAATTTAAAATATTCATTCACTTTCCCCATTTAGCTTTTCTTATGCTCGAGATTCACAACATGAGTTACTCGATGCCACCATCATTTAATATTCGAGATCCTGGCATCTTCAAAACTTTTGACCATAATTCCTTTCACCCAGAATCACGTTCACCTCACAATGCGCTTCGCCCATCATTCTTGTTCTTGTGCATGCGATCCCTCTTTAAAAACATGTTCACCCTTGGAAAGGGCGAACGACGCATTCACCCCATAGAAAGGGCGAACGCGACAACACCTTGCTTGGAAAGTTCGTTCGCCCATGGGAGGGGCGAACGGGATGTTCGCCCCTCAACCAGGGTGAACCTGAATTGTCACCATATTTGGGCATGCATGTGGGTATGTTCCTCTTTGGGGCGCGTTCGCCCCTAGGAAGGGCGAACGACGCGTTCACCCCATAGAAAGGGTGAACACGCAAACACTTTTGAACTTGCTTGCGTTGAGTTTTTTTTGGGCCTTCGTTCGCCTTTCCAAAGGGCGAATGGGGTGTTCGCCCCTCCTTTGGGGTGAACGTAAATACAATTTAGACACTTTTCAGAATTTGACTTAGGCTTTTCATATTTTTTAAAATTTTACAAAAACCCTCCTTTTGAATGAATTCATGATGTAGCAAAGTTTTACAAAGGAAGTTTATAAAATACTTCACATTTTCAAATGCGAAAACATAAAGACAATAGATATGAAAACAAACTAGGAGCATATAAAATTATTTTCAAAAGTGTCGCCATACACAACAAAACTACATAAAAACTTCCCAACAAAATCCCCAATGTGGCAAAATGCAAAATGGACAACAGTGCAATGCCTTATACCTTAGTCTATGGAATTGAGTTTATTTATTCTTTTAAGACCAAAATCCCTTCCTTAAGAGTCTTGTTTCAAGACTATTTTGCAAGAGATGAATATCATCTTGGTTGTCTGAAACAATTAGAGCTTTTAGACAAAAAATACATTAATGCCCTAGAGAAATTGCAAGTCTACGATGATATAATTTGAAGTACCTATAACAAAAAGGTACATTCTTTTAAAATTAGCAATTTGGTTCTCAAAGAGAATTAAAAGAACACTAACTCTAATGTTGACATTAAAGGAAAATTTGGCCTTGTTGTGGCTCGGTTTGTTAGTTAAAATAAGGTGATAAAAATACAAATTTTTTTCATAGGATGGCTATAGTACAAAGATCAACTTCTAGAATTAGTAGAATTAAATCTATGGAAGGGGTTTGGATTGAAGATGAAAGTGAAATTAGAAAAGGGGTTAAGTCATTTTATCATAATATTCTAGGTTCAGAGGAGACCGCATCTCTTAATGATAAACTTCTTCAAGATGTTCCTTCAGTTATAACGAATGAAGACAATAGGAAACTAATGGAGCCTATTACTCTAGAAGAAGTTCATTTAGATTTTTTATCTTTTAATAAGGATAAATCCCCAAGTCCAGATGGGCTCTTTGCAACTTTTTACCAATATAATTGGGATATAGTGAAGGATTATTTATTGGTGGCAGTGGATTAGTCTAGGGTAAAACAATTCATACCTTATTAAATAAATGCAATATATCTTACCCTAATTCCAAAAAAGAAATATGTTTATTTGTTTGATTATTTTAGACCCATAAGGCTATGTAATATGGCATATAAGATTATTTCCAAAGTGATGGCAAATAGATTAAGGTCATTGTTAGAAAAAATTATTTCAAAAGAGCAAGGAGGATTTTTGAAAGGAAGACAAATTTTGGATGGGATCATAGTAGCTCATGAAGTTATACATTTAGCAGCTTCAAGAAAAGAGAAATAAATGATCTTAAAACTTTATATGAGTAAATTCTATGATAGGGTTAAATGAGATTTTATTTTTACAGTTTTAGATAAGTTTAGTTTCGGGAAGAAATGGGTTAGATGGATTAAAGCTTGTGTCTATTCAGTGTTGGTCAATGGGTTATCGATAGAATCTTTTAAAGCCAAGAGAGGTCGTAGGAAAGGAGATCCTCTATCTCCTTACTTGTTCATTATTATGGCAGAAGTTTTGAGTAGGAACTTAAAGAAGGCTTACAAAGATGGGATTATAAGTGGACTTAGGTTAGTAATAATATTGATAACAACACTCATCAACAGTTTGTAGATGATACAACCCTTTTTGGAAGGGCAAGAATAAATGAGGTCAGAGCTTTGAATAACTTTTTAAAAGAGTGTGAAAGAGCTTCAAGGCAAAAATTTAATAGGACTAAATCAAAAATTTACTTCCTTAACACTTGTTAATATCAAAGCAAGCATTGGTAGGTTGCTTCAAATGGAGGAGGTAAATTTACCAACAACTTATCTTAGGATGCCTTTATTTGAGAGGAGAATGAGGATATATTTATGGAATCCGGTTATAAGTAAAGTTTAGAATAAAATTCCAGCTTGGAAAGGTAGATAGTTATCATTAGCATGAAGAGTGCAGTTAATTAAGTCAGTCTTACAAGTCATTCCAACATATTATATGTCATTGTATTCTATACCAAAATCAGTTGAAAAAAGTTTAAACTATATTATGCGATCGTTTTTATGGTCAGGTTTACATGATAAAAATGAAATTTCCTTTCGTGAAATGGAGCAAGTTGTGTGATGATAAAACTAGGGGAGGTCTTGGTTTAAGAGTTCTTATAGATGCAAACTTAGCTCTTAGGGGAAACATTATCTGGAGATTGTACAAAGAGAGTAAAAGACAATGGACAAGAATTCTTCTAAGTATGTTGATCCCAATGACCTTATTTGAAATGCCTTTATTTGAGAGGAGAATGAGGATAGATTTATGGAATCTGATTATTAGTAAAGTTTAGAATAAACTTCCAGCTTGGAAAGGTAGATGGTTATCATTAGCAAGAAGAGTGCAGTTAATTAAGCCAGTCTTACAAGTCATTCCAACATATTATATGTCATTGTATTCTATACCAAAATCAGTTGAAAAAAGTTTAATCTATATTATGCGATCGTTTTTATGGTCAGGTTTACATGATAAAAAGGAAATTTCCTTTGGTAAAATGGAGCAAGTTGTGTGATGATAAAACTAGGGGAAGTCTTGGTTTAAGAGTTCTTACAAATGCAAACTTAGCTTTTAGGAGAAAAGTTATTTGGAGATTGTACAAAGAGAGTCAAAGACAATGGGCGAGATTTCTTCTAAGTATGTGGATCCCAATGACCCAAGTTTAATATTTACTGCGTTCTCTCTACCAAATGGTTCTACTCTTTGAAATGGTTTGAAAAAATCTATTAGTCTTATGATTAAAGGTTTAATATGGGTGGTGGGAATTGGAGAAAATATTTCTATATGTTGAAACCTTGGATGAGATTGCTTCAAGACAAATATGGTGATAGGGTTTCAAACATTTTGTACAAGGATCGAGAAGGAAGATACAAATGGAAAGAAGATTTTTTAAAAGTATTCAAGACATTAATGGTAGGAGGCAATTGAGTAGAAAGATAACAACTGTGATTATTTCGAGGGGAGCCAAGGATAAATTAATTTGGGAGTTAAATAGCTTAGGAGAATACACAACAATAAGTGGATATAATGTTCAACACCAATAATGTCACTAGAATACTGAGAGATATTTGGGATAGCCTTAAGCATTCCTAACGTTAAAATGTTTGTTTGGCTAGTAGGTCATAGAAGAATTGTATCCTGGGATAACCTTATGAAAAGGGGTTTTCATGGCCCCTTTCAATGTGTTTTTTGTAATAAGGAGGAGGAGAGTATAAACCATCTCTTGGGACTTTGCTCAATAGTCTACAATCTATGGCAATGGATTCTTAATATGTTTGGTAAATGCCTGGTTATGAATAGCAAAATTGAAATTGGTTAAAGAAATGGCAGAGCACTTATAAAAGTGAGGCTTTACAGACAATATAGGATATATCAAAAGATACAATACTTAGGACTATATGGCTAGAAAGGAATAGAAGAATATTTAAAGGAAATAAAAGCAGTTTAGAGGTAATGAGAAAGAAGATATGTTTAGCCATAGAGGAGTCTAAACCAACCCTATCAACTCACTTAGTCCCTAATTTGGAAGCACAAAGTTTTGATAGATGGAGTCAAGTCATTAAAAGGGATTATAATGTTAGGTACAATAGAAGCAAAAATAAGGCAAAGAATAAATATAATAATAATAATTATTATATAATTAATTTAATTAAAATTAAATAAATTTAAAAATAAAATATTAATAGGCCCGAGGTGTAGACTAATTGGTTTCCCAAACCCTACAAGGGGAGGAGGTATATGCTTGTCCCTTTCCTAGTACTTTTTCCTAGTACTTTCAACGACGTAAAAGGTTTAAAATGATAGTGGCATTGTGGTTATAAAGGCGGATTGCACAAAAATTTCTATTTAGAAGCTTCTAGGACAGATAATGCAAAATACTATAATGCCCATAAAAATATGGACAACCTACCTGAATTCATGGCGACTACCGATTCCACCATAAAAAAATAAAAAATTAATTTATATAAATTTTAAATAACAATTAAAAAATATTTAAAAAGTTACAAATAAATATATTAAAAAACATACAAATTTAATTCCCTCACAATCAACCCAAAAAAATATTTTTAATTTTATAAATAAAAATAAGAACCTCATCAAATTCGATCCACTTATGTTTATATGGTACAAAAAAAAAATGAATAAATTAAAAAATCTAAAAATCTAAAGGCAACGTTAGCTTATCCAATTCAATTTCTTTACAACAATCAACCAAAAATTTTCATGGTTTTAAAAATAAAATAAATATATTAAAAAATATAAAAATCTAAAGGGAGCATTATCTTATCGAATTCAATTTCTTTACAACATTCAACCAAAAAATTTCATGAAGATCATGATTATAAATAAAAATAAAAATCATTTTAAATAATATAAAAATAATTATTATCTAGTCAAATTTATACGTGGATAGTTTGTTTAGTATGAATGAAAGCTTTTAATTAAAACATAGTTTATAAGATCTTCAAATATAAAAATAATCGAATTTAATTTCTTTACAACATTCATGAATATTATGATTATAAATAAAAATAAGAATCATTTTAAATAATATAATAATAATTATCTTATCAAATTTATATGTGGGATAGTTTGTTTAGTAAGAATGAAAGATTTTAATTACGTCTGCGAGACCCAAAATATGGTTTATAGGACCTTCAAATATGAAAACACAGTTATTTAAATCATATGACCATTAATATCTTTGAGAAGGTTGTTCCTTCTCCTATTGATTTGGGTTAACAACTTTTCAATTTTTTTTATTTTACTATTTTCAAATAACTTAATCATAGACCCTTTTCCAAGGCTTTCTTTGTATTTTCCACAATATCTGAAAAACTCTGGCATTCATAGATGAAATGTTCCTCTGTCTCTGTCACCCCTGTGCTGCATAGAGTACATATCCTTTCTTCTCATTGTTCCTTGGGTATTCTCCATCTCCCTGTTTCACATCTAAGCTTATGAAAGCTAGTCCTTATCTGAGCAATGAGGATTTTTTCCCTCCACTTAATTTCAGCGCTTATATATGTTTTTTCCTTGTGGTCAAAATCCAATAAATCTAATAAGTTGATAATGCTAGTGCAATCAAGGCCTGGATGCGACTCTCATTTTGATTTTGATGGTGTAGAACCCCTAGTCATGATTTTTCAAACCAAGGCGGTCCCGCAAAGGTTTTTTTTTTTTCTTCTAAATTCAAAAAAAGTTGAAGATTCAATGTTCAAACCATCTTCTATATGTTTTTGAAGTATAATGGTATACTCGAATAGGACAAAAAATGTTCTCTAACTTCCCTCTAGATAATGATATATAATGGTATTCCAGAATAGGACAACATTGTCGACTACTTAAGAACAACACTGTCAACCACTTAAAAACAACTACTTAAAAACAACTACGAAGGTTTTCTCTATCCAAGAGTTTGTCTCAAAGAGCACAACAACATTATCGGCTACCTGAGAACAACACTGTAAGCCACTTAAAAACAACTATGAAGGTTTTCTCTATCCAAGAGTTTGTCTCAAGAACACAACGGTTCAAGCTTTAACTTTTTTTTAAAGATCCAAAATTCAAACCTTAACATGTGACTACTGTATATTAAATTTTATGTTCATAAACTCAACTTTATCCTAGGATAAAGATACTAATCTTACAGTAAAAAAATGTCTTACCGACAATCAACCAAAAAAAAATTCATGGAGGGAAATAAGAACCTCATCAATTCAATCCACTTAGTTCCCATGTTCATCAATTCAATCCACTTATGTTCATGTGGGTCAAAGCTTTGGATTCTATCTTTTGAGAGACCCTAGACGAAATTTGTGTCAGTCAAAAAAACTTTGAATTGTTTTGAGAGACCCTAGACGAAATTTGTGTCAGTCAAAAAAAAAACTTTGAATTGTTTTGAGAGACCCTAGACGACGAAATTTGTGTTTTGAGAGACCCTAGACGAAATTTGTGTCAGTCAAAAAAAAAACTTTGAATTGTTTTGAGAGACCCTAGACGAAATTTGTGTCAGTCAAAAAAAAAACTTTGAATTGTTTTGAGAGACCCTAGACGACGAAATTTGTGTCAGTCAAAAAAAAACTTTGAATTGTTTTGAGAGACCCTAGACGAAATTTGTGTCAGTCAAAAAAAACTTTATATTGTTTTGAGAGACCCTAGACGAAATTTGTGTCAGTCAAAAAAAAAACTTTGGATTGTTTTGAGAGACCCAAGACGAAATTTGTGTCAGTTAAGGCAGTCAAAAAAGCTTTGGATTCGAGAGATCAACCAAAAAATATGAAAAAAACTTTGAATTGTTTGGAGAGACCCCACACGAAATTTGTGTCAGTCATAAAAAAAACTTTGGATAGTTTTGAGAGACCCAAGACGAAATTTGTGTCAGTTAAAAAAGCTTGGATTCTTTTAAGAGGCAGTCAAAAAAGCTTTGGATTCGTTTGAGAGATCAACCAAAAAATATATAAGATATAAGGTCAAATACAAGGTCATGTGGCATGCCCTAAATTGTTTTTAATTGTTTTGTTTGGCGCTCTTCACGAAGCAAGAACGGGAAGTTTATATAAAACTACAAAAATTAATAAGAATTAAATATATATATATATATATATATATATATATATATATATTTTTTTTTTAACTTCTTCAAAGCAATGAGTTCGAAGCATACCGCAACAAAAATGCCGGTATATGTGGACAATAATGATAGGTCCTTGGGCTCAACAAAAATGCCGGTATATGTGGACAATAATGATAGGTCCTTGGGCTAGAGAGCCAGTTCCAAGTTTACTTGGAAAAAAAAAAAACATAATTAGATAAAATTGCCCCCACCTATTCTCTGTGACGCATACACCATTAGGTAGCAGCTAAATCTTCCGTAAGTTCCCACTACTCATGAATTATGAAACATCATATTCCTAACCTGTCTCGATCCCAATCGTGAAAACAAAACGTGTTTGATTATAAGAGCTGATCAGTGAGCATGTTCACTCTGACGGCCAAGCTATAAAGTGTGAAAGAGAAAGATTCAGGCAGGGCACAAAATTCAGATTCTGATGCAAAGTCAGACTGGTCTCCCCATTAAGTATAAGTTAAAAAAAAGACAAGACTTTGCCAGAAAAAATAAGCCCCATTACATCAGCCATATTACTGGTCTCCCCATTAAGTTTAAGTTTTAAAAAAGACAAAGCTGTGCCAGAAAAACTGAGCCCCACTACATCAGCCATATTACATTGCTGAGCCCCATGACAACCCCACTAAACTAATTTGCTTCGCGTGTTCCACGCATATGGTTGTTCCGACGACTGTTGATGGAATTCGATCCATTCTTAAATAAAAAAAAAGCTGAAGGCAGAGTCAATAAATATAAAAATATTATATGGCGATAAAAAGGAATATGCTTAAATTTTTAAATCTTAATTTTGTGTGAGAAATCCTTCTAAGCAGCTGCCTTGACTATCCAGGAAAGATCCATGGAGGGTATTTTATCTGAGGTTGATGATGAAGACGATGTTAAGTAGGTGCCGGTTCGAACCGCCGTAACCATCTCCAGCACATGATCCACAATCACTCCTTCCACACCCATTTCCTTCTGCCTTTGCAGTGCTTCAACATAATTACTGTACATCCACCATAGCAGTTTGACAATTTCAGTACTAAAGCTGAAACCGGAAGAAATTGAAGCTAACATTGTTTTATTTTATATAAAGAATTTTGAAAAGGGGAAGAAGTCACTGGGATTTATACTGACTTGAGTTCGCCATAAGTGAGAAGGCATAGTCCAGCATCCTTAACTTTGGGAATTAATCCAGGGTTCTGTAAAATTGCTCTTACTTCACTCACAATTCCTTGCAATCCACCTGCACATAGGGAAAAAAAGGAGAAAACAATATTGTTCAACCGTGTAATTGCCAAAATCAAATATTTAATTTTGGAACGGTGAGACGTCTACACGCAGTCCCCCACAATCCCAAGCTTAGAGCGATGCCAGAATTTAAAGCTCAGCTGCGGAGAACTTCTCCAGCCGCGGGTTCCAGGCAATCCCCGTAATTAAATATAATTTGAATCTCATTCCCTTAATTAAATATAATTTGAAGAGGTTCGACCCTGCCCTTGTTAATAGTAAACGCCCAGTAATTTCACCTCTATGCATATGGCAAGAGGTTGTACCCTAACCAGTTAGGTATCCAGATAAAGAACAGAGCCTCATAGAACTCAAAGCCCGATATTCTGACTCTAGATATGGCAGAAGGGTTTACCCTACCCACGTGAGCATTCAGATGAATTCAAATAAAGCAGTAGACCTTCACAACTATTCAATAATCTAGAATTTCTCAAAAATTGAAACCAAAAAAACTTACTTTTGAGGCAAACTTGGATTGCAGCTTCAATTGAATTTCTTCTTTCATCCTTGAAAATATGAGTACCCCCTTCTGTCAAGAAGAGAACCTGATTGCACAACCACCATAGGTAAGATGTGTCAATAGGATTAACATACCGTGAGATAAGCCTTTTAAAGATGCACTAAATCAAGCCCTCTCTAACTATTCATCACCTGGAAATTTCACAGTTCAAATTTTGGGTATTACAATGGCAGGGAAATTCTGACAATAAATTATAGACAAACTATTCAAGGTGCTTACTGGGTATTCTGTGTGCATTTTTCGAACGATGTGCACTGCATCAGGGTGGAAGCTAGAATAGAAAACTTTTCTGCCCCCTCCATACATCTCCACTTCCTGAAACGAACAAGGGATTAAAAACACAAAACATGGAGAACAGACGTGGATGTCCTGAAGAAAAAGTTAAAACAAATGATACGGTCATGCAAAGAACACCCTACCTTGAGAATTAGAGCAATCACCCGTTGAAGATCTGGTTCAGGAACCTCAGCTTCATCGTCAAATTTCAATTCTATATTGAATCCTACAGAAAATGGAATCTTCTCAAATGCATCCTTGAGAGTACATAAGCGGTCTTCCACATTTACAATCCAGCTGCATATACTACCATCGGGGGCTTTTCTAACCAGTGGCCACTGAACCTAAGCAAGAGGAAACAGATCATTATCAGCGTATCTCTCCCCAGCAAAAAGTCAACAGATCATTATCAGCATATCTCATATCAGATAACAGGTTAAAACTGTATCAGTTTTGACCCAAGTTTAAATCCCCAAGCATTAAAGGCAACCCAAGTTCAAACCCACATTAATATAAGGCGGTCGATAGCCTCAATGTACTTTCATCGATAAAAATACCATCCGCAAATCTTAAACATCTCAGAGTGTCTCACCTCTAATCCATCAGCTTGAAACCCTAACGAGAGATATTCTTCAAGAGTAAGGTCTTCAATGCGCCTCACAGTGAAGGAGCCCTGAAACACAAACAAACAGAAAGGAAAAGGTTAAAATATCATAGAGGAGAAGATATCTGTCTGAATCGCAGATCTCCAATGCGCCTCGCATTATGTAATCCCTGAAACAAGGATCATAAGAAACGTAATGTTAGAATGGTCCAGAAGAAAAAAATAGTTGGCTTAGTTCCAGAAGGTCCCTAAACCTGCAAGATGGATGAACCTATTCTACCAGAGATAGATTTCCTAAGGACTTTGTCAATCCCCAAAATTTATATAATAATTTATTTTCAGAACACCAGAGACCTTTGAACAAATATATGCTCTGAATGAAACAGCACACTATAGAAACCAAAGTACCTTGTCGTCTACTATAATATGGTCATCATGGAAGATTACAGCATGGCCATCTTTAGTTATCTGCATCAAATTCAATAAGAAGGTTGGATTTGCAAAAGCAATGAAAAGCTCAAACAAGATGGCAGGTTTATATGAAAGAATGTGCAAGGATGACAAATTTAGATCACCTGTACATCAAATTCCACAAAATCTACGCCGTTCTCCGCCGCCTGCGCTAAAGATTTTATGGTATTTTCCATAATAGAAAGCCTGGGGTTAGGAGTCTCTCCACTAATGACAACTTTGTTCTTGCCAGAGCCTCGATGGCCTAGCACAGTAAGCGATTGTTGTCTGCCTTCATGTTTGTCAGCTGTCAGAGGGACAAATTACAAATATCGTTAGAGGGATTAAAAAAATAATACTGCCCTCACAGGACATGATAAAATTAAAATCTTCCTGAAAATGGAGAATTTAACAGCTAGAGTTTATGAAACATGTTATGCTAAAGAACTTACCACGTAAAAATTGAGCCATTTGTGGACCTTTGTATAAAACATTCACATTTGAAGAGGCACTAGCTGCTTGTGTTGCAGCAGGCTCTATATTCAAACACCGAGGAAGCATTACTCTAGCTGAACAAAATAAAGGAGCATTAAATTCCAATATCAGATGAAACTGTTACATAAAAACCCTTGAAATCTATAACAAAGCCGTCAAATATTGCGGAAATAAAACAACACCAGGAAACTTGAAATTTGAGAAGCACTTTCTACACGCAATTAACAGAGGCAAACTCCAAATATTCAGTATGAGTGGTGCTGGTAACTACCTTACTGCCAAACTGTGAATGATGCACACACACGATGTAACATTCTTTAGATACAGGCTCTGTAAGAATCTTTAAAGGAAGTTTCAATAGTAAGCAGATTTAGGGGAATCATGATTTTGTAGCGTTTCATTGGCTCAAAGAATATATCATAAGATGTAAAGATACAACGACATAAGAGATATAGTAAATCATAATAAATTAGTCCAAACAGAAGAGAATCATGCCTTCAAGAGAAGTTAAATTTAAGAATCAAGGAGAATGTTAAACAATAATTAATAGAAAAAGATAACAGAAAACTGCATCACTATTATTTCTGCAATCAGTAGGCAATGGCTTAAAAATAACGGAAAGAAACAGAGCAACAACTGCAAAATAAAAAATCTTTCCATGACTTCTGCATATTCAAACAAAGTTGTAAGTTAGAAATTCAAAAAACTGGACAAGTTCACAATCTTCCGACCAATTATGCATGATTCAGACAATTTTTAAGCGATAACTGCCAACAATCTAGAAACTAAGCAAATTAACAAGAAAAACAGGCAAGAAGACTTCAGTACCGAAAGATTTTCGAAATACTAAAACTAAAGCAAATATAATCTAAAGACAAAACACAAATAAACTGAGCAAAAATTTTATTAACAAAAAAACGCAGAAAGAAACAGAGCAAGAACCGAACAAATTAAAAATCTTTGTAGCATACCCTCCACATAAATTTCTAAGCTGTAAATATCGGTAGCAAAGAAATTAGGCAAAACAGAAAGACAATAAAACTAAACAAAGCGCCACGTATCAAATTATTAAATAATAAGTTCTTTTAAAAAAAAGCACATTCAAATATTTTTCAAAAGTGCAAAATAATAGCCCCATCAACCTTGAAATACCCGCCAGACACAGCGAAAGTTCCAAATACTAAAATTAAAGCAAATATGATCTAAAGACAACACAGAAAGAAACAGAGCAAAAATTAAAAAGAAAAAAAGCAGAGAGAAACAGAGCAAGAACCGAACAAATAAAAATCTTTCAGCATGCCCTGCACATAAATTTCTAAGCTGTAAAAACCAGTAGCATAGAAATTAGGCAAAACAGAAAAACAAAAAACGAAACAAAGCTCTACGTATCAAATTATTAAATAATAAGTTCTTTTAAAAAAAACAAAGCACATTCAAAGATTTTTCAAAACGGCAAAATAATAGCCCCATCAACCTTGAAATACCCGCTAGACACAGCGAAATTTCCATGGCCGGGATATTCACAACAACACTAAAATTTCCACCACATAGCGGCAGGACATACATTGGACTTTCAAACAAATTCAAAATCGACAAAAACCACAGAAGAAGATGACAAAGCCTTTATTTTCAAGAAACACACATTTTTCAGTTTCGCCAGAATTTTTTTTGAATGCGACGCCAAAAACAATTCTAAACACATACTTTATAGCATTTCTCGAAATTAACCTCAAATCAACAAAAGCAAACGCCAGTAGAAGATCAAGAGATCTTTATTTTCAACAAAAAGAATCTCAACCAAAATATATTTCCAATGCAGCGAAAATCTGCAATACGATCAACATATCACAATATCAAAATATCAAATCAAATGAAATAACAGCCATCGCCTACCTGAAAAAGCAGACATTGAAATTACGCCCGAGCAGCGAGGTCGCTCAAATTGAAGCGCAGATAACGCTAAATAACGCAAATATGCAGCCGATTCCGACGAATTTATACACGTAGGGACCCCAACATTTGTCGTATAAATTTATAGACCGAAATTTTAAGAATATTTCACGGATTTGCTTTGTAATTAGCCTCGCAAATAGAATATAATTGGCCGGTTGCCTGCCATGTTCCACCCTGATTAGAGTAAATTATATTTGTATTCTTAGCACATTACGTAATTGCAGATTTATTAATACTTAATTTGGTAATTCGGTGTACACGGACCGAGGCTCCCACTTGCTGACGCGGCGGCGAGTCAGGTGGCACCCACTTGTTCTTTTTATTTTTATTTTTGTCCCACCTTTCTGCAACGGATTTCAAAGGCATCAGAGAATATTCCGACGGAATATGCTCCCTCGATTCTGGGATGCCGTGTAGCAGGGGAGAGAAGCCTAGGAAGCGAAAATACATGGGTTGACTTTAACCCATGCTGTTTTTTTAACACATAAATAATTTAATTTAATTAATTATATATATATATATTTAATTAAGATATACATACAAAATTTATAAAACTTAAGTAGGGTAAACTGGAGATAACAAGACCAAACCTTATCGAACTGAGGTAGCTAACGAACGACAAACACTCGGTTACTACCATTCAACCTTATCTCCTTTTAATACATCATGGTTTGAACCTTGAACTGTCCTAAAAGAGAACAAAACCTTAATCACTCGTTGTCCTAGATGAACAATTATATGAATTTTTAAGATATATAAAGAACTAAAAGGTAAGTATATGTGCATGCAAGAAATATGATCGTTTTTAATGGTATTCTCTCCTTTAGTGAAGAGTTAATTTTTGCATTATTTTGTGTGGAATTTATTTTTTAGAGTTATATTTGTGTAAAGAGTTTTTTTTTAAGTGAAAAATCCTTTGTGGGGTTGCTTTGGTTTGAGAGACCACGAATAGGGGGTTTTACACCATCAAAGTCACTCGGGAGTCGCATTTAACCCTGCTTGCACCAATATTATCAATTGGATTTTGGGTACCCAATTCAACTTTTTGGTAGGATGGAGATTCGAACTTGGGACCTCCCTTAGAGGATTGCCCTCTCCTCTCCAACTCACCTACAACACCTAGGTCATGTAAAGAGTTATTTGATTCAAACAATTTTTGTATTATTTTGTATGGAATTTGAAGAGCTTTGATATGAGTGGTCATACAAAATAATTCAAACAGTATTAAGGGAGATATGATCATATGAAGACAATTGTTCAGAACAAAGGTAATATTAGGGCAATTTTTTTTCAAAAAAACTTCTTATCTTTCAGGAGTCATATCTTTGCGAAGGATTGTCCAACTTAGATGATTCTTAAACCAATTTGTGTGAATTTGAAGAGCTTCAAAATAAGAGGTCATATGAAGGAATCCAAGTAGTATTGAGAGAGATATGACCCTATGAAGTCAGCCATCTGAAACAAGGGCAATGACGATTTTTCAAGTCATTCAGATGATGAGAGGAGCAATGAAGAGCTAGAGCATCAACGAGATAGGACATTTCGTCTAGGCATAGAATTTTTCAGCTACGTTTCATTTATTCTTTCATTTGAAGTTTTGCATACAAATTATTTTAGGTTTATTTTCAAATAATATAATTTTTATAGGATATATTGGTAAAATTTAGTAGATATCGAGTTATAGTGTCCTTCCTCTTAGGAGAAAAACTGATGAGATAATATTGATACATGAATGATTACAATATATAGGCATAAGCCTATATGCAAGACATGACAAGTGTCAAACTAAAGAGGCATAGTGCACTTTAATTCTAGCATTCCCCCTTAAAGTGCACTATCCTAACTAAAGAAACAAAACAAGTCAACATTAGGTAACATTCCCCCTTAATGTTGACTTCTCTAAAAGAAACCTATCATCCTCCTTTATTACATGATTTGGTTTAGGCTCGTGCTCTTTACGCTTGGCTCTTCAACTATGAATAATGCTAGATCAACGGTGTATACATCTCGGTTTGTTGCCTCAGGGTCAGCCACTTCCACGGGTCTGTTGCCTCTAGGTCAGTCGTCTAAGTGCCTTAGGGTCATCCTATGTGCCTCAAGGTTAGCCACTTCTGGGTTTGTTGCCTCTACAGGTCATCCTCCAGGTATGTTGCCACTCGTAGGTCACTGACTAGATTCACCATGAATATCATCCCTCCTTGTGGTGAACTCAATCTAGAAGGTGTCGATCTCTGCCAAAAATGCACCTTAATACAAAGTAAATACGAGCCATAAATACAATAAAAAATGAGCCATAAATCCAAATGTGGAGGAGAATAAGAAAGAAGAGTAGAAGATAATCTTTTGAAGTGTCTTCGTCTATAGTATTCAGAAGTTGATCAAAAAAATCCTCGTATACAGTCTAGGGTGTCTATGTTTGTAGTTTCTAGAGTAGGTGTCTTTATTGTGACCTCCTCATCCCATCAAAATGCATGGGTAACTAGCTGTTGCATCCGCTAGGTGCTCTAGAGAAGGTAACTGGATACTAGGATCACTTACAAATTCCTTGGGAGTGTCGGGTTCCACCGAGAGTGCACTCCATGATACAACATATTTCAAGGTCAAAAAAGATATATGGAATGGCCTCAAAAAAAAAAAAAGACACCACGATTGTGTTCGTCACGAAAAACCTTTCCAACGACTATAAATACCCTTATCTTTAGTTCACAATAAAGCCTCATAAAGTGAGAAAAATTATAAGGCTTTCTGACTAGTTACAATAACCCGCCTCCATATGACCAGTTACAACTTTATTCTTGACCAATTTCACTAGGACTCTCAAGTCCCAAAGAGAAAATCATAATGACCAATTTTCCTTTTTCACAATCAAAGGGCCAACACTATTTTTAAAACTCTCCAAGTGCCATAAAGTGGTCCCTCCACTTTATATTAAAAAACATTGCCAGGGTTATGCATAGCGGCTATTTATAGCCAAATTGGCTAAAATTATGATTTTTGAAATTTGGAATTGGCTAATATTTGAGACCCTTGACCAGGGCTCATTAGTCAAAAAATTTTGGGTGCAATTTTTTTTTGGGTCGATTCGCCCCAATTTTATAATAATTTAACCATTTTAAGTTTAAATTTCCAACATTACCCCTAATGATCGTTAATATTCTACATGCATTTGGATAATATTCTCTTGGATTTCAAAACTGATTCGCCAAATTTTTATAAATACATTTTGGGGCCAACCCCTTACGCATAACCCTGAACATTGCCCTTCTAAATAGATTCCCCACACAAATTATTGTAGGTTTATTTTCAAATAATATAATTTTTATAGGATATATTGGTAAATTTTAGTAGATATCAAGTTATAGTGTCCTTCCCATGGACCAATTTATAGCTAAATCCTTATAATCATCCCTAGTAGTAGAGGTTAGGGAGGACCTCATAGAGGAGTGATCCTTGTTGCTCAAAGATAAGGCAGTCATTGGTAAATTTAATGGGTCTTGGCCAAAGGCTTCTACTAGAGTATATTACATTATTTGGTACATGCTAATATACCCCAATGGTACTTTCATAATACATTTTGTAAATATTAGATTAGGGTTGCGTCATAGTTTAGAGTGTGACTTATATTTCCCTTTTTGTAAGTGTGAATGTGTAGGATATGCACAAGTGTCATGTAAGTGTGTATGTGCAAGATATGCACAAGTGTCATGTGAGTAAGTGTGCAAGTGTAAGTTGAGTATATGTGCACAAGTGTCTTATATGTAAGAGATCAAATATGTAATGTAAATATATGCATAAGTGTCTTATATTAGGGTGTGCAAAGTGAAGGTCAAGAGTCATGTCTAGGTGTGCATACAATATAGTCATGTGTTCATCAAGTATGCAAGTGTCAAGTAGAGTAGCCTAGAGTCATGAGATTTGGCATATGGAAGGAATAGACAAGTATCCAAAGAGTCATTCTACTATGGCTATATAGTAGTCCATAGAGATCACATCATATGATATCACAATATAGAGAAGAACAAGTTCTTATTATATTTGAAAGAGAAAGAGAAGTAATAAAGATTGCATACATTTTGAGCAATTAATAATGTAAGTTGTTTAGCATGCTTAGTGCATGTATGATTCAGGCTATTTATATTCATATTTGTTTATTATTGAACATTATTTGATATATTATTAGCCTTGATATACATATTATTTTGCTCATATCATTATATTGACCTTATTGTATTGTGGTATATTATATTTAATCTTATGATATTTAACCTGTGATATTTGTCATAGTATTAAGGCTTAAAAAACCATCAACGGTATTAGAGCTACTAACAAGTTCTATCCAATTGATAGAATTTAATTTAGCTACTTACAAAAAATAAATTTTGTCTAGTTTGATAAAATTGATTTAGGGTCTGTCTACTTTATAGGTAGTAAGACTCATACTCTATTGTAAGGTCATGGTGAGTAGAAAGGTTAGAGTCTTTCCACGGTTGAAGAATAACCAGTGAATACTAGGATTCAATTATATTAAAAGGTGAATCAACTTTAAGACAATTGATCATTCAGGGATATAGCCAACCCTTGACATTGATTTCAAATATAGAAGCATTTCAAGGATAGGTATTCCTTGACATTGATTTCTACCAACTCAAAGGAAGTTGAAGAAGTAGGACAATTGAATCATATTGAGTTTGATTGTGGTATTAGGAAAATCCAAGTCACCTTGACATTGTTTATGGATTCTTAGGTGTGACCTAAGACATTATTGAAGAAGAGTTGCAACAAAGATTAATCATCAAAAGTGTGAGAAGATTCCTATAATAGATAGAGAAGAATTTTATATTCTAAGTGCAAGAGAAAGTAGAATAGGATAAGGATATCACTATTAAAGTAAGCTCTCATCAAGTAGTAAATTAATTAGAGTTGCAAGATATTGGAGTTTCAGATCATAGTGAAATTGACCTTGAAAATAAAGGATTAAGGTTTCGGAGACAGACCTTGACATAAGAAAGATAGATTTAGGTCTTGAAGACAAACCTTGATATAAGAGAAAGATATTTTTAGGTCACAATGATATTGACCTTAACAAAAATATAAGAGGTTTGATAGAGGTAGTCATATAGAGAACAAGATATGACATTCATATAGAAGAGTCTAAGTTAAAGAAGGAATATTATAGAGGAGAAATAATTCTATAGTACAAAGTTATTCAAGTTGAGCAGTCATAGTGAGAATAAGGTTCAACTAAAGATTCGAGCTAAAATAATCTGCAAGAAGGAAGACACTGTAGAATTCTTTGACCAACTATAAGAGGAAATAAGAAAAATAAAATTGTTTGGCCTGAGTATAAAGATATTTGTATCTAAATATGAGAGTCATTTGGATCAATTTTAGAACAAAAATGGAAACAAGCCATTCGAATCAGGCAAGAACATAATAGAGTGAGAGCCATTTGGATCATATTAGATTAAGTAGTGGAATCGAACGGAGCACCACCATACATAGATCAAGGTCTACCTGACATGGAACATTCAAGTGTAGAGCAAGATCCATCTAAAGTGGAGCATCCAAACATAGAGCAAGAACCACCTGATATAGAGCAGTCAACTACAAATCAAGAGCCATCGAGCAATGTAGGTCCAACTACAACATAAAGGTTAGTGCTTATAGAGAAGAGAAATCTAGAACACATAAGCAAAAGGAAGGGATGTAATCCCTGTGAGCATCACTCTAAACAATGTGTAATATTCTAAGGAAGCAAAGCAATGCACTAAGAAACCTAAGTGTAATATTCAAAGCAATGCATTGAGAAATCTAAGTGCAACATCTTGTGAATGATAATAGCAGTGCTCTAAGGGAGAAACAACGCCCTAAGGTCGACATCTAGAGAAGTGTAGCAACACCATCCCTAGAACATCAACAAAGGAACAATGACAGCACTTGCCAGCAGCAAAGAAGTCAGATCAATTGAAATGTAGACAAGAGTTTGACCAAGCTACGAGATAGGCTAAAGGAACGTAGGGAATAGTTGGTGGAGTTAAAACACCAATGCATTCACATTTGGATGATAATGTATAAGCTCAAAAATTATGTTTATCCACACTTGTTGTATGAAGTGCAACATAGTTTTTGAGTGCATACTTGGAACTGGAATGCCTTGGAATATTTGAAAGTGAATGGCCTTGAAATACCTTGAAATGATATGCCCCAACTTGCATGGAAGTGAAACACCACAACATGCGTGGTGACATGCTTCATCCATTTGAAGCTCATTAAGAGTTGTCCACATGAGTAATCTCAGTCGTAAAATATGCAAAATAAATATGTGAGGAAGTGTTTGTAGAAGTAGAAGGGAGTTCTCTTCAAGGTATTTTAATTTTAGGTTTTATTGAAGAACACAAGATTATACTGAGAGGGGGGGGTGAACAGTATAAGACCTCTTTTTACTTTTCCTTTATACTTCAATACAGTAAAGCAACATATCCAAAGCAATATCAAAGCAATGCACAAAACCATCCACAAAGTGACACAACAATTTACATGGTTCATCCTTAAAACTTTTCTCTAAAAGTTATCTCAAAGTTCTTTGGGAAACCTTCCCAATTACAATGTTTATGAGCCTCGGCTCAAAGGAGAAACCTTCCCCAATCTGAATTCATGAGCCTCTGCTCAAAGGAGATACCTTCCCCTACCTCTGCTCTGGCTGGTGATCCTCTAGAAGACCTCTGCCTCCGTTGCCCTTAGCAAATGGAACTCTATCCACAGAAGACACCTGTCTTCCCTGCTCTGGCTGGAGACCTCTGTCCTCAACTCTATCACCTCAAAGCTGGTCCTCGAATTTGCACTAAACACAGTCCCTTGGTCTAGCACAAATGTCCTCGTCCTCTGTCTTTGATCAGTACCAAACACAGTCCTTCGGTCTGGTACAAATCTGTCCTCAGGTTCTTCTCATAGAACCAATGCACCTCTGTCCTCAAGTTCTCTGATAGAACTATCAAACTCAGCTTCACAAGTCCTCACCGGAACCTGTCCAAATCTTCTTACAAGTCCCCAATGGAACCTGTCCAAAACCTGCTCACAAGTCCCCAATGGAACCTGTCCAAAACCTGCTCACAAGTCCCCAATGGAACCTGTCCAAAACCTGCTCACAAGTTCATCAAGAAAACTTGCTTGGCATGAACCCACAAAGAGAATTGTTAGAGACCCAATGTGATTCATCAACCTCATAGAAGCATAAAGAGAATTGTTAGAGACTCAATATGTTCTATACTTAACTCCCAATCTCAATCCCAACTCAATCTCAAATCTCAAAAGAATAAGATAGATGTAGTATGCTTTTCTCAAGAACATGAAACACAACCCAACAATTGCCAACCATGCAATATCTCATATAACAATGATACTCATGTTCTTTCCAACAACCAATATCTTTTCTCAACCAATTTGGGCTTCAACAACAATGCTCATAGACAAGGTTTAACCAACATCATTCAACTCAACATTAACCTTGAAGCATTCTACCAATCATCACAAGAAAAGGAAACAAGTAGAAATCCTTTTCCCTCCAAAGATATTTGAACAAAACAGCCACCCACACAATATCACCAAATGCAAAGAATAACTTGTTCAAACCAACTCAATGGAGTAAGCCCAATATCATGTATCAAGTAAAAGCAATAACTTGATCAACCAACCTCTATGGAAGCAACTCAATCATCAACCTCAACACAGCCATCCAAGGATTTCACCTACTCAAAGCAAGTATCAAGACTCACATTCATAAACCCTAGTGCACAATGCTTCCACTACCTCAAACCAGAAATATGCATTCACCAAAACTCTCATCAATGATAACAATGCATAAGTAGTCTTCAACAAACCTAGAAACTAGGACTTATACCCAACCAAAGGAAACCTTGTTGAATACCTTTTCACTCCAATCTTATTTCAGGAAAACATACACCAATCATACTCATAAGAAGAATGTGCCCATACCTTATTGAAGTGAAGGAACCCCTTTGGAAATCTGCCACAATCACAAAATTCTTTTGCCAATCTTCACAAGGGTTAGTAGATCACAAAATAATCAACATTACTCCACTTTTCAATAATCATTACCAAAGCCCTTAATTGCACAACTTCCTTATCTCTCCTAAAACCACTTGTACCATAAAATAAAATAAATCACAACATTTCATAACCTTATAACTCCCTTATTACTCCTTTTAAAACATACATAGTAAAGCTTATGAAAGCAAAAATAATTCCTTACGTTTTTGTCCTTTTGTTCTTTGTTTGAATGTTTTCCTTTAGCGTTGAAAACTTTCTTGAACAAGTTACAATGATTCACCTCCACGCGGTTTTTGACCAATTGCCTTGTTGCCCTTTTCACTATCACGACTATAGCATCCCGCTGCCACGTGTATACCTATCTCCTGGAGTAGCGCAATCGTAGAGGTCTACCTGCACTCCTGTAGTTAGTATGTCCAAACTATGGTATCCAACTGCAATCACCGCAAGCCTTGTGTCATCTAGATCAGCACAACTGCATCAGTCCAGCATACGAAGCTATGCCGTCCGTGTGGAAACCCTAGCACACTGCGTGAAACTGTTCCAACTTCAGCAACCGTGACTTCTAGGTTTTGTTGAACCTGCTAACAGTTTTCAACGTTCACTCCTTCAGTCTTGCTGATGGATTGTTGCATGGCGTTACCTCCTTTCGATGATCTGCAATCAAAACTTTGCGACGGTGCTTCTTCTTCTGTTTGACTTCTAGCTTGACGTCTCACTGCCTTCGTCGAAGAGTTCCAGCAGGACATTCCTTTTCAACTTTGATGACTACACCCTTCCGCGACGTCGCCTCCATCCCACACTAACTCTCGTAGAGATTTCTCCTTCACCGTCAATGCTTGACATCTTCCTTCGCTACAAAGACGAAAATGAAATGCACTCCGATTTATATCGATTCACACACACACTGAAATGAATTTATTAGCCCCATTATATATGCACTTCGATGCATTACCAAACACGTCGGCATTTCCAAACACGTCGAAAAATACTTTAATTTAATTTTAAAATATTAATTTAAATTTTAAATAAATAAAATTTAAACTAGATATTTAAAATTAAATATCTTCATCACCGGGGCACCTTTTTCAACGAAACGAAGAGCCAACTTGGGTTTTAAGAAAAACCCATTTCAAATCTGTTGTCCATGGTTTTAAATAAAACCTTTTATTTTGTCTACCTTGGTTTTCACAAAAAACCTTTCCGCTTCTTGACATCAATGACAACATCAACACTTGAGCAAAGGCAATGTACCCAATGTACCCAAAATTGCCAACAATCTCCCCCTTTGTCATTGATGGCAAAACTTTACTAAAAACACATCTTCAAGAGCCAAAACTGAAATCACTCTCTTTGAAGTTTTGCTCCCCCTGACTTGAAGCTTTCCTCTTCACTTGAAGCTCTCCCCCTTTCTCATATCTCTCCCCCTTTGTCATCAATGGCAAAGGGCCACCTTTGGGGCTCGGAACTAAGAATGAGCCTCTTAGCTTAGTCCCTCCCCCACCTCCTGATGAGGTGATTAATTCTGGAGTGGGAGTAAAACTCCCATTAGGCACTGATCATCATCAGCGTCTATAACTTCCTTGTCGGGCCTTCTCTTGAACTCTTTTTCCATATTCCTGTTTCTGTCATTTTTTTGATCCTTGGACCTGATCATGCCACTGTTCCTGTTCCTGTATTCTGGAATTTCAGCTCTACATTGTCTGACTGTGTGACCTTCATTATTGCACTTATAACAAGTAACAATGTTATTTCTTTTAGGCATACCTGTTCTTTGAATCCACCGATTCGACCAAACCGGTTCGACCAAATTTTTGACCAAACTTTCGACCAAACCTGTTTTGACCAAGCCTGTTCTAACTAACCAGTTCTCGATATTTGCCTTGCAAAAAATTGCTTTATGCCCAAACTGATTGCAAGAGTAGCAATACCCATGAAAGAAATTACCACTTCTGAAACTGTTATTTACCTTCTTCACTTGAGCCATGCAATGTACAGCCATGTGGCCAAATTTGTGACACGCAAAACATCTGCCTTGAAACTTTCCATTGTTTGACCTCTTAGGTTCTGAAAACTTTTTCTTCTCATTCTGAATTCTGTTTTCTATTTCTGTGCATCTATCATTCAAGGACTCATGATTTGAAATACTTTCCTCATCAGAACTCTCTTCCTTTTGGAGTCTCTTACTAGACTCTCCAACTTGTTTCTTGTGAGGCTTAACAAAACCAAGACCTGTTTTATCTGTTGTCTTTCTTTGACCTTTGATAAGAGATTTAACCTTTTTGGAGCTTTCTTGAAACCTGTACAACTTATCCCTGTACTCTTTATTTTCCTCTTTCAACGAAGCCATTTTCTGTTCTAATTCACTATACTCACGCACCTTAGAATCTAACTCATTCTTGAGTTCTTGTGCCTTAGCCATAGAGACATCAAGACTTTCTATAAGTTCATCTCTCTCCATACAACATTCATCTAACTTATCCTTGAGTCTAGCATTCTTCTTTCTTTCCTTTTTCAAAACACTAAGAGCATTAGTAAGTTCACATTCAAGATCCTCTATTTGATTGCACTTTGAATTATCAAGGCCTTTTTCAGATTTCTTATCACTAGAGGTGCTACCCTTTTCAAAAACCATACATGCATCTTCCTTATCATTTTCTGAAGCATCCTCATACATACTAACAACCAATTCATTATTTGTGCAATCATCCTCAAGGTGACCAAAATTTCCACATCTAAGACATTTCATGATAATGAATCTATGTTTTGGTTCTTCCTCTTTTTCTGATATGAACAACATCTCATTTTCATTTTCACTTGAAGAACTTTCACTATCACTACTAGAACACTTACTTGCTTTGTCTAGGTAGAAGCTCTTCTTGTGTTTGTGAGAATACCTCTTTCCTTGATTGTTGTGCTCATCTTTGTTTTTCCTATGATGCTTGTGCTTTTCAGAATCCTTGCTCTTACAGTCCTGTTTATCTTTATCACTTTTGAACGGATCATCTTCATCTTCACTGCTACTAAACCTATTAGCAATGATGATCATTGTGATCGAGTTGACCACAAACAAAACATTCTCTTACTTGTGAGCATTCAGCCCAAAGTGATCGGTCTTCCCATATCGGTGCACAACTTTATTAATCGCTTGTTCATCTCACTGTTTGATTCATCTCTTGAATCTATTTCCATTCCCAAAGCAACAACATTGAGTTCATCTTCATTTTCTTTCATGACCATGTGAGATTTCTTCTTCTTGTGTCTTATGGTTTTGCTTTTGCCTTTCCTTGTCATTTGTGTTCTTGTAAGATCTTCCTTCAAGTTGTTTAAACTTTTTCGAAGGAACCGGCTCTGATACCAATTGAAGAACACAAGCTTATACTGAGAGGGGGGGTGAACAGTATAAGACCTCTTTTTACTTTTCCTTTATACTTCAATACAGTAAAGCAACATATCCAAAGCAATATCAAAGCAATGCACAAAACCATCCACAAAGTGACACAACAATTTACATGGTTCATCCTTAAAACTTTTCTCTAAAAGTTATCTCAAAGTTCTTTGGGAAACCTTCCCAATTACAATGTTTATGAGCCTCGGCTCAAAGGAGAAACCTTCCCCCAATCTGAATTCATGAGCCTCTGCTCAAAGGAGATACCTTCCCCTACCTCTGCTCTGGCTGGTGATCCTCTAGAAGACCTCTGCCTCCGCTGCCCTTAGCAAATGGAACTCTATCCACAGAAGACACCTGTCTTCCCTGCTCTGGTTGGAGACCTCTGTCCTCAACTCTATCACCTCAAAGCTGGTCCTCGAATTTGCACTAAACACAGTCCCTTGGTCTAGCACAAATGTCCTCGTCCTCTGTCTTTGATCAGTACCAAACACAGTCCTTCGGTCTGGTACAAATCTGTCCTCAGGTTCTTCTCATAGAACCAATGCACCTCTGTCCTCAAGTTCTCTGATAGAACTATCAAACTCAGCTTCACAAGTCCTCATCGAAACCTGTCCAAATCTTCTTACAAGTCCCCAATGGAACCTGTCCAAAACCTGCTCACAAGTCCCCAATGGAACCTGTCCAAAACCTGCTCACAAGTCCCCAATGGAACCTGTCCAAAACCTGCTCACAAGTTCATCAAGAAAACTTGCTTGGCATGAACCCACAAAGAGAATTGTTAGAGACCCAATGTGATTCATCAACCTCATAGAAGCATAAAGAGAATTGTTAGAGACTCAATATGTTCTATACTTAACTCCCAATCTCAATCCCAACTCAATCTCAAATCTCAAAAGAATAAGATAGATGTAGTATGCTTTTCTCAAGAACATGAAACACAACCCAACAATTGCCAACCATGCAATATCTCATATAACAATGATACTCATGTTCTTTCCAACAACCAATATCTTTTCTCAACCAATTTGGGCTTCAACAACAATGCTCATAGACAAGGTTTAACCAACATCATTCAACTCAACATTAACCTTGAAGCATTCTACCAATCATCACAAGAAAAGGAAACAAGTAGAAATCCTTTTCCCTCCAAAGATATTTGAACAAAACAACCACCCACACAATATCACCAAATGCAAAGAATAACTTGTTCAAACCAACTCAATGGAGTAAGCCCAATATCATGTATCAAGTAAAAGCAATAACTTGATCAACCAACCTCTATGGAAGCAACTCAATCATCAACCTCAACACAGCCATCCAAGGATTTCACCTACTCAAAGCAAGTATCAAGACTCACATTCATAAACCCTAGTGCACAATGCTTCCACTACCTCAAACCAGAAATATGCATTCACCAAAACTCTCATCAATGATAACAATGCATAAGTAGTCTTCAACAAACCAGAAACTAGGACTTATACCCAACCAAAGGAAACCTTGTTGAATACCTTTTCACTCCAATCTTATTTCAGGAAAACATACACCAATCATACTCATAAGAAGAATGTGCCCATACCTTATTGAAGTGAAGGAACCCCTTTGGAAATCTGCCACAATCACAAAATTCTTTTGCCAATCTTCACAAGGGTTAGTAGATCACAAAATAATCAACATTACTCCACTTTTCAATAATCATTACCAAAGCCCTTAATTGCACAACTTCCTTATCTCTCCTAAAACCACTTGTACCATAAAATAAAATAAATCACAACATTTCATAACCTTATAACTCCCTTATTACTCCTTTTAAAACATACATAGTAAAGCTTATGAAAGCAAAAATAATTCCTTACGTTTTTGTCCTTTTGTTCTTTGTTTGAATGTTTTCCTTTAGCGTTGAAAACTTTCTTGAACAAGTTACAATGATTCACCTCCACGCGGTTTTTGACCAATTGCCTTGCTGCCCTTTTCACTATCACGACTATAGCATCCCGCTGCCACGTGTATACCTATCTGCTGGAGTAGCGCAATCGTAGAGGTCTACCTGCACTCCTGTAGTTAGTATGTCCAAACTATGGTATCCAACTGCAATCACCGCAAGCCTTGTGTCATCTAGATCAGCACAACTGCATCAGTCCAACATACGAAGCTATGCCGTCCATGTGGAAACCCTAGCACACTGCGTGAAACTGTTCCAACTTTAGCAACCATGACTTCTAGGTTTTGTTGAACCTGCTAACAGTTTTCAACGTTCACTCCTTCAGTCTTGCTGATGGATTGTTGCATGGCGTTACCTCCTTTCGATGATCTGCAATCAAAACTTTGCGACGGTGCTTCTTCTTCTGTTTGACTTCTAGCTTGACGTCTCATTGCCTTCGTCGAAGAGTTCCAGCAGGACATTCCTTTTCAACTTTGATGACTACACCCTTCCGCGACGTCGCCTCCATCCCACACTAACTCTCGCAGAGATTTCTCCTTCGCCGTCAATGCTTGACATCTTCCTTCGCTACAAAGACGAAAACGAAATGCACTCCGATTTATATCGATTCACACACACACTGAAATGAATTTATTAGCCCCATTATATATGCACTTCGATGCATTACCAAACACGTCGGCATTTCCAAACACGTCGAAAAATACTTTAATTTAATTTTAAAATATTAATTTAAATTTTAAATAAATAAAATTTAAACTAGATATTTAAAATTAAATATCTTCATCACCGGGGCACCTTTTTCAACGAAACGAAGAGCCAGCTTGGGTTTTAAGAAAAACCCATTTCAAATCTGTTGTCCATGGTTTTAAATAAAACCTTTTATTTTGTCTGCCTTGGTTTTCACAAAAAACCTTTCCGCTTCTTGACATCAATGACAACATCAACACTTGAGCAAAGGCAATGTACCCAATGTACCCAAAATTGCCAACAATCTCCCCCTTTGTCATTGATGGCAAAACTTTACTAAAAACACATCTTCAAGAGCCAAAACTGAAATCACTCTCTTTGAAGTTTTGCTCCCCCTGACTTGAAGCTTTCCTCTTCACTTGAAGCTCTCCCCCTTTCTCATATCTCTCCCCCTTTGTCATCAATGGCAAAGGGCCACCTTTGGGGCTCGGAACTAAGAATGAGCCTCTTAGCTTAGTCCCTCCCCCACCTCCTGATGAGGTGATTAATTTTGGAGTGGGAGTAAAACTCCCATTAGGCACTGATCATCATCAGCGTCTATAACTTCCTTGTCGGGCCTTCTCTTGAACTCTTTTTCCATATTCCTGTTTCTATCATTTTTTTGATCCTTGGACCTGATCATGCCACTGTTCCTGTTCCTGTATTCTAGAATTTCAGCTCTACACTGTCTGACTATGTGACCTTCATTATTGCACTTATAACAAGTAACAATGTTATTTCTTTTAGGCATACCTGTTCTTTGAATCCACCTATTCTGACTAAACCGGTTCGACCAAACTGTTTTGACCAAACCTGTTCTGACCAAACTGTTTTGACCAAGCCTGTTCTGACTAACCCAGTTCTTGATATTTGCCTTGCAAAAAATTGCTTTATGCCCAAACTGATTGCAAGAGTAGCAATACCCATGAAAGAAATTACCACTTCTAAAACTGTTATTTACCTTCTTCACTTGAGCCATGCAATGTACAACCATGTGACCAAATTTGTGACACGCAAAACATCTGCCTTGAAACTTTCCATTATTTGACTTCTTAGGTTCTGAAAACTTCTCCTTCTTCTCATTCCGAATTCTGTTTTCTATTTCTATGCATCTATCATTCAAGGACTCATGATCTGAAATACTTTCCTCATTAGAACTCTCTTCCTTTTGGAATCTCTTACTAGACTCTCCAACTTGTTTCTTGTGAGGCTTAACAAAACCAAGACCTGTTTTATCTGTTGTCTTTCTTTGACCTTTGATAAGAGATTTAACCTTTTTGGAGCTTTCTTGAAACCTGTACAACTTATCCCTGTACTCTTTATTTTCCTCTTTCAACGAAGCCATTTTCTGTTCTAATTCACTATACTCAAGCACCTTAGATTCTAACTCATTCTTGAGTTCTTGTGCATTAGCCATAGAGATATCAAGACTTTCTATAAGTTCATCTCTCTCCATACAACATTCATCTAACTTATCCTTGAGTCTAGCATTCTTCTTTCTTTCCTTTTTCAAAACACTAAGAGCATTTATAAGTTCACCTTTAAGATCTACTCCTATCCTCTATTTGATTGCACTTAGAATTATCAAAGCCTTTTTCAGATTTCTTATCACTAGAGGTGCTACCCTTTTCAAAAACCATACATGCATCTTCCTTATCATTTTCTGAAGCATCCTCATACATACTAACAACCAATTCATTATTTGTGCAATCATCCTCAAGGTGACCAAAATTTCCACATCTAAGACATTTCATGATAATGAATCTATGTTTTGGTTCTTCCTCTTTTTCTGATATGAACAACATCTCATTTTCATTATCACTTGAAGAACTTTCATTATCACTACTAGAACACTTACTTGCTTTGTCTAGGTAGAAGCTCTTCTTGTGTTTGTGAGAATACCTCTTTCCTTTATTGTTGTGCTCATCTTTGTTCTTCCTTTGATGCCTATGCCTTTCAGAATCCTTGCTCTTATAATCCTATTTGTCTTCATCACTTTCATCCTTTTAATTAGATAGCATGATAAATTTTTCCACAATGAAATTTCTTAATTTGGTTTTTTTTTGATTATCTCTTGAATCTATTTCCATTCAAAGGAGAACATTGAGTTCATCTTCATTTTCTCTTCATGACCATGTGAGATTTCTTCTTCTTGTGTCTTATGGTTTTACTTTTGCCTTATCCTTGTCATTTGTGTTCTTGTACTAGATTTTCCTTCAAGCTGTTTAAACTTTTTCGAAGGAACCGGCTCTGATACCAATTGAAGAACACAAGCTTATACTGAGAGGGGGGTGAACAGTATAAGACCTCTTTTTACTTTTCCTTTATACTTCAATATAGTAAAGCAATATATCCAAAGCAATATCAAAGCAATGCACAAAACCATCCACAAAGTGACACAACAATTTACATGGTTCATCCTTAAAACTTTTCTCTAAAAGTTATCTCAAAGTTCTTTGGGAAACCTTCCCAATTACAATGTTTATGAGCCTCGGCTCAAAGGAGATACCTTCCCCCAATCTGAATTTATGAGCCTCTTCTCAAAGGAGATACCTTCCCCTACCTCTGCTCTGGCTGGTGATCCTCTAGAAGACCTCTGCCTCCGTTGCCCTTAGCAAATGGAACTCTATCCACAGAAGACACCTGTCTTCCCTGCTCTGGCTGGAGACCTCTGTCCTCAACTCTATCACCTCAAAGCTGGTCCTCGAATTTGCACTAAACATAGTCCCTTGGTCTAGCACAAATGTCCTCGTCCTCTGTCTTTGATCAGTACCAAACATAGTCCTTCGATCTGGTACAAATCTGTCCTCAGGTTCTTCTCATAGAACCAATGCACCTCTGTCCTCAAGTTCTCTGATAGAACTATCAAACTCAGCTTCACAAGTCCTCACCGGAACCTGTCCAAATCTTCTTACAAGTCCCCAATGGAACTAAAAGCTCACAAGTCCCCAATGGAACTTGTCCAAAACTGCTCACAAGTCCCCAATGGAACTTGTCCAAAACCTGCTCACAAGTTCATCAAGAAAACTTGCTTGGCATGAACCCACAAAGAGAATTGTTAGAGACCCAATGTGATTCATCAACCTCATAGAAGCATAAAGAGAATTGTTAGAGACTCAATATGTTCTATACTTAACTCCCAATCTCAATCCCAACTCAATCTCAAATCTCAAAAGAATAAGATAGATGTAGTATGCTTTTCTCAAGAACATGAAACACAACCCAACAATTGCCAACCATGCAATATCTCATATAACAATGATACTCATGTTCTTTCCAACAACCAATATCTTTTCTCAACCAATTAGGGCTTCAACAACAATGCTCATAGACAAGGTTTAACCAACATCATTCAACTCAACATTAACCTTGAAGCATTCTACCAATCATCACAAGAAAAGGAAACAAGTAGAAATCCTTTTCCCTCCAAAGATATTTGAACAAAACAGCCACCCACACAATATCACCAAATGCAAAGAATAACTTGTTCAAATCAACTCAATGGAGTAAGCCCAATATCATGTATCAAGTAAAAGCAATAACTTGATCAACACAACCTCTATGGAAGCAACTCAATCATCAACCTCAACACAGCCATCCAAGGGTTTCACCTACTCAAAGCAAGTATCAAGACTCACATTCATAAACCCTAGTGCACAATGCTTCCACTACCTCAAACCAGAATTATGCATTCACCAAAACTCTCATCAATGATAACAATGCATAAGTAGTCTTCAACAAACCGAGAAACTAGGACTTATACCCAACCAAAGGAAACCTTGTTGAATACCTTTTCACTCCAATCTTATTTCAGGAAAACATACACCAATCATACTCATAAGAAGAATGTGCCCATACCTTATTGAAGTGAAGGAACCCCTTTGGAAATCTGCCACAATCACAAAATTCTTTTGCCAATCTTCACAAGGGTTAGTAGATCACAAAATAATCAACATTACTCCACTTTTCAATAATCATCACCAAAGCCCTTAATTGCACAACTTCCTTATCTCTCCTAAAACCACTTGTACCATAAAATAAAATAAATCACAACATTTCATAACCTTATAACTCCCTTATTACTCCTTTTAAAACATACATAGTAAAGCTTATGAAAGCAAAAATAATTCCTTACGTTTTTGTCCTTTTGTTCTTTGTTTGAATGTTTTCCTTTAGCGTTGAAAACTTTCTTGAACAAGTTACAATGATTCACCTCCACGCGGTTTTTGACCAATTGCCTTGCTGCCCTTTTCACTATCACGACTATAGCATCCCGCTGCCACGTGTATACCTATCTACTGGAGTAGCGCAATCGTAGAGGTCTACCTGCACTCCTGTAGTTAGTATGTCCAAACTATGGTATCCAACTGCAATCACCGCAAGCCTTGTGTCATCTAGATCAGCACAACTGCATCAGTCCAACATACGAAGCTATGCCGTCCGTGTGGAAACCCTAGCACACTGCGTGAAACTATTCCAACTTCAGCAACCATGACTTCTAGGTTTTGTTGAACCTGCTAACAATTTTCAACGTTCACTCCTTCAGTCTTCTTTGATGGATTGTTGCATGGCGTTACCTCCTTTCGATGATCTGCAATCAAAACTTTGCGACGGTGCTTCTTCTTCTGTTTGACTTCTAGCTTGACGTCTCACTGCCTTCGTCGAAGAGTTCCAGTAGGACATTCCTTTTCAACTTTGATGACTACACCCTTCCGCGACGTCGCCTCCATCCCACACTAACTCTCGCAGAGATTTCTCCTTCGCCGTCAATGCTTGACATCTTCCTTCGCTACAAAGACAAAAACGAAATGCACTCCGATTTATATCGATTCACACACACACCGAAATGAATTTATTAGCCCCATTATATATGCACTTCGATGCATTACCAAACACGTCGGCATTTCCAAACACGTCGAAAAATACTTTAATTTAATTTTAAAATATTAATTTAAATTTTAAATAAATAAAATTTAAACTAGATATTTAAAATTAAATATCTTCATCACCGGGGCACCTTTTTCAACGAAACGAAGAGCCAACTTGGGTTTTAAGAAAAACCCATTTCAAATCTGTTGTCCATGGTTTTAAATAAAACCTTTTATTTTGTCTGCCTTGGTTTTCACAAAAAACCTTTCCGCTTCTTGACATCAATGACAACATCAACACTTGAGCAAAGGCAATGTACCCAATGTACCCAAAATTGCCAACATTTATAATATTGCTAAGGTTTTATTTTTTCAAAGTGATAATAGGAGCTATAAGGTTAAAGTTATTTGCTTTATTAAGAGTGTGGAGTGATAAGTAGGGATAATTGATAGTTATTGATTTATTTAATGAAGAGTTAATTTTATTGGAGTGATAAGTAGAATAGAGTTTATTTAAGTTCTTCATTTGGAGTAATAACGTATTATAGGAATATTTTAAAGTAGTATTAAGAATGGAGTGATAAGGAATGAAAATAGTTTATTTTGTTTTTTAAAGCTTTCAAGTATTTTTGAAGTATATTTAATTTGATTTTATTTTTTAAAAGAAAATTTGAAAATATAAGTTTTTGAATTTTTGCAAATTTAATTATTTGGGAGTCAAAAGGATTTCTACACCAAAACTTAGAAAAACAAAAATTTGCAAAATTCATTCTTTAGTTTCTAAAACTAGGGAGACAAGGATTTCTACTTCATAGGTAATAAACTAGAAATTTTTAATTCTTGAAATTTTTATTTATTTAAACCTAGAGAGTTATAAGGTTGTCTATATCAAAGGAAATAGATCTTATTTTTGTTTGCATATCATGGAAGAAATTATTAAAAATGAATTCGATGAGGATAGTGAAGAAATGATGCACATAAGTTTTATTCTCAGAATTTAATAGATAAATTTTAGGAAAAGAAAAGGTGACTAATGATTAAAGGGGAACTTATCTTTATTTCTCAAGAATGTTAAAGACCAAAACTTTACAACACTTATAAGTTATCTTTATGAAAAAAATTTAGAACATGGTGGAATTCACAAAATACCATTATACTTTCTTCAAAATAATGCTTAATGATGTATTTATAATTAATTAGTTTTGAGATTTTTCAAGAAAAGAAGCAAGTCAAGGAAAATGATACATATAATTTTAATGAAGCATATGTTACCTTCTACAAGGAATCATTGAAATCAAGTCTATATTATTGTGATGATTTGCTAACATAATGCTTAGAAGGTATATCATCAAGTATACCACAAATGAAGGTGCAGAGACGGAGAAGAAACAAGAAGAAGAGAAGAAATCATATCAGAAAAGTTAATAGGAGATCTAAGTCCAAAGATAAAGAGGAACATTATAGAGAAACTTTAGAAATTGATCTTAAACAGGTTGAATAAAGAATGAATATAAAGACAATGATTGAATACTAAAGTCTTCAATAACCAAATAATGTTATACAGGGAGGTGTTGGAGTATATTACATTATCTAGTACATGCTAATGTATCCTCATGGTACCTTCATGGTACATCTTGTAAATATTAGATTAGGGTTGAGTCATAGTTTAGAGTGTGAGTTATATTTCCCTATATGTAAGTGTGAATGTGCAGGATATACACAAGTGTCATGTAAGTATGAATGTGCAGGATATGCACAAGTGTCATGGGAGTAAGTGTGCAAGTGTAAGTTGAGTATATGTGCACAAGTGTCTTATATGTAAGAGATCAAATATGTAATGTAAAGATGTGCACAAGTGTCTTAGATTAGAGTGTGCAAAGTGAAGTTCAAGAGTCATGTCTAGGTGTGCATACAATATAGAGTCATGTGTTCATCAAGTATACAAGTTTCAAGTAGAGTAGCCAAGAGTCATGAGACTTAGCATATGAAAAGGAATAGTCAAGTATCCAAAGAGTCATTCTACTATGACTATATAGTACTCCATAGAGATCACATCATATGATATCACAATACAAATAAGAGCAAGTTATTATCATATTTGTAAGAGAAAGAAGGGTAATAAATATTACACACATTTTGAGAAATTAATATTTTAAGTTTTTTTATTAGGATGGAAGAAGGGTTTTGAAAGGGGCCCCAAAAATTTACAAGAAAACACCTATAGATCCACTAATAATCTCAAAATTGAGACATCACAAAGAAGAAAACCCATAAAACTAAAATATTTCAAAGTGCAACAGACCACAAAGTGAAATGGTCTCCTAGGACCAAATCAAACAAGAACCCAAAAGAGCAAAACACCCATAAGCAACTGGATTAAAATCCTATGACACCATAAAGGATAGGCAAATATCTTTTCTCAGACTCAACATGGCCTGCATTATCATATTTTTTCACTTGCCTTGTGTGCCTTTTTACTTTCGCTATCCAAGGCTATTACAATTTGGATTCCATTCAAAATATATGTCTCTATCTCTTTTTATTTGATTTTCCTATTGGAAGGTCTCCCCTGAGACTTAACAGTGCCCACATCAATTCCTACCTTCTTTTGATGTCTGGTTTTTGGATTTTGGACAACTTTTTTTTGGATCAACTAAGTTTCCTAGGTTATTTTTTATTTGATCTACCCACTTTTTCAAAACTATTTGGTTTTGTTCATCTTCATCTTCCTTGTTTTCTAACTAAATATTTCCATCATCCACCTTTTCCAAGAGGCCATTACCTTCATCTCCAAAAGTAATCTCTTGAATCATATCAAAGTAATTTGGAGAAAGAAAAATATTCATTTGTGAGACCTTGAAACATACCTTCATCTTATTTTCTATAACTTGATTCTCAAATGAAGAATCCTTTTGCATATCGGGTTTACTTCATTTTCAGGGATTTTAACTTTCAAGATATCTACCTTTTTGAAACCCTTTAAGGATGAGGTCTTACGCTTTCGCTCTCAAGGTTTTCAACTTCCAAGATATATTTCTTCCTAAAACCCTCTTCTTCAATTTGTTTTTTTATCATAATTTATAACCTTGGGAAGGAGGCTTCTAGTTTGGGCATGCTCGAGTCAAGTGCCCTAATCCACATTTAATAGGGAGATTCTCATATTCTAAAGGCTAATTCTAAACATCCAATATTGAAACCAATCGAATAGAATCTGGTTAATTTCTTCCCAAATCCAAATTAACACATATCTTGGCATAGACAGGATGAGATTTGGACTTGATGGTTGGATCCACAACAATTAGATGGTTCATTTCCCTAGCAATACCAACAAAAATCTCCTCATTCTAATAGTGAAAATGGATGATTTGGTAATCTCACCTAAACTGGAGCCTACAAAATTTTTTGGGTCTTCGGGTTGAAATCAGGTCTCCATCTCCTCAGGAAAAGGCCATGCCTTCCAAAAAACCACGCCACCCATAAAATTCTCTTTGAATCAACAAAATAGTTCAACTTCACCATAAAAAAACCTAGAGAGGGCAACAATCTCCATATGACCATTTGACCTCCACTTAGTAGAAGCCCATTTTTTGATCGCATCTAGGTTAGGTCTAACCCCCATAAATCTACCTACCAAGTGATGGGAACCTTTTTCAATGGCCATATTAACTAGGTCATCCGAAATAAAAAGTTAACCCTTTTTCGAAAGTAGATCAAACTTGATATTTGGGGACTTAGGCTTACCCAACACCACTTGAGACCAAGACCATTTTCCCTTATATTTTGGGCCCAAAACATCAACATCCTAAATAATTTTTACTAGCTGACTCTGTCTCACCATTCCCAAAGCAACCAAGACCACAATTGCCATCGATTATGATATCACTACTAGATTTGCTCTCATTGGCTTGTTATTTGAAATAAAAAACTATGACCTAAGTTTGATCCATCACATATTGCAATATATCCTTGTGCACTTTAGGCTCTAGATTGCTCAAGTCCTCCATAAATAACTACAACAATTACCTTGACACCACCAACGATATGTCATTCAACACTATGTGATCAATGACAACCTTAACATTTTGAACATGATTGTTGGATATAATTAATGTGAATATGAGTTTGTATTGCCCAATATTTTACGTCTGATTAGTAATGGCTACCACAAATTGCAGAGCGTTCATGATTTCACCTGCCATTTCCTTAGTCTGTAATTTCCATCCTTCATGAAAACCCTTAGGATTTTTAAGCTTTTCAATATTGTAAGTTGTTCTACATGCTTAGTACATGTATAATTTAGGCTATTTACATTCATATTTTTGTTTATTATTGAAAATTATTTGATATATTATTATCCTTGATATACATATTAATTTGCTCATATTATTCTACTCATATCATTATCTTGACCTTATTGTATTGTGGCTATATTATATTTGATCTTGTGATATTTAACTTGTGAGATTTGTGGTAGTACTAAGGCTTAAAAAACTAGCTTCAACTTTGAGAAAATGGATTGATAGGGGAGTGAGTATATCCTTTATTCCCAAATGTTTCTTCTTAGCCATTTTCTATCCTTGGTGTATGGGAAGAACAAGACTCTTTCTTACCCATTGGTATGATGGCTTTGCACCTAAAAATGTAAATCTATCCCTAATTCCAGTTTGGGTCAAGATGTATGGGTTGTCCATTTAATTATAGAAAATAGATACCTTCAAGGAAATAGGCAACACTCTAGGAGAGTTTCTTGAGATTTTAGAAACTACAATGGAGTCGGCTATATCAGTAAACCTTTACCAGAATCAATCATTCTTAAGTATGGGGATAAGTTGTAGACCCACACCATGGATTATGAAAACATATCTTTCAAATGTGAATGTCATTATGTGGGGCATATTGAGAGATCATGCCCTAAGAAGAGTCCAACATAAACATATGTAGAAAACAAGAGAAACTTACAAATAGATACAAATTAGGATGGTTTTCAACTTCCAAAAAATAGGTCCAAATAGATAAGTAAATAAATAGTGGAGATCGGTAAGTAAGGATATTGAAAGAAACACCGATGTTTTTAAGGCTTTATCCTATGAAGAAAAAGTAAATTAGAGCTTAGAGGACTTAATACAACAGGATCAAAATATTAACAAGGAACCATCTCGTTAGTTTGAACCTGATTTAGGGATGAACATTCCTACTAAACCTTTGAAATGTGCCTCATCAAGTTTTGAAGGCTCTCTTGAAGTACCATGAACCATTCAATAGAAGGATATTGGTAGAGAAAAAGTAGTGTTAGATGTTAATTCCTCTACCATTAACAAGGAAATACCAAAAAATAAGCAACATAAGTCAAAAGCTTCCTTAGTAGAGCTAGGAGAAGATAATTATAATAAAAATAAAAGTTGTAAAAGAATATTGAGGAATAGAATAATAAAGCCTAGCCCCAATACTAGCAAGGCAAAAGAGGAAAACCTTCACATTATCAAGTTAGTGATAGGGAAGCAAGAAAGGAACACAATCTAAGTGGATCGAAATTTTATTTACCAAACAATAAAATGATATTGGTAATTCATAGGAGGGCCCAGTAGCCCCTAATGAGATATGATTACCATATCATGGAATATAAGGGGTGCTAATGCCCCCTTAAAGTAGAGGTGTATCAAGGACCTTTGCTTAAGTAATAAGTCTAATATTATTTGTATCTAAGAAACTAAAATGATAAAGGAAGAAGTTTTCAAAAATATGAAAGTAGTATGGGCAAATGTGAATGGGATGCTATGGATTTAGAAAGAGCAACAAGGGGAATTCTAACATGTTGGAATCCAATTAGAAACTCCTATGAAACCGTTCACAAAATTTGGTATTGAATAGCCTCATTAGTCACATGCTACTTTGCAGATATTCATTTCATCCTTATCAATGTCTATGGACCTACAATTTAGTCAAGAATATTAGAAGTATGGAGTGGGACTGAAGCCTTTATGAGAAGTAAAGACCAAGAAATCCGATTCATGATCATAATATATTTTAATGACAATCAAATAAGATGAAAAAATTGGGGGAATTAGGAAAATAATCCAAAGTATGAGAGATTTTTTAGATTTTATTCAAAACAATAATCTATGGAAGGTTGAGTTTGAAGAGGACAACTATAAGTGGACCAACAATAGAATAGATCAGAATTTGATAGCAGAAAAATTAGATAAATGCTTACTCTTAGATCATTGGATAGATGAAGGTATTTATGCTAAAATTAATACTTTGACAAGGATTGGTTTTGTAGACACCTAAAATATGTCATGTCGAGGCAACTACTCATATGGGACATGCTATAAGACCATATGGAAGACCTTGGATAGATTCCAAGGTATAGCAGTGGTTTTTACCACTCATTTGGGCACCTTTGCCTAGTCAGTATTAGTTGCTACTGACACCCGCGGTTAATAGATTTGACCGTGCTTGTCAACTGCGGTCAGGACTAAAAATCAGTTGGCCTTAATCCAACCCAAAATTGGTTGCAACAGCCAATTGGTTATGGATTAGAGCAGTTAGAGTGAGGGAGGTTTCAGATCCTTCCATCCAACAATCTCAACTACCCAATCTTGTTCTTGGATTCCTCATACAACCACCCTTAGTCCTTGGCAAATGATATAAAACCCCCCTCAAAATTGGAGAAACATATAGACGAGTCTTGATTTGAAACGTAGTGAAGCCCTGTCGAATTGCATACCCACTTACATGCATTGAGAGGAATACTTTTTCTGCCCAATTAGAGATAACATGCCATGGAGGTCCTATGAGGCTAGGAGATTCAAGAAACATGAATTCATGCAATCTGTGCACCAACTCAGCAATTCAACTACCAAATCTGTCAGAGGACACAGTGGCGACCCTTGATCATCAATTCCTCAAGGAAAATTGAATATTGGATACCAAATTAGGAGGGCAAGAATATTTTAAGCTTATCCACGGCTATCAGCCGCGACTAACAGTGCTCACCATGCATCAGACCTGCGGTCAAGTTGTCATATTTAATTTCCTTATTTTCTAGCTGTAGGATTTTCTTAATTGTATTAGATTAGACACATATAATGTTAATTTGTTTTAGTAGAGACTTTGACCAGTGCAATTAGAGTTTGTAATAATTTTCCTTAACTTTTGCAATTATGGCACTAATGGTTATTTTCATGCTTCCATGCTTTCAATTTCGTAATTAGGCCAATAGATAGCTAGATCTGCTTTTGCTTATATGTTTGTAATAATATTTTTAGGTTTAATATAAGTTTAGTATGTTTCTTGCACTTTATTTATTTCATACTAGTTATACTACATTTTATGCAAATACCTCCTAAAAGCCTCATCAAGAGAGGCCTCTTTTGTTGCTAATTGCTTCTTGTTGTTTATTGCACGTAGGACTAATAGGGTTTTGAGATGCAAGGCATAAAATGCCTCTAATTGTGGAGAAGAAGGTCATTGACACTTTGGAGTAGTTTGTGTCCATTTAGAAAGTCTATGTATTGCACCTACCTCGTTGGGGCTTTCAAATTGTGTTAATTGTATCAACATTTGGGTGACCCTAAGAGGGACATGATTGTAACTGATATTTGATTCAAGATTAATAAAAGAAACATTCACTTTCTTATCATATGCAATCTTGTATTTCATTTCTTGCTTTAATGATTGATTTCAATTAATGTATTACTAGGTGTATACTTTTTATATTGGTATAGAAGGCGATCACGATGGAACCTTCATATTTCATGCCATAGATTACTGGCCTCTATGATTTTTTTTATGGTAGGTGCTCACCGCGGTTGATAGTCATGGTCAATAGTTGTCATCGCGGTTGACACCCGTGGTTAACAGTAGTCATCACGTTACAAAGATGCGGTCAGAGTATGATATACCAAACAATAGAGGAGTAAATCTCAATCAGATGTGGACCTGAGGTAGGTGCCACCGTCACCTTCTATTTCTATTTTTACTCTGTAAATTTCTAGAATGCAAAAATGTTAGACTAATTAGGGAAGACAATTAAATTAGCACTAGGCATATGAGTCCTTAGGTATTTACTAGGTGCTACTAGGAACAACGGACCTCTGAGTGTAGTTCGCCCTAGTCTCCAGCGTTCTAGAATGTCTTTTGTATTATGTTTGCTTGCTTGAGGCCCGATCAGTGGCCATACCATCATTAGTATGCATTGTCAAAATATCATGTAGAACTAATCATGCATACTTTCTTAATTTGAAACGTTCCTTTTCTACATTGCATATAGAAGAGAATTATTTGAATGTTGTATTATGCATATTTATTTTGTGCAAATTAAAAGGAACCACATACACCATGATTCACATTAAATGCTAGTGAGTTGGAAGTCATATCCAACCACTAGTAGGGTTTCAACGACGGTGGCAGTGATTTCCATCCGTTGGCCCAAATCCCACGTACCTTATGTTCTAGACCAAGGCCGGACTCAAGAACCTTTCGTAGCCCAAAAAATTTGCATGTGCTTCTCTTCGGAGGGTATAACATTGACTAGGTGAAAACGGGTGAGAGTCTGGCAAGACCTGTGCTCCCTGCCCGGGTGTGGACTTTCATTGCCGCACTTTGGGGGGATTACGTGACCTGGAGTTCATAGTCAGGTTGTTGAGTTACGAGTATACAGGTGAAAGCCCTTTAACAACTAAGTATATCATCAACACATTGAAAACACGATGAGAGTTACATACTAATACAACATATTTGCAAAACACATCAAACAATTTAGGGTTCACAAGCAAAACTTAAAAAGAGATAATCATCATTGTTTACTTTTCTTGGCTTAAAATTTCTATATAAGATAACACAATGGTGCAAACACGGAGGGGTCGATCCGGGCATAGACCCGAGATCGAATCCCAAGCTCCACCTAATGCACAACATGATGTAGAATACCCTCAATCACATAATCCTCCTAGACTTCATTTAGTGAGTATTAGAGGGGATAATTCTACACGAGAGGATTTCATTGAGAATACCTTGATTAGAGGAAGTACTAGACACTCATCTAGACATAGACTAGAGCATGGGACTTCCTAGCATGGGGGTTCTACGCATGGTAGAATTTACCATGACCGCATTCCTCGTGCATCCATGGATTATACTGAAGAATATGTCATTAAGGGATCCAGATTGGTACCCCTTTGACCTGTAGCTAAGGGAGGCTCACGAACTCCACCATCCGAGTATAGACAGGCTCAAGATCCATCCATTTAGGGGTAAGTATATGGGACCGCTTCTGAGTGTAGGCCCATGCAGACTCCCTATAGGGGTGAACCTTGTAAGTTCACCATAGATATATCAAAAGTGGGATCTAGAGGTATGTCACCTCATGAGCAATGGAGTAGTAGTCAGTTAGACAGTCTAGACAGAGTCCTAGGGCAGTTAGGATATAAGCCTATGCCTACGTACTCTCGACCTACGAGTGAGTGTAGTGAAAGAACCATTAGGACTGCCAGAGAACCTAGAGAGTGCTCCAAGCATTCTCATGATATACGTGCTCCTGCATCTCATGCAAGCAAAGAGTATAGGAGATAACCTAACACGAATACCATATTTACAAACAAAGGTAAGAGTGTGGTAAATCAGTCCATTGGGGGACATACCCATAAAGCCGCTCGAATAGAGCATACACACTAGAGGCCTCAAATGACTGATCATGTTGATGGATCTCATAGAATGATGTCAGAATAGAGATGAAAGATTCTCCAAGACCAATTGGAGGATGTTTACGCAGAGGAAGAGCACTTTGAAAATGAGAACACTCAAAGGCAGAGGTTCATAAGACAAAAATTATATGAACAACACATGCATGAACAACGCATCCTTGATTAGAAGGAGCATGTTGAGAGAGAGGATCGATTGGCTAGCATCGGTTTACCTCCTCGTAGTGATACTAGGGAGCGTGTCGATAGACGAGTGGTTTCACAACTCGAGTTATACCCTGAGTACATAGACACACATACTCGACGTACGACTCAGCACAAAAATTGATGTTGAGCATCCGAACAACATAAGCATAGGCAGTATGAGGAATAAGTGGGAGAGGAATTAGAACAAGAATATCTATAAATCTCCCAATTCTAGGAGGAGGACGAGCCTAGTCCACTACCTCGACAGAGGAAGAATCTGCTTTTGAAGGTACCTCCAAGACAATCTCGAGAAGAGGAATTCATTTCTTCACAGGCCTATAAAGCCTTAGCAGATAAGGTCCAAGTCTTATAAAAGGCCTACCTTGAACAAGATCCATAATGAACCTCTATGTACATTAGTGCCTATTCTGGCCTATCTTGAGCATTTCAAGATGCCTAGGCTAGAAAATTTCCAAGGAGAGGAAGACGCACAGGAGCATGTGACAAGTTTTCTAGATATGTGCTTTCATATTGAGAGCAATGATGCTTTGCTCCTACGCACCTTCATTATGACCCTCTCAGGCCCAGTTCAGGAGTGGTTCAATCAATTAAAGAGGCACGACATCACTAGTTTCAAACAACTAGTCGATGCATTTCTTGAATGCTTCTCCTTCGACATCAAGAAGAAGGTAAACTTATTTGACCTGGCTGCTTTAATGCAACACGACGACAAGCCAGTGATGGATTATGGAAAACAATGGAGGAAGATGATGGCAAAGTTTTCATTCTCCATCCCATCCTTTGAATTAACTTGAATGTTCATGAAGAGTTGCACCAAGTACATTTCGTTATTATTGCAGTTGCAAGAGTACCATATATTTGAAGAGGCTTTGGTGCAAGCCAAGGTGATTGAGGACATCAAGTTATAGGAGGGTAACTTGAAGCCCAAAAATAAGGAGTGGAATAAGAAAAGCACTAATACAATAGGCCAAGTCGACCCACGTTAATCAGGTGGTGTTGAACCTTTAGAAAGGGGATAAGGAGCAACAACAACAAAACTATCAAGACCAACCTCCTCCTACGTAATATGAGCAATGCAATAATAATCAGAGGGGTAAAAATAAGGAACAACACCCTCCTCGCGTATTCACTCGGTTATCGGAGTCGTTGGCTTCAAATTTTCATCAGTTATATGAGGCAAAGGCTATACACTTACCCGGGGTCAAGTTAATGAACCCTAATCAGCCTAAGCCTAAGGGCTACAAGGATGATCAATATTACATATTTCATCAATCGAAAGGCCATGATATTGAAGTATGTTGGTCTTTCAAACATCTTATGCAAAATATGATCGAAAGAGGTACGCTTCTTGTTGAAAACCCACAAGCACTTGATAATAAAAATATGGAGATTTACAAAATCCTCTACCAAATCATGAGGCACTAAGAAATAATGTTGGCCAAGTCAACCAAGTACGCATTGAACCACCAACCCATGGGTTCATCAAAATGGTCAATGTTGTCACAAGACACGTAAGGTACGAATGACCAAATCAACCTCCAACACCCATTAGAGTCTAAGTTGCACCTCCTCCAAGGCCAGCCCAATATGTGCCAGGCCCACCAACTAGACCGGTGGTGACAATCAGGAGTAGGTTAGTCCAAAATCTACAGATGACTCTAGCGAAGTTATCAATTTATGAGCTGATTCAGCAGTATCCCAAGCATAGGGAGATGCTTATGGACATCCTAAGGTCCATAGAAGTGCATCCCCAGAATCCTGAAGCGTTTACACACTTCATAGGGCACGTGAAATAATGTCAAAAACTGGTCATACAATTTCATTATCATGAAGTCAAGATGGTTTCCACTGTTATAGCAGACCCGTTGTTGCATGTTATTGCATGTATGAATCACAAACTATTCAAGAGGGTTTTTATTGACACGGGGTCATCAATCAATATCATAACTACCAAGGTGTTAACTCACTTGAAGTTGCCCAAGATGCATATCATCCCTTCTACCTTCACGTTGAGATCTTTCAATGATGCATTATGCTCAACGGTCGGTACTATAGTTTTACCTATCCAGGTAGGACTGAAGACCATCTCGGTGATGTGTCATGTAATCAAAGGTGCTATGCAATATAACATACTTCTAGGGAGGCCTTGGATTAGATAAATGCATTGTGTCCCTTCTATTCTACATCAATGTATCAAATATATTCATGAGGGATAGGTTCACATGGTGCCTTCAGATGAAGAACCCTTTAAATACGTGAATCTAGCAAATTTTTTGGGGGATTTCATGCTCCTCTCAACGCACCTGGATGTGTGGCCAACATCGCCAATAAAATATTCAGGAGGTAAAATAAAAGAAGTGTGTGCTAAACTTGTAATGTTTGCATCTCAACAATCAGAGCACACAACAACTGCTTCTACTAGACCGTCTGCATCTATGATGCATCAGGATGATAGGAAGTTGAAAGCAAATATGGGTGAAAAAGGGATAAAGCAAATGCCCAAGCCAGTAATCATTGAAGCCCCTAATACCATGGAAGTAGAGGAAATTTAAGGAGAAGTCGAAGAGGCACCTTAGCCTGGTTCACCTGTGTCTTCAACAGGGTCATCTGCATCGTAGGTGACCATCCATTTGGTTAATCCCATATTAGGGGAATATATCATGCAGAATGTGATGTTCACACCGATTATCAAGACTACACAAGACATGGGTCAACCTTGAGACCATCGCCTTCTTGTAGGAACGGTGACACCATTAGGGGTGCCGCCTAACCAAACCAACTTCATCTATGGAGGGCTAGACCAACTTGCATCTCCCACGCCCATGGATGAGGATGATAATGAACCATTCACCATGAATGTTCATTATATATCTAACCCAAAATACGCAATGCGATACTTTGAGCATTACCATTGGTATGGTTACGGTCTCGAAATATTTGAGCAAGGGCGTAGAAGGTCATATGAATCACAATATCAATTTCCAACTAACAGGTTCGGGTTAGGATACTATATTTGAGGATAGGACGAGCTTCTCACAACATATTTTGACCACCTATACCTCAGTTTGGGTGTGAATTTGACTTCAATCCTTATCACCCTAATCCTTTCGTGTTTCAGAGGGATAACCATATAGTGACCTATGTCACTATAGAGCCACACGAAAGATACCATGCAAACATTTTGGGGGAGATTGACCCATAACACATTCCAAAAGCCAACTTGGATAATAAAAGTCATGAAGCTATCGATGATAGTGGTATGCACATCTAGAGTCTAGACACAACTATAAACATCGAATCAAAATTTTCTTTTGAGGACATGCATGCAATATCCATAATTGAAAGCGATGGACCAAACTATGATTCTGGAACATATGACCTTGGGTTATCCTCAAATAATGAATTATCCGAGGATAAAACTGATATGGCTTATTTGGGGCCTCTTAATTTATGCAATTTGTTACCTTCAGAGATAGTTGTTGAGGATAATAAATCCTTCATAGATGATAGCAATTATCAAGAGTGGGTTGTCATGAGGCCCCACCTTCCCAATCACCCAATTCCAATCAGTAGTGGTGAAGGTCTCTATTATGACAGTTACGATGAAGATGAAATAGAGAGAGCCTATTTAGGACCTCCCTACTTGCATCATCATAATGCGCCATATACTGCTGAGAAAATATATAGAGAGATCAATCTCCATCCTCGCCTTAAGGGAAGACCACCGAATCTCAATGTGATTTATCACATGGTGTTTATCGATCTGCCAACATACATAGAGCTCCTTGAGCCCAATGATCCCATCTGACAGTCTGTTCATGGATCGGATCCGAAGATCCCCATACCCCCAAAACCACTCTCAAGGATGGAAGTTTTTCTAATATTGAGTCATGTGCACGTGGTCCTAGAGACATGATCCATTTCATCAATATGATCTCTATTTATTTGACCACTCCACTCTACAATCTAGCCGATCCTTCCAAGCCATTATGTATTAATGTAGACGCTATTGATTGGGACCACACTGATTCACCTTTGGAGCTTGAAGATTTCTTACCTAATGAAGAAATGCTGCAACCTCTCCATTTTGTGCCAGGCTATGCACATGATGTTTATCATGCTGAGGATGCTTCCAATGAGGAACCTATAAACCCAACATATTACATCCAATTTATCCCTATGCCTCATTAGCTTGAGGAGGGATCCCATATGTTAGTAGAGGAAACATTCAAAGTGGATATCATCGATGATCCCACTAATCCAAGGAAAGTTACATTTGGAGAAAGTTTGACTCCTGATGAGCGTGTCAACCTCATCCCTCTACTGAAATAGAGACCTGATCTCTTTGCTTGGACTTATAAGGACATGCCGGGTCTAGATCCAAAATTGGTTACTCATAACCTTTCACTAGATCTATCAAAGAAGCTAGTCAAGAAGAAACTCAGGAAGATGCATCCAAAAATAGCCTTAATGGTTAAGGATGAATTGCAAAAGTTGTTGGATGTAGAGTTTGTCATTTTCATTGACTATCTAGAATGGGTATCGAACATAGTGCTTGTAGGAAAACCTGATGGAAGGATCTGTATTTGTACAGATTTCAAAGACATAAATAGGGTAACACCAAAGGATTCATTTCCGTTGCCAAACATATATGCTCTTGTAGACACAACTGTGGGTCATGAGATTCTCTCCTTAATGGACGATTTTTATGGTTATAACCAAATTCGGATTAAGCTCGAAGACCAGCATAAAACCATGTTCATAATACCATTGGGGACATTCTGTTACAAGGTTATACCATTCGGTCTGAAGAATGCTGGTGCTACATATCAGCGGGATATGACATATATCTTTCATGACTAAATGCATAAGATCTTATAAGATTATATTGATGACTTTTTGGCAAATTCATTGCTACATGAAGAGAATGCAGAGGTCCTAAGGAAGGTCTTCGATTTCCTGATAGAGCATAATTTTAGGTTGAGTTCTAAGAAGTGTGTATTTGGCATAACTTCAGGAAAGCTCTTAGGATTCATCATTTCAAAATGAGTCATCGAAGTTGACCCAACAAAGGTCAAGGCTATTTTAGAAATGAGTCCCCCATGAATATCAAGGAATTAAGAAGCCTTCAGTGTAAAGTAGCGTCCATAAAGTGATTTATCGCATAGTTATCGGATAAATGTCGACCCATGAATCGACTACTACACAAAGGGGTCCCATTTAATTGGGATGAAGACTATCAAGCAACCTTTGCTAAGATTAAGCACTACCTAGTGATGCTGCCAGTGCTAGCTCCACCAAGACCAGATGTACCATTATTGATGTATATATTGGCAATGAACTTTGCACTAGGGACCATGTTAGCCCAAAAGAATGTGCAAGACAAAGAACAAGCCATATATTACATTATCCAAACCTTGGTGAGTTACAAGCTAGGATATGCATACATGGAAAAGTTGTGTTTAGTGGTAGTGTTCACTACAAATAAATTGTGACACTATATGTTAAGTCATACGACGTATGTCATATCAAAACAAAATCCTTTGTAGTATATGATGAGAAAGATATATCATAATACACGTATTGCGAAGTGGATCATGCTATTGATAGAATTCAATTTGGAATTCATAATCCAAAAGCCCATTAAGGGATAAGTCATAGCTGATCAATTGGCTGAGGCACATCTCAAGAATAGTAGGGCCCTCACCATAGAGCTTCCTGATGATGCAATATTTGCCTTATTAGAAGCATTCGGACTCGAGGAACCATATAACAAAGTCGATATGACCTTGTTCTTTGATGGTTTGGAGTGTGAGCAAGGGGGTGGTGTAGGAATAGTATTGTTCATGCCATAAGGTGATCCCATGCCCTTGTCGTTCAAGTTGGAATTTTCTTGCACTAAAAATAATGCTAAATATGAAGCCCTAATTTTGGGTCTCCAAATAGCCATCATCATGAAGATCAAAAGGCTAAATATCTTTGGCGATTCCCTTCTCATTGTTAATCAAGTTAAGGTATTATTTCAATGCTGATGTCCGGTATTGAAAGCTTACAAGGATCTTGTTGACATTTATCTAGCTCAACTAGAATGGTACAAAATCGAGGTAATCCCTCATTCATCCAATATATTTGTAGAAACAATGACATCTTTGGGATATTTAATCCCCCAGAATTCATCTGTCGATTTCACTACCATCCATGTAAAAATTTTGTCACATTCTGTTGTACAGTACGAAGCATTGGATAACAAAGAGTCATTCAACATGATTCATGTATAACCAAACCATGAATGGTTCTACAGAGCCAAAGAATTTCTCAAGAGAGCATCCTGGGGGTCTCTTATCTCGTAGGATCCGACGAGGAGTGGTACTACAATTCACCACAAGATTGTTTCCTAGTTTACATTTGCAAATGTGGAACTACAGGGGGAACATGTTGTCTTGTCAGTCAAAGCCGAAGCTTATCATAACTGGACGTCACAGATACATGATTTCCTTAGACTTGGTGTAATCCCTCATGGATTATCGTGTGTCGCAAAGTGCACATCTAAATAAAAAGTGATAAAATATGTCTTGTTAGCAAACATCCTGTATCGTAGAAGCTACGATGGAGTTCTCCTTCGTTGTCTTGAGCCCCAAGAGTCATCTTGGGCAATTTTGCAAGCTCATGATGGTACATGCGGTGGCCATTTTAGTGGTATGGCTATCATCAAGCGCATCCTTCGCATGGGTTATTATTGGCCCACTATGGAGAAGGATTGCAATGTGTATGTCAGGAAATGCGTTAAAAGTCAGCATCATGCTAATATTACACACTTGCCATCACATGCCTTATAGCCCATTCAAGCGACTTGGCCATTTGCTTAGTGGTATTTGGAGCTCATCGGTAAGATATATCCTTCGTCATTGGGCCAACATACATTCATTATTATGACTACTGAGTATTTTACAAAATGAGTGGAAGCCATTCCCTTAACAACGACAACTGGAGCATGTATAGCTGAGTTCATACTCACTAATATCATAAGTCATTTTGGGATACTATCTAAGATAATTTTAGATAATGGAACATCATTCAAAAATAAAACTGTGATAGCTTTGACATCTAAGTATAGAATCAAACACAGTTTTGCGACTCCATATTATCCACAGGAAAACGAGCATGTTGAAGCTTCAAATAAGATAGTGGTTTCCATATTGAAAAAGATGGTACAAGAGCACCAAAAATATTGGCACATATAGCTTCCCCTTGCATTATAGGCTTACAGGACTAGCATTCAGACACCCACTGGGGCAACTCCATTTTCACTAGTATATGGCACTGAGGCCATTATGCCCCTAGAATTGGAGATTCCAACACTACACGTCGCATTGAAAGAGTTCATTGATGACGACACCGCATGACAAGCTCACCTAGATCAATTGATGCTAATTGATGAACGTCATGGGAATGCCCTTAAGCACATTTGTGTTTATAAAGAGCGATTAAAATGAGCTTACAATAACAAAGTCCATCTGAGAGACTTTGAGGTTGGTGATCTTGTGCTGAAAGAGAACCAATAGAACTCAAATTTATCGCCAAAATTGTGAGATAAATTTGTGGCTAACTGGTTATGTCCTTATATGATCTCTAAGAAGATTGGATCTGGGACATATTGCTTAACATCGCTGGAAGGAATTAAAGAGCCTGAACCTCTCAAAATCCTTCATCTTAAAGCGTTTTATGTCTAAAACCATCAAAAGGCTCCAAAGGCATCTGTAAGCCCTTTGGTCAATTTCAAAAAGCTCCAAAGACATTTGTAAGCCCTTTGGTCATTCAGTAAAAGGCTCCAAAGGTGTATGTAAGCTCTTTGGTCAAATAAAAAAGTTATAAAATTAAAAAATTAGAAAATATAAAAAATTCAAAAATATTTGCACTTTATTTTGCATATGCATTCATTTAATTGCATTGCATTTAGGCATTTCCATCCACTACACTTGCATTAGAATATAATGTGTTTGTTAGGGTAAAATGAGGTAGTATATTGCATTATACTACATAGGTAGATTATTACCATTACTTTTCTACTTATTACCACATAGATATTTTCTTCTAAAATATCTAAGAGTTAATTAGTATTTACCTAAGGGTAGAATATCTATTATCCTATCCTAACTCTACGCTATCTTCTATTCTAGGATATGCGTTAGTTGTTAGCGTAGGAATAGTCTTTATTGTTAATTAGACTATATTGTAACCTATATAACCTATGCATTATTCCTATGCTAGGTTAACGAGTATGGGGTTTTATTGTTAATTATTTGGTTGATTAACTAAGTCTTACCTTGCTTACTCTCTATCATTGGTATCATCGCGTCGGGTGGCTGAAGGCAAGCAATTGCTCCCCTGACCTGGACCTGGAGCTCGAATTTCGAGGCCTGCAGCTAATCGACACGCTTCTCGAGGAGGCCCACAGTCTGGTTGCGGCACATTTTTTGAGGCGGCCCGTAGAATGATCGACATGCTTCCCGAGGTGGCTCGTAGGAGTGAATCGACCCGGTTCCCGAGGTGATCTGCTGACGAGGCGGCCCGGATCCCGAGGTGGACCTGCACGTGGCCCGAGGCAGTTCGATCTGGTGCGGCTCAAATCCTGAGGTGGCCCGATCTGCTAACGTGGCGTGGCTCGCGGCCCGAGGTGGCCCGATCTGCTGACGTGGCGCGGCTGCTGACGTGGAGGCACGCGACCCGAGGAGGCACGTGGCCCGAGGCACTCTTACTGACGTGGCGGTCCGATCTGCTGGCAGACGGTTCGATCTCTCGTGCGGCACGTGGCAAAAAGGGGTTCAGTGTAGCCTGTCGATTGCCCGCAGGCAATCAACAGCCTAAGGGCGGATTGACGTTTAAAAACGTCTCGAATGCGCCCGCAGGGCGCATGTGGGATTTTACCCACGAAAGTTTAAAAAAAAAACTTTTTGGCCGCCCAGTGCTTAATTAGCACGTGGCCAACCTTGGCTGACGGATCAGCCAAGGTAGCCCGGCTGGCTAGCAAAGCCAGCGCGAGGGCCATTCGCGCGGGGTCGGGAGGTCAATCCCCCGCGACGCCAATTTTTTTTGGCGTCTTCCCGCCGCGCGAAGGACGAAAGGGAAGGTTTTAACCTTCCCTTCTCGTCCGCTGGTGTGGACCGACTGGCAGGAGCGCCAGTCGGCCAATAACCTGCGCGGGGTCGCAGTTTCGACCCGCAGGTAATTTTTTTTATTATTTTTTTTCTTGCATTTTTTATTTTTATCTTAGTTTTGTTTTGATTAATAAATCTTTATTTTGTTATTTAAATCATTTTTTTTATATTAAGTGATTTCTTTATCAAAATTTTGTTTGTTAATTAAATTCTACTAAGTTAAAAAATTAAATTCTGCATTGAAATAAAATTTTATTAAAAAAAAGAAAAGAAAGGCAAAAGTTTTTTTTTTATTGTTTTCTCCTAATCAAACTGAGGGAGACAAGAGACAATTTAAAAAAAAAAAAATTCCTTTTGCAGCTTTGAGACTTCTAATAAATTTTTAAATTCTCCAAAATTTTCTAATCAATTGTTTTGGGAGAACAAATTTTTTTTTGTCTCATGAAGAAAAAGCTTTGGATCAGAAAAGCCCTTCGTCGTCTAAGAGTTGTTCGAAAGAGGAACGAACTTAGACGTCAGACGACAAGATCTCATTTTCGTCGTATGCTTAGAGAGCATAGAAGGAGCTTACCCCGTTTCAATACTTACACTGATCCTTGGAAGGGTTTGGATCGTAGTTATGGTCCCATGAGGATTAGAGAACCCTTTAATCCTGATGCACCTCCTATTTTTGAGTATTGAATAATTACGGGAGATAGAAAACCAAGTTGTGTGTCAAGCTGGATTCGGAAAGTCTTTCAAAAGCTTGTCGTGTGTCGACTTGTCTTGAAAGATATGCTCTAAATACTACATTTTGTAAACATTAAGGGGGGATAGAATTTTTTTTCAGAATTCTATAGTTTTCAAAATTGTAAAGATGAAGGGGGGGCTATTTTAGTTTTTTAAAAGAAAGGTGCATTCTCGATTTTACTCGACACCTACTTTTCAAAATTGCTTGTACTAGGTGCATTTTCGGTGGAATCCGACACCTAGAGTGATATAAATTTGGGTGCTCTTATGTTTGTTTGATTATTGCACTAAAAACATTTTTTTTTGCAATTACAAAGTCACAAATACAAACATTACAAGGAGCTTTTCACAAACACCCAAACTTCACTCAAAAACCATGCTAAACTTTGCATAGGTTCAAACAAGTAATTTCTCCCCATCAAAAGGTCAAAAATTTCAAAACACCTTGATAAGACTCTCTTTTGTTTGGCTTAAATAAACCTCAAATTTTTTCATCTTTTTTTCAAAGGTGTTAAAAGCAGGTGCCATTAAATATCTTAGAGAGCACATATCAAAAGTTTGACAAAACACTCCCTTGTTTCATTTGCTCTATTTTGTTTGGCTCAATATTCCTCAAACTTTTCATCTCTTGCAAAGAGTGTTAAGGCAGGTGCCATTAAATATCTTATAGAAAGCAAATTGAAACAACTACTCTATACTTTTTTAGGGTATAGTGCAAGATAGTATCATATTAGTCCTCTCCACAAATTTGAAACCTAAACAATGGCCATGATACACAAGTATCTCACTGAGAGCCAACTGCTCAAAGGTTCAAATTACTCAGCATGGAAGACTAAGATGAAGGCTATCTTAACTGTAGAGGACTTGTGGTCATTAGTAGATGGAACAGTCACTAGACCTCAATCTTCTGGACAAGATCAAATCGACTTTGATAAAAAGGATAAGAAACTATCCTTAATGATCTTGCTTGCTATTACTGATGATATCCAACCTCATATCAGTGAAGCTACAACTGGTAAGGCAGCTTGGGATGCCTTAAGTACCATTTTTGAGGGTAAGAATCAATCAACGATTCTTAACCTTCAAACACAGCTTCATACATTACATATGAGATCAAGAGAAACAGTAGAGCTATTCCTCTATAGAGTCGCAGAATTAAAAACAAAGCTGCAATCCTTAGGAGAAAAGTTGGAAGACCAAGTCTTAAACTCAATCATTTTAAGAGCTCTTCCTGACTCCTACGAATGTTGATCACCTCCTTACAAGTTTTTGGTCGGACAGTAACTTTTGTCGAGTTGGTAAATATGCTTCAAACAGAAGAGGCTACCCAACTCCAGAGAGATGAGGCATCAAACAATGCCCTTTTTTCACAACGACAAGGTGGTAAGAAAAAGTGGAATCAACAAAAGGGTTCTTCTTCTAGACAAGACAAGGGTAAAGCCAAAGAGGGTCAGAAGAAGAAACAACATTGTAAAATTTGTGACACAGACACTCATGAAACCAAACGATGTTGGTTTAAGAACAAACCGCCCAATGAACAAAGAAATAAGAAGGGCAACGGCAAATCAAAGAACCAGAACAAACAGCAACAAGGTCACATAGCAGCTGAAGATTCTAGTTTCGATTTTGAACGAGCACACAAGGTGCTCATGACCCATACAGATTCCTCCCTCAAGGATTCTTTGTGGTACATAGATTCAGGCGCTAGTAAACATATGACTGGCGATAAATCATGGTTTGCTACTTTTGAAGCTCGAGTAGGTAGACCGGTCACCATTGCTGATGATCAGACCTATAGAGTTCAGGGTGAAGGCAGTGTTTCAGTCTCCCTTCCAGATGGAGAATGTAATATTGAAAAAGTTCTTTATGTTCCAGGATTAAAAAATAATCTCTTGTCAGTTCCACAAATCCTGGACAATAACATGAATGTCAATTTCACTGTGGACAAAGACAAGAAACGTTGCTTCATCACCAAAAAGGGAAAAACAATAGCAACAGGCTCATACAAACATGGATTGTTTGTCTTAGATGCACTAACCTCCACTCATACTGCACTTGCAGTGACCACAAAGGAGGCCACTTCTCTTTGGCATAAGAGATTTGGGCATTTGAGTTCAGGATATTTACTAGAGCTGAGTAAATATCAAATGGTGAAAGGACTTCCTCCCCTTTCGTCTATTTTGCCAGTGTGCTCTGATTGCTTGTCAGGCAAGCAACATAGAGTACCTTTTGAACCTAGCTCTTTTCGAGCTAAGGAACCTTTGGAGTTAGTACACACGGATTTGTGTGGTCCTATGTCTACAAGTTGTGGAGGAAAAAGGTATTTTCAATTGTTTGTTGACGATCATTCACGCAAAATGTGGGTCTTCTTCTTGCAGTTGAAGTCAGAAGCATTTTCCTATTTTCAGCGAGTTTAAAACTCTTGTTGAGAAGGAAACAGGATGCTTTATTAAGACCCTCCGTTCGAGATCGAGGGGGGAATACACATCAAAAGAATTTTCCTCATTCTTACGGACACATGGGATAAAAAGACAGTTAACAACAGCCTACACTCCTCAATCCAATGGGGTTGCTGAGAGAAGAAATCGGTCCATAATGGAAATGGTGAGATGTATGCTTAAGGGAGCCAACCTTGAGCAAACTTACTGGGCTGAAGCTGTTCAAACTGCTGTATATCTTCTGAATAGGGCTCCCACAAGGGCACTTAAAGGTATGACTCCTCAGGAATCATGGAGTGGTAGGAAACCCTCCATAACTCATCTAAGGGTATTTGGGTGTAAGGCATTTATGCATATACCTAAGGAGAAAAGAAAGAAATTAGATGAGAAATCTCTACCTTGTATATTTCTTGGTTATGATGAAAGTTCAAAAGGCTATCGTTTGATAGACCCATATACCAAGAAGATATATATAAGTAGAGATGTAGTGTTTGATGAAGCTTTCACATCCAACACTACATCAGTATACCTAGATGATGAGGAGGAACAACAAACTCCTCCTCCTCCTTCTTCTTCTTCTTCAAAATAGAAGAAACCACCCAAATGGTATACAAGCACATTGAAGGACTCTAAACTCACTTCCCCTCCAGATCTTACTCTCAATCGTCCAAAGACAAGAAGCATGTCACAGAAAGAAAAGGGTAAAGCATCCACTTCAGTTGATGATCTTTGTGCAGATTTTCAAGACCTTTACGTAGATAGAGAGTTACCAAGGGAAGATGAGATGGAGATAGATGAGGAGAGGGTTTACTTATCGAGAATGAACCTTCTACAGTTGATGAAGCACTTAGTCTGCCTCAGTGGAAGACAACTATGGATGTAGAATACAACTCCATCATTAAAAATAAAACATTGAAGCTAGTGAATTTGCCTAAAGGTAAGAAACCCATAGGTTGCAAATGGGTCTACAAAATAAAATATAAGGCCAGATGGCACTATAGATAAGCATAAGGCCCGACTTGTGGCAAAGGGCTATGCTCAAAAGGAAGGACTGGACTATGAGGAAACCTTTGCTCCTACAGCAAGGATGACCACCATTCGAGTACTTTGTGCTATGGCAGCACAATTCGGATGGAAGTTACATCAGATGGATGTAAAAAGTGCCTTTCTTAATGGTGACTTAAAAGAGGAAGTATTCATGACTCAACCTCCTGGATTTGCAGAGGAAGGCCATGAGCAACATGTTTGCAAATTGGTAAAATCATTATACGGGCTAAAACAAGCCCCAAGAGCATGGTACATAAAGATGGATAGTCACCTATTGCAACACGGATTTAAGAGAAGTCCATCAGACGCAAATCTCTATATCAAGAACACAGGTTCTGAGGTAGTGATTCTTGTGTTATATGTAGACGATCTGATCATCACTGGCAATTCAGAGAATTTAATTAAAGCCGTGAAGGATGACTTGAAAAAGTCATTTGATATGACAGACCTAGGACTTCTCCACTACTGTCTTGGCCTTGAAATAGAACAGAAAAAGAATCATCTCAGGGTGACCCAGAAAAAGTATGCTAAGACTTTAGTAGAAAAATATCGTATGACTGATTGTAAACCCAAAGCAACACCGATGGAATCAGGGTTACAGTTATCACGATATGATGATTCACCACAGGTAGATGGCACACTATATAGACAAATGATTGGCAGCCTTATCTATCTGACAAATACTAGACCAGATATTACATATGCTGTAAATTATCTCTCAAGGTTCATGCAAGAACCAAAGGTCTCCCATTGGAAAGCAGCTAAAAGAGTTCTTCACTACATTCAAGGTAGTGTTGATTATGGTCTAGAATATAAGAAGAATAACTCATTCTTATTACGGGGTTACTACTGACTTCGATTATCGTTGGATCTATAGATGACAGAAAATCAACATCGAGGTTATGTTTTTCATCTTGGATCCTGGTCTGTCTCATGGCATAGTAAAAAGCAACGGGTTGTTGCCTTATCTTCAATCGAGGCAGAATATCATGCTGCACGTGGAGCTGTGTGTGAAGCGATATGGTTAAGTCGCATTTTGGCTACCATGGGCCTACCAAAGAATCTTCCCATTCACATGTTTTGCGACAACTCAGGTGTTTTGGACTTGGTCAAAAATCCAGTACATCATGAAAAAACGAAGCATATTGATACAGATTGTCATTTCATTCGTGATGAAGTTCCTAAACACAGAATACAGCTCCAATACATTCCCACCGACGAACAGGTTGCAGATATCTTCACAAAGGCACTTGGACGTGTAAAATTTGAGTTGTTTCGAAGTACACTTTGTATATCAAAGTAATGTAATAAAGGGGGGATGTTAGGGTAAAATGAGGTAGTATATTGCATTATACTACATAGGTAGATTATTACCATTACTTTTCTACTTATTACCACATAGATATTTTCTTCTAAAATATCTAAGAGTTAATTAGTATTTACCTAAGGGTAGAATATCTATTATCCTATCCTAACTCTACGCTATCTTCTATTCTAGGATATGCGTTAGTTGTTAGCGTAGGAATAGTCTTTATTGTTAATTAGACTATATTGTAACCTATATAACCTATGCATTATTCCTATGCTAGGTTAATGAGTATGGGGTTTTATTGTTAATTATTTGGTTGATTAACTAAGTCTTACCTTGCTTACTCTCTATCAGTGTTTATAATCCTACAAACGACACCACGTTTGTGTTTCAATCATGCATCATTGCATTTTCATCATTCATCACCCTTGTGAGTAATTGTGTTTTTGAACACAACCTTTCTTATTGCTATGAAGAATATACTAAGGTTTCCCGATCATTCAAACATACTTAGTGGTCTTCTCAGGAGTTTGGTACAAAGCTTGCTTTACTTTTGTAGATGAGGTCTAGTTTGTATAGCCCTTAGCATATCAGGATCCTATCACTAATCAACAAATTAAACAATCCTAACAAGAACTAGGGGAAGATGAACACTATAAAGTGGGACCAAGTATCCTGAGGTGAAAATTATATTCTTGCTTATCCCCCTGTGTAGAAAGTTTGGGAAATATTGACAGTTGGCAAAAGGACAAGATTGACCCTTACCTAAATAAATCCCTTGCTTACAAATGTATGAGCAATATCCCAGAATGATATCCCAAAGTGAAGTGAAATATCAAAGTCAAATCAAATCAAGATCAAGTTTTATCAAAGAAATCAAATCAGTATCAAAGCCCTTGCTCAAAAAGAAAGTACAAAATAAACAATGATTCTTATCACTTTACATGAGTAAGTATCCTGAAAAAATTGAAGAAAAGAAGGGGATGAGCTTGAATCCCTAGAACTATCAGTATTATTGTACCTTACACATGACGATATGTTTGATACATTAGCATTTTGCTTTTGTGCAGACCAATGTTTGAATGTGGAAGAGCTAGCTTCAGGTATCCTGTATCGCCTAGTGGTCTAGTCCAACTAAAATCTAAACCTAGGATTGGATAGACATTTGAGGATCCCCAATATTAGCAATGGGCTGAAAGAATCCTGCCTAACATTGGGGTATGCTTATGCCTTATCTAATATACTCATTTGCACACACAGGGATAATGAACAGTTAGGGCCTATCCTAGTGAAAGCCTTATGTTTCAAAAGTCTAGTATGGTTAGTATACAACTTTTGATAATTCAACTAAGGTGTTTGAGTCTCATGGAAAACCTCAAAAATTCCCAAATAACAACAACCAATTTTCAATGCAATCATCAAAACATCAATTTCTTTTATGAGAGTTTGTTTATTAGAATTATTTGTAATATAAGTTAGATACTGGATGGATGTCAGAAATGATAGTTAAAAGACCACTAACTATGTTATCCATATTCTTTTAATTTACAAAATCCCATAAATAGAAACAATATATCATTGCATCTCACATAAGGGTGTACAATTTATCAAAATTTTACAAGGATATAGCAATTACAATTCATGATTGTTATACATTCTGTGGTGTCATCCATTAGATTGTTAAATCCATATTACATTCATACATTATGTTTTAATGATTAAAGCATACATGTTCATTTCCATATATCATCATAGAAAAATTATGCAATACATACAAGGCATAAACTATGTCATAATAGCATAAATTAAATGCATACAAGTGAAGCAAAGTATACATGCATTTAACATCAAAATATGACATTCATATGCATCCATCATAAGTAGTCCATCTACATACATAACTCATAGCATCTAATCATCTATTGCATAGATATCTAGTGCATGTCATCCATATATCACATCATATAACATTAAATAAATATAAACATTGCATCAATGAGCATAACATAAACATAAAATATCAAAAATAAAGTACACATGTAATGAGATGAAATATCATATATATATATATATATGTATATATATATATATATATATATATATGTGTGTGTGTGTGTGTGTGTGTGTCAAATGTACATCATAGCAGGGTACATCAAAATACCCGCAGGCTACAACTGTGTAGGTCCTCAAACCTTACACCAAAATGGTACAACAAGTGGTAAGTCTATGCCATGCCAATGTGCTAGCTCTGGCCTACACCCCTCGATACCATTACGTCAGATCTCTCTCTGCATCCCTCAGCCATATCCCTAGGGGCCTACTTTGAAGCCTACTGTAGGTCCTGTTGTGGATCCTATGCTTGGACTAGACCAAATATACTCAGTGCATGCGAGGTAGTCCTCTAGCTAGATCGTGCACCAGACTGCCCTGTCTCCCTGGTCCTGGTATTACTCTGGTGTGACCCTGTAGTAGTGGTCCTCTCTGGAATTTGCCCACCTTGTAGCCTGATAACACCCTCTAGCTGGGCGATGTGAGCTACATCCACTATATGTTGGTCATTACCATCCTCCACGAGGGTACGTAGCCTCCTAATTTTTGCCATCGGGTCTAAACCTATAGGTCTTGGAGTAGATGGTACCACGAGAGGTGCCATGATAACCTATGTAGGTGAGGAAGATACCCTCACTGCCCTGAGTAGGTCTCGCTCAACAGTCATTACATCTAGCCTCACCTGTAGAAGATCATGTTGGCCAATGATATTCTCAATATAGGTGATTGTTGTAGCCACCTATTTCTGGAGAGCTACCTTCTCCTCCTTGTAGCTGCACCACTAGCTCTAGCCATGAGATAGCTTCACCTCTAGAGTGGTAATAGTGGTGTCCTCGTGTAGAAGCTGGGTGTGAAGTGTCCCAATATGAGTCTAGAGGCTGGCAACCTGTGCCTTTAACTGTCCAACCTCGCTGTTAGGAGGTGCCTCACCCTCCTCGGATACCTCCTCCTTTGCCTTTGCCTATGGGACCTCCTCTGTAATGGCTCCTGCACCCCATGCGCCCTCGGTCCTCTAATGGATCCTGCATCCATGAGGGTCCACATCTAAGCCCTATGCACCCTCTATTGCAAAGTCATCCACTGGTCGGTCTAGAGGTCCCTCTCCGTGCCACTATAGGCTGGTCCACCATGCATAATAGTCAGCAGTAGTGCCTGCATCCACTAGGCCTGACTCCTAAAAGTTGTCATCGTCATCCCCCAATGGAGCCACTTGGGGCCAAGTCAGGTCCCTCTCTAGTACCAAGCGTTTGTAAATAGTCGACACCTCTAGGACATCCCGTTGAATCCCAAACTACCTTAGGATGTGAGAGAAGTGGTAATACTTGCATATATTGACCTTACAATCAATAACTCACATGTATCTATGTGCTTGGCATAGGCATCTATCCGAATCTGGCCAGGTAGGGTAGCCCATGTATGGTCGTCACTCGATCTGCTCAGGGTGAAGCTGTGAAAATTGAGTAATGTAATGGTCTAGGTCTCTTGCATGAGACCTACTCCTGAAGCCCTCCTACTCTCGAGGCTAGTAGGCTATATAAAAATGATGATCCTCATCGATATCAATGATCTCTAGAGGTAAATTTGTGGGGCGCTCTATCAAAATATGCTACCAGCTCCAAATATGAAGAAGTATGCTACATCCGATGTCGACTCTGTTGTGGCACGTAATTTGGTATAGCTCGTGATAGAGCTACACTAGAAGGGTACTTCCCCATGCTAGAATAAGAGGATGCTCAATCGAGCTAACCATAACCTCCCTGGTCCTAGCTAGGAGGTTCTAGGGGAGCCTCACGCCTGATGAATCTGGGAGGACTATCTAGATATTAAAATGCATAAATATGGCCTCCCATTGTGAGAAGAATCCATCCTGGTACCACTCCTCGACTTGGATGCCCCCATGATCAATAAGGCCTTGAGCCTCGATGCTCCGTATACCAAAGATCGCATTAAACATGGCCTTCTTCGCCATGGTAGGAGAAGAGGTGATGGCATCACCATCAATAGGTAGGTGAAAGATGTGGTAAATATCCTCTAGAGTCATGGTTATTTCACTCATCGGTAGGTGAAATATATTTGTCCGTGCATCCCAGGGACGGGCCAATGTAGTCATGTATGCATGATCTGATCTGATGGTGAGGAGGTCCAGGACGTACCCAAACCCCATGACAACAAATCAATCCCGCTCCATGTCAGTGAGAGTGCAACATAAGTTATGAAGGAGATCAGTCTCCCTCATTTTGTTCATCAAGGTCTGAGTGAAAGTAATCAAATAAATAAAAAAACAATTAAAAATGATTAAAAACAACAAACAAATCAAAAAATATCATGAAAATGCAAAAACATGATAAAAAATTTCAAAAAAATCAAATAAAAGCACTTCAAAATTGCAATAAAATGCATTAATTCCCAAAAAATTCAAAGAAAAATGGAAACAAATTGAAATATTTAAAATTTTTTCTAAAGTCATCGTGCCATGGGTTGGAACCACAGTCGACGAGGCGGTAAAAAATGTGACCGTTGAAATTTAAATCCTATAACGGCTGATAGCCGCGGTCCCCAATTTACTAATTGAGGACTGTGTTTGCCACCTGCGGCTAAGGAAAATGACCTTTTCAGGGTCATTTTCTTCCCAAAATAATCCCAAAATTAAAAACCCTCCCCTATAACCCAATCTATGCTAAACCTAACTAGGGTGAGGTTCATTACTGACAGTTTAATGTGGTTTGTTTAACCCATTGCTTGGTGTGGTTAATTTTAATCTGGTAATTTGCAAGCGTAGTCTTGGTTTATGTGTTACCTTGGAAACACCAGCTCTCCCACTGGTCGAAGCTTTCGGTTGGTCAGCCATCGGTGTGAATAGAAGGGAATCACTGAGGTTTGTGGCAGCGTTCCGTGTTAGAATTCACTTTTTACCTCTTAGAGCTCTCAGTTTTACTGTCAATTTTAGCTAAATAATGAAATTTTTCAAATGGAAAAAGCCTTATATATTTTTGAATTCGGTTTGGACCGCATCTAACAACCGCGATACTCGAATTAGGGTTTTTCGCCCTCAAATCTAAGCCGCGATCAAAGAAATTGAAATTTTTAACCGCTTCTGATAGACACGATCAACAAAATGTAATAAATACTCTCAATTCCCATCATGGAGAGCTGTATAATAATAAATTAAAAATACCTACCAGACCAAATTATTCAAAAAAAATACAAAAAAAAATTAGATAATAATAAAAAAGCCAATGCACCTTGTATCTAGTTATTTATCCTATACACTTGGCGGTTGTAGCAAGTAAATTACCATAAGGACATTTGGGGTAAATTAATCATCGCTGAATTGTATACTTCATTTCAATCCCTAAGAAGGCCTAGATGGCTGGACTGCTCCAAGGGAATGAGATATTCATCGTAATTCCCCTATGACATTTTCAGAAAATCATCGATAATATGATTCAACACAAGCATAATTGACATTGTTACCATTTTGATTTCCTAAGAAGGCCTTCATGGTTGGACCGCTCCATGGGATAGAAATATACAATTATTATTAACAGTTGCAATCATAGCTGATTAGGCCTTGCCAATACTTTAAATGCTAAATATTTAAATTTGTTCAAGATCATTCATAGTGGTCAAGCGACCTCGTCACTTCATTTAATTGTCGTTACCCTCATCGACTCATCTCTTGAGGGGGTAGTCATAATATAAAATCATAATCAAAGTCAACAGAAGATCCCTTGATCATAGATCCCTAGATCTTGTCAAAATTGCGTTCGTCTTACGAATCATTACCAACGACTATCATAAGCTTACACTCTGTTGGGGTAAAAATAAAATATGATAGTAAGTTAGTAGCTCTCCTCCTTTTGAAATCTATATGGTGTGGAAGCCTATAGTAGCCTTGAACTGATCAATCGATGTTGGAGCTTTCCAAAGCTTTTTCAAATTTAAGCCTTCCATCCAGTTGGAAGCAATGATTCTAGGATGCACGTCTTCTTTGCAAGAATCAGACATCTAATGTTGATCAGACCAATGATCATCATCAAACCTACGACATCATTTTAGAAGGTTTATTTTTTCTCAGCGTTGTTCAATCTCATAAAGCATCTCAAAAGGGGCATATGTAGACACCTAAAACGCGTCATGTCGAGGCGACTACTCATATGAGACATGCTAGAAGACCATATGGAAGACCTTGGACAAATTCCAAGGTATAGTAGTGGTTTTTACCACTCATTTGAGAATCTTTGCCTAGTCAGTGTTAGCCGTTGCTGACACCCATAGTTAACAGAGTTGTCTGCACTTGTCAATCGTGGTTAGGACTAAAAATTAGTTGGCCTTCATCTGACCCAAAATTGGTTGCAATGGCCAATTGGTTGCGGATTAGAGTGGTTTGAGTGAGGAAGGTTCTAGATCCTTCCATACAACAAGCTCAACTACCCAATCTTGTTCTTGGCTTCCTCATGAAGCCACCCCTAGCCCTTGGCAAATGATATAAAACCCCGTCCAAATTGGAGAAACATATAGATGAGTCTCGAGTTGAAATGCAATGAAGTCCTATCGAATTACATACTCACTTACATGCATTAAGAGAAACACTTTTGCTGCTCAATTGGAGATCACATGCCATGGAGGTCCTAGGAGGCTAGGAGATTCAAGAAACGTGAATTCGTGCAATCCATGCACCAACTAAGCAATTCAACCATAAAATTTGTTAGAGGACATAGTGGTGACCCTTTATCATCAATTCCTCAAGGAGAATTGAAGATTGAACACCAAATTAGGAGGGCAAGAACATTTCAAGCTCAATCGCGGCTATCAACCATGGTTAATAGTGCTCATCGCACATCAGACCCGCGGTCAGGTTGTCATCTTCAATTTCCTTATTTTATAGTTATAGGATTTTCTTAATTGTATTCTATTAGACATATATCATGTTAATTTGCTTTAGTAGAGACCTTGACCGGTGCAATTAGAGTTTTTAATCATTTTCCTTCACTTTTGAAATTATGGCACTAATGGTTTTTTTAATGCTTCCATGCTTTCAATTTTGTAACTAGGCAAATAGATATCTAGATCTGCTTTTGCTTATATGTTTGTAATAATATTTTTAGGTTTAATATAAGTTTAGTATGTTTCTTGCGCTTTCTTGATTTCATACTAGTTATACTACCTTTTATGCAAATACCTTCTAAAAGCCTCATCAAGAGAGGCCTCTTTTGTTGCTAATTGCTTCTTGTTGTTTATTGCACAAAGGACTAACATGGTATTGAGATGTAAGGTATAAAATGCCTCTAATCATGGAGAAGAAGGTCATTGACATTTTGGAGCAATTCGTGTCCATTTAGAAAGTCTACATATTGTACCTACCCCATTGGGGATTTCAAATTGTGTTAATTGTATCAACATTTGGGTGACCCTAAGAGGGGCATGATTGTAACTAAGATTTGATTCAAGATTAATAAAAGAAACATCCACTTTCTTGTCATATGCAATCTTGTATTTCATTTCTTATTGTACTGATTGATTTCAATTAATGTATTACTAGGTGTATGCTTTTTAGATCGATATAGGTTTAGATCACCAGCCAATAAGTGTTAAAATGGTGGTAAGTGAATTAAAAAAAATATCATATTTTAAAATGAGTAGATGTTGGAAGACCATTCTTAATTTGTTGATATGATAGCATAGATGTGGAATTTTTCAAGAAATGATGAGTTGTATACACTTCCAAAACAAATTAAATCAGTGACATCTAGATAAAAATTAAAGAACAATAACACTTTCAAAAACATTTTTGAGAAGAAAGAACTAAAAGAGAAACCTTCAAAATTCCAAAGAGGAGCACAATAATCCAAGCTCAATGGAAAGAGAGTTTTTTAGTGACTATCATAATATTTTGAGTAAGTAAGAGAAATTTTGGAGTTTAAGATCGAGATAAACTTGGTTAAAAGGAGAATAAAACATAGTTTTTTCATAGGATGGAAATAGTATAGGGATCACCATCCAAAATTACTAGAATTAAATCAGTAGAAGGGGTTTGGATTGAAGACTAGAGTAATATAAAAAGGAGTCAAGGTTTTTTTACCAAAATATTCTAATATTAAAGAAGATTAAAGTTCTTAATGATAAACTACTACAAGAAGTACCTTCAATTATAACAAATGAAGATAATAGCAAATTGATGGAGCCTATTACTATGGAAGAAGTTCATTCAACTCTTTTATCTTTTGATAAGGATAAATCCCTAGGTCTAGATGGAATATCTATAGTATTATATCATCATAACTAGGAAATAATGAAGGATTCTTTATTGGTGGTAGTGGAATAGTCTAAGGGTAAAACAATGCATACCTTATAAAATAAATACAACATATATTAGCCTAATTCAAAAAAAGGATGTATAATTGTTTGATTCATTTAGGCCCGTAAGCCTATGTAATATAGCATATAAATTGCTTGACCACTATTAGATAAAATTATTTCATAAGAGCAAGGAGGATTTGTGACAAGGAGACTGATTTTGGATGGGATCATAGTAGTTCATGAAGTAATGCATTCAATAATTTCTAGAAAAGAGAGAGCAATGATCTTAAAACTTGATATGGATAAAGCCTATGATAGGATTAAATGGGATTTTCTTTTTACAGTATTAGAGAAGTTTGGATTTGGAAAGAAATGGGTCAAATAGATTAAATATCGTGTCTTCACAATACCATATTCAATTATGGTCAATGGGTTAGTAATAGAATCATTTGAAGCCAAGAGGGGTCTTAGACAAGGAGATTCTCTATCACCATATATGTTCATTATTATGATAGAGGTATTGGGAAGTTTTAAAAAAATCAATTGATCTAGTGATTAAAGGTCTCAGATGGGTGGTGGGGAGTGGAGAAAAAATTATATTTGGATGGATAATTGGTTTGATAAAAAATCACTCAATATTATATCCAATTTTGAAACTATGGATGAGATTTCTTTAAAATAAATACGATGATAAGGATCATGAAGAAATATATGTTAGAGTAAATCACTATATAAAATATATTTATATAAAAAAGCAATTATAGTGTTTCAAACTTTAACGGCAGAATTAAAGAAAAATTAGACAAACACACACAGAAGAAGAGAACGATTTTAACGTGGTTCACCCAATGCGGGTTACATCCACCGAGAATTTTTAGTCCTTCCTTTCTCAATCCAAGCAATAGAGGGTTACAACCTACAACAAACATCTGCTGTAATTTCCTCTCTATATTTCCAAGGAATCAACACAGTAATTTTCTTTGTCATAGTCTTCTTTGTTTTTCCTCACAACTATATATAAGAAAAAAATAGAAAAAACAAACTGCTTTTCTTAATACATTCCAAGATTAACATTGAGTTCCCAACATCTAATTTTGGGATAAAAACAAAAAAACTTTCCCTGGTTGTCCTGTTGTAAATCCGAAAACTTTCTCCGGTAGACTAACAGACTGTAAATCCGGAAACTTTCCCTGCCCGTCCTGCAGTAAATCCAGAAACTTTCTCTGTTTAGCCTCCTCATAATTAGGCTCCATTCCTAACAATCTCCCACTTGGAGACTAATTCCATTGCACCATACTGCAACCAAGGACTGAAAAATTCTCATCATGGCCTCTCATTCCTTAAGGCCAACTGAAGTTGAGCAAAAGCTCAACTTTTCTCTTGACACCTCTTTTGTAAGCATATCAGCAGGATTTTGTGATGTGTGAACCTTCCCTGATTTCAAAGATCCATCTTCCACTATTGATCTAAATGATACCTGAGTTTGATGTGTTTAGTTTTTGAATGGAATGCTGAATTCTTTGCAAGGTGTATAGCACTCTGGCTATCACTCCACAACCTATTATCCTCTTGCTTCTTCCCCAGTTCTTCCATTAGTCTTTGCAACCAAACCATCTCTTTGCTTGCTTCTGTAGCAGCAACATATTCAGCTTTAGTGGTTGAAAGGGCAACTACATGTTGGAGTTTAGAAATCCAACTAACCGCTCCTCCTCCTATAGTAAATATGTAGCCAGTAGTGCTCCTTCCACCATCAAGATCACCTACCATATCAAAATCTACAAAACCTTTCAAGCATATATTAGAGCCTCCAAAATTCAAAGAATAATTTGAAGTTCCTCTCAAGTACCTGAGTATCCATTTTACCACTTGCCAATGTCCTTTTCCTGGATTACTCATAAATCTACTCACTACTCCCACTGCATGGGCAATATCTGGTCTTGTACAAACCATTGCATACATCAAACTTCCAACTGCTGATGCATAGGGAACCTTAGCCATATGCTCTTGTTCCTTTTGTGTCTTGGGACACAAATCTTTGGTGAGTTTGAAATGCTTTGCCAATGGAGTAGCAACAAACTTTGCATTGTTCATGTTGAATCTCTTAAGCACTTTTTCAATGTATTTTGCTTGTGATAATTTCAGAGTGTGACTCTCCTTGTCTCTTGTTATTATCATACCAAGGATTTGTTTGGCTTCTCAATCCTTCATGGCAAAGGATTTAGCCAACTTCTTCTTGAGCATGTTTATATCTTGCATATTTGTTCCTGCAACTAACATGTCATCCACATACAATAGCAAAATAACATAGTTACCATTTCCAGTTTGCTTAAAATATACACAGTGATCACTTTGACATCTTTCAAACCTTTGATTAGCCATGAACTTATAAAATTTTAAATACCACTTGTCTAGGAGCTTGTTTTAACCCATACAAGCTCTTTTTTAGTTTACATACCCAATCCTCTTTACCTTTCAACTGAAAGCCTTCTGGTTGGTGCATATAAATTTCCTCCTCCAAATCACCATGAAGAAATGTTGTCTTCACATCCAATTGCTCCAGAAACAAATTTTCTATAGCTACAAGACTCAAAATAGCTCTAATAGAGGTCATTTTTACAACTGGAGAAAAAATCTCATCAAAATCAATACCTTTTTTCTGAGCAAATCCCTTGACCACTAGTCTTGCTTTGTATCTCTTATGCCCTTCATTCTCCTCTTTAATCCTGTACACCCATTTATTGGTCAAAGCTCTTTTACCTTTGGGTAGCTCAACCAAATCCCAAGTTTGGTTGTGAAATAAAGAGTCCATTTCTTCATTCATTGCAAGCTCCCACTTATTCCTGGTATCCATTTGTAATGCTTCCTAAAAACATTCTGGCTCACCAGCATCAGTATACAAAACATAATCAGAGAAACGTTGAGGAATTTTACTTATCCTGGTAGAACGTCTAACAACACTTTCTGGAGATTGAGGTGCTTGTTGTTGCTGTTGAACATTTTGATCTTCTACCACCTTTGGAGTTACCTTTTCTATGTGTCCATCAAGGTCTATGTATTCAGCATTTTCTTCTTTCTGTTTCTTTCCCTGCAACCGATCTTTATACAAGTTTTTTTCATTAAATATGACATCCCTACTTCTAATGAATTTTCGGTTATCACAATCCCATAATCTGTAACCCAAGCCATCAATACCGTAACCAATAAAATAGAACTTTTGGGCCTTAGCATCTAACTTATTTATGTTCTCTTTGTCTATATGCATAAAAGCCTCACATCCAAATACCTTAAGGAAATAATAATTTACTGGTTTACCTGTCCAAAGCTCTTTCGGAATTCCTCCATCCAAGGCACTAGACGGTCCTCTATTAATCAGATATACTGCAGTATCAATAGCATGAGCCCATAAAAATAATGGTAAGCCTGCATGTATTCTCATGCTCCTAGCATGCTCCATGATGGTTCTATTCATTCTTTCTGCAACCCCATTTTCTTGAGGTGTTCTTGGAACTACCTTGATTCTTCTAATTCCATTTTTAGAACAAAACACATCAAATTCTCTACTGCAATATTCTCCACCATTATCCGACTTTAGACACTTTAACCTTTTTCCAGTTTCATTTTCAACTAATGCTTTCCAATTCTTAAAGGTATTAAAAACATCACTTTTATTCTTAATGCAATATATCCATGTTTTCCTTGTTGCATCATCAATAAAAAGTACATAGTAAGAGGAACCTCCAAGAGAAGTTACCTAGGCTGGGCCCCAAACATCCGAGTGCACAAGCTCCAATTTCTCTTTCTTCCTTTCCTTGCCATCCTTGAGAAATCTAACTCTCTTTGCTTTACCATAAACACAATCCTCATAGAATTCCAAATCAATCTCTTTTAACTTAGGCAATAACTTTCTTGAATGTAAAATTTCCATACCTTTTCCACTCATATGGCCAAGTCTTTGGTGCCACAAAGATGCACTCTCACCTGTAGAAACTAAATTCATGGAGTAGTGAGAAAAATCAGTAAGTAAATAAAGAGTACCCACCAATTTACCTCTAGCTACTATCAATGAACCTTTAAGAGCCCATTGACATCCATTTGGGGATTTAATCAAAATATTTCCAATACCCACGATTTTACATGGTTGGTCATTTCCCAATAGAACCTGTCCATAATCTCCAGAAACATAATCTATGAAGTATTCCTTATGTGAGGTAGCATGGAATGAAGCACCACTATCAATTACCCAATAATCACTATTTCTATCAAGAGATAAGATTAAAGCATCTTGTAGAATTTGTCCAGGAGAAGTGTTACCATTATTATCATTACCTTCATTTCCATCACCCTTTCTTTGCCAACAGTCCTTCTTGAGATGACCCTTTTTGCCATAGTGCCAACACTGTAGCTTTCCTTTTCCATGTGATTTGGATCTGCCTTTGGATTTTCCACGATGTGAACTCTTGCCTCTTTCTCTTCCTCTTCCTCTATTCTCAATAGTTAAGGCGATGCTAGATGATTCTCCTGTGGTTTTTCTTCTCATGTCCTCACTGAGTATCACACCAACCACATCATCAAATTCTAATTTATTTGAACTCGAAGCAGAGTTACTTACCGCCATTACCAAATTGTTCCAACTTTTCGAAAGAGAGCATAATATTAATAAGGCCCTAAGCTCATCATCAAAATCCAATCCTACTGAATGCAATTGATTAGTGACAGTATTAAATTCATTTAAATGATCATGCACAAATCCTCCTTCACTCATTTTCATGTTAAATAACCTTTTCATTAAGAATACCTTATTTGATGCTGATGGTTTCTCATACATCTTGGCCAACTTATCCATGACTCCCTTGGTAGTCTTTTCATCAGAGATGTTGAAGGCTACGGTGGCTCCCAAGCACAGCCTCACAGTACCCAATGCCTTTCTATCAAGGAGACTCCACTCCTCATCAGACATAGATGAAGGTCTCTCTGTTTCCCCCTCAAGAGGTAAGTAAAGATCCTTCTGGTACAAGTAATCCTCCATTTGCATCTTCCATAATTGAAAATTTTGGCCATTGAATTTTTGAACTCTAAACCTCCCTTCTTCCGCCATTGCTCCCACTTGATACAGAAATTCTCCTTCTGTCAAGTGCACCCAACAAAACAACCGCTCTGATACCACTTGTTAGAGTAAATCACTATATAAAATATATTTATATAAAAAAGCAATTATAGTGTTTCAAACTTTAACGACAGAATTAAAGAAAAATTAGACAAACACACACAGAAGAAGAGACAACGATTTTAACGTGGTTCACCCAATGCGGGTTACATCCATCGAGAATTTTCAGTCCTTCCTTTCTCAATCCAAGCAATAGAGGGTTACAACCTACAACAAACATCTGTTGTAATTTCCTCTCTATATTTCCAAGGAATCAACACAGTAATTTTCTTTGTCATAGTCTTCTTTGTTTTTCCTCACAACTATATATAAGAAAAAAACAGAAAAAACAAACTGCTTTTCTTAATACATTCCAAGATTAACATTGAGTTCCCAACATCTAATTTTGGGATAAAAACAAAAAAACTTTCCCTGGTTGTCCTGTTGTAAATCCGAAAACTTTCTCTGGTAGACTAACAGACTGTAAATATGGAAACTTTCCCTACCCGTCCTGCAGTAAATCCAGAAACTTTCTCTGTTTAGCCTCCTCATAATTAGGCTCCATTCCTAACAATATAGAGATGGAAAGAAAAGTTTTTACAAGTATACCAGGAATTATTGCTAGGAGGTAGTTAAGTAGAAAGATAACATTAATGATTATTCTGAGGGAAGCTAAGGATAAGCTAATTTTAGAGTTGAATAGATTAGGTAAATACACAACAATAAGTGGATATAATGTAAAGCACCAACAAAATAGTAATACTGCAAGAATATGGAGATATATTTGTGATAGCCCGAGCATTCCAAATGTCAAAATGTTTGTATGGCTAGCAGGTCATAGGAAAAATTTATCCTAGGATAACCTAATGAAAAGGGGTTTTCATAGCCCCTAACAATGTGTTTTATATATAAAGGAGGAGAGTATAGACCAAATCTTGATTGCTCAATAGTTTGAGAACTATGGAAATGGATTCTTAATATGTTTGGGGAATGCATGGCAATGAATGGTAGAATTGAAGAATGGTTGAAGTAATGACAAAGCACTTTCAAAAGTGAGGTGTTACAGACAATCTAGGATACATCAAAATATACAATACTTTAGACTATATGGTTGAAAAGGAATAAAACAATATTTAAATGAATGGAAAGAAGTTTAGAGGTAATGAAAAGGAATATTTTTTTAGCCATAGAGAAGTCTAAACCAACCCTATCAACTCACCCAATCCCTAATCTTGAAGTAGAGAGCCTTGATAAATGGAGTAAAGTCATAAAATAGAATAATGATGTTGGGTACAAGAGAAACAAAAGGAAGGCAAAGAATATAAAGTGAAAACCACTAAAAGCAAAGTTGATCAAATTGAATTTTGATGGAGCATCTAAAGGAAATCCAGGACTAGTAGGAGAAGGAAGAATAATAAAAAATAATAGAGATGAGATTTTGTCACATTACACTTTCAATAGTGAATTTTATTATCAATTCAACTATTTTTTCATAAGATCAATATAATATATTTACACAAATGCATACATTTAATATCAAACTTATTGAAATATTTTAATACACTTTTAATACAAGCAATGCAAATACTATGTAATGCAAGGCTTGTTCTCACTATCTCATCGATTACAATGCTTTATCTTCAATATATACAACATGAATATGAGACTCTTCACATTCACAACTCTTGACCTTTCTACTTACACCAACTCTTCATCTCCTCAAACACACGAGAGATCTAACTCTTCATATTTCTCATGGGAGAAATATATTAATGACTCCATATAATAACAAATATCTTATTGACTCCACATATCCACATAAGAACAAACCTCTAATGATTACACACACTAAAAGACAAACTCTTACATAACTCCTCACATGACACCTACTATATACTCAAATATTTACATGACTCTAAACTAAACTATTTACATGGTACTTGCAATATTCTTGCAAGGTATTAAATAATATAATACTTTTAACATATTTGAGGTAAATTATGAAGATGAAGCTTGGGTGGATTTGGAAAGATTAAAAATATCAAGACAAATGGTATGGAATATAGTATATATATGGAAGATGACTCATTGATAATAATAAATGCAATTTTAACAAAAACAAAGACTCCATGGAACATACAAGAGATCATGGTAGAAATACAAGACCTTGCTACAAAGTTTGAAGAAATAATATTTACAATACTTTAAGGAAGGGGAACACATATGCATACTGGCTTGTCAATAGGGGGGTTTTAATAGATGTTCGTGAAGTTAAATTTTCTTTTCCATAGTTAGAGGAAATAGTAAATCTAGCTAAAGTTGACAAGAAAAATTTGAAAGGAGTAAATTCAAAATAATGTTCCAAAGAACTACAAAATGTTTCAAGGGATCCATTTATAGATCAATGCATTAGAGAAAACTAACAGTTTAGATTTGGTAAAACATACTATGATTTTGTGAAACAAGTAGAAGTTTTTTATGCTAAAGCAAAAGAAGATGATATTATATGGATGTCTTAGGTGAATAGATTATTTAAGTTGTTGGTTGGATTATGGGATAAAGTATGGATTGAAACTTTCAATTTTTTTAATATTGTTAAACTATTAATTACAGTTTTTGTGGTTGCACTTAACAATCCAAGTCTAGTAAAGCAGTTTATGATAATGTGAATTTTTTGAAATATTACTCTACTACGATGTAGTGCATAGAAAGTAAAGGTAGATTTTTGGTATTGTGAAGGTTGTTTAATTCTTCAATGACTTAATTTTATCTTCCTGTCTATGAGCATGAATTGCTATTTTTTCAGCTATATATATGGAAAAGTGACTCAATGTGTTTTTTGAAGGGAGGGGAGGTCCTTTTTCTGAATTTATTTTGTTTATATGTAGGTAAAAGTGACTCATAAGATTTTAGGGCAAAGAGCCACCAAAAGAATGTTATTTTTCTAGTTTATATATATGGAAAAATGACTCATACAATTTTCACTCCATAGGGTTTTTAACTTTAAATTTTTTGTTTCATTGCAAGAAAATATTAAGAAGAAGAATACTAAATATTTGTATATACAAAAAAAATTGAAAAAGTTCCAAAAAATGAATATCAATAATTTAATTTTTTTATGAAAAATATATAAATATCTGGTTAGTTATAGCATCTCAATTGAGATGAGAATTGAATTTATCTGTAAACTCTCAAATTGTAAAGTAGAGAGTTGTGATTTTTTAAGGATGAAAAACCCAGATATAATATATTTTTTTTCAAAAATAAAATAAAAAATAAATGTTTTCAATTATTTATATATATCCTTATCCTTTAGGTTGAATTTACATAAAAGAATTTAGATATTTTACATGACTTCTTCAAGTCCAAGGTAAACTATACTTTTCTATTTAAAAGCATGGAATAAATTTAATTATTTATAATACATATGAAAAGATTTTCAAGTGAAAGGATTGATTTACATAAAGAAGGTTTATATATATATATATATATATATAAAATTTATAAATGGTGGATGTTAGGTTTCTAATAAGTTATTTTAAATTTGTTTAAATTAAAATAAATAATCAAATGACATTAACTTAATTTGTATATTTTTTAACTTTCAAGGAGAAGATAGGAGAAGATACAAGTTCAAATCTTGTCTAAAAAAATAAAATAAAATAAAAAATACATGTTATATATATATTAAAAACAAAAATTTATCTATATCATGAGTTCAATGGGTTAAATTCTTCAAATTTTAAAGAAAGCATCCCGGCTTAAATCTTGCCAAGTAATATATGTATACTTGTCAAATTATTATAATACCACTACGTGGTTATGATGTAATACAAGTGAGATCTATTTTAAAATTATATATATAAAGTAAAATAACTTTTAAGGAGCAAGTAATTGTGTTGCGCTAAATACCCTACCCTTTTAATATATGAACTTTAAATCTTCTATGTGGAGTAGCCAAGCCTTCACCATTAAGACCACTTAGGTTAGTTGGAAGTTGGAATACACTAAATAGTAGAGAGTTAACAATTATGGTATTTTTTAATGTAATTTTTTTATAAAATCACTTTATCTTAATTTTTTGCTTTCATTAGATACATCAACTAATGATTACTAGTTAAGTTCATTATTTAAATTGAGATAATTGAGATTAGAAAGAGATGAGTAAAATAATAACATTTTTTTATTGGTAAAAAAATAAAATATTATTTTAATGTGCTTTTCCTTTGGCCTTTCTTTTGGTATTTTGTTTTGTTTGGTGACCTGTTGTAAGAAGGTTTTGGGATCCTTTTTAAAATCTACTTTTAATGAAATTTCTACCTACCAAAAAAAAAAAATATATATTTATGGGTAAACCTTTGTTAATAGAATATTAAGAAAATGATCCTATAGCCTTGCATAATGACTTAGACAATAGGAAAATTATGTGAAAGAGGATAAACACGTTGCTTGAAAGGAGTAAAGGAAGAAATATGAGAAGGAAATAATAGTGTGAAGCAATTCCATAGGGTTATATAAAAATGTGCAATAAATTTATGATTGGTGTTTGATATCCTAGTCATGGCTTTATCTCTCTCCAAAGCTAAGAGGTAAGAAGGAAGGGTAGCCTTGATGTTTTTTATCTCTCTCTTTCTCTATATTCATCTATATGCTCTTATATTTCCCTCTTCCTTTGTTACATATGATTGTGGTGAATGTATGTTTCAGGATGTTTCTAAAAAATATTGTGCATTCCAACAACCTAGGGACTCGATAACATGAAACTTTAAATCAAATAGTTTGTAATAGATCAATAAACATATTGATTGGTCAATCAATAAGGGACATTCTTCAAATTTTGTTTTTGATGCTTGGTTGAATCTTTATTGTTTAATTTTTTATCTAAGATGGAAATCATTGGCTTAGGCATGTTTAACTTGTAAAGATTAAATTAATATTAATGTAATCAACAATCCCATAGCTTGAATTTTTTTTAGTAACCTAGTTGAAGGAGAGGACCTTAAACAAATAGCATATGAACTTCAAATGATTCTTGAAGAGTTCTATTTGCCTATCATTTACTTGAAAAGATGAGTTGGTTTGGAACTAATCTGTAATGATCCCAATATAGCCTATCGACTATATTTCTAATTGATCTAATTATCATTGAATTCTTTATAAATAGGTAGAATGTTGATTTAATATTTCATCATCAAATCATTTATCCATTTGCGTAACTTCATAAGATACTCCACTCTCTCTAAGTGGCTATGAGACTTTTCCCTCTCTGAGTGGTTGTTGCAGATTGATTTACATTCAGTTTCGTTGAGTATTATTGAATATTCAATTAATTACAAAGTAGTGTCACTTCAAGTGGTATCAAAGCTGAGTTCCAAAACTGCACCAATTGTTTTTTGGATTAATACTTCAACAAAGCTAGGTATTTTTAATTTTAGAGTATCAATTTATTTTGGTGGTTTCCTTCTACCATCTTAGGCAACACCATAGAGTGTTGAGCACATCTCAGCACAACCAACCATGCACAATCTATTCACAAATTTGAAGATTTACAAAATGAAAAAATTCACAGGCGAAATCATTGGACGTAATCGTCTTTCTACATCTTGCTATGTAGGAGAAATTAGCAGCCGAATACCTTCAGATAAAACCACAAATAATTACACCTTGTGATTAGTTGTCATGGAGTAATAACACCAAACTAAAGAATCACAATATTAGGCATTTGTCGTTGTGAAGCAATTCACAGTCGTTATTGGGAGGTGTATTATTTCACTGGTGTTACAAGCGTGAATTGTTCACTAGCCAAACCCTAAAACCCTTCACCAATGAAGAAACACCATGTGGACAGGGTACTCTACTTCCTTAGGGTGAGTCAAATTTTTTTATTATTTTATTAATCGCCAAAAAATTTATGCATCACAAAATAATAAATTTTTAGGACTTATAAGTCCCACATTCATCACACTAGCAATATTTGAAGGTTTAATAACATTGAAGCATGCTAGAAACATTATAACCACAAACTGGTGGTCACACATTCTCTTGCATATTTGCATCGTTTTTTCTTGCTAATCATCCATTTTTTGCTTATCTACTTGTCGCCCACTCGCTCATTCACTTCTCACTTGCCTACCTGTCACCATTTGCTCACATTCCAATGCCAAGTGACTGTTCATTATTTATTTCACCTTCACTAAACACTCGTTCTCGTTTGATCGCTTTATTTTTGTATCCTAATCCATGTTGTCAGGTCCTGTCAGTGTTGTTACTGTTCCTCAGTAACGTCCACTCCTCTCACATGCCCATGACTCCCAAAGCCCAACAAGTTATCTTCCGTGTCGTGCTTCCAAATTAGTGCCAACTACCTTTCGTGTCATGCTGTTAGTGTCCATTGTTCCCATTTTTCTGTATCGCGCTATTAGTATCCATTGAAATTCTGACTTTTGTAGCTAAAATTTGAAAATATGACCGTTGACCCATAATTTTACTATAATTTCTACAACATTTTTTTTGTAATTTTAGCAACAATTTTTGCATCAATTCGCTTGCAATCTATATTCAAAATTTTTACTTTGTCAGCTCAAAAAATGCATGAGTGAACTTCCTAATTGTATTCAAGGAATAAATGACAAATTACAATATGTTGAACAATCAACTAATGTGTTTATGACAAGAATATGACAACCAATAAGTCCAGGTATGCATCATAATACCCCCCTTAGAATTAATAGCTTTGACCCACACCACTGGTCATCACTTAATTCCATGGCTTCACTTAATAACTCTGATCCTTCATCTCCAAATCCTAACAATTGCAATCCCCCTACACCAACCCACAATAACATCATCACTCAAATTTCCAATAGTGTTGATTCCCATGTTCACCAATGTATTTCAAAACAACAAACAAACATTACTAATATTTTTCCATATTACAACAACTTGAGGCCTCGATTGATAAACTTACCCATCCCAATAATCAAACATCACAAAATATTCCCAACCCACAACCTTTAATTATTCATAAAATTCTAGAATATGCTAGCTCTACCCCAAGTTTTGACCCATCAACAGGTGGTGCTTCTAAATTCTTGGAATGACCTCATTAGGTTCAAGTTCCTCGCACTAACATGTCCAATTTTGAAGGATATGATCCTAGAGGATGGTTAGCAAAAATGAACGGTATTTTTTATCTATATCATATACCAGAAATAGGTCATGTCACATTTGCATCTTCTAAACTGGGTACCCAAGCCTATCAATGGTTGCTATGGCAACTCCATCAATATAATCACCCTCTTATGTGGCCTGAATTTAGGGAACTATTCCTTAAAATATTTGATAAAGGTTCTTCCTCATCATACATGGTTCACCTCATGGAACTCAAGCAAATAGGTTCAGTAGAGGAATATGTCGTTGAGTTCACAACTCTTCTCACCTATACACATAAATTGAATTCAACAGTAGTGGTCTCTGCTTTTCATCATGGTCTCAAGGATAATATTTAAAAGAAATTTGACATGCATGATCCTTTTACTCTTGATGATCCTACACATATAGCTCAAGAAGCTGAAAATAAGCTCCAAGATATTGTTCCCTATAGACATGATTCTAACTTTCATTGTCGCTATCACAAAATGATCGCTTCACAAGATTTATTTGCTATAAATGTTCACATCATCCAAGAGATCAAGCTTGTATAGTACATCAAATTTCTTGTGGAATATGACAATGCATCAATTACTGATGAAGATTTAATTCAATTAGAGCCACTCATAGATCATGAACAACAAACAACAAACATAAATGAAGTAATGCACGAAGATGATACTATTGCTCTTTCGGTTCATGCACTTATGGGATTTCAAGCTCATCATACTATCAAGGTACAAGGATTCATTAGACAAAAATGTATTCATGTGTTGATTGATTCAGGAAGTACACATAACTTTATAGATTTTAAGATAGCCAAGTCCTTGGGCTTGTATATCAATACTTCCAATCAAGATAAGTTTCAAGTACTAATTGTAAATGGAGGTAATGCTCAATGTTTTGGTTGAACATCTCAAGTTACTATGCAAATGGGGAATTATAATTGGTGAGGTACTCTCTTTGTTATGAACCTAGGAAGCTCATATGTCATTTTGGGAGCACAATGGCTATCTCAACTAGGTGATGTTACTATTAATCTACAAAAATTATACATCAAGTGGATAGAGAATGGGAAGGTCATTTGTCTTCATTTGTCTTCAGGGAATTCAAACTTCTCCTTCCAAGGTTATGAGTTCACATAGCATGGAGAAGATATTAAAGAAAGGTGGTTATGGTTTTATGGCCCAAGTAAATTCCATCGAGACTCAATCATTGGATCATCTATTACATCTCTTCCAAAGGATCTTCAAAACATAGTGGATAATTATGAAGAATTCTTTTGTGAACCAAAGGATCTACCTCCTAGGTGCACTCATGATCATGTTATACATCTAATCCCTAGAAGTGTACCTCCTAATGTGCATCCCTATCGTTATCCACAGCCCCAAAAGTTAGAAATTGAGAAGTTGGTCCAAGAGATGTTAGAGCATGGAATCATTCATCCAAGCATTAGTCCTTATTCCTCGCCAGTGGTAATGGTACATCATAAGGATAACTCATGGCACATGTGTCTTGATTTTTGTCCTCTCAACAAAATCACTATCAAAGATAAGTTTCATATCCCTGTTATAGATGATTTGTTAGATGAATTACATGGTGCTAGTTATTTTACCAAATTAGACTTACTCTCTGGTTTTAACCAAATTCGAGTTAGAGAAGAGGATATCCCTAAAAATTATTTTCTTACACATGAGGGTCATTACGAGTTCCTAGTAATGCCCTTTGGTCTCACTAATGCCTCTTCTATTTTTCAAAATCTCACGAACCATGTATTTCATCCTTTTCTTCATAAGTTTGTTCTAGGTTTTCTTTCATGATAACTTAATATACAAAACATCTTGGAAGGATCACCTAGTTCATGTTGACAAAATCCATATATTACAAAAAGAAAAACTCTTTGTTAAAAGATCCAAATGTGCTTTTGGGGTAAAAGAGGTATAATATTTGGGTCATATAGTATCTCATGAAGGAGTAAAAATAGATCCTAATAAAATCAAAGTTATTCAAGATTGGCCCTTACCAAAATTCCTCAAAAAACTTCATGGATTTCTAGGACTCACAGGATATTATAGAAAATTTATCCACAACTATGGCAAGATTGCAACACCTCTCACTACTCTTACCAAAAAGGATGCTTTTATTTGGAATGAAGTTACTTCTCAAGCCTTCCAATCCCTCAAGGAAGCTATGTGTTCCACTCTAATTTTTGCCACTCCTGATTTTAACAAGCCTTTTATCATTGAGTGAGATGCTTTTGGTATAGGTATTGATGTTGTTTTAATGCAAGAGGGTCATCCATTAGATTTCGAAAGCAAGAAAATTTCATGCAAGAATTTGGTATGATCTACTTATGAAAAAGAAAATTCTAGCTATTTTACATACCATAGAGAAATTGAGGTATTATTTATTAAGCAATCATTTCATAATTAAGACTGATCATAGTAGCCTTAAGCATTTCTTAGAACATCTCTCATACTCTGAACAAAATAAATGGATGACCAAATTATTAGGTTATGATTTTGTCATTGAGTATAAGAAAGGCAAAGAAAATATGGTAGTTGATGCCTTGTCTTAAAAATACAAGGATGAAGTGACCATCAATGCCATATCGGGTCTTTGTCCATAATAAATATCTCAACTTCAAGAAGAATGGTTGGTTGATTTAGAAACTGCTCAAATCATTCAAGATATGAAAACAGGATCATCACTACATTCTTACTTCTCATATTAAGATAAAGTGCTTTGCAAGAAGGGTTGAATCTATCTTCTATAAGGTTCCACTATTAAATCTATGGTTCTCTAAGAATTGCATGCATCCCCTCTAGCAGGACACTCAGGATTCTTGAAAACATACCAACGGGTGAAGCAATCATTTTATTGGAAAAGCTTAAAATATGATGTCAAGATATTTATGGTTGAATGTGAGGTATGTCAATGTAACAAAGGTGAAACAATTAAATATTTAGGGCTGCTGCAACCCTTAACTATTTCAGACCGCCAATGAGAGCACATATCCATGGATTTCATTGAGGGTATTCCCAAATTAGAGGGTAAAACAATGATCTTTGTGATTGTGGATCTGTAGTCAACTCAATAATCAAATATGAGCATTAGCTATAATATTCATAATGAAATGGCTTAAATAAACCTTACAAAGGCTAGAAATAGCCTTAGGATATTATGGAAATAATATCCTAAATAATAGCTAACAAACGCGCTCTCAATGAGAAGCGCTTAACAACTAACAAATATAGATGCTAACAATAATATCTGTCGACAATAGGAAGTGTCGATAGATATTCTACCTAGGATAGAAAGTGAATGAAGTAAACTAACCTATCTAGGACTAATTACCAAATGAGGTAATATAGTAGTTACATAGTAACTCTAACATCCCCCCTTATTACATTATTTGGGTAATACATGCATGTCCTCTAATACAACAATATTTGGGAAAAGTATATAACTGCCCCAATACAGTGAAAAGGATGTCGATCTGCTGGTTCTTGCTCTGTCACAGTACTCTGACTGCTTCTAAGCAAAAAAGTGGGTCATTCCTCACTTTGTCTTCACACCAATGAATGTCCTTATAGTAATCACATCATCCAACCGAATTGCATGGGTAACCAACCACTGCAATCGCTAGGTGTAGTAGAGTAGATCACTTCATACGAGATTCATTCATTTTACAATATGAATTTGCAAAAGATAAGGTAGCTAAGGTGTCGGTCACTGCCAAAAATGCACCCTTATAAGTTCCCCCCTTCTCATTGCAAAACATAGTGTAATTAATTTATGAAGGAAGTGTGACTAAGGTGTCGGTCAAAGCCGAAAATGCACCCTTATAAGCCATATTCCCTTTTTACAAAAAATTGTGAAGAAAAGAAATTTATATCCCCCTCAATTGCAAAAAGTGTGCAATGCAAGAGTGTTGTGAAGGATTTTACAAATATTGCCTCCTAGACAATTTTACATCACAAAAAGTCGCTCCTCTTGTTACAAGTACTTCAAACACCTAGAATTTGCTATTTATGAAGCCTAAAAGAGGTATAAGCACCCCTTATTGCAAGGTACTCAAACAAAATATTTATGCTATTTATGAAGCCAAAAAGAGGAGAGAGAGAAAATGGTGCTTTTGCCCAAGGGACACATATGTTTTCCCTCTACAAAACTATTCTAGCAATTAGCACTCTGTGTGCTTTCTCTGAACCAGAATCAGAATCAGTATTAGACATCTCATTTGCAACATTGCCTTGGTTTTTCTTTTGACCTTTCTCTTTGGGAGGCTTGTTCTTAAACCAACATCTCTTGGTTTGATGAGTGTCTTTGTCACATATTTTACAATACGACTTCTTCTTCTTAGTGTCTTGGCCTTGAACTTTGTTTTTGTTAGAAGAAGAGCCTTGTTGTTGATTCCACTTTTGCTTTCCTTGTTGTGTATGTGAGAAAAGTGCATTGTTGGATGCCTCATCTCTTTGGAATTGATTAGCTTCTTCAGTTTGAAGTATGTTCACCAACTCTACAAAATTCACTGTCCTACCAGAGACTTGAAGGGATGTAATCAACATTCTATAGGAGTTAGGAAGAGCTCTCAAAATAATTGAGATTAAGACTTTGTCTTCCATAGTTTCTCCTAGGGCTTGCAGTTTTGTTTTCGAATCGACCACTCTGTAGAGGAATAGCTCTACTGTTTCTCCAGATTTCATGTGAAGTGTATGAAGCTGTGTTTGAAGGTTAAGAATCGTGGATTGATTCTTTCCCTCAAAGATGGTAGTTAAGGCATCCCATGCCTCCTTTCCAATTTTAGCTTCACTTATATGAGGTTGGATATCATCAGTAATAGCTAGCAATATCATTAAGGATAGTTTTTTATCCTTTTTATCAAATTCTCTTTGATCTGCTCCAGGTGATTGAGGTCTAGTGACACTTCCATCCACTATTGACCATAAATCCTCTACAGTTAAGATAGATTTCATCTTAGTCTTCCAAGCTGAATAATTTGAACCTTTGAGTAGTTGACTCTCAGTGAGATACTTGTGTATCATGGCCATGGTTTAGGTTTCAAATTTGATAGGACTAAGATGGTTGTATCTTGCATTATACCCTCAAAAGAGTATATGGAAGTTGTTTTCAATTTGCCTCTATAAGATATTTAATGGCACCTACCTTAACACCCCTACCAAGGGATGAAAAGTTGGAGGAAATTAAGCCAAACAAATAGAGCAAATGAAAGGGGGTAAATTTGTGAAAAACTTTTGATTGTGCTCTCTAGGATATTTAATGGCACCTGCCTTAACACTTTTCAAGAAGGATGAAAAGTTTGAGGATATTAAGCCAAACAAAGAGAGTGAATCAAGGTGATTATGAATTTTTGACCTTTGATGGGGAGTAAAAAAAAATGACTTGTTTTAACCTATGCAAAGTTTAGCATGGTTTTTGAGTGAAGTTTGGGTTTTGTGAAATTCTTCTTCTTCTAATGTTGTATTTGATTGTTTAATTGCACACAAAAAAAATGAGTGTGAGTGCAATAATCAAAACATGAGAGCAACCCAAATTTTTATCACTCTAGGTGTCGGATGCAACCGAAAATGCACCTAGTATAAGCAATTTTTAAGAGTAGGTGTCGAGTTCAATCGAGAATGCACCTTTCTTACTCTGAAATATCCCCCCTTTTTCGTTACAATTTTGCAAACTATAGAATCAAAAAACTGAATTCTATCCCCCCTTAATGTTTACAAAATGTAGAATTTAGAGCACTCCTTTCAAGACAAGTCGACACACGACCCACGTTTGAAAGGCTTCCAGAACTAGTCTACACACGACTTAGTTTTTATGGGCCCAAGGTTACAATTTCTTCTCAAATTTGCAAAAAAAAAAAAAAATAGATGTGCAATTTTATGTATTATATCCCCTCTTGGAGAAAACAAATGCACACTTTCTCTTTGATTCTTACAAAAATTTCAGTCTCCTTGTTGTCTAATTTGCAAAAAAAATTCAAGTGTGATCCTTTCTTGTATGCTAAATTAACAAGGTTTGAGAAGAGTGTTCTAATTTGCAACAAAAAATGTGCTCTTACTATGTCTCATATCTCCATTTTGTGAGAAAACACAAGCACCTTGGAATTTGAAAGTTGCAAAAAACTTATTTCTTTAATTTTAATTGGCAAAATTTAAAGAAAGTTTTAATTAAATAATTTTAATTAATAATAAAAAACTAAAATAAATGTTTTAAATAAATCAATTTAAAGGTTTAATAGAAATTTATTTAAGAATAAAACATTATTTAAATTTAAATTATTAAAAAAAATAATAAAACAAAAAAAACTTTAATTAAATATGCAAAATAAAATAAAAAAATAAATTGTACCTGGGCTTTGTATGAGGCAAAAAAAATGCCTTTTATACCCGGCGGGAGTCGAACCCTTGACTCCTCGCCTAGGGCCTTAGCTCGACCCGATCAACCGGTCGGGCTAGAGGGCCCGATGGGAAGAAAGGCACAAATTGTGCCTGTTAAAGCCTTCTTTAGGCTTGATTAGAAGGAAATCAAAATTCCTTCGGGACTTTTAGTCCCACATTGCCTAGACGACAATGTATTTGCTCTTTAAAAGAGCAAAAGCACGTATAGCGCTATGACTACCTTCGGGCAGTTAGTCCACCACGTGACTGGTTTTGATGCTAGGCACGTGAACCGTCAGGGTCGTGACACGTGGCTTGCCGCCACTTGTCGCTAGTCTCAGGTCCAGTGACACGTGGCTAGTCCGCTATGTGTTGCGTCCATCTTCGTTGGGTTGTCATCCAATGGCTGTTCGCCATGTGTCCGATATCGGTCTAGTCGATGCCAAGTCATACCCGGTCCTGTCAGCTATCCATGTTAGCACCTCGAGAAATGTGCCCAAGGTCACATCAGAGGTGTCCACGTATCAGTTTGTGGTTGGTCTGCGTGTTAGATCTTGGTTGTCGATTCTGGCAGAGGGCGTGCCTACCCTCATTGACCGGTCCAAGCCATTGGGGATCGTGCAGGTGTCAGGTCCCCTGACAAGGGTGTCCCCTTGTCAGTGATTAGAGTTAGAGTCTTGCGGACCCAAGGGCGCTCTTGCCTACGGGTTGTGTCATCGATCGTCGGAGGCTTCTCTCCAGTCAACGATGACCAGCCCTTTTGGTGGGTCGGGGGGGTTGCACGTGGGCCTCCTACCCACTGTACGGGGGCCCCTTACTATGGGACGAGTCGGACCTCTCAGGCCGGTCGCCAACAAAAAATGCGATCCCTTCAAGCAAATGAAATTCTAAGAAAAATGCGATCCCTCCAATCAAATGAAATTCTAAGAAAAATGCGATCCCTCCAATCAAATGAAATTCTAGGAAGAACACGATCAATTCCAAAGAAAATTCCACAAGAAAATTCCTACGATCTCCTTGGGAAACAAAAATGGGTCCTCTCGCCTTCTCCAGTGGAACGAGAGGTCCTCTCACCTTCTCCACGTGGAACGAGGGCTTCCTCTCCTTGTCCATGCTCACAGGAACTAGAGGTGAAAACCTCGTGAATGATACCAATGTAGTCAACTCAATAATCAAATATGAGCATTAGCTATAATATTCATAATGAAATGGCTTAAATAAACCTTACAAAGGCTAGAAATAGCCTTAGGATATTATAGAAATAATATCCTAAATAATAGCCAACAAACACGCTCTCAATGAGAAGCACTTAACAACTAACAAATATAGATGCTAACAATAATATCTGTCGACAATAGGAAGTGTCGGTAGATATTCTACCTAGGATAGAAAGTGAATGAAGTAAACTAACCTATCTAGGACTAATTACCAAATGAGGTAATATAGTAGTTACATAGTAACTCTAACAAGATCATATTTCCAAATATGCTCATTTTTGTGCACTACAACATTCCTACTCAACAAGTAAGGTGGCCAAGGTATTTCTTGATTCTATTTTCAAGTTGCATGGTATATCCAAAACTATTTTGAGTGACTGTGATCCTATTTTCACTAGCAACTTTTGAAAGGAATTGTTTCGTCTTAGTGGTACAAAATTGAATGTCTTCTTCATATCATCCCAAATCTGATGGTCAAATATAAATAGTTAACAAATGTTTGGGTACTTACCTTCGTTTTTTTACTCAAGATAAGCAATATCACTAGATTCAATGGATTTCATTAGTGAAATGGTGGTATAATACTTTTTACCATTTTTATGGTCAAAAGCCTCCAGAAATCATAGACTATGTTCCAAGATCTTCCAAAGTAGCCCAGGTAGATGATTTGTTACAACAACGTCAGATGATGCTTAAACATCTTTAAGATAATTTGATCCAGACACAGAATTGTATGAATAAAAAATAAGCTTTATATCATTTGGAACGATAATTCAATGTAGAAATGGTTTTTTTGTGCCTGTAACCTTATAAGCAGCTATCCTTGAAGATCAAGTCTAATCAAAATTTGGCTCCTAGATTTTATGGTTCCTACAAAGTGGTACGTCACATTGGTAAAGTCACATATCAATTGGAGCTTCCACCCTCTTCAAGTATACATCCAAATTTTCATGTATCTTGTCTCAAACAAGTGATTGTCCAAAAGGTGCAATCCCAGATAAAGCTTTCATTATTGTATGAATAAGATCGAATAACTCTTCAGGCTAAAGCAATACTGCAATCTAGAGTACGTCATCTTCGATCACGCAAAATTCAAGAGTTCCTAATTAAGTGGTAGGACCTTCTAGAAGAAGATGCTACATGGAAGTCTGAGAGTATTTTCCAATCTTTTCCAGCTTTGAGGATAAAGCTTTCTGAGGGAGGGATCCATGTAATGATCCCAATATAGCATGTTGGCTATATTTCTAATTGATTTAATTATCATTGAATTCATTTATAAATAGGTAGAATGTTGATTTAATATTTCATCATTGAATCATTTATCCATTTGTGTAACTTTACAAGAGACTCCGCCCTCTCTAAGTGGCTATAAGACTTTGCCCTCTCTGAGTGGCTGTTGTAGATTGATTTACATTCAGTTTTGTTGAGTATTGTTGAATATTTAATTAATTACGAAGCAGTGCCGCTTCATAATAAAACTGTTGTGGATACTTAGTCAAGTTAGGATATAAGGATTTAGAACAACCAAAATTTTTTATTCCAAAAGACTTCTCTTGAAAGAATATTCAATTATTTGAGGCCCTCTTCAAGGTCTGAAAATTACTTTGGTCATCGTCCAAAGTAAAATTCTTATAGATAAGAGTCTACAAAGAAGAGGATGTCATGGGTGTTTGAGGTGTGTATAATGTAATAACGACATAGAAAATCTGATCATTTACATCGTCATTGTACCTTTGCTTACATCAATTGGGGTTGCTTTTTAAAAAAATAGAATATATTACGTAGCTACATTAAAACTGAGAGAGTTAATAAAATATTAGATTAATTATTTCTAGTATAAATCATTGCATTTTGTTGAGGATTGATCCTACCATTATTTGTTGGAATTTATGGCTTGAAATTAATAATCAAATTTAAAAAATAAATCTCAAAACCATGTCCAAGTTTGGAATCATATTATTGCTTCTCTTGCAAAATATTTATAAACATGGTGCTCATTTTCAAAAGTGCCAAGTATACAATGTGTGATGCTAGCCTCCTCATTACATGATTTTAATATATGTTGAAGGCTCATATTTTGCAATGGATTTAACATAAAGAGTCTACTTTGATCCATGGCAAAATGAAAATATCCAAAAGTTAGGTTCATCACACTTAATTTTGATGGTGCTTCCAAAGGAAAATAAGAAAAGTCAATGAAAAGGGTGTTTTTCAAAATAATGAAGAAAAATTTGCCTCACTTAGAATCATATAGAAATTCAACTAATGACTATGCAAAGCCTAAGGCACTTCTTACAAATATCAAAATTATCGTTGAAAAATGATAGAAAAATATTTCAATTGAGGGGAATTTATAAATCATTACCAATAACATCAAGAAAAATAAATTTGGAGACTAAATAAAAAAAAAATGCTTTTTATTTCCATCAACTATTATTAAAGGTAGTATCTTGAAAATGTCAACTCTTTTTTATAGAAAATGAAGCAAAATAGCAAATAATATATCCAATTGTAATGTTGATCTTTGTTTTAATGAAACTCAAATCTTAGATGAAAATTGATTAAGATTTTATTTTAATATGGTATCAAAGAATTGATTGTAAAAGGGTAGTAGTTTAAGGAAGAAGAAGAATACCATTTATAACAAGAAAGATGAATATTTTTTTTTTATATAAGAGAGGATGAATATGGTTTTATTGACTTAACAATAAATGCAATATTTTGTTATTTTTATGGAACCTAATAGAATCCATACAAAGCTTATTAAAAATAAAATTTAATTAACATTTATATCAACTTATTAACAAAGTCCATTTTACAATTTAAAAAAAAATCTAGAAAACACAAAAGAAATTAACAAATCTAAATACATTTTAATAAACTTTCTTTAAAATAAAAATATTTGTATTACACAACACAAAACTAGAGAACCATGTTGTTAAGTGGATCTTACTTAAGTTTAGGAAATTAGAATTTAATACTAATAATTGAAGGGTTTAAAAATATTTAATGTTTTAGATATAAAGGTTGATGTAAATATGGCAATAATGCTATATATAAAATTTAATATTACAATTTATTTAGAATTTAATATTAACTAGGCCACATGATGATAATGCTTCTTTTAAGATGTTGAAATCATAATTTTGATAACCAAACAAATGCATATTCGAAATAAGCTATATGTGGCTTCTATCAGAGGCCACTCTTATGAAAGTAACAAAATATTATGTTTGCTTCTAGCAACTACATTGCATCAAACTTGTATTTCCTTTTTCTCTATCAGCTTATTGATATCATTTAAGTGATAGAAACTCCCTAGGCCAGTTATCTTCTAAAATTTAAATTTCATCAAGATAAAATCAATATAATTAGCTAAATTATGTGCTACCTATTTATTTCTTTATAAATATGTTAATATTTCAAAGATACTACCTCTTAATAATTAATGAACATCTAGAATAATGTTAATATTTTTTTTTATTTGGTTAGTGAGAAATCCCTACAACCAACACACAGGGCTGGGTAGGCTCCCCCAACCATGACCCTCCTAAAACCGAGAGCTATGCTTATCAATAGGGAATTTAACACACAACCACCACACACCCACCCCCTTACACACTCGCCCATGTTGTGGTTTGAACCTTGGACCTCTCGAAGAATATCCAAAGCCCAAACCGTTGCGCTGTCCACCTGGGACAGAATAATGTTAATATTAATCCAATCCTTACATCCATTTTTTACAACATTCATAATAATTTGTGAATCCCCTTCAATTGAAATATATCTTCATCATTTTTCAATGACAATATTAAATTCTATAAAAGAAAATCCTAATATACATGTGATAGTTAATTGAAGTTTCACATGACTTTCAATAAACTTGAAGAATTTTATCTTCGTTATTCCAAAAAAATATAATTTTTTTTTTTTTTTTTTTTTGATAGGTAACGAAATATGTACAGCGGGTTTTTTTTAGAAGGATCCCAAAACCTTATTTACAATATGAGCCGAAGCAGTAAGCCGTACAACCAGAGTTGATTTCCCCAAACTGGGGCCCAGAAAACAGACAACACCAAAAAGGGCCTTGCCACGGGGCCCTGGAGCCTACAAACAACAAAAACCCCAACAAAACGGCTCCAGCCTATGGCGGAGCTCAGACAGCGCCTTGGCGGCATGAGACGCTGCGAGGGCAGCCGTATTGAGAGAGCTCACCACAGTGTCCAGGATACCATGAAGCATCGTCTTCTGAAGCACGTCGTCTGTCTTGGAGTGAATCACCGAGGGCTTCGGGTCCTCTGTTTTGACGAACTTGGGGCTTTCAGAAGCCCGGCTGGGACCAGGGGAGGCCCTATTGCGGCCAGAGCTCGGGGGAAGGGCCCCATCTGGGTCTTTGCTCAACATCCTACACTTGCGTGTAGGCCTGCGACGCTTCAGGGAGGGAGTAGCATCAGGGGCGGGGGAGTCTTTGGGGGACTCCGGGGGAGAAACACCTGACTCGGGGGCCGGGGCAGAGGCCAGGGGGGGATGGAGTGGAACTGAGGCTGGTTGGCCAAGGCATGCCGGTAAAGGACCGCCATGAGCCCCTGGTGCAGGGGCCGTGAATGGCTTTTGCGGGCTCGCTCGATGGTCAGGCCCAGCGAGTAAAGGAGGAAACGGGGGGTGCTAATGAGGGTGGCGCCACAAAGGTGATTAAAAAAGATGATGTGGAAGCTGAAGAGGCGCTGCTCGGGGTCATCGTAGGTTATGTACTGCATAACCGGGACAATGGCGTCATCGAATGGTGCCGGCAGGTGAGATCGAAGCAAGTTCCCCCTATCCCACTGATGATCTGGAAATCGGGAAAGCTCCTCCTCCCAGTTATGCTTATCGCGTCGAACGACTCGGCCCTTCTCCTCGTGGTGCAGCCCAGTGACTTCTGTGAGGAAGTCCTTAGAAATTTTAAAATGCACGCCCTTAACAGTGACTTCGCCGTCGTTCCAAGAATCCAGAAAGGCCTGGGTAATCTCGTCATCGTGGCCAGAAAACTTGTTGAAGAAAGCAGTATAATTCTTGGCATCGGCGAAAAGGCGGGCAGGGCCGCTCAGTTCGAGAACAGAGGGCTCCAAAAAAATAGATCTGGACGCCATGAGGGATGAACTGGCAGGGTGGGGACACGGGGGCCAGAAAATGCCAGACCGGGGACGCAAGCACAAGGGAGGGGGAATGTGACAGCGGGATGGGACAGCGGGGGGATTAAAAAGACCTGGCGGGGGCTTGGGGAGGGGAAGCACCGCCAACTTTGGGAAGTAGCGCACGCATTGATGAACGACACGACAGGGAGGAGGGTGACGGAACGGATCAAGGATCTGACACGCGGGGGTGGGGCAGGCCCACAGCCGAGGCGCCATCTGGTGGATGCTGAGCGGAGGATCGCCGGGGAAGAGCTGAGTCGGAGATAGCTTCGAACGGATTGCAGTGGCACGGGGAACGAGCGATTTTGAAATCACCGTGGGAAAAGCGGGGAATTCTGACATGCAAGAACAGGACAGACTGTCGGGGCTGCCAGCTGGCCGATGAGGGTAGCTGACGAGGCCGGTGACGTGGGCCGCTGCGGGGAGGAAAAGGGTCCTAGCGCTACTGGGGCCGCTATGCCTGGCACGGGGGCGGGAAGTACTAAACGACGGAGGCCCAGACCGGGAGGACAACGTCGCCCAACCGTGGAGGAGATTAGACACCTGGCCAAATGACAGGATCGGGGTGGTCCTGGAGCGCAATTTGAACTAGGCCTGTAGGGAAGTGCGAGGTCCAGTTGGTGGATTCTCCAACGGTGATACCAAGGTTCACCATGAAGTCAGCCGCCCTATTGCCTTCCCTGAGAACATGTTGGAAGGTGTGATCAGGAAAACCCTGAAGCAGAAAGAGGGCCTCCCGGATGGAGTTCTGATAACGCCAGGAGCAGGACTCGGGCTGCTTGGCACCTCTAATAATGACTTGAGAATCCCCTTCGATAATAATTGGGGAGGGGCCCCGGAGAGCCGTCAGGCCATTGAGCATGCCAGCAGCTTCAGCAACGTTGTTAGTTTGTCTGCCTAGCGGGACCGCAAAGGCAGAGACTAGATTCTCGGAGCTGTCTCTGATAACCCCGTCGGCCCCAGAGGGACCGGGGTTGCCTTTGGAAGCACCGTCGAAGTTGAGCTTGAGCCACCCGGGGGGGGGAGTCCATCTGATCAGGGATCGGGGGGAAGGGGCGGGAGGGGAAACGGGGGGGAGATCTGGAAGCCGAGGGAGGAGAGGAGGGAGGCATCGCTCGGGTGCCTAGGCTCCACAGAAAAGGGAAGGAAGCGGGAATTCTTGAAGGCGAAGGAAACCGCTTTGAATGCCAACCTCTGGGGGGAGCAGGCCGGGGCGGAGAAGGCATGCCGTTTGTGCTCAAGCCAAAGCTTCCAGAGTAAGTGGGGAAGGCAGGCCTTCCAGAGGAAGTGGAGGAGGGGATGGGCAAAGGGGGTGGGCCATTGGGATAGCAAGTCGAAGATGGAATTGGGGGCCACCCACTGAACGGAAAACTGGGAAAGGATGAGGCCCAAAGCTTCGAAAGAGAAGGTGCAATTTAGGAAGAGGTGGTTGGTAGACTCCCATGCGGCGCGGTAGAGGAAACATCTGTTGGGAATTTGGAAGCCACACTTGATCAGATTTTTGAGCGTGAGGATTTTGTTTTGGGTGGCCGCCCAGACGAAATGGCTGATTTTGGGGATCAATTTCTTGGCCCAGACCATCTGGGTCGGGAAGGTGGTAGCCCCAGGGGTTCTCTGAATATGGTAGGTAGACTTGACAGAGAAGATGCCACTAGGAGAACCATGCCACACAATTCTGTCGCTGGCGTCGAAAGAGGGAATGACTGTCGCACTGAGGATGCTTTGGAGTCTGGCAGCTTGAAGCGGGAACCTGGGGTCCAGGATGGGTTTCCAGGTGATCTGCCCCTGGCACAGGGCCATGTAATCAGACACTCTGGGCCCGCGGCCCGCTAGCCCAGGCTTGAGAAGAAGGAGATCTCTGTCGGAGCTCAGGGCCTCGTCGAGGATCCATCTGTCCTCCCAAAAGTCAATCTTGCCGCCGTCCCCAAGGAGCCATCTGGTCCCAAGCTGAACGATGTCCCTGGTGGAGAGCAGGGCCTTCCAGAAGGCAGATCCATCATGGGGTTGGGAATCCCCGAGGAAGGGGTGACTGTGATAGTACTTCCTCCGAACAATGCCGACCCATTCGTTAGGGGTATTGGTATGGATCTTCCAGGCATGTTTGGACAGAAGGGCCTGATTCATGGGAACCACCCGTCTAAGCCTGATTCCTCCCTCAGCCTTGGGGCGGAAAACAAGGGGCCAGGAGACCAGGGGAATCCTTTTTTTGTCTTCGCCTCCTGACCAGAGAAACCGTTTCTGGGTTTGCTCAATGAGATTAGCAATGGAGGCCAGAATTCTGAAGACCGACATGAAGTATATAGGGATGCTTTGGAGAACGAAAGCCAAGAGAGTGGCTCTGTCGGCCTGAGAAAGTAGGTGGCCTTTCCAGGGGGTAAGTTTTCTTTGGATCCGCTCGATCAACCCCCTCCACAGCCCTTTGGAGGACGCCCCTGTGAACAGAGGAAGCCCGAGGTAGGAGGAAGGGAGGGATCCGGGGGAGCAGCCAAGGATCCGCCCGATTTTGAGTTGCCTGGCCACAGGGGTGTTGATGAAGTATATCTTACTCTTGCGTAGGTTGATCTTTTGTCCAGCCGCCTCCTCGTACAAAGCAAGGATTCTCTTGAGGGCCTTAGCTTGAGGGACCGAGGCCGCGGAGGCCAGAATGGTGTCGTCCACAAATTGCTGATGGGACACGGGGGGGAGATCCTACGTCGGCCTGATGCCCGAGATAAGACCGCGGGTTACAGTGTTCGAAATGGTGCGGCCCAGGGCCTCGGCCAGGATAATGAAGAGGATCGGGGATAGGGGATCACCTTGGCAGAGCCCTTTGGAACTGGGAAAGAACCCGGTCGGAGACCCATTGACCAGGATAGAGAACCAGGGGGAGGACACGCATTTGCTGATGAGATGGACCCAGGAGGGATGAAACCCAAATTTGAGGAGGACTTTGGTCAGGAAGCTCCAGTCGACTCTGTCAAAGGCCTTATTCATATCAAGCTTGAGTAGGAAGTGGGCCTTTCTGGATAGAACAACTGAGTGGATAGCCTCATGCATGATGATGACCCCGTCGGTGATCAGCCTGCCTTTGACGGAGCTTCCCTGATAGGGGGAAATGATCAGGGGAAGGATGTATTTGAGGCGGGTTGTCATGGATTTGGTCAGAATTTTGTAGAGGACATTGCACAGGCTAATGGGGCGGAAGTCTGACAGGGACCTAGCGGCCTGGGTCTTCGGGATCAGGGCTATGAAAGTAGAGTTGATGCCTCTGGGGATGGATCTGGCAAACTGCAGGTCCCGGATGGCAGCGCAAATGTCAGGGCCTACTATATCCCAGAAAGTCTGGAAAAAGCGGGGAGGAAACCCATCCGGGCCCGGAGCCGCCTTAGCCTTCATGGAAAAGGTGGCAGCATGGATTTTCGAGTCCGACAGGGCCTGGACCAGTTTAGAATTAGCCGCAGCTGGGACGGACGTCGGGATGTGGGCCAAGAGGGAGTCGGTCGCCTCAGGGGACATATGAGGACCATCGCCTAGGAGCTCTTGGAAGAAGCGGACTGCCTCGGCTTGGATGTCCGCTTCCTTGTTGATGATGCTGCCATTGGAGTCGACCAGCTCGACAATTCTGTTAGAGCCCCTGTTGCGAAGGGTCGAAGCATGAAAGAACTTTGTGTTAGCATCGCCATCTTGGATCCAAAGAGCACGCGACTTCTGCCTCCAAAAGGTTTCTTCCCTGGCTAGGAAATTATGGTACTCGAAAAGGGCAGTGCGTTCCTCCTCCCTGAGGCCAGACTCTTGAGAACCAGCTTGGAATCTGGATTCAATGTCCTCAAGTTTATTTTTGATAGACGCTTTGCTTTCGAAGATATTGCCGAACACTTCTTTGTTCCAAGTCTTGAGGTGCTCCTTGAGGCGTCTCAGCTTATGGAAGACCCGCTCGGCAGGGCGGCCAGGGGCAGGGGGAGCCCACCAGCAGCCGACCTGGGCCCGGAGGTCAGGGTGGTGAAGCCACATGGACTCAAATCGGAAGGGTCTCTTGGGGGGGGTCGGTGATCAGTCTCAAAGAGGAGGGGGCAGTGATCGGACCCAATTTTGGGGAGGGCCAAGAGGGAGGCGTCAGCAAAGGTGGGGAGGGCTTCCTTGGACAAGAACACTCTATCCAACCTAACCTGGATGTGATTGGGACCTGCTCTCTTATTGGACCACGTGAATCGGGCTCCCTTCAGGCTGACATCCATGAGCTCGTTGTGGGCAGTGAAGGCCCCAAAATCATCCATGCTTTTGGTTCTGGCCTCTGTGCCCCCGCATTTGTCAGAGGGAAACAGGGGGCTATTGAAATCCCCGGCCAGGATCCAGGGCAGGGGAGCGAAAGCCTCTCTCATCGAACTAATCTCCTGCCAGAGCCTTGCTTTCTCAATGGGACTGTTGGGAGCGTAGACGTTGGAAAGGATCCATGAATGCTTAGAGTTGAGGCAATGGATCAGGATGTTCATGATTCTGGGCGAGGAAGAAATGAGCCTTCCCTCGAAATATTAGGGGTCCCACATGCACATGAGGCCCCCGGCTGAACCAGCCGCGGGGGTGGAGAGAAATTCGCAGTCGTGCCAGGTAGAATGGGCTATTCGCCGAGCAGCGACGTCATCAATCTTGGTCTCCTGGAGGAGGATGAAGGACGGACGGTGATCCCTTCGGAGTTGGCCGAGGATCCTATTCTTGGGGACTCCATTGAGTCCCCTAATGTTCCAGGAGATTAGCTTCATTTGGCACCCTTTTGGGGTCGCCTGCCCCCCTTTCCAGCCTGGGTGGGAGGTTTGGATCGGGTGTCATCCGCCTTGCAAAAGTTCGAGGCAGCATCAGGGAGCGTAGTCTGGGAACCGCTAGCGATATCATCCTCGGTGATCCTTGATCGTTGCTCGCACCGGGTGGGCCGTCCTCGTTTGCCTTTGGAACCAAAATCTGTGGCAAAGGATCTGCTTCGGGTCCTCTTGGGGCTAACTTCATCTGACTCAGATGGAGAGCTACCGTCGGTCTCATCATTAGATAGTTTGGACCCACAAACCAAAGGGGTAGGCTCTGGGAAGGGCTGGGGGGCCGGGGTCAGAAGGGGTTGGGGGGGGGAAGGTTGGATCTCGAAAGGAGCCGGGGCTTGCGGAGCCAGAAGGACCTACGGGGAAGGATTGGGGAGCGGGGCCCCGGAAGGGTTGCAAGGGATCTCCGAGCTGGGCCCGAGGGCCTGGGGGCCCGAAGGGGAGACCTCCTTGGGGGGAGTGCTAGGGGTGGGACGGGAAGGATCCTGGGAGGGGGCCCGACCAAAACTGGGTTGGGGATTGGGAATAGGGCCTGCCGTCTTCCTGGAAGCCGGGCACTGATGAGGGAGGTGGCCTTGAGAGCTGCAAGAGGTGCAAAAGGCAGGTTTGTTTTCGTAGATCAGGGTTTGGCGCCAGAAGAAGGACCCAGAAGAGATAGTCACCGAGGAGGGGAGCTCAGATTTGAGGTTGGCGTTGGCACAGAACCTTGCATGCACCATGCGAGAACCGACCTTGGTCGCAGGATCAAAAGCCACCAGATCTCCAACCGACTGAGCAATGAGCTTGAGGACGTCTTCACGCCATAAATGGAAGGGGAGGTCCGGGAGGCGGACCCAGATCAGGGTGAAGTTGATGCTTTGGGTGCTGGGGTGGAATTCTGCACCGTAACGTCTGAGAAAGAGGCTTTTGCGACCCAAGAACCAGGGCCCGCCCGACAGGATCTTCTCAGCATCCTCGTTGTTATTAAGTTTGATAATGAAAAAGCCTCTAGACAGGGCGACCAGCTGGATATGACCAGAGACCTTCCATCTGGTGGCCGCCCATCTGCGGATCGTCTCCATGTCTGGGCGCCCGCCTAGGAACTTCCCAACCAGAGATGAAGACGAATCGAAAACCAGGGAAGAGTAAACCTCCTCCTGGATGGAAATGTGGGAGCCTTGGAGGGAAAGCCTGACTCCCAGGGCCCGACCAGGAGATTTGTTACCTGCTAGAACTTGTTGATAAGAGGGTTTATGCCCGCCCGGGGCCCGCCCGGGGCCCGCCCTTGACCAGGGGCGGGGGGGGCCTTCCCAAAGCCTTCCGAGATGGGATCGCTGGATAAGGGCCGCGGGCCCAAAATCCCGACCCCACCGAACCCATCGCATCCTAGACCCTCGGCCGACCAAGCCGCCGATCCGCCTGGGCCCAGCCCAGGCCCCGGCCCGGGCGTACCTGAGCCCCCAGGATCCGGGCCTACCCAAAAACCAGCGCTCTACGCTGGATTCAAATCCAGCCCTACATCGGCATCTGCGCCTGTAGCCGTGCCTGCTGCGGCTCCTGCTGCTCCTGATGCCGCTCCTGTTGCTCCCGCCATCGTCATCACCGCTCTATCACCTTCTTGACATGCTGCCAAATATAATTTTTTTTAATAGGCTATATGTGGCTTCTATTTGAGGCCATTCCTTTCAAAATACCAAAATATTACATTTCTTGTTAGGTTAAACATATCCAACATGCCTTTTTATCATAAATATTTTTCATTTCTTTTTATATTAAATGTATTTTTAAATTCTTTAGAGTGCAGTTTTGCCATAGTCAACTTCTTGACATCATTTTGACTAAGAAATAAAATATCACTTAGCTAGTTACCTATTAAAATTTGAATTTCTTCAATATGAAGATCAACACCACAATTGGTATTGTATTAAAAACTCACCTAGGGAGGGAGTGACCATGGTGACAGCTAAATATCCATATACAATTTTTCTGTGCATGTGAACAATAATTTGAAGAAGTTTGTTTGACTAGAATCATGAAGTGCATGCAACAAATTTTGGTTTCTAAGATCCAACCCACTCTACATGATATTGTGGAGCACGACATTTAATTCTCAAGAGTAGGAGCCTGAAGAAGTTTATGTTTGGGTGAGGCTGCAATTTCTACCACTGCACCTATGGAACAATCCTTTGATGGAATTAACAAGGAATGCTATTAGAACATTCATTGATTGAGCTCCTCCAAAGGCAAATAATGCTATATGCGCACGCATCTATGTGCAAGTCAATATAAAAAAGGGTTTTCCTAAGTATATTGGACTAAAGGTGTTTTATTGGATACATAACCAACCGCTAGGCTATGATCATATACCATTCAAGTGTATAACCTACCATGAACATAGGTATTTCTCCCAAAACTACCCAATTAAACAAGCACAGGAAATAAAAAAAGAATAACTGGTATTCTATGAAGTCAAAAGGAGATGATCAAAAAGCTTCCAGCACAAAAATAAATTTGTAAGTCTTAATGAAGGAGAAAAGGAAATCACCTCTCTATATGTGATGGCTCCTAAAGATAAAGAGAAGATACCTACAATTGAATAGAGATCTTAGGAGATACACCAGAGACCATAACAACTAGAGAAGAAACTGATGGGAACTCAGAGGAAGAGGTAGAAGAAACAAAGTGGAGGAAATAGTGATTACCAAGGGCTTGCTGACCCCATGATATGCAACTAAGGGAAGAAAATCGAACCAACAACTCAGAAATGAGCAAGTACAAAAAGACTTGCAATCCAAAACGTAGGTCATAATTGAGGAGAACTTCATAAAAATAATAAGCAATCCAAAAAATGAATATTATGTCATGGAAATGTAGGGGATTGGGAAGTCCTCCAAAAAAATCTATCTCAAAGTTCTAATATAGGAGCAAAAGCCAACAATAGTCTATATTTAGAAAATAAAAATAGTAGAGGCAATACTGACTACATAATGGCACAAGATATGGGTATAATTAGAATTCATAATTATTGATTTTGTGGGAGCTTTAGGGGGATTGGCTTTAGCTTGGGATCCATAATAATTAGTTTGTAGCTTACAACATAAGCATAATCACTGGATAGGTATAAAATTTATCTTACCAGATGGAACTAGTGTGGTAGTAACAAATTTTTATGGTCCAAATCATCCTATCCGTAAGCATGACAAAACTTAGCACAATGGCTAGACAATGAGAAGTTTGACAACATAATACTAGGAGAAGATCTCAACATGATTCTCTACCACTGGAGAAGGTTGGGGGAAGTTTAGCAAGGGATCTAAATAGATATCTGCTCAATAAAATTATGGCAGATGAAAGCTTACAAGACATTTGACAGATCAAAGGAAAGTACACTTGGAGCAATAGAAGAGCAGGGGCAAACTATATTACAGAAATATTGGATAGATTTTTGATTAGTGAAAATATCCTAACACACTTTTCCCTCAGTTCCAGTCACATCATTCAAAACTCTATCTCGTATCATAAGCCAATTCTCTTGGATAGCGGCCAAAGCCTACAATCCCCAAAAATTTCTTTTAAATACAACTTTGAATGGGCAGCATAAGAAGATTTTAGTGAAATTGTGGAATGCACTTGGAACCAACAGGTCCAATCCACCGACCCCTAATAAAAGAGGAAAAGTAAAATTCAAAAATTACAGCACATGATAAAAAATGGTTGGTAGAAAAATAAGAATCAAACTAGACAAGAAGCATTTAATGCAACAACTAGAGTAGCTAGAAATAGAAATTGGGGATCATCCTCCTCAACCATAGCAAGAAGATGCAAGAAATAACCTGATTTAGAAGCTCAATAAATTAAGCATTGAAGAAGAAACACATTGGAGGCTTAGATCCCGAATGGTTTGGCTAAGCAAGAGGGATATAAACACCAACTATTTTCATCTAAAAACCATGCAATTCTGCCAAAGGAACACAATCAAGGAGATAGAACATGAAGGAACCACTTATATAGATAGGGAAAAAATTAAGGAACTTTCCAATCAACATTACTCAGATCTACTCTCCAGAGAAAATGGTAACCCACATTCCCAAGGAATACTGTTGTAGCATATACTAACAATAATAAGTTTGGAAGACAAACAAGATCTCAGTCAGCCAATCACTATGGAGTAACTTAAGAAGATTATACAACTCTACCAAAGGACAAAGCTCCTAGACCTGATGGATTCACAAACAACTTTTACTAGCAATACTTACACATCATCGGAGAATATTTGCTACACATGATTGAGGATGTTAGGGTGAAAGGTAATCTTCTTGGAACCATCAAATCCACCTTTCTAGCATTGATTTATAAAGAAAAAAATGCCACTACTTTCTCTAGATTCATACCAATTTCTCTATGTAACTCTTCCTATAAAATTATTACCAAATTGTTGGCCAATAGAATAAAAAAGAAACTTGAAAAACTAATATCAGAAGAGCAAGGGAGGTTCATGCTTGGAAAAAAAATATATGATAATATCATAACAATGCATGAAGCCCTCCATAGTAGTAGAAAAAAAAGAAACAAATTGTTATAAAACTTGATATGGCAAATGCCTTTGATCAAGTTAATATACAATTCATAGAAAAAATCCTACAAAAGTTTGGATTCCCACATCAAGTGGATCGGAGTATGCATAAAAAACCTATGGATAACCCCCATAATAAATTGAGAACCAACAAATTTATTTTAGGATAGAAGGGGAAATAGACAAGGGTGTCCACTATCACCATACCTTTACATAATTTTAGTTGAATCTTGGAAGATTAATTAACCATCTTCAAAGAGAAATAAAAATAACAGGGATAGAAGTTGCAATAGGATGTAAAGTTGTAACACATGCCCAATTTGCAGATGATATCATTCTTCTAGGTGAAGCCACCAATAAAAATGTTAGATAATTCAAGCAATGCTTGGATTGGTTCACACAAGCTATCGGGGCTCATATAAACACTCAAAAGAGTCATTTCTATACACAAAATATGGTAACAATAAGAATCAAACTCTTTTGCACTATCTTAGGATGTTGGTCTAGCATAGAAAAATATTTTAGATATCTACGAGTGTCCATGAGCTTCCACCTCAAAGCCTCATACTACTGGATCCCAAGACTGGACAAGATGGTTAAGAGGATACAAAGTTACAGTAATAGTTGGCTTAGTCTTGTAGGAAGGGCACTATTAATAAAATTAGTGTTAGCTTCTCTTCTAGTCTGTCAAATATTAGTATATCAAGCTCCCAAGTTTATTTTGCAAAAGGTAGATGAAGTCATACAAAAATTCCTATGGCAAGGATGTAGGCAATCAGAAAGAAAAAAGTTCCACTTGGTCAATTAGGATATGGTCGCCAAAAGTAAAATTCAAGGACTGGGAATAAAAAAAATGGAGATAGTTTTAAGAGCATTGGAAGCAAAACTTCTCTATAATATGCTTAAACACAATCGAGCATGGCAATGCATACTAGTTAGCAAGTATGTAAATAATTAAACATGTATTCAAATGCTCAAACACATAGACAAACTTCCTACAGCCTCGTTGGTTTAAAAACATATAGTGGCTACAAAGAGCATAATAGAGGATATAATTTCTTAGCTACCGGGAGATGGTAAGTCAATTAATATATGGGAGGACCTGATCTTAGTAAATCCACCATTAAGAGAGAACTCCAATCGAATTGTAGAATCACTTGGAAAACCAAAGGATACTCAAATTAGGTGACTTTTTTATTGGACCTTAGAAACTCTGAACTAGATCTCCCCTTCCATTCTAGCTTAACTTCAAGGAGATTGGGATTATTTTAAGTCTCATGTGGTGATCATTAGACCTCTTTATCCCACAATGCCAGATAAACTTATTTGGGATAACATCAATAGTAATGGGGAATACTCAGTGCATGGAGTCCAACATCAGCAGATTGGGCCTACAAAAAAAAAACTATCGATAGTATAAAAAAATAGAGCACCACCTAAACTATAAGTATTTAGATGACTAGTCTCTCAAAATAAAATATTAATAGGTGATAATCTACAAAAAAGGAGTATAGAAAGGCCTCATGTTTGTTACAGGTGCAGGCAAAACAGTGAAACTGTTTTCCATATTTTATTTAAATTCCCAAAGGTAATTTCAATTTGGTTAGGAATAACCAAATTTTTTGGCATTTTCTACCTTGGAAGGTTAACCATATACACATGTTTTACCAAGTGGAACAAAAAATATAAAGGTAAATTGGCAGGTAAACCCCTCATAAAATATTTGTGGAGCTCTATACCATATTTTATCATCTAGCACATCTAGTTGGATAGAAACTAGAGGATTTTTGAAGGCAAAGGTAAGGACAACAAAAATTTAATACGAAGGATAAAAGAAGAATTAGTCCTAATTGTCAAATCTATTTTCTATCAATAGTAGTATGAAGAAAATCTGTCACCCACAAAAATAAGAATGATATACCAACTTAATCTCCAAGCTTTCCTAACACAAGGTGGTTACAGAGCAAACAATTCTTTGTCTGATTGATATTTTTTTATGTTCTTATTTGATGGTGCCTCCAAGTCCAACCTCGATCAAGTAGCGGTAGGGGGACTGATTCTTACAGGATCCTATGAGATCCTGCTCAAATACATGATCAACTTGGGAAAAACATCTAACAACGTGGCAGAGGCTATTGGATGTGAAATCAACTTAAAATTGATGGTAAAGCAAGGAATCACTCAGGTCACAGTTTACAGGGATTCTAAACTGATAATAACAACTCTTACCAAAAATAAATATTTTAAATATTTACAATTGAAGATTATTCAAGACAAGATTAGACAACTAGGCAAGATAATTGGAAAAATATCCTATTAACATGTAAGGTAGGAATTCAACAAAGAGGTCAACACACTAGTGAATCAGGCAATAAATATAACCCCTGTTATTGTCGCAAAATCATTAAGAAGCAGAAGGGCAGGGGTGGTATGGATGACAAATACTCCAATAATAAGGTGCTTTTTATCTTCATGTTATATTTTTTAGAATACTCTGTTCACTTTGATCTCTCTGATTAAAGAGTTTTGTACCTTTTTGTTAAGTAAATAAATATTTTCCTTTAAAAAAACACCATGATTGGCTAAATTATCAACTACCCTATTTCCTTCTCTAATAATAAGCTCACATTTCTAATAGATTACCTCTAATAATAGATGATGAGCATAAACAATAATATTATTTTTATCCAATCCCCGCATCCATTTTTGTTGATAGCATTAATGATAATTTGTGAATCCCCCTCACTCATTGGAAAAACAATTGTGAATCCTCTTCAATTGAAATATATTTTCATCCTTTTTCTATTGTAATTTTAATCCCTATAAGAAATTCCCTAGCCTCTACATAGTTGTTCGTTAAGGTTCCATATAATTCTAAGTAAGAAGAATTTTACTTTCATTATTTTGGAAAATACCACCTCAACCAACTTTTTTCATATTTCCTTTAGAAGCACCATCAAAATTAAATTGATAAACTTAATTTATAGATATTTTCATTTTATCCTAGATCCTTTGCTTTAATGCCATTACCATAGATGACTTTTCCATGTATGTTCAAATTCTATAACCAAGTTGTTACCACCTCATTTTTTGCACTTTAGACTTCCCATGATGAGCACCATATATTTAAAAATTTTACAAGAGAGGCAATAATATGGTTCCAAAATAAGGTATGATTTTGAGATTTATTTTTAAAAATTATATTAGTCCTTTCAAGCCATAAACTCCAACAAATAATAGCTTGGTCATTCCTCCACCAAATACATAAGGCTACCCAATATATTTTCACCAACTCTTTAAATGTTGATGGAGCTACCCAATATATTTTCATATTCTAAAAATGTTAACCCCAAATGGTGTGAGCAAAGGAATAATGAAAAAGTATAGTCCATTATTTCTAAGTCCTCATACAAGGCACATCTAGAAGGTCCATGTCGTTCTCTTCTTTGTAGAATCTCTCCTATAAGAATCTTACTTTGAACTACTAACCAAATGAATGTTGAGGCCTTAGGGGAGCCTCTAGTGATCAAACATTATTCAAATAAAAATATTTGGAAGTAGGAATTTTGATTACTCTAAATTCTCATATCCCAACTTGATCAACTATCAACTATCTTTTGACTTGCTCCTCCAATATTCTTTCCATTGTAAACCCTATCCCACTTACGAAGAGGAAACCTAATTTTTTTGTTGAACACACTCACACATCGATCACATAGTTTTAACTTGGGTCTCCTTGATGAGAACCCAAAGACATACCAATGTGGTATCACTTTCAGGACAAATTTTTTCTTTTTTGGGGTTGAACACACTCACACACTTACTGTGTGGTTTGAACTTCGGTCTCTTTTAATTTTATCAAATTTTAATGCTATACCTACTGACAATATTGGAAGTAACATCATATAATTAAGGATGGATTGCAATGCATATTTATGAGTTGTAGCCTTCCCATCATGGTTAAGAACTTACCTTTCCAACTTGTCAAACAATCTTTCATTCTATCCAAACAAGAAACACCAAAGCTCCTTATTATTTGTATGAGATAAAGGAATACCCAAGTAGGTTGATGGAATTTTTTTACCTTTAAACCCTAAATTATCTATAATAATTTATTATAAATCTAGAGCAGTGTAAATGAAAAAATCCTCTATATTATTGACCAACTATTCAATAGTCTTCTCAAAGAATGATAATATTAATTTAAACTTTGTGGCATGAATGAGGGATGACCAAAAGAACAACATCATCAACAAATTAAAGATGAAATTCAAAGGGGCCATTTTTTAAATGGATTATATGGGATTGAAATGGGACCCACTTGTATTACATCATCACCACGTAGTAGTATTACAACAAATATTGGATATTATCCATGTATCATTTGGCAAGATTCAAACCTGGGTCTCCTCCTCCAAATATTGAGGAATCTAACCGATTGAGCTAATGCCACTTGATTAAAAAATTAAGTTTACATGGTTTTTATGAGGGGTCTCGATCCTCTCATACTGAGTGGGGTTTGAACCTTGGACCTCTCAAAGAGAGGCCAAAGCCCACTAGAGCAATCTTACAACTATTAAAAAGACCATTTTTTGCAACATGAATACCTTTGATTTTTCTTTATTTTTGCCTTTGAGAAAGCTGACCCTAATACCTCTAAAAAAATAATGAATACAAAATATGACTTATATTATTTTAGTTTTATTATAATTTTTATAAAATTTAATCATTTTAAGTTAAATAGCAAGTGCGAATGAGTGCAGTCAGAAGCAAGTGTAAGTACGATCCAGGAGTGAGTGCAACTGAAAGCAAGTACAAGCACGAGCTGAGAGTGAGTACAATTGGAAGCAAGTGCGAGTGCGATATAGGAGCAAAGAGGAAGTGTGAGTAGGAAGTAGGAAGCAAAAAACAAAGTGCGATCAAGGAACAAGTACCACTTCTTATTCTAGATCTTAGGAGACTTTATAGGATTCAATTGAAGAAAATCCAGGAGAGATTGCAAGCCAGGAGCGAATGCAAGTCGAGAGGGAGTGCAAGTCAAGATTCATTCATGGTGAAAGAGCAGTGGGTTCATTCAGAGTGCATCAATACTTCAAACCTTTTTTTTTGAATTTACTTGGTGGAATTGGTAGCTGCCATGAATATGGGTAGGTTGTTTGACTTTTATGGCCACCACAGTATTCTACGTTGTCTGCCCCGAAAGTCGCCACACATTTCTTCATGCAGTATGCCCCTATAACCACCATGCCACAATCATTTTAAACCTTTTACACCACTAAAAAAACCAAGAAAGGGACAAGTGTTCAGTTCGACGAGGCCTAAAATTTGAACCTTGACCCTTCGTCCTCCTTACAAGGTTTGGTCAAACCAATTGGTCTAAAACTCAGACCTACTTCAAACCCTTACCATGAATGTGTGGAACATTGTTTTTAAAAAATTGCTAAAGTGAAGGAACATCGAGAAAAATAAGAGATATGGGAAATTATGAGCTATAAGGTAATGCGAGGCAAGAGCAAGTGCAAACTAAGAGTAAGTGTGAGGCAAGATGGAATGCAAAATAAGAGGAAGTGTGAGCAAGGATTTAGTCATGGTGGAAGAGTGATAGGTTCATCTACAGTGCATCAATGCTTCAAACCCTTACCACAAATCTGTGGAACATTATTTCCAAAAATTTGCTAAAGTGAAGGAACACTGAGAAATAGAAGAGATAGGGAAAATTGTGAGCCAAGAGGGAGTGCAAGCTAGGAGCGAGTGCGAGGTAGGAGAGAGTGCAAGATAGGAGCGAGTGTAAGTCGAGAGAGAGTGCAAGCCAATAACGATCCCCATTAGCTATTATGAAAGAAAATTCATATTTGAAAGCCCTAATTGGAATCTAGGATGCCCTAGCTAGAAATTAGGATGCCCTAGTTGGAAGTATGGAGGCCCAAGTTGGGGATAATAAAAAAAGTGAATACATGTCAAATTCGATCTAAGTAGCATATGTTACACTAGAAGTAAGTATCAAGGATGAGATGATTGAGCATGATATAATGGTTCTTAAAAGTATAGAGTTAATATGTAAGTTCCATAGATCATGGCCAAGATTTTTGGACATTCAAAATTGGATCAAGTGGAAGTGGGGATTGAATTCAAATTATTTTATAACTTTTCTTCCTAAAGTTTTTTTCCTATCATATTTTCCAATTCAGAAATTAGGGATAAAATAATGGTTGGTGGTCCATGGTCTAGAGGAAAATATGCAATTTATTTGAGACAATGAAATGATTTTTTTTTTGTTGAGACATAAACTATTAAGAATATTTCAATGTGGGTTAGGCTTTTTGGACTTCCATATCAACTTATAAATAAGGATGTTTTGAAGAATATTGGAAATACCCTAGGGAAATTCATCAAGAAATGACCGACTACTAGGGAGCGAAAGCATGCTATATATACTCGAATATGTGTTGCTATGGATATATTTCAAAACCTTTGCCACAGCCATTAAGATTAAATATAAATAAAGAGAACGAGATCAAAAAATATTATAAAATATCGTATTTTGTTGCCAAAATTATTATGATATTGGACACATGGAAAGAGTTTGCAAAGTGAAAACTATGAAGAAAGAGAAAAAATTCTAGCCATGAGATAAACTTCAATATGAAGCAAGGAAATCCTACAATAATAGAAGCTAGACTAGATCAAGGATATTCCACTCCAAAAGAAGAGGTAAATAAAGCCTATCTACAATATCATTTAACAAGTTCAAAAGGAATTAAAGGTGCAAAAGAAGATGTGGAGATAAATCCTAAAACATAGACAACAAAAGAGGTCAATTTTATTCCAGATAAATCATCTTTATTTTCCTCAAGTAGTATAGAATCCTCTCTAGGTAATAAAAGTGAAAGTGGTGAAGATGTTATCCCTTGCACTTTAAGGTTTCAAGAGTAGAATAATAAAGAAATGAGGTTGGAGGAAACCCATAACAATTTTGGATTTTTAGGGCATAATAAGAAAATAATTACTACAAAAAAACATCCTTGCACTTTAAAGTTTCTAAGAAAAAATTATGCTTTATTATAAAGTAAGAAAATATTATATTTCAATTTTATCAAAAATATATTAAAAATATTATGTGATATATAACTTCAAATATGACTTAAAAGTTTTGTTTCTATACTAAAATAATACAACTACCATTATAAATATGTAGTAGGTGATTAATCATTTTACTCATATAATTGGCATGCTCATGGGTTAAAACCCACATATTTAGTCTCTTTTATTTATTTTTTCTTTTATTGTAGTATGATGTCTCCTAGTTTCTTTTAATATTATTTTCTTTTATTTTAAGTTTATCTCGACCAACTTTATAGTGTATAATTGTGTCTATTACATAATAATGCTAGAAATTACTATAATATAATTATATTAGTTAACTATTTTAATTCTTATAAAACCTTATATTTTTAATTTTATTCTTATTAATTAATAAAAAATAATGCATATTTAATATAAATATTTTAAATTTTATTATGCATGGGACTTAGGTTGCTTCAAATAGAAAAACCACATCTCAGAAAACCGAAGGAAAAGAAAAGAAAGATAAGAAAAAGATTCACCTCAAGAAGTGTCTAGCGAGAAGATTATGCATGATCCAATTCATTTAAAATAGTTTTCTTTTAATATTTTTTCAAACAATTTACATAGGTTTTTATGTTTTTATGAAGGGTCATAATCTCTTCATATTGAATGGGGTTTAAACTTTGGACCTCTCAAAGAAAGATCAAAGAAGCTTATAACACTGAAGAAGCAACATTGACCTTGGACATATGTTGACCTGCACTAAATTCTGGAATAACACCGAAGAAGCAACAATCAAATAACATTGTAGAATGGAACAATAGAGGCCTGAGAGAACAAGGAATCATTTATGAATTTCCATAAAAATAAAAAATAAAATGTCAATTCTAAAGAGGTGCCAAACTTTTAGAAACACTAGAGAGAGGAGAGGAGAGTCTCCGAGAAGAATATGTTTCCATGTGAACCATTGTGGATAGGCTAGAAAAAAGAAAAATCTACTTCTAGGTATCTTGAGCCTTATGATATTTCTAAAAGAGGTGAAGAAGATCTTCAAGTTCATGGCAGAATGGACATAGTGGGTTGGGAACCCCAATGTAGATAAGTCATTTACCAAGTAGGAGGTCTTGGTGAATTAAACTCCAAGCTAGATAACTTGTTTGGGTTCAAGACAAATAGACTAGGTTATTTGAAAATGAAGAGACCAAATATACATGGGTGAAGAGAAGCCCTAACAAGAATTTAGTTTGTCAACCATGGGTAACTATGGCAATATCCATTCGTAACCTGATATGACCTTATAAGTAAAGAGGGGTGTCTCCAAATACCATCGTTAGTCCTTCCACAAAGGATGCTAAGAACATATTATGATCTTATGAATCATAGAATCAAGCATACTTGCTTTAACTGCCTCAAAGGTTTCCTTATCAATGGCGGTAAGTCTAAACTTGAATTTGATACAATTCTAAGGATACCAATCCCTAGTCAATCAGGCAAACAAATCTACCACTATAGAGATATCCCTTTTATAGAATTTTGTACATGCATCTAGGGGATTTGGTAAAAAGGAAATCCCTAGATAGTCAGGATAGGAGACCACCAAAGGTTCATAGAATTTATGGAGAGCCCATCCCAAATATCATTGCCTTTCCATCGAATCCATAAATTGATGTTTTCCCAAGCTTGCCAAATGCTAAGAATGATAAAAGAGCCTAAAATCTTGATGGGAATTGAGACAATGAGAAAGGAGGGGAAATCCACACCTCTCCATCCTTTACATCCATAGGGAGAGCCCGCGGTAATGTAATATAAAACCAACACTTTCCAATATTTCTCACATTTAATGACTCTAATTACCCATTTAGCACATAAGACCATACCTTGGCATTTTTAGTCAAGAATACCCATTCCCCCATTCTTCTTGGGTAAATAAAAAAATTCCTAGGCTACTTTGTGGAAACCAGAGCTGGAGGTAGAACTTACCTAGAGAAAATCTCTAAGCAACTTCTCCAAATTTTGATAACAAGCCTTGGATGGGACCCAACATGAGGAGTAATACACATGGGTCACAACCTTAGTTATCAAATTCATCAAACTTTTTAAATAAAGTTTGAAACTCGCCAAATTTAAAACCTTGATGAATTTATTCGTCGAACAAAACTTAAATTCGACTAAGAAAAAAAATGGCAGGAAATAGGTGAAAAAATACCCTAATCCGAATGGAGAAGATCGATGCATTATATACAACCACCGAATCAGGAAATCATGCAACACTGCCAGAACTACCAGGGGGAAATGAGATAGGAACTCTTCTCTTTCGACAGATTCTGCCTTGAGGATATACTGCACTTCATATTGCTGCGTACCATGGTCACAAGACTTTCGTGGAAAAGCTGCTAGCTCTATATCACCATGCGAGATCACTAGATATAGAAAGTGGCCATGATTTTTTAAAAGCAAGAGATGTTTACGGGAACTCTGCCTTACACGAGGCCGTTGGATGAGACAGAATGATAAGACTACCTTGATATTGTGAGACTTTTACTGGGAGCTGACGTGAATATTGCTAATGAGTATAATAACAATGGCAAATATCCTCTATTTATAGCTGCAAAGAATGACCATATGGATGTAGTAGAAGCGCTATTGACCATGCTCATCAAAGATCCGATGGTAGTAGAATCCCCTTCCACGATGCTCATAAAAGATCCGATGGTAGAACCCCCTTGCACCTGTAGACACCAAAACAGCACCGATTCGATTAAGTGACTACAAACATTGATCGCATTGACATACACAGCTTTTAGGGCAGCCCTTAGAGGTCAAACAGTGGTCCTAGCCACTTGCACAGCAGTTTAGAAGGTCAAAAAATGGCAGAGCAAAGTTGGTCGTTTTAAAGCCTTTAATCTAAAGCGAGCCTTTAACAAACTTTAAGTCTTAAGCAAGAAAGCCTCAATCAAGAGCAAAACTTCAAAAGCAAACAAGCCTTAATCAAAAGGGAACCTTGGCCTTAGATGTCACGAAATCATGACGTCACGATTTCGCGCGTCGCGATATCGCGACACCTAAGGCCCCGAGGGAAGCCTCGGCCTTAGATGTCGCGATATCGCGACACCTAGGGCCCCGAGGGAGGCCTCGGCCTTAGATGTCGCGATATCGCGCGTCGCGATATCGCGACACCTAGGGCCCCGAGGGAGGCCTCGGCCTTAGATGTCGCGATATCGCGCATCGCGATATCACGACACCTAAGGCCCCGAGGGAGGCCTCGGCCTTAGATGTCGCGATATCGTGCGTCGTGATATCGTGACACCTAAGGCCCCGAGGGAGGCTCGGCCGAAGTGTCACGATATCGCGACGAGGCCCCGAGGGAGGCCTCGGCCTTAGATGTCGCGATATCGCACGTCGTGATATCGTGACACCTAAGGCCCCGAGGGAGGCTCGGCCGAAGTGTCACGATATCGCGACGTCGCGATATCGCGACACTTCGGCATTTTACACATAAACAGAATTTAAGCATTCAAAGACGACACGCCAGCATTCAACGGTGGACTTCATCGGTCAAAGGCTGCATTAAAGCAATTCACGCCACGTGGCATCCCTGCATGCCATTTAAAAAAAAAAAGAACGACGGACTTCACCAACTGAATTAATAAGACGAGAGGTCTCAACAACAAATCCGGCCCGAGCCCATGCTTCATAACTGCTGATATGATTTTCTAGCGATAATCTCTGAGCGAGCCATGTCTCATAAATCATCTGACAACGGTCAAATCTCAACGGCGCCTGCAGACTTAGGGTTTGACATTAATGTTTCAGAGGTAAAATTCCTCTATAAAAACCAGCTCAATGCCATGTAAAAAGAAAAAGGAAGCATTTTAAAAAAACGCAATGAAGTGCTGCTCATCCAGAGACCCGATCATATTCCTTTCGGATTCAATCTTCTGCACCTGTAATCTCTTTCTGAAGAGAGGTTATTGGTGGTTGTTTGAAGGTGAACCCGGACAGTAATACTCGACAGTGGATCACTATATCCCACTAATTTGTCGACAACACCACAGTTTTAGATTTCGAGCTCATCCCTGGTGGATTGGCATCGAAACTAAGTTCTAACGAGGGCGGCCCGCTTGGGCACCCCACGTCTTTTGCTAGCTTTATTTCGATTCATTCTATATCACGCGTATATCTTGTGTTTTATTGTATGTTGTTACATAGTTTACAACATGGAGTTTAAGAAATATATATCACGTATTGCCATATTTAAATAGTTTAGAGATTATATATTATCGTGCTATTGCGTTCTATATCTGCATTACGTTTTTAACTGCATGTTCTCTTGCCTACGTCTTACTTCCTTGTTACAGGTGCTACTAAACGTTTTTATTGTTTCTTTGATCGCAGGAAAAATAGCAAACAGCAAGGATTCATCAGCAACCATCGGCGGCAACATTTTAACCCGCCTGTTTCAAATGTGGGCATGCGGAAGGAGATCACTATTCATCTGGTGTATTTAAAAAAATATGTAACAGAAGAGATGTATTGTAACCGAGCGGAATCTTATTAATAAAAAGGGTCGTGCTCCTGTCTTTTAATTTGATCATATTCGTGTTATTGCATGCATCAAATTAGTTCTGTTTTTATTTGCACCTTAGTGTTTCTTTTATTTCGAAATCTCATGCTTTCAGCACCAAGCTGTGTACAATAAACGTTATGGTAATAAATACCCAATGAAATATTTATTTTTATTTAACAATGCTACGTTATGGTAATAAATACCCAATGAAATATTTGTTTTTATTTAACAAAGCTATAACTATCGTTGTTGCCTTAAATTTTGTTCCCTTGCTTTTTTATTGATTTGTTTTGTTTTACAGATGTAGTTAAGACACTCTCCGAAAACCATGAGCTGGTCAAAGCAAAAGATATTGAAGGAAGGACAGTAGTGCATGTAGCTGCGTTGATACATGGGTGTCCAGAAGATATTAATGAGCAACTGTTGAAGCCTGATTTTCACTTTATTTACAAAAAGGACAAAATTATAATATACAAAAGGATATATGCACATTTATAATATATCAAATTTTATGTCGAATTTTTGAATATGTCAAATTTTCTTCGAATTTCAAAAGTGTCAAATTCAAATTCAAACTCGAACTTGATATCTAAGGTCACAACTAGGATCTTGGAGCATACTTAGAACTTGCTAGCAAGGAAAAATATTTCTAGTGGTTTGGTAGGCAAGCTTGGCTTCAATTTTTTGTATGACATTTTTCTAGAGTTCTAAAGGGGAATTGTGGAAGGCAAAGGGGATACCCAAGAACTAAAACACTTTCCCATCCTATATCCATCTCCACTAAAACTAAGTCAACCAAGCTAGGAGGGGAGATATATACTAGCAAAAAAAAAAGTCTTTTATCGCTAGATGTTGGAGCTTGAGGTAAGACAAAAAATATCCAAAAAATGAATGACCTGAGTGAAGGATTCTTCATAATTAGCTAATGTGAGGAAAAATTCATATACAAAGTGTCAATTGATCATTTGGGCTTGACTATTGAGAAGGAAATACCCTTAATGAGACCTAAATTGGCTTGATGAGCCAAGATATAATTTAAACTTTCAATTGCAATGACATAGAGAGAGGGGGAGAGAGGGAAACCTTGTCTAATTAAGCAAAAAAAGCCAATGGCTTCTGATCAAGTTTTGTTGATAGTAAAGACATTAAAGGTATCTACAAAGAGCATCTTGACTACAAAGATAAAACCATTATCAAAACCCAAGGCTTTGAGCATGGCAAGAATGAAGTGTCACTCAATGTGGTCATAGGATTTCTCGAAGTCAATTTTGAGAAAAATGGCTAGTTGGTTGGATTTTTTGGCCCATTCCATTCCCTCCCAAACAACCAAGACATTATCTAAAATATATTTACTTATGATGAAACCTGTTTACTTTGGTCTAATGATGACAAAAATCAAATGGTGCAAACTCAAGGCTAAGGATTTGATGATGATCTTGTAGGACACATTGAAAAGTGTGATTAGATACCAATTGGTGATCAACTCAGAGTCTCTAGCCTTTGGGATAAATTTGATATTACTCTTGTTAATTTTTGATTCAAAAGAGTCATTCACCAAAGATTCCTAATAAATTTGAGTAGATCAGGGTCTATAAGGTCCTAAAGGCTTTGTAAAATTCATAGGGTAAGCCATCTAGCCTAGGAGCTTTATCATTGGCCATTTGAGAGAGGGCCTCATGCAAATATTTAAGTGAGAGTGGCCAATCACAGATAATTATTTGAGCATTAGAGAGTTTGTTGGGGACCACAACAAGATAATATTGGAGGGCTTGCTCCCTTTGGTTTGAAGGATCCTATGAGGCAAAGAACTACTTGTAGTGTTCGACAAATATTTTAGTAACCTTTTATAAGGTGGTAATTCAAACCCCAACCTCTTGAATGACCTTGATGTAAGCGTTGTGATAACAGGGTCAAAGATAATGGAAAAATTCCTTAGAGACCCTGTCTCTAATTTTGAGCTAATACTTTTTGGCCTTGATATAAGCTCTCTTGGGATCATAATGTTCATATATCATAAGTTGGTGATGAAATTGTGCCACATGATGACAAATATCATGATTAAAAGGGTAAGATTCAAGCTATCGGGAAACCTAAATTAATTCCTATTTGAGGGTAATATTAGACTGGTGTCTAAAATTGGTAACAAGTTTTCCAAAAGATATGAGAAAGAATGTCATTATATAGATGGTGTCTAACCACCATTCAATCCAACCAGTGGTACTAGAAGGATGAGGAACCAAGTTCCATATCCTCCTAATATATAAAAGAAAGGTAGGATGGTGAATAAAGGAGGTATTTAGGAAGAACTGTGACATGAACTGGAAAGGAAGGGAGGTGAAGATTTCAATGGAGAAAAATATGGGAGAATGATCAGATAGGATGACATAAAGGAGATCCTCCATAAAAAGAGTTAAATTAGATAGGTGAGAAAGGGAAAACATACTTTCATTAGAAATCATGGCTTTGTCAAGGTGTTTCAACACTTAATTTTCTCACTGTTGTTGATTATATCAGGAGATCCAAGTATGATTACGAAAGGAGAAGGGGGAGAAAAAGGAATTAGTATCAAAAAGCCCCAATTCACTCTTCATAAAGTACCAACCTAATAGGAATGAGCCCAATTTTTTAATAAACTATGTGTATTCTATTGGGGGCCACTCCCATTACAAAAATAAAACATTATGTTGCTCTTATTACATTTCTAACAAGTTAATTAAAGCATATCCAACTTTAACTTTCTATCAAAGATATTCTTCGTTTGCCTTTCTATCAAAGATATTATCCTTCTTCCTCAAACTACTAAGTTTTCACAATCAAATCCTTTTATATTAGATGCCTTCCAAAACTTAAATTATGTCAAGATAAAATTCAATACCACGAATGGCTAAAATATTTGCTGCCCAGCTTCTATATCTATAAATATCTTATCTATAACAACCTCACAATTTTTTAATACCTTTTTTTAGGGTTCTTATTCATAGAAGGAGCCTAACTTTATCATGTGCATATTCAACCATACTAAAGTTATCACTGATAATCCAGGTGGCAAGGGGAAAAGATAAAACAATCCATAACCAAAGCTCACATCTACCTAAAGCATCACTGGGAGCATAAACATTGAGAATGCCAAGGGGTTGACCAAAAGCTCTAGAATAATCCAAATTGCACGAGAGGTTGGGTTCACTCTCCAAGCCACAAAATGGGAGTGGTAGATATATGACACAAAATAAACTACTTCTTTACTAGGAGTATGAGAGGTGGAGTAAAAGTGACCCCAGGGCTAAATAAACTAACAAGTACTATATAGAATAATTTTTTTTACCTTAACTTCTTGCAAGCAGAGAATATCGATATCATAAAATCTCGAAGAGATATCTAAAGTACTCTTGTAGACCAAGTACTTTCTAATTGGGTCCATCAGACCACAAACATTCCATGAAAGACAATTGATTGAGAATGCTCAAGGAGCAAAACCCTCTCTATTTCCTTAGTATCCTCAAAGTCTGCAAGAGAATCAAAGGTGTTTGAGATAAAACATTGATGATTCTCGGTTATGAAGTCAACTTGTCTTCTCTTTTCCAATGGAGCTCCCATGTGCTCCATAATAGGACTTCGAAAGTGACAAGTCACCTCTATGGGTAGGTCGCTTGGAGGTGTTGAGAGTCAGGTGAAAAGAGAAATCGGTGAGGGTGTGATTAAAAATGGTAGGGAACTAGTAGGGTTCTCAACATGAGGCTTTTAAGGGCTCATAATGATAACTGTAGAGGTGGATCTAGGAGCAATGAGGATTGGGGGAGGACAAGGAGGCACAAATGAAGTAATGAGAGGTGAGGGTTTGTGTGAGGGTCCTACTAGGGTCAAGCAACAATCATTTTTATTATTATTTTTGTTTATCACTATCATCCATTATTTTGACCCATTGACATATGTTGGTGTTAGTGAAGGTGTAGTAGCAGCCATTAAAGGGGACTTGGCTTTGAAACAACCCTCCATTTATGAGTTATCGATTGACATCTATAACATGTATTTAGAAGGTTAACATAAACCACCCTTTGCTGGAAACGGGTGTCTCTGAGTTGGAATTCAATACATTCTTTTAGATCCTTAGAGAGGTCAACCTCAACACACAAACACTTGTGGGGGTAAACGACATAGAATTTTGTTGTTCCATGCAAACAAATTTGTCAAGAGGAGTGACCAATAGTTGTAGAAAAGGCCACAACAAAAGAGAGAGACCAAGAAAATTTACCCACATAGACACTTTCAAGGAGACATCCGGAGAGATAGTAAAATTACGATGCTAGGGTTGAAGAACCAAAAGGGTATTCCTAATATACCATGGGCCTCTACTTAGGACAACCATGGCATGTTGAGGATCAATAAACTAAAAATAGAAAAACCCCTTAGTGAGGTTTTGTATATGCTCCACTTTAATACCATGGGGATGCCATGAATTTTGGATCCATTGACAAATGAGGGTGTCATTGGAAATACATCCTAGGAAATACTCGATAAGCGTGTGTTGTTGAAGCTATCCATATGCATTGCCAAAATCTTGCATGAAAAGCACAATATCAAGGGTGGAACATTACCTTGTGATATACTTTCATAAAAAAAAATTGTGGGTACTTTTTTGAAGCCATGATACTCTAAAATAATAACTTCACCAAGAGGTGGAGTGTCCACAACAATTGAAGCCATATTAAAGGAGATTATTCATCCAAATGAAGAAACTACAATGGGATCGACAGTAAAAGTAGTAGCAAAATAAATTCCACATAAAACCTAAAATAAAGATGAGACAAATTAATGACAACAATGCACAAAAACCCTAACAAAGCTCCCCGAATAATAATAATATATTTTATAATTAAACAACACAATGTGTATATATAATACATTCAAAAGAGTATCAAATTTTAAAATATTTATAAATTTATAAAGTTTTTTTCAATGAGTTTAATAAATTTCAAAAGTTAACTTAACATACATTCTAATTATATTAAATTTTAATATTTATAAATTAAGAATTAAAATAATAGCTTATCAAGATTTGAGAGCTCTAGAAGAGAAAACTAGGGCATCAGTTGGGTAGCCAAAGATATTTGTGGTTACTATGGATTTGAAGACAAGATTGTTGCCCCAGGAGGGCCCAATGGGGACACCTCCGGATCCTCTTCTAGAGAGACATAGTTCTTTTGCAGATTTGTTAAAGGATAAATCTCCATCAAAGATTGAAGAAGCACAAAAAATTGCATTAAAAATGCTCTTTACAATTGTTGGAAATAGATCAACATCTCAACAAGTTAATGGATGCTTGCCACAATCATAATCAAGGCCAAATATTGTCATTGAGCAAAGGATGGTCGAAGAAACAGCTTTATATAGAGCCAATCATGATTTGATCTCATAAATTCATGGGTATTCGCCCTACCCTAAATTTTTTGCATTCCTGGGTCTGGCAAAACCGGGAGCCTCTTAGTGAGTATTCTTTGTGGTTTATTAGCAATGGATATTTTATTGTTAGTTTTTCTTCACTTTTTGATAGAAATAGGGCTTTCGAATCAGAGAAGAGGAATCATGGTCCGACAGGATTATTTGTTCAACCTTGGAGAGTGGGATTTGATCCTCGAATTGAACCCATTGTTGTCCTGGTTTGGATCCGTTTGTATGCACTTCAAATGGAGTTTTGGAGTGAGCAGGTATTAGAAATTATCGGTAATTCCCTTGGAAGACATTTGGGTGTTTCCAAAGACACAATAGAAGGAAACACAATTGTTTATGCAAGATTATGTGTGGAAATGGATCTGAGCCAGCCTCTATTGGAAGAGGTGGAACTTGAACTTGCATGACTATCTTAGATTCAACAACTGGATTATGAGGCATTGCCCTTTAGATGCAGAGTTTACCACAATTACGGGCATTTGGCCCAATCTTGCCCAAATAATATGAACATAAAAATGGATGCTCTTATAGGAATGTCAAATCTTCCTAAGGAGGGTAAGTTAACAATCAAAAAAGAACCAACCAATATTTCTCAGGGTAAAGAAGCACAGGGAGATGATTTTGAACAACCCAAAAGAAGAAGGCAAAAGAAAAAAGATGGTAAAGAGCAAACCCAACTCAAGCCCTCCAATAGGTATGAGATATTTAAGACACTAATGGACCAAGAAGAAGAAAAATTCATGGAAGGAGTGGATGGGAATAATAAAAATAATAACAACCATGTTCAAGCTCCTCTTTCATCTCCCCCCATCATAGAGCAGGTAATTGAGTACAGTGAGTTACCACAGTCAGAGAGTGCAGGGGCATTGATAGTGCATAACCAAGAGCAACCAATAATTAAGGATGTCAGCATGGGCATAGCAGAAAAGAATAGAGAAAGGCCAACTCTAGGGATAACTCAGGTGGAAAAGAGATAAAAAAATAACAGCTCTCAAGGAGTGGGTAGAAAATAAAATAAGGAATTGATAGAAGTTCAAGGAGACAAACTGATCACTGGAGGATCGGTGAGGCCAATAGATTTTTACTGCTCTCAAGATAACCAATGATTATATAATAATGGAATGTTAGGGGTTTAAACAGTGGAACCCATAAATCTATTGTTCGAAGACTCTTATAAAAATGTAAAACAATTTTTTTGCTTATCCAAGAGACAAAAATGTCATTGGATCTTATGTGTAAAATAGTTAGCAGACTTTGGAGGGGTGCTGGTCATATGGAAGTGGCTGCCCAAGGGGCCTCAGGGGGGATAGTTACTATTTGGAACTCTCTTGAATGGATTACCATAGAACATATAGCTTGGAGGGGTGTTCTCACATCATATTTTAGAAATAATGTCACAACTGAACATGTTTTAATCACAAATTTTTATGGGGCTCAAAACCTAGATGGTCAGATGCATCAATGGAAATTTGTGCATAACATGAGAGTCTCAAGGGAAGAGTTAGACTAGATTATTACTGGGGATTTTAATGCTAAATTATCCTCTAGAGATCAGGAAGGGGGAACCCCAATTTTGGACCCAGGGGATCGATTTATGATTGCCCAAGTCTAGGCATTACACTTGGTGGATATTAAATGCCCTGGAACCAACTATACTTGGAATAATAAGAGGAGGGAGCCACATAGCAGGAAGGTGAAGTTAGACCATTTTTTGGTTTCATAGGAGGCATTTGTAAATGGAATATAAAATTTTATATTTTGGAGGGTCCAGTTTCATATCACTTTCTCATTTTGTTGGAAGGAGGGATCAAGACAGTGCAACATCACAAACCATTTAAATTTGAAAACTTTTGGTTACAAAAAGAGGAACTTCGAAAGAAAATTCCACAATGGTGGGAATAAGGTCGCCCAAAGATATGGGACGACAATGTTTAGATTCCACAAACAACTTCATTATGTCAAATATCAACTGAAACAATGGAGGTGAGCTAACAAGACAGACTTCCAGGTCCAAAGAGCTCCATTGGTGGCCAAATGGGATGAGGTTCAAAAATAGTTTAGGGAAGGAACAATTACAGAGTAGCTCAAATAAGAGGATGATGCATTGCGTAAAGCGGTTGAGGACATTGACAACCAAGATGAGACCTATTGGAAACAGAAAGCAAGAACCGCTTGGTTATTAGAAGGTGATAAAAATACCAAAATTTTCCATCGAACTTCTTGTGCTAGGAGATAGATGAACAACATGGAAGCTCTTCAAGATGAGAATGAACACTCCTTTGATACAATTCCAAGTATGAATTTCCATTCAATGGATTATTTTTCTAAACTATTTAAGGAAAGTATGGTGAAAGATGAAGAGGCTCAAAAAGAAGTTATTGTTGGCATACCCTCTATTATCTCTGAAGAAGAAAATCAGGCCCTACTTAAACCCATTTATAGAGAGGAACTAAAGAATGTAGTCTTTGGAATGAGCACTGGAAAAACACCAGGTCTATATGGCTTTCCAATTGATTTTTTTTAGGCCTTCTGGGATAACTTGGAGGAGGATGTAATGGTTGTTATAGAGGAGTCTAAAGGTAGTAAAAGAATGCTTAAAGCATTAAATCATACTTTCATTACCTTAATTCCAAAAGGGGAAGAGGGGGTACATATTTCATATTATAGACCTACTGCCTTATGCAATGCCATATATAAAATAATCACAAAGGTAATGGCTGAGCGGCTAAAACCTCTTCTACATAGCATTATCTCCTCAGAGCAAGGGGTTTTGTAGAGGGTAGACAGATATTGGATGGTGTGGTTCTAGCTCAGGAGGCAATCCATTCAATGCAAACATATGGTAATAGAGGAATGTTCATAAAATGTCAAAGGCTTATGATAGGGTGGAGTGGAGCTTCTTGTCAAAGATGATGGCAGCCTTTGGTTTCTCTCAAGATTGGATAGAATGGGTCATGAGTTGTGTTTCTACTTCGACATACTCAGTGTTAATCAAGGGTCTTCCCTCACAACCATTTGGATCTACTCGAGGCCTTCGTCAAGGAGATACTTGCTCTCCCTATCTTTTTCTCATATTGGCTGAAGGATTGGGTAGACTCATCTTGAGGAGAAGACAACAAGGTTTGTTAACAGGTATCAAGGTGGGTGAGGAAGTTTTGAATCACCTATAGTTTGTGGATGACATAGGATTTGTGGGAGTGGCCAGCTTCAGAGAAGCAAGAATGATTAAAGATACACTTAATGTCTATCTTAGGACTACAAACCAAGTCATCAATGATAAAAAATCCAAAGTTGTCTTTTTCAATCTTGATCAAAGGCTTTAGGACAAAATTTTAGAGATCTTGGGATTCACAAAGACTTGTCTCCCAGTGGTATACTTGGGGGTCTCTTTGCATTTAAAAAAACTAAAAATAGATATCTGGAGGAATATTTTAGACTGTATCAAGGACAAAATTAATCATTGGTCTCACAAATGGTTAAGCTATGGGGGTAGATTAACTTTTTTACAGTCAATCATTCAGGCCATGCCAATTTATAAATTTTCTATCCTTGTTACCCCACATACCATATGGAAAGAGTTGGACAAGATGGCTAGAAAGTTTTTATGGGAAGGAGTAAAAGGAGAGAGGAAATGGGCCTTAGGAGGTTGGGATAAAGTAAGCCAGCCCAAGGTAAAAGGAGGTTTGGGACTGAGAAGATCAAAGTTAAATAATGAAGCTTTGGCTGGAAAGCTTTACTGGAGGTGGATTTCCCAACCAACTTCTTTATTCAGTAGAATATTAACTAGTAAATATTTGGGACAGGTAAACCCAAATGAGGTGGGTCGTTTCCCTTTGGATGGTAATGGATCCTTAGTGTGGCAGGATCTCAAGTTAGGATCTCAAGTAGTAAAAGATGGATTATTTTGGAAAGTGGGGAGAGGGGAGAAGACACGATTTTGGACAGATTCATGGGATCAATACCCACCTATCATTGTTGAAAATCCTAAACTACAACCAATAAAATCAACCATATAAACCAGGGGGTGGGTCCAAATTGAAAGTTATTTCAAAACTAGTCAGCTGGAGGATTATAAGTTTAAGTAGTTTAAGAAGTTGGATGAGTGGCCAATTTCAATCCCTCCGAATTTGACACCCATCATGACTAAACTATTGGCAAAAATATTTGTCACAGGTAGAGATGAGGAGGATGAATTAGCTTAGGGCTATGGGAGCCTTGGTGTCTACACAGTGAAGGATGGATATGATAAGATCCTTCCTAAGCCTCCTCCTCATACATATCAGGTTTAGGATTGGAGAAATATTTGGTAGTCCAAGGGTTGGCCGAAAGTAAACTTTTTTGCCTGGTAGTTCATGCATAATGAAATTATTACTTTTGATAATCTCATATGTAGGGGAATCATTGGTCCATCACAATATGTTTTATGCTACAAGAGTGAGGAACCAGCTGATCACTTGATGTTTGAGTGCCCATCACGCGCCAGATTTGGGAGAGATGGTTTTTATATTATAAAATTCAAGTTAATGGTGATTTGAATCATATTAATATTTGGGAAATATGGAAGAGGGTAGATTTAAATCTAAAGCTCTTTGTATTGGTTGGGAGTTTGGATTAAACTTCATTTGGTGGCAAGTGTGGTTGGAGAGAAATGCCAAAATTTTTAGAGAAAATTTTTCTTCTTTAGATGGAGTTTGGAAGGTCATTTGGAGCAAAGTCATAGAAACTATGGTAGTCTATGCTAAAGAGGAAACTCAGGTTTTAATTGGGGCAATGGAGAAGGAAGTAGAAGTGCAAGAGGGAAAAGACAAAGCCAGTTGGAAACCACCCCTAGAAGGTTGGATTAAAATTAATACTGATGGAGCTGCAAAAGGCAATCTGGGTAGAGTTGGAATTGGAATGGTTTTTCGGAATCATGTTAGAACAGTGCTCTATTGGGAATTGCAAGGCTTTGGAATAGCCACAAACAATGAAGCAGAAGCCTTAGCTATCAAATCTGCTTCTATTTGAGCAGTAAAACAAGGTCACAGGAGGATAATCCTAGAATCAAATTCTCAAATAATGGTTGGAGCTCTAGATTGCATGAGGAACTTTTCTTTGAAAACATGGAGGTTGAGGATTCTTGTCACTCAAATTAAGGAATTATGGAGGGAATTAGATGATGTGATTCCAGTTTATGTGAGTAGAGATCTAAATAAAGTGGCAGACTTCCGGCTAAGATGGGTACTGAGAAGGAGGTAGGGGTTCAATGGCACTGTGACATGGCTATTGGGGATGATATGATTAGGCAGGTTGGTGAGCAAATACAATGCTTAGCTAATTTGGATAACCTTTCCAGAAATACTATTTAGGAGATTTGTGCTTCAATGTAGATCTTATTTTATAGTTGTAAACAGGTGAACAATCATTGCAGAAATATGGTTTAAGAGATTTAGCTCCAATGCAAATCTTCTTTTACTGTTGTAAACATGTGTTCTCTTTGGCTAAGGCTGGGAAAAGTCTCATCCCAACTTGTAAATGATATTTGTTTTAATACAATTTTTTTCAAATTATTTTTCAAAAAAAAAAATTTATAAATTAAAAATTTAACATACATTTTAAGTATATCATAATTTTTATAATCGCATATTTTAACTATGTAAATCATGTGTGGCTTAAAAAATCTTAAGAATTTTAAATAGGAAGTCTAAGTTTTAAATATAAAGCTCTTAGAAATATATATCCAATAAATTATAAGACAACCTAAATGCTCCCTCTTATATGTAATGGACAAAAAATATATATATTTTTGGGTTACGCAAGAATTTTTATAATTTTTAATCCGTTGGATAAAGACAAAGTTAATAGGACTCTCAAACCTTCAAGGAATTAAATTGAGGCAACAAGCACTCGGTTGCTATCAACCGACTAGCCCACTAACAAGCACTTGGCCACTATAACTAGCTAGTCTGCTACCACCAACCGACTAACCCACTAGCAAACACTCGACCACTACCAATTGACCTATCCCTTTATGAACAACTTAAACATTATGTTACTTTACATTGTGACATTGTCATAAATAAGGATAACTCGATTTTTGATGAATCAGAAGAAATTGATGAAAATGAAGTAGATGAAATCAATCATTTATTCATGATGTCACAATGTGATCCAGAGATACCTCTTTTAGAAGATATCACAAGTGATGAAGAGCCATCAAAAAGAGAAATTGAAGAAGCCAAATATTATTCTGAAGAGCTCAACGTATATATTGTATCATCATAATCCTCTTTTTATTTTTTCATTGAATCATACATATAGTCTGTTTATAGCTCCCAAGACAATCATTATTTACCATACATCTTGCAAAGGATCCATAAGCTTTCAACCCCATAAAGAAACATGTTAACATTCCAAAATCTATGAAATTCCAGTATCATAAATCTCCTTTAGCCAGTAAATATGCTCAATTACAAATTAATAAGTTGGTGCATGAATATAATGGTATTATTTGCCCAATCAGAATAGCAGTAGTTGGGTATATACAATTTAAAAAAGCAATTACCTTTATTGATACTGGATGCAATATTAAATTTTGCCATGAGAAAATGATTATTGGATGGGTTGAATCCAGAAATGAATATCAAGTGTCTACAATGAATGGGTCTAGAGGACTTAAATATTTTGCATTTGATATTCCAATTCAGATTGGAGAAAAAAATATGCATACAATTTGTGTTCAGCTAAATGATGTAGGTTATGATGTGGGATTAGGTAGTCCATTTCTTGATCAATATGGACCATATACCATAGCACAACATTGTATGATTTTAAACATTGATGGGCAAAAAATTACAGTTCCTAGAATTTCAACAGTATTTCAAGCTCATAAAATGAAGGCTCAATGGACAGATCCTTCCATTGAACAAATAGTATTGCATGAGGTACAAATGATTAAGAAAAAGAATCAGAAGAAAATATTGGAACAATATTCAACCCTTCAATTAGAAATTAGTCCAACACTAATTGAAAAGCTTTCTAAAGAAATGTTGTAGTGTTGTGTTGAACATCCATTAGATAAATGGAGTACAAATTCTCCCATGGCCAAAATTCCCACAATCCATGACTTACCCATAACAGGAAAGAAAATTATTTTGAACAAACAAGATGATCAAGAAGCCATAAATCAAGTTAATGAACTCTTGCAGAAATTCAAAATCTGCTTATTCATGTCTAGCTTTTATTATCAAATAACATTCAGAACAGAAAAGAGGTAAATCTAGAATGGTAATTAATTACATTCCATTGAATGTTGTCACACAAAATATTAAATGGCCTTTACCAGACAAGCAACAGTTGATACAAAGAGTTGGACAGGGAAAAATCTTTTCTAAGTTTGATTGTATTTCTGGTTATCATTAGATAAAGATAAATCATAAGGATGTGCATAAAATAACTTTTTAACTCCTTTAGGATTATATGAATGGTTAGTGTTACCTTTTGGATTGAAGAATGCACCTGTTCAATTTCAAATGCGCATGGATAAAATTTTCCAAAACTTTTATGGATTTATTGCCAACTATATTGATGATTTTATTGTATTTAGCCAAACAATTCAAGAACATGAACAACACCTGCAACAATTAAAACAAATTGTGTTGAAACATGAATTTGGACTATTAGCAGATAAAAATAAATTTTCGATAGTTGTATCAAAGGTTGAATTTTTAACAGTTATTCTACAAGATGGGAAAATTGTAATGCAACCACATGTTCTAGAGAAAATCAAGAATTTTCTAAATAAATTAGAAAATAGAGAACAATGCCAAAGATTCTAGGCCGCCTAAATTATTACATTCCACACCTGTCCAAGGTTACAAAACCTATCAGGGAATTTATGAAGAAAGATCCCTACAAATGGGATAAAAATACCTCTGAAGCAATTAAAGAATTGAAAATATATTACCAAGATCTTCCTCCCCTTGAACTAGCTTTTTCAGGTCCCTATGTACTCCAAACAGATGCTTCTAAATAATTTTGGGGTTGTATGTTATTAGTAAAAAAGGAAAGGAAGAAAAAATAGCAGGTTATAAATCAAGACATTTTAAGAAATACGAGTTAAATTATTGGCCTGCTGAAAAAGAAATATTAGCTATTGTGAAGGCATAGAAAAATACAGAACATTATTATTGCTTGAAGAATTTAAAATCAGAACTGATAGCCAAAAATTTAAATGGTTCATGTCCAAAAAGATATCAACTCAACTTTGTAGAGGAAGATATGCATAGTGGCAGAGCATTCTATCACAATATCAGTTTTCTGTTCAATATTTTATAGGGAAAGAGACCTCATTGCCAAATGCATTAACCAAAGAGTTGGCACAAATGAAAATGTTTAGTGGACAATCTTATTTATGGCAGAAGTGTGCACTTAACACATTAGAAGATTGCTACCAACAAATCAGATGATATTTTCCTCTTGCATCTCAAATTACTTTCAATTATATGCCATATATAGATTTTGTATATAATTCTGTAGGGAGAATAAATGTATTGGTTAATTCTGCTCAATGGAGTCTCACGACATCAACAATGATACAATATGTACTAAAAAATGCCAAGTTGGATGATATCATTATCCTTAGACATGTAGCTCAACGTATCTCCACAGTTTTCTTGGGTTTCTTTAATATTTTATTGCTAACACCACTTGGCAAGATATGTTAAATTTTCATATTATCAGAATCAATTTTATAGAGGTTCCAAAAGTCTTTGTGTATGCAGATGAATAACCATTAGTTCCACCAAATCCTTCGCCAAGTTCATCCCAACAAGAAAATTTCCAAGATGCACAAGGAGAAAATGATGATATTAATTCAGCAATTGAATATATGATTCCATTGTACAAATTGCCAATGGGATCCAAATGGTGTTTGTAAATAATATGAATATTTCTTACATGACATCTAATGTCATGCTGATGTAATCTCATACTATGGTAGACACTAACACGTGGAAGTGTTAAGACCCCATTTACTATACATGTATCTTTTTCAACACTTAAAAAAAAATCAACAAGCTATCTTGTCTTCTAGAAAGATACCTTTTAGAACAATTATCTATCTTCTCTGAGGTATTTTACAAGTGTCTTCTTAAAATATGTATTTAGAAACAAGTGTCTACTCCCCCAATTCCACTTTACAAATGTTTTCTTTTTCAATGTACATTCTAAAATTATCTATTCTCTCGAAGGCACCCTACTACCTTAGATATTGTATAAATATGAGGACTCCATGCCTCTTTTGTCATGGAGAATTACCTTTACCTTATGTTGTGAGCATACCTCTGGTACTAAGGATAGAAGCACCCTGCCCGTGAGTGGACTGTTTCTTTTAAATTTGTGTATTAGCTAAGTACTATGAGGACAACCTCCCACTAGGCTGCGTCTTGCTACCTCGAAGAAAAGGCTAGCCTATAGTCTATAGGAAATCCTGTGAGGACATCCCCTACTGGTGCCGAAAGGCAAACTTGCAAAAAACCTATAGTCCCTTTGTATCAAACAATATTTTCCTCTTGCATCTCAAATTACTTTCAATTATATGCCATATATAGATTTGGTATATAATTATGCATTTTGTATATAATTATGCATGGAGAATAAATGTATTGGTTAATTCTGCTCAATGGAGTCTCACAACATCAACAATGATACAATATGTGTTCAACATTGCCAAGCTAGATGATATCATTATCCTTAGACATGTAGCTCAACATATCTCCAGAGTTTTTTTAGATTTCTTTAATACTTTTATTGCTAACACCACTTGGCAGGATATGTTAAATTCTTATATTATCATAATCAATTTTATGGAGGTTCCAGAAGTCTTTGTGTATGCAGATGAACAACCATTAGTTCCACCAAATCCTCCATCAAGTTCATCCCAACAAGAAAATTTCCAAGATTTACAAGGAGAAAATGATGATATTAAATAAATAGTGGAATATATGATTCAACATTGTATAGATTGCCAATGGGGTGTTTGTAAACAACACAAATATTTCTTACGTGGCATCTAATGTCATGCTAATATCATGCTGATGTAATCTCATACTATGGTAGACACTGACATGTGGAAGTGTTAAGACCCCATGGTTATGAGAAGGTTTGGAATTTACTATACATGTATCTTTTTCAAAACTTAAAAAAAAAGTCAAAAGGCTATCTAGGCTATCTTGTCTTCTAGAAAGATGCATTTTAGAACAACTGTCTATCTTCTCTAAGGCACTTTACAAGTGTCTTCTTAAAAAATGTGTTTAGAAACATGTGTCTACTCTCCCAGTTCCCCTTTACACATGTCTTCTTTTTCAATGTACATTCTACAACTGTCTATTCTCTCGAAGGTATCCTATCGCCTTAAATATTGTATAAGTACAAGGACTCCACGCCTCTTTTGTCATGGAAAATTGCTTTTGCTTTATGCTGTGAGCATACTTTGGTACCAAGGATAGAAGTACCCTGTCCGCGAGTAGACTGTTTATTTTAAATATGTGTGTTGGCTAAATACTCTAAGGGCAACCTCTCGCTAAACTGCATCTTGCTAACTCGAAAAAAATGCTAGCCTAAAATTTATAGAAAATCCTATGAGAACATTCGCGCTGATGCCAAAAACGCTAACTTATAAAAAACCTACCATCCCTTTGTTTGATTCTGATACTTTCTATTTTGATTTGAATATAAATATTTATTTCTTGGTAGTTTTCTTACATATCCCTTTATGAACAACTTAAACACTATATTCCTTTACAATTATGTATATCATTTCGTTATAAAAAAGACGGGTATTTTTCCTTCATAGATTTTTTTAGTTTCAAGCTTGACTTCGACTACTGCCATTATAATGCATGTACACTTTAAATAGTACATGCAGAACGACTACTTACTTTTTCTTAAAAGTATATATAAAAAATTAACATAAGCTACCGACATTCTAATATTTTGACAACTACCATTGTACACTTTAAATAGTAAATGCAGGACGCCTACCAACTTTTCTGAAAAAAAATATATATATTAAAAAATTAACGTACACTACTGACATTCTAAAATTTTAAACATATCGATGTACCTTCAAAGCTTTATATTATTTTATACAGCTTTAAACAAGCAAAAAAAGACATTCTAAAATTTTGAACATATCGATGTACCTTCAAAGCTTTATATTATTTTATGCAACTTTAAATAAGCTTTATATTATTTTATACAACTTTAAACAAGCAAAAAAGATCCGAGGGATCTTCCAATAATAATAGGCAGTCAACCTCAACAAGAGCAACTAAGGTTATGACATAGACTCATAGGTTATGATAGGGAGAAGATTCCATGTTCAGTGAATAAACAAATAAAATCATTTGCTTTACTGTTCTAACAGGGTTGTGTGGAATTGTGAGTTGGCCAACTTGAAAGTGTGGATATGCATTTCCTTATTCAACTCTTACATACCACCTTTTCACTGTTGCACCACGTGAGATGTTTAATGCCATTATACAATCGTCAAATACTTTTTGTAGTGGAACATTGCACATTTGCACCCAAAGGTGCTTTCATGGATTGCATGCTTTTAAAATTTATTGTACTCTTGAATGTTGGCTTGCATGTTGCACCATGTGAGATGTTTATTGCCATTTGACCATACAATTGTCAAATACTTTTTGCAGTGGAACATTGCACATTTGCACCCAAAGGTGCTTTCATGGATTGCATGCTTTTAAAATTTATTGTACTCTTGAATGTTGGCTTGCATGCCTGTAAAGTTTATTGGACAATGTTTTATATATATATTCTGTTTGGAGTTGAACTCGAGTCTCATTGTCGAAAATGTAAGTAGCATTTTTATCGGTAGACTCACACATATAAATATTGTAATATTTTTAAATTGATTATAAGGGATTAAGACTGTTTTACTTGTATTGCATCATCATCACATAGTAGTATTACAATAAATTTTGAATATTAATGTATCATTTAGCAATATTATATTATTTTTAAATAGGTTATAGGAGATTAAGACGGTTTTACTTGTATTGCATCATCATCACATAGTGGTATTACAATAAATTTTGGATATTAATGTATCACTTAGCAATATTTGAACCTAGGTCTCCTCCTAAAATTTGGATATTATTCATGTATCATCGAATTATTTGAGCTAATGTTATTTTATGTTTATTGTGTTGATAATGTCTTTTTATTTATTTTTATGTTATGTAGAAACTTAAGATCTCAAAAACAGTGTTAAGTGTGAAGAGTTTGATTTATTAACCTCTTCATAATTAATATTTTGTAGTGCCCTGAAGGGTTAGGTGGATTGGTAAGTGCTTGTTTGACTAGACACTTACCAAGAAGACACCTAGGTTCAAACCTCTGGGGCAACCTCTGTGCAAAGGTAGTAGTTTGATTTGAATCCTTTGCGTGCGCCTGACAACGATGACAGTATGAATCCCGAGCGACCGGTGGTCCTCTTCACGCCGGGTCAACAATAACGAGGTGGAATAGGTTTGGTGGGAGCAGCCCCTGTGGTTTGAACCCTGCACTTATCAATTACTAAAAAAATAGTGTGGTTGTGACCAACTCTCCTATGTAATCAATATATATTTATATTTTGTAGTTTTGATTAGTTTAATTTGTTTAGTTCATTAAAAAAGGTTGAAAATACCTCCTCCAAGAAAGGGGGAGTAAGATCATACTTTGTATTAGCAATTGATCAATTTGCTTGAAATTTATGTTAAAAGTTTAGTTTGATTTTCTTTTTTTCTTTATTAATATGGCAAATTTCCTCTCCCTAAATTTGTTTGTTAATTTTTAACCTACAAAATGATCTTTTATATTTTCAAGTTGTCAAAGCTATGCTTACACTTCAAAATAAGACACTGTCATGTTTAGTTATAGTTGAGTTGAAATTGAAATACTACTCTATTAAGAAGCAATGCATAGACAATAGAGGTGGAGTTTTGATATTACAAAGGCTGCTACAAGAAAATATTGAGAAAAATGATGCTAAATTTTGGAATATTTATATTTACATAAAAAATTGAAGAAGATCGAAAAAATAAAATTCAAGAATTCACACTTTTTATGAAAAATAATATAGGCATCTAGCTATAACACCTCAATTGAGATGAGAATTGAATTTATTTGTAAACTCTCAAGCTTTCAAGGAGAGAGTTGTGTTTGTCAAGGGTGGAAGACCCAAGTACGACCCTTTGTTCTCCAACAAAAAAATAATTAAATTGAAATAAATTAAAATTAATTTAATTTAAAAAGTTTATATTAAATGATATGAGTTTAAAATTAAATGCATGATTTTTTTAAAGCAAAGTTCTTTTAAAATAAAATTGTCAAAGTTATTGAAATATCATCATATAGTCATATGTAATATAAGTGGGTCTGTTTTAATACCATTTAACCTTTTTTTTTGGCTGGATAATAAGGGGTTGTACTTGGTCCCCCACCCTTGACAAATTACAAATCTCTTCTTTAGAGCTTGAGAGTTTACAAATATATACACTTACTTCTCGTCTCAATTAAGATGCTATAACTAGACACCTACATTATTTTATATAAAATGTCTGACTTCTTGATTTTTATTTTCTAGATCTTTTCATTTTTCTTGACATTTTTCTATAGCAACCTTCACAATACCAAAACTACACCTCTACTATCTATGCATTGCATCTTAGTAGAGTAATATTTCTAAAACATCGCACTATCATAGTCCGCTTTATCAAATTTAGATTACTAGTTTCCTTCCTGAATCACAAGTGCAACCACAAAAATTCTAATAAATAGTTTATATAAAAACACATTATTGTTATAAAATAAAGTAGATATTACCAATGGAAAACATTAAAGTAAATCTTAATCATTATTTGATTCAGGAAGTCAATATTTTCTTGTTAGCTTCAACTAAATTTACTACTTCCTCTAACCATGGAAAGGAGAATTTAACTTCATGATACTCAATCAAAACCCCTCTATTGGCTAGCCTATCCGCACATTTGTTTCCTTCCATTAATATATGTGTAAACCTGATTTCTTCAAAATCTTTAGCAAGATCTTGAATTTCCATGATTATCTCTTGTATGTTCCATGGAGCCTTTGCTTTCCTCAAAATTGTATTTATTACTATGAGAGAATCACCTTCCATCCATACTCTATTTCATTTCATTTGTTTGCATATTTTTAACCCTTCTAAAGTCGCCCAAGCTTCAATTTCATTATTTGTCTTAAATCCACTATTGAAAGCATAATGAGATAAAATCTTTCTATTATTTCTAATTATTCCTCCTCTTTCTACTAGTCCTAGATTTCCTTTAGAAGTTGCATCCAAATTTAAACTAACCAACTCCACAGATGGTGGTTTCCACCTTATATTCTTTGCCTTCCTTTTGCTTCTCTTGTACCCAACATCATAATTCCATTTAATGACTTGACTCCATCTATCAAGGCTCTCTTCTTTCATATTAGGAACAAGGTGAGTTGATAGGTTTGGTTTAGACTCCTCTAGGGCTAAACATATATTCCTTTTCATTACCTCTAAATTGCTTTCCTTTCCCTAAAATATTATTCTATTCCTTTCTAGCCATATAGTCCAAAGCATTGTATATTTTGATATATCCTTTATTTTTTGTAAAGATTTACTTTTATAAGTGCTCTGCCATTGCTTTAACCAATCTTCAATTATGCTATTCATCACCATGCATTTACCAAAAATCATAAGAATCCATTTCCATAATTTCCAGACTATTGAGTAATGTCACAAGAGATGGTCTATACTCTCCTTTTTACAAAGAACACATTGAGAGGGGCCATGAAAACCCCTTTTCATATGGTTATCCCAAGATAAAATTCTTCTATGACCTGCTAGCCAAATAAACATTTTGACTTTAGAAATGCTTGGGCTATCCCAAATATCTCTCCATATTCTAGTGATATTACTATTTTGTTGGTTCTTTACATTATATACACTTCTTGTTGTGTATTTTCCTAAGCTATTCAACTCCCAAATCAATTTATCATTGGCTCCCCTCAAAATAATCATAGTTGTTATCTTTCTACTCAATTACCTCCTAGCATCAATGTATTGTATACTTGTAAAAAAAAATTTCTTTCCATTTGTATCTTCTTCCTGATCCTTGTACAAAATGTTTGAAACTCTATGACCATATTTATCTTGAAGCAATCTCATACAAGGTTTCGAAATAGGATCTAAATTGAGTGGTTTTTTATCACACCAAATATCCATCCAAAAAGAAAATTTTCTTCAGTTCCCACCACCCTTCTTAAACCTTCAAATTTTTTCTCCAGTTCCCACCACCACTCCAAAGAGCGGAACCATTTGGTAGAGAGAATGCAATAGATATTAAACTTGGGTCATTGGGCTCAACATACTTAGAAGAATTCTTGTCCATTGTATTTGAATCTCTTTGTACAATATTCAAATTAATTTTCCCCTAAGCACTAAGTTTGCATCTGTAAGAACTCTTAAACCAGGACCTCCCCTAGTTTTATCATCACACACCTTGCTCCATTTTACCAAAGGAAATTTCCTTTTATGTAAACCTGATCATAAAAAGGATCGCATAATATAGATTAATTTTTTTTCAACTGATTTTGGCATTGTATACAATGACATATAATATGTTGGAATGGTCTATAAGACTGATTTAATTCACTACACTCTTCCTACTAACGATAACCATCTACCTTTCCATATTTCTACTAAATTCACTAATAATTGGATTCCATAATTTTATCCTCATTCTCCCCTCAAATAAAGGCATCCCTAAATAAGTTGCTGGTAAATTTACCTTCTTCATTTTAAGTAACCTATAAATTCTTGCTTTGATATTAGTTGGAGTGTTAAGGAAGTGAATTTTAGATTTTGTCCTATTAATTTTGTGTCCTGATGCTCTTTCATATTCCTTTAAAAAGTTATTCAAAGCTCTGGTGGTGGCCTCATTTATTCTTGCCATTCCAAAAAGGGCTATATCATCTACAAATTTTTGATGGGTGATGTTGTCGATGTTATTACTAACCTTCAGTTCACTTATAAGTCCATATTTGTAAGCCTTATTTAAGATCCTACTCAAAACCTCTACCATAATAATGAAAAAATATGGATATAGAGGAGGGACAGGAGGTCACCAATTGGGGGAGTGGGAGGCCTCCTACTCTAGGTGGAAGGCCATCGATTCAAAATTCTTGGTCCCCTTGCTCCCTTGAAGGTGATCTTGGGTGGATTCCCTTCCTGGATTCCTTGGAGATGTCCTTAGGTGGATATCCTCATTTTTCATCCATGTTTTTTGGTGCTGGCTGGGCTGGAGTGCGAGGTCTTCTTTGATGCGGATCAGTAGTTCTTATTTGGTGGTGGTTTATCCTCTACTTGTTGATGCATGAGGTGGTTTGGTGGGCCTTTTCTCCATGTTTTTGGGTGGTCTTTGGGAGGAGACCAGACACTTTTCTACCATGGAGGGTTTTTCTAGACAATCTCCTAGTCTAGAAGCGATGGAAAAGGGTAGTGTGGCCTGTGTTATCTTTTTATGAGGTGTTTAGTGGAACTATATCTCTATGGCTATTTCTGGTCCTGGTTGGGGGACAATGAGCTTTCTCATTGCCCATGGATAAGGGATTTCGAAGATCACCTTTTAGTTTGGCAACCTTGTGCCTTTTTCTGTTTGGCATGGAAGCCTTTGTGATCCTTTCTTTGTGGATTTTATTTTTTCTCGGTCGGGAGAGACCTCATACTTTAATGAAGGTTGCATTTGAGAGGTTATTTGTTGGCTTCTCGGACATGCCCTTGGGTGGTCGAAGGTCTCTATTTCATCTAAAGTGGATTCTACCCTTTGAACTCTATTTCTTGTAGTTTTTAAGGTATTGGTTGGGGACCAGGTGCTTCCACATTGACTGTAAGGGAAGTTTTAGGGTTGGTTTCTAGATCAAATATTTAAAGGGACCTTGATATATGGTGGTGGTGCTATTTTGCATCTTCCACATTGTTATTCACAACTAAATCTTTTGCCAAATTTTCTTGCTTTATGTTCTGGCAGATGGTCCTACAAAATGTTGTTCTAGTGGATGGTCCTATATAATGCTATTCTGGTAGATGGTCTCATGGATTGTTGTTTGCTCGATGGGATTTCCATGTTTACGAGGTTTTCTCCTGGGTGGGAAAACCCATTTCAAATATTTTGGGTTCGGGGAGACCTATCTTCGTGGATGTGAGATTTTCTCCTGGGTGGAAAAATCCTTTTCAAACTATTGTGTGCAATGAGGCTTGCCTTCGTGGTTGTGTTCCTCGGGCAAGACAACCTGTTTTAAATTTCAAGTGGTACAAATATTTCTTGATTTTTTAGGATTTTTGAGGTTTTCTCCTTGGCGGAAAAAATCTTTTCAAATAGTTGTGTGCGGAGAGGCTTGTCCCCATGGTAGTGAAGCTTTTTATGAGTAGGAAAGCCTATTTCAAATTTCGTGTGGCATAAGTTTTTCCTGGTTTGTTGGGAAACCTATTTTTTTATTTTTGTTTCTATCTAGAGATGATTTCGAGGAGATCATCTCTGGTTTTCAAGGCCTTCTATGGAGATAATATCCTTTTTCTTGTTTACCTTGGGGAGCTTGTTTCATTTGTATTTCCTCTTTGTAAAAGGTTCGGGGACCCTTTTAAAACCCCTTCTTTCAACCTATCAAAAAAATATGGAGATAGAGGATCTCCTTATCTAAGGCCTCTCTTGGATTTAAAATATTATGTTACCAACCCATTGACCAACACTGAATAAGAAACTGTAGAGATACAAGATTTAATCCATCTAACCCATTTCTTCTCGAATCTAAACTTTTCAATAAATTGCAAAAAAAATCTCATTTAACCCTATCATAGGCTTTAATCATATCAACTTTTAAGATCATTGCTTTATCTTTTCTTGAATTTTTTGAATGTATAACTTCATGAGCTACTATGATTCTATCCAGAATTTGTTTCCCTTTCACAAATCCTCCTTGCTCTTATGAAATATAATCTTAATCGATTCACCATCACTTTGGAGATAATCTTAAATGCCATATTACATAGGCTTATGGGTCTAAAAGAATCAAATAATTCAACATCCTTCTTTTTTAGAATTAGGGTAAGATATGTTGCATTTATTTTATAACATATGTATTATTTTACCCTATACTGTTCCACTACCAACAATAAGGAATCCTTCACTATATCCAAATTATGTTGGTAAAAATCTACAAAGATCCCATTTGGACCCGAGGGTTTATCCTTATCAAAAGAGAAAAGAGCTAAATGAACTTCTTCTAGAGTAATAGGTTTCATCAGTTTTCTATTGTATTCATTCATTATAACTGAAGGTACATCTTGAAGAAATTTATCATTAAGAACTTCAGTCTCTTATTATTCTAGAATATTCTGATAAAAAGACTGCCTCTTTTTTAATTTTACTCCGATCTTCAATCCAAATCCCTTCTATTCATTTAATTCTACTAATTCTGGATGTTGATCTTTGTACTATGACCATCCTATGAAAAACTTTGTATTTTTATTTCCTTCTTTTAACCAAGTTTGTCTTGATTTTAATCTCCAAAATTTCTCTTCCTTACTCAAAATATTATGATATTCACTAAGCAACTCCCTTTCCTCTGAGCTTGAATTATTATGATCACTTTTTTGGAATTTTTAAAGTTTATCTTTTAGTTCTTTCTTCTCAAAAATATTTCCAAAAGTGTTCTTGTTCCATTATTTTAATCTAGATGTCATAGATTTAATTTGTTTTGGAAGAGCATACAACCCACCATTTCCTAAAGAATTCCATGTTTGTGCTATCATATCAAAAAATTTAGGATGGTCTTCCCACATCTACTCATATTTGAAATATGATATTTTTGAATTCACTTACCACCATTTTAACTCGTATTGGCTAGTGATCTGAACCAATCCTTGTTAAGGAAATAATTTTAGCACAAGTTCCTTCATCTAGCCAATGATTTGAGAGTAAGAATTGTCTAATTTTTTTAGCTATTAGGTTCTGGCCTCTCCTTTTGGTCCATGTATAGTTGCCCTCTTCAAACTCAACCTCCCATAAATTATTGTTTTGTGATAAAAGCTAAGAAATATCTCATACTTTGGGTTAATTTTCTAATTCTCCCAATTTTTTCATCTAGCTTGGTTATGGCATTAAAATATCCTATGATCATGAATCAATTTTCTTAGTTTTTACTTATCATAAAGGCTTCAATCCCACTCCAAAATTCTAATCTACCTCACTAGGTTGTAGGTCCATAGACATTGATAAGGATGAAACAAATATTTGCAAAGTAGAAAGCGACTAAAGAGGCTATCCAATGCCTAGTTTTATGAATGGTTAAACATAAGGTTTTAGAAGGATTCCAACAAGTTAGAATTCTCCCTGCAACTCCTTTAGAATCCATACAATCCCATTCACATATTATCTATACTACTTTTATAATTTTTGAAACTTCTTCTTTTGTCATTTTAGTTTCTTGGATACAAATAATATCAGGCTTATTACTTAAACATAGGTCCCTGATACACCTATGCTTTGAGGGGGTATTAGCACCCCTTATATTCCATGAGATGATAATCATATCTCGTTAGGGACTATTGGTCCCGCCTGTGTATTACCAATATAATTTTGTTTTTTGGTAAAGAGAAGTTCAACCAACTTAGTTTGCGTTCCTTTCTCTATGTTTGCTCTTGCTTGATAATTTGAGGGTTTTCTCTTTTAGCCTTACCTATATCACAAGTAGGTCTTGTTATTCTATTCCTTAATATTCTTTCACAATAATTTTCATCATATTTATCCTCTCCTGGCTCTACTACAGAAGATTTTGACTTGTCCTACTAATTTTTTGGTATTTCCTTATTAATGGTAGAGGTATTAACTTCTAAAACTACATTTTCTTTACCAATTGTTTCTCCTGAATGGTGCATGGTACTTCAAGAGAGTTTAAAATTTTATGAGAAATATTCCTTAGGTTCATCGAGAATGTTCTTTCTTAAAGAAGGATCATACTAAATAGATGATTTCTTATTAATATGTTGAACTTGTTTACTGTGTCCAAGTTTTGATCTACTTTTTATTCATAGGTTAAAGTCTTAAAAGAGTTGGTATTTCTTCCAATATCTTTCCTTATTGATCTCCATTATTTATTTTCTTTCATTTTTCTAGATCTATTTTTTGGAAGTTGAAAATCATCTTCATCCATAACCATTTGTAAGTTTCTCTTACGATTTTCTACATATGATTTTGTTGGGCTCTTCTTAGGGCATGATCTCTCAATATGCCCAACCTCATGATATCTTCTAAATATAAAATATATATTTTCATAATCTATAATTTGGATCCACATATTATCCCTATACTTAAGAATGATTAATTCTGGTAAAGATTTACTTATATCAATCATGACCAATATCCGAGCATAAATAGCCAAAAATCCATCTTTCATAGTATCTACAATCTCAAGGGATTATCCTAGAGTGTTGCCTATTGCCTTGAAGGTATCTATTTCCCAGAATTCATTGGGCAATCCAAAAATCCTAACCCATATTGGTACTAGATATAAATTTACATTTTTAGGTAAAAAAACTTCATACCAGCAGGTAAGGAACAATCCTGCTCTTCCCATAAACCAAGGACCCCATTTTAGATTTTTTTCTCTTTCTTTCCTAGAACAAAAAATGGCTAGGAATAAACCTTTGGAAAGAAAGGATATAATCACTCCTAGAGACTTCCAACTCCTACAATCCATTTTCTCAAGGCTGAAGCCCCTGACCAATACCCATTAAATTTACCAAAAATTGCCTTATATTGGAGCAATGAGGATCTCTCTAAGGTGCACTCACTAACCTCTACCACTAGAGATGATTCTAATAATTTAACTATAAATTGGTCCATGGAAAGAAAACTAAAACTCAAAATCTATTAAAATTTATTAGAATATCCTATAGCAAATATAATATTTGATAAAAATTATATTAATTGGCATGCAAAATTTTCTAAGATAAAGAAGGAAAAAATTCTGTCCATATAGAATGTATGACCTCATTGAAGCCCTAGCCCTTCATAGGTCTTCCCATCATCTAAACCCTAGCTGACAAATATTTACAATTTTATTTTTCATGACTTAAAAAATTGTCACTGCCCTTGTTTCAAATGGTTGACTTCATAGGGTCGTATCTCCCTCAATATTACCATTTAACCAATTAAAAAAGGATCTATAGATTTTTCTTGTTGATATTAATAATTTGTTTTAAATTACTTGTAAATATTCTAAACTTACAAGTTAATATTTGTAAAGCTAAGAGGAATAAGTCAAGGTTTCAATCTTAAAAGTTACCATTTATAAAACTACAAGGACTACTAGATCTGAGGGTGATATTTATGGTAATACATGGATCGAGTTTCCATAAACATAAGGTTGGGTATACCCACATTGCATATCCAAAACTACCCTTATATTTTTATAAGCATTTTTCTAATGTCAAAAAATTAATATTTTAGATTGTTAAACTAAGCTCAAGTGGTTGAAACATCTTCCTAAAAAGCTCATGTTCAAGCCTCGACAAGTAGAGGGTCATAGCATGTGCTTATTGGATATGCTTGACCCAAGTGTGTTATCTTGGCCTCACTATAATCTAAAATCCATGGGATCCCATTTTTAAAATAAGCATATATATTATTTTGATTAAATAATAAAATTATGAAGTTAATATTGGAATATGTATAATTTGTCCTTATTAGCCAAGGTTGAAAGTGTATGATATAATTATTATATGAACCTACATGGAATAATTATCTATGTACTTTATTATGATTTGATGTAACTAGCCCTAATAACATTGGTTGAACCATTGTTATGGTTAACCTTCACTAAATTTATGCAATACCTAATATATAATAGGAAAGGGTTTAGTAACTTGTAATTAACCCATATGGCTTATGCTCACATAAGTTATGTAATTTATTTTTAGATTTGGTTAGTGTGAGAAACCCCTATGACTGATGCTTAGGTCTGGGTATCACCATCCCACCATGACATATCATAAGGGAGAGATATGAGATTATCAATATGAAATTTAACACACAACCACATACCACTGTTTGAACCTGAAGTAGGGGAAAAATGGTGCACCTAAGAATGCTAAACAATATGCATCTATATCTGGTATTAATGAAGCATTACAAAAGGACAAATTCAAGCAACCATGGAAGCCAAATAAGTGCAAGAAAATGGTGTTTCTCTTTATTTCATTTGGTAAATCAGAACAATGGTTACATAGATGTCCCCTTGAGGGCTCTTAGTTTGATACAATTGTTTACAAAAATGGGTGCCCAAGGATCAAGTCCTTTCAAACAAGCTCGTGTGCACTTCCAATGTTCTTCCTCGTACCCACAATTGAGGTGGGTGAACCTATGATGCCGCCACTTTGTTCTTCACTATTCTGATCTTGTATTCCTTCCTCATGCACTGTAAAACCTGCACCTACACACAAGGAAACCAGATTTGTTAAATAGCAAGTGCGTAGAATGTGAAACATGCAAAAGCCATACATGCAACTATAAGCTAGAAAGTGTAAATATGCAATGCGCCTATCTAAAACAACTCCAAATGATCTGAAATTGTAGAGATATGTAAAATAGATGATTTTGGGAAGATCTAATTAAAAAAAGAACAGAAATTGCATCCGATGGCATGGCGCATTCGTAGTTTACCTACAAAGCCTGCAAAACCCAAAACAAGCAATTTTTGGACCAAAACACCTCCAAATCAAATGAAACTTGGAAAGTATACATAAAATGAGATTTTAAGAGGACCCATATGAGTGGATTAGCAAAATAAGTCACAATTTCATGTGCATCTTCAGATGGTCCCCGAAAGCCTACAAAACACTAAAAATGCAATATCTCACTCAATATAACTCCAAATTGCATGAAATTTGGACAGGAGGTTCATATGCTACCCTAGAATATGCCTAAAAAAAAATAGTAAAAAAATAATGCACATATATGCCACCATACCTGGGTAGGACGGTGGTGACTATCACATAATGGGGACCATCCTAGGGTGGGACGACCACCAATTCTACCCTTATTTTACCACCAATTCCTCTATGAATTGGTCAAGAAACTTCTCAATAGTGTTGTCATCAAATTTGGTGGTGAAATTCACTCAGATGATTTAGTTTTGCAAACAAATTGCACCTCCTGGATCACTCGCAAACCTCCTTCGCTAGGTAGAGATTTCAAGGGAAAAAGGCACAAAAAGGTGAGGGGAAATCTTGGCAGCACTTCGTTGCTATGTCTCAAAACTCCTCTCTATATTTTGTGTGGAAAATGGATCCACTTTATAGCCAAAGGAGGCCTTTGGGCAAATGGGCATGCAAGGGCATGCAGGGCAAGAGGTGCCACTTGTCTAAAACTGAGCATGCATTGGAGGGGGAAGAGAATCTCCCATTTTGGCCTCCATTCTATAGCATGTCATAAGGATTCTATGCCCTTAGGTCTTGCATGCTCACATAGGTGGGATAAATGGTAGTTTTTGGGTGCCATTTGTCCAAATTTGACTTTTTGGGAGTCAAACCTTGTGGTCGTCCCACCCAGGGATGACCGCTTTGCCACCATCCCTGGGTGGGATGACCATGAACTGTGATCATCCCAGGGTGGGATGGTCATGCCTATGTGGCCCAAAACCTCCCAAAAGTGGGGTAGAGCCTTCCAAGAGTGGTTAGGACCACTATTAAACCTCTGAGGGTTGCCCAAGGGGGCCATATGATGTCAATTAGTCAATGCTTTCGATCGCCTAATCGGATTGACATGATTTTAGTGTCTATAGATGCCCCTTTTTGAGATGCATTGTGTGCAACACAGCACTGAGAAAAAATAGATGACTAAAATGTTGAATTATTAGGGTTATTCAATAACCTAACCAACTTTAGATGCCCCAATCATGGAAAGAGCATGCATTCTTGAATCCTTGCTTCTGACGAGCTAAGGAACTTGCTTCAAGTACAACCTTTCATGTCAGGTTGACTTGATCTTGGACATTATTCATTCATGAAAATATGATTCTATAATGCCAAGCATTTATTTAATTGAAATTTGTGCTTGTTTGCTGCCCCAAGCAGGGGCATGATTATCTTTGTCAATGATTCATTGAACGAACACAATTTGCATGATTGAGTGTTTGATTATTGATTTTGATTATGAAATTATTAAGTATGACTACCCCCTCAAGCGATGAGTCGATGAGGGAATGACCAATGATAAAAGTGATGAGTCACTTGACACATATGACTTTGTTAGGGTTTCCTTCAGTTTGACCCATTGAAAAATGGAGCATTTTTTAGAGGATTTTGGTGACTTTGTTGATGCTTCATGGAAGAAAGGAGTCAAAAACTTCATTCCCATGGGGTGGTCCAGCCACAATGGCCTTATTAGGGATTAAATTAAGGACTTTTCCATTTCTCCATGAGAAATTTAGGTTCATCTTGATGCCTATTGAATTTTGACCAAATTTAAGCTATTTTTGGTGGGTTTTGGACCCTTTTTGGTGCATTTTTGAGTTGTTTTGATGAGATTTTTTGGTGGCCATCCTAGGGTGGGATGGTGGCATATTTTATGACCATCCTAGGGTGGGATGGTCAGCCAATTAGCCACTCATCCCACCCAGGGATGGTCAGGGCCCTAGGAGGGTTATTTAAGCCAAAAATGGGTCATTTGGGCTCATTTGTGCATTTGCAACTTTGTAGTTTGAGAGGTGAGGAGGAGGAGAAAGATTATATGTAGTGGAGTACTACCAAAATAATCCTATAGTCACCATGAGCCAACGTGTAGACTCATCCAATGATGGAGCCGGTGCGAGATGGGTAAGAGTTGAATTTCTTACTGCACTATGCTAGTGTTAAAAGTGGAATTATTGCTTGTTTTTGCTTTTTGGTAGAGCACACTAAATTCTCAATAATTGAACCTAATTAGGGATGCCCTATAATTTTTTATGCTTTTTTTGTGTTTTTATGCAATTTTATTGCTTTTTATATTTTGATTATTTTTGGTGGCCTAAAAGGCCCATTTTGGCCCAATTTGGGGGTCGTCCCTGGGTGGGACGACCAACCTGGGCTGTTTGGTGGCCATCCCTGGGTGGGATAGTCATAGATTTTGGGGCCATACCTGGGTGGGACGGTCACAAACTGGCCTAAAAAGGGGCCTTTTTTGGTCTTTTTGGGTATTTTTGAGTCATTTTGAAGCCTGTTTGATGCTTATTATTGACCAACCTATCTCTGCCAGGTGGTTAAGAGTCGGTATCAAGTTCTGAATCTCTTTGAGACCATGAGAGACTTATTGATAGAGGTATACTAGGAATGGCTTGATGCCATTGGCCTCAAGCATGTGACACGGTTAGAGCCCATGGTGGGCGATCATGCTTATTTGACTACTCTTATTGACTTGTGGGATCCATGCACCAACACCTTCCACCTATTGATAGGGGAGATGATGGTGATGCTTGAGGATGTCTATCAGATATTATGCATTTTGATAGAGGTGTGGTTGATTGTGTCTACTCATCGTGATTAGAGAGAGGTAGTGATGGAGAGGTACTTTGGTAGGGCCATGGAGGAGGTGATAGGGGACTCTCTCAGTGGAGGCATATTGGTGGGGTATTGGTATGAGGCTAGGGTATTGGGTGTTAGGTATATTTTTTGATGATATTGATCTCTAATATGCTACTACCAGACTCATCAGGCACCAAGTTTCCCTGGAACCTTCTGGAGTTAGTGTTTACTCTAGTAGGGTGCACTGTGGAGCAGCCACTAGTGATGGCATGGGGGATGACACTACTAGCATAGTTGTATGATGAGCTGTACGAGATCTACTCTTAGGGGTGGAAGGGCTTGGGATGCAGCTTTCTACTATAGGTGTGGGGGTGGTAACACATAGTTGTGGATCGGCCATAGGGATTGCCTTGGATGTCACGAGCATAGTTGGTAGATCGAGAGATTGGCTATGAGATCCTATGGTAGTGGGCTTAGGAGGTAGGATAGATTAATCACCTCATCAGTGATGTGGACCATTATGCATAGTATTTTTTAGGACTTAGAGTAGTAGATGTGATTTGGAGACCTTACAGGGATTTCCCAACATGGTTTGATGTTGAGGTGTAACTCCATAGGGTGAGGTGAGGTAGATGGTTGGTTGGTTGACATGGGATAGAGTGGGAGTACTTCCCTTATGCTTGAGTTCTATGGTAGTTTGGGTTATGATGGGGTTTCCTAGTGAGCTATGGTCTATCGATATCATGGGGATGAGAGGACATTGAGGTGGTCTATAGTGGAGGTGGTTGGGGAGGATGTAGATCCTGTAGTAGATATTCTAGACTTGGATGATGTTAGGACTATAGAGGAGTATGACTCCTGGTGGGTGATGCACTAGTGGTGGGGGGAGGGACCACTAGGGGGAGATGTAGTAGGGGTAATAGTGGAGGCTCAGTAGGATGCTCCTAAGGAGGGCTAGGGAGAGGTAGGTGAGTGGCATGGGCTTCATCACATGGTAGATGAGTAGGTGGACCTCCTAGACTTAGGAGATCAGGATGACTTTGGGGATGATGATATTGGGGATCAGGGAGTGTAGGTATAGTAGGTCATATGGGGTGACATAGATATAGAGTTATAGGAGGAGCTGATCAGGGTCAGGTAGGAGAGATATCTCCTTTGGACATAGGTACAGGATGCCTAGGTAGAGATAGCAGCTCTACAGGCATAGTTGAGATCTCGGAGCCCTAGTCGGGAGGGACCTAGCAGTGGGGAGATGACCAAGCTATGGGAGGAGGTGGTATAACTCTAGGGCTTAGTGGATACCTACTAGGTGTGATGTCGATAGGAGTAGGCCTATACTTATGAGTTGGAGGATGAGATAGTGCACCTTAGGGGGTGCATACTAGCCCATCCATTTGCTAGTGGGTCACACTAGAGTCGGTGGAGTGGTACAGGATAGTCTTCGATGAGGATGGAGGCACCTGGCTATGTACAAAGGATGGATAAGGTAGGTGGTAGTAGGTCTAGGAGTTCTTGGTGAGATTCAACTGAGGGTAGGGGTGAGAGTCATAGTACCGGTCCTGCATGACCATGGTTATTGAGACTCTGATGGCTCTTTTTGGTATTTTGGATTTTTGGTAGTGTGAGGTCGGAGGACCCACTTTATTGTAGCCTACAGGATTATGATGTATCTTTTTATCCCATACATATATATATATATGAGATTTTCTATGTTTATCATCATGTGTTTCTTATTGCTTTATGAGATGTATGCAATGTATTTATTTGCTTTATGATATGATGATGGATGTTTATCATGTATGCATATGTTGTAATGTGATTTGATTTGATGATATGTATATGCATGGATGCATAATGAGATGGATGATTTATTGATCTAGATGATGAAATGTGGATACTATATGACATACTATGTTAGCACCATAGACTGTATAGAATTCATCAATTCATTTGTAATGTTGTCATGAGACTATGTAATGGATTTGTGATAAAATGGTATGAAATGGAATGAATAGTAAAATGTTATAGAATGTCCTTGAGGTTTTCATGAGACTCAAACACTCTAGTCAACTGATCAAAAGTTATATACTAACCATGCAAGACTTTTTGACAAGGTATGAATCAGCTAGGATGACCCAGATACTCAATATCCCTGTGTGTGCAAGTGAGTTCATTTTTGTAATACACATAAGATTACCCTAATGCCAAATAGGATTGATGTAGCCCATCTGTACTGAAGATCACCCTATGAGTATCATGATCCTAGGTTTTGTACGTAGTTGGATTAGACCACTAGGTAGTATAGGCTACCAAAAGCTAGCTCATCCACATGCAAACATTGGTTTGTACACACGCAAGATGCTAATGTGATAGACATATCATCATGTGTAAGGATACCACCATTGCCAGGTAGGCTTGATGCCACCTAACCTATAATGAGGATCACCTAATGGTTTGTCAAATGCTGAGAATTCTAAGGATTCAAGTTCAATACTCCCTTTTTTTTCTTTTATTTGATTTTAGGGATACTTGCTCATACTTAGTGATGAAAATCACTATTTATTTTGTATTTTGTTTTCTTTGAGCAAGGGATTTGGGGAGTGGTGAAAACCACTATTTATTTTGCTTTTGATTTTTGCTTTTTGGGATTTTGCTTATTGATAGTGGTGAAAACCACTATTTATTTTGGGGAATTGGGTAAGGAGGAGCTTGTCCTTTTGTCAATTCTCAGCATTCTTGAACCATTCACATAGGGGGATGAGCAAGATAAAATTTTCACTTAAGGTAACCTAGACCACTTTGTAGGTTTCATATTTCCTTGTGCAAAACTTGGATTTATTAGTGTGAAAATGTGTTGGGATTTTGATGTATACAAGGTACAATCTAAGCAAGACTCTACCTCCTAAAAATCAGGATAGCTTTCTACAAAATTTGAAAAGAAAACTAGAGATGGTTGAGTGACCAAAAACCCTAATGACATTCTAGAACAAATGGCTAGGTGAAGGGAATGGACACAAATATGAAAAGTGGGAAATGTAGGTGGAAATGATAAGTGAAATATGAAATGATGTGAATGATAACTTGAACAACATTGATTTTGAATGATGACTAGTTTACAGTCTTAGTGCTAGACATGTATGAGCAACTCTAAAATGCAAAGTGTAATGATGAGTATGCCTAATGCAAGTGATGATATAATGCAATGGTATGCAATGTGATGTAATGCAATATTTTTGTATTTTTGATGTTTTGATGATGTTTTTGGATTTTTATTGATATATATGTATATACATGTTGACCAATGGGCTTAGTGGATGCCATTGGGGCTTTTTGGGTGACCAAAGGGCTTATAGATGCCTTTGGGGCATTTTGGGTTGACCTAGATGGTCGTAGATTGCCTAGGAGCATTTTGGGTTGACCAAGTGGTTTGTAGATACCCTTGGAGCATTTTGGGGTGACCTAGATGGTCATAGACTACCTAGGAGCATTTTGGGTTGACCAAGTGGTATGTAGATACCCTTGGAGCATTTTGGGGTGACCTAGATGGTCATAGACTACCTAGGAGTATTTTGGGTTGACCAAGTGGTTGTAGATACCCTTGGAGAATTTTGGGGTGACCTAGATGGTCATAGACTACCTAGGAGCATTTTGGGTTGACAAGGTGCTAGGAGATTTTGGGTTGACAAGTGGTATGTAGATACCCTTGGAGCATTTTGGGGTGACCTAGATGGTCATAGATTACCTAGGAGCATTTTGGGTTGACCAAGTGGTATGTAGATACCCTTGGAGCATTTTGGGGTGACCTAGATGGTCATAGACTACCTAGGAGTATTTTGGGTTGACCAAGTGTAGATACCTTGGAGCATTTTTGGGTGACCTAGATGGTCGTAGATACCTAGGAGTATTTTGGGTTGACCAAGTGGTTTGTAGATATCCTTGGAGCATTTTGGGGTGACCTAGATGGTCATAGACTACCTAGGAGCATTTTGGGTTGACCAAGCGGTATGTAGATACCCTTGGAGCATTTTGGGGTGACCTAGATGGTCATAGACCACCTAGGAGTATTTTGGGTTGACCAAGCGGTATGTAGATACCCTTGGAGCATTTTGGGGTGACCTAGATGGTCATAGACTACCTAGGAGCATTTTGGGTTGACCAAGCGGTATGTAGATACCCTTGGAGCATTTTGGGGTGGGCCACAACACTCTAGGCATGGAAAGGCCATAGATGAAGGATGTTCAAGGGTTTAGGATCCTTGATTCCTTCAAGGGAGGCTAGGCGGTAAGTTTTGGGTCTGATCTGACTAGTGATGATGAAAGGACCTAACTAGTTTATCGTAAACTTGTCTCGTAGATGGGGTGGCAAATTAGAATTTTGTTGGTTCTCTTTCAGAATGAGGTCACCAACTTGAAAGTCTCTATGATGGACTTTCATGTTATAAGCTCTCTTAAGTCACTCTTGATAAACATGCAAGTGCTCGAGAGCATTGATGCATCGTTCATCAAGCAATGTAAGTTGGTCTAAGTGAGCCTACCATGCGGTATCATCATCGATGAACTCTTGCATGGATATGTATAATGATGGGATTTTTACCATACACTAGTGAAAATGGAGTGGCCCTAATGGGCATCCGAATACTAGTGCGGTAGGCCCATAGAGCAAGGGGTATTTGCGTGTGCCAATCGATGTGATTTTCTTTAACTATTTTCTTCAGAATGGCAATCAATATTTTGTTTGATGCCTCTGCTTGCCCATTTTCTTATGGATAATAGGGCATCAAAAAGCTATGCTGGATATTATACTTTACTATCAAAGCACGCACATATTTGTTCTTGAATGATGTCCCATTATCAAAAATTATCTTGGATGGAATACCAAAATGACAAATGATATTGTGCAATATGAACTCCGCTATGCGGGGTCCTGTCATAGTGGTAAGGGGAATTGCTTCCACCCATTTTGTGAAATACTCGGTAGTCATAATGATGAACGTGTGATGGCCTGAGGAGGTAGGTGAGATTTTCTCGATTAAATCAAACCCCCATTGCGAGAATGACCAAGCTGATTGAATCGGTTGTAAGGCCTGAGAAGGTACGTGTGTCAAGTTAGCATGGTGTTGACACTTTACACACTTCTTAACATAAGTACAACAATATTGCTCTAAGGTTGGCCAATAATAGCCCATGTGAAGAATGCACTTTATGATAGCCATGCCATTGAAATGGCCACCACATGTACCATCGTGTGCTTGGGCGATTGCCCAAACTGACTCTTGATGCTCTAAGCAATGAAGGAGGATACCTTCATAGCTTCGATGATACAAAATATCTCCTAGCAAGACATACTTTGCCACTTTTTGTTTAAATGTCCTTTTGGTGGCATGCGACAACCTAGAAGGGAGATTACCAAGCTTTAGGTAATCCTTGATTTGGGTAGACCAATCCTATTGTGAGGAAGCCTCGATTGCATGAATTGCCTGTCCCTTTTGAAGTTCATCCCGAGTGAATGCTGATTGGGAAAGAACTTGTAAGAATAGCATTGTACTACTATCAAAAGGGGTTTGAGGGAATAGAGTCCCCCAAGCGGCATGATTCAAGCACTCATGAATTTGTGAGAACCTATCTTGATGAGGTTCAATCTGAATCAAGTGGACTTCTAGCGTGGATTGAGTGTTCTCATGCTCAACCATAGATTGCGATAACATTTTGACCTGAATGGTTGTCATATCATCCATAGGGTTCTATGGGATCAAGAACCCGAGGGAGGCCATTGTATCAACAAAATGATTGGATGATCAAGGGAATGCCTCGATGTCATACCATTCAAAATTTACTAGGAGTTTATCCAAAAGGGATTTATAGGCTTGCATAACTATACACTTGCATTGGAAAATCCCTTTGACCTAGTTTACGATGAGCAAGGAGTCACTAAAAATGTTGAGCTTGGTTATTTTCATGGCGATAGCCATTTGAAGACCTATGAGCAAGGCTTCGTACTCGACATTGTTGTTGGTGCATGGGAAATCAAGTTTGAATGATAGGGGTATAGGAGCCCCTTGAGGTGTGAAAAACATAATCCCTGCACCACCCCCTTGCTCACACTTGGAGCCATCAAAGAATAGAGTCATATCGGCCTGTGACTTAGGCTCGTCAGAATCAGGTGATTCTGATATTTGGAAGACTCCATCATCGGGAAGCTCCATGCTAAGAGGTTGCTCATCCTAGAGAGGAGCCTCTGCGAGTTGATCGATGATGACCTGACCCTTAATTGATTTTTTTCTAATAAATTCTAGGTCAAACTCCATCAACAACATGATCCATTTTTTCGTGCGACTATTGTGATAAGTATGACTCATCATGTATCACAATGGATTCTCTTTTGATACAACATACATGGTATGACTAAGCATGTAATGGTGTAGCTTCTTGGTGGTGAAAACCATCGCTAGGCATAACTTCTCAATGTATGCATACTTGATTTCATAGCTGACCAAGGTGCGGCTAAGATAGTAAGTAGCCTGTTCCTTATGCAATTCATTGTTCTGGGCTAACATGGCACCCAATGCAATCTCAGTGGTTGAGATGTATAAGCGAAATGACACTCCTAGTCTAGGTGGAGCCAATATTGGTGGTGAAGCTAGATATTGTTTTATTGCATCAAAGGTAGCTTGACACTCATCATCCCAATGGAATGTGACCCCCTTATGTAATAGCTTGTTCATGGGTCGACATTTGTCCGACAATTGTGCTATGAAGCACTTGATGGACGTGACCTTACCCTGCAGGCTTTGGAGTTGCTTAATGGTAGTTGGGGGAGGCATCTCAAGGATTACCTTGACCTTGTTGGGGTCCACTTTGATGCCTCTCTTAGAGATTATAAATCCCAAGAGCTTTCCAGATGTGATGTCAAAGATGCACTTCTTGGGGTTCAGTCTCACATTATGCTCAATAAGGTGATCGAGGACTTTGCGCAAGACATCGAGATGCTCATGGCATAATAATGATTTGGCCAGTAAGTCATCCATGTAATCTTCCAAAATATTATGCATGTAATCATGGAAGATGTATGTCATGGCATGTTGGTAGGTAGCACCAATATTTTTAAGGCCAAAAGGCATGACCTTATAGCAAAATGTCCCCCAAGGCATTGTGAACGCCATTTTGAGCTGGTCTTCTGGATTGATACAAATCTGGTTGTATCTAGAGAAACCATCCATGAGGGATAACATTTCGTGGCCCACTGTGGCATCTACCAAGGCATCAATGCTTGACAAAGGAAAATCATCCTTAGGACTCACTTTGTTTAGGTCTCGAAAGTTGGTGCAAATGTGAATCCTCCCATCGAGATTCTTGATGGGAACCATGTTGGACAACCATGGTGGATAGTCTATTGATATGATGAACTTGGCATCCAACAACTTTTGTAGCTCATATTTAACCATTAAGGCTACTTTCAGATGCATATTTCTTAGCTTTTTCTTAATCGGCTTGGCCTTGGGGTCAAGCATCAGATTATGCATGACTAGATTTGGATCTAGTCCTAGCATGTCTTTGTAGGACCATGCAAAAGCCTCCTTCTTCTCTATGAGAAGGGCTATGTAATCGGCTTGCTCTTTGGGGATAAGCTTTCCCCTAACTTGATATATTAAGGATTCTCAAGATCTAAGCTGATATCTTTGTCAATCATTGGCTCGATTGACATATGCGACCCCTCCTCCAATTGGTGGGGAGTAGGGATCAGGTGAATGTCATCTGCTGGGTTTAGATCATCAATTGGAACCTCAAGTTCCTCCTCAGCATGGAAGACATCATGAGTAGGCCTTGGAGAGAAATGAAATGGTTGTAGCATCTCATCACAAGGCTAGTACTCAGAAGGTGATGGGGGAGAATCTCCTTGATCAAAGTCAATTGCCCCCAAGTCGAGGTGTAATGGCTTCAATGGGTTATTCGGATCTCGCAGGGGCTCAAAAAGGTCTATGGAAATCATGTTTATGGATGGATGATTTCCCCTAGGTGGTTGGTGGTGTCTAGTGACATCAGGATGTCGCAAGACTTAAGGAGGTGGTTGTGGTAGAGGTGGAATGATCGGAGGTGGTCGATGTGGTTGTGGGTGGACTTGCCCTTCTATAGGGAGGAACTAGCACTAGATAGGGTCATTCAAGGGGAACATATATAGATAACCCTCATGCTCATCATCCAATGGGACAATCCATGCATACTCAACATGCAGACTAGAAGAGCCTATGGATGCCACTTCATAATCTGACTCATCGTTAGATGTCCACTCATAGGGAGACCCCTGATCTTCTTCCTCACTATCATGTGGAAGGGTATGCAAAATTTCACCTCTCTCATAAGATCGGTTGACCTCGCAAGGTATCTCTTGATTACCCATGGGTGTGGGGAAATAGTCTCCCAGTGAATAGACTCGACTAGGTTTGGCGCAGGGATCATGTGCAAGCTCATCCCTAAAGTCTAGAGTCATGCACTCTAGACTATCCATGAGGATGTCGAGGGGCATAGGCTTGTTGTGTCCCAAACCAAACTTGTCATAAGGCATTTGATACTATGGTTGGTAAGGAACTTGGGTGCCTTGCTCATACAAGCCCAACCTATAACCGTACCAATTATAGAGGTGAAGATACCTCATGGTGAAGTTAGGGTTGGACATGTAGTTGATGTCCTCGAAAAAGGGCTCTTCATCCTCTTCCTATTATTGATAAGGCTCGATGCCATAGTCGAGACCCCCATAGATGAAATTTGTCTAATTAGGGGGAAGGCCAAGAGGCACGATAGTGCCTATGGGAAGATGAGGTCGACCCATATCTTGCACCAACTCAATGGTAGGGGTGGCTGTGACATTCCTAACCATGTACTCTCCTAAACTGGTGGTAGCTAGGTGCACTATGACTTGTGGCTATGGAGAAGGAGGAGATGGGAGCGAGGCTTGAATTGATTCAATGTTTACCTCATGAGGTAGCTCCTCATCTACTGGGCTAGGAATCTCGCTTGTGGAGATGGTGGATATGGTTGGAGGGATCTCATCAATAGGCCTCTTCCCCATGTCCCTCGATGGAGGATTCACCGATGATGAAGGTATATCTGGGGGTGCTGAAGATGAGGATGGTATGGCATGAGATGATGATGGATTGAATGAAGGTGATGGTGATGGAGTCAGACCTTGGCTGGATTCATTCGGTTGAAAATCTAGATGGGTGGATGATAAGGTTGACTCAGGGATCTACTGCACCATGTTGTAGTACTTGAAGGGTTCTAGGTTCGTAGAGATGACATGAACTTGCCCTTCATAGGTGTATTTTAGGCACTGGTGAGTGATGGAAGGGACACACTTCATGTCCTTGATCCATGGTCTACCCAACAAGATATTGTATGCCATCTCACCCTCCAAGATGTGGCACAGTGTCGGTATGGTATTTTGCCCTACCTGGATGGGTAGGACTATCGTACCAACTATTGAGCATATGGCATCATTAAATGCTCGAAGGGTGTAGGTAGACATGACAATATGGGATACTGGGAGCTCTAGATGCTTGAGAGCTATTGTAGTGATTATGTTGCTAGAAGAGCCAGTGTCTATCAACACTCTCTTGTATGGTGTTCCATTTACACATGTGATGATGTGCAAGGGAGGATCCACCATATCATTTGGAACCAATTTAAGCTCATCTTCTCAAAAGGTAATCATCGGTTTCGTACATTTTTGAACATGCCCCATAAAATTATTGAAGGAGTTAGACTCCTAGGGCTATAGCTCGATTGCCTTAAGGATCTCCATTAGAGCTTCTCTATGAGGTGGAGATTGTTGAATGAGCTCATAGATGGAGAGTCAAGTAGATGTCATTCTCAGGCTCTGAGCGAGCTTGCTCTTAATTGTGACCATAGGTCGAGGTGGGAGGCTCGGCACTAGAGGCGGTAGAGGTTGCGACATTGAAGGAACATCACTTTGAGCCATAGGTGGTGTGACTGGACTTGGGTACCACCTATTCCTTATTACAATGCTGATCATGCCGACATACCCTTGCTTAGGGGGTGCATGATGAACCTCATTTACCTAGGGCACTAGCTTGGCCTGCTCCACATGGGTAGGCAATGGGTCTTTAAAAATACCCATCTGTTGGTTGTTTGGTGTGATAGGGTTGTCTACCTAAAGGGCATTCCTATCGATCATGTCTTGCACCAAATGTTTGAACTTATAGCACATTTGCATGTCATGCCCATTTTGCCTATGAAACTTACAGTATAGGTCTTCTCGATACCCTTTGGGCTTCGGTGCATTTGGGTTGATAGGTCGACTCTCAGGTAGATTGATTGAGTTAGCTGCCAAGAGGTGCTCAAACAAAGAGTCCATAGACTCTACAATGGGCGTGAACTATCACTTGGGGTGACGCTATTGATTTTTCCCTTGATTATTTTGGTTGTCCTTGTTATAGTTCCCAGGTGTGGCCTGATAATTAGGCTTTTGAGGTGGCGCGGGTTGCACTAGCCCTAGGATGCTAATGGCAACCTGATTGACTACTACTGGCTTAGGCTGCATTGGGCTATTCTTAGCATTCTTGTTCCACTCCTTCTTGTGAGGCTTCACAATTTCTCCCTCTTGAATCTTGATGTCTTCAATTGTTCTAGCTTGTGCTAGGGCATCTTCAAGAGTCAGATATTGTTGCAATTGCAACAACAAGGAGATCAGATTTAGGTAGCTCTTGGAAAACATCTGAGTCAACTCCAACATGGGGAGTAGATATGGCAGCTTGGTGAGCAATGCTCACCACCTATTACCATAATTTGCTATTGACTCATCATCATATTATTTCAACCCAATGAGATCAACCAACATCACCTTCCTCTTGGTATTGAAGGTGAAGCATTCTAGGAATGCATCTATAAGTTGATCCAAATTGTGGATGCTATGCTTTGGGAGTTGGGTAAACCACTCTATGGCTGGGCCAAAGAGGGTAGTCATGAATATCTACAAAAGCAAAGCATCATTATCTTGGATGCCAAAGCATTGGCTCAGGAATTTGGTAACATGCTCCTGCGCATCTTCTTCTCCCTTAAAGGTAGCCAACTGAGGCATCTTAAACTACTCTGGATAGGAAGGGGCAGGCACCGAAGGATGAAGGGGCTGATTGCATAGCTAGTGCAAAGTGGGCTTTTGAGATCCAGACCCAGAGGTCTTGTTCTCTACTAACTCTAAGTGCTCTAGAAGTACCTTATATGCATCAGAGGATTTGATCTCCTCTTCTTTGCTCTTATCCTATGGTGGAGGGTGAGGATCCTCAGGCCTATTTTGGGGTGGTGGCATGTCACCCCCCTACCTTGGTAAGGCATTTCCAAATATTCTACCTCTAGCTCATGCTCAGTGTAAGCCCCATAGGGCATCTCTTGAGCCGGTCTATAGAGAGGGGTAGCTGCCTGCTATGGGTGCCCTATGTTTGGCCTGGGAGGCAAGTCCCGATCTGGCCTAGGAGGTCATAGAGGTAACATTGGATAAGGCCTAGGAGACCTATATCGAATGAGAGTGGGTTGCCTCGGATGGACTTCCTATCTATATGTTCTAGGGGTAGGGACCCTCTCATGTAAAGTTTTTTGGAATAGCTCGTTGGTCTGTCGTTCGATTCTTTCTTTCTCAAGTTGATGCAAGCAATCTAGTTGCTCTTTGTCTCATCGAAGCTGCTTGAACTATGCTTGGTATTTCGTATATCTTGCAACCACTTGATTGATTTATTCCATTGTGTGAGGCCTAGGAGGTCTAGGAGTCTCACCCTGAGGTCGACCTCATTCAAGATAATATATGATATTCATCATGTGCTTCCCTCGATCGAGGGTAGTCACATTTACTTGAGGTTTGGGCCTAGGCATATGCTCATTATACTCAGTAGGTGTAGAGGCACATCATGCTTGCAAAATACACTACTCTTGAGGATAATTGGGGATTTCCTCATGCCTTCCTTCATGGATGAGGAAGGGAAGGGAAAATTTTGCTCACCCTGAGCGATGGGTATTATACTCATCCTATTGTCTAGGCTACTAGACCCTATCAAGGTGATGTAGAGGTAAAGTCATGCTCTGTCCCATAAGAAGTTACTTTAGATCTATCAGGCACGTGAATGCGTAGCACTGATCTATCTATTTAAGCCTCAGTGCATTGTTGCCTTTCATCAAGGAAGGCATGTGATGTGTCTACATACCGAGAACACTCTCTCGGATAAGGTCCACCACCCATAGGGGTGTCCCACATAGGGCTCCCAAGTAGGTGTTGTTCTTGTCCCGTTGTTCTGGGACTTGGGTGAGTGGAGGCCCACCAAGGAGGTATGACCAAGTCCTTGGGGCTAAAGCAGAGATGACTCATGTCTCCTAGTCCACTCTCCATAGCTTCCACCCATGATTGGGCTTGGCTATGGGTGCACACCATTGTGAATCTCTAGCAAATCCTAGATGATTATCTCCTTTACAAATTCTTAATGAAGCAGCACACAAGAAAGAAAACACTCAATAAAACAAGTGATTATCTCTTTTAAGTTTTAGATGTGATTCCCTAAGCTATTTTGTGTGTTTTGTTAGAGTTACCACTATGGTAAATCTATTATTACCTCATTTGGTTAGTATTTCCTACCCTAGGTTAGTTTCTATCCTAAGTTAGTAGTTTCGCTAACTATTGTTAGCGTAGTATATTATTGTTAGTAGATTAGTGTTAGTTGTTACCTATCTTCATGGTAACGCCTTAGGCTATTCCTAGCCTAAACTTTGTATAAATTAATTATCATTTAATTGATTGCAGCTTGCTCATCCAAGTTGGTATCAGAGCAATCGATCGACAGACGGCCCGCAGCAAACCGCAGCAATCCGTGGCATGGTCTTCGAGGGCCCTATTGGCCCTCAGGACCTGCACGGATCCCGAGGCGGGCCCTTGCCACGAGGTCGCACTCCCGTCGCAGACCTGACAACATTCTACTACTGTCAGGCCTGACAGGCCGACCGCGACCGCTGGCACAGATCCGACGATCGAAGTCAGCGAGGGCGTGACAACCCTCCGACTCTGGCGACCGCCATCGGTGGCCGTGGTGAGGCGGCCCACAGGACAGTCAGACCTGACAACAGTGCTGTCAGGCCTGACAGGCCGACCGGCGACCGCGATCGACGGCTACTTTTGCTGGCCCCCGTGGGTCTAGCGCACAGCTGGGAGGGCAGGTGCGCCCTCCCAGGCGGAGTCAGGACCCAAACCCGAGGGCAGGAGCGCCCTCGGGTCTGACCGACTCTGACAGGGGGACATTCCTGTCAGAGGTCCTAAACCTGGACACGACCGGATTGGACCGGTCAGCGAGGGCAGGTGCGCCCTCCGTCGGATCCAATTTTTGACAAACTCGACGACTGCCACCTGGACTGATTACCGACCTGGACACGACTCTCGAGGTAGGGGCTGACGTGGCGACAGGCGGACAGCTAACCTACGTGACACACTTTTCGAGGACATTGACGTGGCAGTGGCCGGGACCGGACATGTGGCGGACTGCCACTAGACAAGACCTAGACGACGCGGACACATGGCGAACTGCCACTGGACAAGACCCAGACGACGCGGACACGTGGCGAACTGCCACTGGACAAGACCCAGACGACGCGGACGCGACACGTGGCAGACTAGCCACGTGTCACTGGACTGACGTGGGTGACACGTGGCGGACTACCACGTGTCACCCGACTAGACCGACCGCGACAAAAAAATGCAAAGACGGAGACTGCCCGCAGGCAGTCATTAATGAAAGGGCTTTTCAGCCCTTTCATACCCCTCTGCGATCCCTCACGCGGGCAATGTGGGATAAATCCCACATTTTTTCCCCGCCCGCGCGAGGGGTGAAGGGAAAGGGAAAATACTCCCTTCCCTTCACGTCGGGCCAGCTAGCCCGACTGGCGGGGGAGGTCCAGCGCCTTAGCGCTGCCCGACGGGAGGTCGGGAGTTCGACTCCCGTCGGGCTCCGAAGGTAAACTTTTTTTATTTTTTATTTCTTTTAGTATTTTTTTTAATTCTTATTCTTAATTTAATAATATTTTTTTTGTTTCTTTTTTTTAATCATTTTTTTATTAAAAATGGTTTTTTTTAAAAAAAAAGGAGACTCAAAATATTATTTTATTAAGTTAATTTAAAAAAAAAAATTTACTAAATTAAATATATTATAATAGAAATTTTTTTAATACCTTAGGACTATTTTTCTGATTCTGTTTCTGGTTTAAAGATAGCACTGGGAGTGCTAAAATTGCTAAAACGGTTTTGTAGAGGGAAAATACATGTGTCCCTTGGGCAACAACACCACCTTCTCTCTCTCTCTCTCTTTTTAGGCTTCATAAATAGCATAAGTATTTTGTTTGAAGACCTTACAATAAGGGGTGCTTGTACCTCTTTTAGGCTTCATAAATAGCAAAATCTAGGTGTTTGAAGTACTTGTAACTAGAGGAGAGACTTTTTGTGATGTAAAATTGTCTAGGAGGCAATATTTGTAAAATCCTTCTCAACACTCTTGAGTTGCATATTTTTTTGCAATTGAGGGGGGATATCCATTGCTTTTCTTCACTAATTTTTTTAAATAGGGAAGATGACTTATAAGGGTGCATTTTCGGCTTTGACCGACACCTTAGTCACACTTCCTTCAGAAATTAATTACACTATGTTTTTGCAACAAGAAGGGGGGAACTTATAAGGGTGCATTTTCGGCAGTTTCCGACACCTTAGCTACCTTATCTTTTGCAAATTCATATTGTAGATAAATGAACCTTGTATGAAGTGATCTATTCTACTACACCTAGCGATTGCAGCGGCTGGTTACCCATGCAAATTTGGTTGGATGATGTGATTACCATAAGGACATTTGTTGGCGTGAAGACAAAATGAGGAATGACCCATCTTTTGCTTAGGAGCAGCCAGAGCACTGTGACAGAGCAAAGAACCAATAGATCAACATCGTTTTTCACTGTATTGGGGCAGTTATATACTTTACCCAAATATTGTTGTATAGGGGATATGTATGTATTACCCAAATAATGTAATAAGGGGGGATGTTAGAGTTACCATTCTATGGTAAATCTATTATTACCTCATTTGGTTAGTATTTCCTACCCTAGGTTAGTTTCTATCCTAAGTTAGTAGTTTCGCTAACAACTATTGTTAGCGTAGTATATTATTGTTAGTAGATTAGTGTTAGTTGTTACCTATCTTCATGGTAACGCCTTAGGCTATTCCTAGCCTAAACTTTGTATAAATTAATTATCATTTAATTGATTGCAGCTTGCTCATCTAAGTTGGTATCAGAGCGGACAGCTAACCTACGTGACACACTTTTCGAGGACGTTGACGTGGCAGTGGCCGGGACCGAACACATGGCGGACTGCCACTGGACAAGACCTAGACGATGCAGACACGTGGTGGACTACCACTGGACAAGACCCAGATGATGCGGACACGTGGCGGACTGCCACTGGACAAGACCCAGACGACGCGGACGCGACACGTGGCAGACTAGCCACGTGTCACTGGACTGACGTGGATGACACGTGGCGGACTACCACGTGTCACCCGACTGGACTGACCGTCCTGCGGGCCGCCTCACCGCGGCCTCCGGTGGCGATCGCCGAAGTCGGAGGGCTGTCACGCCCTCGCTGACTCTGATCGCCGGATCTGTGCCGACGGTCGCGGTCGGCCTGTCAGGCCTGACAGCAGCAGAATGCTGTCAGGTCTGTGACGGGAGCGCGACCTCATGGCAAGGGCCCACCTCGGGATCCATGCAGGTCCTGAGGGCCAGCAGGGCCCTCGAAGACCGTGCCACGGATTGCTGTGGGTTACTGCGGGCCGTCTGTCGATCGATTGCTCTAATACCAACTTAGATGAGTAAGCTGCAATCAATTACATGATAATTAATTTATACAAAGTTTAGGCTAGGAATAGCCTAAGGCGTTACCATTAAGATAGGTAACAACTAACACTAATCTACTAACAATAATATACTACGCTAACAATAGTTGTTAGCGAAACTACTAACTTAGGATAGAAACTAACCTAGGGTAGGAAATACTAACCAAATGAGGTAATAATAGATTTACCATAGTGGTAACTCTAACATGTTTTAGATGTGTTTTTTATAAAGAAGACCTCATATCATGTGTTTTGAATTTTTTTGGATAATAATATTGTGTTTAATTAGATTTTATATGTATGCTCATAGCTCGACAATCGACAATGAAAGTCACAGTCACGTAAACCCACCAAAGTATGGAAATGAAACCCATACTCGGTCAGGGAGCATAGGTCCTGCTAGTCCTCACCCAGTACTCACTTGGTTAGCATTATACCCTTCGAAGAGAAGTACATGCAAATTTTCCAAGCTATGTTAGATATTGGAGCTGGCCTTGGCAAAGAACAAGGGTTCGTGGGAGTTGAGGCAATGGGTGGAGATGAAAGCCACCATGACTGACCTCTATTAGTGGTTGGTGATGAAACCCAACTCACTAGCATTCAAGTGGAACGTGGTGTGTGGTTCTTTTTAAGCCCAAATAAAGTAAAAAATGAAGCATTTGGTGATCTTTCACTAAATGCAAAGAAATGATGTTTTACTTTCAAAAAAAGATAGATAAAAAGTAACCTAGAAAATGCAAAACCCTAAATGAGAACCTACCCATTGGGTAGGCTACAAGCAGGTAAACCATAGAGATGCATTTCTCCTTAGTTACTTTCTAGTTTTTATTAATATTTTTGTTGTTTTATCATTTATATAAAAGGAAATCTAACATATACTTTTCAAGCAATCAAAAGAAGCAAGAAAAACCATATTTCAATAGTTTTGAACAATAGAAATGAAAACAGAGGGTTTTTATACCTACCTCAATGGCCTATAAGCCTATTGTTTCTATATTTTGGAGCATAAAAGCTCCTATTTTGTGATTGTCCCAGGGTGGGACAGTGGCCAGCTTGATGGCCATTCCAGGGTGGGACAATCAGTAGTCCAGAGGTCGTTTCAGGCCAATAAGGCCAGTGCCTACAACAAAAAGCAAGCAAAAATAGGGTTAAACCTTCAATAAAAGCAATAGGGATAGGGTCCCACCATGATCACCACTAAAGTAGGGGAAAAACGGTGCACCTAAGAATGCTAAACAATATGCATCTATGTCCGTATTAATAAAGCATTACAAAAGGACATATTTATGCAACCATAGAAGCCAAGTGCAATAAAAGGTGTTTCCATTTATTTCACTTGGTAAACCAAAAAAATGGTTATTTAGATGTCCCCTTGAGGTCTTTTAGCGTGATACAAATTTTTTACAAAATTATGGGTGCCCAAGGATCAAGTCCTTTCAAACAAGCTCGTGTGCACTTCTAATGTTCTTCCTCATACCCATAATTGAGGTGGGCGAGCCTATGATACCGATAATTTTTTCTTCACTGTTATGATATTGTATTCCTTCCTCCTACACTGTAAGACCTGCACCTACACACAAGGAAACCGAATTTGTCAAATATCAAGTGCGTAGAATATGAAACATACAAAAGCCATGCATGCGACTATAAAATAGAAAGTGTAAATATGCATTGCACCTATCTAAAACAACTCCAAATGATCTGAAATTGTAGAGATATGTAAAATAGATGATTTTGGTAAGATATAACCACAAAAATAATAGAAATTACATTCGATGGTGTGGCACATTTGCAGTTTACCTACAAAGCCTACAAAAACCAAAACAAGTAATGTTTGGACCAAAAAACATCCAAATTAAACTTGGACATTATGCATAAAATATGATTTTAAGAGAACCCATATTAGTGTATTAGAAAAATTAGTCATAGATCTATGTGCATCTTTAGATGGTCCCTCAAATCCTGCAAAACACTAAAAATGCAATATCTTGCTCAAGATAACTTCAAATTGCATGAAATTTGAACAGGAGGTCCATATCTACTCTAGAATATGCCTAAAAAATAAAAGTAAATAAATCATACAGAGATATGCCACTGTCCCTGGGTAGGACGGTGGTGACTGTCACAGAATGGGGACCGTCTTGGGGTGGGATGACCACCAATTTTACCCTTATTTTACCATCAATTCCTCTATTAATTGGTTAAGGAACTTCTCAATGGTATTGTAGTAAAATTTGGTGGTGAAATTCACTCAGATGGTTTGGTTTTATAAGCAGTTTGCACCTCCTAGATCACTCACAAACCTCCTTCACTAGGTAGATATTTCAAGGGAAAAAGGTAGAAAAAGATGAGGGGAAATCTTGGCAGCACTTCATTGCTATGTCTCAAAACTCCTCTATATCTCTTGTGTGGAAAATGGATCCACTTTATAGCCAAATGAGGCCTTTGGGAAATTGGGCATGCAGGGCAAGAGGTGCCACTTGTCTAAAACTAAGCATGCATTGGAAGGGGAAGAGAATATCCCATTTTGACCTCCATTTTGCAGCATGCCATAAGGATTTTGTGCCCTTAGGTCGTACATGCTCACATAGGCAAGATAAATAGCAGTTTTTGGGTGCCATTTGTCCAAATTTGACTTTTTGGGAGTCAAACCTTGTGGCCGTCCCACCCAGGGATGACCACTTTGCCACCATCCCTAGGTTGGACGACCATGAACTGTGATCATCCCACGGTAACGGTCATACCTATGGGGCCTAAAACTCCCAAAAGTGGAGTAAAGCCTTCCAAGAGTGGTTAGGACCACTATTAAACCTCTGAGGGTTGCCCAAGGGGGCCATATGGTGTCACTTAGTCAATGCTTTCAGTCGCCTAATCGAATTGACCTAATTTCAGTGTCTAAAGACCTTGGAACTTCCAAAGAAGAGCCAAATCCCGAACCATTGCGCTATCCCATAGGACAATACATTATGTAATTATTAATATCTCAACAAATAAATTTATTATATCAATGTGATTCTATGAGTACCTAGGGCACCCTGCTATTCTTTTATTTTATTTTTTGTCATATTTTCTTGCATAATATTTGAGTGGATGTATTGCTTTTGATTATTTTTTATAGTATTATGAAGTATCATAGTATATTATATGCTATTTTTTTGGGGGGGTTAATTACAATAAAAAACTAAATGATAACTTTTAAAGGTTAAAATCACATATTTTTTTCTTGAAAAATATATTAAAAATAAGGCCATATGATGGTTATACTTTTCGTTTGATTGTGAAAGACCTAAAACAAAACATCTACATTTACATTTGATAAAGGAGAATTCCTAGTTGTAACATGGTGATATTTATTATATTATATTGTTAGATTATGAAAGATTTGAAATAAATTAATTTTATTGTGTAATTTTGTTTTGCAAGAAACTTAGTCTAATAATATTAATAGTCTTATCAAACTAGGAATTGACCTAATATAAACTTCATATAACATCAAATAATATCAATCAATCACAAACATTTTTTTATCTATATTATTTTATTATGTTTAATAGAGATAAAGTTGATAAAAGTTTTACTCATAAATATTTACTTCAACTTTAACTGAAACACATTTATGTAAACATTTTAATCGATGAACGAGAGTGAGTGCATACAGGGAGCAAGGCTCATATTTTCTTATTTCATACCTTTGAAGAAGAGTAAAGAGTGAGTGTGAGTAAAGAGGGAACATCATATTTTGTTATTCTATATCTTTGGGAAAATTCAATAGATTAAGGATTTTTATGAGAAAAATTTAGAAGGAAAGTCATTTTTAAAAGCTTCTTATGCAATTATTCTAACATCAAATGTTTTCTTACCATGAAGAAAACCACCTTTTTCCTTTAGCAAAACAAAATATTGAATGTTTGACAACATATTTTCCATAAATTTTTGATATTATCATATAAATCACTTTATAAAGGCTTATTGGATAAAAATTATGAAAACATATCTCACCTTTATTGGGATTAAATATAATAAAGGTGGCATTGATCTCAGTTATTATAGAATTATTTTTCTAGCCTATTTAAACACAACCAAAAACTTACACTTCAACATATCCCAATTTTTTTGAAAGAATGTTGTAGAAAATCCATCAAGGTCAGGTGTTTTATGAGGGTGGAAAGATAAATATGCATCTTATAGTTCCTCCAAGGAGATATTTTGATGCAGGAGCATTTGCTTGAGAAACCAGAAGGCCAACTGCCCAAAGGCCTTTATGAAACTGTCTAGTGGTAGTTAGAAAGCAATTGTTTCTCAGGCCTTTAAAAGGGGTTCGAGAGGTGAAGGAGAGCAAAGGAGAAGTGAAAGAGAGAAGAAGAAAGGAGAATAAATAAAATAAAGGGAAGAGAAAGGAGGAGTGAGAAAAGGGGAAAGAAATTATTTATGATAAGAAATTAAGTTGATTTACATAAAATATATTTTTGCTAGGTGATGTAATTGTGAATTACAATAATAATTAAAATAATATTGTGCCCATAAAAAAATATCCTTGAGCTATATTTTGATGTTGCTTGAATTGGTAATACATTTTGATTGATTCTTGTTTTTAAACATTGCTATTGGAGTCATCGTTTTATAGAGAAGTAGGTTATGGTGTGTCATCCCTAGTGAATAAAATCCCATATAAGAAAATAATCCTTGTTGTCCTGTCGACTAAAGAAAATTATTGTCAAGGAAAATTTATCATCTAGGAATATTTATTACCATAAAGTACATGCCATCAAGAAGTGTTGTCTAATACATACCATTAGGAAATTACATGCCATTAGGGTAGTGCATGTCATAAGGGAAGTATTATCTAGTACATGTCATCAGGGAAGTGTTGTCTAGTGTGTACCATTAGGGAAGTATGGTCTACTGTGTGCCATCAAGGAAGTGTCATATAGTGCATACTAGCAGAAAACTATCATCTAGTGCATGCTATTAGGGAAGTGCATGCCATCTAGTACACATCATTAGGGAAGTATTGACATGTTGGCGATTTGTGCTACTTTCAAAGGTCATCCTTCTATAGATACCCTTAAACTACTTACATCATTTGGTATTAGAGTGAGGTTACACTCAAGAGTTTGCAAATTGTGTTGAAAAAATATGACACAACGTGGAAGAGGAAGATCTTGAGGACCCTGATCCATAGATATAGCTAAAATTTTAAGAGGAATTACTTCTCAACTTGATGCAATTAAAATTATTCAAAGTAAGGGCATTCAAATAGAAGACATGAGTGGAAGTGAAGAAGAAGAAGGTGGTCAATAAGAATCTCACAATGAAGAGCGAGAGGAAGAACCAGAGGAATGATTAATCTAGAATTGTTTTTAACAAGAGTAGGAAGCCAAAGATAGAAATCCCATCATATAATGGAAGTTTGAATCTCAAGGATCTCATAGAGTGGATTACAAAGACATAAATATTTTGATTTTGAATTGATTGAAGATCCTAAGAAGGTGAAGTTAATTTGTATGAAACTAATATAGGAATCCAAAGATAGAAACCCATCATATAATGGAAGTTTCGATCTTGAGGAACTCATAGAGTGGATTATAAAGATAGAGAAATATTTTAATTTCAAATCGATTGAAGACCATAAGAAGGTGAAGTTTATGTGTAAGAAACTAAAGGGACATGCATCCTTATAGTGGGATCATGTACAAATAAAAAGATAAATAAAATAAAATAAAAGATTAAGACATGGGATAAAATGGTTACCAAATTGATAGCCAAATTCCTTCCATCAAATTACCAAATCGGTATTTTTAAAAAATTGCATAATCTAAGACAAAAAGAGATGAGTGTAAAGGATTATATTGAAGAATTTTGTAGGCTTACAATTCAAGTTGGACATGTAGAAGATGACAAAGAAAAGGTTTCAAAGTATATTAATGGAATACAATTGTCCATATAAGATGAAGCTAGTATGATGAAAAAATAATGGTAGAAGTCTACTAGTACACCTTAAAGGTAGAAGAGAAGTTGTTACGAAGGCAACAAAATAATTAAAGAGGAAGAGGAAGGTTCCCATGAGGATGGGGATAAATAAACAATGGAAGAGAAAAACAAAAATAGGAAGGAGAAGCTAGTACTTCTCATAATGAATTTAGCTAGAACACCAAAGGAGGTGGAGACTCTTCATGAGAAAGATATGGTTTTTATAGAGGAAGGGGTAGATGTTTTCCTAAAATGTGTTATAGATGTGGAGAAGTTGGTCATCGATAATTTGAATGTCCAACAACGCACCATAGTAGAAATAAAGTAAAGGAGGTTAGGAATCATATTGCACATATAGAAAAAGAAAGTTTAATTTCCCTAAACTACATGGAGGAACCAAAACAAGGATAATTCCTTATGATGAAAAGGGTATTGTTGAAACCAGCAAAGGAGGTGCATGAACCTAAGCAAAGAAGGAACCTGTTTAGGACAATTTGAAAATTGGGAGGCAAATATTACATGGTGATTATGGACAATGAAAGCAAAGATAATTTAGTGTCAACAGAGATGGTACAAAAACTTGGTTTGAAGAAAAAATAATATTTAAGTCCTTACAAAGTTTCATAGTTACAAAATGGGCATCAAATTTTGTTAACCAAACAATGTATGATGAACTTTTAAATTGGTTATTATAAGGATGCAATTCCATGTGATATTATGACAATGGATGCATGTCATATTTTTTTGGGGAGACCATAAAAATTTGATAGAAAAGTAGCACATGATGGTAGAATGAATACTTATTTAATTATCAAGATTGAAAAAAATTATGCATTAAGTCCATTTAAAGACAAAGAAAAAGAAGTGTAGTAGTTCTAAAGCTTGCATAATCTCTAGAAAATAATTCTTGAAGGAGATGAAGAAAGGGGATGAATGTTTTGCTTTCATTACTAAACCTATAGAAGATGGAACAAAAAATAAGATGGCCGATATACCATACAAAGTGAGGGATTTATTGGAATAATATGCTGCTATTATTTCAAAAGAATTACTTGATGGGTTACCACCTGTGAGAAGCATTAGTCATCAAATAGAATTCATATCTGAAGCAAGTTTTCCAAACAAGGTAACCTATAAGATGATACCCATGGAGAATGAAGAGATAAAGAGACAAGTCCAAGAGCTATTGGACAAGAAATTGATCAAGGAGAGCTTGAACCCATATGAAGTACCAACTATACTAGCATTTAATAAAGGAGGAGAATGGTGCATGTGCACATAATCATAAGCAATCAATAATATTACAATAAAATATAGGTTTCCATTACCTCATATGGATGACTTGATGGATTGTTTGAGTAGAACAATATACTTCACAAAGATTGCTTTGAAGAGTGGTTATCATCAAATTAGAATCAGATAAGGTTATGAGTGGAAGATTGAATTTAAAACCAAAGAAATATTGTACAAATGGTTGGTTATGCCATTTGGGTTTATGAATGCACCTAAAATTTTTATGAGATTTATGAATGAGGTCTTGAAGACTTTTCTTGGTAAGTTTTTGGTGGTTTACTTGGATGATATTTTGGTGTTTATCAAGATAAAGGAAGAACTCCTAATGCATATAGGGTTAGTTTTGCAAACGTTGGAGGAAACATTACTAATAAATATGAAAAAATATAGTTTTATGAAGAAGGATTTTGTATACTTGGGTTTCATCATATCCAAGGATGGTCTACATATGAATCCATAAAAGGTAATATCATACCCCACCCTAGAAGGATATTTTGGCTGATAGACTATGTGTTTATGCATGATTAATGGATGTATAGTTTTAAATGCTTAAATTATTGTTGCATTAGCTATAATGTTTTATCTTGAAGAATTTGGTACTGCTAATGTTTGTCAATGTGCAGTACCAGGTACATCTTGTAGGAAACCAAGATAGTTTACCATTAATCAATGAATGATTAAATATATAGCATAGGCTATAGTTAGCCCATAATAAGTGAAACTCAAATAACAATAATGAGCCCTAAATAATGTACGCTAACAAGATGCTAACAACTATTGTTAGCATAACTAACCTAGGGTAGAAATTAATTACCAAATGAGGTAATAGTAGATTTACTATAGTAACTCTAACATCCCCCCTTATTACATTATTTGGGTAATGAAATATCTACTAGCTATGCTAACATCCCCCCATACAACAATATTTGGGTAAAGTATATAACTACCCCAATATAGTGAAGAAGAAGAAGAGAAATGAAAGAATGGTGGCTCGTGCTTTGTCTTCGGCTCTAGCTCTGGCTCATGGCTCTAGCTCTGACTCTAAGTGTACCTCTGGATTTGTACCTCTGGTTCTATATCTAGATCTACCTATGAATCTGCCTCTGGATAATTACCTCTGGATCTGCTTGTAGATTTGCCTTTGGAAATTTATCTCTAGGTCTGTCCTTAGGTCTGTCTGGTATCTCTAGGACTACCACTCGGTCTGTCATTGGATTTGCCTCGGGGTCTACCATAGGTTTTACCTTTTTAGTAGAATCCATACAACATTTCTTTCATCATGGTCCATTGTGTGAGATCTGTCCATCCACAATCAATATGAACCTTGTTGGGCATTTTTAGTTTGTACCAACAACTTGAAGAAGAATGCTTCATACATCCATATGAATCACAAGGATGTAATCTCCAACACTTAGCTGTAACATGTCCTGCCTTTCTATAGTGACTACAACAATGTTTTTTAGGATATGGAGGAGATTTAGGTTTTACAAACATGGAATTACTGGTACTTGCATGTACAGTATAACCAAGGCCTTCATTATTTGCCTTGACATTTAGCATTATAGGAGTTTTAATGCCTTGTTCCTGTTTACCTAATATCTCACCATTGAATCCCATTTTCTTCATCATTTTAGAACCAAATCCTTTGGTGTGTTTTTCAAAACACCCAATTTCATCACCTTCATCTATGCTTTTAACAATAATGCATTTGTTGCTATTGATGAGATTATGGAGTTCATTTTTAGGAGGTTTAGTTTTTAAGTCACTAGTGTCACAAGAAAAATTTGCTATTGTGATGAGATCACCTATGCTACAACTGATATCTACCATAGAAGGTAGGAGGTTGCTTGTATCACAACAAGCATTGGCCATCATGGGCTCAAGGTCACATGTGTCACAACAAGCATTCGCCACCATGGGATGAAGGTCACTTGTATCACTACAAGCATCAACCATTAGGGGTTTGACCTCTGTTTCTTCACTAAAGTCCCTGTACACTTTGCGTTAGGCAATATCAAGAGAAATAAATTATATGTAGACTGCCTTTATGACGCTTATAGGAATTTGAGCATCATTCTTCTGAAGGTCTTCAGAATATTTGAGAATGGATTTTACACCACTGCATAGTGTAGAATATTTTTCATCCTCATAAAAATCCATTCCTTCCATATCTGGTGGAAAGTAAGGACCTTTAACTGATTTTTCAACAACATCAGTTTGTTTAGGGGCTTGCTTTTTCTTTGATCTGCCCATTTTTAAGGTGTCGGTCTCTACCAAAAATGCACCTTTTACAATGAATTTTGCAAAAATAATCTGACTAAGGTGTCGGTCACTACCGAAAATGCACCCTTATAAGTCTTCCTCCCTTGTTTTTGCAAAATTATATCTCTCATGTTTGCAAGATAGGAGATGGTGGAGAGAAAAAAATTATCCCCCCCATTTTAGTGTAGAAAAATGAAACAATGAAGTCTCAAAAGGCTCTTACAAAGCTTACCTCGTAGGTAGATTAGCACAATTTGTCACCAAAAAATTCTTGCCCCTCTTTTCTTTGCAAAGGTATTTTAATTTTTAATTTCAAAGTTGAAAAAAATAAATTATTTCTAATGAATCAATATCATAGTTTAATTAAATATAATTTTCTTAAAAATAATTTAAGAAAAAATATAAATATTTAATTAAACTAAATATAAAACATTAAAAATAAAATTAATTAATCAAACTTAAAAAAAAGTTCCTTATACCCAAGTGTTGTAGGTGAGTTGGAGAGGAGAGGGCAATCCTCCAAGGGAGGTCCCAGGTTCAAATCTCCATCCTACCAAAAAGCTGAATTGGGTATCCAAAATCCAATTGATAATGTTGGTGCGGGCAGGGTCGGGTGTGACTCCCGAGTGAATTTGATGGTGTAGAACCCCCTGTTCGTGGTCTCTCAGACCAAGGTGGCTCTGCAAGGGGTTTTTTACTTTAAAAAAAAATCTCCTTATGCAAGTCGGTGGGACTTGAACCCATGACCTATTGGCCAAATGCTCCTTTAGCAGGGGCCTCCAACCGACCAGTCTAGCTCACTGGATGGAATGGAAGGAGCTAGAGCATGTATTTGAGAAGGTGCCATGCGTGAAGTGCCTGCAATGGGTAGCACGTCCCCTTGCCTGCCACCAACGGTGGTCGTATTTGATGGCGGTGGTGCTTCTCTCAGGTGACACTCTCCTTCATGACGATGGTGGCCCAATGCCCTCTCAATGAGTGGATCTTATGCAACCCAAAGGTGATTGGATCTAATAATGAAGCTATGCTATGGAAGAGTCCAAAAAACACTGATTCATTGATGCCCTCAATGTTGTTTCAGTCTAAAACCAGGTGTACTAAATGACAAAGTGATGACTGCATTCTAATCGGGGGATATGGTAGATCCTTGGATATGTCAGCCAGGAGACAGTGCTGCATATACGCTATGAATGAGAGGTTTACTATGAGAATCTATGATCCATCTACAAATCTGGATTTCATATTTATGCCGCCCTATCCACTTTTTTTAGATTATAGGAAAAACAATCTTCACTCAACAAACATCAACGCACAGTCATTTTGATTTGTGCAATCCTTATGGATGCATCTGGATTGGTATACTCTGTAAATACTGGTCGTGGGGAAGCAACAAACTATCCCACACATCACCAAATGTTAGAGAAATGGATATCTATTTTATAAAACTCCAAAACAACACAATGCTTAACCAAAAAGATCACCAGATTTTGTTGCATTAGGTAAAAAATGCTCATTGAGCGCTGTCACGATATCCATAAATTGACTTTCCAGTGCTCGCCAATGTTTGCAACTCAACACCTCCTCAGACGCATAGTAGGTGATGATCATGTCCACTATGATTGCATCTTGGTCTACAACTGCGTCTTGATCAACGATTTGACAGAGTGGGTTACATGATGAAATGGTTTGAAAACATGCGCGTCTCACCTCATTTCATATCACACAACTCTACCTCCTTTATGCTAAAACACACAAGATTTCTGCATCCATTTGTCGTTGTGATATCCAGATCTATGATGTGTGTTTGTGCTCACTGTATGGATTTGCACACCACCCTTCAGATCTATGAATAATCCTACTGGGCTTCTGCAAAATTCAACAAACCATCGCTTGCTTTTCCTACATGAAACCTGATAAAACTACTATTTTTGTTTTGTAGTGCAGTTACAAATTGTGATCACAAATCTTGCGTGTGGCTTTTGCAGGTTAAAGGGAATAATCCCACATGTACAATGGGCAAAAACAATGAAGGGTTTATAAGGACAAACCCTCACAAAAGACAATGTTTACCTTCAGGTAGACTATACTACCCGTGTCATTGCTTTAGACAAGCAGTCTTCCCATCGTGTGGCAAAGTTTTGTCCACGTCTCCTAGGTCTAGGTGTCTAGGATAGTTTGATAGGTCCACATGTTACTTAGGTCAGCATAGGGGTCCTTCCTGCTGCGTCCATGACTTCCATATCCATAGTTTGCCCTCGCATCCTCATCGGGGCCAAGCTAGCGATTTAGTCATGTAGTCTGAGGGCCCCACCTACCTAAGTGTCTAGGTCTAGGCTCCATGTCCATCAGTCACCATGTCATCCGTGGTAGGTTTCCCACATAGGCTAGGTGTTGCATGTGCTTTGTGGTCCCGTCTAGGTCATGGTCTTGTCAAATTATGTAGTCTCGTCAGATCTGACAGGGAAAAAGTGGTTGTCACCTCGTCCAGTCACAGTCCCACCGTGCCTGTATCACTCAGGTCCAGGTAGTCACGTCTAATATCCAAGCCTCCAAATAGGTCCTCCCAGTCAACCCTTAACAGGTCAGATCAGAGGTCAGGTCAGATCAAAACCAGTCGACTCTTAGGCTACAATCAAGCCGAGAGCAACTCGGGTGGCTCTGATACCATGTAGGAAACCAAGATAGTTTACCATTAATCAATGAATGATTAAATATACAACGTAGGCTATAGTTAGCCCATAATAAGCTGAACTCAAATAACAATAATGAGCCCTAAATAATGTACGCTAACAAGATGCTAACAACTATTGTTAGCGTAACTAACCTAGGGTAGAAAGTAATTACCAAATGAGGTAATAGTAGATTTACTATAGTAACTCTAACACATCAATGGGTGGAAGAGGTAGAATCAACCACCAAGGATGGGGTACTTAAAAAGGGAAGTGATGATTAAGATGGATCAGGGTAACATGAATGACTATCCTCATATAAGCATGCATTGTTTCTTTAAGGATAATCATCAACAAGTTGCCCATCTAGATCCGAAGTTGGTAGCCTAGAAACTATCGTAAATCCTTTGACTAAGATGGATGTCTAGGTTGATGGAAAAAATCCCTCTTTATTTGATGCACTTGATTGTTTGCTTTTGTTAAATTATTTGCTGTATGTAAAAATGGTTGACAAGGAAACTCCGTCGAAAAGGGGGGTCAATGGATATAAAGGATCCATACCCTGAATCTGCTTGAATTTACCCTACTAATAATTGATATTAGTAGGGGTATATAGTTAAAATATATAATAACAAATGAATTTTATTATTATATAAAAAGGAAATATTTTATTTAAATAAATAAGTTTTTATTTAAATAAATAGAAATTCATCATTTTTAAATAATAGATGAATTTACCCATGTGCTATAGGTGAGTTGGAGAGGGTGGGCAATCCTCCAAGGGAGGTCCCTGGTTTGAATCTCCATCCTACAATATGCACATTGGGTACCCAAAAACCAGTTGATAATGTTGGTGTGGTAAGGGTCGGGCTCGACTCTCGGGTGATTTTGATGGTGTAGAACCCCTTGGTTGTGGTTTCTCAAACCAAGGCGGCCCCGTAAGGGGTTTTTCGCTAAATTAAAAAAAAATAGATGAATTTATTTAGAATAATTATAATAAATATTATTTTCAAATGACCATTAGAAAATAATTATATGGGTTGTTATAACCATAATGAATATTATTTTCAAAAATAGAATTACTTTTTAAAATAATATTTAGCTTTTATTTAATGTTTGGATTAAAAGCTATTCTTTTATATTTAGTAGAAGAAAGAGTTTCTATTTTATAAAGGTAATGAACTCCTCAACATACATTCTTTTAAAAGCACTTAAAAAAAAAGAAATCTTGGAAAAGAATGCTTCTAGATGAAGCATGGGCGGACGATAATTATATTTACCTTTAAAATGGAAATATCCCCCTGATATCCTGCAAAATGGATAGTTAAGACTTTAAGGCAACACATTTGCATTGATGAGGAAGTTGACTTTGGTAGTAGGGTATATGGATCCACCCCAAGTTAAAAATACTAAGAGGTGTGAATAAAGGGGTTGAATTTTTTGGTTTGGAAAAATAAGGAGAATGAAGTCTCAATAGGCAAAGCAAAGGATTGGAGAATGAATTATGAAGCAATCTGTGAAGAAGAGCTATAACCAGGTTGGACCTTTTGTGTTTATAATATTGTTCAAAAATGAAATGACTGTTTCAATTTCTTTAGAGATATAGCTAGATATCTTGCTTATTGACTGTAATAAATCTCTAAGATTGCTAGGATTAATGATTTACCTTTATTCCATAGATTGATGCTTTATCTTTGGCATTCTACGTCTGTGATGTTGCTCCTCACATTGGAATATAGTCTTGTTTTAACTTAGTTTGAAGCCAGTTATTTTGAACCTGTTGTTATCTTTCGATGTAGTCAGACCTCTCCTTAAACCATAGGTTCGTTCTCTATTAGATGCCCTCTGTCATTGACTGTAACCATGGATGTGATCAATCGAGTCTATTGATCATACCCCCTGCTCTAAATCCTCTTACTCATTGCAACATTGTATTTTACATTATGATTAGTGAATCTTAGGAGTTTTCCTTACACTCAAGTCATAGTTTAAATTAGTGCTCATGTTGCCCTTTATTTAAGTCATGTCTAAGGTTTGTGTGGGTAAAGTGTTCATTTTGAGGAATCACCGCTTCATTGTCGCTCCCCAAATGGTGCGCTCACACTTGGGAGACACAAACAGGAGGTAAGATCTCCCAAATCCCTGTGCTAATATCCCACATGGGATATGTGAGGTGTTGGAAAAGGTTCTAATAGGATTTGGCTCTCTTACCTCTTTGTCCAACCCTGTGGACAATGCTCTTTCTTAGAATCATGTCATCACTTGTGGTTCATTGGTTTATTATTACTGGATGACTATTTGTCTCACCTTTTCCCTATGTTGTTTAACCTAGGCTTGACCAATCAACCACATTCATTGTCACTCTGTGTTGTTAGGCAGATTGAAACCATTTTGCAAGAGGTTATAACATGTTTAATCCTCAACATTTCTTATGTGGCTAAATTATTTAATGGTTTGAGTAAATCAATTATTTTAGTGAAAGAGAACACACACACACACACACACACACATAAAAAAAAGAAAGAACATAGGTTGTTTATATTCGATGAATGTGGTTTTTTTTTAATTAATGGGTTGAGTGAATCAAAATAGCTAATAAAATAATTATGGACAATATTTAATAAAAATAAGATATTGTTTATATTTCAATTATAGACTATAGTATAGCCATTGATTTAATGAAATAATTAGGATTTGAAGATAGATGTATAATTAAATGAAATTTATACATGAAGGAAGTTTATATTTTAGGAAATGAAACTTATAAGAAAGGAGTTTTATATTCTTGTTTTTAGTTGAATAAAAGGTAATTAAAAGGAAATTTTACATTCTTTATTTCCATGGAAAGGGAAATAACTTTAAGAAAAATATTATATTTGGATTGCTTTTTTTAGAGGAAGAGAGGGAGAGTATAATGTTTCCTAAAGTAATTGTTAAATGATTTATTTATGGTTTTTGTATATTAAGTATTTGTTGGCATCCCTGCCACATTGATTTCCTTTGTAAAATTTTGCTATGCAGTAATCTCTTCTTCCCTGAAACTCTGCTTTTTCTTTAGAACATATTCCTTCTTTTCTACGTTTTGCTGTCAAAGTTGTTGGTTGCGATCAAGTAAGCTGTTGAGCAAGGTGTTGCAAGAAGTTTGTCATTGTTGTCAACACAGGCAGTTAGATCCAATGATGCAATGGACAGACAGTGTAGGAGTCATTCAGATGCAGAAGATAGAAAAAATTCGAAGAAAAAGTCAAGTGAGAAAACTGTCGCGATATCGCGACATGTTTTCTGTCGCGATTTCGCGACAAGTCGGAGGAGAGAGAAGGCGCATTCGAAAATGTCACGATTTCACGACAAGTCGGAGGAGAGAGAAGGCATAGTTGAAAATGTCATGATTTCGTGACAAGTCGGAGGAGAGAGAAGGTGCAATCGAAAATGTCATGATTTCGTGACAAGTCAGAGGAGAGAGAAGGCGCAGTTGAAAATGTCACGATTTCATGACAAGTCAGAAGAGAGAGAAGGCGCAAGGCAAACTGTCACGATTTCGTGACATGTCGGAGGCCAAGAAGCTAAGTCGAGTAACTGTAGCGATTTCGCTACATGTTGAATTTTCGCTGGTCGAAGCTGGGAGAAAGTGTTAAGAGAAAAAGATGTAGCGATTTCGCTACGAGTCAAAAGTGCTCAAAACATAGGTGTAGCGATTTCGCTACAAGTTGAAAAAGCACAACTCAAAGGTGTAGCGAGTTCGCTACGTGTCAAATTGCACAAAACAAAGGTGTAGCGATTTCGCTACAAGTTGAAAAAGCACAAACAAGAAGGTGTAGCGATTTCGCTACAAGTCCAAAAATGCACAACGTGAAGGTGTAGCGATTTCGCTACCAGTCAAAAGATCAGAACTCAAAGTTGAAGCAAGTCGAAAGCACAAGGCACAAAGGTGTAGCGATTTCGCTACCGCATGAAGCAAGAATTGTACGGAGGCCGAAAGCATCACGATTTTGTGACAAAGTTGAGGATGACGTCAGCAAAATTGAAAGTGTCACGATTTCATGATAGGGTGAAAGAAAAGCCATGGAAGCCGAAAGCATCATGATTTCATGACAAAGTTGAGGATGACGTCAGAAAAATTGAAAGTGTCATGATTTCGTGATAGGGTGAAAGAAAAGCCGCTGGAAGCCGAAAGCGTCATGATTTCATGACAAGAATGAGGATGACGTAAGCAAAAGTTTGAAGTGTCACGATTTCATGACAAGAACGATGGCAAAGCTACCAAAGGCCAAAATGGTCATGATTTCACGACAGCAAGGATATGAAGGTGTACGGCTACAAAAAGGGTCACGATATCGCGACATGGTTGTGTTTCATGGCAACAGTTACAAAAAGGTGACAGAGGTGGCAGTAGCGGTTGAGGCCGACAAGTTGAATCGAGGCCGACGATTTTTAGGGTTTTGAAGCCGACATTTTCTAGGGTTTTATAGCGGACGTTTTTAGGGTTTTGAAGCTGACATTTGCTAGGGTTTTATAGCGGACGTTTTTAGGGTTGGCAGCCGACAATCACCAGGTTTAAGCAGCCAAAAAATTCTAGGGTTTGAAGTCGACATCATTAGGGTTTGCAGCCGACGTCCTAGGGTTACAGCCGACTATGATTTAAGAATTGTTCTTGAAGATTTCTTCTATAAAAGGAGGGCTAATTGAAGATGGAAGGTGACTTGTGCGAAGATAAGGTGTGTATGCAAAATTTGCAGTGCACAGAGAGTGAGTCGTTTCGATTTGAGCTAAGGCCGAAGCGATATTTCTTTAGTGACGAAGTGAAGAGTGCATATCGAATCTTCGAGAATTAAGAGCGCGATGTGCAGAGGGTGTGTTTCAAGTCCGAAGTAATAATGCATAGACTGTAGAAGTGATCGATCTTCTGATTGCAGCAGAGAGTGCGAAGAAGTACAGAGAAGCGGTCGGATAGTGCGAATCGTGTTGCGTAGAAGCAGCAGAATGCAAAAAAATAGCAGACTGTGAGAAATGAGGTGAAAGTTTTATTCTGTAATCTTTATTATTGTCTTCCAAGTTGTAGCTTGGCACAAGGGGTTGGTGCCTCTTTCCAGTAGGTGCTGGTAAATTAGGAGTCGGTGCTCCATTCTGCCTGAAACAGATAAAGCAAAGGGGTTGGTGCTCCTTCCAGTTGGTGCTGGTAAAAGATATTGTAAAGTTGTAGCTTTGCATTGGCTGGATTTGGATGGTAGTCCAAGCAGTCATTTTGAGGAGTAGCCACATTGGTGAACCTCGTTAAATTACTGTGTTGTGTGTCATGCTTTCTTACTGCATTTTGATATTTCTTTTATCAGTTTAAACTCGTACTGGATTTAAAACTATATGTTTTAGAATTTTTAAAGATCACACTGATTCACCCCCCTCTCAGTGTCATTGTGATTACAACAATTGGTATCATAGCCAAGTACCTAAACAGGCTCAAACAGCTAAGGTGATCTTGGAAGTTACGCAATGGCAAGTGGTGAAGGTTTCTCCTCGAACAAAGCACCATTGTTTGATGGGACTAACTATGCGTTCTGGAAAATTAGAATGCAGACATATCTTAGTGCTTTGGGTTTTGACATCCGGGGTGCAGTAGTTAATGGTTACAAAGCTCCCGCCACCGCTCCAACAGACACTAGTGGTAAAAAGGCATTTGAATATGATTCAAAAGCAAAAAATGCCATCATGTGTGGACTAGTGGACAGTGAGCTAGTCAAGGTCATAAATTGTGAATCAGCAAAAGATATATGGGATAAACTAGAGAACATCCATGAAGGAGATGATAGGATCAAGGAGGCCAAGCTTCAAGCACATCGAGCTCAATACGAATCTTTAAAGATGGACAATGATGAGAACATAGAGACCTTCATGCAAAGAGTCAATGGGATCACCAATTCAATCGGAGGTCTCGACGAAGAATTAACCGATGTTGCTATCGTGAAAAAGGTATTAAGATCGCTCCCTCCTAGATTTGATTCTAAAGTCTCTGCCATAGAAGAAGCCAAAGATCTAAATAGTTTTAGTATGGATGAGATGCATGGTTCTTTGACTGCTTTTGAAATGAGAATAGGAAGGTCTAATCCCACAGACAGAGAAGCAGACTTTCAAAGCCCTAAAAGGCAAAAGCACAAAACAAGAGTCTCAAGAAGAGGATGCTTCAGATGAAATGGAAGCAAATTTTGTCAAAAAGTTGAGAAAAGGAAAAGGAAAATACAAAGGAAAGCTACCTTTTAAATGTTTCAATTGTGGAGGCATTGGACACTTTGCTATCAAATGTCCTCTCAATGACAAGAACAAAGGTGAAGAAACTCAACATCAAGAAAGAAGTGAATGGAGGAAGAAAACAAACTTCAAAAAAGGCAATTTCAAAAAGAAAAGCTTTATCTCCCGAAATGCGAGAATCTTCGAGAGGACAGTTCTAGTGAAGACTCTGAAGAAGGAACAGGTGAGGCTCTCTTTATGGCGTTTGAAGTAGAAGAATCAGAAGAGGCAAAAAACACACAAAAGAGAGAAGGAATGAACTCTGAAGTATCTATTGAAATAGGTGAGGCTGAAGTTGATTTAGAAGGTGAGCTGGTTTCTGCTCTTATGGAATGGAAATCTGAGAAAAGAAAGAATAAAAAATTGTTAAGGAAGCTTGAGGATGCAAATGACATTATAGCCAGTCTAAAAACACAGACAGAGGAGTACAAGAAAATGTCCGAAGATCTTGAAGTACAGGTAACCATGAAGATAGATTACTGTTGCAAATTGGAAGAAGAAAATGTTAGTCTTCGAATACAGATACAAGAGCTGGATCGAAAAATTAGTTGTCATTTAAAACGTGATGAAAGTTCGATGAAGCCGGACAAAATCCTAAGCGATCAAAGACCCACAGGTATCAAATTCGGTCTGGGCTTTATCGAAGGAGAATCATCAAATGGACCAAAGGCAAGCAATGTTGAATGTGAAAAGAGTAAAGACAAGAAACAGGCTATTGAAAGAAAAACAAATCAGGCAAAAGAAAGCAGTAATGCCAGTCCTGAAATAGGAACTGACAATGACGGTTTTACCAAGGTCACACATCAAAAGAAAAGAAGATCCAAGGCTCCTGCAACAACTTGGCAAAAACCATCTTTCAGGTTCAATCATTATTTCTATGGTTTCTGTTTTAAATGTAATGGTTATGGGCATAAAATTGTGGACTGCAAGTACAATATAGGTCCTAGAAGTTTCACTAGTAGAAATGCTTTTGCTCCTCTAATGAGTTATGCAGTAGAATGCTTTAATTGTCACAACTTTGGGCATATTGCTAGAAACTGTCGTAATATTTCTGTTTCAAATCAATCTCAGAAAAGAAGAATTCAACCATATAGGGCAAAACAAAATAGAATTTCTTCTGAAGGATATGTGCAAGATTCTGAAAAGGGGAAATCCAAGCTAGAACCCAACACCACGGTTAAAACAGAATGGAAACAAAAAGAACAGTTCAGGAAAGAACAAGAATCTTTAATAGTGCAGACAACTTTTAGAGCTCAGAATAAATGTGTACCGTGGATCCTTGATAGTGGGTGCTCAAGTCATATGACAGGTGATAAACAGAAATTTGAAAAACTACAGAAATATGAGGGTGGCTCTGTGAAGTTTGGAAATAATGATGGAGCCAAAATTATAGGAAAAGGGTCTATCAAAATTAGTGAAGGGAAAATCAAGTCGAAGAAGTTTTATTTGTGGATGGTTTGAAACATAACCTTGTTAAGTGTTAGTCAAATCTGTGATAAAGGTCATGAAGTAGTCTTCAAGAAGCAGTGGTTGTGAAGTCAAAAAAATAAACAAGTGGGAAATTGATAGCAACTTGGTTCAAGGACGTCCGGTAATCTGTACACACTCTCGAAAACTTCAGAAGGTACGTGTTTTATTGGACAAGAAGAAGAGAACTCGGTTGTGGCATAAGAGGCTTGGACACATAAGTTTTGATAATTTGGTGAAAATCAGCTCTAAACAAGAAGTGAGAGATATTCCAACCATTAAGAAACCTTCAAACAGTGTTTGTGCTTCATGTCAGAAGGGAAAGCAAACCAGAGTGTCATTCAAAACAAAAGAGTACCACACTAGCAGGCCTTTAGAACTTATTCATACTGACTTGTGTGGACCCATGAGAACTCAAAGCATAAACGACGACAAATACTTTATGCTGTGTATCGATGATTATTCCAGAATGACATGGATATTCTTCCTAAAAGATAAAACAGAAGCTTTTGAAATGTTCAGAACCTTCAAACAACTAGTTGAGAATGAAACAGGAAAAAGGATTAAATGCTTGCGATCAGACAGAGGAGGAGAATTCATTTCGAATGAATTTATAGAATACTATGAAAAATATGGTATCAAGAGACAATATTCAACAGCCTGAACTCCTCAACAGAATGGTGTAGTAGAGAGAAAGAACAGAACTATACAGGAAATGGCACGCACCATGCCGAGTAAAACAAAATAGCAGATAGATTCTGGAAAGAAGCAGTTCACACAACAATATACATTCAAAACAGATACATGTTAAGAACTCATGAATGCAAAACACCTTATGAGTTGTGGTTTGGTAGAAAAGCAACAACAAAACATCTCAAAGTATTTGGTCATAAGTGCTACATCGAAAAACTGATGACAACCTTGGGAAGTTTGAAGATAGAGCAGATGAAGGTGTTTTTGTTGGTTATTCTCCAAATAGCAAAGCTTACAAATGCTACAACAAGAGACTCAAGAAAATTGTGGACAGTGCAGATGTTAAATTCGATGAAGGGAGGAAACAAATAGTTAACTTTCAAGAAAACTACCCAATCTACGAAGAAGTCATTGAAGGAGATGAGGTGCATGGAACAGAAAAATACGTCTACGGTTGATGCAGATAATTTATCCGATGACTTAGAGGTGCAAGAAAACAGAAAATTCAAAACAGGCAACTGGCAGAAAAATCATCCTAGAGACCAAATAATTGGAGATCCCACAGTCGGCATTCGGACAAGAAAGAAAGTAATAAGTAATTACTCTCTTTTATCCAACATTGAGCCCAAAAACATAGATGAAGCAAGCAAAGATGATAGCTGGATGAAGGCAATAAATGAAGAGTTGGATCAGATTGAAAAGAACAGAACTTGGGAATTAGTACCCAGACCTGCAAATAAGAATATAATCGGCACCAAATGGATATTTCGGAACAAATTAAATGAAGACGGACAGGTCATTAGGAACAAAGCAAGACTGGTTTGTAAAGGGTATGCACAGGTCGAAGGCATTGATTTTGAAGAGACTTTTGCACCAGTGGCCAGATTAGAAGCAATTAGAATGTTTCTGGCCTTAGCAGTCCACAAGAACTTTAGAGTTTATCAGATGGATGTAAAATCTGCTTTTTTAAATGGAAAACTTGAAGAAGAGGTCTATATTGAACAACCAGATGGCTTTCAAATTAGTGAAGATCCTAACCTTGTCTGCAAATTAAAGAAAGCACTGTATGGATTAAAACAAGCACCACGGGCATGGTATGCAAGGCTAGATAATTATCTTTCTCAACAGGGATTCAAGAAAGGATTAGTGGACAGTAATCTGTATGTAAAAATAGAAGGTGGGCATCTCATTGTTCTAGTTGTCTACGTAGATGATATCATATTTGGCAGCAACAAAGATGAATCTTGTAAAGACTTAGCAAATAAGATGCAGAATGAATTTGAAATGTCTATGATTGGTGAACTGTCTTACTTTCTTGGGCTACAAGTTAATCAAAATGAGAAAGGCATATTCATTTCCCAAATTAAGTATGTAAAAGAAATGTTAAAGAGGTTCACTATGGAGGACTGTAAGCCAGTAAGCACTCCCATGACAACAGGTCGCAAGTTGAGTAAAGAAGACAAATCTCCACCTGTAGATCAAACCATGTATAGATCAATGATAGGAAGCTTACTATATTTAACAAGCAACCAAACCTAATATTCTGTAGGCAGTTTGCATGGTAGCTAGATTTCAGGCCAGTCCCAAAGAGACTCATGTGACAACAGTTAAAAGGATTTTTCGGTATCTCAAGGGCACCATTGAGTATGGGTTGTGGTATCCAAAAGGCAAAGACTTCACTCTTATATCATATTCAGATGCAGATTGGGCTGGATGTGTTGATGACAGAAAGAGTACCAATGGAGGTGCATTCTATTTGGGGGACAGATTGGTTGCATGGCACAGTAAGAAGCAAGAGTCGGTTTCTTTATCTACAATTGAGGCAGAATATATTGCAGCAAGCAACATGTTGCACACAAGTCTTGTGGATGAAACAAACTTTGAAAGATCTAGGTATTAATTTCAGTGAACCAATATCAGTAAAGTGTGATAACACCAGTGCAATTAACATCTCTAAGAATCCAAGTAATGCACTCACGGACAAAGCACATTGCTATAAGATATCATTTCTTGAAGGAGAAAGTTGCGGAAGGAGAAGTTAAATTGGACTACGTCCCAACTACGGAACAAGTAGCAGATATTTTTACAAAACCTTTGCCCAAGGAAGTATTTGAGTACCTTTGAAGCAAATTAGGAGTAGTCACACTTCCTAAGAAGTGACTAGCTACAGTGATCACTTTCTCGGGGGGAGCATTTGAGTATTTGACTATTCTTTTGCTCATGATCATAATTTGTGCCACATGCAACAAATTGTGCCTGAGAAGTGTGAGGATGGACTCAGGGGGAGTTTGCAGCAGCCCTTTGGTATTATTGACAAAGGGGGAGAAGAGGTACAGGAATGTACACAGGTGTTGCCAACAATTCCAAAGGGGGAGATTGTTGAGCAAGGTGTTGCAAGAAGTTTGTCATTGTTGTCAACACAGACAATTAGATCCAATGATGCAAGTGGACAGAAAGTGTAGGAGTCATTCAGATGCAGAAGATAGAAAAAATTCGAAGAAAAAGTCAAGTGAGAAAATTGTCGCGATATCGCGACATGTTTTCTGTCACGATTTCGCGACAAGTCGGAGGAGAGAGAAGGCGCATTCAAAAATGTCATGATTTCATGACAAGTCGGAGGAGAGAGAAGGCACAGTTGAAAATGTCACGATTTCGTGACAAGTCGAAGGAGAGAGAAGGTGCAATCGAAAATGTCATGATTTCACGACAAGTCGGAGGAGAGAGAAGGCACAGTTGAAAATGTCATGATTTCATGACAAGTCGAAAGAGAGAGAAGGCGCAAGGCAAACTGTCATGATTTCGTGACATGTCGGAGGCCAAGAAGCTAAGTCGAGTAACTGTAGCGATTTCGCTACATGTTGAATTTTCGTTGGTCGAAGTCGGGAGAAAGTGTTAAGAGAAAAAGATGTAGCGATTTCGCTACGAGTCAAAAGTGCTCAAAACATAGGTGTAGCGATTTCGCTACAAGTTGAAAAAGCACAACTCAAAGGTGTAGCGAGTTCGCTACGTGTCAAATTGCACAAAACAAAGGTGTAGCGATTTCGCTACAAGTTGAAAAAGCACAAACAAGAAGGTGTAGCGATTTCGCTACAAGTCCAAAAATGCACAACGTGAAGGTGTAGCGATTTCGCTACCAGTCAAAAGATCAGAACTCAAAGTTGAAGCAAGTCGAAAGCACAAGGCACAAAGGTGTAGCGATTTCGCTACCGCATGAAGCAAGAATTGTACGGAGGCCGAAAGCGTCACGATTTCACGACAAAGCTGAGGATGACGTCAACAAAATTGAAAGTGTCACGATTTCACGACAGGGTGAAAGAAAAGCCGCTGGAAGCCGAAAGCGTCATGATTTCACGACAAAGCCGAGGATGACGTCAGCAAAACTGAAAGTGTCACGATTTCGTGACAGGGTGAAAGAAAAGCCGCTGGAAGCCGGAAGCGTCACGATTTCACGACAAGAATGAGGATGACGTAAGCAAAAGTTTGAAGTGTCACGATTTCATGACAAGAACGATGGCAAAGCTACCAAAGGCCAAAATGGTCACGATTTCGCGACAGCAAGGATATGAAGGTGTACGGCTACAAAAAGGGTCACGATATCGCGACATGGTTGTGTTTCACGGCAACAGTTACAAAAAGGTGACAGAGGTGGCAGTAGCGGTTGAGGCCGACAAGTTGAATCGAGGCCGATGATTTTTAGGGTTTTGAAGCCGACATTTTCTAGGGTTTTACAGCGGACGTTTTTAGGGTTTTGAAGCTGACATTTGCTAGGGTTTTACAGTGGACGTTTTTAGGGTTGGCAGCCGACAATCACCAGGTTTAAGCAGCCAAAAAATTCTAGGGTTTGAAGTCGACATCATTAGGGTTTGCAGCCGACGTCCTAGGGTTACAGTCGACTATGATTTAAGAATTGTTCTTGAAGATTTCTTCTATAAAAGGAGGGCTAATTGAAGATGGAAGGTGACTTGTGCGAAGATAAGGTGTGTATGCAAAATTTGCAGTGCACAGAGAGTGAGTCGTTTCGATTTGAGCTAAGGCCGAAGCGATATTTCTTTAGTGACGAAGTGAAGAGTGCATATCGAATCTTCGAGAATTAAGAGCGCGATGTGCAGAGGGTGTGTTTCAAGTCCGAAGTAATAATGCATAGACTGCAGAAGTGATCGATCTTCTGATTGCAACAGAGAGTGCGAAGAAGTACGAGAAGCGGTCGGATAGTGCGAATCGTGTTGCGTGCAATGCAGAATGCAAAAAAATAGCAGACTATGAGAAATGAGGTGAAAGTTTTATTCTGTAATCTTTATTATTGTCTTCCAAGTTGTAGCTTGGCACAAGGGGTTGGTGCCTCTTTCCAGTAGGTGCTGGTAAATTAGGAGTCGGTGCTCCATTCTGGCTCGAAACAGATAAAGCAAAGGGGTTGGTGCTCCTTCCAGTTGGTGCTTGGTAAAAGATATTGTAAAGTTGTAGCTTTGCATTGGCTGGATTTGGATGGTAGTCCAAGCAGTCATTTTGAGGAGTAGCCACATTGGTGAACCTCGTTAAATTACTGTGTTGTGTGTCATGCTTTCTTACTGCATTTTGATATTTCTTTTATCAGTTTAAACTGCTGCTGGATTTAAAACTATATGTTTTAGAATTTTTAAAGATCACACTGATTCACCCCCCCTCTCAGTGTCATTATGATTACAACATAAGCGTACAGTTATTTCTATTCACTCATCATGCAGGGTCTTTTTCCTTTTGTGGATGAGAGTAGTTTTATGCCATACTTCAGCGTAATTTTATTTTAGAATAAGTTTGGAGTGCAGGCCCATTTCAGACCAAAAAATAGTGAAATGACAAGCGGGGCCCATCCTTTTTGCCCCCATTGGAGAGCATAATTCCTTTTTGGGCCTTATCTAGGTTAAACACCATTTAAAAAAAAAATGGTAAGTGGGGCCCATCCTTTTCACCCCTGGGAGATAGCGCAACTCAGTTTCGGGGCATTTTTAGGTGAAAGCACCTTTATCTCTTCTCAAATTCAGCATAGATCTATTTTAAACATAGGTGGGACCTAGAGCCTTTTTACTCAAACTTGGAGTGCAAGACCATTTTGTGCTAGAGGCTGGGAAAAACGTAAGTGGGGCCCAAGTGATTTCACCCCAACTTGGGAGTGCAACTTGAATTCGAGGTTTGTTTGGTCGAAGGTGTCTTCTAAAAATTCGTGGAACTCCACTTCAAACAAAATAATGCAAGTAGGACCTAGTCATTTTCTCTCCATTTTTCTAATGCAAATCAATTTTGGGAATAGAAAAGGTGAAAGCACCTTTGACTTTTCCACAATGTATAGCCCAACCTCGAAAAACGTTACAGGTGGGGCTCAAAGTGTTTTCACTTCAATTTACCAATGCAAGCCAGTTTCGGGTCTGGTATGGGTGAAAGCCCCTTTGACCCTTCTAACATCAGTACCACTCCCAAGAAAACAAAGTATTTTCACCTCAGTTTTGGAGTGCAAGCCCATTTCGGGTCAGAAAATGTTGAATCACCAGTGGGGCCTGAGTGCTTTTGCCCCCACTTGATTGCACAATCTCTTTTCAAAGCTTGTATGACCAAAATGAGTAGGGCTTGCATCAAAAAAGCTCCTATTCCTTAGTCAAATCTCCTGCTCTAGCAAGTATTCCCCAGAGGTGATTTACAATGACAAAATTGAGTTTTGAAGGTGCGCCCTTACTTTTTTAAGTGCAGTCGGTTAGAGAAGCATCCAAATTTGATATTCTTAAATCTCAAAATCTAATTTTCTGTTGAGGCAGTTCCAGCAAGTGAGGAGATAGTGCTACAAGTGAATCATATCATTGCATTAAAGCCATCACAACTAATTATCATTGAGTCATCAATTTTAGGCCATGCCTCATTACTTTTTGATGAGTACCAGAATCCAATATTTGCTACCATCGTGATGATTTATGGTTGGGCATCAATGTTTCAGAGGTGGAATCCTCTATAAAAACTAGGAAGTCTAATATAAAATGATGGATATTTTGCTAGCGAACTGATGTACTTGAATTTTGCTATGAATACAAAGAACCCTTGGCTCTAATTCTAGATTTCTCTCTATGTGTATGCATTCTATATTTTATTTCTATTAAATTCTCTTCTATGTCTATGAGCTATAATTCTATGTCTGGATTTAGCTTCCAATAGAGGGTGAACAGTGGAATAATTTTGGAGGTTGCATATGCAGAATATTTGGTTTTAATTTCTTTTACGTTCTTTATGTGAAGTGCTATTAGATTAGAGTGCAAATAAGTATTCTTTTTGTTTATTCATCACCACTATTCATATGGCTTGAGGTCTATTTCCTATTCCTTTAAGTTATTTCTAATATCTTTCTTGTTTTCTTAATCTCAAATCCCCAAGTTAGAATATTAAGGGAACCAACCCTTTCTAGAGATTGGCATGGGAGGCATTTATTCCTTTTGGCCTTTCAATGTTGGCCAGGTCTAGGGTGCATGGATGAAGCATTCCATACCTAAGGTGGATTCTTGAACAACAATTTTTGGCATACCCGGTGGGACCCAAACATTCCACATCAAGCAATATTTAAGAGTTGATGTTCATATTTTTGCTATCAAGTAAGAACATATGGTAACTTAGCTAAACTCAGAAGCCTCCAAATCTTGAAGCTAATTAAAAACCCTCTCCTTCATGATCACAAGATCAAAGGCTAGAAATATAGAAGATACAGTTGAGTTCTTTGAGCTCAACATAAACTCTTTGGGAGAACACCCTAGAGTAGTCCCCTTGACTATCCCATTAGCTAGGACATCCTCGTAAGTAGTTTTTGTAGTTTCACAAACTCCAAGTATTTCTAGCACTACAACTAGCTTGCCCTTGCACACAAAATTCTAGTCCAGATGGTGTAAGATCTTCCTAGGCAGTTCCCAGCCTGGAATCATTTGGGACCACTCAATCTACAAGCTCAGAACTAGGTCCCAACCATAGTACTAAAGGCTCTACCCACGTATGATGATACGAGGAAGACAACCTATGAGTATGTACAAGATGTTGTTATGCTAGAAACCATCCACCACATCATAGAAGAAGACATCATGGTGAGGTTGCTAGTACTCTCACTCAAAGGTAAGCTTCTCTACTAGTACCGATAACTATCGTCCAACACCATTGCTACATGGGACTAGTTAGTGAAACAATTGATAAGGGGTTTCAATGAATAGACAGATCCTTTCTCCTTGTTGTACTAGTTCACCACCATTTAGAGGTACTCTCAAGAGGAGGTGGCAAATTTTAATGTCAGGTTCACTCGAACCTAGCAGAGAGTTACTAACGACCTTCTGCCCACCTTGGAGCAAGCAATGTTTTAATACCTATGGGCTTTCCATTTTGACATTAACATGAGCATCATACACACTAATATCAACATATTTTCAGATTTATATGCTCAGACATAGAAATTTGAGGCTGATTTGGTTGTTATTGGTAAGTTACCTCCAAAGATGACTATGCAAATTTTTCTAGATTTATCCCAAAATTTATATCCCAGTGCATCCTCTCAGTCATTGCCTACATCTCAAATGTATCTTATTTAATTTTTGAAATTCCAATACCTCTCAGAACCATATGGTACATGCTTCATATTTTCAAGTGCTTGTTGTTCCCCAACTTCCAGCTCCTATCCCATATCCGCCATTGCATGCACCACCGACACCGTTGCCATTACCTGTGTCTCCAACATCTACAAATTTGGACCATGCCAAAGAAATACAGGATCTACGATCATCAATGAAGAAAATGGCAAATGAGATCACCATCTTGAAAAGAAGGTAATCCGATCAAAGTTTTCAGCCAAGGATATTTTTTCCTCCTCCTCTGATTACAAGAGAACAAGACGTTACCACTAGCAGGACTTCCAAAATAAATGCAACTATGTTGAATAATGAAGAAGTGGGTATGAATGATAAGTCCTATTGGTGCTCTACCTACAATGACCCCCATAATGAAGAGACCTGCATGGTCCATTTGAACTATGTACAGACCTTGGAAAACAACATTCTTGGAGGACAAGTGAACATGATCAGAGAAATGGACTGCAATCTTATGATTCCCCCTATTGAGCTAGTTTTTTTTCTTACTAGAGTAGGTAAAAAACCCATTAAGGTCGATCCAATTCAAATGGAACCATTAAAGGTACCTGCTAGTTCCAAGCCATCAAGCGAGAAGGTGCTGCCACCAATAAAATAATCTCCCCAAGCATTAAATTCAGAGGAGCCCATCCTATTGAAGGATATTTTACCTCCAGAGGCTAGGGTAATATTTCCCCAACCGTAGGATTTTCCCTCCCAACACCAAACTGAATCAAGGGACCAAGCAAGAGAAAAGCTTAGGTATCCTTCATTGACCAAGTATCAAAGGGTGGAAGCAATGCAGTAGTATCAAACAAAGTACGATACCATGAAGGAGGGAGGTGAGTCTGGTACATGAGCATACAATATTGTTGAAGAACTAAAGAAAAATCTAGCTAAGGTGAGCCTATTTGATTCTCTCCAGCCACCCAACCAAGTTGATCTATTGCAGGAATTGCTGAAGACTGCTAAAGGTAGGGAAAATCCTACTTAAACTGTCTTGAATCAGTCATTGACCACCTCCACCATTGAAAAGAACATGCCATCGCCATTCTATCTGTCCCTCAGGATGGAGGGGTGGGTTGTGCATAATTGCATGATCAAATACGATGTTGCTACTACTGTGATGCCTAAGGTTGTTTGTGAGATTATGGGCATGGAATACATGAGGAGTAGTCCTGGAGTGCTCCAACTGGATGTAACTCTAGTCAAGATAGTAGGGGTGATCAAGGATATCCTAATTGTGTTGCATAAGATGCCATAAATCACCGTGATACAAGAATTTGTGGTGGTGGATTTAGAGCCATATTTTAGTATGTGCCTATCAAGGGAATTCATTGCCAAACTAGGAGGCTATTTGTCTCTAGATTATTAACATCTAGAAATTCCCTTCAAAGGAAGAAGAATTAAATTTTTTAATGAGAAACCCTCTACCTTTCATATCGAAAGGATCCAAGATGCAGAGAAGCAAGTGGACTCAATCAATTTGATTGAGGAAGCGGAGGAAGGAGTATAACTGATGGAAGAAGCCCTGGATGAGCTCCACATAGAAGATAAATTTTTGCATGTATGATTTCAATGCCATGATTGAATCAGAGATAAGGTGCAACTTGATCACCAAACCCAAAAGGTACTGAGTGATGAATACCCCATTGTCGATCAACTATGGAAGCTATTCTTTGATGATGTCCTTATCTCTCCTTTAGGAATGTAGAAAGCCCACTCCTACAGACTTGCATGGAGTTGTACTAATAATGTGGTTGAGTATGAAACCCTATGCTTGGGTTTAAGAAAAGTAGATAAACTTGAAATCAAGAAGTTATAGATCTTCAGAGATTCGGAGTTGATCTATAATCAAGTCACCAATAAGTGTGTTGCAAAGCAACATTACCTAAAGGTATACCGCAATAAGGTATTGGACCTGCTCAATTTTTTTAGAACCCTAAGTATCAGAGCTATTTCACGAGAGTGAAATAAGCACACTGACGTCTTGGAATCTATTGGAGCTAGATTCTTCCTGGCTGAAAGCATGATGTAGAAACCAAAGATAGTGAGAGTAATCTATAGGCCTTCGGTGCTGGAAAAAAATATTCATTGGCAGGTGTTTGACAATGACCAATAAATTGTCAATTTTTTGATCAATGAATCCATCACTATCGAAGGTAGAGCCCTTGATGAAGAAGAGTATGAGGGATTGATACAACTGAAGAATAATAACATTCTGAAAGGCTTAATCACACTTGAAATTTTGTTCGATCAAGATGATAGGTCATTCACTCATAAGATTAAAGTAGACATAAGAGAATACAAGGAACTGGAGCTAGAACCTGACAAGATGATTAATATTGAAACTAATTTTACCCTAGAAGAGATCAACCAAATCAGGGTCCTATTCAAGGAATACCAAAACATTATCACTTGGAGTTATTGATACTTGAAGGGGTATGATAAGAGTGTCTTCCAAAACACACTCGAGATACATAAAGGGATCAAACCTTTCAGATAGAAGCAAAGGTCGGTCAATCCAAATATTGAAGTGCTAATGAAGGTTGAGATCCTAAAAATACTAGAGGTAAATATTATCTATCCTATCAAGCACTCTTCTTGGATGGCAAACTTGGTCCCAGTGTGAAAAAGAATGGAGATATCCACTTGTGTGTCAATTTTTGAAATCTCAATCAAGCGTCCCTAAAGGACCACTACCCGCTGCCCCAAATTGATCAAATTATTCATATAGTGATGAGAGCACAGAGGTTTTCTCTATTGGATGGCTTCTTCGGATACAATCAAATCTGGATAAAGAATGAGTATTAGTACAAGACTACCTTCACCACCAAGTGGGTCACTTTTGCATACTAGCGAATGTTGTTTGACCTCTTAAATGTTAGAGTGACCTTCCAAAGAGTGATGGACTTAGCCTTCGGTGAGTTACTAAATTACATCATTGTGATTTATTTAGATGACATTACTATTTTATCCCATAAAAAGAAAGAACACGGTCTACATTTGTGTCAGGTATTTGAGAAGTGTCGAGAGTTCGAGGTTTCCATAAATCCAAAAAAGTCCATTTTCATGGTGAAAGAAGGCAAGCTCCTAGGCCATGTAATCTCAGAGAAGGTACTAGCTATCGATCCTACTAGGGCTGAAGCTCTCCTTAAGCTACCTCTGCTAGAAAACAAGAAAGGCCTCCAATCCTTTTTTGGGTAGATCAATTTTGTTAGGAAGTTCATCTCTGATTTTGCTCAAGTGGTAAAGCCAATGACCTAACTCCTAAAGAAGGATGCTGAGTTTCAGTGGACGAAGAAAAGGAAGTAGGCATTCAAAGAGATTAAAGAGATAATCACTCAAGCCCCTATTCTGGTGAACTCTGACTACTCCAAATAATTTATCATTTACGCCATCGGTAAACCAAAGAGCTATGAATCTATCCTTACTTAGAATAATGAGGATAGGGATGAACGATCGATATCATTCCTAAGCCAAGTCATCCACCTGCACAAGAAGTATAACTTCATAGAGAGATAGGTGCATGTACTGATGCAATATTTGAATAAGTTTCACCATTTAATTTCCTAGAGCAAGACGATAGTGTATGTAGTACACCCTAACATAAAAAAATTCATCATCTAAGGTGAGTTGGGTAACAAAAGAGGAGGATGGGTCTCCAAGATCCAAGAATTCGATATAGAGGTCAAGCCCACTAAATTGGTCCGTGACCAAGCATTGTGCCAAGAACTTGCTCGGAGCACTGCATCCAAAGAAATAGCATGTCAGTGGGATGATCCAACACAAGAGAGTGACCTTACGAATTGGTCTATTGATGATAAGGATTGGATAGAGGACATTTTCTAATACTTCAATATCAAAAGGTACCCTTCTGGAATCAACGCTTCACAAATAAGAAGGTTTAGGCTTCAAGCTTGTAGGTATGTGTTGTTGTTGAATGGTTTGTTTCATAGGAATATAGATAAAGTTCTCCTGATATGTTTCAGGGGGACATAAAAGAAGAGGATCCTTGATGAGTTTCATTCTAGAATTTCAAGAGGACATTTCATAGGAAGGCCTATGGCCTTAAAAATCATAAAAATAGGCTATTACTGGCCTACTATTTTTGTTGATGCCTTTGAGATTAGTCAAAAGTGTGATAAGTATCAGTGGTACGTTGGCCAGAGTAGGAATGCTTCTTTACCTTTACACCCAATTCAAGTCAAAGATCAATTTCAACAGTGAGGCTTAGAATTTATTAGGGTGATAGATCCTAATTCCTCTATGGGGCATAAGTACATCCTAACGGCTACAAATTATTTTACCCGATGGATGAAGGCGGTGCCAACCAAGCAAGCTAACTAGGATGTAGTCATTACCTTCTTGGAAGGACTGATAACCTGTTTTGGGATATTGGATGTAATAGTAACAAAAAATGGCATCCACTTCACCAGTGCAAAAATCTATGCATTTATGAGTAAGTATGGTATTTACTTGAAGACTTCATCTAGCTATTACCCATAGGGTAATGGTTTTGCGGAGTCTACAAACAAAAAATTACTCAAGATCCTGAAGAGAACCTTGGAAGGCAACAAGTGGAGCTGGCACCTGCTCCTCGACCTGGACCTATGGGCTAACCTTATCTCAATGGCCTTCATATGAAGGCATACTACCGGTAAGGGGTAGTAATGAAATTTTCTTAGTTGTGTACATAATTATTCCTTTGTTTGTATGTATATATCTTTTCTCTCGGAGTATATGTCTCTTCACTTTTTGTTGCACTCCCAGAAGTGCAGTTTTGGCCAAAATCCTTGCTATGGTGAGGATTGCGTTGGTAGGGAAATGGTAAATAAGAGCTTAAATAAAAGTTTTTTAGTTTAAAATTTGCTATTTTTTTAGTGTTCCAAGAAAAAGAGTAGTTTCATGCACCCAGAGCCATCTTAGGTATTTTTGCCATTTTAAAATGACCCCTGGCAAAGTAGTTTACAACGAAAGAAAAGCGCCCTATCCTCTGGCAAAGGGGTTTTCGCTCTTTCATAGAAGCAAAAATACATTTCAATGCTGTAAGGAGCGAAAAACATAAACTAAGGTTGGGCAAATAAAAAATTCAAAGTCAAAGGCCTTTCACCCCCATTTGAGAGCACAACCCAATTTCAAGGCTTATCTGGGTGAAACTCAGTTTCAAAGGAGAGAAGTTAAGTGGGGCCCAAGCACTTTCGCCCCAACTTGGAGTGCAAGCCCACTTTGGGCTAGAGGTTGGCTGAAGTAGGTGGGGTCTAGTATTTTTTACCCCAACTTCCTAGCGTAATACCTTTTTGAGGCTTGATAAGGTGAAAGCACCTTTGACTTTTCCACAAAGGTGCAACCTAGTTTAGGAGGAGGAGAGATCAAGTGGGGCCCAATTCCTTTCACCCTAGTGTGAGCGCAACTCAATTTTGGTGCTTTGTTGAGCGAAAGGTGCTTTCAATCCTCTCTATGGGTGAAACTCAAATCATGGCCCTTTAATCTACTTCTATACAGGCGCCATGTGGCAGGGAATTAAAGAGAACATTTTTTCTCTAAAAAAGCAGGATATTATAAGATATTTCCAACTAACAAAAGCTTTAAATTTTGGCATTGTTTTTCCTATTTTGAGAATTAAATGGATTAAGGGGATTCTCGCTTGATATTTTGAGTGAAAGCCATTTTGAATCTTAAAAAAGATTTCTGTTAGAGCGAAAGGAATTTTCCCTTCCTCCAATGCCATGGGCACACATTCCAAAGCAAAGCTTAGTGAGCGCACACCCTAAGGAAGGCTGTTGGAGAATGAAATACTACCTTGAAAGTTAAAAACATGGTGCATCACATCCTTCAAGAAATATTGTGGCTCACATAGTTAATCATCATTCAAAGGAGTGCTCCACTACTGGTTAACATGCAAAAGATCCCCCACTTCACCCATGATCTCCCCATGCATTTAATCCACCCCTAGAGCAATTAATATGGTGGGTAAATTACAGTGCTATAAAAGGGATATAACTATGCCCTAAATAAACCTAAAGAAATTATTGAAGGTTTTGCATTAGCATCATTTGCCTTGTCGAAGTTCAGAGAGAGTGTTACTGATAAAACATGGTGCTAACACTGAGTGAAACACTTTATTTTCAAAGCGAGCACCTATACTAGACGTATAGCTAGAATGGGTAAGAAAAGCACCAAGCCCAAGAAATAGAAGACCTCAAATAAGGCAAAATGTGCGAAGAGGGATAAAAATGAAAAGAAGCAAGTGTCACCTCCACCACCCGAAGATAGGTTGAGTAGAATCCAAGATTGTATGCTCACAAACACAAGTGTCGAGAGGTTGCGCCAGATTGTTAACCTCATACTGACAAAGGATTCTATCGAAAGTAGGCAAAAAAACACCTATTATTCTCACCTATACTGGTACCTATGCACACATTTGCATAACTACCCGGGGTTGGTGTGCAAAATTACTACGATTTACGACCCTCAGACCAGGACGGTCTAAAATGCCAAAGGGGAAAAGTTTGCCATATCTACCAAAGATGTCCAGGAGGCTTTCACCTATGGAGAAAATCCCCCTAATGACTACATAATCAAAAAAATCAATAGTACTGATTAGAACGAAATATACATGTCGATAACACAAATACGACAGTTCATGGAGACATTGTTGTTGGAGAAGCTGACGCTCGGGATATTTCCAAACCTCCCCAAACCATTGAAAATTTTAAAAAATCCTTACATATACTCCATGATGGCATGGGTTATGGTACTCTCCATGGACGTAATGGTGTATAAGTGGCAGGTTTCCCTAGAAGAGTGTATTTTGCATGGCAAGTTCTACTCTCCCACCACCATGAAGCTAAAGACCAAGCCTATATTTTTCAACTAGGCAGAATGGGTGGTGCGTCAGATGCATATACAGTTGAGCGATATACAATGCAATATGTCATTCTGAGTCTGCTTCTTCCTTACTTGGTATCTATTCTATTACATGCACAGTCATTTTTTCTTCATCACCAAGAATCACACAAATAAAGAGGGTAAGACGCTCCTAGTCTACCAATGGATTCAAAGCTTGTATAGAAGTGAGTCCTACTAAAATTTCAATAGGATGTTCCTTGGCCTAGATCTGGAGCTCATATATGGTGTTTATGAAAGAGTGCTAAGGAAAATGAGGGATGAAGTAGTGCAGAAGAATCTAGGCAATATTTTTAGCTTACACAGGGCCTTGTTAAAATCTTCTAGTTTATTGGAAGAACCTTCCTGTTACCATTTTACACCTCAAAATACCTGTTCGTCCTTGAATTTGCCCAACATAGTGACTTCACTGATGATACATATGAGAATGAGAGAAGGAAACCTCACACCTGTACCTCACCTTTCAATTTTGGTGATATTAGGGTGACGATATTGGGCAAAACACCTTTATGGTATGATTTTGGATTAATTGATCTCCCACAACACTGGAAGTACGACCCACTAGATATTTTTAGGGAAATTATTAGAGTAAAAAGTTTTCATAGCTGTCCACACCCAGATATCGAAGCACAACACAACAATCCCTCAGGGCACAATCTAGAGTGGCATGTGGAGAGGATGATGTCATTTCCCCCATGGCATGAATTTTACATGATGGAGACTGAGTACAATCCTACACAAAACCCAACGTACACACCTAATGAAGAACTATTTAAGGTGATAAAGGACAAAGAGTCCGATTGGTCGAATGAGAAAATTGCTAACTGGTGGATCATGAGGGTCCACAATAAAAAAGGAATCATTCGAATTGCTTCTCGTGTTGGACAACTTCTCCATGATATATGATGCAAACTGTGACACTTACCAACCTATTTTATTTACTAATATCGTACCTAAAAGCACTCAAAGCCCTAGAAGAGTGGAAAGTATGGTGGAAAAATAGGGGTAGCCAACTGAACAATATCCACATGTCACAGAGATAGAAAAGGTCACCCCAAGGAAGAGGAGCTATGGCACACCATTTTTGCTTCCCTAGGTTTCAAAGAAGCCTTGAACTAGTGCAGCCTGATATCTTAGTAGGAACCCTTTTGTAGCATCAGTAACCATAGAAGCAACCATTCCTGAAGTCCTTATTCCAATGCAGCAAGCATGGCCAGAGGTGGAGTTGATCAACTTAGAAATAGACATTTTAGACAGAGAAGGAGGAACAAACTTGATCATGTAGCAGTTCACCATTTTGGCTCTGGCAACACCCAATCCTACAGGTGCATTATCTATTTCTCCTTCCCTTGCTTCTATGCCTCTGGCAGCCATATGTCCCAGTGCTAAAACCTTTACTTCCATCCAACTTGCATTTAGCATCCCCATGTCTTCCATGCCTTTCCCTACATCCCAGTCATTGCTTCCTCCATAATTGCCTATTGCCTCTCAGACATTCAATTCCTTTGTATCTATTCCCAATACCTTTGCATTTCTTGCATCGATCACCCCTGTTCCTCCTCAGGTCTTTGTTAATATAGTCAATGCATCTATTTTTGTAGTCAATTTGAGCCTATTTTCACCCTCGTGGACCTCCTTAGTTGCAGTGACACCTATTGATATTCCACCCCTAGGTCCTAATACTTCAATCACAAGTATTCAAACCTTGGTGTATCCCAAAGTTGTCGTAGTCACTATCCCATCTATTTATAATCCGTCTATCGAAGCAAACCCTCAACATGCTCTTTTCCCCTTCACACCACTTTTTGGGGTGCAGGAGCTACTGGAAATGGAGCTAGAAGTTTTACAGGAGCACACGATTGCTGAGAACATGCATTGAGTGCGTCAGAGTTCTTCAAGCTGGCTTAAGGGCTTGAAAAGAAAAAATGTGCAAGTTCCTACCAAGGAAAAAAAGGGTCATGTTTGACTCAGAGAAGATGGAACTCTACCAGATGGAGAAGTTGCCCAAGATTCAAAATCCCCTAGAGGAGATGACACTAGCAGATTATTCCTACCATCATATGATTGAAGACATGAGAACAATTAATATATCAGAGAAAATAGAGAATATCCGGGTTGAAATGGGTTGCATCTATTTTTATGGGGAGCCCTATAAAGCTCGCTTCTACGAGGCTGAGGCTAGGAATGTAAAGCTTGAGGAGACCTTAGTGCACACGAGGGCACAAATTAAGGAGGCTCAGTCTAAATATGACTAGTTACAACAGTGTATGGATAGCTTGGAGTAAGAGGTGGGTAACTACAAAAGAGAAACTAAACATCATCTCAAGGCACATGTGAAAGTAGAAAGCAAATAACAAGCCTTCAATGCCTAGATCTAGGAGCTGCAAGAACGGTTGATAGAAAATGTGGTGCAGGTGGAGATCTTCATAAAATACTGTATCAAGGAGGTTTGTCGCCACTTCTTGGTAAACTTTTGATTAAGGACCTACAAAACAATAGCAGTCCTTACATTCATTTGGGAGGCCAAGCAAATCATTACTCACGGTGCACCTGTTGTGGGGGATTCCAAAAAGGACATTGAACAATGGCTAGAATTGGCTATGATGGTGCAAAACTTAGAAAAAATAGACCTCCAAATTGCTCTTATGAGCCCACTTGATTGGTCATGGGCAACTACAAATATGACACTATAGGATTACTTTACAAAAGTGAAAAGAGCCAGAGAGACAAGAAGGTTTTTAGAATAATTTGAGTAGGAAAGGTGCATCTCTCTAATGTATTTTTAAGCTCTCACACAGATTGGTTTCCCTAGATTCACTAGCAAGAAAAAGGTTATTTTGATGAAGGAAGAACTGAGCCTAGTTTGAAACATCTTTGAGAGTGATACTTTGAAGATTGACAGTTGGGGTGAGCCTATTTCAGAAGCCCAAGTAATGCAGTTAATGGTCAAGTTCACACGGATTGAATCCTGTTTGATAGACCTTAGCTAGAGGGCTAACTTCACTGATGTAGACCAGTTGAAGACTTTTGGATACCTAGTTAGGGAGCTCCAAGCAACCTATGAAGCAATCTATGAGCATCTACCACAATCAAAGCCTTCCCAATAGCATGGAGATCAAGTGTAGGAAAAAGGAGACTAAGGAGAAGAAAGAGACCAAGGAGAAGAAGGGGACCATGAGAACTTAAAATAAGAAGAAGAAGAAGAAAGGGATAAGTTGGAGGAAGAGTCTACTACCAGCAGTGAGAATTCAAAAAAAGAGAGCAATGATGAATCTAAGCCCAAAAAATAAGGCCTGGGATCTTCATATTGAGGTGAGCTCAATCCCCCAGTGAGCCACTAGAGATTTTGGTATCCCTACCACATTGATTTCCTTTGTAAAATTTTTCTATGCAATTATCTCTTCTTCCCTAAAACTCTACTTTTTCTTCAAAACGTATTCCTTCTTTTCTACTTTTTGTTGTTAAAGTTGTTGGTTGTGCTCAAGGAAGCATGCAGTTATTACTATTCGCTCATCATGCAGGGTCTTTTTCCTTTTGTGGGCAAGAGTAGTTTTGTGCCATACTTCAATGCAATTTGATTTTGGAACAAGTTTGGAGTGCAAGCCCATTTTAGGCCAGAAAACAACAAAATGCCAAGCAGGACCCATCCTTTTCGCCCCCATTGGAGAGTGCAATTCCATTTTGGGCCTTGTCTAGGTGAAACACCATTTTGAAAAAAAATGCTAAGTGAGGCTAATCCTTTTCGCCCCTGGGAGATAGTGCAACTCAGTTTCAGGGCATTTTTAGGCCAAATCACCTTTATCTCTTCTCAAATACAACATAGATCTATTTTAAACACAGAGCCTTTTCGCTCCAGCTTGGATCACAAGCCCATTTTGGGCTAGAGGTTGGGTGAAATGTACGTGGGGCAAAGTTATTTTGCCCCAACTCAGGAGCGCAACTTGAATTCGAGGTTCATTTGGTTGAAGGTGCCTTCTAAAAATCTGTGCAAATCCACTTCAAACAAAATAATGCAAGTAGGGTCTAGTCCTTTTCACCCCAGTTTGCTAGCACAAATCAATTTTGAGCATAGACAAGGTGAAAGCGCCTTTGAATTTTCCACAAGGCATAGTCCAGCCTCAAAAAAAGTTTCAGGTGGGGCCCAAAGTGTTTTTGCTCCATTTTACCAATGTAAGTTTTGGTCCTGGTAAGGGTGAAAGTCCCTTTGACTCTTCTAACTTCAGTGCCACTCCCAAGATGGCAAAGTGTTTTCACTAGTGGGGCCTGAGTGCTTTCGCCCCCACTTGACAGTGCAAGATCTTTTCAGAGCTTGTATGAGTGAAAAAAGTAGGGCCTGCATCATCAAAGCTCCTATTCCTTAATCAAATCTCCTGCTCTAGCAAGTATTCCCCAGAGGTGCTTCCCAATGGTAAAATTGAGTTTTTAAGGTGTGTCCTTACCCGTTTAAGTGTATTCGATCAGAAAACATCCAAATTTGATTTTCTTAGATCTCAGAATTTGATTTTCTATTGAGGGAATTCTAGCAAGTGAGGAGACAGTGCTACAAGAAAATCATATCGTTGCATTCAAGCAATCACAGCTACTTCTCAATGAGTCATCAATTTTAGGCCATGCCTCATTACTTTCTTGTGAGTACCAAGATTTAATATTTTCTGCCACTACGATGTTTTATGGTTGGACATTAATATTTTAGAGGTGGAATCCTCTTTAAAAACTAGGAAGTCTAATTTAAAATGATGGACGTTTTGCTAGAGAACTATTGTACCTAAATTTTGCTATGAATAAAAATAACCCTTGGCTCTAATTCTAGATTTATCTCTATGTGTATGCCTTCTATATTTTATTTCTATTAAATTCTCTTTTGTGTCTGTGGGCTATAATTCTATGTCTGGATTTAGCTTTCGATAGAGGGTAAACACTGGAATAATTTTGGAAGTTGCATATGCAGAATATCTGGTTTTAATTTTTGTTACATTCTTTGTGTGAAGTGCTATTGGTTCAGAGTGAAAATAAGTAATCGTATTGTTTGTTCATTACCTTATTTCATCTGGATTGAGGCCTATTTCCCATACCTTTTAGTCATTTCTAATCTCTTTCCTATTTCCTTAATATCAAATCCCCAAGTTAGAATAGTAAGGGAACCAGCCCTCTCTGGAGATTGGCACGGGAGGCATTTCTTCCTTTCGGTATTTCAATGTTGGTTGGGTCTAGGGTGCATGGATGAAGTATTCCATACCTAATGTGGATTCTTGACAAACAATATTTAATTTATTAAGGTTTATAGGGCCTTAATTAGTTCGATAAATGGGTAAATTAAGTATTTAATTGATTAAGGTTTATAAGGCCTTAATTAGTTAAAGAAACAAATGAGTTTACTTATTAATCAAATCTAGGGGAGGAACTTTTTATGCTTAAACATGAATCCTTGATTGATTAAAGGATGTTATGATGAAATGAAAGATGACCTTCCTAGATATTGAGTGAATGATTTGTAAAGATGTATTGGTGATTGTATAGTTGCAATTTGGCATGTTAGATGCACTAGATTAAATGATCATCTAGTATATGCATGATTCATAGTTTCATGAGTTGTCCTGATCCCTTACTACCATCAATTGAATGATGAGCAAGCTAAAGGACCAAGGAGAACATCAGGATCCAAGATAGATACTTACTTATGTTATGAAGGAAATATTATTGGAGCAACTTGTGTTTAAAGCTAATTATGTAATGTTATCCTTTAAGAAGTATGGACTCTTTTGCCATACTCAAACTATGTAATGATTTAGTAATTTATGGAAATGCCTCTCCTAATTGTAATTTATTATACATAATTGAATAATTATGATAGCCTTTTATCTATGCATGAATTAATTAAATTTAGTTCCTTTCAACATCTCTTTTACTTCTATCCTTTATTATATTCCATGCTTGATTAAATTGTTAGACTTAGTGTTTATTCTTATATGATGATGGTTTAGTATGCTTAGAGTGGTTAAGTACATTCTTTAGAATAATAAAAATGCTATTGTGTTTTATAGTGTAGGAAAACCTAAGGGATTATGGTATCCTTAGGGTCATAGCAGGTAAAATTTAGTTTAAATGGCTAAATTGGTTTGACTATAAAACCTAGCAAGTTTAAAATGAGGTAAACTATTTACGAAAGGATTGGGCTACCCCATAATAATGAGAAGACGAGTGGCCTATTTGCTGTATACATCATATACCCACATAGGTAGGCTTGTGCAAGGTATAGATATGAACGTACCCTTCGATTGATCGAAGGAGATAAGCTAACCCTAACTGATATGTGGTTAATAGCTATCACAATACACATAGTATACCTGCACAAATGGATTTGTGTATGGTATGGAGATGGGCATGTCCCAATTAAATGCTAGATAGAGGGTTGGTGTTGAGGAAAATGATAGATAACTTAAACTTCGGATTAACTTAGAAATATTTGTAGTTGCATGTACTAAGTGAGATAAGGATCTCTCTCTCTCTCTCGAGTATGTGTTAGTGTTTAGTGTTGTTTGTGTTAGTATTTCATGTTGTATGTATTTTATTTAAAAAAAATTAGCAACCCCTTAGTTAGATTTTGGGTTGTTACATTTGGTATTAGAGCTCTAGGCACGAGGGGCTAGAGATTATTTTTGTGCTAGAGGATAAATAAGAGAGAGAAATTAATCCCCAGAAGTAGTTGTTAAGCTATAAACACCTTACGATTAGTAAGTGTGGCTTTTGGCATAAAGTTACTCAATAAAATTAGAGTGTCATCTCTTATAGAATAAAAGTGTTTTAGCAATGAAACTTTATGTTAAGTAGTTTAGAAAGGTGAAGTTGTAACCTAATCTACTCTTTTGGATGATATCAGGATAAATGACATCAAGGAAAGATAGGCCTAATCCTTAAGATAGACGAACCCAAAAGAATAATATAGAGGAAGGAAACCTAGAAGAAACCTCAGATAACTCTAATAGGAATGTAGCAAACCTCACCGCAATGGTTACCACCATTCAAGATCAGATGAAGCAGTTTATGAAAACCTTTGGAAATCAAGATTCATTGGCTAAAATTTTAGAGGGCAATGAAGCTAATGACCTAACTACAGAGAAACAAGAGGCCATAACTTTGTTGGAAAAATAATTAGAAAAGAATTTGAATAACGTCCACACCTCCAAATTTTATGGAGAAGGGGAGGGAGATGCAGCCAAAGCTTGGCTAAGAGAATTAGAGATATATTTTACAATGAATAACTACTCCCCTAGAACACTAATAGTTTGGGAAACGGTCTATCTTGAAGGGACTACTTTGGATTGGTGGGGAAACCTACACATCAAAATCAAAGATCCAAGATATCGACCTAAAGTGGAATGACTTCATTCTAATTTTCAAAAAAAGATTCCTTACTGAGTATTTTTATTTATTGAAGTTTGAAGAGTTTACCAATCTTCGACAAGGGACAAGGCCTGTGGAAGTATATTAAAAAAAGCTAGTAAATTTGCTTAAGTATGTACTGACATATAATGAAAATATGAGGATCCATAAGTTTATCCTTGGGTTAGAGACTAGGATAAGGCATGAAGTGAATATGCTTTAGCCTAAATCACTTTATAAGGCCTATGATCTCGTAAAGAACGTAGAAATCCAATTTCAGTTCAAGTATACCCCTTTATTAGAAAAGGAGCAGTAGGCACTCAGAGAAAGGAATATCCAAGGTTTCTTGAAGTTGGAAAGGGAGCAAGATCAAAAGTGTAAAAATTACCCAAAACCTAAAATAAGGAATGGAAAAAAATAGGTAAGATTCAAAAGGAATGACCAAAGGAGAAATGGCAACTATACCAACAAAAAGAAACCTCAACTGCAAAATTAGCCAGATTCACTTCCAACAGGTAAAACAGGGGATCAAAAATAGATAACTCATCCATAACCTAAAAATAGTTGCTACGACTATGGAGGGACATATTATGCTAGCAACTATCATCAACAACTTGGGTCGAGCTCATCCAATACAAAGGGAAAGGAGCTAGCTCAAAATATTTATGCAGCTACTAGGAGCCAAAAATTTGAAGGATAGGTTACACCATTGGTTATGAAGGGTTATATTTTAAAAAAATAAGTAAAAATTTTAATTGATAGTGGAGCTTCAAATAGTTTTATCTCTTCTAGAATATCTAGGGATATGTCGGAAAGACTAGGATATTTGGCACAAGGGTGGAATGTCAAGTACAATTCTAGGCTGACCTACTCTATGGATCAATGTTTCCCCATGGTATAAATCATCTTAGAAAAAAAATCAATCGAAGGATGCTTATATGTAGCACCTACATGCCTTCAATGTCATCTTAGGGATGGATTGGTTGCAGGCTCATAAAGCCTTAATCAACTTTTAGGATAGGTGGATAGAGTTTTCTGAAAAGGGTAAAGGAAGAATAAGGATCCATAGTGGGCAAGGATCATTCAAACCCCAACTACTATCCGCTATGCAACTAAAGAAGGCCCTCAAAAAAGGAGGGATAGTTTATGTAGTAAAAATCAATGAAGTCGAGGAGGAATAGAAAAAGGAGGTGTTTGAGAAACACCCAATCCTACAAGAATTCAAAGAGGTATTTCCTGAAGACCTACCCAAACTTCCTCCTATGCACGAGTTTGACTTCACAATTGATTTAATGCCAGGATCAGAGCCTATCCATAGATCTCCTTATAGGATGAACCCTATAGAAATGCAAGAATTAAAGGTACAACTTCAAGGGTTATTGGAAAAGGGGTTGATAAAGCCTAGTGTGTCACCTTGGGGTGCATCGATGCTCTTTGTTAAGAAGAAGGATGGTTCACTATGACTATGTATTGATTATAGAATGCTCAACAAAGTGACCATAAAAAATAGGTACCCTTTACCTAGAATAGAGGATCTATTTGACCAGTTGAGAGATGCTACAATATTCACAAATATTGACTTAAAGTCAGGGTACCATCAACTAAGAATACGTGAGGAGGACACTCACAAAACTACATTTAAAACCAGGTATGGGCACTATGAGTTTACAATCTTGCCCTTTGGGCTGACTAATGCCCCAATCACATTCATGAATCTAATGAACAACATATTCAGGAGGTATCTAGACTAGTTTGTCCTCGTATTCTTAGATGACATCTTAATCTACTCCAAGAATAAGGAAGAACATGACAAGCACCTCAAAATCATACTAGAATTGCTAAAGGAGAATCAACTCTACAGAAACCTAGCAAAAAGTGATTTCTATGTTCCAAAAGTAAAATATCTAGGACATATCATATCTATAGAGGGAATAGTGGTAGATCCAGAAAAGATAAAGGCCATTTTGGATTGGCCACCACCTACCAATGTGACTAAAGTAAGAAGCTTCATGGGTATGGTAGGCTACTATAGATGGTACATAAAGGATTATTCCAAGATAGCCACTATAATAACTAACCTTCAAAATAAGGAAAAGGAGTTTAAGTGGATTGAGAAGTGTGAGGTTGCTTTTGCAATACTCAAGCAAAAGCTCACCACAACACCAATACTCAAGATTCTAGATCCATAGGGAAATTTTATAGTATGTACAAATGCATCACTAGAAGGGCTAGGAGGAGTGTTATCATAGGATGATTCTATCATAGCATATACCTCAAGGAAATTGAAGAAGCATGAAGTCAACTATGCCACACATGATTTAGAGTTGGCAATAGTTGTCCATGCTCTAAAGAGTTGGCATCATTACCTGGTAGGGAAATATTTTGAACTAAGAACCGACCATCAGAGCTTGAAATACATATTTACCCAACCTATGCTCAATGCAAGACAAAGGAGGTGGGTCGAGTTCTTAGCAGAGTATGACTTCAAGATTGAATACATCAAGGGAAAGGAGAACAAAGTGGTTGATGCCTTAAGTAGAAGAAGGCACATAGTAGCCCTAACCCAAAGTCACATAGGTTTACTTGATCAAATCAGGGAAAAGCAATCTCAAGATGAGTATTGCAATGAAATTTGGGTCAAAATGAACAAAAACCCAGAGAAAAGTAAGGATTTTTGCATCAAATATGGTCTATTGTGCTATAAAGATAGAGTCATCATACCAAAAATGGGCGACTTGAGGAGACTAATCATGCAAGAAGCACACAAAACCCCTTATTTTGCCCATCCAAGAGGGGATAAAATGAGAGAAAATATGAAAAAGGTCTTCTTCTGGATAGGAATGAAGAAGGACATCACCAATTTTGTTGCTCGATGCTTGGAATGCCAGAAGGTGAAGGCCGAATGTAGACATCCTATAGGACAATTATATCCACATGATATACCCACTCAAAAGTGGTAAGTTATATCCATGGACTTCATAGTAGGTTTACCCAAGACTAGGTACCAACATGATGCGATCCTTGTAATAGTCGATAGATTGACTAAGGTTGCACATTTCATACTGAGGAACATCACGGATGATGCTCAGGTAGTGGCTAACAGATTCACCAAGGAGATATTCTGACTCCATGGGTTTCCTAAAATGATAATTTTAGATAGAGATTCTAGATTCACTTCTAAATTTTGGAAGGCCCTACATCGTGTTGTAGGCACCAAATTGAATATAAGCTCCACTTATCATCCTGAGACTGATGATCAAACCAAAAGGGTAAATCAAGTACTAGAAGATATGCTTCGCATGTACTACATGGATCAAAAGTCTAAATGGGAAGACTATCTACATCTGGTAGAGTTTACCTACAACAATGGGCATCACTCTTCTTTGGGTATGGCCCCATTCGATGCCTTGTATGGAAAAAGGTGTAGGACACCTTTATCATGGGATAATTTAGAGGATCGAGTGGTGATCAGACCAAACATGGTCAAGGAAATGGAAAATCAACTTAAAATGATCAAATAAAGGCTCTAGGAAGCCGTTGACCATAAAAAAGTTATGTTGATCTAAAGAGGACTCCAAGGGAATACTCTATGGGGGAAAGGGTGTTCCTAAGGGTCAAGCCAATGAAAAGTGTAATCAAATCCATAAAGCTGGATCCTCGATTTGTGGGACCCTTTGAGATCACTGAGAAGATCAGTCTAGTTGCATACCAACTTGCCTTACCACCTAACCTATCAAAGATCCATGACACCTTCCACATATCCCTGCTTAGGAAATATGTTGTTGATGTTGATCATGTGTGGGATGTTTCTAAACTACAGATGGCAAACCCAGAGGCTATTGAAGTAATGTCAGTGAAGATTCTAGAATTCCATTCCAAATCCTTAAGGAAACATATTCTAGAGCAATGTAAGGTCCAGTGGGACCGTTATTCAGAAAGAAGTGCCACTTGGGAGAAAGTGGATGAAATGAAGAGACATTTTCCTTTTTTGTTTGAGAATTTGTAATAACTTGTTGTTTGAGAATTTGTAATAACTTTTGTTTGAAAATTTTGTAATAACTTTTCTATGATAGAAAACCCATGGGACTGGGTTTAGTCCAAGGGGGTAGTATGTCATACCCCACCCTAGAAGGATATTTTGGCTAATAGACTATGTATTTATGAATGATTAATGGATGCTTAGTTTAAATGCTTAAATGATTGTTGCATTAGCTATAATGATTTATCTTGAAGAATTTGGTACTGCTAATGTGTTGTCGATGTGCAACACTAGGTACATCCATGGGTGGAAGAGGTAGAATCGACCACCAAGGATGGGGTACTTGAAAAGGGAAGTGTATACATAGAAAATTGATCCACTTGAGTGAGTCAATTTTCCTAGATCCTTAGGGAGACTCTCCAACTTGCTCTAAACAAGTTTAGACCTCCCTTTCCCCTTATTCCTTCATTTTTTTCTCTCTTTATACAAAATTATGATCGACCTTTGTGGGGCACGATTTTGCATAGCTAGGATTTTCTCCTAGGAAACCCTAATTTTCAAAGTTGATCCTTTTGGGGTTATCTTTTCTTGGTTTTCTTGCCCATTCTTCTTTCAAATATCTTATAAATAGAGGGTTTGAAATATTATTTTCTCCTCCTAGAAGTTCATCGCCAAGCAAGTTATAATTTTTTTTAAAGTGATTTTGTAAGTGCTCAAGTTCAAGTTTCCAAGCAAGCTAAAGTGATCTGTTGAAGCTCTTTAACCATTATGGATTGTTTCTTCTATTGTATTGTTTTTGTGTTTGCTTTTATGGACAAGTGTTGAAGCCCTAAGGAGGATATCTGCTACTTGGAGGTCTTCATACTTTTACCTAATTTTTTGCTAACACCAGATTGTTTTAATACTTCTGCATTTACATATCAGTTAGATTTTATATTGCATTAGTTTACCTGCATCATTTGGAGGTTTTCCCCTCTACTGTATTATCACACCTAGTAATTTTGGGGTGTGATTTCATTGTCCTACGAAATCATGATCACTCCATATAGGGCATGATTTTTATAGACTAGGATTGAAGGACAATATGCTATCACCAAATCCTAGGTTTGTATTTCATGTTGCATTATGATCATAATAGCATAGTCTGCATTTTATTCATTATACTGTTCTACTACATTTTATTATACTTGTCCATCATCCAAAGGTCAACTTTCACTTTGTATTTCAAAGGTTAGCTAAAAGGACCTAGGGATCTTGACTATTGCACCTCCAAGTATTGTCATACAACGACCTAAGTAGGCCCCCTAACACTGATCATATTTTTCAAGTGTTTGTGAAGCTATTTTGTAGGAATAGGAATCATGGGATATTGATGGATGAAAGATAAAGCTTGGATCAACCACCGGATGAGATAAGTGCCCTATTAAATCTTTAGGTTATTTTTTGGATGATTTCTATTTTTATCAAAATCCTAGATCATAAATAAAAGGAAAATATTTAATTAAGTTTCTAGGCATTTGAAAGGACAAAAGCATATAGTGTGCATCTAGGGTTTAATATTTGCTTGTGCATCTCCCTTGAACCCTTGCTCAAAGGTTTTGTTTTGCAAATCCTAGGGTTAGATATCATTCAATAAAAGAATCATTCTAGGGTTAGCTCTTGTCTTCTTGCATCTTGCTTCTTGCATTATTCTTTCATTTCATAGCTTAGCTATAGAAAGGCCAAACATAGGTGATTGTCTTAAATTGAACACATCAAACAATTCCATCACTAGACTTGGAGTATGTCCTAAAATAGTTCCTAGTGAACCCTTCCTCCCCCACATCGAGTGTATAGTTATAACATAATATCGTGGTTCACCTTGGATCCTTGAAAATCTAGCTGAGAATCATACACGGTAGGGTAGTTTTTCCCCTCTACATATTTGGTGAACTTGACGTGAATGTGCATATGTAGTGGTCAAAATATGAAGCATTTTTTCTTTTGCTTATATTTTAAAAAATTTAAACAAGACCACTAATTTTGTTTGTTTAGATTAGAAAACACTCTAATTTTAAAAAAAAAAAAAATTTCTTGTTTTTACTGGTCTTTAGTCTTCTTCCTTTCCACTCTATCCCCTTTTCTTCATCCTAATGGCTCCCAATATTAGGAGTGGATGAAGGCTTTTAGAGTCTGATGAGATTTTCCAAGAGGATGATAAAATTTATAGAGAAAATCATAATCTTGAAGTAGAAGAGGAAAATTAAGAGATTGATAATAGTCTTGATCCTATTAGGGGACCCAATGGGAACCTTACCTTTAAATATTTTAAACATATGTGGAGCTTTTATAGGCATCATAAGCATAACTTGGATATAGCTCTAGAAGAGAAATCCCAACCCGAGGATGTTAGAACATATCATCATCAAAATATTCCTTCTTGAGATGTTCATGACAACTCCTTGAGTGAATATTTACATCATGGTAATCTTGTCTATAAGCCAACTTATGCCAATACTGTAACCACCAACATTGGAAGGAATCTACAAGTACCTCCAACTAGTAGTGTCACTCAAATTCATTTTTAATTTCCTTCTCAATCTACTAATGTCAGCACCTTTGCTTCTATTCCACCAACTGTTAGTTATTCTCTTCAATAAGATACCACATATCATAATAGTATCAATACCTCAAACATAATCCAAGTATCCATTCAACAACGTACTTATCCCTTAGGGAATCTAGGGGTATTGCATAACAAAAATCCAAAAATCCAAAAGTGTAAATTTTAACTAATATGGTGAAACAATTGGTTTCAAAAGTGGAGATGATTCAACCTTCTAGTTTCACCTACAACTATAAAGAAATGTGCAATCAACCCCTAGACCCTATTGTTGTTGCTAGACCTTATCCTAAGTATTTTTCCATGTCGTTTTTACCTATATATAAGGGGATAGAAGATCCAGATTTATATAAGGGGATAGATGATGTGATTGAGTATTTAATAAGATTTAGAACAACTTGCCATAATATTATATATGATGATATGTTGTTACTAAAGACGTTTCCTAAGTGTCTTGGTGGCATGGCATTAGAATGGTATTATCAGTTGCCCAATTATTCTTTGAGAAAATTTGAAGAAAAAACTAAATTATTTGTTCAATATTTTGGTGCTTATGTTGAGAAGAATGTAACCATAAAAGATGTCTACAATTTGAAGCAAGGTAAAGAGGAAAGTTTTTCAAAATAATTATCTCATTGGAGGAGTCTAATTGGATGCTTGAGATATAATTTACCTCCTTGAGACATGATTGAAATATTTATTGGAAATTTGCAAGAACAATTATCTTATGCATTAGAAACTACAAATATCACATCTTTTGATCAAGCAATTGAGTTAGCAAGGAAAGTGGAACATGCTCTTATCAGAAGAGGACAACTTAAAGTAAAATAAGATAAGACCACTAAGAATCAATATAAGAATAAGCATGTGGTAGGAGATGGTGTAACGGATAGTAGGCCTGTTAATAGTATTGTTAACAACCTATAAAATATGATACTTCAAAAACCTCCACAAAGGAATTTTATGAAACTTAACATGCCCATGGAAGTGGTCTTAAAGCAGCTTTTGGAAGCTAATATGATTGATTTGCATCCCATAAGGCAACCTAATACTACAACAAATTGGTATAATGCTGGCCAACATTGTGCATATAAAAAGGTAGAAGGACACTAGACAAATTCTTGTAAGAAGTTGAAATATGCGGTTCAAGATCTAATTGATGCATAACGTCTTGTTATAGAAGACTCTCGCTCGAAGAATCAGTCTTCTACTCAACAGGTATCCACACCTAATAAAGATAATAGACACAAAGCAACTAATCAAGTATCTTATAAGAATGTACTACCTCCCTATGGTAACATGTTTGGCATGATAGCCATAAATTTAGAACATGTACGGAATCAATAGATCTAACCATCTCAATAGGAGACGAGTTCTTCAACAAAAATTTCCCTCTTAGAACTTTTACAAACTTCTTCCATCCATGGAGAAGCCTTGCTAAAACTTCTAAGGCAACAATCTATCTCGACATAAATTTCCCCTAGTGCTATGGCCAGTGTTGTAAGCTCTCTTTGGATACATCATCTCACATTCTCGGATGGTGATATTTCTTCCTTAGACCTACATAAGGATTCTTCTCACTACATTACTGAATTTATTGGGGATACTTTTATCAAGAGGATTTTGATAGATAATGGTTCTTCCCTTAATTTATGCACACATCAATTTATCCAAAAGTTTGGATTAATAGAGGAAGATTTAACTAAATTCAATGACATCATTAAAAGTTTCAAAAGAGTTCCAAGAATATTGCAACACCATATCCCTCCCCATTAAGGTTGGACCTCATATTCTAGATACATTTTTATATATGGTGTCTTGCCCTACATATTTTAATCTTCTTCTTGGATGACCTTGGATCCATGCAATGAAGGTTATCCCTTATATTTTTCATCAATGTTTAAAGTTTGAATTTAAAAATCAATATGTAACCATTTTGGGTGATCCTCATCCATTTGAATATTTCTCACCAAAAGAACAAGCTCAATTTAATTTATCAGATTCCTTGTCTCATATAACTGAGTAATGCAAAAATTTAAACATGAGAGAGCAATCATTAACCAATATCTTTTCATAGGATCAAGATAATTATCCTCATTAGGAGCCTCTTCTAGATGAATCTCATCAAAGTTTAGAGTGGAATATTGAATATGAGGGGCTACGCTCTCCTCCTTTGTTGGTCTCAACCCCAAAGTAGTATGTCAAATAAGAGAATGTTCATTGGAATGATATCTACTTTAATGGGTTTATCCCTTGCGCAATACAGGTTGAGTCTCCTACTTCTCAAGAGGACTTTGGTTCTATGTATCCAAAGGACCTTAAACAACTAGGAGTGATTTCTGTCCCATATCCTCTTGAATATGAGTTGTCAATTATCATTAAGGAGACCATATATGTGAACATAAGTTCTAAGAAAAACTTTAGAATCCTTAAGTTAGGAAAATCCTTGTCCATGGATGAACAAGAGCAATTGAATAATTTGTTAAAAGAATTTCAAGATATTTTTTCTTGGTCATATGTTGACATACCAGGGCTTTATCCCTCCCTCGTTATGCATCATTTGGTAGTTAAACCTAATTCCAAGCCTGTTAAGCAGAAACTTAGGAATATGCATCCTAATGTTGCCATTTTAGTCGAGGAGGAGATTCAAAAACTCCTTGACATTAATTTTATAAAAGCCATCAACTATTATGATTGGATCTCCAACATAATTTATGTGGCTAAGAAGAAAGGGACAATCAAAATATGTACTAGTGGCAGTGCCATGACAACCTAGTTCATGATCCTTATTAGCACCTTTAAATTATTTCTTCCCCTTGGAAATTTTCCATATGGGGATTGGACATTATAGGGAAGATTAACCCTGTGTCATCTGATGCTCACAAGTTTATTATAACAGTTATAGAGTACTTCACTAAATGGGTTGAATCCATGGTGACTGGAATTCAAGTTTCCAAGTTCATCTTCAACTAGATTCTTTTTAGGTTTGGGATTCCTTCGGTGATTATTTCTGATAATGACAATCCTTTCAAGAACAATGATGTTCATAAGCTTTGTGCTAAGTATAATATTCAACATAGGTGGTCAAATCTGTATTATCCTCAAGGTAATGGACAAGTTGAAGCATCCAATAAGTCTTTGATCAAGATCTTGAAGAAGTTGGTTTGTAAGACTGGTCATGACTGGCATACCCAACTTTATCCTACCTTGTGGATCTATCGCACTAGTGTGTGTACTCCCACAGGTGCCTCACCATATGTCTTGGTATATGGATCTAAGGTGGTGTTTCGTTTTAAGCTTAAGGTTCCCTTGTTGCGTATATTGTTGCAAGATGCCTCGATTTGCAATGATTACCATGCAGACTATTTGCACCAATTGGAGCTACTGGATGAAAAGTGCATTCGTTCCTTAGAGAATTTACAAGCTTATCAAAATAGGATCAAGTGATATTACTCTAATGAATTTTATTATCGTTCTTTTGAGGTTGGGGACCTTGTCCTCAAGGAGAACCAAAAGAACACCATTGCTCATTCTAATATTCAAGGTAAGTTTCAACCCAGTTGGTTAGGGTTATTTGTCATAGTAGCCAAGTTTGGTTCAAGTGCTTATCATTTGGCTTCTTTAGATGGTGAAGAGCTTAAATAACCAATGAAAATAATGCATTTTAAAAGATATTATGCTTGATATATCATCTGCATTGCATATTACATCTAGTATAGATCATATTGCATTTGGCTTACCTGCTCATACTACATGATTGCCTATCATATTTTGTATGGTTGCTAACATTCTGTTTCTCTTACATTTTGCTTATCCTAATTGCATTATTGCTTGTTCATGACTACTTGATCATATAGATTTCTATTGTTTTTGTGACAATGACAAGTGATAACACCTAGTTAGGTCATAGTTCACATGCATTGCACTCTCACTAAGGCTCTAATGCCTAGCAAAGTACCCAACCTAGGCCCCATGCATTTTCATCCCTTCTTCTCTTCCATTATTTCTCTCCCTTCTTCTTCTTCTTGTATTCCTTGACTTTGAAATTTTTTACAATGACCATCAATTCTCTCCAAAGTCAAGGAATACAATCCTCTTCTTGGTGTATCCTTGTCCTTTGTGTGTCTCTTCTTATTTTATTTTACTTTTGCATGCTCTTTTTCCCTTTTACTTTTGTGTGCTCTTTTGCTTCTACATGTTTTTCTTCTTGTTCGAATTCATATATTCTCGAGCAATGGACAACTTTGATACACAATTTTCTTTGCTTCTCATTTTTTCTTCTCTTTTCTTCTAGAACATGCATACTTTCACATTGTGTTATTATCAAATCATTTGGTCCATTCACATTTTATACCCCTATTGGGTAGTACTTTCTAAGACATCAATTACACACACATCACACTCCATATGGGATAACTTCATGTCCACACACAAGGGGCAACCTCCATCTTAGCCATTTGTGAGCATACATCCTAGCGGGTATCTTTTGACCATCTATCCATCTTAGCCAACAATGTAACCATAGCAGGGCATGCTCCACATTTGATTATTTTTCCATATTAGTGAGTACTACACCCATAGCAGGTGTTCACTCCACATTTGATCATCTTTTTGAGCATAACACCCTACCTCAAGGGTTTTGACCATTTTTTTGCTTGTAGTTTCTTTGAACTTTTAGGATTTTGCTTTCTTCTTTTTATTCTTCATCTCATTCTTCTCTCCTCTTCCAATCTTATTTATTTCCCCTTATTCTTGGATCCATGCATTTCATCTTAAGTATATTGTATTTCATGCATTAGTTAGCTGCATTATTTAGATTCATGTTGTACCTAGTTGCAATTATCATGTTTTCTTGTTTGCTTGCTCTATTTTATTTTGCTTTTATGTTTTTATTTTTCTTTTACCTTTTTCAAGTTTCTTAAGGAATTCTCAATTCCTTATTAAACTTGAGGGGGCATCCTAGCCATAGAGGCATTAATGGTAGTAATGTCTCACCTTGTGTGCAAAAGTCTAAAGTGTTCGTAGTGATACCTTTTTGCACTACCCCTTTGCCCAAACCTGGGCACCTATTTTTTGTGTCTACCACCTTCACCCATAGGACTCTACATATTTCTTTGATGCATTTACTTGGCCATAAATGCATCAAAGAGGGGGAAAATATAGACACAAAAAATTGACCCACTTGAGTGAGTCATTTTCCCTAGCTACTTAGGGAGACTATCCAACTTTTCCTAAATAAGTTTGGACCTCCATTCCCCCTTCTTTCCTTCATTTTTTTCTCTTTATGTAAAATCATGGTCGACCTTTGTGGGGCACAATTTCACATAGCTAGGGTTTTCTCCTAGGAAACCCTAATTTTCAAAGTTGATCCTTTTGAGGTCAACTTTTCTTGGTTTTCCTACCCATTCTTCTTTCAAATATCTTATAAATAGAGGGTTTGAAATCTTCTTTTCTCCTCTTGGAATTTCATAACCAAGCAAGTTCTAAAAGTTCTAAAGTGATTTTGCAAGTGCTCAAGTTCAAGTTTCCAAGCAAGCTAAAGTGATCTATTGAAGCTCTCTAACCATTGTGGATTCTTTCTTCTACTGCATTGTTTGTATTTTTGTTGCTTTTGGTGGACAAGTATTAAGCACTAAGGAGGATATCTGCTACTTGGAATTCTCCATCATTTTTCTTGCTTTTTTTCTAACACCAAGTTGTTTTCGCACTTCTAAAGTTGCATATTAGTTAGGTTTTATTTTGCATTAGTTTACCTACATTGTTTGGGGGTTTTTCCCTTTGCTATGATATCATGCCTGGTAATTCTAGGGCATGATTTCACTATTTTACAAAATCACAATCGCTCTATACAGGGTGCAATTTTGTATAGACTAGGATTGGAGGGCAATCTATTATCACCAAACCCTAGGTTTGTATTTCATGCTACATTATGATCATAATAGCACATTCTATATTTTGTTCTTCATACTATTCTACTACATTTTATTCTATTTTTCCATCTTCCAAAGGTCAACTTTTGCTTTTATATTTTAAAGGTTAGCTAAAAGGACCTAGGGGGCTTGACTGTTGCACCTCCAAGCATTGTCATACAATGGCCTAAGTAGGCCTCCTAATACTGATCATATTTTTCAAGTGTTTGTGAAGCTATTTTGTAGGAATATGAATAATGGGATATCGTTGGATGGAAGATAAAGCTTGGATCAACCATAGAAAGAGATAAGTGCCCTATTACATATTTAGGTTATTTATTGGGTGATTTTTATTTTTATCAAAACCCTAGATCATAAATAAAAGAAAAATATTTAATTAAATTTCTAGGCATTTGAAAGGACAAGAGCATATAGTGTGCATCTAGAGTTTAATATTTGCTTGTGCATCTCCCTTGAACCCTTGCTCACAGGTTTTGTTTTGTAAATCCTAGGGTTAGAGATCATTCAATAAAAAAATCATTCTAGGGTTACCTCTTGTCTTCTTGCATTATTCTTTCATTTCATAGCTTAGCTATAGAAGGACCAAACATAGGTGATTGTATTAAATTGAACAAATCAAACACATTCCATCCCTGAACTTGGAGCAAGTTCTAAAACCATTCCTGGTGAACTCTTTAGGGATAAGCATGTATTGTTTCTAAAACCATTCCATCCCTATTACATGAATGAGTATCCTCATATAAGCATGTATTGTTTCTTTAGGGATAATTGTTAATAAGCTAGCCACCTAGAGCCAAAGTTGGTAGCCTAGAAGCTATTGTAAATCCCCTGACTGAGACGGGTGATTGGGTTGATGGAAAAACTCCCTCTTTGTTTGATGCACTTGATTGTTTGCTTTTGTTAAATTATTTGCTATATGTAAAAATTGTTGACAAGGGAAATCCATTGAAAAGGGGGGGTCAATGTATATATAGGATCCATACCCTGAATCCATTTGAGTATACCCTAATAATAATTGATATTAGTAGGGGTATATAGTTAAAATATATAATAACAAATGAATTTTATTATTATATAAAAAGAAAATAATTTATTTAAATAAATAGAAAATAATCATTTTTAAATAATAGATGAAAATATTATTTTCAAATGACCACTAGAAAATAATTATAGGGGTTGTTATAACCGTAATAAATTTTATTTTCAAAAATAGAATTATTATTTAAAATAATATTTATTTTATATTTAATGTTTTTTTTTTTTTACATGGTGGAATCGGTAGCTGCCATGAATCTGGGCAAGCTATCTAGTTTTTATGGCTGCCACAGTATTCTGCGTTATCCACCTTGGAAGCCTCCATATATATCTTCACGTATTCCACCCTTATAACCACCATGCCACAATAATTTTAGACCTTGTACGCCACTGAAAGAACCAGGAAAGGGACAAGCATTCAATCCGGCAAGGCCCAAGATTTGAACCTTGGACCTCCACCCCCATTATGGGGTTTGGATGAACCAATTGGTCTACACCTCAGACCTCTTTTATATTTAATTTTTGTATTAAAAGCTATTCTTTTATATTTAGTATAAGAAATAGTTTCTATTTTATAAAGGTAATGAACTTCTCAACGTACATTCTTTTAAAAGCACTTAAGAAAAAAGGAAGCTTGGAAAAGAATGCTTCTAGATGAATCATGGGCAGACAATGATTATATTTACATTTAAAATAGAAATATCTCCATGATCGCCTACAAAATGGATAGCTAAGACTTTAAGGCGATGGGTTTGCATTGATGAGGAAGTTGACTTTGATAGTAGGGCATATGGATCCATCCCAAGTTAAAAAGACTAAGATGTGTGAAGAAAGGGGTTGAGTTTTTTGGTTTAGAAAAATAAGGAGAATGAAGTCTCAATAGGTGAAGCAAAGGATTGGAGAAGGAATTTTGAAGCAATTTGTGAAGAAAATCTAGAACTAGGTTGAACCTTTCGTGTTTATAATCTTGTTCAAAAATGAAAAGACTATTTCAATTGCTTTAGAGATATAGCTAGATTGCTTAATGGCTATAATAAATCTTCGAGGTTTCTAGGATTAATGATTTACCTTTCCTCCATAGCTTGACGCTTTATCTTTGGCATTCTACATCTGTGTTGTTGCTCCTTGCGTTGGAATGCGATCTTATTTTAACTTTGTTTGAAGTTAGTTCTTTCGAACCTGTCGTTATCTTTCTATGCGATCAGACCACTCCTTAAACCATAGGTTCATTCTTTGTTAGATGCCTTCCGTCACTGATTGCAACCATGGACATGGTCGACCAACTCTATTGAGCATATCTTCCTACTCTAAATCCTCTTACTCATTACAATAATATTTATTTTTAGGAAGATATTGTTTATATTTCAATTATAGACTATAGTATAGCCATTGATTTAATGAAATAATAAGGATTTAAAGATATATGTATAAAGAAGGAAGTTTATATTTTAGGAAATGAAACTTATAAGAAAGGATTTTTATATTCTTGTTTTTAGTTGAATAAAAGGCCATTAAAAGGAAAATTTACATTCTTTATTTCCATGGAAAGGGAAAGAACTTTAAGAAAAATATTATATTTGGATTATTTTTTTCAGAGGAAGAGAGAGAGAGTATAATGTTTTCTAAAGTAATTGTTAAATGATTTATTTATGGTTTTTTTAGATTAAGTATTTAATTGATTAAGGTTTATGGGGCCTTAATTAGTTAGAGAAATGGGTAAATTAAGTATTTAATTGATTAAGGTTTATGGGACCTTAATAATTTAAAGAAACAAATGAGTTTAATTGTTAATCAAATCTAGGGGGAAAATTTTTTATGCTTAAACATGAATCCTTGATTGATTAAAGGATGACCTTCCTAGATATTGAATGAATGATTTGTAAAGATGTATTGGTGATTGTATAGTTGTAATTTGGCATGATAAATGCACTAGATTAAATGATCATCTAGTAGATGCATGATTCATAGTTTCATGAGTTGTCCTAATCCCTTACTACCATCAATTGAATGATGAGCAAGCTAAAGGACCAAGGAGAACATTAATATCCAAGACAAATACTTACTTATGTTATGAAGAAAATATTATTGGAGAAACTTGTGTTTAAAGCTAAGTATGTAATGTTATCCTTTAAGAAGTATGGACTCTTTTGCCATACTCAAACTATGTAATGATTTAGTAATTGATGGAAATGACTTTCCCAATTATAATTTATGATTATGATAGCCTTTTAACTATGCATGAACTAGTTAAATTTAGTTCCTTTCAACATCTCTTTTACTTCTCTCATTTATTATATTCCATGCTTGATTAAATTGTTAGACTTAGTTTTTATGATGATGGTTTAGTATGCTTAGAGTGGTTAAGTAAATTATTTAGAATAATAAGAATGCTTGTGTTTTTTATAGTGTAGGAAAACCTAAGGGATTATGGTATCCTTAGGGTCATAGAGGGTAAAATTTAGTTTAAATGGTTAAACTGGTTTGACTATACAACCTATCAAGTTTCAAATGAGGTAAACTATTAATGAAAGGATTGGGCTATCCCATCGTAATGATAATACGAACGACCTATTTGCTATACACGTCATATACCTGCATAGACAGACTTGTGCAATGTGTAGAGATGAATATACCCTTTGACTAATCGAAGAAGATAAGCTAACCCTAACTAATACAAGGTTAATAGCTATTGCAATATGCGTAGTATACCTACACAGATGGATTTGTCCATGGTATGGAGATAGGTGTATCCTGATTAAATGCTAGATAGAGGGTTGGTGTTGAGGAAAATGATAGATAACTTAAACTTAGGGTTAACTTAGAAATATTTATAGTTGCACATACCAAGTGAGATAAGGATATATCTCTCTCTCTCTCTCTCTCTCTCTCTCGAGTATGTGTTAGTGTTTAGGGTTTTTTGTGTTAAGTATTTCATGATGTATGTGTTTGATTTAAAAAAAAATTAGCAACCCCTTAGATTTTGGGTTGGTATAGGTAAAGGCTATTGTGTAGTGACCATATCCAAGGAGTATGTTTGAAGTTAGAAGTTTTTATGGTTTGGTAAGTTTTTACAAAAAATTCATCAAAATTTTTAGTGGAATTTACGCTCCAATCATAGAAACAATTAAGGGTGGTAGATGTGAGTTCAAACGGATGAGTGCATTAGAAAGAAGCTTTCAAATATTGAAAGAAAAATTTATGGAGTAATTGGTTATGGCATTGCAAAACTACTGTTGGAGGAGTATTTAACCAAGAAGGTAGACCCATTGCCTATTTTTGTGAGGTTGAATGAAGCTAAGATAAAATATTTAGTTTATGACTAGGATTTTTATGCTATTGCACAATCAATAAAAAATGGAGATATTATCTGTTATCAAAATAATTTGTACTATTTATGAATCATCATGCTTTGCAGTTCATTAATAGCTAGGGAAAATTGAACCAAAGACACATGAAATGAGTGGAATATCTTCAAAGTTACTCATTTATTTTAAACATAGAAGTGGAGGTTCAAATTGTGTAGTTGATGCCTTGAGTATAAGTAATTATTTGATGAACATAATGAAGATTGAAATTATTGGTTTTGATGCCATGAAGGAACTTTATGCAAATGATGTAGATTTCAAGGAACCTTCGGCAACATGCAATAACCCTACTATGGGAAATAAGACATCATGGCTTGATTACTTTATCCAAGAAGGGTTGCTATTTAAGGGACAATAATTATGTGTATCTTGAAGCTCGATGAGAGAAAAATTAATAAATGAGAAACATAGTGGAGGAATTGCTAAATATTTCAGGTTAGATAAAACCCTAATACAAATTGGTGAAAGTTACTATTGGCTAGGAAAAATGTAGATGTAAGAAAAATTATGCAGGGTTGGCAAAATTGTCAGCATGTAAAGGAAAGAGCCAAAACATCGAGTTTTATTAGCCATTACTAGTACCAAAAATACCATAGGAGGCCATAAGCATGGATTTTGTTCTTGGGTTACTAAGGACACAAAAGGGTAATGATCCTATTTTTGTTGTTGTTCACAAACTCTTGAAGATGGCATATTTTATACCTTGTAGTAAAACAAATGATGCTACTCACATCACCACATTATTCTTAAATGGAGTGTAATATTGCATGGATCACCAAAAGGTATTGTTTCATATAGAGATAGTAAATTTGTGGATCATTTTTGGTGAACTTTATGGAAGAAATTAGATACTAAGTTGGGATTCAGTTTGACATATCATCCATAAACGGTTGAAAAAAATGAAGTTGTGAATATGAGCCTTGGAAATTTGCTAAGATTTTTAGTTGGTAAGAAGTCAAAGCTATGGGATATTATTTTAGCATAGACAAAATTTTCATACAATAGTTCTATAAATCAAAGTATAGGTAGAAGCCCATTTCAAATTGTATATGCAATACACCTAAGAGGAGTATATGAGTCTAGATACCAAGTGCTATAGCAGAAACCTTTGTTAACTACATTCATGATTTTCATCAAGAGGTGAAGATTAAATTAGAGAAAGTGCCATGAAATACAAATAACATGTTGATCTCAAAAAAATAACGAAATATTTTCAGGTTGGAGATTTTTTTTGGCACATTTGAAAGAGCGATTTCCAAATGGCACATATAATAAATTAAACTAGAAGAAAATTGGACTTAGTAAGGTCTTGAAGAAGTTTGCATCCAATGCATATGAAATTGAACTCCCAAAGGGCATAGACATTTATCTAATATTTTATGTAGCCAACTTGTACCCATACTATGATCAACCTAGAGATGATGATGAAGATCTTACAATTGATCTTTCAGAAAAAATGGATAATAGGTTCCAGAGAAGGAACATGATGAAAATGAAGCAATCATAGATTCCAAAGTGGTGAGAAGGATAAGAGGCAAGGCATATTATGAGTATCTAGTTAAGTGGAATAACCATGGAGTTGACAAAGCGATATGGATGCAAGCTTATGATATCATTAAATATAGGGTATCCATTGAAGATTTCTAGTAATGTTCATAAAACATTTTTGCTACCTGGTGACTATTATGCAGGAGCATTCACTTGAGAAACTGCAAGGCCGATTTTCCAATGGCTATCATGAAAGTGTATGGTAGATGTTAGAATGTAACTATTTCATGAGCCTTTGAAATGGGTTCGAGAGGTGAAGAAGAGCATAGGATAAGTGAAACAAATTAGAAGAAAGGATAAAGAAGATAAGGAAGGGAAGAGAAAGGAGAAGCAAGAAAAGGGGAAATAAATTGTCTATGATAAGAAATTAAGTTAATTTATACCAAAAATGTTTATGTTGAGTGATGTAATTGTGAATTACAATAATAAATAAAACATGATTTTCCATTTTCTATAAAAATATCTTTGAGTTGTGTTTTGATGTTGCTTGAATTGGTAATATGTTTTGATTGATTTTTGTTTTTAACCATTGTTATTAGAGTCATTTTTTGGTGGAGTGGAAGGTCATGGTGTGTCATACTTGGTGAATAAATTATCATCTAAGAAATTCCTTCTTGTTGTCCTATTAGCTAAATAAAATTACTTTCAAAGGAAATTTGTCATCTGGGAAGATATCTTGCCATCAGGAAGTGTCATATAGTACATGTTATCCGGGAAGTGCATGCCTTCTAGTGCATTCTATTAGGGAAGTTTCATCTAGTGTGTGTCATCTAGTACATGCCATCAAGGAAGTGTCACCTAGTTTCTACCATTGGGGAAGTGCCATCTAGTGCATGATATTAAAGAAGTATCATCTAGTGTGTGCCATCGAGGAAGTACATGCCATCTAGTATGTCTCATTAGGGAAGAGTTGACTTGTTGGTAATTTATGCTACTTGTAGAGGCCATCCTTCAATGGATACCCTTAACCTATCAACATCATCTTTCTAATCAGTATTTTATTGTGTATTATGTGATAATAGATAGAATATTTTACAAAATATCAAACTGTCTTCTTATTTTATCTAGCTTCTAATAGAATATTCTTGAAATAACTAATTGTTTTCTTTGTCATCTCCCTCCTCAATAATTCCCCCATATAAAAAATTAAAAATATTAGGTAAATAAGCTATATGCGAATTTTATTGAGGTCCAATTATGTCAAAATATCTAAATATTACATGCATTCTTACGTTAATTAGACCATACCCAACTTGCCTTTCTATCAAAGATATTCTTCATCTCCCTTAAACTGATATAGTTCCTTTATCAATATCATTTTTTTTAATATAACAATATCCTTGGGTCAATTAACTTCTAAAAGTTTTGTTTTTTTGAGATGAATATCAACATTGCAAAAATTGCTAAATTATCTAATACATTGTTTTATATTTTATAAAAATGCTAACATTTCCAAAAATAGTACCTTTACAAATAGTTTATATACATAAAAATAATGTTATTGTTGATCCAATATCTACCACCATTTTTATTGGTAATATTAATAATAATATGTGAATCCCTCTTAATTGAAATATATATTCATCATTTTTCAATAGTAATATTGATCAACATTCAAAGTGTGCTAACCTCCTTTGTAGTTGCTAGTTGAAGATCCATATGATTTTGAGTAGGTGAGGATAAATTTAAATTCCTTATTATAATAAATCACCACCTCCATCAATTTCCATTATATTTCCTTTTATGACATCATTAAGATTAATTTTTATGAACCAAATTCTAGTCATTTTCATTTTACCATATATTGATACAAATCCTTTATGTTGATTGCATTGTTATTTATGAATCTTGAATATAAATTCATATATTATAAGTGAGTGACTTAACATAATTGAGAATCATTTCCAAGTTTAAAATTTGTATTATTTCATCTATTACAAAATGGTGTTGAGTTTCTCATAAATAAAAGTTATTTGCTTGTAAAATGTGAGAGATTCACTTATCAAACTAGAGAGAACTACTTAGAAAGTCGTAAATGTAAATGGAACGTATGGGTCTTAAGGAAAATATTATAGAAAGTGATATATTAGAATTTAGTGGCACACTAAATCATTTTGAAATCCATCTAAACCTATTAGAAACATGTAATATTTAGTGGTGTAACATTTTGCTAAAGTTACCTCCAAATATTTCCTTTTATTGGGATTAGTTGTTTTTCAACCTAGATAAAGGGTAAAATTTACTATAAATATGATGGATTTTTAGCTAGATTTAATTAGAGGTCCCAATATCTAGGATCTAAATCAAAATAAGTATTTGAGTATTCAATATATTTGATCAAATATCAATGAAAATATCATTCATAAAAATATAATAATATAACACAATGAACAAACTCACTGTATTATTGATATATCAAATACACAAGATCTATTACAAAATGTTCAATCCAATAGATGGAGCTTTATCTCCATAATATATCCTTACAAATTACCTTTCAATAGTTTGAATATTGCTCTCCTCACATATATGAGAGATGCATCCTTTGCTATTCCACACATAATACAAATCTCTCATGTCTCTTGATTTTACATCTTTTCACATATAGGTGACTCTTCACTTGCATACTTGACACATACATGACTCTTGACTTACCTATATGACATATTGCATACTTTAACATATTACACACTTGTATTCTTTATTACATGACACTTGCATAGTCTCACACTCTACACACTTGCACATTTTACCACATGACACTTGGACTCATCCTACATGTCAACACATACTTTAGGGAAAATATAAATCACACACCTAGTCTAATAAATCACCTAGTCTAATAAATTACACTCTAATCTAATATTTACAATATGTACAATTGTACCATGGGGGTACTTTAGCATATACCCGATAATGTAATATTCTCCAACAAAATAGGGGCCTAAGGCCCCCATTATATTCATCTTTTTTCCATGTGAATTTAGAGCTACACTCTATAAAATCCACATTGTGGTTTTCCCTCATGAGATTATAAATAATTAGAAAGTCAGACATTCCATCAGTGACACTACCCTTTTGGTTTGTTAAGTGCACAATGATTGTGGAAAAATCCATCTAGCTCATTTTGTCATTCACTTATCAATTTCATAATCTAATGAATGGATGACCATTGATGTTATTTGAATTATTTTTTGTTTATTAATCACACACTTTCCTCACTATGGTTTAAAACATGCATTTGATTGAATCTCTCACACCTTTAAATTTCCATATGTTTTATTTTTGTACTTTACTATTTTGAATTTCCCTTTCAACACTTTAAATGTAAGTTAGTTTAGATTAGTGGGGGATTTTTCTATGAGGGCAGTGGGGAGACAACCTAACTTTGAAGGTTAGGAGAAGCTATTGGCAATCCCTTTCAACTTTTTTGAAACTTGAATTGGGGGCACAAAATCTCAATTAGAAGTTGGGACAATTCCTTAGTTCACATAGTTTTTGGCACACCCAATGGGACCAACCCTCATTTTCCCTCAAATTTGCACTTAACATCTCATATTTTTAGCTAAATTTGCATCCAAAACTAATGGAGCAATTAGCTAAAATTTGAAAAAAAAATTGCTAATTCAATTTTTATAAGTGATTCAATTCAAAACTCAAATAAATTCACTCCATTTTGAGCTAAGCACAACAAATTTCACTAAGTTCATTAAGTGAACAATTTACTTGAATTTTACAAGCAGTTCACTTCATTTCAGTCAATGATTTGCCAAAAACATTTTCCACTTTCACAAGCTAAATATAGAGTGATTTTCTAAGGCCAAGAACTTGATTTTTTAGTTCCAATCTCAAATTAACTTTGAAATTGATCAATTTTTTGTTATTTGTGTTCAATTTTTGTAGGTACTTTGTGAATGGAGACTCTAACATAAACTTTAGAATTTTGATGTTTTTATAGAGATGACAACTTCAACAATATTTGAGCATCATCAAAAGTTAAATATAACCTTGTATGTGCATTTACCACTAGTAGAAAGCACTTAAGGTAGATTCTAAGTCATTCTATCATAGATTAGATCAAAAAGCGATTTACCCCAAGACAATAAAATATTTCCAAGGTAGATTTGATGAGTGGTTTGATCAAAATATGAGAAGTGATTTGGTAAGAAAGGCACATTTATTTCTCTCTAAATCTTGGGAAGACCCACGTGTTGTAGATGAGTTGGAGAGGGTAGGGCAATCCTCCAAGGGAGGTCCTTGATCTCCACCCTACTAAACATACATTGGTTACCAAAATCCATTTGATAATGTTGGTGCGGTCAGGGTTGGGCATGACTCTCAAGTGATTATGATGGTGTAGAATCCCCTGGTCATGGTTTCTCATACTAAGGCAGCCCTGCAAGGGGTTTTTCACTAAATTACAAAAAAACTCTTGGGAAGGCTATTCAATCCAATTTTGAAGATGATTCATTCCAAGCAATCTACTTGGAACCCTTTTTACTAAATTTTTTAAAGTCTACAACTACTAAGCGAATCACTTGAAAATAAAAAGTGAATTATATGCATTTTTAAGTTAAGCCTCTACATCCATAATATTAAAAATCACTTTCTAGTATGAACTAACCCAAAATTAAGATCAAATTGCTCCACAAGAAGAATTTTCAAAATTTTGACTCCAAAACTCTATCTATGTAGGTATGCATGTGCAAGCTTATGAATACATTATCAAAGGCTCAAAAAATGGGGAAAGATCATGAAATGTTAGAAATTATTATGTACCATTGAAGAAATGTGAAAGGGATGAGGAAAGAACAAATTTCCATGTGGGTGCATTAAGAAGACGAGTTGAAAGTGATTCTAGTGTTTAATCCCACCTTGTTGAAAGGTAGAAGACTCATGGCCAACCTAATTAGTCATGGATTTATGCCACTATAAATTGGTTATTTGAGATAACAAATAATTTATTCATCTACTCTAGAAAATAAAACTTGGTCTAAGCTAGCTTCAACCTTGACTCATATTAATTCTCTATGTGGGTTACCAATTGATGTGAATAATCTCACAAACAATCCACTCTTCAAAAGTCAATTCTATGTTAGTAACCCATCACTCACTTCTAGTATTCAAAACATCCCTCCTACAAGATTTTCATTGACCCAAATTCCACCTAGATCTAGTCTATCAAACACATCTAACATCCCCCCAGGTCAATCTTTAGCTCCTAATACAAGACCATTATGCTTAAATTTGAACCTTGTTTAAAATACATAAGCAATGACTAGAAAAATGGGATCATAGGTATTCTAAGGAAATACCTAGGGATTAAAACCATATCCAATTAATCAAGCATAGTAGAATGCATAAGTCCCACTATTGGGAAAAACATTGGTTAGTTTTTCTATGGTTCAATTAATTACCTCCATTTAATTGCCAACCCGGGGTAGCTCGTAGTCTTGTGATTAGTCATGCAAAATCTATGCTTGTAATTTCTACTTCGAATATGAGTCCCTTGGATTATGGTTTGGGGGGATTTGGTATTCATTGAAGTTAATATTTAAACCAATAATCTCATGCTAAGTCTAACAAAAAAATACTGAAAAATGTTTAAATCTAAATGACTACCTTATTGGAAATCATAGAAAATAGGGGAAATAACTAGAAATAAATTAATCTATTAAAATAAATACAAAAAATAGGGGAAATAGGGAAGAAATCTATTGTAAGTGGGCCCACGCTTCCATCAGGTTCTGCCTGTGGTAAAATGATCACAAAACACTTTAGAATATGTTTTACAGGAAAATATGCAGAGATTTTATTAATAGTTGTAGCAAAAGAAAATTACAATAAAAGTTTGAGGGGTCTTCTTCAGGGATGATCTATATATTTATAAGGTATGCGGCCAACCCTGTTACAATTTTTAGGATGAATAAAAAAAGATTCGCTATTACAACTGTTTTCTTGATTAGAGGAATAAGGTAAAATATCATGATATTTAAGCGTATTTAGTTTTCAGAATGCGCTAATATTTAATTGCTTGATTTATAGAAATTATTTATGTATCAACTGGAATATGGATGATGAGTCACCTTTAACATTATCCCATGTTCGGTATCAATGCTGGAAATCCTTTCACGTTGATTGCTGAATTTTTGCTCTGTTTTGCTGACCACAGAGCCGTGCTTGAAGTTTGGTGTTAATGGAAATTAGGCACCGTGATTGAAGAAGTCGAGAAGCAAGTGCCTTGTATGCATAAGTCAAAAATCAGACACCTTCCATTGTGTAACGGGAAGTAGGCACCTTCTGCCGTACAATGGGAACCAGACACCTTCTACCCTACAATGGGAAGCATGCACCTTTCATCGTACAATGAGAAGTAGATGCCTAACGAAAAGCAGACGCATAACAATTAAGTACCGAATAGAAGTCAAGCGCTTCAAAGAAATTTAGGCACCTGACTTTGTACCTCTTCACCAATATTCCATAGATGTTTTTCCTTCATTAAATTTCAAGTGCCAAGTCCGAGTGGGACCTCAATGAAAACATGCCAAAATGCAACAATTTCCACTAAATCTACACAAATTACACTTAAAGATAAATATTAGAAAACATGCAAAATAAAATATTAATTATATATAATTTCCATAAAACATTTATATCTACAAGAATATATGCCGCACATTATGGGAAAAAGAGTACAAAAATGAGCAATTCTATGGCTCATCATACCCCCATGATTAAGGGATGGCATGTCCCTGTACCACTTTGAACTGGTAATTACCAGTTTTGTTCACTTCATCCTAGTAAGCCTTGTTGTTCTGTGTCCTCTTCTTCTTAGCAGCCTTGGATTTCTCTTTATCCTGGGGCTTTCACCCCTTTGATGCTTTGGGAGATGTTGCCTCCTGACCTTGCTGCTTCTAGAATTTGTTGCATCAAAGTGGTTCACTTAGCCCTACTATCTTCTTGGGCAGTTCTCTAATCTAGGCCACCTTGCCCTTATCAACATTCAGATAATAACTAGAGAAACTAGTGGCATCCTTCTAGAATGCAATCTCAACCATTTTCCAGTACTCATGGTGAGGTGGTAACTTTTCACCCATAGGCACTGATTCTTTATCACCAAATGGGATGCTTGATTCCTTAGCAACCCTGGATGTGGGTAAATCTACCTCTATTAGATCAAGCTTAGGTTCATATTGGACCTCTTTCTTTGCCATAAGGGGAGTTCTGCTACTTAATGCCAGATCTTCCTGTTGCACAGGGCCTAGAAATACCATCCTTTTAAAATATGTTTTCATCCTTGAAGGCTTTCCATACTTTGACCCATACAAGTACCAAAATTGCTCAGGTTGAGCAACTGGAATTTTCTTGTGAGGCCTGCCAGATTGCTCCTTGACCTCCTTCTATGATTCCTTGAGGGCTTTGTTAGAGGCCTTCTTCCAATTTTTCTTGTCTGCCTTAATTTCATCCTTAAGCTCCTCAAATTTCTATTTTTGGGCAGTAAACAAATTTTTTGCTGCCTCCTATTCTTCATCGAAATCCAGCTCTGATTCCTTATCAGATCTGATGCCTAGTGCCTTCAACTCAACAAATATCACTCTAGTTCTGGGTCATCACTGAGATGGCCTTGTGGATTTTTTTTAATCTCATCTTGATTTGATGTACCCTAGATTTTGTTGGTGCAACCTTTGTTTCCTTGGGTATAGGGGATTTAGGCTGCTGAGCCTTTATTTCCTTTGTAGTAAATTGCTGCTTTGTGGAGACTATCTCTTCCTATTGAGGTTGTCCAACCCCTGCATCAACTGGAGAGTGCTCTGTCTCTCCCTCCTTGTTTGAGGTTTCAGGCTCTTCAGCCTCCATCTCCTTCTTTTGCAGGTTGTTCTGCATTTTGAGGTTCCTCAACCTCAACTTCATATTCTTGAATTATCTGCTCTAAAAAGGGAGACATAGAATAGGGCTTCTCTACTTCCATTATAGCAACATCTCCATGCTCTATTTTTGTATCAATAGGGGGTACTTTTGTTGCCCCATCGATCTGCACTGTTGCATCAACTTTGGTCAACTACTCGGCTCTTCCCTCCAACTATAATTGTCTCTGTAGTTGCCAATTTTTTTGATACAATTCATGCATTTTTAATGTATCCTCCTTGTGAGACTCCTCAAACAGAGTCCGTTCTTATTTAAATTTGGCTTCCCAGGTGGAAGCTTGCTCTCTTAAAACCTACAGCTGTTGCTAAAAATCCTCCACCTAGCCTCCTAGTGGTACATATTCCATGGCCACCTCATACTGAGGAGTTGGCCCACTGGAAATATCCTATAAAATGTGGACCATGTACTCCTCCTTGTTGAGCTCATCGATTGGTATCTCCTCATCGAATGAGATCGAAACCACCCTTGATGCTTTTGTTCTTCTGCTTTGCATCCTGGTGGAAATGGGCATGAAATCCTACTCTATCTCATCTTTGAATTGAGGTGCAGAAGGATACAAAGCTTTTCTAGATTCCTCCTCAAATTGGGGAAAATCTAGGGATGAGGCCTGTCCTGCTTCCCCTATATTTCCTATAGGCTAGGGCACATACATTGTCTCTTCTCATTCTGTCACCTCTTGGGCTGACTGTTTATTTTGAATTGGTACCTCCTCCTCTGCTTATGCCCCTACCGTTGCACTAGTGCCCACAACTTCCTCAATTTTCACATTTCTATGTGAATCTACATATCGCACCAAGGCCGAAATCAGACCATGGTGAGCTAGGGTAGAGGTGGTGCCTACCTGGTATCACCTGGCCTCGTATTTTAGGGTGCATGCAAGGTAATGGGGGATGTTGATTTTATTCCCATGTAGGATGTGATCGAGAAAATGGAAGTGGTTGGTATTCAGATGAGAGTAACTACCAGAGCATGTAAAGAAGCAGGCTATCTACTCAAAAAATACCCTCAAAACCTCAAGAATATGCCATTTTGGCAAGCCAGCACGCATTAGGTACTCGGTTGGTGCCCCCAAAAATCTTTGTGCACAGAGGATAAGGTTATGTATGTGCACTCCCCTATAAGAGGGAGGTCTGTAATTCTGATGATTTAGTCCTCAATGACTAAGATCTCCAACCCCCACATGTGCATGATCCCATCTCTCATTGACGTCGTAAATTTATTTTCCATCGTCATATCCTAGCCCTGACTGACTAGTCAACAATATTTCGTTCATTCTACAATGTCCAACTGTGTTTGGACATTTATAAAAATGCCCGAGCAGTCAGTCAACTCACTCTTTTTGAGGTTGTGATTCTTCGACTTTCCCCCATGCTTTTCTTTTAGCTCATAATTCACTCAGGGATGCTTCCAATTCCTCTTCAAATTTCTACTATGTTGTACTTCTCTATTTTTTATTTCTTCTCTCTGAAGGTGCCTTCATAGTAGCTAGTAAATAGCTTTTTAAAAAAACCGTGTCCATGCACGCATGTAGTTAATTACCATAATCAACAGTGATTATGGTTATCCACAGTAAATTTCCTTCAAGCATGTGCCTGATTGTGCGAAGATGATAACCATAAAATATCGACCAATCCGAGGCATGCCACACAACACCATACCAAGTGGATTTGTTCAAGTGGTTAAGGTAATAATGGAGGGTTGTGCTGGAATATTTCCATAGATACATATGTTCATGAAAACAATTTTGACAAGAAACAAAAAATTTAAACATGGACCTAAATTTTTCCGTGGTGCATATGCGCAAATATTTTTGGTGCGTCGCTATTGGTTGGTGTTTGATGATTGGGCAAACTACAATGAACAATGGTGGTCATGGTTCCCATGCAATAAATTTTCTTTGACGTGATTGGTTCTTGGTAGCTACAATGTGGCTTATTTAAGAAATCCTACAAAATTCAAAATAAAAGTTAGAAAAATGTATCTCCTTGGGATGACAAATATCCCCTCCTCGAAAGTTGATTGTTGTCAATTTTTAATTTTATCCATTGGTAGATTTGACTTTGCATGTGCGTGGGGTGTTGATGTGGATCGGGCCACATCCAAGGTTGACGTGTTAATCCGTCAAGGTAGAAAATGGCCGCAGTAAACATAATTTAGGCACCTTTTTCGTATGAAAATTAGGTGTCTTCTTTTTGAATTAGGGCACGTAGGAGCCTTGGAAATTGAAAAAAGGTACCTTAGGAATCTGGAACTTTGCTTAACATGGGAAGCAAGCACCTTTAGCAATTAGACACTCTAATTAACACAGGAAACAGGTGCCTTTTTGCTAATTATCGGGTGTTGTACTTATAAAACAAACTTTATACAAACTCAACTCCTTTTTTTTTACATATGCTAAAAATATTTGGTGTCAGTTTCTCAAAAACTAGAATTCGGTTGTTCTCCTAAAAACTAGGAGCTAGGCTGGATCTGCCAAAAAATGGGATGCAAGTGCCATCTTCTAACATACTGGGAGTCAAATTCCATAAAGCGTATAACGGGAAGCATACAACTTCTACTGTATAATGGAAAGTAGGCACCTTCCTTCGTACAATGGGAAGTAGATGCCTTCCACCATACAATGGGAAGTAGGCACCTTCCGTCGCATAATGGGAAACAAGCACCTTTTGCCATACAATAGGAAGCAAGTGCCTTCTCTCATAACAAAAAGTAGGCATATTCCCATCAAATACAAAAATGGTGCTTTTCTTTTATTCAACGAGTGCTGACTTGTCCTTGTATATGTGTTATTAGGTTGATCAGGCCCTTCAGTGATTTTGATTGAAAAATAGGAATAAATTTAGCATCTGCCCCTGAACCAACATTTGAGTGTTTTATTGTCCAAAGAGACCAATCCAAACATTCTTGTGTAGGTTCAGGTTTAGTATTCCCCTTTGTAGGGATGAGCTACTCCTATTCCTAGAAAGCTGGAAATGCACAGGTTCATGGATCCTATGCCCGTTAGGCCTAGGTTTCCCAAGCTTCCTAAGGATTGCACAAAGGACATTGTTCTTGTAAAACAAAAACACAACTAAAAAAAAAATTGAAAGAATAATTGTCTTTGGGACTATGTGGACTAGGTCCACATCTACTGACTTAAGATAAAATTAGAATCAACTGGGGTTTCCCCCATGCCAAAACTAGACTCAATCATATATGCCTCAGACACATGGTATGGACGCAGGCGATGGCCATTGACTGTTAAGGTAATGTTATTGTTATCTATTGTTCTGATCCTTACAACCCCATTTCTGATGACTTTAGTCACTTCGTATGGCCCCATCCAATGTTGCATGAGCTTACCTTTACTTTTATGGAATCGAGAATCATAGAGTAATGCCTATTCTCCCACTTTAAGGTGGTTTGGCTTGGTGTGGTGGTCATGCCACTTGGTCCTTTGTTTTTGAATGAAATCTATTTTCTACAGAGCCTCAAGGCAGTATTCATCCAACTGGTTAAGCTGTTGAATTCTTTCTTTCTATGCATCATCCAGATTTATATTCAATTCTATAGTAGTCCTAAGTGTTTTGACTTCAAACTCTTAGGCATCATGGCACATTTCCCATAGACTAACTGAAATGGTGTGAAACCAGTAGTAGTCTTCTAGGTGGTCCTGTAGGCCCACACTGCTTCTGGTAATCTAGTAGCCCAATACTTCCTATGTTTCTGTACTATCTTTGTTAGGATATTTTCCAACTCTCTATTGGTCACCTCAACTTGCCCATTCACTTGTGGATGGTAGGGAGTGGTTTTCTTATTTCTGATTTGGTGTTGTTGCATGAGTTCTTGTATCATATTTGAAGTAAAATGAGGTCCTTGATTGGTTGTGATCTCTCTTGGGACCCAAAATCTTGTAAAAATTAATGAATACAAGAAATATGCTACAATTTTCTCCTTTGAATCATGCAAAGCCTGTACTTCAACCCAATTTGTCACATAGTTAGTACAAACTAGGATATACCTCTTACCTCCTGACTGCGGATTAATAGATCCTACGAAGTCCATATCCCATTTATTAAATGGTTCAATATGAACTTATGGATGGAGTGGCATCTCATCTCTGAGAGTAGGTCTACCCATCCTATGATATTGATCACGTTGGCTCACATGCTTGGTTGCATCCTTAAATATTGAAGGCTAGTAATAACCAGTCTACAACACTTTATATGTAGTCCTTCCTGCAAAATGGCCACCACAAGGTTCATCATGGAAAGCCTTTAGTATTTCAATTAATTCATTCCTAACAACACATCTTCTCATGATTTTATCAGGTCATATTTTAAACAGGCACCCATCAATCCATGAAAAATTTGCACTTTTCTCAATTAGAGTTTATTTTTCCCAAGGTAAAAGTGCAAGGGATACTTTACCAATGGCTAAATAATTAGCCATATCTACGTACCAAGGTATCTGATCATTTAGAGAAAACAAATGCTCATCTGGTAATTGATATTTTGTAGCTGCATAGTCTGGATGTGTCAACCTGGATAAGAAATCAACTATGACATTATCCTTTCCTGGCTTGTCCACTATTATCACACCAAATTCCTACAAGAGTAACAACCATATGATAATTATGCCACTAATCCCAAGTGTGTTTGTCAAGTATCTGATTGTTGAGTGGTTAGTGTGTACAAATACCTGGTAACCTGTAATATAATGACAAAATTTGTTAAGAGTATGAATTACTGCAAGAAACTTGTCTGTGACAGTATAATTGAGTTCAACACTTATAAGGGTTTTACTAACATAATAGATGGTATAAAAATCATCACCATATTTCTTTCCCAGTACTGAGCCTATTGCCTTCTTAGATGCATCAACATATATGTGAAAAGGTATGGTCCAATTTGGACCTCTCAGCAATGGAGCAGTAATTAGTTTTTCCTTTAAAGTGTTGAATGCTTGTTCACATTCTTTAGTCCAAACAAACTCTGCATCTTTAGTTAACAATGTGGTAAGAGGTTTAGCAGTTTTTCTAAAGTATGATATAAACCTCCTATAGTAAGCGACTGATCCTAGGAAACTGTGGATATCCTTTTGTGTTTTGGGAGTAGGCAAAGTTTGGATGATTTCTATTTTATTTCTATCTACTTTGATCCCATCTATAGAGAGGTGATGTCCTAAAACTATCCCTTCTTGCATCAACATATAGCATTTCTCATTTCTTAAGGATAGGTTAGTTTCCTCACAAAATTTAAGTATCTTTTCCAGATTTTCTATGGCAATTTCAAAATTTTTGCCATATACAGTGAAATCATCCATATATACCTCCATAGTCTCTCCAATCATATCTAAAAAAATGCTAAGAACTGCTCTCTAAAATGTGGCAGGTGCATTGCATAGGCCAAATGGTAAAACTTGGTAAGCAAATGTCCCCCATGGCCAAGTGAAGGTGGTTTTATCTTGATCTTCCTCACCTATTTGGATCTGATTGTATCCACTGAACCCATCCAGGAAAGAAAAGTACTTCTTGCCTACTAAGGTGTCAAGGACCTAATCTATAAAGGGTAAATGGAAGTGGTCCTTCTTGGTTGCTTTATTCAACAACTTGTAATCAACACAAATTCTCCACTTTCCATTCTTCTTGGGCACCACTACCAATGGTGATACCCACTCAGTATCTGAAATGGGGTAGATGAATTCAAGTGTGAGAAGTTTTTGTAATTTTGCTTTGACAATTTCTTTCATAGTTGGGTTCATTCTCCTCTATGGTTGTCTTATTGGTCTAACCTGGTCTTCCAAATATATCCTATGAGTACAGGTCTTAGGAGCTATTCCTCTCATGTTAGAATAATCCTAAGCAAAGGCATCTTGATGTTTTTCCAATGTTTTTTTCAGTTTGGTCTGCTATTTAGCTATCAACTGGTTATTTATGTTCAACATTTTACCAGGTGTAACTTCTATTTGTTGAATATGGTGGTCTTTCACTAATGGCAACTCAAGAGGAGGATATGAGGTTTCTCCTTGAAAAAAGTGAGATATCATCTTATCCTCATCACTTTCATCTTCCAAATCCTCAAGTGTCATCACAGGTTGGATTATTGATAGACCATCAATATTTTGATTCTCATCCTCAAGTTCTCCCAACAAATTTGAAGACTATGTATGTGGATGTATGATTAGTTTCTTCATATTTTGACCATCTGAAATGGTCATTTTCCCATATCTACAACTTATGTAAGTAAAGTTGTTTCCAACCAAGGCCTACCTAATATTAATGGGTATCCACCTAGTCCATATTTAGATTGTAACACTACAAAATTTTCTAGATACTCCCATGCATCTACTGCTATAGTGATATCTTTCAGTATTCCTTCAGGGAGTCCTGTAGATCTGTCCACCAACTACAACATAGTTTTAGTGGGCTTCAAATTAGTCAATTTCAGTTTTTGCATGGTCTCCTGGGGTATGAAATTGATGGTAGCCCCTAAATCTACCAGTGTGTTGGGTAAAACATAGCCTTCTATTTTTACAGTCAGCACAGGGCTTCTTGGATCTATGTACTTTTGGTTGTAGGTATTTCCTAACATGAGGTCAGCTAACTGACCTACCAAAATGATTGTTTTAGCTGGTTTCCTCCCTGGTTTCTTGAGGCACAACTCTCTTATGGCATTTCCATAAATAGGTATGTCTTTGATGGCCTAAAAGAGAGGTATTATGACTGTCAAGTTTTTTAAACTAGAGAGGATATCAAAATCTGTTTGTATTGGTTTCTTAAGTTCCTACAACCTTTGTGGAAAATGTGGAACCTCCTCTTTGTTATGTACAAGTGTTGATTCTTCTTCTACCTCTTCTATAAGGGCTGATTCCCCTTTATCTATTTCTATTTGTTCCTCTTCTTCTACAAGAGGAGTGACTTCTACTCCTATTTGCTTTCCTCACCTTAACTAGATAGGATCACAATATACCTTAATATTATACATAGGGTACATCTCATTTTCCATATTATAGGTTGGATGCTACTTGTTGTTTGGGTTTGTTGTTGGTTGTGCTAGTAACTGAGGAGTCCTTGGAGCAGGAAGAGTAGGCAGGCTTGGCTGTGTTGGAGCTGGAGTAGTATGTTGTGGATAATGATTCCAAGAATTCTGATTTCTCCACTGCTACCCAGGATGCTGGTATTGGTTCCAAGGGTAAGGTTTGTAAGGATTAGATCCTTGGTGAAATGGATTCCAAGGTTGTTGACCATACCAACCCATGTTGGGTGGCTAGGTTTGACCTTGGTTTTGGTAATTTCTACCCCCATAGGATGACATTCCTGATTACATATTGTTATCCATGTGCCATAGGAGACTGTTTCCAATTCCTCTTATTACCCATGAAGTATGCCTTTGCTACTTCATGTTCCTCTTTAGATTTCATTAGTTGTGGATACAACCTTGTTTTATGATTCTTCTTACAAACAACACATACACAAACTTTATTTTTTGGGCACTCATTTCTAGGGTGTTTGCCTCGCATTTAGGACATAAGTAGGCCAATGCTGCATCATTCTCTTGCTTCTTTCTATGAAGCCATAGGGTATCTATTTGAAGAGCTAGAGATGATAACATCTCAGTCTTAAGGTCCTCTAGCATGTTACCTATTTCTATTTTAGTGAAAGTGGCTAACTACTTCACATTTCTATGGGTTAACTTACCCTTTCTTGAAATTTTTTGAAACAACTATCGAATATCATTCATTTGGTGTTGGTAAATGTCTCCCCCAAATATCATGTTTAAAGCTTTCGAGGATTCATTTGTCAGTCCTTTCAGAAAAATACTTCTTACGGACATATATCCTAGTTTTGAATGGGGTGATCTTTACAAATTGAAGCTAAACCTATCCCAGTATTCTTCCATAGATTCCCCTTCCTTTTGTGTTATATATAGGACTTCCTCTTTTGCATCTCTTGATCTGCCAAAATATTGATACTGATCCAAGAAAAGTTTCTTCAACTATTCCCAGGTAGTTATCAGTTTATCCCCTAAGCTGATGAACCAGCGTAAAGCTGAATCATCAAGGGTGGAAGGGAATAACTTTAGTTTTTGAACATCTGTGGTGTAATCCACAGATCTACATAAAACATAAAATTTATATAGGAACAGGTCTAGATCTTCTATTGGTAGTCCTCTAAAGGTTGAAAGGTGGGCAAGAGAGATGTTTTTCATCTTGTGATCTCCTCCTACCTCTCCTATTGGAAAATTAAAAATAGTGGATGTTTCCTCTAGATTTTCTACCATTCTGTCCACTACTGGAGTTTCTACCCCTGCTACTTTTAAAGTAGTTGTCAATGCTTCAATTTCATTTATTTTATCCTTCAAAAGGAGGGATAAGTTAGCATTTGAGATGGTTTTGTCTAATATTGCTTGCCAATGTTTAGAATTCAGTAGATCTTCCTCAGATTGAACTCTACTTATCTTTGATCCTACTCTAAGATTCTACTGGATTGTTTCAGAAGGGTCCTGTGTAAATAGTGGGTGTTCCCGCTAATGCACAGGTGGATATTGTAATGGTGAGAGTTCAATATTAGGTTCAAGTTCTACTGAAGCAAAAGGATTATGAGAAACAACTTCTTTATTTTTAACAAAATGATTGTCTGGTCCCTTGTTCTTAGGTGGACTCATACAAAGTTTCATATGAAGGTTTTTGAAGAAAACACTCTAAATTACTATAACTGTACTTCCTTAAGAATAAAAAATTACAATGGCTACTCCTCAGCAATGACACCAAAGTGTTGGGAAAAAAATTGGTTAGTTTTTCTATGGTTAAATTAATTTCCTCCATTTAATTGTCAACCCGAGGTAGCTCATAGTCTTGTGAGCATTCGTGCAAAATCTATGTTTGTAATTTCTCCTTCAAAGATGAGTGTATTGGATTATGGTTTGGGGGTATTTGGTATTCGTTGAAGTTTGTATTTAAACCAATAATATCATGCTAAGTCTAAGAAAATAGGACTAAAAAACATTTAAAATCTAAATGACTACCTTGTTGGAAATCACAAAAAATAGGGGAAATAACTAGAAATAAATTAATCTATTAAAATAAATACAAAAAATAGGGGAAATAAGGAAGAACTCTATTGTAAGTGGGCCAACACTTCCAACAGGTTCTTGTTGGCAATTTTGGGTACCTTGGGTACATTGCCTTTGCTCATGTGTAGATGTTGTCATTGATGTCAAGAAGGTCTTGAAGCAATTTGGTTTGATGTCAAAGAATGTGTCTTGATGAAGGTTTCAGCATGGACAGTGAGTTTCCAAGAAGATCAGGGTAGCCCAGTTGCAAAAGATCAAGAAAAAGACAAGTAAGAAAAAGTATGCAGGCGGCTGGAAAAACTATCGCGATTTCGCGACATGTTTTAGGAGAGAGAAAGCGCTGGCAAAACTGTCACGATTTCGCGACATGTTTGAGGAGAGAGAAAGTTTGGGCAAAAGTGTCACGATTTCGTGACATGCTGGTAGGCAGAGACGAAGCAGGCAAAACTGTCGCGATTTCGCGACATGTTGGCAGAGAAGAAGAGCAAGATGAAAAGTGTCACGATTTCGCGACATGTCGCATTTTTGTGACTCGGACAGTGCAGGAAGGCAGAGAAAGAAAAGTGTCACGATTTCATGACATTCTACAAAGGAGGCTGTACGGACGAAAAAATGTCACGATTTCACGACATGTTGCAGAAGAGAGAGTCCGCAGTGTGAGCTGTCGCGATTTCACGACAAGATCGAAGAGAGAGAAAGTTATTCAGGAACTGTCATGATTTCGCGACATGATGCAAAGTTCCAAGTGAGGACTGTCACGTTTTTGCGACATGCTACAGAGGTCAAGTTGAGGACTGTCATGATTTCGCGACATGCTAAAAAAGCTCGAAATGAGAAGCGTCGCGATTTCGCGACAAGCAGTGGAGAAAGCGTACGGAAGCCAAAAGTGTCACGATTTCACGACAGGCAGTGGAGAAAGCGTACGAAAGCTAGAAGTGTCACGATTTCGTGACAGGTTGCAGGAAAAGCTTTCGAAAGCTGAAAGCGTCACGATTTCACGACAGGATGAAAGAAAAATGTACGGATGCAGAAAGTGTCACGATTTCGTGACAGGCAGAAGTGAAGAAGCCAACAGGATGAAGATGTCACGATTTCGTGACATGTCACAGTTTCGCGACCAGAAGGCAAGTGCAGACTCCAGCGTAGGAAGATGTCACGATTTCGTGACATGTCACAGTTTCGTGACTCTAAGAGGAGAGAGACTGTACGACGTCAGTAATGTCGTGATTTCATGACAAAAGCTGAGAGGAAGGCCATGAAGACTAAAGTGTCACGATTTCGTGACAGAAGTGAGATGACGTCAACAAGAGGCAAAGGTGTCACGATTTCATGACAGAAGCACAAAGGAAGTCGACAAAGGCCAAGGTGTCACGATTTCGTGACAGCAGGCTATAGAAGGTGTACGGCTGTAAAAGTGTCACGATATCGTGACATGTTGTAGTTTCACGAGAAAAGCTACAGAACAGCAGAGGCGGTTGAAGCCGACGAGAGTTAACCTTGAGCCGACGAAGTGTAGGGTTGTGCAGCCGATGTTGTTTTAGGGATATACAGCCGACTAAGATCAAGAATCTAATCTTGAGATTGTTAGTATAAAAGGAGGGCTGTTCGGAGAGTTTGATCATCGAATGTGTGTGTCAAATTTGCGCAAGTAAATTCTGCTATGCGCAAGAGAGCGAGTCGAGTCGAATCGATCAAGTGTGCGTTCGAAGTGCGATTTGCACAGATAGAGTGTGGGGAGAAGTTCGATCGTAGAGGTGCATAAGTGGAAGTCTGATCGACTGCTGTGTTTGCGCAGAGTGCGAAGACTGTGCTGCTGTGTTTGCGTAGACTGTGAAAAGTTGGTTTTGACCAAGTGCGGCTGTAACATAAAAGAACAGAGGAAGAGGACAGATTTGTGCTAGACCGAAGGACTGTGTTTGGTGCGAATTTGAGGAATGGCTTTGCAGTGACAGAGTTGAGGACAGAGATCTCCGACCAGAGCAGGGAAGACAGGTGTCTTCTGTGGATAGAGTTCCACTTGCTAAGGGCGAGAGGAGGTAGAGGTCTTCTAGAGGATCACCACTAAGAGCAGAGCTAGGGGAAGGTGTCTCCTTTGGGTTGGTGCCCATAAACTTTGTAATTGGGAAGGTTTCCCAAAGAACTGTGATATAACTTTTAGAGAAAAGTTTTATCCGTGGAGTAGCCCACATTGGGTGAACCACGTAAATTGTTGTGTCACTTTGTGGATGGTGTGTTGTGCTTTGCTTTGATTACTGCTATTATTACTGTTGTCTATTCACTGCATTATACTATTTTGAAAGTTGATTTTAAAGCAAATTAAAAAGTGGTCTTATACTGTTCACCCCCCCTCTCAGTATAAGCTTGTGTTCTTCAATTGGTATCAGAGCAGGTTCCTTCGGAAAGGTTTAACAACCGAAAGGAAGAACTGGTTAAGAACACAATGGATTTTTTAGGTGGCAATGCAGCACCTATTCTTGATGGATCAGATTTCGGTCTGTGGAGTGCAAGAATGAGAGTTTATCTAATGGCACTTGGTAATGAGGTATGGGAAGTGATTGAAGACGAATACACTATTCTTGAACATGGTCCTTATACCAAAGAAGACAGGCTCATGCTTCACAGCAATTCAAAAGCCATGAATGCAATCCTGAGAGGCTTACAGAAAGGAGATCTCACCAAAGTTATTCACTGCAAGACAACTAGTGAAATGTGGAAACAATTGCAGGTGGTTCATACAGGTGATGCAAATGTTCGAAAGGCCAAATTGAGACATTTTAAAGGTATGTTTGAACAACTCAAAATGAATGATGATGAAAATATTAGTGACTACATGCTTCGTATGGATGAGGTTGTTAACTCCATGAAAGACCTAGGTCTTGAGGTTGCTGAAAATGATGTGTGTGATAAGATTTTAAGATCTCTTCCTAATAGATTTAGTGAAAATATTTCTGCTATTGAGGAAGCTAAAGATTTAGATAAATTGAAAAAGGATGAGCTCCATAGTATTCTTGCGAGCATTTGAGCTGAGAACTCAAGTGAAAGTTGATGTCAAGAAAGAGGCGACTTTCAAAGCTACCAAGAAATCAAAGGGCAAACAGATTCAAGAGAGTGATGAGTCTTCTAGTGATGAAGAGGCATATTACAACAAGAAAGGCAAGTTCTCTAGAAAACACAAAAGCAAGAAAAACATAAGATGTTTCAACTATGGAAAGTTTGGTCATTATGCTACTGATCGTACTGTTTCCAAGAATGAAAGTGATGAAGATATACAGGATGTTAAGAGCAAGGATTCTGAAAAGCACGGGTATTACAGAAAGAACAAAGATGAGCACAACAATCAAGGAAAGAGGCATTCACACAAGAATAAGAAGAGCTTCTACCTAGACAAAGCAAGTAAGTGTTCTAGCAGTGATAGTGAAAGTTCTTCTAGTGATGATGAAAATGAGATGTTGTTCATTTCAGAAAAAGAGGAAGAACCGAAACATAAATTCATTGTCATGAAATGTTTTAGATGTGGAAATTTTGGGCACCTTGAGGATGATTGCACAAATAATGAATTGGTTGCTAGTATGTATGAGGATGCTTCAAAAAATGATAAGGAAGATGCTTGTATGGTTTTTGAAAAGGGTAGCACCTCTAGTGATAAGAAATCTGAAAAAGGCCTTGATGATTCAAAATGCAATAAAATAGAGGATCTTGAATGTGAACTTACTAATGCTCTTAGTGTTTTGAAAAAGGAAAGAAAGAAGAATGCTAGACTCAAGGATAAATTAGATGAATGTTGTATGGAGAGAGATGAACTCATAGAAAGTCTTGACATCTCTATGGCTAAGACACAAGAACTCAAGAATGAGTTAGAATCTAAGATGCTTGAGTATAGTGAATTAGAACAGAAAATGGCTGCCTTGAAAGAGGAAAATAAAGAATACAAGGATAAACTATACAGGTTTCAAGAAAGCTCCAAAAAGGTTAAATCTCTTATCAAAGGACAAAGAAAGACAACAGATAAAACAGGTCTTGGTTTTGTCAAACCACACAAGGAACAGGTTGGGGAATCCAGTAAAAGATTTCAAAAAGAAGAGAGTTCTGATGAAGAGAGTATCTCAGAGAAAGAGTCCGTGAGTGATAAATGCGCAGAAATAGAAAACAGAATTCTGAATGCGAAGAAGAAGTTTTCGGGACCCAAAAGGTCGATTAAAAGAATATTTTACGATAGATGTTTTGCGTGTCACAGGTTTGGTCACACGGCTTCATAGTGCATAGATCAAATAAAAAGGGTAAACAACAATTTCAGAAGTTTTAGTTTCTTTCAAGGATATTGCTACTCTTGTCAATAGTTCGGGCACAAGGCAATTTTTTGCAAGGCAAATAACAGGAACTAGGTTAGTCAGAACAGGCGGATTCAAAGAACAACTATGCCCGAAAGAAATAATATTGTTACTTGCTATAAGTGCAACAATGCGAGGTCACACAGCCAGAACAGTGCGGAGCTGATCTTCCAAGGTACAGGAATAGGAACAGTGGTATAAACAGGTCCAAGGATCAAGGTATGGACAAGAAAAGAGATGAGAACAAGAACAAGAAAAGTGACAAGAACAGAAACACTGACAAAGAGTTCAAGAGAAGGCCCGACAAAGAAATTGAAGACACTGATGATGATGAGTGCCTAATGGGAGTTTCACTCCCACCCTTGTTTTAAATCACCTCATCAGGAGGTGGGGGAGGGACTAAGCTAAGAAGCTCATTCTTAGTCCCAAGCCCCAAAGGTGACCCTTTGCCATTGATGACAAAGGGGGAGAGATATGAGTAAGGAGGAGAGCTTCAAGTGAAGAGGAAAGCTTCAAGTCAGGGGGAGCAAAACTTCAAAGGTAGATTCTCAGTTGAGAGCATAGTTGGTTTCAGTTTTGGCTCTTGAGTAGTGTTTTTCAGTTAAGGGTTGCCATCAATGACAAAGGGGGAGATTGTTGGCAATTTTGGGTACCTTGGGTACATTGCCTTTGCTCATGTGTAGATGTTGTCATTGATGTCAAGAAGGTCTTGAAGCAATTTGGTTTGATGTCAAAGAATGTGTCTTGATGAAGGTTTCAGCATGGACAGTGAGTTTCCAAGAAGATCAGGGTAGCCCAGTTGCAAAAGATCAAGAAAAAGACAAGTAAGAAAAAGTATGCAGGCGGTTGGAAAAACTATCGCGATTTCGCGACATGTTTTAGGAGAGAGAAAGCGCTGGCAAAACTATCACGATTTCGTGACATGTTTGAGGAGAGAGAAATTTTGGGCAAAAGTGTCACGATTTCGCGACATGCTGGTAGGCAGAGACGAAGCAGGCAAAACTATCACGATTTCGCGACATGTTGGCAGAGAAGAAGAGCAAGATGAAAAGTGTCACGATTTCGTGACATGTCGCATTTTCACGACTCGGACAGTGCAGGAAGGCAGAGAAAGAAAAGTGTCACGATTTCGTGACATTCTGCAAAGGAGGTTGTACGGACGAAAAAATGTCACGATTTCGTGACATGTTGCAAAAGAGAGAGTCCACAGTGTGAGCTGTCGCGATTTCGCGACAAGATCGAAGAGAGAGAAAGTTATTCAGGAACTGTCATGATTTCGCGACATGATGCAAAGTTCCAAGTGAGGACTGTCACGTTTTCGTGACATGCTACAGAGGTCAAGTTGAGGACTGTCATGATTTCGTGACATGCTGAAAAAGCTCGAAATGAGAAGCGTCGCGATTTCGCGACAGGCAGTGGAGAAAGCGTACGAAAGCTAGAAGTGTCACGATTTCATGACAGGCAGTGGAGAAAGCGTACGAAAGCCAGAAGTGTCACGATTTCGTGACAGGTTGTAGGAAAAGCTTTCGAAAGCTGAAAGCGTCACGATTTCGTGACAGGATGAAAGAAAAATGTACGGATGCAGAAAGTGTCACGATTTCATGACAGGCAGAAGTGAAGAAGCCAACAGGATGAAGATGTCACGATTTCATGACATGTCACAGTTTCACGACCAGAAGGCAAGTGCAGACTCCAGCGTAGGAAGATGTCACGATTTCGCGACATGTCGCAGTTTCGCGACTCTAAGAGGAGAGAGACTGTACGACGTCAGTAATGTCATGATTTCGTGACAAAAGCTGAGAGGAAGGCCATGAAGACTAAAGTGTCACGATTTCGCGATAGAAGTGAGATGACGTCAGCAAGAGGCAAAGGTGTCATGATTTCACGACAGAAGCACAAAGGAAGTCGACAAAGGCCAAGGTGTCACGATTTCGCGACAGCAGGCTATAGAAGGTGTACGGCTGTAAAAGTGTCACGATATCATGACATGTTGTAGTTTCACGAGAAAAGCTACAGAACAGCAGAGGCGGTTGAAGCCGACAGAGTTAACCTTGAGCCGACGAAGTGTAGGGTTGTGCAGCCGACGTTGTTTTAGGGATATACAGTCGACTAAGATCAAGAATCTAATCTTGAGATTGTCAGTATAAAAGGAGGGCTGTTCGGAGAGTTTGATCATCGAATGTGTGTGTCGAATTTGCGCAAGTAAATTCTGCTGTGCGCAAGAGAGCGAGTCGAGTCGAATCGATCAAGTGTGCGTTCGAAGTGCGATTTGCGTAGATAGAGTGCGGGGAGAAGTTCGATCGTAGAGGTGCATAAGTGGAAGTCTGATCGACTACTGTGTTTGCATAGAGTGCGAAGACTGTGCTATTGTGTTTGCGTAGACTGTGAAAAGTTGGTTTTGACCAAGTGCGGCTGTAACATAAAAGAACAGAGGAAGAGGACAGATTTGTGCTAGACCGAAGGACTGTGTTTGGTGCGAATTTGAGGAACGGCTTTGCGAGTGACAGAGTTGAGTACGAGAGATCTCCGACGGAGCGGGGAAGACAGGTGTCTTCTGTGGATAGAGTTCCACTTGCTAAGGGCGAAGGAGGTAGAGGTCTTCTAGAGGATCACCACTAAGAGCAGAGCTAGGGGAAGGTGTCTCCTTTGGGTTGGTGCCCATAAACTTTGTAATTGGGAAGGTTTCCCAAAGAACTGTGATATAACTTTTAGAGAAAAGTTTTATCCGTGGAGTAGCCCACATTGGGTGAACCACGTAAATTGTTGTGTCACTTTGTGGATGGTGTGTTGTGCTTTGCTTTGATTATTGTTGTTATTACTGTTGTCTATTCACTGCATTATACTATTTTGAAAGTTGATTTTAAAGCAAATTAAAAAGTGGTCTTATACTGTTCACCCCCCCTCTCAGTATAAGCTTGTGTTCTTCAGTTCTGCCCGTGGTAAAATGATCGCCAAACGATTTAGAAGATGTTTTACAGGAAAATATGTAGATATTTTATTAACAGTCGTAGTAGAAGAAAATTACAATAAAAGTCCTGGGGGTCTTCTTCAAGGGTGACCTGCATATTTATAAGGTATGCGTCTAGCCTTGTTACAATTTTTAGGATGAATAGAAAAATGATTCGTTGTTACAATTGGTTGCTTGATTAGAGGAATCAGGTAAAATATTGTGATATTTCAGCGTATTCTGTTTTTAGAATACGTTGATATTTATTTTCCTGATTTACAAAAATTATTTACGTATCAACTGGAAGATGGATGACGAGTCACCTTTGACATTGTCCCATATCTAGTATCAATGCTAGAAATACTTTCACGCTTATTGTAGAAGTTTTGCTCTATTCTATCGACCACAGAGCCATGCTGAAGTTTTGCGTTAATAGAACACCATGGTTGAAGAAGTCGAGAAGTCGGTGCCTTGTATGCAAAAGTAAGGAAGTAGGCACCTTTCATCGTGTAATGGGAAGTATGCACCTTATGTTGTACAATGGAAAGCAGGCACTTTCCACCCTACAAAGGGAAGTAGGTACCTTCCACCGTATAATGGGAAGTAGACGCCTAACGAAAAGTAGGTGCCTAACGGGAAGTAGGTTCCTAACAGTTAAGTGCCAAACAAAAGTTAGGTACTTCAAAGGAATTTGGGTGCCTAACTTCATACCTCTTCATTGATATTTTGTAGATGTTTTTCCTTCATTAAATTGCAAGTGCCAGGTCCAAGTGGGACCTCGATGAAAACATGTCAAAATGCAACAATTTCCACTAAATCTACACAAATTACACTTAAAGACAAATAATAAAAACAATACAAATAAACTGTTAATTATATATATAATTTCCATAAAATATTTATATCTACAAGAATATATGTCGTACATTATGGGGAAAAGAGTACAAAAAATTAGCAATATTGTGGCTCATCACCCACATCCCCAAACTCAAAAAATCTTGTAAATATGCCTAAATTATCCTCCATTATAATTGAATATTTAGCTACCTCTAAATCAACAATGGATTTACTATAATTTACCATTTCACTACCCTCCACCTTATTATCATCCATATCCATTGTACCCCCTCAACAACAATATGTTTAGCCTCCCCAACAAAACAATCTAGGAGCACCTCTCAGGTCACAAAACAACTTCTTGAAAGAACCTACCAGGGGCCACTGAATTTGGTAGCTTATTATCATATTTCCCAATAACTATCAAAGCATTGCACACATTTTATGGAAATGGGAATAAGACATCATTGGATCATCTTAATGAATTTTCAATTCTCAAATCAGTTCACCACATCTAGGAGGAAGAAACAATGGTGTGTTTGCTAATCTATTCTCTTTATGATAAATCTATTTTATGGCATAAGGGATTTCTAGATAGGTCCATTATAAGTTAGGCGTCAATAGCATAACCATTTATGCATAGGTATAGTAGCATATGAAATGGTTATTATAATTTGTTTTAACTAAACTCAATGCAAAGATATCCTAAAATATATATACATGATTTCAATACTAGATACTTAAGAACCTTGAACCTATTCCCACAAATTGTTATGCTAAGTGAAGGATATACATTGCCTTACTATATCAAAGGTTCACATTATAACTTATCTTTAATCGTTTATAATTCTAACCATCATATGTTAGCTATAAATTTTGAAGTAGCTAGAGGAGAGGATATTATCATTCAAGTAGGAAAAATACCCCTGATCCATGATTGGCCTATGCAGTTGAAATTTACTAGAATATACCTATACCTAGTTCCATGCCCAACATGTCATCTATTCCTAATGCCCAACCAAGTTCTTCCTTTCATACTTCTATATTGCCCTACATCACTACTCATCTTGGTCACAACACATCATCCACTATAGCATTTCAATTATAACTTCTAGCTCTCCCTATTCCATCTAACTCAAGTAATGAGTCCAACAATAATTTTACAATGAGAAAATTGTTAGATATGATTAAAACATTGGTGTATCAAAATAATCTTGGAAAGCAATAGTGGAATAATCATATACTTGGCAACCCCAAAAGACTCCATACCTTACAAAAAACCTAGTGCATCATGAAGGTGCTAGCCAAGGAGTAAATCAAGCACATAATCACATGGTTAACAATAACACAAAGGTAAATCCTACACGATATCTTGTAATGATAGCCATGATCCCATAGAATACATTAGAGCTATAAAAAATTTCCATACTATTTAGTATAATTAGTAATGTCAAGATCAATAGGATGCCATCATAGGCCAAATGATCTATTACTAAATTTAACTATGTACTAACAACCATAGGCTCCACAATCAATGCCTACCCTTATGAAACCTAATAAGGTGATACTATAAAATTTGAATGCTAAGGAAATAGATGAAGAATTAGTATTCAAATACGAATCCATATGCATTAATCAATAAGGGTTGAGACTAGGAGTAAGAGGTAAGCTTCTAAAGAACAAGTTAAGAAGCAAGCTAAAATTTGAAAAGGTATAATAGTCCTTAAGAGAGGGAGGGTATATTTTCACTTGAAGGATAAAGGGCCTATTGTAGCTCAGGAAGATAAATAATGGTCAAGAAGTACATAAAAAAGGAATCCATGGGCACACCTTAGAGGAAGAAGAGAGAAACATAGGCTGACTAAGACAAGGGGACACATAAAGGGAAGGAATCTATGATGGAAAAAGGATATAGAGAAGCAATTGATAAACCCATCAAAAATAAGAATAATAAATAAAGGTTAAATTTTATAAGGATCGAAAGGTGACCAAAATTCACCTCTCTCATGATAAAATGATGAGCTATAGCCACAAAGTAATATAAAAAACACACAACATGAAGTGAGGGCACTCCTTGAAAGTTCAAATTCAAAATTGCAGAGGAAATGAAAAGAACACCAACTAAGGTCAACATGCTAGAAGTCTTATCTCTACCAAGATAGTGGAACCTACTCTAGAAATATTTGAAAGAGGAAGAAAAGGTTTTGTTTTCAACTGGTTGTATGGGATTAAAATGGTACCCACCCATATTACATCATCACCATGTAGTGGTATCACAATAGCTTGGATATTATCCATGTATCTCTTGGCAATATTTAAACCTGGGTATCCTCCTTAAATGTTGAGGAATATAACTAATTGAGTTATTGCTATTTTATGAGGAACAATAGAGTTATGCTAGGGGTAAGCTTCTAGAATCCTTTGACAACCCAAGTCTACTCACCTAGTTGCCAAAAACATAAAAAAAAATGATCACAAAGGTCACACATTGATACAGGCACACCCAACTTGTATTAGTACTTTGGCATAGGTGATCACACTTTGATATTTCAAATTGTTGTAGATAGCTTCTCAAGTGCTTGGGAGCAGCCAACTTCCTGTAATAGATTTCCAACTATGAGATCCTCACTCCTTTCTTGAGTACTTGGATCTTGGCATGGGGTTGCCCTTCTAGGGCCCATAACACCTGGAAGGATGGATGCACTAATTCCCCATCTCATAGCATGAAGGAATTAGATTCACAATCCCACTCTTATTCTTATTGATCCACTGACCTATTTAATATTGAGGATTCATGCTTTGAGTTAGCGTAGCTATACCAGTTCTTGATTATTGACCATCATCTAAGTTTAATCAGGGTCCACCAACACCTTAGCTTACGGACCAGAGACCTCAAACCAAACTCTAGTTGACGATAATGCTGCCCATACCATCTACCGTTGAACCTTCCAACACCAAAAATGCTCTCCAAACTTGAGTCTTGTTGGCAATTCCACAATTGGAGTAGGCTCGTGAGAATCCTCATGTAGTACTCGTATGGTAACCTGAACGATGTCCCATACCGTTATTCGTTACCCTCCTATAGCATAGGACCCCTATCCTTTCACAATTCACTGGAGAATGGTTACCTTTGATTTGCAATAGCCACCACTACAGAATATTGGAGTTGGATGAATGCACATCCTCCTCGATGGCATTAGCAGTTCATCCACTCAATGAACTTATTGGCTTCTGTATGAGAATTAATGGATCTAAAAGTAGCAATATTCAGGAAAATTAAGGCTAAGTTCTCTTTTTTCATTTTTTTTTTCTATATATTTACTTAATACTAGGCTAGAAGTCACTTTGACTTATATTAATGATAATTAACCATAAAAAAAATGCCAACTAAAATACATCTTTTTTTTAAGTAATAAAACCTCCACTGCCTTTGGATTAATGTAAATAAATAATTTAAACAATATCAACAATATAGAATTGTTACTATTCTCATTTACATAAAGTCAACTATAATAAAACTTTAAAATATCTTACTAAACATTCTAATCATTCTAATGGTTAATTCCTAAGCCTTCAAACTAAAAGACCCTATATATTTGACGATATTCTTCAACTATTCATAATTAATTAAATAAAATCAAACACTCCCTAAGCTACTTATTGACTCACTCGATTATTCTATTAAAATCAAAAGCTTTAGCTCCAAATTTTATATCCTTTTCACTATGTGATATGGCTTAAACAACAATTTAGTTTTCTTCTCATTATTCTACGTCAGGAGACGTATTAGCATACGATTTAATGTTTCAATGGTCTCTTCACAGAAGGCTTTTGGTTCGCATAAATAATCCTGCCATTCAGGTATGACATTACCAGTAGTTTTGGTTTCACATTAGTTGCCATTCTCGAAGCATTCATTTAATGGGGTTCTCAAAACCCTAACTTTATATATATATATTTAAAAAAACTACTCACTCTCATATCCAACAGTTTGTTTTCATACACTGGTTTTTTGTTCCATTTTAGTACCTTTTTCAAACTAACTTAAATGACCTAAATCTAATTAATTTCCAAACTCATTCGTCTGTCATTGCTAGCATTTAATCTCATAGATACAGGAGTTTGTTTAATCCAAAGGTCTTAATATACTTTGTATCTCAAGGTGCCTGGTCCATTTAAACATAGTGACCTCCATATGACATATAGCCCAACCGATTAATTTCCATGCCTAGGAAAGGCTCACACAACAGCCTTTATGAACAAATAAGAGTTTAATATATTTCCTCCCATCAACCCTAAGGTTACAGGTATTTGTTTCGTACTTGAGAATGCCAAAAGACGTATGGCTTCCTTGGTTTAGTTTATTAACAAAGGTTTTATATTATTTATAATATTTAACATATCAACCAAGGTCATTCGTTTACTAAAGAGCAATGTCAAACCAAATGTTTTCTTTCCAAAACAATGTGTACTCTATCTATTGCAAATGACGCTCCACCGCCATGGTTTCTATTGAACAATTAACGTGACATTAATTTGTTATCATTCTATATGATAAAATTCTTTTGTTTTAAGACTGTCTATATGATCGAAGAACAAATTAATATTCCATATCCTCTTAATTTTGATTCCTAGGTTTTTATACCACCCAGAAGAACTAATCTAAGTTTTTAAAAAGCATAGTTCTACATTCTATTTTGTTCAGAATTTACAATATTTTGTGTAAACCATTATTACATAGCAAAGAACTGGTGTCAACTATATGCTACTTGTTCATAAAAGAGTTCTGAATTAAGCAAGTATCCTTTGAAGACATCACGAATTACAAAGTTGAATCTATCATGGTTAACCATTCATTCTGGCCAAATGGAAAACGCATTCATGATTATATTTTTTTTACATTCTGTCTTCAAATATGACTACAATAGCATAAAATCGAAACATTAGAAGTATAATAAGCAATTTTTTTTTACAATCATAATTACAATTTACAGTCTTTGAATAGTTGAACTCTAATTTACATCATACACAACCAATGTAAGACCATATGTAGTTTGAAATGAATATTTATCTTATAAACAACAATACTATGTTCTCTTTCTTTTAAAAATTTCAATTTGCTGGTTCCTACTGAATCATGAGCAACAAGCTTATTTTTGAAAAGTCAAATAACACTATACAACTTGCTATACTGGAAACAAAATATATGATAAATTTTCCTTTTCTCGCATTCAGTCACAGCACAAGCTTGAACATACTACGCATTTTCCAAGAGATGTGCGGTTCTTTCTCAAGTGGGAGACAATGGTAGTCTAGTTTAGGATCATCATGGCTCATGATAGCTACTACAAATAGAGCACCCTCTAAATGCAATACCTAAATTCACACGCAGCTCTGTATATTTATATACATATACCTAATGATTATCTTTTAATTTATCTCAGCTCAATTAATAATTTCTAGACTTTATCTACAACATCATAAAGCACAAACAACATACATGCATAATTTCCACTTCATACTCTACGACATCATAAAGTACAGACAACATACATGCATAATTTCCACTTCATACAAAGACCAGGCCAAAACCTAATTACTGCAGAAGACGTAATCTTCACCCGACCACTTCTTGTCAACGATTGATATATCACTTGAGAGAGGATTACAAGATATATAGAACACACCTAACTAGCTTGCTGAGTTTCCTTTTAAAAGAATTGTAGGCCAATTTGTTATGACACATAAGGTCCACGTGCAGGCTCCAGAAAATGCCGTGGCATCATTTTTTTATAAATATTTTAGTTCCTTCTTTATGTTATCATATTATTATATATTTTACTATAATTTTACATTTTCTTTTATACGGAAATAAATAGTTTAAATGTAGATTTATTTTTTTTAATTATATATATATATATATATATATATATATATATATATATATATATATGCAACATACTAGAACAACATAATGCAATTACTACATCAAAATGCAATTTGCAGACAACATGCAATCACAAGCATGATACACCTATATGCTTTTCGATTTGGTGGGCTTCCATGTTCCCACGAGCCATTGAGCTTACCTGATGTTTCAACCACTATCTCTGCCAAGAGGTGGGTATTTGCCTTTGTCCGGTTCACTGGCTTCGGAGTGGAAAATTGTGCCTGCATACACAAACACTTACAACAGTATCACATTCTTCCAATGAAATTATAATCAATTAATGGGGATGTTACAAATCCACTATCACTAATATAGAAAATCCACAAAATTTTGTGGTAGAACATTAGATAGACATTCAATTCAGTGGGTTGGATATAATGAATTCCTTAAAATCTAATACATTGAAACTAACTTTGTTTTATGTGAAATTCATTTATACTCAAAATTTGCATATTTAATTTGTGTGTAATAGTTACAGTTATGCCTAAAGTTTTTTATGAGGAAATGGGTCTCCTTACACTAATATGAAAAGACATCCAATCCAAATGGATGACACAAGGGTCAATCTAGTTGGAGTACTCAAATACTTGGTCATGATTATAGCTAGACATCTAAAATTGGTAGTAGTGTAGGAAGTGATAGTTGTAGACCTCCCTCCATGCTTTGATATGGTGTCGAGAGACTAGACATGTAATTTACCAGGAGATGGTTACCTAGTGATCATTATATGAAGGTACCTAAAGGATGATAAGGTAATAAAGATAAAAATGAACCACTTTGAAAATACCTCTTACACAAGCTTGATGATGAAAATACAATGAACTGGAATGAGCTACTAGAACTTATAGAAGATGATGAATATATTGAAGGTGAACAGGATCTAGATGTTGATATTATAATTGGTGTATTGCAATATGATGGTTATCTTGATATTAAATATAAATAAACTAAATTAGAAAACTATCTCATCATCGAAACACCTTCAAATATTTCAATCGTAACAATTTAAGTGGTAGATAAGATATGGAGTATGTAATTTGAGGGTGCTAAAACAAAAAATGGAGTAGGTTCTAGTGTTCAGTTCATTGACCTACAAGGTGCACAAACTCATTATACCCATAGGTTATTGTTCAATTATACCAATAATATGGTAGAGTATGAAGCACTTTCTAATGGTTTGAACAAAGCTAAAAATATGAGAAGTAAGCACCTAAGAATAAATGATGACTCTTAAATAATTATAAATTAGGTCAATTCCTTGTGCACCACAAAAAGAGGTACCTAAAATCATATAAACATCGAGTTTGGAATTTGCTAGAAAGTTTTGATATGTACAAAATCAAACTAATCCACAAATAATTGAACACAAAGGTAGATAAGTTAGAAGGAATGGTAGCTCAATTCAACCCCACTAATGATATGTGGAATAAACCTAAATAATTAAATGTAGTCTTCAAACCAAAAGTTCCTGATAATTTCAACCATTGGAAGGTCTTTAACAATTATGAGAAAATCATAAAATTCCTTATCAAAGAGGCTCAATATATAGAAGAAAAAAATGAGCATAGGAATGACATAAAGGATGGATTGATACAACTAAATTTGAATAAGTTACTTAAGGGTTTGACCATCCTATAAATTCTATTTAACTTTGATGATAGTTCAAGAAAGACGAGTCATTTGATTGAGGTAGCTAAAGAGAAGAATATATTACTTGTAAAAGACTACACTTTGGAACAAAAAGACATTTTCAAATATTTTGGTGGTAAACACAAAAATATCATTGCCTAGTCATACAAATATTTTAAAATCTATGATTAGAACATTATAGAACATATTATCAAATTGGAGCCTAATGCTAAACCTTTCAAAAAGGAATAGAGATCGATGAATCCAAAGATATAAGCCATGATGAAGAAAAAATAATAATTTTTTTTTTAGGTTTAAATTATATTCCAAATCAAGCACTCCACCTCAATTGTCAATTTGATTCTAATATGCAATAAAATTGTGGATGTAAGGCTATGTGTCGAATTCAGGAACTTAAATTGAGCCTCTTTAAAAAATCACTATCTATTGCTTGTTAATGTTTAAATTTTATAGAAGGTAGTTGGATCATATATAGTATATCTTCTAGATGGATTATAATAATACCACAATTATATTTGGATTAAATATCAAGATCAACATAAAATAGCTTTCACCATCAAGTGGGGAACCTTTGCATACTAACAAATGCCATTCACTCTATTCAATGTAGGGTAACCTTCCAAATGTCTATAGAAATAGATTTTTATATGATTATAGGTGAGAAAATTCTCATATATCTCAATTATTTAATATTATTTTACAAGGTTTAGAGTAGGCATATAGACCATATCATAAACCATATCAATTTGGTCTTCCAAAGTGGCAGATAATTTGGTATTTCCCTTAACCCTAAGAAGTATGTTTTCATGGTCTTATAAGGTGAATTTCTAATTCATATAGTATCAAAATAAGGCTTAGCCATAGACCCAAATCAATTAAAATCCATCCAATGCCTACCATTTCCCATGTCAATGATAAGGATTAGGTCATTCCTAGGTCAAACATAGTTTATCAATCAGGTCATTCCTAGGTCAAATCTAGTTTACCACTAAGTTTATTATAAATTTTACCCAAACAATCAAGCCCATAACCAAGATATTAAAGAGGATATCTATATAAATTAGAATAACAAAGGAAATAAATCCTTCTAGGCTATTAAAGATGCCATCACAAATTCTCTAGTCTTGATCAAAACTGGCTTCTCCAAAGCCTTAAGGTTGTATGTGATTGGTACAAATGAAATCAAAGCGACCAAATTAACATAAAAGAATGAAAAATATGAGGAACATACCATCTATTTGATGAGTCAAAACTTTCACAACTATAAAGAAATATATACCTTGATCAAACAAGTATTTTCCATCATGAAGGCTCTCAAGAAATTCAAATACTACCTATCACAGAGCAAGACTAATATGTTTATAGTACATCCTAATGTCTAGGATGTATTACATGAAGAATTATGAGAAAATAGGGTTAGGTGGATCAATGAGATTTATGACTTTGATATTGAGGTCAAATCCACCAAACTAATCAAGGGAAGAGCTTTATGTGAAATTATGGCAAGGATGATCTCCAAAGATCTAGTTGCTCTAGTATAAGAGATAGATATTGATGGTAGGACTAGATGGATAAGTGGTATATGCCAATATATGGCTATGAGGATGATACCATAAGGGCTACAAGAAAGGAAATATCCCAATTCAGATATAATTTGACACATTATCATTAGCTAAATTATGTCTTGCTTATAAAAGGATATAATGGCATCCTACTTCGTTGCATAGAAAAAGAAAAGGTGGGGACCTTATGTTAGGATCTCGTCATAATAATAATATATAATGACCTCATCCAAAAATTATTATGTAATACATTGTAATGTGTATGTCGAACTTGGGGCACCTAGACATATGGGCTTATATAATGTAATTATTATAAAAGATGTAATTGATTCTTTAGTGGAAGATTCTAGCTTAGGCCTCCACTTGCATGTGAAACCAATACTTGAGCATTAGGGTTATAGTTGATAGTAGTCTTAAAAAAGGAAAAGGTATGAATGGAATGTGTCAAGTCTTTTCATATTGTATCGAAGCTCTACTTCTATGGAGTTTGCCATATCAAAGAGGTTAGTGATTATGTATTATGATTCTATTTTGTTCAATAAAGTTGCTACATTTTAATTCATATTGCAATATTTCTATGCTTATTTATTGCAATATTTGTGTGGATGTGCTTATTTTAGTTAGAAATTTTCCAACAAGTGGCATCAAACCACTTTCCAATGCCATACACTATTGTAGCTACACCAATTCATATCCTACCATTTTGTTTTTTTTAGGTATGATTTTCATTTCTTTTGTTCTTTTCTATGAAATACCCTAAGAAAATTGAGTCATTTTTTTTCTATTTTAGTTAATAGGTTAGAAATCCTATGACGGGTGTTTTGAAATATCATGGAGGAGCTATCATTATTGACTAAGTTAGATTACTAATCATAAAAAATCAAGTGAAGTGATGGGTGATCAAATTGTAATACCTAGGCCTAAGACAACACTCATATATGGATTTGAGCTTGCATATGCCCTCGGGTATATAGGTAGACCAGGAGAGACTTTTAGCCCTAGGAAGCTTTTGAATGCGTATCTATCCATAGTGCACCAAGCATAACACTTAAGAAGATTATCCTCCCAAACTAATCTGAGAGGTAGGTAGTGTACCCAAGGATATATGATATATCCTCCTTGGGTTCTAGCTTGAAATATTGGTTTGAGCATTATCAATCATTACTATAGTATATCATAGGACTATGGGAAGTACACACACCTTATCCTAGAGTAACCCTTTTTCTGTCGTCTATCAAACCCTAAACATAGACTTTCAAACCTAAAATTTCTAAACACAAACTTGAGCATACTAAGGAGACTACACTCATCATGGAATTTATGAGATAATAATAGTTCTTGGTAGCTGGGAATAAAATGGTGGTATCAATAATAATCAAGTACAACAACAATTGTAAATATAGTCAATATGAGTAATAGATAAAATATTGATAGTCAGATAGTTGTTAGAATAAACATTTATCATTAAATAGTCAGTTAGTGTAGAAGGAACCCAATGTAACCATTAGGACACAAATAATATAAAAAGATTCTATTTTATAGAAAAATAACTGAGAAAATCAGCCTACTAAAAAACGTTTGGGGTCCTAAAAATGTTATGTTGAGACCTAGTCCATTAAGATCATCTTGTTATGTTGGTCATTTTAGTATATAGCACCCGCAAGATTTTTTAGAGTCCAAAAATCATTATTTTGGGGTATAGTCCATTTCAATCATATTTTTAAGCTAATTGTTTTGGTATGTAGCACCCAAATATTTTTTTATGACCCTTACTAAAACTACTAATTGCTAAAATAAGACTTCTATTTTTAGTAAAGTATTTTCAAAAATCCAAAATCATAATTCCATGGTCAAAGGAACTAGAGGATATATGAGGGATATTGAGCAAACTAACCAATCAAGTGTAAAATTTGAGTCAACAATTCACTCAATAATTTAGTTAATTAAAAGGAAAAGTGCAATTGGAAATCCAACAAATGAAAGACTCTATGGGTTACTTGGTTGATGAGCAGAATGAATTAAGAGAGTTCAAGAAAAACTATATGATGCTAATATTCACACACAAGGTCTACCCATGCATACAACTAGATTAACCATGGTGAAGTTGAAGGAAGGGCTAGTAGTTTAGGAACTTTAGATAGGGAGGCATGTAATATCATTTTCTAGAATAATGCATATAAAATAGCCAAGTTATATTTTTTAATAAAAATGACCCAAATAATTGGTTGTGTCAAGTAGATCAATATTTGAAGCTTCACAATATTCCTTGACATTTATGGATTATAATGGCATATTTAATTTTTAATTTGAAGCCCTTCTGGTTGAAATATATGAATCTCGACCTTTCTTGAGAAGACTTTAAAAAATAACTACTCACTCAATTTGACCCTAGTGAGTATGAGGACTTCACTAGAGCCCTTACAAAATTGAAGCATACCTCCACCATTCATGAACATCAGACTCAATTTGAAAAATTGGCTAACAAAACAAGGGGTTTGAGAGAATAATTTTTTCAGAGTTATTTCAGTAGTGGGTTGAAATATGATATCAATTATTTCATTAGTGGGTTGAAGGATGATATCAAGGCCAAGGTGATAATATTCAAACACATACCATGATGTAAGGAATTGGTTTGGACATTCTAGTAGAGGAAAAATTCACTTCTTAGATCATACTTTTAAATTTCCTTAGGGGAAACCCCCATTTCTATCTAAGCCTATAGTAAATTCAAGAAGTAAGTCACCAACCATCAAGTGTCTAACTCAAGAGTAAATTGAAGCTCATAGAGTATGGGGGCTATGTAATAACTATGATGATAAATACTCTCTTGGATAGAAATGTGTACAAAAAGTATTTGTTGGATGTGGAAAAATATTCAGTGAATGAACCCCATGAAGAAGAATAACAACATCAAGAAGAGGAGCATCCAAATGAAGGTGAACCACAAGAGGAACCTCAACCATAAAATTTAGCCTATTCTCTAGTTATAATATTCACTTCCCAAACTATGAAGGTGATAGGATATTTCAAGGGTGGGATAATCATAATCCTTATTGATTTTTATAGAACACATAAATTCATTAATCCTTGGGTGGAAAAAAGACATTGCTATATAAATTATAGTAACTCCTTTGAAGTCATGATAGCCAATAGAGGAAATTTGCCTTACAAGGATAAATGTAGAAATATCAAGGAGCAAATAGGAGCATACAATATTAATACCAACATGCTTACCCTTCCCTTGAGAGGATGTTATGTAGTATTGGAAACATAATGGCTTATAACTTTGGGTCCAATATTATGGGATTTTTTTAACAATGGATGAAAGATAGTCAACAAGGAACAAAATACACTCTCAAAGGGATGCACATTGACACTACCAAACTTATTTTTCTCACATAATAGAAAAATCCTAAAGAAATGAAATTATCCCATGGAATAATGCCCCAATTGTTTGCTATACAGACTGTAGCACCCTAAAATTGGTGCAGTGAAATTGTAATAATTACATTCATCCTAGTAAATAATTTAAATTCAAATTTTAACCTCCCAAACCGCCCGTTAACCGTCGGGTAATCCGTTTCCCCCTTTTTCGTGCCATTTTTAGAGGTTGTTTTGACCGTTTGACGATATCGTCGCCGATCAGACGATATCGCCCCAGATCTGACGATTTCGTCTAGGCTAGGACGTCCAGACGATCTTGTCTCAAAACTAATTTTGCACAATTAGCTTCTGTTCCAACGGGCCTCTAATCCGGGCAGAAGCGTGTCTGCGCCGTTAGAGACCCTCCCCCATTGGAGATCTCCCAAATAGGGATGATCTCCAACCTCCTAACCTCCCTCCTAAGCCTATTTAATCCTAAGCCCTCCCCTTAGCACCCCCTGGCTGAAATTCCCTGTAACTCGACTGCATACATGTTAAAACATCCTAAGTTTCTATTTTGCATTAGTTCTATACAATTTTGTTGCAGGTACCATATTGTTTTTCAGCCGGAGCAAGCTTACATCGTCGTCGATGAACCTGTTCAGATCGGAGGCGATCCTGTCGAATCAGAGACGATTTCATACCAATGCGAGACGATTTCGACTACAGTCAACATTGAGGCAATCAGTGCCTAAAGTTTGCATTTCTTCTTCCCTTTTTCTGTTGTTTTATGTTGTAATTAGCAATTTTATTCAGTATTTTATGCTATTCTGCATTTTGGAGTTCACCCATCTAGATTAAATGCATAATTAAGCCATAATTGTGATCAAATTAGCATAATTCATTCATGTTTCTATTTTCAAGTTTCAGTTTGATATTATTGCTGTCATTTTACATTGTTTCCCTCTGTTAGGATAGTTGTATTTTCTGTATTTTGCACCTATTTCTCTGTTTGCAGGTCTCTAACGAATTCGTCAGATCTCAGATGATCTTGTCTGATCTCAGATGATCCTGTCAAATCAGAGGCGATCTTGACTGCTTCAAGAATCAGAATCATCATCAGACATCCGGATCAGGTATTCTTCTTTTATATTCTGTAATTTCTCTATTTTTTGTCTTTAATTCTATTTTCTGTATTCATTTAATTTGCATCTGCATATAGAATAGCTTAGACGCATTTTGGCCAAACCTAGGATTTGAATGCTTAAGGCTAAAACGAACACATAAAACACATTCCCAACCTAGGCGTGGAAACTGCCATTAAATGTTTCCTGGTGAACCCACCATCCATCGAAAAATCACCAATATACACCTCCCTTGAGAGGCGGGACCTTCGCAAGTCCTCTCAGTCCGAGGTACCGCGACATCCTTTTCACATCCCCCTTTCGGGCATGGATCCTATAGCCTGAAGGTAAGGGTGTGAAAAATTTGGAGCGATACATTTTGGTGAACCCGACGTGAATGCATTGTAAACCTTTTGAAAACAAAAACAAAAAAAAATAAAACAACTAAAACATAGATGCATTTTAGATCATTTAAATTTAATATCATGTTTAGATGGTAGCTCCTAAGAAAATATTAGCAGTTACTATAAATGTAGAAAACCATTTGGCAGCCATAGAAATCAATTCTGTACTTAGTGTGCCTGAAACAGATAGAAATCAACTCTTGTGGGACGAACTTGATAGAAGACTTAGTGTCATCTCATCTAGGTCAACAGAACTTAAACAAATTAAGAGGCTAGTCCTAGATAGAATCCTGGATCCTCATCAACTTGTCTTTTATCATGAACTTCAGAGAGCCTGCCATAGATGGTTAGCTTATAGGAGAGCTCTTGTATCTTCAAAATTGTTCACCTTCGAGGAATACCTCGAGAACGCAGCCATTGTACGACAATTTCTAGGTCTTGTAGAAGACCAAGAGGTTGTTCTTACAGATTAGAAGAAGATGGAATAGAGTTCCTCGAGCTATGTTATATCGAGAGTATTGCCACGAGCTTTACTACTATCAACCAACATCTGAGATAGATAATATCACTATAGCTCTTTTCATTAAATTTTTAAAAGAAAACTTTCAATTTGAAGAAGAACACTTCATGACTCCTGAAGAACTCGAGCCCATTAATGATATTTATAAATTGTTTATAGAAAACTAGATTATTACTTTCAGTCTTATTTCTTGCATTTATTGTGTTATTTGTTGTCTTTACAATATTATTTCAAAAACAAAAAAACTAAAAAACATAGCAAAAACTTAAACATTTCATTTTAGATATTGTAGTAGGTATATAATTAATATATACCTCTTAAACTTGTTGCATATATATATATATATATATATATATATATATATATATATATATATATATATATATATATTTGCTGAAATCAAAATTAAAGCACCATGCCTAAACTTAGGAATGGTAAAGAAACTATAGGAGAAGAAGAAGATTGGTTACAAGATACAACTAGAGACCCAAATGTCCTTCCTGAAGATCCAATTCCGGAAGGAAAAACTCTAGATCAACCAGAACATGACCTAGGTGAAGACAATGAACAAGAAGGAAGTGTTAAAGAGGATGGACCCTCATCCCCTAGAGTAGCTCCAGATGGAACTATTGCTTTTGACAACGTAGATCATTTTCAGAAATTTCTCAATGATAACATTGACGCCCTTAATGTGGCAGTTCGTATTGATAAAGGGCAAATTAGTAACACTCAAGCAGCCATGGAATATATGTATGATGTGCGCACTAATCCCTTATCTTTCATTGATCAAGAAAGTGATAAGGCTGGGCCATCCAATACAGACATGGTCACTATGATGCAAAACATGTCAAAACAACAGGTTATCCAACCTCCTAAGGAACCTGTTATTCAACCTAAAATCATTCCCACACAAAAGAAAACTTCCTTCACTACTTTATTTCGCCAAACTATTGAGCAATATGCTTCAAGTAAACAAAAACCTAAAACGAAGCCAAACACCAATTTTCAACAATCTGGAATACATCATAATACAACTTCAAAATTCCTTCATAACACTTTTCCTACCAACAATTTACACAATAGCAACATAGCATCTAATCTTCATGTCCCTCCATCATATGCTCACAAAACCCATGTCAATGCCCTACCGAACCAATATGGTGGGCAAACTAGTAATCTGGAAGCCATGGTGAAACAGTTAGCTTCGCGTATGGACGAGATAGATCCCTACCGTCCCTCGTACAATTATCGAGAGATATGTAGTCAACCTTTGGATCCCATAGTTGTAGCTCAACCATACCCTAAGCATTTTCCCATGCCTATCTTGCCTATATATAAAGGAACCGAAGATCCCATAGAGCATCTTCGCATGTTTAGGATAGCATGTCATGATATATCACATGATGACTTGCTATTACTAAAAATGTTCCCAAAAAGTTTAGGTGGAATGGCATTAGAGTGGTACTATCAATTGCCCACTCATTCTTTGAGAAACTTTGAAGAAACAGCTGAATCATTTGTCCATCAATTTAGTGCCTACATCGAGAGGCATGTAACCATCAAAGATTTATACAACTTAAAACAAGACAAGGATGAATGTTTTGCCGATTTCTTAGCTAGATGGAGGCAATTGATAGGAAAACTGCACTTTGTGCTACCTTATAGGGAAATGTTGGACATTTTTATCAATAATTTACAAGAACAAATATCTTATGAGCTATCAACTGCTACTTTAACTACCTTCGATCAAGCTATAGATTTAGCTCGAAGAGTAGAAGATGCCCTCATTAGGAGAGGCCAACTTAGGAAGAAGGATGATGAGAAAACATCCAGAAATCAATATAAAAACAAACAAGTTGTTGGTGACGGAGTCACTAACAACAGAAATGTTGCTAATATCAATGCAACGAAGACAACAGAAAAATTTATATTGAAACCTCCTGATAAGCCTCCTCGAGAATTTACTAGATTGAATCAACCCTTATCAACTATTTTACCTCAATTACTCGAAAGAGGTTTGATCCAATTACCAGCTATCCAGGAACCTGATCCAACTATACCCGGATACAGAGCTGACTTACACTGTGATTTCCATAGAGGACCTGGACACTCTACCAACGCTTGTAAAAGGTTGAAACATAAAATACAAGATTTGATTGATAATAATGAAATGGAGGTGCAAGCCTTCCAACCTAAACAAAATGCTCCTAATAATACTCAAAAGACCATTCCCCAAAATCAAAATCAAAATGCTAATCAAACATTAGACATATTTCAACACCCTTTACCAAGACATGGTAAAGAGGTAGCCAATCAAATCGAACATCATAATGTTCCTCCTCCTACCCGATATGTAGGAACCATTAGCGGACAATTACATGTTCAGGATCCTCAAATATTTGACACAACCTTATCCCTGGTTACGACCAGGCCCTTACATAATTTTCAAACTTCTGATTCTAGTGATATAGAATCAGATACTGAAAGTGAACTAGACATTACTTCAAACCAATCGAATAGTTCTGAAAATGAATCAGATCCTATTCAACCCGTCACAGATGCTATGGTTCCAGAAGAACCATTTCCTAGAAGAGTTACTACTCGACCTTCTTCTAATCAATTCCTCTCAAATGAACAAGCCATAAATGCTAGACCGAGACCAGTTCAACGTCTTCAATATAACATTGTAGGTACCATTGGAGTCGTTACCCGACAACAGGCTCAAAATTCTCAACAAGAACCAAATCAGAATGATGGATCAGCTCCATTCGTTTTGAAAAATCCCAATAAAGGGAATCATGCTCCTAATGTTCAACCTAAACCCCCTTACAATATTAATGAGCAATTATCCAATACTACAGCCAAAATTTCCCTTTTAGATTTGTTAAGATCTTCTCCCACCCATAGGGATGAGTTGATGCTTACATTAAGCCAAATGATGGTACCTCAAAACATTCAACCTGAAGCTATGGCCAATACTATCATCACTCGAGAGGTTGATTGTATTGACTTTCGGGATAAAGATATCCCACAACACAGTTTACATAAGGACAATCCCTTATATATTATTGCTCTAATTGGAGATGTAGCTATCAAACGAGTCCTGATTGATAATGGCTCATCTCTAAACATTTGCACTTTTGACTTCTACCAACGATTTGGCTTTAGAAGTGATGAAATGAAGAAAACTGATATGATTATCAAAGCTTTTAATGACGAAACACAAGAAACGTGTGGAGTTATTACCATCCCCTTGCAAGTTGGTCCTAGAACCCTAGAAACAACCGTGTTTATTGTACATTGCCCAACATCGTACAATATACTTTTGGGTCACCCTTGGATCAATGCGATGCGAGCGGTCCCATCAACTTTACACCAATGTGTTAAATTTGAATTTAAAAATCAGTTGGTCACTATCCATGGTGACCCTAGACCCTTTGATATGTGTGCTTTGGCAGAACCTGTTGGAGTGCAATTTTGCCCCGCTCTGTCATCCACACATCCTAGTTCTTATTTTTCATCTAAACGTGTGAAACACACACCCATAACTTCACCTATTTCCCCTCCATTAATTTCATCCTCTTATATAGATCAACAATCTTCTAAACAAATCACTCTAGAACCTCAAAAAGATCTTAAATCTACAACCAATCCTTCATGTTCTATCCCTATAAATTCAAAACCTATAGACACATCTATCATCCCTTCCACATCTAAAGATATAGGGAATAATCCTTCCACATCTTATGCTCTTTCTGATGAACTTTTACCAGATTTATCCACAATCTTAATATCAGAAAAAACAAATGCTTTCATGCAAGATTCAATTCTTTTAAATAACTTGCCGCCATCTCCTCGTACTTTGGGCCTCCCACAACCTATGGGAAGTACTTACCAAGTCGGGAGTTGTGCCTTCATTTATAAAGGATATGACTGGGGAAGAATCCCTCGGAACATTCAAACTCATCATGAGGGATATGCTCGGTGTTATTTTACCAATGAATATATTAAAGCTAAACCCATGATGCTTAAAATGGGATATAAAGGGAAAGGCTTGGGACCTTTCCAAAATGGCATGAAAGAACCTTTCGAGGTAGAACCGTGGCCCGCCCGCTGTGGTGTGGGCCTATTTCCTAGTAAGGGTCAACCCTTTCCTTTTGAAGATGATGATCATCTCATATGTTATCAAGATTATTTGGATAGGCATGTTGATTTGCCTCTAAAAAATCAGTCGTTTACATGTAACATGCTATCCATAGCTTACCCTGAAATGATTGTTGACCCCGATGAAGAGTTGGAAGGAGATATCTTCCATGATGTCTCTGTTGAAGAGATGTTACACAATGGATTTTATTTTGATGGTTCTATACCAACTATAGCCCAACTTGAGACCACTAATCCTCAAGATGAATTATCCAAATTAACCTTACAAGAATTACAAGAATTGGGCGTTTCACCCACCCCACCTAATTTTGAAAGAGATCTACACATGGAGGTAGAAAACGTCATTAAAATTAATATTGGAACTGAGGATAATCCTCACATAATCAATATTGGATCCGAATTAAGTCAAGAAAAACAAGAACAATACATTGCATTCCTTAAAGAGTATGAAGATGTCTTCGCTTGGACATATGAAGATATGCCAGGTCTAGACCCTTCTGTAGTCATGCATCATCTAGTGGTCCATCCGGATGCTAAACCCTGTTAAACAAAAACTTAGAAAAATGCATCCCAAAGTGGCTCTGCTAGTCAAAGGGGAGTTAGAAAAACTCTTGAATGTTGTCTTTATACAAGCTATTGATTATGCTGAATGGATCTCAAATGTAGTTCCAGTTACCAAGAAAGAAGCTACCAAAGTTAGGGTTTGCATAGATTTTAGAGATATTAACGTTGCATGCCCTAAAGATGACTTTCCTCTTCCAAACATGGATCAAATCATTGACTTTACTTGTCGGGAGTGGGATGATGTCCTTAATGGATGGATTCTCCGGTTATAATCAGATCAGGATAGCTCCTGAAGATCAGGCTAAAACAACCTTTATTACCCCCTGGGGTACTTTTTGTTGGAAAGTGATGCCATTTGGCTTAAAGAACGTAGGTGCAACCTATCAACGAGCTATGACCTATATTTTTCATGATATGATGCATGATATCCTACATGATTATGTAGATGATATTATAGCTCACTCTATTATTGAAGATAATCATTTAGATGATTTGAGAAAAGTTTTTAATCGATTACGAGAATATCTTATTCGATTAAATCTAGCAAAATGCATATTCGGAGTTAAGTCCGGTAAACTATTAGGGGTTTTAGTTTCTTTACGTGGTATCAAAATCGACCCTCTCAAGATTGCGGCTATCACTGATATGCCCGCACCTACTAATATATCTGAGTTACGAAGTTTACAAGGTAAGCTTCAAGCCATCCGTCGCTTCATCGATAAGTTGGCGGACAAAACCGGTCCCTTTCTTAAACTCCTTAAGAAGGATGTCCCTTTTAATTGGGATGACGAATGTAGAGAAGCTTTTGAACTTCTCAAACAATACCTCCTTAATCCACCTGTGCTTTCACCACCTAAACCTGATCGCCCATTTCTCCTATATATTTCAGCTTCAGATTTTGCCTTAGGAGCTATGTTAGCTCAACTTGATGATGAAAAGAGAGAACGTGCTAATTATTATATTAGCCGAACCTTCATCAGTTATGAAACCCGCTATACAACGTTAGAGAAACTATGTCTAGCAGTCGTGTTTGCTACGCAAAAATTATGACATTATATGCTTAGTCAGAAAACTTATGTCATTGCCAAATATGATCCCTTGAGGTATCTCATGAGTCGACCTTATTTATCGGGTCGCACAGCCAAGTGGGTTCTTGCTCTAAGCGAGTTTGATCTCACATTCATAGGACAAAAGTCTGTTAAGGGTCAAATCATAGCAGATCAATTAGTTGCTGCACCCTTAGAGTCTACCCATCCCCTCATCATTGAGTTTCCTGATGAATGCCTTCAATTAGAGGCAGACCATATTGAACAATGGTCCTTATACTTTGATGGAGCCCGATGCATGAGTGGGGCTGGTGCGGGTATTATTTTAATATCCCCGCAAAAACATCTTATTCCTCTGTCCTTCAAATTGACATTTGCTTGCACCAACAATACTGCTGAGTATGAAGCTCTAATCCTTGGATTACGAGCTGCCTTGGCGCTAAAAATTAAACATCTGTTAGTTTTTGGTGATTCTCAACTGGTTATAAACCAAATTAATGAAGTTTATCAGACCAGAGATGATAAACTATGCCCATATAAGGCCTATGTTTTACAATTAATGTCCCTATTTGATCAAGTTACCTTGGAAGCTATTCCTAGAACTTGCAACCGTGCAGCTGATGCTATGGCCGCAGCTGCATCTCTCCTACCCTTGGAGTTAGATGACGAATATGCCACTATCATTATTCATCGACTCCAGGAACCCGCTTCAAATAAGTCATGCTTAGAACCTTTGGATGTGTTTCTAATCAATGAAACTACTCCTGAACCTTGGTATACGGACATATTTGATTTTCTCCAAAATGGGACTTTCCCTGCCAATTCTAATAGAAACCAGCGTCGGTTATTACGTAGACGAGCAAGTCGATTTGTAATAATTGGCAATACTTTGTATAGGAGATCTTTTGAAGGTATCCTATTAAGATGTTTGAATTTAGAAGAATCCAAATCAGCCTTGAGTGAAGCCCACGATGGATCTTGTGGAGGACACTTCAGTGGTAGTGTCATTGCTAAAAAGCTCCTTCGGATAGGATACTTTTGGCCTACCATGGAAACGGATGCACATGAGTATGTGCGCCATTGCGACAAGTGCCAGAAACATGCTGACCTTGTCCATGCGCCTGCACAAGAACTGCAAGCTATTTCATCTCCTTGGCCCTTTTCAAAATGGGGCTTAGATATTATTGGCAAAATCAATCCTGTGTCATCTGATGGACACAAATTCATCATAACTGCCACTGAGTATTTCATGAAGTGGGTCGAAGCTATGCCTTTAGCTTCCTGCACTGGCACACAAGTCTCTAAATTTATTTTTAATCAAATCATTTGTAGGTTTGGAATTCCTGCAAATCTCATCTCTGACAATGGAACTTGTTTCAAAAATAAAGATGTTAAAAAATTATGCCAAAAATATAAGATTCAACATCGTTGGTCCACTCCCTATTATCCTCAGGGTAATGGTCAAGCAGAAGCATCTAACAAAACCTTAATCAAAATCCTCAAAATATTGGTCAATAAAACTGGCCGTGACTGGCACATTCAATTATATCCAGCCTTGTGGGCCTATCGAACTAGTGTTCGAACCCCCACGGGAACTTCACCATTTGTTTTGGTTTATGGTGTTGAAGCAGTTTTCCCTTTGAATTAGAAGTTCCTTCTTTGGCTCTGCTACTTCAAGATACCGAAGTAGGAGATGAATATCGAGCTGGCAGACTCAGTCAGTTGGAACTCCTAGATGAAAAATGCATCAATGCTTTGGAGCATCTCCGTGCCTACCAAAACAAGCTTAAAAGATCATATGCTAAAAAAGTTCGTCATCGATCCTTTGAGATCGGCGACCTTGTTTTAAAAGAAAATCAAAAAAATACTAATGCAACTAAGGACCTTAAAGGTAAATTTGAGCCCAACTGGCTTGGACCATACATTATTACTACTAAATTTGAATCGGGAGCATACAAATTATCTACCTTAGATGGTAAAGAACTTAAAGAACCCATGAATATTTTGCATCTTAAACGTTACTATGTATAAATTTGGTCATTTCATCCTTGTATATATTTGTTTAAAATATTCAAAATCACTATCTTGTATTTCTTTCAATTTATAAATTCAAAAACACCAAAAACATTCATAATCATCAAAATCTTCAAAACTATTTGTTGCATTTATTTATGGCACTTGTTAATTTTTTGTTCAAAAAAAAATAAAAAATAATGATAAAAATATAAAAACAACAATATTCTTGACTCTTTCGAAACCAAAACAATATAAAGAAGAAAGAGAGAGTCAACATTCTCAAAACTTCTCAAAAAATCATTTATATATATTTTCTTACAATTATTGCAGTTATATGTTTCAAATTATTTTGGATAAATTAGCATTTATTTGGAATCCCTCACTTTCACAAAACACAAAAATAAATATCTTGATTTTATCTGGCATGATTACTAATCTCTCTTATATCAAAGTCCACAAAATTCAATTAAATAAAGTTTGAGCATAGAGAATTGATCTTGTTATTTACTTAAACCAAGCACATCTTTTCACAATAAAATGATTATATTTGTAATTTCCATGTTTTGCTACATAGTAGAAGTGATTTCTTGAGCGAAAAGTTTCCCCTGCTATCCTATCATGCACATGGTCTAGAATCTTTGAGAATTGGCAAAAGGACAAGCTCACCCCTACCCAGAATAAAAATCCCTTGCTCTACAGCTAATCCGAGCAAGTATCCCTAGCATAGAAAGAAAAAGAAAAGTTCAAGAAAAAGAGAAAAAGAAAAAAATGTTATTTTATATCATTACAACAATATTTCAAGCATTATCTCAATTATCAAGCAAAAATACAAAAAAAAAAGAAAAGAAAAAGAAAGAAAGAAAAACAAAAAAGCAAAAGCAAAAGCAATAAAATCCCTTTCCCTACCCTTTGAAAAGAAAAGAAGGGTTGATGAGCTTGAATCCCTGGAATTCTCAATTATTCGAAAACTGTGAGGTAAGCCCCATAACAGGTGGTTTGTGCCCAATCTGCTTGGCCTTGGGTAACTCCTAGCATGGCGATATGTCCGTCACATTAGCGACCTTCTTTTGTACGAGACCTATGTCTGCTTATGGATTAGCTAGCTCTTGATAATCCGACCTACATAGTAGTCTAGTATGGTTATATGCATCTACATCATGGTTAATGAACACTTATTTGGTTTCTTCAAATCACTTGTATCATATTATCTTGCTCAAAACTGGTAAATGAACAAAGCAATTGCACACACATTTTGTATTTGAGAGATTTTGTGTATCATTATGATAAATCAAGATTGGAAATGAATTCACATATGCACATGGGATTCCTTATAAATCTAACTTTTGTCTTCAAAATACTTTGAAATATTTTTTGCAAATTGTTTGGAATAATTCATTTTCTTCTTTCAAGTACAGTTGTTTAGCATAAAGACAACTATATAATAGAAAAATCAAAATTTCTTTCAAAACTATACAATCAAAACATATATATATATGTCGACTTTCGCGACGATGGTATAGTTCCAAAACCAAAATTGGAATTTTATGCCTAGCGCAAGTCCTCATCTTCATATTTTCTGTTTATTAAAAATCAATCATGCAATAAAACTATCTATTTTTCTTTGATTTTCACGATGATGGTATAAGTCTATACCTACATATTCTATGCCTAGCGCAAACCATTGTAACAATTTTTATTCCCCATTTATTTAAAAATCATGAAAACCATATGACTTAAATCATTATGTTACACAAATTATGCTTTTAAGCATGCACATTTTCATTATTTCATGTCATTATGTCAACCTTCAATTTTGCAATGATGGTATAATTCCTAAGGAATTATCCAAAAATTTTATCACACTTAGGAATTTATGCCTAGCAAAAATCATTTTAACATTATTTCATGCATACTATTTTTATGAAAATCTGAAAAACAAACCATCATCATCATCATTTGCACCATTGCACCAAAGTCTTAAGACAGTCTCTTAAGCACTCTTTTACTTTTAACAATATTTCTATACTGGGATTAGCTTGACGACCGAGTGAGCAGCGACTCCATGAAATGGTCTATAATAGCGACAATGTCCTTTGAAATTATTGTTAGAAGTCTCTTTTTATTTTTTATCACATTTCATCACAAACAACCAATTTGTTACATCAGATTATTTCATTTAAAATATTACAGCATGACATCAAAATTATAATATTTCCAATGACATAATTACATGAATCATCAAATCAATCACATCAAAACATAAAAGCATCATACAATTACATAAGACAAGTCATACGATCAAAAATATATCTCATCTATATATATCAACAGTATATATACATCATCAAAACTGGATTGGTATGCCACAATCTATACCTCGGCATACTCAATCCTCTATCAAAAATAATAATAAATGCTCTATATATCAATCTGTACAATGTAGTGCAGTAGTCTAGCCTCGAGAACCCCTCGAGCTCTCAGCCTCATCTCCTCCCCCGCCCTGAGGTGGACGAGGTGGCCCCATCGTAGTATGTGTAGTACTACGAGTCCTAGTCGTCGATCGAGAAGAAGTCCTCGATGACCCAATCTCGATAGGGTCAGCAATGCTGGTAGCGAGTGTACCCTCTACCCTCCTAGCACCATCTGGAAGTAGATGCCCTGGTAGAACGTGATTTGAGCAATCGACCGTGCCAGCTCCTGTGTGCTCGCTCCTCCGCCCCGTGCCCTGAGGCATGCAATCTCGTCTCTGAGCTGTGTAACCTCAGCTCGATGTCATGCAGCCTCCTCCTGCAATGTCTACACCTGTGCTCGAAGATGGATCGTCTCCGCTCGAAGAGTAGCTGTCTCGCTACTCTCCCCTATGTCGACACCCTTGCCCTTATCGGGCGATGGTGGCCTCTCTCTCTGTGGAGAAGGGGGTCTCTCCTCCCTCCTCTCCCTCTATCGTGGCCTCTCCTATGCCTGTGGCCTCCTCTGCTCTCTCCCACCGTGACCCTGGGCCACCTCCATAGCCGCCTGGCACCGCCTCCCTATCCGATGCACAACTACGTGTATCGGACCCTGAGCCCTCGTCATCCGAGGAGGGCGGATGCCTACGTACCAGGCATCATAGCCATCGGCTACCCCTGCGTCATCCCCATCCACTAGCTGAATGGGGGCATCGTCCGAGTCCTGACTCCAGAAGCGTTGCATGTCTGGAGCCCCGCTAACTATGGTGTTATCCCAGACAGTCCAAGAAAACTCATAATCCTTGAGAGATGGGATCCCCTACTGTAGACCGAACTATCACAAAACTCGGTCATAGCGGTGGAGCTCCACCTCTCCCCTCTCCATCCATAGCCAACAAACTCGCCTGACGTGAGCTAACTCCTGTCCATCCTCGGCCCACCCTGGGTGCTCTCGCCATGGCCTCCAGGTGATCTGGTCTGGGACTAGGTCATCTAGCAGTCTCCGGGACATCGAAAGGTCGATCCACCACTGTGACCCTCTTCGGAGCCACCAGTAGAAGACTCGGGGCCTCTCCCCATCAATCCCTATCAGAGGAAGCCCTACCGGCCTCCGCACTGCAATGTGCTCCCAGCACCAAACCTGTAGGAGCGATGTCATCACTAGACATCGACCGCCCTTGTACACGACCCCATGCAGGATCTTGTACAACCGGCATAGAACATAGCTGCCCCAAGAAAACCTGTAGCCATGGTCTCGCATATCGTAGATCACATCTGCTAGCATCCATGGCACCCTGCACCCACTCTGGTGGCACAGCAGAAGTCCACCAACCACTCCAGCTAAAACCTGTGTGAGTCTAGATGCCCCAGGCATCTGACGCAGTGCCTCGATGTTAACTCCGCCCTTCTCCAGGGCGAAGCTCGGGTCACCACACAACCGTCCCATAGCATGGCCCTGATTGGCCATAGGAGTGATCAACCGTCCTTGTATGGGGATTCTTAGAATCCTCCATACATCCTCCAAAGTGGGAGTCATCTCCCCTGTAGGTAGCCAAAAATAGGAAGAACCCGGATACCATCTCTCTGCTAGGGCTGTCAGTAGCCCCATGTCTGTAGACACTTGTGGCATCTCTGCCACATGCTGTAAGCCGGCCTGTGCCAGCTGATCCCGCTCTGCCTATGTAAGAGCGGCCAAGTCATCTCTCAAACCTCCATATTTCCATTCCCTGCTCTTTAGCAATCCTCTCTGCAACATAAACAACAAAACAACAAACAATCATTAAAAACAAACTCAAGTGATTAAAAATGCAAGTAAAATAAGTTCAATTTAATCAAATGATGATATCGTCCACTATTGGACGATATCGTCCCAAATTTGAGCAGATTCGTCTCCGATTTTGCAAGCCGAAATCGTCCCTAATTTGACGAAATCGTCCCCCTTTCACCGATTTCGCCCTTAGACGAAATTGGCGAAATTGAGACGATTTCATCGAAATCGGGACGATTTCGTCCCGACGACGTCGACGGCCCAAAAATGGCCGCGATGCTCAAAATTCAATTAAAATTCACCTAAAAAGCATGTAAAATCAAATTAAATCATTCTAAGTTAAGTTTAGACTCTTACCCGTAGCCCGCGTCGGACCTCTGTTGATCTGTGCGTCGTCTCCACCATTTTTGCTTCCAGAGCTCTAAAACCAGTAAAGATGAACAGTAAAAATGAATTAGGGTTTTACCCTATTTTTCTTAATTTTATTCAAAAATAATTTTGCTTTTTCGCGTTTTTACCTCAAACGTTCGATTTGGGTAAAAACACGGAGGGGGCACCATAGTAAGTTGTCGTACGATTCGACCAAGAATCGTCGCCTAAAAATGGGAATAATTTTTGCTTTCTCGTAGATCGAGAAGAACTCATCTTTAACGCATTTTCTTCGAAAAATTCGCTAAAGAGGGGGCAAAATGTAGCACCCTAAAATTGGCGCAATGAAATTGTAATAATTACATTCATCCTAGTAAATAATTTAAATTCAAATTTTAACCTCCCAAACCGCCCGTTAACCGTCGGGTAATCCGTTTCCCCCTTTTTCGTGCCATTTTTAGAGGTTGTTTTGACCGTTTGACGATATCGTCGCCGATCAGACGATATCGCCCCGAGATCTGACGATTTCGTCTAGGCTAGGACGTCCGGACGATCTTGTCTCAAAACTGATTTTGCACAATTAGCTTCTGTTCCAACGGGCCTCTAATCCGGGCAGAAGCGTGTCTGCACCATTAGAGACCCTCCCCTGTTGGAGATCTCCCAAATAGGGATGATCTCCAACCTCCTAACCTCCCTCCTAAGCCTATTTAATCCTAAGCCCTCCCCTTAGCACCCCCTGGCTGAAATTCCCTGTAACCCGACTGCATACATGTTAAAACATCCTAAGTTTCTATTTTGCATTAGTTCTATACAATTTTGTTGCAGGTACCATATTGTTTTTCAGCCGGAGCAAGCTTACATCGTCGTCGACGAACCTGTTCAGATCGGAGGCGATCCTGTCGAATCAGAGACGATTTCGTACCAATGCGAGACGATTTCGACTGCAGTCAACATTGAGGCAATCAGTGCCTGAAGTTTGCATTTCTTCTTCCCTTTTTCTGCTGTTTTATGTTGTAATTAGCAATTTTATTCAGTATTTTATGCTATTCTGCATTTTGGAGTTCACCCATCTAGATTAAATGCATAATTAAGCCATAATTGTGATCAAATTAGCATAATTCATTCATGTTTCTGTTTTCAAGTTTCAGTTTGATATTATTGCTAGTCATTTTACATTGTTTCCCTCTGTTAGGATAGTTGTATTTTCTGTATTTTGCACCTATTTCTCTGTTTGCAGGTCTCGACGAATTCGTCTGACGAATTCGTCAGATCTCAGACGATCTTGTCTGATCTCAGACGATCCTGTCAAATTAGAGGCGATCCTGACTGCTTCAAGAATCAGAATCATCATCAGACATCCGGATCAGGTATTCTTCTTTTATATTCTGTAATTTCTCTGTTTTTTGTCTTTAATTCTGCTTTTTTGTATTCATTTAATTTGCATCTGCATATAGAATAGCTTAGACGCATTTTGGCCAAACCTAGGATTTGAATGCTTAAGGCTAAAACGAACACATAAAACACATTCCCAACCTAGGCGTGGAAATTGCCATTAAATGTTTCCTGGTGAACCCACCATCCGGTCGAAAAATCACCAATATACACCTCCCTTGAGAGGCGGGACCTTCGCAAGTCCTCTCAGTCCGAGGTACCGCGACATCCTTTTCACATCCCCCTTTCGGGCACGGATCCTATAGCCTGAAGGTAAGGGTGTGAAAAATTTGGAGCGATACACAGACATCCAATAATAATGAAATAAAGCAATAAGAGGAATTATAGATTATTTTAGAGATACACCCATCTATTTTTTAGGATCCCAAGGGTCTACCACCTAAGCGTATTCATGATCCTACCATCTAACATATACTAGGTAGCCTTCTACTAAATGTTCGACCGTATAGGTATCCATATGTTCAAAAATCTAAAATTGAGAAAATGATGTAGGCATTGCTTGCAGTAGGTATTAATCAATCCATCGTTAGTCTATATTCATCTCTAGTACTTTTGGTAAGTAAGAATAATGGATTATGGTAATTGTGTGGATTTTTAGGAACTCAATAAAATAACTATCAAAGAAAAATTTTCTATTCTTGAAATTGATGAGTTGGATGAATTGAATGACACACAATATTTCTTAGAGTTTGATTTGCATTGAAGCTATAATCAAATTATAATTAAGGAAGAAAATATTTCTAAATCTATATTTTAAATTGATGAACACTATGAATATTTGGTCATACCCTTTGGTCTAACCAGTGCTTCTTCCACCTTCTAGAGTTTGATGCATGCAATATTTTGGCCCTTCTTACACAAATTCATTTTTATCTTGTTTGATGATATTCTATCTTATAATCATACCTAAGAGAAGCATCTCAAACATTTGCAATTTTTTTTTGAGAATCAATTTTATGCAAAATGGTCAAAGTATTCTTTTGACATGCAAGAAGCAGAACACTTGGGTCACATTATCTCTAGGGAAGGAGTTAAAATAGATCCTAATAAAATTTAGGCTACATATGAATGATCAAAGCCTCAAAATCTTAAGGGCCTTTGAGGTTTACTAGGTATTATTGGACATTATCAAAAGTTTATTCACAACTATGAGAAGAGTGTAGCACCATTAACATCTATGTTGAAGAAAAATTATTTCATGTGGTCGAAACTAGTTGAACAAGATTTTTGGGATTTAAAACAAGCCATGATATCGACTCTAGTGTTAGCTACACCCTAATTTTTTCAACATTTTGTAATTAATAGTGATGCTTTAGGTAGTGGAATTAGGGTGGTTTTTGATGCAATAAGAAAGACCCTTGACATTCACCAATAAGGAATTATTAGGAATATTTTTAGGAAAATCAACTTATGAGAAGGAGATGTTGTCCATTTTGTATGTTGTCAATTATTGGTGGCCATATCTCATTAGGTGCCACTTTTCAATCAAAGTAGATAACCAAAATCTTAAGTACTTCTTGGAACAATGAGTAGCCAGGATGGAACAATAAAGGAAGGTCTTTAATTGTTGGAGTATGGTTATAAAATTATTTATAAAAAAGGAATATAGTGGTTGATGCACTTTCATTCTAGTATGCAATTTAGAACATATTGTATGCCATATCAACACCACTTTCTCGATGGGATAATTAGCTCAAGGAAGATATGGCTACGGGATCTAGTTTACAATCTATGATTCAAAAAATCCAATATGATCCTAACTCATATCCTAGATATATGTAGGATGGACAACATTTGAGATATTGTGATTGTCTGGTCCTTTCTAAAAATTCACAAATATGAGAACTCACATTGTAGGAAATGCACGTGTCACCCACCATAAGACATTCCAAGTTTCTTAAAACCTATGACAAGGCAAATTGCACTTTATTTTGGAAGGAAATGAAAAAGGACATTCAAACATTTGTGGCAAAATGTGATACATGCCAACGGATGAAGGGAGAAATTAATTGCACACCAGGCACACTTCTATCTCTTCCATTTTTTGCATAAGTGTGGAATAATATCTTTATGGATTTTATTAAGGGACTACAAATATATAGGGGTTAATCAGTCATTGTACTAGTAGTTGATCATCTCGTAATATATGCTCATTTTTTTTCCTTAGCCAATCCCTATACCACATTTGTAGTTACCCAAATCTTTATGGACTCCATATTTTGCCTACACAATATACCCAAATCTATTATTTCTAATAGGGACCCTACTTTTACTAGTCACTTTTGGTAGAGAGCATTTAAATTATAAGGCACTCACCTTAAAATTAGTTCAATATACCACCCTCAAATAGATGGTCAAATAAATATTGTCAATAAATGCTTGGAAACATACCTTTATTATTTTGCATCAAAACATCCTACACAATGGGCTAAATGGCTTCCTCTAGCTGAATGGTGGTATAACACTTTAGATCATGCAACTACCAAGGTAATATCATTTGAAGTAGTATATGGCCATCCTCGACTAACACCTTCCTCCTACAATCTAGATAGTTCTAGAGTTCAGGCAATAGATACCACAATTTCTCAACATGCAGCACTTCTCTAATAACTCAAGTAAAATTTGGAGATGGACCAGAACTTTATGCATATAAAATATAATTGACACCATATTAAATGAAATTTTGTTGTAGGGGATATAGTTTTTCTTTGTCAACAACCATACAAATAATGCTTGATATAACTTTGTGGATGCTAAAAACTTATAGCAAAACTCTATGGTATTACAACAAATTGGTTTAGCCACCTACACATTTTATCTACCACCCACCTCTAAGATCCATAAAATATTTCATGTTTCTTCATTTAAGGTCATCAACAACAAGATATAGGCTCAACCAACACTACCTTATTTGGATAAAGAATGATCCATCATCCTAGAGCTCGAACAAATTTTGTACTAGCATTCTTTCACTCTTTGTAATCTTACCATCATTGATGTTCTTGTATAATGACGATGACTTCAACAAAAATATGCCACATGAGATACATTTAATCAACTACAAAAGTAGTTTCCTAATATTAAGCTTTGAGGATAAAGTATTTTTGAAGGGGAAGGGTATGTTAAGATCTCATCCTAGCAATATCATGTAATGACCTTGTCCAAACATTATTATGTAATACATTGTAATGTGTATGTGACACTTGAGGCACCTAGACAAATGGGTCCATATAATATATTTTTATAAAATATGTAACTAATTCTTTAGTGGAAGATTCTAGCTCAGCTCTCCACTTGCATGTGAAATCAACCCTTGAGCATTAGGATTAGGGTTGGTAGGAGTCTTAAAAAGGCAAAGGTATGAATATAATATATCAAGTTTTTTAATATTGTATCAAAGCTAAGTCACATATCCTTAGTAAAATAAAGTGGCTAAGTCATCCATTAATAATATCACAAGAATTTTGAAAAGAAGAAATTTAGAGTCATAGATAGACTAACATACTATAAAAGTAGCTAGAAAAGGTGGTTTTATAAAGGAGCTAGAAAAGTAGAATACAAAGGAAACTATTAAAATGGGATGAGGATTAAGCAAAACCAGGGATACAGAAGAAGTTTGATTAATTATGGAATACCTTAAGCTATTGTTAAGATTATAGGTCCAAATGCCTATAGGATTACCTCCATGGAAGGTGTAATGTTGCCTATTTCTATAAATAGGTAGCATCTTTATTCGATTTAGTGATAAGGATTCTAGTCAAAATAATATGTGTCTACATAGTAGTGGATATTACTTTGACAAATATTATCTCTCCTTTTACTTATACAAGTATCATTTATCTTTTCTTTTACCTTTATATGTTTCCCAAATGCCTCTAAAATTTCATCTTCTTCCCCCAATTAGAGTGTCATAATGATGCCATTGCCAAGTTCATTTTCTTTTTATGTTAAATAATAAAGAAACAAGTTATTCACTTGCATTTTATGAGTGATTCACTCACAAATGTAAGCAATGAGTCTACCCTACTTATGCCATGCAAGCAAGCCACTTGAGTAGGCAAATTGACATTCCATAGGCTGATAACCTACCTAGATATCCTCCATGTAAGGCATAGGTAGGGTGAATGGAGGGAATGTTCACATGGGGTTGTGGCTATAAATCCCCTCAATCCACTTTCCCCCTTATTCATTTCTATCACATTATAAACGTTTACAAAGAAGTAGCTTGTCTCCCTTTATTACAAAGCATATGAAACCTCAACTAGGTCAATATCAATGGGATACCCACCTTGAGTGATTTGTTTAAAGCATTGAGCTTAATAATTGGTCCCAACCTTCTATTTTTGAAGTGATTCATCCAAAACTAGTCAAAATATTGTTAAAAAACACCAATTTTTTTCTAAGTGTAAGATGACAAGTGAATCACTACAAATTACTAAGCACAATGTTTGGCCTTTATGAGTAAATTGCTTTTCTTTCCTACTCACTATAACTCCTCAAAAAATTGAATCATTCTATTTTATTGAATGAATTACTTGATATTCCTAAGAGAATTGCTCCCCATTTACTAACTTTTCTAAACACCTCTAATGAGATGATTGCTTCAATTTATGAGAAAATCACTTTAAAATTATGAGTGAATCACTCCCCCAAAACAACTAAATTTTCCCCTTCCAAATTTTTATTTTTTTTCCATTCTTCTACTCTTTTCTCACCATGGACACCACTTCCACATTCACCAACCCTTCACTATCAAAAGCACAACCAGTCTTGTCACCTTCCACCATTGTCATCCCACCTATTTTCATACTAGTTTTACTTATTATCATCACATAGAGTGAAGCCAAACTTTTAGGGATAATAATGTAGAGAAATAAATTTGAAGAGGAAGAAATAGGGATACCCTCCTCCAATGAGACTAGAGGAGTACTACAATGACCCACATTGGAGAGTAGAGGAAGGAAATTACATTCACTCAACCTAGTAAGTAAGGAAGAAGACCCTCCAAAAAATTCATCCTAGGACCCCAAACTAACTCCTAGAGCATCAAAAGTATATGGACTTTAGCGTTGACATTGAGTTTAGTATCCCAAGTCTATAATTACCTAGAGTTTGTAGAGGTAGTGGTAGATAAATGTAACCCTACAACAAGGAGTTTTAGGATCCCATAATGGATTGAATATGCCTTCTATATAAGGTAGGGACTCATAAGGAATAAACTAAAAGCATTTTTTGTCCCATCTATGTGGATTTCCTATAGCCCAAGGACACAAAAGAACTTTTGCTATAGGCACCCAAACACTTATGGATGGTATTTTCTAATCCCTTACCTAAAGAGGTCAGATTTTCCATCGAAATTTAACATCCCATTAGAGTTGAGCCTAGATAGTGATGTCACAAATAGCCATAGTCCTAGGATAAAGTATAGACTAAAATATTTATGAGGAGCACATAGTCCTATTACACACCATACATACCTATCTAAGGCACTCCCAAATGATTGACTATATCAAATAATTTTTTTATTAGATGAACAGTTAATTGAAGGACTTCAAGAAGGATAGGAAGTTCAACTATATATACTTGGTGTAGCTAATATTATACTAGAATAAAAATAATTTCCCAATATCTACCTAGACCAAGTAGGTACTGATGGAAAATATATATCAGTTGCGGAGTGCATCAACATACCCTACTAAGAAGTGGGAAAAACCTTCTACCACTTTCATGACAAGGTGTACAAGGTTATTTTGGATAAATTTAGGGTAAAGACACCTAAAATTTTAAATGAGATGTGAAAAATATTAAGTAATAAAAATGGCCAAGTGGATATTTCTATTTGGATAGGACTAGATCATTCATTTGCCTCTATGGATTTTCAACCATACCCTTCAAGTTGCTTGCATGGGTTTCCAACCACATGTTCAACTTAGAATATGTGTAGTCGATCAATTATATGGACTTGAAGTGCTTCAAGGTGTATAATAAGTCTACCTCCTACCCACTCAAGTAGCCAATAATAAATTTTACTCCAAATCTACATGGGTTTCACTTGGTGCTAAAGGTGCAATTAAGAGATGGATCTATAACAACTAAGATATTGTTGGTCATATGACCTAAAGGGAGTCTTCTAGTAGACACTAATATATAAGAATTTAAATATCATTTTTACCCATAATAAGAGGTACAATATGCAACAAGAGGCTAATTTAGATGAGGAGATGATCCTTGCCACTCTAGAAAGCAACTATGAATATGGATATGACATTCAGAGTTGGTACACCATCCCACTAGAGTGGCATACCTTCTATACAAAGAAGAAGTATGACTTCAACCTCACCATAAATCTAAATCATAATAGGTTGGGGAAACTTAGGAAACCTAGATACACAAAAAAAAAACCTCATATGGTAGAGTATGAGGTTTGAGATGAGCAAGATCATCAAGTCTATTATAGATGGTTTTTTTTATTTTGATTTCTTTACCATCTAGTATATGAGGCATGCAAAGAGCATGAAAAGGGCTAAAGTAATTAATGAAACATAATACAACTCTTGAACCCTAAAAAATGCAAACCCAATAAGAGAACAACCATAAAGATCACAATTTATACTACACTAATGACCCTATCAATGGTTAGTTTAGTAGTTAGGCAAAAAACCATCAAATTGTAGAAGGGTTTTGAAATATATGGTCCACTATTTAGAAAAATAGTAGTTATAAAATATTAGTAACAATAGTAATAAACAACTCAACTCGAGGAGAGGATCCCCTCCTAAGTTGGTAATGACTAGTTAAGTGGTCATTAATGTAATCATTTTCAAATTCCTCACACTATCCATTGCTTCCCCTTCTTTCTTTGTCCCTTCTATTCCCACTTATCTTCCTTCTCATTATTTTGTTTCACTTCTCTTGTCCTCCACCAATGTAGCATATGGTTATCCAAAGAGCACCCCACTGTCAATATCCCCCAATGGATACCACCCCCATTACAACCTTCCCATATCCATCATACAAATTACCACCTTACAACCACTAGTACCCTAAACTACATCACCTCCACAAACTATGCCATCATTGATTATTCTACCTCTTGTTGATACCTTAGTAAAGCTGGAATCACATCCCACTCCCACCATTTCCACTACATTCCCCATTGTCACCAAGAAATTTTCTCTGCTCACTTCACCATCACTTACATATGCCAACCATCACAAGCAAGGAAACTCCTATAGGTGTTCCCATTGCCCCAACCCAAGTAGATAAGTCTACAAAATCTCCCCTACAAACTAGCATGACTAATAAACCAAGCTTAGTCTTCACATGGAAAGCCAAATAAATAGACAACATAAAGGCATTTGATGTCCTTTTCATTAAGGATAAAATATGGACAAGAGTATACAAAGGATTCAATAAAAGAAACTTTAAAGCTTTGGTGGCTATACAGTAATAATTATCCAAAAATAAGTATAAAATATACATGGTCAAGGTCATGGAAGCTAACCCTTCTAGGATAGCAATGGATCCTTTTGAATTTTATTATTATAGTGTTCAAGCTCAATATAGACAAGACGGGCCTATAACAAATGGTCAAATTGGTGAAGTTGATCACACTTGGCATGACTATAAAATTTGACCACCTCATAGTTAAGGATGAAGCAACACAAATCAAGAATAGATAGGTTGAGACAAAAGGGGCTTAAATAAGGACACAAAGGGATCAACTCCAAAAAGAAAATGGGGAGCTTAAGAAAGATACTTTCAAGAAATATTAACTAAATAATCAAGTTGAATATATTAAATATTGACTTGATAAAGGTGAGAAAAGCTAACAAGGGCTTGAATACCTCATGAAAAAATTGATAGTGGAGAAAAGTCAACTTCAAGAGAGCATAAATGGTAAGGAACAATAAATTAAGGAGTTTCCAACCTCAAATTTGGTAGTAGATGTAGACCTAAAGGCAACTCAAGATATTCAAAATGTCAAGTCTCTATAAAAAAGATCAAGAAATAAATGAAGAATGCCTATGAGTACTTCTATTTGACCTCATTCATAGAAGAAAACCTAGAAAATGTCAATAAAACCATCAAACATGTGAAAAGACAACTATTTACAAGGGGTGAATATCAAGAGGTCCTCAAACTCCTTGCTTCAATAAAGACAACATAGGAACAATAGCAAGAGATAAACCATAAGGACCTGGTTAGGAAATTATGGAAGATCTTGGATATTCAAAGGAACCTTTAGACTTGTAAAGATAACTTGGCATCTTTGAGAACCCAAATTTAAGATATTTACAAGGAAATACATGGGTTAATTGTTGTAGGGATATCCAATATTTTTTATGAATGGAAGCACATCTTGGATGATATTATAAGTGTTGTGTTCAAGTAAGAAAAGAGTCAAGCCAACTAGGAATATGAAAGTGAAATATATTAGAGGGTAGAGCCAATATATGCCAAGCTACATGAGATAGTTACTAAATAGGAAGAATTATTAGAAAATATTTTTGAAGAACTAATGAGGGAGGTGGAAGACCTTGCATAAATATAGTTGTTAGATGATACTAAGTGGCAAAATCTGCTAGGATTTCTTCCACAAAAGACTAAGTAATAAAAACTGATAATTTTGATAATTTTTCTATGAAGATCCCAATTTTGTAGACTCCATGCCCTGAGGTAATGGTAGAATCTAAAAATTTTATGCCAATTGAGTTTGGCACCCCATGAAATCACCATAAATATTATAAATTTTGAAGGAGAATGTGAAAAAAAAAATTATATTGCAAAGGCATCCCAAAATTCTCAAAATTTGTCTATGGATACAGATTTGATTCATTAGAAAAAATGATCAACTGGATGCAAGTATTGTTTTGATAGCTAAAAAGAGTAAATTGGATTGAGGGAGAAATTCACTTAGCAAATAGTGTTGATCCACTTATAGTGTGAGTGATTTTCTTGTAAGATGTGACTAATTCATTCATCAAATTAGAGCCAACCACTTCGACAAGCATAAATATAAATTGAAGGCTTAGATCTTGAGGTGATTCATCTAAAAAGTGATATCTTAGAATGTAATGGTACACTAAGTCATTTTAGAATAGTTCTAAGCCTATAATAGTATAATTGGAGGTATGTAAGATTTGGTGGTGCAACATTTTGCTAAAACTACCATTAAATATTTACTTTTATTAGGAGTAAGTGTTTCTTAGCCCATGCAACTTAGAGGTAAAGTCTTATTACAAATATGAGCCTAAGGATATCATTGCATTCATATTTTGGCCATGAGAATTGAGAGCTACACTCTATGAAATCCACATTGTAATTTCCCTCATGAGATTGTAAGAAATTATAAATTACATAGGCATTCCATTAGTGGAACTTCCCTTTGGTTTATTAAGTGCATGACAGTTGTGGCATGACCTATCTAGCCCATGTTGTCATTCACTTATCAATTTCATAATATAATGAACAAATGTACATTGATGTTATTCAACTTCTCATGCATTGATTGATCACACACTTTCCTCACTATGGTTTTAAATCCACATTTGCTTGAATATCTTGCACCCTTAAACTTCCATGTATTTTATTTTTGTATTTTGCCTTTATCTTTCCATAATTTTATTTAAATTTAACTTATTATAGATTAGCATAGGAGTTTTCTATAAGGATAGTTAGAAGTCAGCCTAAATATGGAGGTTGGGAAAATCCATTAGTAATCCCTTCCAAATTTATTAAAACTTAAATTGGAGGTTCAAAATCTTAATTAGAAGTTAAAACAATTTCCTTGGTACAATATTTATTGAACAAGATTTCATTCTATCCAAAATTGAGTCCCAAAGATTCATTTTTCCTTTATTAGACAAAGGAATGCCTAGATATTTTAATGATAAATTTTTAACTTCATATTCTAAAATCTCCACAATAATCCATTATAAATCTAGATCATTATTATTGAAATATTCTACATTTTTTCTTATGAACCAACCATCTAAAAGTAATTTTATGGCATGATAATATTTATTTAAATTTTATGGCCTTTCTAATTGAGGGATGACCCAAATGAAATTACCATCAATGATTTGAACTACCATTAACTAAAACCTACATATTTTTTAATTTTTCTCCCACATTTCCTTTGATAAAGGTATTCCTAATGACTTAACAAGAATAATGAAGATATAAGAAGATAGTGGGTCACCTTTATAGAGTGTACATAATGATCCAAAGCATGCAGTAGGGGATCCATTAATTAAAATAAGAATTTTTTGGAGTTATATAAAAACATCTAATCAATTTATACCAACCTTGATCAAAACCAAAATTTATAGCAATATAATATAGAAAACTTCAAAAAACCATACTTGTTTTTCTTGGGATGAAGAGAATGAATGGCCTCTTGTGCATTGATTATACCATCAACGATTTACTTACCATTAACAAGATTGACTTATTCCTCTAAGATAACACAATTTAGAACGTTTTCAATATATTTATCATAAATTTTAAAATTTTCTTATAAATAATGTTCCAAAGGCTTATTGGGTGATTTTTTTGTCTCACCTTCTCAAAAACCAATGCAATGAAGGTGGTATTGATCTCACTTATTATAGTTTTATTTTTAGTCTAGCCTCTTCAACCATAGTCAACATTCATTTTTAAAATACTCCAAAATTGTTGAAAGAAAGTTACGTGAATTCCATTAAGGCCAAGTCCCTTATGTAGGTGGAAATATAAAATTACCTCTTGTATATCCTCCATAGATATCTACTTCATCAAGTTTTCATTATCTTTATGTAATAACTAAGATAATATTTTACTAAAGCTTAGCTCAATCCTCCTTGTATGACCTACTTTTTACAAAATATCTTTGAAATAATTGATGGATTCCTTCATGATCTCTTCCTCCTCCTCAATGGTTCTTCTATCTAGAGTCAAGATATTCTTTATTTGATGAAAATAAGTTTTGTTTTATCACTAGCATGAGACATTTTTGTATTTTTAAACCCTTTCATAAGTAGTTTGTTCCATTACTTAGATTTATATTATATATTATAAATTATTGAACTTTATATTTAATTTCCTACTCTCTTTTAAATATATGAATAAAATAATTAATGTTCCAAATCTTCATTTACCCATTTAGATATGTTATCTTTCAAACCAATTTGTACATGTATTATCCTTCAAATATTTACCTCATCCTTCATAACATAATCATTTGGAAGTAATCAAGGTTGGAGCCACATAAACTAAAAAGTAAATGGATTTAGATGACCATTATTGAATAGATCCTTGTAGCAAGGATCAATGCTATTTTCCCAAGCTCAACCACATGAAACAAGAAAAAAGGAGGAGAAGATACAAACATTTTCTCAGTATAACGAGTTTGGTTCCTCTAGACTTGTGGGTTGATTTGCATATTCTAGAGTTTTGAGTAACTTTTCAACGTCTCCCCCCTAAAGGTTGGAATCTGAACATCATATATGTTAGCATATTTTGATCTAGGCTAAATATTGTGTCCCCTAGTATCCAATATAACCAGTTGTTCTTCAGTTTTTGCAAACACAACATCACATGTCACAATCACTTTTTGGTGTGAAGGAATGAATATCTTGTATCCCTTCTGATCCATAGGGTATCAAAAAAATATGCCTTTAATATATTGAGCTTCACATTTTTTTATGTGCTCTAGAATAATATGAGCATAATAGATGGAGCCAAATATTTTGAAGTGGTTGATGGTGGTGGGGTGTCCAATCCATTTTCATGAGGTGATGGGTTGGGTTTTGAGGGACTCATTGTGTTGAGTACATGCATAGAAGTCTAGGTGGCTTTGGCCCAAAGATATGGAGGAATATTTTTGTAGACAAGAAGGGCATGATCCAAGTTCATAATTGTCCTGTTCAAGCACTCGATAATACCATTTTGTTGAGGTGTGTCTGGTATTGTCAATTGATGTTTGATCCCATGTGAGAAAAAGTACTGTGTGAATTTATTTGAAGTGTACTCATCACCATTGTTACTCCTGAAGGCCTTGATTCTACAACTTGAATCTCATTCTAAACGAGCCTTGAATGCTTTGAATATTTCAAAAGCTTCAAATTTCTTCTCCAAAAAGTTGATCCATAGCTTCTTTGAGAAGTCATCGATGAAGGTGATGTAATACCTTTTACCTTTTAATGAGGGAATAGACATTGGCCCACAAATTTTTGAGTGAACTAGCTCTAGTTTTTCTATGGAATTCCATTGAATATTTGAAAAAGGATATCGAGAGGATTTGGTAATGATGCATGCTTCATATTTTATGGGTTTGGAAGAGAAGTGTGGTAGTCCCCTAATGGTGGACTCCATTTGTCTCAATTGGTCAAGTTTGACATGACCCATGCAAGCATGTCGTAATACATCAATAAAAAGTTTATTGGGAGTCACAATGGCATTAAGTGCCATGTCAAATTTGGCAATGTGAACTTTAGAAGTAGGATATCTAGAAAATTTGATGAGTTTACCATCTATGGAATTAGTCATGACCACTATTTTGGAGGGTGTATTAATGACTCAAAGAGTTTTATTCTTTGGCAGTGACACTTAGATAAAATCCATGGTAGATGAGTGTGGATAGTAACAACATATTTTACTTCAAATAAAATATGTAGAGAACATCAAGTAGCTAGAAATTAGGTAATCCGAGAAGTTTCAATAGAAAAATTCTAGCTCCTTCAACTGGTTGAGAGGATTTGTTAGCCATGTGAACTACACCAAGTACTTATGAGTTGAATTATTTAAATAAGTCCTTGTTGGAAGTCATGTGTTGGGTGGCTCCAATATCCATGATCCATGAATTGTTGGTGGAGGCTACATTGTGGGCAACTCCAATGGATTGCGATGTGGGATGAGAAATATCATAGTCATCATATCTTGAATGTGCCTCAATGAATATTTTGGGATGGTAAACAAATGGTGATATAGGCATCCGTGTGTTGATGATTTGGGTATGCAAAACTTGAGTACTGTAGAAGATGTCTAGATCATAGTTATCTTCATTTACATTATGTGCACTATGCTTTTGAAACTACTTGATATTGAGTGTGGCAGTTCAACAATCAATGGCATAGTGTCTTTTTATGTTACAACATTTGCATACAACATTTGAGTTTCTAGTTCCTGGAGAGGTACTAGGTTGTTTTACTTATCCTTGATTATGTTGTCCTTGACTAGTTTGATGTCGTGAGTGTTCATGTTGATCATTGTTAGAACCTTGTTCTTATAATTTTCCTTTGCCTTGACTACGACCTCAACCATGACTTCTATTACCTTGATTCTTTGAGAAATTTACATCTTCATCCACTACAAAGGCCGAGTCTTCAGGGTAAGAAATGGTGAAGTTTGTGTCAAAGGTTTTGTCAAGTTCAACAAACGTTTCTACAAAGGCTTCAAATTTGAGAGTTTTTAAGATTCCACTAGTTTATAAAATGGCAAGCAAGTTCTTGTAGTATGGAATGTGAAGACATGACTGAATGAGAAAATCCCATGTGATACATTTATTTTTGAAGTCTTTATCAATGACCTATTTAATAGGGCAAAGGAGGTTGATGATGGAACTGGAGTATCCTTTTTGCATCTTTATTTTATTCATCTTGAGGACAAGATGAAAAAATTCTAGGTTAGATTTGGTGTTAAAGTTTTTTTTGAAGACTTTGATAACTGACCATGTTGTGTCATGCTTAGCTTCATCAATCAAATTATGAAGGTGATATTATGTAACAAGTAGGATGCTAGATGAATTTGGTCATCATATATATACCATTTTTCTAGGGAAGCAACATTTGTGGGTGGTGTGGGATTTGTGTCTATATGTTGTGCCATAGGTTTTGAAATTTTGTAGTTGTCTTAAGGCCTGTGAACCATTGATCCCAATTATCCTTACCTTTGAGGGTACATCCAACATTTTGTTTGAAGTTGGAAGTCATTGTGACCTATGACACTACAAAGATCTAAAAGAGGTGTATCAATGTGAGAACAAGGAATAGATAACTAAGTAAGGCAAAATGTGTCAGTAAATAATGATCTAAGTGATGATAATGAATGAATGTGATCCACTAGATCTTGCTCACTATCCAAGTGGAATCTCTTTTACAAATGATGAATTGTACAAGTGACTATGAGTCATGATGCAACATGATGATGATGTGGCTAAATATGAAGTACTAAAAAAAGTTGTGTAGCCCAAACTAAAATACTATAGATGAATGTAAAAGCTAATATCTCCAATAAATGAATGTGCAGGCCAATATCTCCAACACTAGATTACACAACTAAATACCAAAGTGTGGGATGTGCAAAACTAGTAACCTCAATATTATGACAACAAGTATATGAGGTGCTAAAATTTTGAGAGGTATACTGAGCTTATCTCAAATTAAGGACTTAACCTGGATGCCCACATACAAATGATCGATGATGAAATCTAAGTTGTGATGGAGCCCAAGTCCTACCAATACTCACCTAGTTTACTATGGTCAATGATATACTCTCTGAAGAGAAGTACATGCTCTATTCCACAACTATTACATATATTGGATCAGCTTAATTTTAATCTTGATTAAGAGTTTTTAGTTTTTTGGGCATAGATGAAAGGATGATCCCTTTCCAAAGGTTCATGGGTATGGCTAACCCCCTTCATTATGTATTCTCATTAATTCTAGTTCAACTTTACCTCATAGGGTCTTTAATGTGGATTTTCCACCACCAAGTAAGTGACATCCTATATCGAGGCTAGGTTGTAGAATGAGTCATTGGATGCATTCTTTTTACGTATGATGCAAATATGTGAATCAATTTGCAATGAAAGAAAGCAAATGAAAACTAAAAATAAACTTGGAGTGTATATGGAGTGCTACTACATTGCTAATGTGGTAGTATGTATGTTAGGTATGATCCACTAGACCTTGCTCATCATCGAAGTGGAATCACTTTTACAAATGAGGGCTATAAGTTAGCCAAAAATAATATAGAAAATTCTATGTCACTTATACAAGTATAATTAAGAGGCTAGAAGCCTGTTGTGTTGTCCAAAAAAATATGATCAATTTACATAGAGGTTGATTTGACTATATGGTTATGTAAAAATAAATACGGTCAGTTTACACAGAGGTCGTCGAACTTCATTAGATCCAAAATTTGGATATTGTATGGTTGTGTAAAAACGAACACAATTAGTTTACATAGAGGCCATCGAACTCATTCAAATTCAAATTTTGGATACTATATGGCTATGTAAAAATGAACATGGTTAGTTTACACAAAGACCACAAAACTCGATCAGATCTAAATTATATACGATCAGTTTACACAGAGGCCATCGAACTTAGTCAGATCTAGATTTTGGATACCTGCAAACATAGATACAAGCTAATATCTACAATAAAAATAAAATCTATAGATATTTTAAGAAACCTCATGCAACATCCTCATGCTCTACTTCAACTCAACACATAAATTTGTGGAAAGGAAGAGGAGGGGAATGCAGTGCTTCTCCAAGCTTGGTTGTGGGAGGGGCAAGCATCCAAGCTCTAATACCACTTGTAGCAAGGATCAATTCTATGTGCCCAAGCTCAACCATGTGAAATAAGAAAAAAAGAGGAGAAGATGCAAACATTTGCTCAGTATCATAGTTTGATTCCTTTGTACTTGTGGGTTGATTTATAGATTCCAAAGTTTTGAGTAACTTTTCAACATTTCCAATCAGTGGCATAGTACCCTTATCTATTATAATGTTTGCATATGATATTTGAGTTACCAATTCCTTGAGAGGTACTAGGTTGTTTTATTTGTCCTTGACTGTGTTGTCCTTTACTAGTTTAATGTCATGATTTTTCATTCTCTCTATTGTCAAAAATATTCTCATTTTTTTCTTGTTTCATTGAAGAACATGTGCTTATACTGAGATGGAGGGTGAACAATATAAGATATTTTTTTTTTCTTTTCAATACATATGTTAACATCAAAAATATTAAAGCAGTAAATATTACACAAAGTATCACACATGAGAGATATGGTTTAATGTGGTTCACCCAATGTGGGCTACTCCATGGAGAAAATATTCCTTATAACTTTTTCTCAATAAATTCTCTTGGGAATCCTTTCCCTATTACAATGCTTATGGACCTATGTCCAAAGGAGACACCAATCCCCTAATTAATTTTGTGGATTTCTATCTATAGGAAAACTCCTTCTCCTCTGCTATGGTTGGTGATCCTCTTAGAAGACTACTACCTCCACTGCATTGGCGTGTGGATCTCTATCCACTAAAGACTTATGTCCTTACTCAGAAGACCTCTATCCTTACTACCCTGGCTAATGGATCTCTATCCACTAGAGACTATTGTTCTCTACTCTTTCACCTCCAAAGTTTTCTCTTACTCTGTTTTGTCTTTGTCTCAGATCTGTACTGAACACTGTCCTCTACCCTACACAAATATTCTCAATATTTATCTCAAATATGTACTAAAAATTATCCATCGAAATAGCACAAATCTACTCAATCTCTATCTCAAATCTGCACAACAAGTCTTCACCAAGACTTGTCCCAAATTTGCTTGTAAGCTTCCACAAAAGCTCACACAAATCTACCCTTAAGTCCACTCTAGAACTTACTCAAATCTGCTCACTAGATTTCACAAAAGCTTTCGTTCAAATCAATTGCAAAACTTGTCTACAAACTCAACTCAATATTTTATAGAAAAACTTTTCAATCACATAAACAATTTTCACACAGAATCTTGTTTGACTTCAAAAAAATATAAAGAATGGTTAGAGACTCAATATGTTTCACACTCACAAAAAACTCAATCACTTTCAATCTCTTTTCAAATTAAGAATAAAGAACAATTTTTTTCAAAGAAATTGAACTATCACTCTAACATTTCCAATCAACTAAGCTCAATCAACTTCTCTCAACCAATCACTCAATGAAACACAACTTGCTTACAAAACCTAATCAAGTGTTTCACAATAATTTCAACAACTCACAGTATGGAACTCAAAATTGACTCAAGATGATTCTAAATTCACATAACAATGATACTCATGATCTTTCACAAAACCCTAGTCATGCACATGAAGGTTTACTCAAATATTTCCAATAATGCTTATCAAACAATCTCACATAACAATGATACTCATGCTTTTTCACAAACCCTAGTTCAAGATAGTTCTCAATTTATTGCTCAAATGTTCTCACCAACATTTACCAATAATGCACATGAAAGCTTACTCAACAATGCTTATAAAACAAACCTTTTCACTCCAACTTAGCATTCACAACATCCAACCCAACAATATTTCACTCACAAGGAATATGTGCTTATACCTTTTACTTGATGGAGAAATGACCTTAAAACCTATCTCAATCACAATCAACCTCTTTGCCAATTTTAATGGTTAGATAGCAAAAATATTCACTCAAATATTTTTCTTCAAAAATATTTCACCATGCCAAAGTATTAAATCTCAACTATTCCTTATTTCTCCTTTCAAAATAATTTTCACAATATGACTTTATTTCAACATATAACATATAACACTCTTGGCATACCTTATTACTCCTTTTATAAACTTTAACCACCAAAAATTAAACACAATATTATATCTTTACTTTCCCTTTTATCTCCCTCTATAGCTTAAAAACCCTTTTAATTTTTCCACTATGCAATTTTAACTTAATAAAACTTTGGAAAAATTAAAAATTAATTTTCACACCTTTCAATTTTTGGATGCAACTTTAACCTTAGCAAATGTGAGTGCATACCTTTGTAAACCACACCAAAAGGCCTTGGTGGTATTGGAACACCCGATCCCATTCTTCCAAGCACCTTCGTACAATACGTGCCGACCAAGTGGGCTATGTGCCCTTACGCAAAATTAAGGTGCAACCCTTCATTTTATCCTTCAACCAACGATACAAAACAAACTCTCTTTTGCCATACCAAAATAGAGATCGCGTGGATTGAACCCGTGACTTGTCACCTGCGAACGACCTAGCATAGCCTCTGGATGACAACCATGCTACCCAGCGCTTGGCAATATGAACGACGCTCCACTCGACTTTATCCCATTATGTGCCTTCCTAAGCCTTAAAGCACATGCAATATATTCCTTCTCCAATCACTGCGCACGATTTCACTTAGTCATTCGATATTCGCATGGATAATATTTTGAAATAAAACTTACCCCTTTTATATGCAATGCGCCATATTTCCAAACACGTCAACGAACCTTTAATTCGAATTTTATTTTGGCGCTTAAATTAATTTAAATTTAAATTTTACCTTAGGGTAAAATATTTAAATTTAAATAATTTAAACCTAGGAATTTAAGATCTGTCTTTTGGAGGAATAATAATTTTATAGCTCCTTGGCCTTTGTTTTTCTTCAAACCAACCTATAACTGAAAATATTATAATATTATTATTTCCATTAACATGCTTCTTTTCCTTGTTGGAAAAACCACTAGAGGATATAAATAACACTGAAACTTGGACATCAAACTTTTGACATAAATGCATGGATGACAATGAAACTTGATCATCATCTTATTGACATCAATGAAAAAAAACCTTACTCATATTTCCAACAATCTCCCCCTTTGTCATTGATGGCAACCCATTCACCTTTTACCATTTCCTTTACCTCTTTTAATTCTGCTCCCCTTGAGAAACTACTCCCCCTGACTGAATACTCTCCCCTAACTCAAATCTCTCCCCTTTTGTCATCAATGGTAAAGGGCCACCTTTGGGGCTTGGGGCTAATAATGAGACTCTTAGCTTAGCCCTTCCTCCACATCCTCTCTTGAGATGATTAATTTTGGGATGGGATTAAAACTACTCCAAATTTTATTTGAAGATACTCAAAAGTCTCTCTCGAAAGTGGCTTAGTGAAAATATCTGTAATCTGCTCCTTTATAGTAACATATTCCAACCTGACCTGCTTATCTGTCACCTGCTCTCTTAGAAAATTATATTTGATCAAAATGTGCTTGGTCCTGGAATGCATGACCGAATTCTTTGAGATACTTATAACACTTGTATTATCACATAGTATGGGAATAAGATGATCATGCTTTATCTTGAAGTCCTCTAAAGTTTGCTTCATCCATAATATATGTGTACAACAAGAAACTACTACTATATACTCTACCTTTGTTGTGGATAAGGATACTGATGCCTATTTTTTGCTTAACCAAGAGACTAAACAGTCTCCAAGAAAGAATGCTCCTCCAGTTGTGCTTTTTCTGTCATCAATGTTGCTAGCCTAATCTGCATCTGTATAAGCTGTGAGAGTGAAACTTTCACTTTTGGGATACCAAAGCCCAAAATCCATAGTCCCTTTTAGATACCTGAGAATCCTCTTTACTACTACTAGATGTGTCTCCTTGGGTGCTACCTAGAACCTTACCACTAATCCCACTACCTACATGATATCTGGTCTTGTATCTATGACATACAATAAGCTACCAATCATATATCTATATAATTTATGATTTGCCTTTGGAGATTCAACATATTTACATAACTTACATCTTGTAACCATGGGAGTAATTACTGGTTTGCAATCTTCTAACTTGAATTTATTTAGCATCTATTTTATATATTTGGTTTGTGAAAGGAATACTCCTTTCTCTGATTGTGAAATCTGAAGTCCAAGAAAGAAGGACAACTCACCAAGCATAGACATCTCAAATTCATTCTACATGCTCTTTGCAAATTTCTGACACATCTTATATTGTTACCTCCAAAAATGATATCATCAACATAAACAACGACAATTAGTAGGTCATTCCCTTCATTTTTGATGCATAAATTATTGTCCACTATTCCTTTCCTGCAACCCTGTTCCTATAGGTACTTATCCAATCTTGAGTACCAAGCTCTAGGAGCTTGCTTTAGTCCATAAAGTGCTTTCTTCAATCTGCATACATAGTCTGGTTTATCAGTCAAGTTGAATCCTTTTGGCTGCTCAATGTAAACCTCTTCTTCTAGAACACCATTTAGAAAGGTTGATTTAACATCCATCTAATATAATTTGAATTTTTTGAAGCTTGAGAAGGCTAAGAACATCTTGATAGCTTCAAGTCATGCAACTGGAGCAAATGTCTCATCAAAGTCAATTCCCTCTACTTTTGCATAACATTTGCATACTAATCTAGCTTTGTTTCTGACTACTTGACCATCTTCATTTAACTTATTTTTGAATACCCATTTAGTGCCAATCACATTCTTGTCCTTTGGTCATGGAACAAGTTCCCAAGTCTTACTTTTCTCTATCTGATCTAGTTCTTAAATCATTGCCTTAATCTAAAATTCATCTTCACTTGCCTCATTGAAATATTTTGGCTCAATTTTGGATAACAAAGAAAAATTTACTTGTTGATTTGATGTTATTACCCTTATCCTTGAATGTATCTCATATGGATTCCCAATGATTAGATCTCTTGGATGATGTTTCTATAAATATGTGGATGGAGTCTTAGGAAGAAGTCTTTGTATTTCTTCCTCTTCTCCCTCTGATTCCTCACATAACTCTTCTTGAAAACTTCCATCTTCCTGATACATAATTTCTTGAACTGGTTCTCTTAACCCTATCTTCTCACCAACTGTTACATTTATACTTTCTACAATAGTACGTGTCCTTTTGTTGTAGCATCTATAGGATTTTCTCTTAGTGGAATAACCAAGAAAAATATCCTCATCACATCTTGGGTCAAACTTGCCCAAGTATTTCTCTTTCTATCTATGTAACACTTTATTCCAAAAAATTTGAAGTATTTCACAATTCCTGGTCTTCCCTTTCAAATTTCATATGGAGTCTTGTGATGGTTCACTCTTATTTGAGCCCTATCGATGATATAAACTGCTATGTTAACTGCCTCCCTCCAAAAACCATCTAAAATATTGGATTCATTTAACATAGCTCTAGCCATATTTTCAACAGTCCTATTCTTCAATTTAACAACTCCATTTTGTTGAGGATTTCTTGTAGCTGAGTATTCTATTTTGATCCCATGTTGTTCACAATAGTTTACAAACTCATTTGAGGTAAATTATCCTCCTCTATCTGATATCAAAAACTTAATCCTTTTACCTGTTTGATTTTCAACCAACTCTTTAAACGCCTTGAATTTATCAAGTGCTTCTGACATATCTTTCAGGAAGGCCACCCAAATCATTCTGGAATAATCATCTTAGTTAGAGTAGGTTGTTTACCTTAGCTCATGTTCACCTAGGTAATTTCTTTCCTTTTTATTTAGTTATTCCATGTATTTTTCCCACCCACTTATGTGTGGATATTCCATTTATATTATTTAGATATTATGAGATGCTACATATTTATTTCTTATATATTATGGGGATATTTTAAGGTTTGACTATTCCTAGGGGTTATGGGGATATTTTTAGGCATATTTGGAGAGTTGATATTCTTTCTCCCATAGCGGTTACATATCTATGGACCATATCACATATTCCTTTTATACGGTGGATATTTATCCTTAGCTTGATCCTACGGCTATGGTTGATCATCCTTGCCTATATAAGTAAGGCACCTTCATTGTACTTATAGTTCCATTTTTAGATCTAATATATGATATTGTTGCTCTTTGTTTTGCATATCTATTTGTAAGCTTATGTTATCAATTTGCTTTCAGATTCTTGTTTTGGTTGAATGTGATGTTATATTAACACTTGAGATCCTTGTATCATGGAATGATCTTATTATCATTCATTTCATGGATTCAGAGCAATAGGTGTTGCAGTCATCCATTTGTGAGTGTTGTGCAGTTGTTTCTCTTGCAGGTTTGAAGATTGGTGTGGAAGTTTCAATTTTTGTGATCGGGTACTTGGTGGAGTTTTTTGGCTAGTTTGTGTCTCTCCTTCCATTTTCAGATCATTACCAGCCTCCTAAAATATCTTCTTCCCATACTAAAATAACCTCATTCCCTTTCATCTGTCCTAAGCATTTTTCTTCTTGAGCATTTCCTTTTTTGGCAGGGTCACCAACCCAGCCCGTTTTTATATTTTACATATATCTCCTAATAGAAATACAATTGTTCCATGCAATTTTTTTTAGGTCTATAGATTCATTCATTTGAGTTGTACCCAAAATCTCAGCTTATTTGGATCAGTATTCTTCAAGATATCTTGATTTTATGAAAACCTACATTTTTTTAGTAATATACGTATATCTTCATCAAAACTTCTAAGTTTTTGCAGATGTTTTTATAGAATGTGTAAAATCATATTATAGACCTTTCCATAAAATTTAAGAGAATTTGGAGTTGTATTCTGACAGTTACAATTTGTTTACTATTTTTAGTAAACTCGTCATTTCAGGAGAAATATTGGGAGTTGCTTAGCAAAAAATTTTCCAGATTTAGATTTTGTCGATTTGTATTTAGACAATTATAATTATTTTATGACTGCGCTCTCAATATTGCATTGTGAAAAAGGGTTTTGCACTTGAACCTTGTATATGGACTATTGTTATAAAGTCCCATCTTCTGCATTCTTGTGAAGCTAATAAAATAATCTTTTAGGGGGGGTTGTATCGGTGCTTATTTGTGCACCCTATCTACATTCTTTTGCTCTTTGGTGATTTTTGTAGAATGGCTTCTTCATCTTCTTTTGCATTAGATCAATGTGAGCCATTAACAACACATAATTACCATACATGGAGACCAATAATGGAAAAAATCATTAAACATAAAGGATTATGGGCTTTAATGCTTGAAGAACAACCAGAGTTCACTAGAGAATATGAAAAATTTCAGCACCAATGCAAATTACATGAATGTATGGGTTTGATAGGAACTTATGTAAGTGATAGTATTTTATTTCATTTGGAAGGATGTGACTCTCCTTTTAAAATTTGGGAGAAATTAAAAGGATTATTTGGTAAGGTGGATCACATAAGAGCCATGCAGCTTGAAGTTAAGATCACTTCTCTCAATCTTGAAGATTTTCCATCTATTGTATACTATCTTACTAAGTTCAAGCACTTGTTGACACAGTTAAAGGGGAGTGGGAGAGACAAGAAAGGTGAAGAGCGTGTTTACCTAATTCTATTTAAGTTGAAAATTCCATTCTAAATATTTACTTCTACCTTTTTATCTAGCATGGATGCCTTAGGTGCCACATTAATAATGCCTAATTTAGAGTTGTTTTGTGAAATACTTACTAGGAAAGAATCCAAATTGTCTAACCTTGAGTCTTCCACCTCTCAAAATGCATTAGTAGCATCTAGTCCTAAGGGTAAGGGAAAATTCAAAGGTAAACCTAAGTCTTCTCATTCTCCATCTCAAAGTGCCCCTAAACCCAAAGAATCTAACTCTAAACCCAAAGAGTCTTCTAAATCCAAGAATAAGTCTAGCCTTTTATGCTCCTTTTGTGGGGGGAATAATATTGTAGAAACCAGGTATTGGAAGAGAATGCAAGCCTTAAAGTATGCAGTCAAAAAATACAAGATCTTTATCTCCACTCCACCTCCTTCTAGTGAGCATGGCAAGGCACTTAATTTTTTTGGGAGATCTCAGTCAGTTGTTGCAGATAGTTGGGTTATAAATTCTGGTGCTTCTCACCATATGACTTCTTCTAAGGTTTCATTTGTATCTCTTGGTTCGAGTCCTATTTCCAACATTGAGGTTGGATATTCTTCCTTTATTTTTGTTAAGGGAAAAGGTCACATACAACTTGATGGTGGATGCATCAATGATGCACTATATGTTCCTGACATCACTATGAATTTACTTTTTGTTTATCAAATTTGTCATTCTGGTCAGGGTAAAACAGTGACTTTCACACCACAAGGAGCTGAAGTTAGAACCTTGTTGGAGCCTCATTCACTTGTTGCACAAGGTGTTGTTGATCATAGTTCTATACTATATCACTTTGAGGGTTTTGATGACACTTTTTTTGTAGGGACATGCTTGGTTGCTCATGCAAATTCTGAGAGTAAGCTTTGGCATGAGAGATTTGGATATATTAAATATAGATTTTTGAAGGAGTTGAGAACTCATGGTATGGTTGATGGTTTACCTAGATTTTCTTGTCTTGATGAATTTTTCTCTGGATGTGCATTAGGGAAACAAAACCAAGATCCATTTCCTAAGGGTAAGTCAAAAAGAGCTTCTTCACCACTTGAGCTTGTGCATAGTGACTTGATGATTTTTTCTACTCATTTCAAAGAAGCTAAGTATGCACTTACATTTATTGATGATTTCTTGAGGCGTACTTGGGTTTATTTTCTCGAGTACAAGAGTGATGTCTTTTCACACTTTAAGGTGTTTAAGGCTTTTGTTGAGAATCAATATTCTAGTTGCATAGAGAAGCTTCACACTGATAATGGGAGGGAGTACTTCAACAAAGAGTTTTCTGATTTTTTGGAAGCTCATGGTATTGTTCACCAACATTCTATTCCTCATACTCCACAATAAAATGGCTTAGCAGAAAGGAAGAACTAAACTTTGAAGGATATGACAAACTGCATGATGTATTCCAACGATTTACCTCCTATATATTATGTAGAAGCAGTTAATTGTGCAAACTACATTCAAAATCGCACACCACATAGAACACTTGAGAATTTGACTCCAGAGGAGGCTTGGTCTGGGACTAAGCCCAATGTATCATTTTTCAAAGTTTTTGGAAGCCATGCTTGGGCCTTTGTGCCAAAGAAGCAAAGGAAAGCCTTGGATAAGAAGAGAAAACCCTTGATCTTTGTTGGGTATTACGAGGACATGAGAGCTTATCAACTTTTGGATCCTGATACTCATGAAGTTCTTTTTAGAACTGATGTTTAGTTTGATGAGCACTTCTCTTCTCATGATTCTTCTTCTTTGCTTCAACCCATTGATGATTCTTCACTTCATCTTGAGGATCCCTTATTTGAGGAGCTAGTTTAGGTGGTATCTAAGGAGGATATGGACTTATATTCAGATGAGGATCATGTTCCTCCTAATGTTGTCACTATGCCTAGGTGGGTTCGTACCACAATTTCTGAGGCAACACATTTCATACAAGATCTTTCACCCACTAGGCATCATCATGCACATTCTACAGGTTCTAGACTTTTATGTCAAGCAATTTCTAGGAAGCCACAGTCTTTCTCATAGGCTCATGGGATACAGGAGTGGGATAATGCAATGACAGATGAGTATTCTTCTTTGATGAAGAATCATACTTGGGATTTGGTCTCTCTTCCTAAGGGAAGAAATTTGGTTAGGTGTAAGTGGGTATATCAAACCAAATATGCAACTGATGGTTATGTGTTGTCATTAATCACATCATTAAATCTCAAGGATCTATCAATCCGGGGTGGTGTCCAAGGCTATTTACGATAGAAATGAAGAACAGGGTTACAATTTAACTCATTTTGGAGCAGTAGGTCTTATTGGTGGAATAGATTATGTGGGGGGTTTTCAGGTCACCTTTACTCCTAGATTGCATAAAATAAACTAATATGCTTGTAAGAATGGAAATCTAATATTTAAATTACAGGAATGAAAACCTAATTGCAACTATAGAATTGAAATCTAGTTATTCTTGTAGGAATGGTAAAGTTGATCCTTAAGTTACAAGAAATTGAACCTAATTACAATTGCAGAAATGAGATCTAAATACTTTTGTAGAAATGGAATTGTTGAATGAAACACACTAACTAAATCCTATCAGTGTTCTGTTTCAGAAGGTTGTCAAACTTCTGTGTAGTAACTAACAACAAAAAGAGAAATACAAAAAATTGTTGAAATAGAAGCAAAACTATAATCTGCTGAAAATGGAACATGTAACTAATCTACCAAAGCATTGCAAGTTTATTCTGAACAAGAAAGGAATCATACAACTACAAACAATGTCAGTATGCAACAAAATATGAAATAGACAATTATTCAACTAATTCTGCTGCAGTAAGAATCAGAAGAAAACATGTCCTGTTAGTCCTTCTCCTAGGCCTGGAAGTGGCCTGCTCCCTTTTCCAGAAGAAGGTATGAGTTCCTCTTACTTTCTAAATATCACACACACTCATATATGACACAGAAAATGAAAGAACTGCACTTTATTATTCCAGAAATGACATTACAATGCTATTGTTGCACTCTGCTATAGAACTGAACCTATTCTACTGACTTCTATTTTATAATAGTTACCTTCTATTTTCTACTTAGCTCAACCAATATGGGAGCTATCCTTTTTATAGATGCCTAAAATCTATTTACATACATAAAATATGCCATTCCTATCTTGCAACTTGATTGCCTATTATGCTGCAATAATTTTGGGGATATTTCAGGACAAGGTCAGCTGCTTTAGTTGATATTTTTCATGAGCTGCATCTTCTGGTCGACAAGGAATGGTGGAGATAGTTGTAGGAGACTTTCCCTAACTTCCCTCAACCTCAAGTTGCCTTTTCAACCACTTGGAAATCGTAGAAAGTCAAATTGTAGTGCTTTCCCCTGTTATTCTGAAGATCTTCGAAATAACTAGTTGTAGATGCAACTTAAGCTCAGAACGTCCTCAAGATGTTGGTTTTGGTTGCTTCTTCTAGGTAAGTCTTTAAATCCATAGCCCCCAGGAGGTAATTCCAACTGACTTCATCCCTTCTCCTTGGTAAATTCCATGCCCTGCCATTCATTGGCAGCTGGATGGAATTTACATAGAATTCCTATTACTGCTGCACAGTTTACAGTTTCTTGATACTATTCAAATTTAGACAAATAATTGCATAGGAAATATAAACATAAAGATATTAAAATGTTGTTGTTCAAATCATGCATGCCCATAATTAATAAATCTTGTTGAAATAATGCAAAACTATACAAAAACTACCAAAAATAGAGCATAATATTCCAAACACATCAATCATGCAAATATTTGATATACAACATATTTAGATCAACTTAATCAGCATATAAGACATATCATAAGGTTTTTAAGCATTTTTAATGTTTCAAAACATGCTATGATTGAGGTATTTTCAAGCCTCATCATTTTCCCCCCAACTTATTTCAATGCATGTCCTCATGCATTCTGTTGGGCTGTTGATTCACACATATCCATTTTTAGGTTCCAACTTCTGTAGAATAGTTTGTTCCCCACATAGTATCCTCTGCTGTCCTGGAGTTTCTTGAGCCATTCCTGAAACTGGTCACTTGGTTGAGGGTCACTGTCAAAATAGTATGGAATAGGAGTAAGGATGATGGGAGGCCTAAACTTCAGACCTATCCATTGATGCTTCATGGTTAGGATAGTCTTTATCACTCCCTCTGCTCTTCTTCTAGACCATTCTAAGTTGATAGGGGAGATAGGTTCTCTTTTCTGTAATGACATAGATAATTCTGCCCATCTATCCCTACAAGCTGTTAGAGCAGGCATAAAATTATTTGCACAAAAATTCTGGAAACTATTTAAACAATCCCTAAGATTATTTAGATACATTGTCTTAACATCTGCCCTGTTCATCATAGTAAAGTGTTGATTAGTGGTAATTTTATGATTTGGTTGTACAACTCTTATCAACAATTCAGCCTTCACTTCAACCTCCTTGTTCTTTTTCTTTTCCTGACCCCAATAAATCTGATTTTGCAAATTGGACATGAAAGCCCTTAATTGGACATCACCTGTGAAAATGTGAGGATGGAAGGTTACATCTTCTGGAATAAAGAAATTGTGTAAAAATAGTTCACACAATAGATTTTTCTGTTCCTCTGGGCTTCTCAGATAAGCTTCCAGGAATTCTTCAGTAGTATCCAGATTATAGGGAAGATTTGAACTAATTCTCATGACCTGCCATCGAAGGTATCTTTCCTTTAAAACTAGACTATAAAATCTAGCTGGTCGTCTAAATTGAACCAAATACTCTGCAACCTGGCAGAGGTATGTTACCTGTTCTTGCAATTTAGTGATTTCTGCATTCTTTTTCTCTAACTATTTTTCCACCAATTTCAATTCCTTAACCTGAGTTTCAAGTTTTTGATATCTCAAGGCCCACTGAGCTATATCCTCATTGTACCTTTCTAAGGTAACAATGTTTTGTGGTCTGACTACTGGCTGAAACCTAGGCAATAATTCTACCTGTACTCCCTTTTCCTCTATTTCTACTTTTGGTTTAACAAATGAAAAATAGGGCACAAAAGTTTGATGCAGAAGATTACTTACTTGACTACTCCTATTTGGATGAATTGAGGCCTCCCTTGTGGACATTACTTGTGTTGCTAGTTGTTGTGGCTCTTCATGTTCACTTTTAACTGCACTCCTAGCTTGTTCTGAAGTATCTTCGAAATGAAAAGGTATAACTTTGAAATGAGGAATTACAACTTTAGACTATCCCAAATCTGCTACTGTCTGTTGTGGACCTTCATTTCTAGGTCTAGCTACCTCTGTAGGTTGTTGAGAACCCTGTTGTTCACCTGCCTCTGGAATAATATCATCCTATTGAGGATCCTATTGTTCATCTACCCCTGGGATAATATCATCCTGTTGAGGGGCATGGGTATCAATCATTTCCCTATTTTCTATATCTCCAACAAAAGGTTCAACTACTGCAATTTGAGGGAGAGGCTAAAAATTTCTAGCTGGTGCTAGGTCATCTTGCATGGATAATCCAAGCAATATTTGAGCAATATTTTCCCTTTCACTAGATTCTACAGGATGTGGCTCCAACTGTGCCACTCTGTTTTTCAACCTCTCTATTTCCTACTGTAACTCAAAAATTTGCCTATCTTTTTCTTCAATGGTTGCTTCTCTTTCCTCAATCCATGTCATCTGTGTTCTTATAACACTTCTAGCAGCTCTTAGATGTTCTTTTATGTCTTCTTCTTCCTCTTCTATTTTAGAATCTAAGAAATGAGTAGATATATTATCTTCAGATTGTGGTTCAAAAATTTTTGTACCTGCTTCTTCTGTTTCCTCTATTTGGCCTTGTGTAGGGATATCTGGAGAGTTCTCCATGACTGTATCTGTTGTATCTTCCACAAATACAAAATCCTATTGATCCTTAGTAGCTTTAGGGCTATTTTCCTTTGTTGCCCTAGTTTGTTTCTACAAATTTCTAGGGCTTCTCCTTAAGGGCGGTGTGGAAATAGTCTCTTTCTCCCTTATTTCCCCTTCAACTATATTTTCTGTGATGTCCTTTTTATGGAGTCTTGAAGACCTCTGAGCCCTTATTGCAGATTGTTCTCCTATATCCTATTTTCTTGTAGTGCCAGAGGATGTAGGAACATATTTAGTTTTTGATGGTCTCTCTTTCCTTTCTGTTTCCCCCTCTGTACTATTGGAATTTTTGTCCTGCTCTATGTCCTGTTCTGGCAATACAATGACTTCTTCGAAAAACCTGACCCTCTTTTGTTTTTCCTTCCTAGGGCTAGTTTTAGTTCCTCTCTTTCTTTGTTTCTGGGCCCTTGATGATGAAGGTTCAGGGGAGAGGATTTCTACCTCTTCCTCTTGAGGTGCCTCTTCTTCTATGGCAACATTTTTTGCTTCCTCATTTTCCTCTTCTTCCTCTGCATAAACTACCTCACTCCATATAGAGAAAAATCTATTGAAACTCCTAATATTTCCCCTAAAATGATGCTTACAAATAAGTTTGATAAGTCCATGGTGGCGAGGACTTCCCTTACCCTCTTGATACCTTCTAGACATGTTCTGTAACTCTTGGTGCAGGTATAAAGGGAAATTGACCCTAACCTCAGGTTGTTGCCTACCATGTCTAAGGTGGTTCAAAATTCGGAAGTGGTGTCCTGATAGAACAACATATTGTCCCTCACATGTTAAAAATTTAATTACCCAAATGGCTACTTCATCCTAGGGCCCCTATAAACTAGTTCTTTTTACACCTTTACATACATTTTTGTTCATCAAATATTCTGGTGCCCTATCCCCTTCTTCCATGAATTGACCAACTACATCTGCTAACGTATTTCTACCAATTCTAGAAATTTGGAGACCGCATAAGGGAAGTTCAGTAATTTGAATCAGAATCTCAAGGGTTACCTCAATCGCCATCCCGCTGATGTGAGCTCGGTTATTTTTGAAAGTATGGGTGAACTCTGCTGCCAAGTCTTCAGAACACCCATCAAATTTATCTAGAAAGGGCATCAAACCACCATCTTCAAAAATCCTCAGTGCTTCGGGGCTCTCTTGGAGGTGTCTGGTGTTTTTGGGCTCCATTTTTGTTTTTCACCCCATGTTTTCTTTTTGTTGTTGTTCTACTATCATCCTTTGCAACTTACAATTTTTCATCATTGTTCTCCTTCATAAAGAATGGTAAAACTAGCAAAAATCATCACCTTTCCTTGTAATCATGAGGTAACAAGTGAGCCATATTTAGAAAGAAGGTGGCACAGATTACTGATTTGGTTTTGGACACATGTCCACCGGTGAATCACTGTCCTTCCATGCCATCAAAATTTATTTTTTCTTAATTCGTGAGCCCATTATGCATGCAGATCCATTCGCATATTTGGTTATCACCCACCGGATTTGGTTGCTCACCATTCATCATTAGCTTTATAGATCATCGTACCCTTTTTGGTTGGTGTGTCACAAATGCAATCAACAAAATAAACCCTAATTACTCCTGTCAAGAAAAAATCACGTGGTCGGAATAATTTTTCTTTTCCCCCTTTTTGATGCCACGTGGAATGATTTCCTTCTACTACTACGTGTTCTAATTTTTTCAAAAATTTTGCCCTTGTTATTCCAAAGATAACTTCCCTATTCCAAAGATAAAAAATGACTTTTCCTTACTCTGAAGACAAAACACAACTTTGTTATTCCAAAGATAACAAATTATGCTATTCCGAAGATAAGACAAATTCTGCTTATTCCAAAGATAAACAAATTTTGCTATTCCAAAGACAAACAAATTCTGCTTATTCTGAAGATAAACAAACTCTGTTATTTCGAAGATAAACAAATTCTGCTTATTCTGAAGATCAAACCACTTCATCATTCTGAAGACATTCCTGTTCTGAAGATCAAGCAGCTTTTGGCATCCCTATTCTGAAGATCAAGCAAAAACTAGAATCCTTCTTCTTTTCCAAGTGGATTGATATGTTTTGAATATGCCAAACCTCATGGATGTCTTCATACTAATGGTTAATATTTATACACTATATACTAAGTATTTACAATGATAAAAGTGCAAGAAATATATACCTATTTTGAACAAGTTATTTGCATGTTTTGATGGATGGCTGCTTCTGATGATATCCTACTGATTTTTGCTGCAACACTTCAAAACAAGTGCAGTTGGTGAGTTTTTACAATGATGATGTAGATTTGTTTCAAGGCTATGCATGCCGAAAAACTGGTTTTCATGCATACCAACTCAGTAACGCCTCATAGAGGTTTTCACTACTGAATTATTCATTTTTCTCTCTCTTTTTTTCACCTCTCCTTTTCTCTTTTTATTTTTTATTTTTCACTTATTTTTTTAAAATTTGTTTTTCTGATTTTTTTCATTTTCTATTTTTCTTGAAACTCCATTGTCATGTTGAATCTGTTGAAGTTGAAATGGAAGAGGGAATCTCTTCCACCTATTGTACATCCAAATTATCAAGCTACTGCAAGAATTCTTCCTTAGTTAGTGGTGTATGGTATACCCGAAGGTGATGCCCATTCACTACCAACTTCCTTCGTGAGTCATCGATAGGAGAGAGACGAACAACTCCATTGTCAAATACCTCCTCAATCAGATAAGGTCCAAGCCATCTAGTCCGTAACTTTCCAGGGAAATCCTCATAGCGAGAATCAAACAACAAGGTCCAATCTCCTTGTTGAAACTTCCTATGTTGAATGTGGCTGTCATGCCACAACTTCCTTTGTTCCTGAATTACTTCAGTGTGGTGTAGTGCATCCAACCAAAGTTCATCCAATGCATTCAGTTGTAGAACTCTATCCATTTGTGCCTGAGACAAATCAATTCCAATTTCCAAAGTTGTTCGTAATGTTAGTAGCTCAAATTCAATAGGTAAGAGAGGCTTTTTACCAAAAACCAGTTCATAAGGTGTAAAACCGGTAGTGGATTTCTAGGTAGTATTATAAGCCTAGACTGCTTCAGGTAGTTTATCTAGCCAGTTCCTCCTATGAAAAGCTACTATTTTAGTCAAAATCCGTTCTAACTCCCTGTTTGTTATTTCAACTTGACCATTTTCTTGTGGGTGATAAGGTGATGATTTCCTATGTTTGATTTCATATAACTCTGTGAAAGCTTCAATAACTTTAGATGCAAATTGGGGTCCTTGGTCTATGGTAATAGACCGTGGAGCTCCAAATCTCTAAAAAATTTGGGTATACAAGAAATCAACAACCTTCTCTTCATGAGCATGTTTGAAAGCACGCACCTCTACCCACTTTGTCAGGTAATCAGTGCATACCAGAATATGCACCTTTCCTTGAGAAGGTGGGTCAATAGGTCCCACAAAATCAAGCCCCCACCTCTCAAATGGTTCTAAAACCAATTGAGGTTGTAGTGGCATTTCATTTGTGTGAGTGGGTTTCCCCATTCTTTGGCATGCATCACAATGCTTGATGTACTTTTTTACATCCTTGTGAAGAGATGGCCAATAATACCCTGTTCCTAAAATTTTTCTAATTGTGCTTTTTACAGAATAATGTCCACCAGAGGGTTCATCATGACAAGCTCGAAGGATATCATAGACTTCATCCTTTCGGATGCACCTACGTAATACATGGTCAGGACTGCATTTAAAAAGTATACCTTTAATCCATGAAAAAGAAGAGCTTTGTTTTATCAATTGTTTCTTCTATTTTGAAGTGAAATGTGGAGGAACTTTCCCTGTGACCAAATAGTTGGCTATATCTGCAAACCATGGTGATTGAATAGATATAGCAAATAATTTTTCATCAGGAAAAGTATCCTCAACTAATTCCCCTTCCTCTGTGTTCTACAACCTGGACAAAAAATCTGCTACAACATTAGCTTTTCCTGGTTTGTTGATTATTGTGATATCAAATTCTTGTAGCAACAGTAACCAATGGATAATTCTTGCACTCACCATAGGTTTATTCATCAAATATTTAATGGTTGTGTGATCTGTATGAATGAATATTTGATAACCTGTGATGTAATGTCTGAATTTGTTTATAGCATAAATTACTGCCAAGAATTCCTTCTCAGTGGTGGTATAATTTTTCTCTACTCCTATCAAATTCTTGCTAATGTAGTAGATGGCATAATGTTCACCATTATCAATTTGCCCTAGTGCTGCTCCAATTGCAGTATTGGAAGCATCAGTCTGGATATGAAATGGTAATGTCTAGTTAGGTCCTCTTAACATAGGTGGAGTTACTAATTTTTCTTTCAAAGCCTCAAATGATTCCTGACACTTTGCAGTCTAGGAGAATTTAGAATCCTTAGTCAATAGGGCAAACATAGGATTGGCTATTGTGCTAAAGTTGGGAATAAACCTACGATAAAAACCAATGTGTCCAAGGAAACTTCTAACATCAGTTTGAGTCTTAGGAGGGAGAATATTCTTGATTATTTCCACCTTCTTTGGATCAACTTGGATCCCTTGAGGAGAGATGTGATGACCAAGAACAATTCCTTCCTCCATCATCATAAAACATTTGTTAGGATTCAAGGATAACTGGTATGTTTCATAGTGAGTTAAAACTTTATCAAGATGTTCTAATGTAAAATCAAAAGTTTCTCCACACACTGTGAAATCATCCATATAGATTTCAACACTATCGGTAGTCAGATCAGAAAAGATTGCTAAAACTGCTCGTTGGAATGTTGTTGGGGCATTACACAAGCCAAAAGGTAAGACCCTATAGGCGAATGTTCCCCATGGACATGTAAAAGTTGTTTTCTCCTGATCTTCAGGTGCAACCTGAATTTGATTATATCCGTTGAATCCATCAAGAAAACAAAAGTATTTCTTTCCAGCAAGAGTATCTAACACTTGATCTATGAATGGTAATGGAAAATGATCTTTGTATGTTACTTTATTCAATTCCCTGTAGTCTACACATACTCTCATTTTTCCATTCTTCTTTGGAACTATAACCAGTGGAGAGACCCACCGACTATCAAAAATTGGGTAAATGAATCCTACTTCCAAAAGTTTTTCAATCTCCTCTTTGACAATATCTCTTAAGGCAGGATTCAATCTTCGTTGAGGCTGTCTCATTGGTTTAACATCTTCAGTATAGATTCTGTGAGTGCATACATCAGGGTGGATTCTTGACATATCTTTATAATCCCAGGTGAAAGCATGGACATGTTTCAGCAAAACAGTTGATAGTTTTGCTTCTTCTTCCTTAGTAAGCCAACTATTGATATTCAAAAATTTTCTTGGCTGAACTTCTATCTATTTTGTCCCTGGAAGGACAAAATTTACCCCTTCATATTTGGTTATTAAGTAGTTTAGTGGACAATGATGAGAAATTCTTGTTTCATTTTGAACACTAATTTTTGATGGAAGCATATTTTGTATGGAACAATGAGAAGAAGGGAGTAGGTGATGATGCCACCCATGTGGTAGTGAAACAGATCTTTCCTATAATGGTATAGATGGCTTGCTTCCAGAACTTTGACCTTCCTCATTTCCTAACAATTGATGAACATTTACTACTTCATTCCTTATTCCTTGCTCATGCAGAGTACTTAAGACAGTCTCATTTTCAACATTCCTTTCATCATGGGAGTCTATCTCTTCTATATGTTCCTTCACTACTACAGTAGCTAGTGTGGAGATAATTTCTTCTTGTTCTTCATCTGAATCAGGAAACCATAATTGACCTGTAAATTTGCTTGAAGGTCTTGCAGGAGGATATAGAGAAATCTATTTTAAGTCAATACCATTGGAGATTGTCATATCTCCTGATCTGTAGTCTATAAAGGCTGCTATAGTTGCAAGCCAAGGTCTTCCCAGAATAATGGGATAACCATGTGCTAAATTTCTAGGCTGTAAAACCAAAAAATCTATAGGGTACTCCCAAGAAGAAACTTCTATAGGGACATCTTCAATGATACCTTCAGGTTTTGCAACTGACCTATCAACCATTTCTAACATTGTAAATGTGGGACTTAGATGTTTGAGCTATAATTGTTCCATTATATCCTTGGTCATTACATTTATTGCAGCTCCTAAATCAACTAGGACATTTGAAATTGGTATTGAGCTTATAGTGACTGTGATAATTGGACTTCCTGGGTCACTATACTTTGGAGGTACTAGTTTTCCTGACAAGAGATCAACTATCTTTCCTTCAACCTGAACAGTTTTAGGGAATGACTTATTTTTTCTTCCTGATCTCCTAATGCACAAATCTTGGATAGTTTTTTTAATCAAAGGCACATCCTTAATGGCTTGCAATAAGGGGAGTGATATGGTTAACTTTCTAAGTTCCTTGACCAGGTCTGATTCAGAATTTTCTGCTATGGTGTTGAATCTCTCAGGGTATGGAATTATCCCTGATGGAGGTAACTGTTCTGCCCGTGGTTCTATTTTCTCTACTTATTTTTTTGTTGTTGGTTTGACTCTGCTTGGTTCCAAAGGTTCTTGCATTTCATTTTCTTTGATTTCAGTTAAAACAGGTTCAGGTAAGACTTTTCTTGAACGAAGTTGGATATTACTACAATCAAGAACATGTATTTCAGTATTTTCTTCAGACTCAGCCACATAGACAGGGGATGCCTGTCTTATGTTGTTTGGATTAGTCACTGGTTGGGCTGGTAGTTGAGGTTGTTTCACCTCTTGTGTTTGTTGTGGTTGATTTGGTTTCCCTTGAAAATTTTTATTAGGTGCAGGCAACAAATTCTGAATTTGACCTTGATTTCTCTGTTGCCTTGGATAGGACTAGTATTGTTGTCCCCACTATTGTTGATTTTGCATCTAGGATGGATTACTCTGATTCTGATTCCAGGGTGGATTATTCTGATTCCAGGATGGATTACTCCAACCTGTCTGTGGCCATTCTTGAGAAGTTGTCCATTGAGAATAATTCCAAGGATGTTGGGGTGGTTCTGACTGTCCCCATGGCATATTCCAAGGGTTGTGTCCCCAATTTGTAGGAAAACGAGGGGTGTTTTGATATTGAGAGAAATTTCCCCCTATTTTGGTCCAACATAATTGAGTTCTTCAGTCTGAGTTTCTAAAGTATTTTTGAGTTGTGGTAGCAGATGGCATTTATCAGTCAGATGTCCTTTTGAACAGATACTGCAGATGGTTGAAATGGATGTTTTGTTTAAAGGGAATTCTTGCAAAGCATGTTTATTCCTGCATCTTGGGCAATAAATTGCCAGAGGTTCTATTGTTTTTGCTTTAGCAGACATTTCCCCTAGTGTTGTGTTTAATTGCACCAGAATATCAGTTTTGAAATTTGCAAACTCTTCTATTAAATCTTTCACATCATTGCCATTTGCACTCTTTTTCTTTCTCCTCTGTTTAGTGCAAGAGTAATTTCTGCATAATTCCACAATCTCTTCATTGTTAAGGGTACTCACATCCCCTTTTCCCATTAATTTTAATACTTCTTTGGATTCATCTTGGAGTCCTCTCAAAAATATGGCTTTACACATTTCAGATTCTACAGGTCCACATATTTTTTGAACAAATGCAAACCTATCAAGATAATCTTCTAAGGTTTCATCATCTTCTTGCCTAATTCGAAATAATTCATCCTTCCTATTTCTTACCCTACAATAATCTTGGTATTTATCCAAGAATATGCTCTCCATTTGTTCCCAGGTTCGAATAGATTCTGGTTCTAGACTCATGAACCAGTGCAATGCTGCATCTTTGAGTGTGGAAGGGAAAACTTTGAGTTTTTGGTTGTCATTCACATAATCATAGGTTTGACACACTACTTTGAACTCAAATAAGAACTGGTCAGGGTCTTCAGATACAACCCCCCAAAATATTGGTAGTACTAAAGGGGAGATTGTTTTCATAGGAGAATTCTGTGTAGGATTTAATTGAATAGGGTACTCAAAAGTCCTAGAAGGATGAGGATTATCTGCTCTGTTGTAGATATTACTACCTCCATCTTGGTGTTCTAGCATTTCTACCATGATGTTGTTCCAAATATTGGTATAGATGTGTCCAAATTGCTCTTGTCGGATAGACTCAAAAGTAGATGGAGAAGAAGTAGATAATTCCTCTAATATTTCTTTTTCAAGAGATCTTTCAATTCCTGAAGGTACTGGTTTTTGTTTAAGTCTGTCAGGAATTTCAAACACAGGCAACTCACCTCCTGAGCATGAAGATCGCCTTCCTATGGTAGGTACAGGGGTGATTTTGATAAATCTACCTTTCTCGTCCCTTGGCCTACTCATTCATGCTTACTCCCTAATGACATAAATTGTAATTCAATAATTGTTACTTAACCAACTATTATATTCAGGTTTTACCCTAAATTTTCATAGCTTAGCATAATTAACAACTATTGGACTATTCTTTTCTTCTAACAACACCGTGATCCCCGACAACGATGCCAAAATGATGCATTGTCGTTAATCACATCATTAAATCTCAAGGATCTATCAATCCGGGGTGGTGTCCAAGGCTATTTACGATAGAAATGAGGAACAAGGCTACAATTTAACTCATTTTGGAGCAACAGGTCTTATTGGTGGAATAGATTATGTGGGGGTTTTCAGGTCACCTTTACTCCTAGATTGCATAAAATAAACTAATCTGCTTGTAAGAATGGAAATCTAATCTTTAAATTATAGGAATGAAAACCTAATTGCAACTGTGGAATTGAAATCTAGTTACTCTTGCAGGAATGGTAAAGTTGATCCTTAAGTTATAGGAAATTGAACCTAATTACAATTGTAGAAATGAGATCTAAATACTTTTGCAAAAATGGAATTGTTGAATGAAACACACTAACTAAATCCTGTCAGTGTTCTATTTTAGAAGGTTGTCAAACTTCTGTGCAGTAACTGACAACAAAAAGAGAAATACAAAAAACTATTGAAATGGAAGCAAAACTGTAATCTGCTAAAAATGGAACATGTAACTAATCTACCAAAGCATTGCAAGTTTATTCTAAACAAGAAAGGAATCATACAACTGCAAACAATGTCAGTATGCAACAAAATATGAAACAGATAATTATTCAGCTAATTTTGCTGCAACAAGAATCAGAAGAAAACCTGTCTTGTTAGTCCTTCTCCTAGGCCTGGAAGTGGCCTGCTCCCTTTTCTAGAAGAAGGTATGAGTTCCTCTTACTTTCTAAATATCACACACATTCATATATGACATAGATAATGAAAGAACTGCACTTTATTATTCTAGAAATGACATTACAATGTTGCTACTGCACTCTGCTACAGAACTGAACCTATTCTGCTGACTTCTATTTTCTAACAGTTACCTTCTACGTTCTACTTAGCTCAACCAATATGGGAGCTATCCTTTTTATAGATGCCTAAAATCTATTTACATACATAAAATATGCCATTCCTATCTTGCAACTTGATTGCCTATTATGCTGCAACAATTCTGGGGATATTTCAGGACAAGGTCAGCTGCTTTAGTTGATATTTTTCATGAGCTGCATCTTCTGGTCAGCAAGGAATGGTGGAGACAGCTGTAGGAGACTTTTCCTAACTTCCCTCAACCTCAAGTTGCCTTTTCAACCACTTGGAAACCGTAGAAAGTCAAACTGCAGCGCTTTCCCCTGTTATTCCGAAGATCTTCGAAATAACTGGTTGTAGATGCAACTTAAGCTCAGAACGTCCTCAAGATGTTGGTTTTGGTTGCTGCTTCTAGGTAAGTCTTTAAATCCAGCCCCCAGGAGGTAATTCCAACTGACTTCATCCCTTCTCCTTGGTAAATTCCATGCCCTGCCATTCATTGGCAGTTGGCTGGAATTTACACAGAATTCATGTTATCGTTGCACAGTTTACAGTTTCTTGATACTATTCAAATTTAGACAAATCATTGCATAGGAAATATAAACATAAAGATATTAAAATGTTGTTGTTCAAATCATGCATGCCCATAATTAATAAATCTTGCTGAAACAATGCAAAACTATACAAAAACTACCAAAAACAGAGCATAATATTCCAAACACATCAATCATGCAAATATTTGATATACAACATATTTAGATCAACTTAATCAGCATATAAGACATATCTAAGGTTGTTAAGCATTTGTAATGTTTCAAAACATGCTATGATTGAGGCATTTTCAAGCCTCATTAGATGGTTCCATTGATAATTATAAGGCTCGTCTTGTCGCAAAGGGTTTTTCGCAAGTTGAAGGTATTGATTACTCTGATACTTTTACACCCGTTGCCAATATGGATTATGTGCACCTTGTAATTTATATTGCTGCATCATAGAGCTGACCAATATACCAAATGGATGTGAAGAGTGCCTTCTTGCATGGGGATTTGTAGGAGGAAATCTACATGGAGCAACCTTCTGGGTTTGTTCATGATTCTTCTCTTGTTTTTCGCCTATGGAGGTCTCTCTATGGTCTCAAATAGGACCCTCAAGCTTGGTATGAGAAGATGGATTCTTTTTTTCTATCTACTAGTCTTGTTCGTTGCCACTCAGATCCTACAATGTATATACAACATGTTGGAGAGGATATTGTTATACTTATCTTGTATGTTGATGATTTGCTTCTCACTTGTAGATCTTCTTCCCACATTCAGACTGTTCAAAGGGCTCTTTCAATGCAATTTGATATGACAAATCTTGGTATTTTGCATTTTTTCCTTGATTTGCAAATTTCTCAATCAAATTTAGGGATTCATTTGAGGTAGCGAAAGTACACCCATGATCTTCTTCAGTATTTTGGTATGGTTGATTGCAAGCCATATCCCTCTCCTTTCCATTCTGGGGTCTCTCTTACTTCCACCTACACCACTCCTCTTTGTGATCCTACCTTGTATAGGTAGTTAGTTAGAATTTTGATGTACTTTATCCATACTTGCCCTGATATTTCTTTTATAGTTGGTCTTGTCTCGGTTTACACATGTCCCTCATAGCAGTCACTGGCACACTGCCAAGAGGATTTTGATATATCTATAGGGCACTTCACACTTTAGATTGCACTACACCCAAGGCTCTACTCAGTTGTTTGGATATACTGATTTAGATTGGGCAGGTTCTATTGTTGATAGGCATTCCACTTTTGGCTACATTTTTTTTTCTTGGCTCTTCTCCAATTTTTTGGGCATGCAAGAAGCAACAGGCAGTCATTGTGAGTCAGGAGGTTTTTTGGCTATGATAGTTATTGACAGAGTTTGGCTTTCCATAGGATTTAGCAACAATACTTTGGTGTGACAACCAAAGTGTAATTCATATTTCTCACAATCCTATTGAGCACCAGTGGACCAAGCATTTTGAGATTCACATACACTTCATTCGTCAGCACATTCAGGATGGAGTTATTTGCTTGGAATACATTTCAACTCAGCAGTAGGTTGTCAACATATTTACAAAGCCTTTTGCATCACCTCGCTACCTTGAGTTGCATGGCATGCTTGGGGTTTTAGAAGTTGTTTTTGGGGGGTGTTCTTGAGGACATCTTCCTTCTTATTTATCTCTCTTTCTAGAAGGATGGTATTTTCCCATGTAGTTTTTCCTTATTCTAGTTTAATATTTCTTCATGGATATATTGTACATGAGTACCTGATCAGGCCTTGTTGTCGGGACTCAAATTGTGGATATGCCACTTTATTTTTTGGCCCTTAGCTTCACTTGAGCGAGGGTGTTAGAGTAGGTTGTTTAGCTTAGCTCATGTTCACCTAGGTTATTTATTTTATTTTATTTAGTTATTCCATGTATTTTTCCCACCCACTTATGTATGGATATTCCATTTATCTTATTTAGATATTATGAGATGTTACATATTTATTTCTTAGATATTATGGGGATATTTTTAGGTTTGACTATTCCTAGGGGTTATGGGGATATTTTTAGGTATATTTGGAGGGTTGAGATTCTTTCTCCCATAGCGGTTACATATCTATGGACCATATCACATATTCCTTTTGTACAATGGATATTTATCCTTAGCTTGATCCTACGGCTATGGTTGATTATCCTTGCCTATATAAGCAAGGCACCTTTATTGTACTTATAGTTTCATTTTCAGATCTAATAAATGATATCGTTGCTATTTGTTTTGTATATCTATTTGTAAGCTTATGCTATCAATTTGGTTTCAGATTCTTGTTTTGGTTGAATGTGGTGTTCTATTAACACTTGAGATCCTTACAGCTTGGAATGATCTGATTATCATTCCTTTCACTTCTATAAAAAATATGAAGTATCTTTCACCTTGAATACTTTGTGTTCTAGTAGGACCACATAAATCAGTGTGTATTAGTTTCAATGGCTCAAATGGCATAAATTCTTTTGATTTGAAACTTGTTCTAGTTTGCTTTCCATGTTGACAAGGTGCACATATTGTGTTTTGTGGTATTTTTAGCTTGGGTAAATATTTGATAGCTTTTTTATTGCTTATGTTCACTATGTTTTCAAAGTTCAAATGACCCATTCTTCTATGCCACAACCAACTCTCATCTTCTTGTGATAGAAAACACTTTTCTCCTTTAATATCACTTAACATGTAGAGGTTGTTTGTAGTTCTATTTGCATTTGCAATAAGTTTTCTAGTTTTAGACTTTCTAATCTCACACCTACTTGGATGAAAAGTAACCATGTGCCCTTGATCACAAAGTTAGCTCACACTTAATAGATTGTGCTTCAACCCCTTGACATACAATACATTTTCTGTTTTTATTTTCTTATTATCTAAACTCAGAGTTCCTTTCCCATAAATTTTTGCTGATCCATTATCACCAAATATTATTGATCCTCTATAAATTTATTTGAGAACTAGAAATTTACTTTTGTCTCTTGTCATGTGACTAGAGCATCCACTATCAAGATACCATTGTTTTCCCTTATCCTGAACATGAAGAGTTGTTTGTACTAACATTGATCTAACTTTCTCATGCCATTTTCTCTGTTTCCTAACTGTTGAAGTTGTGTTCTTTTTACTTGACTCAGGCAATACCATTTTACACCATATAGCATTATGCCCAAGATTATTGCACTTATGTATATAACATCACTATTCATAAGAGGTGCAAAAGAATTAAAATTTCTATTGACATCCTTTTTAACATAACCAGTACAATTTATAGCTCTATGACCATATTTGTTACAAGAAAAGCAATAGCCATGGAAGAGATTATGTAACTTGTTTGAATGCCTTGGAAAATATGGTCGAGTGCTCCTCCTTTTGTTCTGATTAACTTTTATCCATGGTTCTTCTTTGCTTTCTTCTTTCCTGATGTCTTTTCCTTCCAAGGTATGAGTCACTTGTTTATATTTGTTTGAATTCTCTACTTCTTGAAGAATTGAGTCCTCTCTATTTTCCCAACTTCATATCTTGTAGTAACTTGGTCTTTTCAACTTTATTCCTTAGATAAACAATTTATGTTTCCAATATTTCACAATCTGTTTCTCTTTCTATTAATCTATCATATCCTATTCAATTTTATTTCCTTCTTCTACCTTTATTTTGAGTTCTATGAGATTATGTAGAAGTTCCATCTTTGCTTCTTCACCCTCTTGAATTTGATCCTTTAAAATTGAGTTCTTCTTTCTATTGTTTTCCAAGTTTTTGAGAGCAGCAAATAATTCCTCTTTTATGTCAAACATGGTCTCTTCTTCATTCTATGAAGTCATGTGTGTTTATGATGGATCTTCCTCCAAGCTGTTAGTCTTTTCACGAAGAGACCCGCTTTGATACCAATTGAATAACATGTACTTATACTGAGAGGGGGGTGAACAGTATAAGATAAAACTTTTTGCTTTTCAATCCATATGTTAACATTAGAAATATTAAAATAGTAAACATTACACAAAGCATCACACACATGAGAGACATGACTTAACATAGTTCACCCAATGTGGGCTAGGAGAAAATATTCCTTATAAATTTTTCTCAATAAATTCTCTTGGAAATCCTTTCCCTATTATAATATTTATGGACCTTTGTCCAAAGGAGACACCAATCCCCTAATTAAGTTTATGGATATCTATCTACAATATAACTCCTTCTCTTCTGCTCTAGCTGGTGATCCTATTAGAAGACTACTACCTCCACTACACTGGTGTGTGGATCTCTATCCAATGAAGACTCTTATCCTCACTCAAAAGACCTTTGTCCTTATTACCCTGGCTAATGGATCTCTATCCACTAGAGACTACTATCCTCTGCTCTATCACCTCCAAAGTCTATTCTTACTCTATCTCAGATCTGTACTGAACATTATCCTCTACCTTGCATAAATCTGCTCAATTTCTATCTCCAATATGTACTAAACACTATCCATCAGTCTAACACAAATCTGCTCAATCTCTATCTCAAATGTGCACAACAAGTCTTCACCAAGACTTGTCCCAAATCTTCTTTTAAGTCCACTCTAGGACTTACTCAAATCTGCTCACTAGCTTTCACAAAAGCTTGTTCAAATCAATTGCAAAACTTGTATACAAACTCAACTTAATATTTTACAGAAAAAAAAATTCAATCACACAAATAAGTTTCACACAAAATATTGTTTGACTTTAGAAACATATAGAGAATGGTTAGAGACTCAATATATTTCACACTCACAAAACACTCAATCACTTTCAATATCTTTTCAAATTAAGAATAAAGAACAATTTGTTTCATAGAACTTGAAATATCACTCCAACACTTCCAATCAACTAAGCTCAATGATGGGGGACCGGAAAATCACACGCTCTCACACTCACACAAATCCAAAAAAATTCATCTATTAATCTGAAAATGCATACATAAACAGCTCGTAGGCTTTACAATGACCAGCGCTCGGCTTGGTCTTCACAATCACACTTCTGCATGCGTTCTCCAATCCACCACCTTGCCCAATACATTAAACTGGGTTTTTATAGAGGCCCCGACCCTCTGAAACAACTTACGCATTAAACCGGGACACCAACCCGATTTATTACAAAGACTGGGTTTTTATAGAGGCCCCGACCCTCTGAAACATCAACACAAAAATTGGGACACCAACCCGATTTAAGACCCCACTCCGCACGGTCCCTGTCATCGCCGATTTCGTCAAAAAACTCTGTGCGCCCATCCTCTTCGTCTCCCACACTCCTAGGTAATCACCCGCTTTAACTGCACCTTGGTGCCACATGTCGTCCGTAACACCCCTTGAAATACCACCTGTCGCGGTTCCCGCCATCTCTTTCTTCTCCTTCATCTTCTTCTCTCTCCGTCGCGATATCACGACATGTCACGATATCATGACCATTCCACCCTCGAGCTCCCTTGATTTGGTTTATGTCACGATATTGCGATGTCACGATATCGCGACTGTTTTGCCCTCCAGCCTTCTGCTTTGATTTTCATCGTGACATCGCGATCGTTCTGCCTTTGTGCCTTAGCTTCTCTTTTATGTCGTGATATCACGACGTCGCGATATCGTGACATCATGATATTGTGACAAAACTACCGCCTCACCTCTGTCTCCACTTTGCGACGTCGTAAAATCGTGACGTCATGATTTCGCTACACCCTTCGACTTCTGCTTTCGCCTCGCTTCGACACCATGATTTTGTGATGTCATAAAATTGCAACGTCACGATTTCATTGCCCCTCTCCAGTTCTGCTTCTACCTCTCTTTGACGTCATGATTTCGCGACGTCGCGAAATCACAACGTCACGATTTTGCTACTACTTTCTTCTTTCGCCTTCACCTCACCTTGACATCATGATTTTGCGACGTCGTGAAATCGCGATGTCACAATTTTGCTACTCATTTCAACTTTTGCCTTAGAAAAATTTTCCTTGCCTTCTTCTTCTTCCTCCTGAGCCGACTCTTCAGAAGTGGCCTTCCCGCAACTGGATGCCTCTGCATCAGATGCCACTGGATGCTCCAGCATCAGACACCTAAGGTTAGTGGAGAAGTGATCTTCACTTCTACATGGTCTGGTTGCTGCCTCCTGCAACACCTCCAGACATTCCTCTGCCTCTGCAGTCTGTTCCAACCCCTTCTCCTACCCAAAAAAATCTTTGTCTTCTTCCAGGCAGGTCCCGGCACTGCTGCACTCTTCTTATTTCTTTCTCTGTTTCTCCTCATGCTATCTGCGCAGCTCCATTTGCAAGTCTTTCACTTGCCTCTGCAAATCTCTCTTGAGCAGTTCCTCCTGCAGGGCTTGCACTTGCCTCTGCAATGCCTTGAACTCTCTCATTGTCATCATATTTCCCACTGATCCCGATGTAACTGCCTCATGTTTGACGATCTGTTACACACTCAAGGATCCTAAACTCTCTCTCCTCTCTTAGAACCCTCCCACAGATCCTGGCGCAAACTGCCTCATGGCCGACGATCTGTTTACGCACTCAGGAACATTAGCTCTGATACCACTGATGGGGGACCGGAAAATCACACGCTCTCACACTCACGCAAATCCAAAAAATTTCATCTATTAATCTAAAAATGCATACATAAACAGCCCGCAGGCTTTACAATGACCATCGCTCGGCTTGGTCTTCACAATCACACTTTTGCGTGCGTTATCCAATCCACCACCTCGCCCAATACATTAAACTGGGTTTTTATAGAGGCCTCGACCCTCTAAAACAACGTACGCATTAAATCGAGACACCAACCTGATTTATTACAAATACTGGGTTTTTTTATAGAGGCCCCGACCCTCTGAAACATCAACACAAAAATTGGAACACCAACCCGATTTAAGACCCCACTCCACATAGTCCCTGTCACCATCGATTCTGTCAAAAAACTCTATGCGCCCATCCTCTTCGTCTCTCGCGCTCCTGGGTAATCACCCGCTTTAACTGCACCTTGGTGCCACGTGTCATCCGTAACACCCCTTAAAATACCGCCTGTCGCGGTTCTCGCCATCTCTTTCTTCTCCTTCGTCTTCTTCTCTCTCAATCGCGATATCATGACATGTCGCGATATCGTGACCATTCCACCCTCGAGCTCCCTTGATTTGGTTTATGTCACGATATCGTGATGTCGCGATATCGCGACCGTTTTGCCCTCCAACCTTCTGCTTTGATTTTCGTCACGATATCGCGACGTCGTGATATCACGACGTTGCGACATCACGACCGTTTCGCCTTTGTGCCTTAGCTTCTCTTTTATGTCGTGATATCGTGACAAAATTGCCGCCTCACCTCTGTCTCCACTTGATGTCACGATTTCATGACGTCACGATTTTGCTACACCCTCCGACTTTTGCTTTCGCCTCGCTTCAATGCCGCGATTTTGCGACGTCACAAAATCGCGACGTCGCAATTTCGCTGCCACTCTCCACTTCTGCTTTCTCCTCTCTTCGACGTCACGATTTCATGACATCGTGAAATCACGACGTCGCGATTTCGCTACTGCTTTCTTCTTCTGCCTCCGCCTCGCCTTGACGTCGCGATTTCGCTACTCATTTCAACTTTTGCCTTAGCAAAATTTTTCTTGCCTTCTTCTTCTTCCTCCTGAGCCGACTCTTCAGAAGTGGCCTTCCCACAACTGGATGCCTCTGCATCAGATGCCACTGGATGCTCTTGCATCACTCATTCAACTCCACTCAACCAATCACTCAATGAAACAAAACTTGCTTACAAACCCTAATCAAGTGTTTCACAATGCTTTCAACAACTCACACTATGGAACTAAAACTTAACTCAAGATGATTCCAAATTCACATAACAATGATCCTCATGATCTTTCACAAAATCCTAGTCATGCACATGAACGTTTACTCAAATATTTTCAACAATGCTTATCAAACAATCTCAAATAACAATGATACTCATGCTTTTTCACAAATCCTAGTTCAAGATAGTTCTCAATTTATCACTCAAATATTCTCACCAACATTTACCAATCATGCACATGAAAGCTTACTCAACAATGCATATCAATCAAACCTTTTCATTCCAACTTAGCATTCACAACATCCAACCCAACAATATTTCACTCACAAGGAAGATGTGCTCATACCTTTTACTTGATGGAGAAATGACCTTAAAACCTATCTCAATCACAATCAACCTCTTTACCAATTTCAATGGTTAGATAGCAAAAATCTTCACTCAAATAGTTTCCTTTAAAAATATTTCACCATGCCAAAGTATTAAATCTCAACTATTCCTTATTTCTCCTTTCAAAACAATTTTCACAATATGACTTTATTTCAACATATAACATATAACACTCTTGGCACACTTTTTTACTCCTTTTATAAACGTTAACCACCAAAAATTTTAAACACAATATTATATCTTTGCTTTCCCTTTTATCTCCCTCTATAGCTTAAAAACCCTTTTAATTTTTCCACTATGCAATTTTAACTTAATAAAACTTTGGGAAAATTAAAAATTAATTTTCACACCTTTTAATTTTGGATGCAACTTTAACCTTAGCAAATGTGAGTGCATACCTTTGTAAACCACACCAAAAGTCCTTGGCAGGATTGGAACACCCGATCCCCTTCTTCCAAGTGCCTCCGCACAGTGCGTGCCCACCAAGTGGGCTACGTGCCCTTACGCAAAAGGTAAGGCGCATCCCTTCATTTTATCCTTCAACCGACGATGCAAAATAAACTCTCTTCTGCCTTGCCAAAAAAATGATCGCGTGGATCGAACCTGCGACTTGTCGCTTACGAGCAATATAGCATAGCCTTTGGCTGCCAATCGCGCTACCCATCGCTTGGCAATATGAACAACACTCCACTCGACTTTATCCCCTTGTCTGCCTTCCTAAGCCTTAAAGCACATGCAATATATTACTTCTCCAATCACTGCGCATGATTTCACTTAGTCATTTGATATTTGCATGGATAATATTTTGAAATAAAACTTGCCCCTTTTATATGCAATGCGCCATATTTCCAAACACATCGACGAACCTTCAATTCGGATTTAATTCAAATTTTATTTTGGCGCTTAAATTAATTTAAATTTAAATTTTACCTTAGGGTAAAATATTTAAATTTAAATAATTTAAATCTAAGACTTTAATATCTATCTTTTCGAGGAATAATATTTTTATAACTCCTTGGCCTTTGTTTTTCTTCAAACCAACCTGTAACCAGAAATATTATAATATTATATATTATAATATTATTATTTTCATTAACCTACTTCTTTGCCTTGTTGGAAAAACCACTAGAGGACATAAATAACACTGAAACTTGGACATCAACATTTTGACATAAATGCATGGATGACAATGAAACTTGGTCATCATCTTCTTGAAATCAATGACAACAAACCTTGCTCATATTTCCAACATTCATGTGGAAATGTCCAAATATAATGGATCCTTGATCCTTGCTCATATTTCCAACATTCATGGTTGAGCTTGGGCACATAACATTGATCCTTGCGACAATCATGTCCAAATATAATGGATTTATGAGCTAATCCTATTGAATAAAATATTTGAAAAGATTATATAATTTGCTTACAACCATTTTTTTGATAATAAAATTCTATCCAATATTTTCACGATATAAATTTTTCCAATACAATTATTATCTCATGGATAATGAAATCTTGGAGAAATAACATCCCAAAATCAATTTAAATTGAAAAAGGAAGTGAAATAATCCATTGATCCTACCATCTATTGATGCCAAAATTATTTTTTGAAGGAGATAGAATTGTAAATTACACCCCCAAGAAACAATAGATCATAATTGTGAATCATCGTTGAGTTTAACATAATAAAATGGAGGTCCTTCTAACAACAATCATAGAGAGTAACTAAAGTTGGGTCATATATATTTGTAATTCTAATTTTTTTATTTTTTTCTTCATTGAAAAAATACCAACAATCCAATTACTTCTCACTTCTAACAAATATCCACATGTCTCATACTATTTTCTTGAAGCTCCCATAACAACAATCACTAAACAATCCACCATCTTCCAAATATTTTTGTATGCATCCTTACATTCCTAAATTTTTTATTATATTAAAATAATTTAGGACTATGAAAACATATTAATTTATTGATAATACCTTTTTAAAGGCCTTATTCACACTCCAAATATTCTAATATACCATCTTCTTCACTATTTTTATGTCTATTTATGGGCATAACCACACTTCTTGTTAAGTTTTGTGATATTTGATTTTGGATTCCCAAATAAACATCCCTCTAATTTTTCTTCTCTCTTTGGTCATTAAGGATCTCTCTCTTTTCATTCCCACTAAAACTTTTATCCCCATCAATATCTTTCAATTTTCTATAATGTTTAAAATTTGACTTATCACTTATAGGTTTATGCTACCCTAAAGAACTTGAAGTGCAAGGGATAGTCTCAAAAATATTTTTTGGTTTATGCTATTGTGGAAATGTTCAATTTCAAGGACCATACTTCATAGCACTTACTAATGATTCTAACTAAAAGTCCTTAAATTACGATGGATATACTCCATAATATTTTCTTTGCTATGTTTTCCTTCAAACCATGATTTCAATGGACAAAGTCTATACTACTTTTTTTTAATATTATTATTGTAAGGAAATGATTTTCTATACTTAATGAAAATGGATTTGATTTACCTATATTAAAATTATCCTCTTACACCTTATTTATTTCAAAATTTATTTCCAAATCTTCCTTTTAACCTCTAACTTATTTTGAATTCAAACTTGCACATTATATTTCCTTATCCTTTATATCCTCATCGGTTTATTTTAATTTATATTTTCAATTAATCATGAATTCCTATGTCATTCAACAAGGTAGAGGACCTTTTTGTTAGCGTACTGTTCATTCTGTTCATTAGTTTCGTCTGTATTACATTATTGGACTGCTGTTACAACTACGTAACAGTTCAGTTACGCCGGATGGGCTATTCCCGGCTACTGATGTACTATTTAATCCCTGTTTGATAATGCAAACGTTAATTCGCATTATTTACATGGCATCAGAGCCAGGGGCGAGGTGAGGAGCAGAGTGCGTTTTTTATTCGGGCGTGTTTTTTTTCGCAGTCCGTGCGTTAAAAAAAAAGAGACGTGCAGGACCTCGCGCAGAGCGGGGAGGAGCCGAACGCGCGTCCAGTTCGCGACGATCGAGCGCGAGCCCGCGCTCTGCAGGCCACGACGCGCCCACGCACGACAGAGCGCAGCGCTTCGCAGGCCGCGACGTGCCCACACGCGCGAGCGTCACGCGTCGCGCAGGGTACTGTCGAGGCCCGTGCCCGCGCGACAGGACTGTCGCGACAGAGCGCGCGAGCAGGCCTGCCGGGCCGGACCCGCGCGCGGCAGTCGAGGAGGGGAGAACCCCCCCCAATCCCCCCATGCAGCGCAAACGCTGCGCGTTGGAGGGAGGACGCGTCACGCGTCAACGGACGCGCGCACGCGCTCCCCGAGGTGGCCCCGCCCCCCCCCCCCTCCCCACCCCCGCGCGACGCGCGATCTACGCGCGCGCGCTCCCCGAGGTGCCCCCCCCCGTCCCCACCCCCACTCCCCGAGGGCACCCGCACCTCTCCCCGCCCGCGGAGCGGGAATTCAAATTCCCGCCCGCGCGGGAAATCGGAGGGGGTATAAACCCCCCCCCCCGCGGGACTGCGTCCGTGAGACGCAGTCATTGCGCAGAAGGGCCGAGGGCCCTCTACCAAATCCCTGCGCGCGGGGCTGGCCCCGATTTAAAAAAAAAAAAAAAAAAAAAAAAAACAACGGGCAGAGAGCGGAAGAGGGCGGTTCGACGTAAGCCCCCCGGGCGAAAAAAAAAAAAAAAATTTCTCGCAGCGACTTGCAGAGAGGAAGCCGAGCCGGAGGCTGCTGCAGAGGGTGTTGAAAAGGGAGGTGACTTGCTGATTTTTCCGGATCAGCCCGCTGGCTCACGTGGTCGTGAGCCGTGCGGTTAAGGCTCAGGGAGCCTGCAGGTCGGGGGTTCAAATCCCGCCGACTCCCCTCAGGTATATTTTTTTTTCAAAGTAATTTTTTAATTATTATTATTTTTAATTAAAATTTTTAATTTTAATTTTTTTAATATAGTTTTAAACTTTATAAATTAAAATTTAATTTTAATTTATTTTTTCTAAAGTTTTTAAAACTATATAAATTGAAATTATTTATTTTAATTTTAAATAAATAATGATTATAAAAATGCTTTGTTAAAGAAAGCTAAGGGGGGATTTTTTTCAAAAAATCAAAGGGGGATTGAGAGTAATTTTTATGAAAAATAGCAATTTGGCATTGTAAAAGGTGCATTTTCGGCTGTGACCGACACCTTGTGGGTTATTCTAGTGGGCATTTTTTTTGTTGTATGTTGCATATTTCATTTTTGCACTATAACATTAAAAATTAAAATCAAACACTCCCTAAGTCCCCGGAATATAAAACCCATCTGTGCAATTTATTTGCACTGCAGCGTTCGGTATTTGTGATACCTCTGGCCAGCACTTACAGGTAAAGTTGTCGTGATTTGGCTACTGTATCCGCCGCCTAATATAGCTGCTATAACGACGTCTGAGCTTGTTCTCTATAAATCGTCGGGGAGGAATAAGTACGCCATTTTTTGCATTTTTTACTCCATCCACTACCCTTTATCGCACTTGTGTTTAGGCGTAAATCCTGACGAAGTATTCTTCATAGTGTTTAGGGGAAGTTACGCCCCACGCATGAGAAGAATCTTCTATGGTAGGTGCCATCAACAAGGCGATTCCCTTTCAGTACCGCTTATGTTCCACGTATCGTATGATCTCTAAAATTCACCTATAGTCTCCCTCACGTAAGGGCGGGTGATTTTTGTTGATCTTTCTAAATACCTATAGTTTCCCTCACGTAAGGGCGGGTATTTTGTACGGTATATTGGCCTAGCAAAAGGTATATCGAAAGGGGGACCAATTTGGTGATATAAGGAACCTTCACTATGGCCGTTGTTGCAAAATTGATGACTGATCCGCATCAGTTATTGAAAGGTCCAAATTATACACCATGGAAACATAAGATGAAGGCTATTCTCCAAATGGAAGATTTGTGGGATATTGTTACTGGAGTAGCAACAAGGCCTTCACCAACAGCAGGATCCACAGGTCCTTCAGCAGATCAAATTGCTTTTGACAAGAAAGATAGTAGAGCAAAGGTGCTCATTTTGTTTGCTATTTCAGATGAAGTGCAACCTCATATAGCTGATAAAGCAAGTGGTAAAGAGGCATGGGATGCCCTTAGAACCATCTATGAGGGGAAGAATGAATCCACCATTCTTCATCTTCAACAACAACTTCATAACCTGAGTTTGAGGCAGGGTGAAACAGTTGAAATCTTTCTGTGCAGAGTGTCTGAGTTGAAAGAGAAATTGAGTTCTCTAGGAGATACTGTGGATGAAAAGCTTCTCATTTCACTTGTGATGAGAGCTTTACCTTCTTCATTTGATATGTTGATAACCTCCATCCAGGTGTCCCAACGACAAATTACCTACATCGAGTTGGTCAATCTGCTCCAACAACAGGAGGCACGCCAACTTCACAAGGATGATTCTTCCAATACAGCCCTATACACCAACAGACAGGGTTCTAGGAAGAAAGGTAATGGGCAAAAAGGAGGCAACTTTCAGAAAGGAGGAAATTCTCAACAGGATACAAAAGGAAAAGGCAAGCAACCTCAATAGAAGAAGAGGTGGTGCAAGATCTGTGAGAAAGACAACCATGACACCAACAGGTGTTGGCATAAGAACAAGCAAAAAGGCCAAAACAAACCACAAAATAAGAACAAGCAACCCCAGGTGAATGTTGTTGTTGAAGAATCTGACTCAGATTCTGAATGGGCACACAAGGTGCTCATGACTACCACAGATTCCACACAGAGGGATCCTATTTGGTATGTCGATTCTGGAGCTAGTAAACATATGACTGGCGACAGATCGTGGTTTGAATCATTTGTGGCCAAAGAGGGCAAACGTGTCACCATTGCTGATGATAAAACCTATAGGGTTCGGGGAGAGGGTACGAGTTCAGTCACTCTTCCTGATGGCAAGTGTCAGATTGACAAGGTCCTCTATGTTTCGGGATTGGCCAACAATTTGTTGTCAGTGACACAAATCCTGGACAGAAATATGGTTGTCAACTTTCGTGTTGAGAATGGAAAGAAGTGTTGTACAATTACCAGGAAGGGTAAGCAGATTGCAACAGCTTCTTATAAGCATGGCTTATTTGCACTAGATGCTATCTCTACTCCACATGTTGCCATGACTGTCTCTACCAAGGAGGCAACTTCCCTATGGCACAAGAGATATGGGCATCTTAGTTCTGGCTACTTACTTGAGCTCAGCAAGTATGAGATGGTAAAGGGTCTTCCTTCCCTTTCTCGCCACATTGCCGGTGTGCTCGATCGCTAGCGGGAAAGCAAGCATAGAGTACCATTTGAGAAGAGCTCTACAAGAGCAAGAAAACCTCCGGAGCTAATTCACACCGATCTATGCGGTCCTTTCACACCCAAGAGTGTTGGAGGGAAGAGGTACTTTCAGTTATTCGTAGATGACTACTCACGAAAGATGTGGGTTTTCTTTCTCAAACTGAAATTCGAAGCTTTTGCATTCTTCCAGCGAGTTCAAGAAATCCGTTGAGAAGGAGTCAGGGGCTTCTATCAAAACCCTCCGCTCAGATCGAGGGGGAGAGTTTACCTCTAATGAATTTTCTGCATTCCTAGATAAGCATGGGATCAAGAGACAGTTAACAACTGCCTATACTCCTCAAAAAAATGGAGTTGCCTGAGAGAAGGAATCGTTCTATCATGGAAATGGTTCGTTGTATGCTCACAAGTGCAACTCTTGGGCAACAATATTGGGCAGAAGCTGTCACCACTGCAGTGTATCTTTTGAATAGGGCACCCACAAAGGCCCTAAAAGGAATGACTCCACAGGAAGCATGGAGTGGTCGAAAACCCTCCATATCTCATCTACGTATTTTCGGGTGTCAAGCTTTCATGCACATACCGAAAGAGAAAAGGAAGAAGCTAGATGAGAAAACACCGAGATGTATTTTTCTTGGATATTCTGAGCACTCTAAAGGATATCGGTTGATAGATCCTTTGACCAAGAAAATTCATATCAGCAGAGATGTTGTCTTTGATGAAGCTTTCACATCACAGAGCACATCTACAAGACACCAGGATATTGTGGAACCTAAGGAAGAGGAGATTCCTTCGTCAACACAGACAGGAGGTCCTTCTACATCTTCTTCACCACCACCGAAGCAGAATCCTAAATGGTGTACAAATACAATCAGAGATGCAAATTTATCCACTCCTCCCAATTTGAATTTGGATAGACCTCGTACACGCAGTATGGCTCAAAAGGAAAGAGAAGCCTGAGAAACCGGTGAGGTTGATGATCTTTGTCAATCTTTTGAGGAACTTTCTGTGACTCCAAGTAGAGAAGTTGAGGATATGGATATTGATGATGACAGGGCATTCATGTCTACCATAGATAGTCTTGAACTCGCATCAATGCAAGATGCTCTCAGTGAGCCTCAGTGGAAGGCCGCTATGGATACCGAGTATGAGTCTCTGATGAAGAATAAAACTTGGAAGCTTGTTGATCTGCCGCATGGAAAGAAACCTATTGGCTGCAAATGGGTATACAAAGTCAAGTACAAGGCAGATGGAACAATTGATAAGCATAAGGCCCGACTTGTTGCAAAGGGCTATGCTCAAAAGGAAGGCATCGACTATGAAGAAACTTTTGCACCTACTGCTCGGATGACCACAATTCGGGTTATGTGTGCTATGGCAGCACAATATGGGTGGAAAGTTCACCAGATGGATGTCAAAAGTGCCTTTCTTAATGGTGATCTCCAAGAAGAAGTTTATATGACTCAGCTTGAAGGATTTGAGGTGGAAGGCCAACAGCAGAAAGTTTGCAAATTGGTCAAATCCTTGTATGGTCTGAAACAAGCTCCTCGAGCTTGGTATATAAAAATGGACAATCACCTAATGCAACATGGATTTAAGAGATGTCCGTCAGATGCAAACCTCTATTTCAAGAAACAGGGTTCTGAGATAGTGTTGCTTGTACTCTATGTGGATGATCTGCTCATTACAGGGAGTTCAGAAGATATGATCTCTATCGTCAAAAGAAACTTGTGCAAATCTTTTGAGATGACAGATCTCGGACTTCTCCATTACTGTCTTGGTCTGGAATTCAGCCAGAAGGAGCACTCCATCAAAGTGTCTCAGAAAAAGTATGCCAAGACATTGCTCGATAAATATCGCATGACTGATCGCAAGCCAATGGCAACTCCAATGGAGAATGGACTTCAGTTATCGTGATATGATGACTCACCTCAGGTAGATGGCACTCTCTATCGACAGTTGATTGGGAGTCTCATATATCTGACCAATACTAGGCCAGATCTCGTATTTTCTGTAAACTATCTTTCGAGGTTCATGCAGGAGCCTAAGATTACTCATTGGAAAGCAGCAAAACGTGTTCTTCACTATGTCCGTGGTACTATAGAATATGGCCTAGAATACAAGAGGAACAACAAATTCTTCTTGCAAGGATACACGGACTCCGACTATGCCGGATCATTTGATGATCGCAAGTCAACTTCTGGATACATTTTTCATCTGGGATCCGGTCCTGTCTCTTGGCACGACAAGAAGCAACAGGTGGTTGCTATTTCTTCAACAGAGGCAGAATATCGTGCCGCACGTGAAGCTGTGTGCGAAGTGATATGGTTACGTCGCATTCTAACAAGTATGGGCCATCCATCAAAATCTCCAATACACTTGTTTTGCGACAATCGAGGTGTTCTGAACCTCGTCAAGAATCCAGTCCATCATGAAAAAACAAAGCACATTGACACACAATGTCATTTCATTCGAGAGGAAGTTCCAAAGCACCGAATTCAGCTTCAGCACATTCCCATCGATGCTCAAGTTGCAGACATTTTCACTAAGGCACTTGGACGTGTCAAATTTGAATTGTTTCGCAGCTCACTTTGTATTGCAAAATAATGTAAGGGGATGTTAGTATAGCTATTAGTTATTACATTACCCAAATAATGTAATAAAGGGGGATGTTAGCGTACTGTTCATTCTTTTCATTAGTTTCGTCTGTATTACATTATTGGACTGCTGTTACAACTACGTAACAGTTCAGTTACGTCGGATGGGCTATTCCCGGCTACTAATGTACTATTTAATCCCTGTTTGATAATGCAAATGTTAATTCGCATTATTTACACTTTTATTACCACTTTTCTAGGATTAGCAAGTCCTTAATCAAAGCCAATTTGTACTAAAATATAATTTTATCACTTTATCTTGGAATTTCCATCTTTTTCTTGATCAATTTCACTTTGCAATATCTTTCCATAGATATGATATGATAATGTTTGTCATATCCAAATGTAATATTTTTGTAATCCATTTGTTGATCCATTCTCTTGAGTTAGATTTTCCATTAATAAATTTATATAAAGGTTCCAAAATATCAATGGCAACATATATGTAGGTTTAAACAAAAAAAACTCATTATTGATAAAAGGGTGTAGAAGTACAAAAATATGACATTTTTTTTTTTAATTTACATGGTGGAATCTGTAGCCGCCATGAATTCGGGTAGGTTGTCCAACTTTTATGGTTGCCATAGTATTCTACGTTGTCTGTTCTAGAAGCTGCCACATAGTTCTTCACACAATCCACCCCTATAACCACCATACCACAATCATTTGAAACCTTTTACACTGCTGAAAGCACCAGGAAAGGGACAAGAATCTAGTCCAACGAGGCCCGATATTTGAACCTTCGACTTCTTCCCCCTTGCGGGGTTTGTTAGAACCAATTGGTCTACACCTCAGACCTAAAATATGACATATGTTAGAAGAAGTAAATAAATAAATTCTCACTCAATGGTCTTAAGTATAAGTCATTTCTCACCTTAAACCATTATTTTATCCTTGGCTTTTAAACTAGATAAGACAATGAGAAAAAATATTTTCAAAAGGAAATTTATCGAATAGAATGAAATCAACCCTACTTTAATCTAATATAATTTTAAATCTCTAAATAATTTAGCTTTTTATTAAACTTACATATCAATCCTCTATTTTAAAGAAGTGTTCTATTGTGCTTGATCATTTCATCCTTGATAGTCCACTTTGGTGAAACATATATTGTTTGGATCAAGATTATCAAAGATTCTATATTCCTCTTATTCTCGACTATGACATCCTTACTTCCAACTATTACAATATCTCAAAACTACCTTTGCAATTTTTGCCAATTTTGAAGGAGAATGCAACAATAGAGATCCAATAGTAGAAAAATCCTAAATTTTCAAAATTTCACTGTGTGGATAAGGATCGACCTACTTGCAAAAACCAACTAATTGGAACCAAAGACCAATTCACTCATTAAAAAATAATTATTGGCTCAACAAAGAGATACACTCAATAAAACTAGCCAATCTGCCTAAAAATACTAGTGATTCACTTACCAAGCCTGAGAAAATCACTTGGATAGTCACAAAGGTAATTTAAAGGTATGATCATGAGGCAAACTTCTAAAAATAATATTTTGGTATATAATGGAACACAAAGTCATTTTTGAATCTTTCTAAGCCTTTTAGAGGTATAACTAAAGGCGTGTAACTTTTTGAGGTGTAACATTTTTCTAAAGTTGCCCCAAAATATTTACTTTTACTAGGAGTAATTATTTCTCACCCAGGTAACAAAGGGTAAACTTTATTATAAATAGGGTCCTTCCTAGGGTCCTCATTTGAGAATTCAAAGCTATACTTTTTGAAACCCACATTGTACTATGTATTCATAAGGTTATAATAAATTGACATGTCCTTAAGTATCCCATTAGTGGCATTTCCTTCTTGGTTTGCTAAATACACAATGGTTGTACCATGGCCATTGTAACCCATCTTGTCATTTGATAATCGATTTCATAATCAAACAAATGGGTGGACATTGATGTTATTCGACTTCTCATGTGTTGATTGGTCACATGTTCTTGTTGCTATGGTGTAAAAGCCATATTTGCTTTCAATTTCTTGTAGTCTAAACTTAAAAAAAAAATTATTTTCATATTTTACTTTTCATACATTTTTTCTTTCTGCTCTTTACTTCCATGCAAGTTAGTTTATATTAGTGTAGGGATTTCATATGAATACAATAAGGAGTTGGCCTAAAATTTAAGGTCAAGAGAAGCCACTACCAATCCCATATAACCTTGGTGAAACTCAAATTGGAGGTGCAAAAATTTAGTTAGAAGTTAGGATAGTTCCCCAGCTTAACATAGTTGTTGGCATACCTAGAGGGACATAAACCCTCATTTCCCTTGGTTTTGTATTAAATTCTCACTTTTTGTGCTAAAAATAAATCATATATAGATCAATTGGCTCAAACTTGGAAAAAAAATCTCTAAGTCAAGATTAGTGAGTGATTTGCTCTAAGCTTCATAGCAATTTGTTCCATTTTGAGCAGAAACTTCAAAAACTACAAGTCGTCCAAAGTAAGCAATTTGCTTAGAATTTCCAAGCAAATCACTTGATAAAGTCTACATTTCACAATTCAAATCTAGAGAAATTCACCAAGACTAGGGACTAAATGTTTAAGTTCTAATCTCAAATTGACTTGAAAATTGATTAATTTTTGTTATTTGTGCTCAAATTTTTTGGGTACCTTATGAATGGTGACTTTGACACAAACTTCAAAATTTTAAATTTTTTGCAAGAACAATGATTTCAACAACATCCGATCAATGTAAAATGTCAAATCTAACCTCATATGTGTATCTACCATAGGTAGAAAATACTTAAGGTAGATCTTGAGACATTTTTTTCCAAATGACAAAATAAGTGATTTGCTCAAAAAAACAAGCGATTAACCCTAACTCAATAAAATCCATCCAAGATAGATTCGACAATCGATATACTTTGAGTCTAAAAAGTAATTCTATAGGAAAAATAAATGTCTTACTTCTTCCCATATGAGAAGGAAATTCACCCAAGTATCAAAGATGATTCATTTTAAGTAATCCACTTGGATCTCCTTTTCCCTCAATTTTTTTGAGTTCAATATTATAAACAAATCACTCAAAAATAACAAACAAATCACTTACAATTTTAGGAAAAGCACTTCTTTTATAATAATTTTCAAAATTGCTTCCTACTAGCAAATCATCTCAAAATTATGAGCAATTTACTTAGATTTTATAAGCAAATCATTTGAAAAGCAAAATTTTAAAATTTTTGCAATTGGACCCCAAAACTCTATCTATGTCCCTATCAAGACACTACACTGGTATGGATTTGGGATCTTATTGTAGAGACCCAAGTTTGAATAATAGGGAGGGTAGCCCCATTATTCCCCCAGTTGTATGGTTTGGTTGTTAAAGTATGTTCAACAAAAAATAGAATTGTGTCCATGTAGGTACATTAATGTAAGCTTATGAATACATGATTGAAGGCTCAAAAAAAGGGAAAAGATCACCAGATAATAGGCATCATTACATAACACCAAAGAAATGCTAAATAAAAGATAAAATAAAATATTATTACATAAGTGAATCAAGAGGACAAATTTAAAGAGATTCAGTTATCCAATCTTGTCTCGTCAAATGAAAAAACCCCATGGCTAATCTAACTAGTCAAAGCCTCATGCCACAAAAAATCAAATACTTAAGCCAAAAAATGAGTTCTTAATTAGCTCTAGCAAACCCAACTTGGTCTAATATGATCCCAACCTTGACTCATACTAACCCTTTGTATGGATACTATTTGATATCAACAACCTTACAAGTAACCCACTTGCAAATTAATTCTTCAACTCACCATCAATCTCTAGTACACAAAATATACCTTCTATAAGTAGTCCTTTGACCTAGATCCTACCTAGATCTAGTTTATTGAATACATCCAACATTCCTCCAAGTAAAGCCTTAGCTCTCATAGGGTCATCTAACTTAAATTAAAACTTTTCTTAGAATATTGAAGAAATGACTAGGCAAATGGAGTCACAAGTGTCCCAAGGAAATCCCCAAGTATTAACATTACCTCTAGATAGTCATGCACAACAAAATATGTAAGGTCCACCTACTCAAACCTACAAACTCTCATAGATAGGGCTAAACCATCCCCCTCTAAATGTAATGTTCAACCACCTCCTAACTAGGAGTGGGATTAACAAAATCATCCACCTTAATATCCTCTACCTTACTATCCTCCATACCCTTTGTACTCACCTCATGGCTATGAAATGTACCCCCTTCTCAATGATAATATGGTCAACCTCCTCAATAGATAATCTAGGAGTACCTCCTAGGCCATAAAATCAACTCTCATATTGGACCTATCAAGCACTACTAAATATAGTAGTATATTGTCCTATTCCCTAAGCAATTATGAAAGCACTACCCACCTTTGATGGGAATGGAAATAAAAAGGTACTAGATAGCCTTAGCAATTTTTTTATGCTTAAATCAATTCACCATATTCAAGAGGGAGATATAATGACATGCTTACTAATTTACTCCCTCTAATATAAAGCTAATTTGTGTTATAAGGGCTTATCAAATAATTTGGTTACTAGTCAGGCATCAATAGTAGAACCATTTACTATCTTTTCCTACACTATAATTTTGTGAGAACAATTTGGAGTAGATTGTGGAATGACTTGAGAATTCAATGGGTAATTCCTGCCTCCTTGAAAGACCTCCTAATCCAATGGGAAAGGAATTCAAGTAGGAAGATACTAAATGAATTTTGGATCTTCATCCCTCCACATCTGATTTGGGCTATGTGGAAGGAGAGGAATCTCAAAATTTTCCAAAATCGAAGCAAAACTAAAGCAAATGTGTATCAACTAGTGAAGGCCTATGTAAGTGAGAATTATTCAGTTTGTCGACCCCTAGGCATAGGAAAGGAGAAATAAATGATAAAAGTACTACAATTACTTTCCCATGATGAGGTGGAAGGTGATGATGAGTTGGACATGGCTTAATGGGGGTGTTGGATGTGACTCCCAAGATAACATGATGTATAATGATGATGAATTAAGATGTAATAATGATGTGGTACAAGAATGGTTGAAAGGACATTCAAACAAGATCGATTGGTATGTTGTGAATGATGTAAGACTTTTTTTTAAGAAGTAGAAGAGGTAAATTAGTAATGCTTCAGTTTTGTTGGGGATATGTTTTAGTTTTTTTATGAAGTCTGAAATATTTTTGTACACAGGTTTTGGAGACTGTAACAACCCAAAAACCTAATTAATTTAAGGGATATCACTATTTACTGTTATGTTTTTATTTTATTTTATTTTATTTTTATTTAATTAACAACATCAAACACCATCACATACTAACAATCACAAATTTTATCTAATTTAGAACAAACAAAGAACAATATAACAATAAATAGAGGCTAGAAAAATTATTGTTGCCAATATTATCACTTTAAGTGGTGATTGTTCTTGGTGAAGTGGGGTTGTAGGGGTATACATACTCAGATTGGGCAAATAGTGTAGTAGACAGGAAAAGCGCCTCAGGATGTTGCTTTAGCTTGGGATCAGATATGATATCTTGGTTCAGTAGGAAGTAGACTTCTTTGGCACTTAGTTCAAAAAAGGTCGAATACATGGTTGCCAATATTGCTAGTTGTGAGACCATATGGCTTCACAAGTTTCTTACAGTATTTATTGATCAGGAGTTGGATCCCATGATGGTATACTATGATAATCAGAGTTGTATCAAACTCTTTGAGAATCTAGTATTTCATGACAAGTCCAAACACATAGACATAAAATATCACTTCATACAAGATAGGATTCAGAAGGGAACCGTAAAGCTCCAGTATATTCCCATATATCAGCAGGTAGCTGATATTCTAACTAAGCCCTTAGTGAAAGGGAAGTTTGAAGCATTCAAAGGTAAATTTGGACTGGTTAATAATTACTTCCTCGCTGAGAGGGAGTGTTGAGAAATGTAGCTCGGACGAGAAATTCTTGCATAGGCTTTAGTATAAATGTTCTAGAAGTGGTTCGAGATATTTTGAATTCTATTTTGAAATTCACTTAAGTTATTTTTTATTTTTCAGTTCACTTAAGTGATTCTATTTTTTAATTCACTTAAGTTATTTTCTATTTTTAAGTTCACTTAAGTGATTCTATTTTGTAATTCACTTAAGTGATTCTATTTTGAAATTCACTTAAGTGATTTTCTATTTTTAACCATACATCTCAAGATGATATGAGATCTAATATTAGGGTTAGAGAGATTAGGGTTACCTTTTTCAAGGATAAAATGAGAAGGTCGAGAGTGTTTTATACACAAAAAGAAGAAAAGGATAACAAATTGTTGAAAGAAAAACTGCAAGCTCAGGAGGAGGAGAACAGTGTGGGCTTCACCAAAAGTGATGCAGATCCTAATCTATATTACATATTTTTTGGGACTGATCTACTCATTTTTGTGTTATATATAAATTAATTTTTTCTTACATGTGCAGAGAAGCTCATTGTAGGGTGCAAATTAGATATGGTAGTTGAGTTTGAGATGAATTACATTGGCATGATGCATTACTTCTTGGATTTGGAGGTTTGGAAAATACCAAGGGATATATTTTTTGGGTAGGGTAAGTATGCAATTGAGATCCTAAAGAGGTTTCGAATAGAGGACTAAAAACCTATGACCACACCCATGATCGCTAATCTGAATAAGGTGACAACTTTAAATTCAGAATTGGTGGACCATATGTTGTACAGGCAGCTGATAGGATCCTTGATGTATTTGGTCAACTCTAGATCAAATATATTTTTTGTAGTGAACACCTTGAGTTAGTTCATGGTGGATCCAAGGCAATAGCATTGGGTGGTATTAAAACATGTGCTCAGATACTTAAGGGGCACAATGGAGTATGGTTTGAGATATCTTGGATATGGTGAAGTGAGGTTGTAGGGGTATACAAACTTAGATTGGGTAAGAAGTATAGTAGATAGGAAAATCACCTCAAGGTGCTGCTTTAGCTTGGGATCAAGCATGATATATTTTATTTTATTTTATTTTTATTTAATTAACAACATAAAACACCATCACATACTAACAACCACAAATTTTATCTAATTTAGAACAAACAAAGAACAATATCTACTAAACATCTATTCAAATCAAACATAAGAATCAACCAGCAAAAGATACATTAAAAGTAATACAAAAGAGAGAATCAATACCCATAACACATTATATATCCTAGGGAAAACCCTTTTGGGAAAACCCAACCTCAAATGTTTCTTTTATTGCATAAGTTTGGTCTTCACAAGTACAAGGATCCCATAATCCCTTTCTCCCAAACATATGCCAATACAATGCATAGGAACTCATACTAGTTCCCATGTCTTTACCATGAATTGCTCTTTTAATCCACATAACAAACTCTACATCTATTTCTCTAAGGGTAGCTCCTTCCTCTCATTCTATTAGAGGAGTAGTACATCTTTAAGGGCCTATTGTATTCATAACAACGGTACCCACTTATACAATAGAATCTTTCCATCTATCAAATCAACTAAAGTCTCATACCTTTAAATAATCCAATAATCTAACTTCATTTATCAAACTAACTAAAGTTCAATATATTTAGTTAAGTCAATAATCCAATTACATTTATCAAACTAACTAAAGTCTCATACTTTTAGTTAATCTAATAATCCAATTTCATTTATCAAACTAACTAAAGTTCTATACCTTTAGTTAATCTAATAATCCAATTCCAATTATACATAGACTACATTCCCTTAGTTGGACATAGTCTATTTTCATCTCAATATAAACTATACTAGCATACTTATCATAATCCATAACTTTCCCTTTCATTACAAACCATACTAGCATACTTAACATAATCCATAACTTTGCAATAAAACTATGTTATCCTACCTTATTTGGTTTGTACATTGACAAGTTAGAAGAATGGATAAACAAATTTGGGGGAGAGGGTGTGCACTTAGCCAAATATGTGGTAAAACTCCTCATGTATGCAAACGATGTAATTCTTGTGGCCAAAATAGCCAAAGATCTAGGAGATCACCTTCGAGCTCTAGAACTCTTTTGTAAGGAATTTGGGATGCAGGTAAACACAAGAAAAATAAAAATAATGATTTTTTCATCAAAAAAGAAGAAGCAACGACTCAAATTTTAGTTTGCAGGAGAACCACTTGAGGTAGTAGTAGAATACAAATACCTAGGCATAGACTTTCATGACAAACACAATTGAAATACATGTAGGATGAAAAGAACTCAAAGTGGTTGGAGAGCACTGTATGCACTTCAAAATAGGTGTAGGAATGTCGAGCTGTGGGACTGGAAGACCACTAGGGTTTTATTTGGCCTACTTGTTACACCGGTTTTGTTGTATGGTTGCAAGGTGTGGGCTAGTGGTACAACAAAGGCAAAATGGAGGCAAATATAAAGGATTCAAAAATATCTAATCACAAATTTTCTCAAAATTATGGCCACAACCCCTTATGAAATTATTCTAGCTGAAACTAAAATGTTTCCTTTAGAAGCAATTGTTATGACCAAGCTGTTATGTTACTTGAAAATAACATAAAACATGAAAAACGACAGATGGCCAAGGGCAGTTAAGGATGAAGAGTTGCATAGGCAGAATAACACATGGATGAAACAAAATCGGAAATGGATGAAACATTGGGAAATCAACATAAATGAATGCCCAAATTTTAACAAAGACATCAAAATCTATGTGAATGAAAAGTTTAGAAGTGGAATGTGGAAAAATACAAACAGGAAAAAACAATATTATATTGCAAAGTTTAACCCAACATATGATCACAAGGAAAAAGCATATATAGGCGCTGAAATCAAGTGGAAGGAAAAAATCCTCATTGCTCATATAAGGACTAGCTCTCATAGGCTTAGATGTGAAACAGGGATATGGACAACACACAAAGAACAATGGGAAGAAATGATATGTACTTTATACATCACAAGGACAGTAGAGACAGAGGAACACTTCATCTATAAGTGCCTAAGTTTTTTAGACATCCATGGCAAATACAAATAAACACTTGGAAATGAGTCTATGACAGAGTTATTTGAAGACAGTAAAATAAAAAAATTTGGGGAATTGCTAACCCAAATCAGTAAGAGACAGAACAACCTTCTCAAAGATATTAAATATCATATGATATGATTTGAGCAGTTGTACTTCCATATTTGAGGTCCCATAGACCATATTTGGGTCTCGTAGACGTAATTAAAATCTTTCATTTCATTCTAACATAAACTATATTTCCTTCAATATAAACTATGTTAAACCATCTTATAACATAATCTATAATATAAATTATGTTAAACCATATTATAACATAATCTACATTTCTTCAATATAAACTATATTAAACCATCTTATAATAAATCTATATTTCCTTCAATATAAACGATATTATAATATTCTCATCTCCATACAAACTATACTAGCATACTTAGCATAGTCCATAACTTTCCATCTCATTACAAACCATACTAACATACTTAGCATAATCCATAACTTTGCAATAAAACTATGTTAATTACATTCTCACATAAACTATCTTTCCTTCAATATAAACTATGTTAAACCATATTATAACATAATCTATAATATAAACTATGTTAAACCATCTTATAACATAATCTATATTTCTTCAATATAAACTATGTTAAACCATCTTATAATAAATCTACCTTTCCTTCAATATAAACAATGTTAAACTATCTTATAACATAATCTACATTTTTTTAATATAAACTATGTTAAACCATCTCATAACATAATCTATATTTTTCTTCAATGTAAACTATGCTAAACCATCTTATAACATAATCTACATTTCTTTAATATAAACTATGTTAAACCATCTCATAACATAATCTATCTTTTCCTTCAATATAAACTATGTTAAACCATCTTATAACATAATCTATATTTCTTTAATATAAACTATGTTAAACCATATCATAACACAATCTATCTTTTACTTCAATGTAAACTATGTTAAACCATCTCATAACACAATCTATTTTTTCCTTCAATATAAACTATGTTAGACCATCTTATAACATAATCTATATTTCTTTAATATAAACTATGTTAAACCATCTCATAACACAATCTATCTTTTCCTTCAATGTAAACTATGTTAAACCATCTCATAACACAATCTATTTTTTCCTTCAATATAAACTATGTTAGACCATCTTATAACATAATCTATATTTCTTTAATATAAACTATGTTAAACCATCTCATAACACAATCTATCTTTTCCTTCAATGTAAACTATGCTAAACCATATTATAACATAATATACATTTCTTTAATATAAACTATGTTAAATCATCTAGTAACATAATATACCTTTTTCTTCAATATAAACTATGTTAAACCATCTTATAACCTAATCTATATTTCTTTAATATAAACAATGTTAAACCATCCCATAATATAATCTATATTTCATTCAATATAAACTATGCTAAACCATCTTATAACATAATCTACATTTCTTTAATATAAACTATGTTAAACCATCTCATAACATAATATATCTTTTCCTTCAATATAAACTATGTTAAACACCTTTCAACATAATCTACCACTTTGCAATATAAACTATGTTATACACCTTTCAACATAATCTACCACTTTGCAATATAAACTATGTTATATACCTTTCAATATAATCTACCACTTTGCAATATAAACTATGTTATACACCTTTCAACATAATCTATAACCTTGCAATGTAAACTATGTGTTAAACCATTATAACCTAATATTTATATGTTAAACCAGTGTTAACAAAATATATAAAGCTAAACCATTATAGCACAATTTACATGTTAGACCATTATAACATCATAATATAATCTCTATATTATTTCCATATATTAGACCATTATAACATCATAATATAATATATATATTATTTCCATATGTTAGACCATCATAACATCATATTATAGTCTCCGTATTATTTTCATATGTTAGACCTTCATAACATCATATTATAGTCTCCATATCATTTCCATATGCTAAATTATTATAACATCATAATATAATCTCTATATTATTTTCATATGTTAAACCATTAACATCATATTATAGTATCTATATTATTTCTCTATGTTAAACCATTATAACATCATATTATAATTTCTATAATATTTCTCTATGTTAAACCGTTAACATCATATTATAGTCTCCATAATATTTCTTTATGTTAAACCATTAACAACATAATATAGTCTCCATATTATTTCTCTATGTTAAATTGTTAACATCATATTATAGTTTCTATAATATTTCTTTATGTTAAACAATTTACAACATAATATAGTCTCCATATTATTTCTCTATGTTAAACCATTAACACCATACTATAGTTTCTATAATATTTCTCTATGTTAAACGGTTAACATCATATTATAGTTTCTATAATATTTCTTTATGTTAAATCATTAACAACATAATAGTCTTCATATTATCTATGTTAAACTGTTAACATCTTATTATAGTTACGCCTACATCTTATTATAGTTACCCCAATAAGCCTCCTACAATGGCAACCACGAAGGTCAATCACGCCATAAACAATATTAATATTTTATTAAAAAAGTCGACATTAAGAAAATTATCCGTCGACATTAAGGGACATTAAGGGTTATCGTGGATTTAAAATATTTAAAAAATATTTAAACTATTTAAACTAAAATGGCTAATACTAGCTTAAATATATAAAATATATATATCTATAAACGCCGAGAGTTATCAATCTCAAGGCGCCTATCTCATTTCTTGGGAAATGTACATATTTTATATATTTTCTATAATAGTTAAACCATTATAACCTAATATTTATTTATGACAATATAAATCACTAATGAAACATGCTTTTATTAATTCAACCTATTCACTATTATTTCAAAATTTATAGGATATGCGCTCATGTAAAAGAGTTGGAGAGCAAGTGGGTAGTTAAAACTCTCCAGTTATCGAGAGGCCCAGATTTAAATCTCTCCCCTCACATGTTGCGGATATGTTGTATATAAAAGGTTCTTCATCGAAAAAAAAAAGAAAATTATAGGATAAGTTATAATCTAAAGGGTTTGGCCCAATTCGACCTTCCCTCCCTTGTGCTTTGCTCAAGTGGCGATGTCGCATCCACGACGTTATGCTCAATGCCATATACCAGAGAGACACCTAAATCTAAGGCTAAAACCTTAGGTTTCAATAACAGTTTAATTTTGCAATCATTAAAACCAAGCAATCTTCGACCAACAAGTATGGAGACCTGACGATTCTTGCAACAGAATAGACAAATAATGAGCAACAACGCACCGAGAAGAAACACCTCTTGGGAAGATTTATGATTGGTTTAGCTCTACAACTAGTTCAGGTTGTCTATAGCACCGCATAAAGAAGACTCTCGTAACATGAAGATTTAATTTCTATCACAGGGCGGCTCATAGGGTAATATGCTAGTAAGAGACCATCAGACGAGCTCACTAAGCTAGTTTAGTGATAGGGTGTCTACTTCAGACCTAAAAATCAGTAGAGCACCAACAACGAAAAGAGAGAATTACATGGAGGAATCTCAGCAAGTATCAGTGGTTGGTCTGAGTCGCACAGGACGTCTATAGACATCGTTAACCTAGTTGCAGTTGCTACCCTAAGGAAAAACGTTGAGACCACATCATTCAATTTAATTAAACATACCCCACGGCGGTTGGTTGCATCTACCCGAAGATTACTGACTTCCTTGACGAGGATTTACCTCAACGTAAATTAGCGGTTGTAAGGTTGACTACTCAGATGGTTAAAGACTAATCATACCCACAGGGAAGTACAGTAAAAGGGATCCATTAGATGAACACAAATATGGAGAGAAGGCATTTAAAATAGAGTAATAAACCCTTATCCTATGAGCGTTTGTAGGATTCCAAACCATAATATCAAGTGCTAATCGATTAAAACATAAACCAGCTCATTCATTCATTCAAACATGGTTTATTCATTCCATCGAATGCTAATCTAGTCGATTGCAAAGGAAGCCCCCAACCTAATCTGGTTGCTCTTCTATTCTCCAAATATTCAAATAATTTTCCAGAATGCCCTCTTCCTCCTTCAAGACCATCATTTTCTCTCCTTCTCGTCAAGTTCTCCTCCCTTTCGTTTTGTTATACACCTCCTTTTTATCTATTAAGGCCCAACCGCATTGGGTCTCGAAGTCCCTTAAATTAAGTGCACACCTATCCTCATTGAAGGCCCCTATCCTCTCCAAGGAGGCAAGGTAAAACAATAATAAATTTCAACTTTCAAATAGTTTTTCTTTCGTAAATGCATTCTGCTCCTAATTTAAGGCCTCCATCCCTCTATGTTAGAAGACCCTTACTTCATAAAGGCAAAATAATTCGTCCTTATCAAAAGGTGATGATAAAAAGATATTTCCAAAAGAAATAATGTTTAATCTTCGCTTTCTACTATTTTAAATTCATGAATAGTCAGGTAATATAATATTATAATAAGTTTGAATGAAGCGACTGTGTGAGGGTTTCATCTGGGTTGAGTGCAAGTAGCTCCAAAGGTTGTTTTTCGAGGTCTGATATTTTTGTGGTTTTTGCTTAATATTTTAGCAGAATATGTTGTAGGGGATCCAAGATGGGTTAGAAATGTCTTTCAACAGATCTTCATGCTGCGAACTTGATTGAAAACGGCTTCAAATTTGTTGCACAAAATAAAAGTGAAAATCATACATTTCCTTAGCATCCAGGGCATGGATTAAAGATATCAAGAAATAAGTTTCAAACAACTGATCAAAAAATGACTTAGATCTCAAGCAAATCTAACGCTAAGGTGCACCCACAAAATAAATTCATTGTGGAAACCCCTTTCAAGGGCAAGGATTTCCAAGAATTAGCCCCAAAAATGAATTTTAGGGATGCTCTCCATGGTGGATAGCCTCAGCCTAATGCTAATATTAATCATAGGGCTTCCCGTAAATCTCTAAGAATACCTAAGATTGATCCTAGGAAAACAGAGTCAGGATGTCTTAGGGATGTTGATAGAACTATTGTTAATCTTGATATGGGCGACATTCGAACTGGCATTGAAGATCTAAAAAAAAGAGGACTAATTTATCATTTTTTGGGTTTTTGTCCAAGCCTATTTACTTTCAAAGTTTGGGCTACAAAAAACTGGAAAACTAAAGGTGAGTTACAAATATCTATTTATCCAAATGGTTATTTTCTTGTTTTATTTTCTAATAATGAAGATAGAGAGAAAACATTTCAAGGGGGTCCCTGTTTCTTTGGAAGGGTAGGACTTTTCATGAAGCCCTGGCATACTAAATTTAAAATCAAAGAAGAGATGCCTTCTACAGGTCCCGTGTAGGTTAGACTCTTTGACATCCTAATTGAATTCTGGAATCCGACTGTTTTTTCTTCAATTTGAAACTCTTTAGGAAATTTTGTGATGACTACTGATTGTACTAAAAAAATTGAACATATTATTTAATGCTCAGATTTGTGTTTTAATGGACTTTGACAAACCTCTTCCTAAAAAAAACTCATTACAATCTGGGGAGGACACTTGGGAGCAAGTAGTGGACTATGAGAACATTCCTTTTTGTTGTAGAATTTACCACGAATATGGTCATTTGGCTAGTTTTTGCCCAAATAAAATTCCATATAAAAAAAGAAGAAGATACAAACTCAAATGCCTACAAAGAAGAACACTCAAACAAAACTAGTTATGAATGATCAATCAAAGTTATCTACTAATATGTTTGAAATTCTTTCCACAAATGATGTCCCAAGTGAGGAAAAGAAAATAATAGAAACAAAAATCTCATAAATACAATTTAAATATGAAGGGAAGAACTGAGAGATAAACCAACAAATTAAAGGTTTTTAACATAAAGAGGGAGAAAATATACACAAGAAAAACAATCTTTTAAATGTCAAAACTTCAAATAATACAGGTCCCAAGATAGACTCTATTGAACCTTCTGGTAAAACTTTGGCTTTGTACATGTATTCTTTAAGGTTAGAAGCCATACCAGATTCAATTGGAGTAAGTCAAGAAATAAGGAAAAAAAATTGAATATGGATTCTAATCAAAAGGCAAGTTTCAAGACCAATCAACATCATATGGTAAAATAAGGTGAAAATCTTGTAGAGAAAGGTAAAATTAATGCCCTTTCCAACTTTTTTAGCCTTGGTATTAATTAATATCATCACTTGGAATATTAGAGGACTCAAAGGGAGTCTTTAAAAACAAAATGAAATTAGAAGAATAATTTAGATATATCATTCGCATCTTGTTTTCCTCCAAGAAACAAAGATGTCAATAGAGGAAATGGAATCAATTGCTAGTAAAATTTGACCAGCTGGAAAAGTGGTTTCCCTCAGTTCCCAGGGGACTTATGGTGGCATTGCTTGCCTTTGGGACCTAAAAGAGGTAGTTATTCACCATATTGTTGGCAGTTGGGGTCTTTTGGCTATAACTATTCAAAGTAGACATTCCAACCAAATTATGCTCCTCATTACTATTTATGTTCCAACTACTTTGGAGAAAAAAAGAAGATAGTGGAAGCATAAAACTTATATTCTCTCATTTTCTAAAGCTTGGATCTTGATCGGAGGATATTTCAATACAATCCTCTCTTTTGATGATAAAATGGGGGAAAATAGAAATTTGGACAAGAGCACTGATCTCATGAGCGAATATATTGCAAACCTCCATCTTGTTGACATCCAGCTAGATAATAGCCTTATGGCTTGGTCCAACAGAAGGCAAGGCTTAGCTTGTATAATGGAGAGATTGGATAGGTTCCTGGCAATTTCTTAATCCATGGTCACATTTCTAAAGTGAAGACTCTTAACAATGCTAGTTTGGAACATTGACTAATCATGGTGGAAATGTCAAAAACCAATGTTTCTCTCCTTTTAAATTTTAGTTAATGTGTCTTAGAGACGGTTTCATTAGACATCGAGTGCAAAAATGGTGGAAGGTAAACTTAGGTATGGCACTAAGATGTTCTATTTTACCAAAATATTGCAATACATTAAATCCAAAATCAAGAATTGGAACTAAAAGGAGTTTGGGGATGTTCATAAAAAAAATATGAATTTATTGCTCAGCTTAAAAAATTAAATAAGAAAATCTGTTTAGATGGCCTCACAAAGAGTAGAAGTACAGATGAAATTAGACTCACAGCTCAGTTAGAGGAATGGGAAAAAGAGAACAACTCTTATGGAAGCAAAAATCTAGAATTCAATGGCGAAGGAGATCGAAACACAAATTTCTTCCACAAATATCTTCTAGCTCGAAGATCTTACAACTTTATTTCTTCCCTGAAATCATATTCTAGAGATGTTGTCTACACTTGGATGACATGAACTCTATTATTGTCAATTACTTTTCCAATATTTTTGCTGCTACTCTTGATTCGGCTTCTCAATAGAATGTTCTTCAAGCAATCCCTTCTCTTATCACTTCTAAGAAGAACTCTATTTTGACTGCTTCTGTTGCTAGCAATGAGCTTCAACAAGTAGTTTTTAAAATGTAAAAATGGAAAACCCCAGGTCCTGATGGTTTTCCCATTGAGTTCTATCAAGAGTTCCAGGATATCCTTCATGCTGATTTATTAGAGGTGGTGGAAGAAGCCAGGAAATCCAAAGAAATTTTGAAGGTTATCAATAAAACTTATATTACTCTTGTTCCAAAATCTCAAGAGGCTAAACATATCTCAAATTTTAGACCTATCACTTTATGTAATGTTTTTCTCAAAATCATTACTAAGATCATGGTAGAAAGGTTGAAGCCTCTTTTGCATAAGATTATTTTCCATGAACAAGGGGATTATGTGGAAGGGCGCTAAATAGTGGATGAGATAGTTATTGCTCAAGAAGCCTTTCATTCCATGTAAATGAAAAAATCTCCTTCTATGTTCATTCGGTTAGACTTATCCAAAGCTTATGACAGAGTGGATTGGTACTTATCAAAGTTTTGAGGCAATTTGGCTTCTCTCAGGATTGGATGGACTAGATTATGGGATATATCTCTTTAGTTTCCTACTTAGTTATTATCAATGGCATGTCTTCTCAACTGTTCCTAGCTTCTAGAGGTATTAGGAAAGGTGACCCCCTCTCCCCTTATTTATTCATCATTCTTACTTAATGCTTGGGTAGGACTATAACCAAAAAGAGAGAAAACAAAACTCTTGAGGGAGTTACCATTGCTCATGGATCTAAACCTATCTCTCATCTTCAATTTTTTTATGACTCTACTCTATTAGGTAAAGCTACAATTAAGGAAGCTTCTAAAATTAAGCAAATCATTAGCTGCTTTTATAAGGCTACCGAACAATTGATCAATGAAGACAAATCTAAAGTCATTTTCTTTCACTACTCTACCAGAAAGGAATCCATGGTCTTGGATAAATTAAGATATAAGAAGACCTCCCTTTCGATCACTTATTTAGGAATTCCTATCAATATTCAAAGATAGAAAAAAATATTGGAATTGGTTGTTGGACAGAGTTAAGAATAAAATTGGAAAGTGGACCAATAGGTGGTTTTCTTTTGGGGGTAGAATCACCATAGTAAAATCAGTCCTTCAAGATATTCTTATTTATGTTTCTATAGTGTTGAATATCCCAAAGGCTATTCTTCAAGAACTGGATCAAATCAGTCATCGGTTCCTCTAGAGTGGTACTAAGGAGAAAAGAAAATGGGCCTTGGTGAAATGGGACACTTTATGTCTTCCTAAGAATGAAGGGGGGTTAGGATTTCGGTCTTCTACAAATAACAACAAAGATTTAGCTGGTAAATTGTATTGGAGGATTTTGCATAACCCCAATGCTCTTTGGGCCAAAAATCTCCATGCTAAATATGTTGAGAACAAAAGACCTTAAGACCTTGTTCGCTATCAATTACCTACCAAAGGTTCTCCCATTTTAGTAGTTTTTAAGATTGGTGAGGATTTGATAAAGAAAAAATTATTTTGGATCATTCAAAATGGTCAATAGAAATTTTTTTGGATAAATTCTTGGGATGGTCACAAACATTTGATAACCCAGTTTCCCGATTGGAGGCCTTGGATGGAGGAGCTTCACCAAGCTAACTGGATAAAGGTGGCTAATTACTATTGGTACGATACTGGTAATTCAAAGGTTGGTAGATATTGGATCCCTATTGAGGACTGACCTATTCAAATACCAAAAAGGAAAAGACAAGACATCCAATGCATCCTTCATATGAAATATCTTTCTTGGTCCCATGATAAATATTGGTTTAGATGGAACAACACTACTAAGGGTGAGTATTCAGTGGTTCAAGGTTATTTGGCCTTATGTCATAATAATCCCAACCAATCTTATGACATATTTTCTCAGTTGTGGGATCAAAAGCTTTGGCTTAAGTTGAGGTTCTTTACTTGGATTTTATTGCATCGCAGAGTGCTAACTGGTGAGAAACTTATGAAGCATGGTTTTCATGGCCCTTTTAGATGTGAAATGTGTGGAGAGAATGTGGAAACTCTCAGCCATATTTTTATTGAGTGTACTTTAGCATCTGAGCTATGGAGGAGAATGGACACTTTACTTGGCTTACAATGGTCCAATTTTTTACTTTTGAACAGTTTTGGAGGGATTGGCCTAAATAAGAGGGTGTTGATCATTTTACTAGGGAGTTAGTTTGGATGGGTTCTGTTGGTCACGAATCTGCCACAGGAAAGGATTTTCTATGTCTATGCGCCCTAGACCCGGCCAACATTGAAAGGCTAGGAGAAAGAAATGTCTCCCAGACCAATCTCCAGAGAGGGCTGGTTCCCTTACTATATCTAAGCTTGATGAAGACTAGAGTTACTGGAAAGGAATTATAAATGTGCAGAAAGAAACGGGAAATACACGGAAAGAGATGGGAAATATAGCCACAGGCCAAATTTGTATGATCGAGGAAAGAAACTCAGCAAGAATTTAACCTCAAGCGCATAAACAACATATAATAATAGAATACAACATAATCCACTTACGACCTTGCGCGAGACAACCTTCAGGATTGCATTCCAAAACTCACTTCCTCATTTGCAATATTCAAACTCAGATGCAGAATTGAAATCTAACGATAGATTAGAAAGACGAGCATAACTGAGAAATACATGAAATAGAAGGAAATCACACAGAAAGACGCTTGCAAAATCAGAGGCCAAATATCTTTCATTCATGCAAAGAACTTGAAAATTTTTCATGCAACCTGTCTCTCTCTCCCGATCCCTCTTTCTGAGATCTACATTGATTTATATAGAAGTCTTGCTTCTTTACAGCATTTAAAATTTGCAACAAAAATAAGGAAATGATCCCCTTAAACCAGCCTCGGAGAAACCAGAAATTAACTGAAATAAGGAACCGGTCGTCTTCATTAAATGGTCGTTCTCGAAACATGCTTGAACCGTTAGAAAATCATGAACAGAAGCTTTGAATAATGAGCGTCTTCAATTCTGGTGGCTTGGACACGTTCTTCTACCTTGCTTGCATTGGAAAGCAACAAAACATTTAATTCTGGAGTGCTTTTAATTCTTGAAAATCGTAATGCTTCATCGGGCCGTTTGAACTCGCTTTTGGCGCGAAACTGTAATAGGTCACGAAAACGCGACGTATTTTTGCTCCGTACACTTTATCACTTTGGGACCGCGAAAACCAACCATGTCGCAAAATCATGACGTATTCGGCTCCTTTGTCTCCTTCGCCACCTTAGCTCGCGAAAACGCGACGCGTCGCGAAATCGTGACGTTCCGTACTATTCTGCTCTTTCTCCGCTCTATTTTCGTGAAACTATGACCTGTCATGAAATCGTGACGTTCTTTCCCAATTTTGTCTCTTCGCTGCTTCGAACCGCGAAAACGCGACAAGGCACGATTTCGCTACACTTTTCTCTCTTTTGGCTTTGTCTTCCTTATACGTCGTGAAAATGCAACACTCTTCACCATGTCATGAAAACTTCACCATGTCGCGAAATCGCGACAAGTTCTATCTCCTTGGACTTTACTGCTTTTCGACCGCAAAAATTTGTCATGTCATGAAATCATGACATTCCGTACAATCTGGCTGCCTCCTTGCTTCCTCCTCGCGAAAACGTGACATGTCGCGAAATCGCGACGATTCTCTGCACTTGGTCCTTCCGCCCCAATATGTCATGAAATCGTGACGTTTCATTGTTGCTGGACTTCACCTCCACAAATGTCACGAAATCATGACGCCTTTCATGCCTTATGATTTTGTTTCAACTTTGCCGCGACCATGCAACACGTCACGATTTCGCGACGTCTTCCGCATTTTGTGTCTTGTTCATTATTCTGTCATGAAATCGCTACGAGATTCATTGTCATCACCCTTTGCTTAGTTATGTCATGATTTCATGACCTTTTCTCTTACTCTGCTCCATGGCCATTGTAAGTCATGAAAACGCGACATGTCACGATTTCGCGACAATTTTACTACGCTGTCTCCGTTGACCATTTTGACCGCGATAACGTGACACGTCGCGAAATCATGACAACTTTGCGTTTGACTTCTCTCTCCTCAATAGACCCGCGATAACGCGACATGTCACGATATCACGACGGTTTTGAAACTGTGCCTTCCATGCTACTTTTTGTCGCGATATCACGACAGTCTTCGGACTTAGCTTTTTTTTGCATCAAAACCTGTAAAGGAGTGAGAACTTCAACATCTTATGCATGAATAATCAACAATCAAAATAATGTGGCAAAAATGCCAACATTCTTGGCGGCTCACGGGGTATACAGTTCTACTGTATGCATGAATCCCAGGCCTGAATCCATTGGGCAACAGAGTCAAAAAAACTGAGAACAACAAGCTGGCTGATGGGGTACATCTCGACGGACTGCTGCAACAACTCTTGCTGACTCACTGAAAACTCAAGTAAATCTGTATTTGGCTTAGCTTACCAGGTGCTGTAAAAGAATCTCCAGGAAAGCACCAGGGGTTGCAAAATGGAAATGAATGAAATAAGTGGAGTGAGGACTATGGAATGGAAATAGTAAATGATGGAATGGTGGAGTGGAGGGAATGATGCAGGAGATACAGTAACAGAGTGCTTCTGTGCTACCAGCTGCTATGAAATGGAAATGGAAGTGAATGGAATGGAAGGTGGGAATGGAAGGAGTGAAGTGGTAGATAGAACTAGATAAATGCTAAAACAACAATGAATTTAGAAGAAAAGGAAAAGAAGAAACGGGAATAGCAAGAAGGGAAAAAGAAACAACAGTAGTGGCTTGATTACTTGCAGAAGAAAAAGGAGTAGGAGAAGAAGGGAATGAAGAGGGGAAAGGAAGAAATAAAGAGGAAGCCACTAACTACTGGGAAGGAAGAAGAAAAAAGAAAGAAATACGTACCTGCGGGCTCGCATGCAAAAAGAGCCGAAGTTGACAGAGGAAAACAATACTTTTTTTTTCTCTTTTTCTTTTTCTTTTTTTTTTTTTTTATTTAAAGCAAAATAACTGTACAAGGTAATACTGGACTCGCACTTCATGGAGTGTAGGCTTTCAGATGAAAGTCGTTCACCGAAATAGGAAGTGGGCTGCCATCCAAATCTTCCAGATGAAACGAATTTGTTGCACCAGCACTGACAATGCGGAACGGACCCTCCCACAGAGCATCAAACTTCTTGTGCATTCCTGGCTTGGCTTTCCTTTCATTCCATTTCAGGACCAAATCACCCACCTTAAGCGGACGATCAACGGAATTTTTATGGAACCACTTTGAAATAACCTGTGTATGCTTAGCAAACTCCTCATAGGCCAAAGAACGTTGCTCTTCCAACTGTAACAACTGAGCCAACCGCATATCCATGGAATCTACATCTGCTTCATCATCCTGAAATCCCTGCAACTGCTGCAATATTGGCAATTCTAGATGAACAGGAAACCTTGCCTCTTTTCCATATACCAGGGCATATGGTGAAGTCTTGATAGACTTCTTGATTGAAATCCTATCTGCCCATAAAGCTTGATTCAACAGAAGGTGCCATGATCTCTTGTTATCCCCCAAAGATCTCTTTAAAATCCGTAGCAAATTCTTGTTTGTGGACTCCGCCAAGCCATTTCCCTGAGGGTAATAGTTAGAGGATGTCTTCAGAAAAACACCATACTTATTTGCAAATTCAGCTAGCTCAGCTCCAATAAATGGAGTTCCGTTATCTGTAATAATAGCATCAGGAATGCCAAAACGTGTGATCAGCCCTTCAATGAAAGAAATCACCACCGCTTGATTTGCAACCCTGGTTGGAATAGCTTCAGACCATCTCGTAAAATAATCTATAGCGGTCAAGATATACTTGTGTCCAGCTGAAGAATTCGGATCAATAATCCCGATAAAGTCCAATCCCCACTGCTGAAAAGGTGCTTCAACCTGAATTGGATGCAAGGGCAATGATGCATTTCTAACCCTTCCTGTATACCTCTGACATTTGTCACATGCTTGGGCAATCCTGAAAGCATCTGTGAACAAGGTTGGCCAATAGTAACCAGCCCGAATAATTTTTAAAGCCATTGGTCTACCCGCATAGTGTCCTCCCTGATATGCCAGAATGAAACTCCTCCAGGAGCCTTGCCTTCTCTGATTCCTTGACACACCTTAAAAGAACGCCATCAATGTTCTTGAAAAACAATCCTTCGGGCAACAACACATACCTGAGAGCTTGCAGACGAAACCTTCTCCGTTGTGAGGCATTTAACTGTGAAGGGCATTTACCAGTTGTGAAATAGTTAATAAGGTCATCTGCCCAATCTTGTTCTTGAACTAAGAGGTTCATCAGATTGTTATCTCTAGCAAGATCATCTGCTTGATAATCAACTATTCCAGATGCTGCAGTCTTTGCTAAATGTTGGCATAAGGCCTTACCCCGCACTAGCTTGGTCGGATGAATCTCAACATCAAATTCTTGAATTTTGGTGACCCAACCAGCACGTTTATCACCCATCTCACCCTGAATGATGAAATTCCTCACATCGGGATGTATAACATAAACGACTGTCCTACTCTGAGATATGAAGTGCTTGAATTTTTTAAGAGACTTCATGACAACATACACCTATTTTTCAATGAAATTATATCTTGCCTCATGAGGTAAGATAACCTGACTAAGGAAAGCAATGGGCCTTTCATTCCCATCGTCTCCTTTCTGTGTGAGTACTACGGCATAGCTTTCATCTTCCCCCACTGCATACAGAATGAAATCTTTTGAATAATCTGGATTAATCAATACAGGAGCCTGCACTATTCTGTCCTTAATTTCTTGGAATGCCTCCTTCCTCTGAGTTGTCCATTTAAATTCTGCATCCTTCTTCAACAACTCAGTCATGGGCTTGACAACCTGGGCAAAATCAAAAATGAATTTCCTGATGAAATTAATCTGCCCAAAGAAAGACTGCAGCTCTTTCTTATTGGCAAGGAGCGATAGTTTCTTCAATGCTTCGACTCGAGATGGATCAATTGCCAAACCATCTTCTGAAATGACATGCCCCAAGAGTTTACCTTCCTTCACTGCAAAAACTGACTTCTTTGGATTAATAGAAATACCAAACTCTCTACATTTTCCAAAGATTTGCCTCAGATGAGAACAGTGATCTTCCCGTTTATGTGAAAAGACAGTCATATCATCAAGATAAATAACAATAATCTTGTTCAAAAGCTCCTCAAATGCAATGTCCATGGCTCTCTGGAATGTGGCCCCAACATTTGATAATCCGAAAGGCATTCGCTGATAAGCAAAAGTGCCCCACTTAGTTGTAAATGTTGTCTTGTACTGGTCCTCATCCCTAACCCAAATCTGGTTATATCCAGAGAAACCGTCCAGCAGTGAAAAACGTTGAGCCCCAGCAACAACATGCAATATCTGATCAATGCGAGGCAAGGGATAGTGATCTTTCAGAGATGCACGGTTCAGATTTTGAAAATCTACACACAATCGTATGTCTCCATTTTTCTTTCGAACCGAAACCAGATTAGCAACCCAAGTCGAGTGCTTAACCGGGTATATAATCTTGGCCTGTAGCATTTTCACAAGTTCGGCTCTCATGAGAGTCTCAATATTTGGATTCACTGGTCGTTGCTTTTGCTTGAAGGGTCTGACTCCTTCTTCCAACTCAATAGTATGCTGAACAATCTGTTTATCATATCCCTTCAGATCCTCATAACTCCAGGCCACAATATCAGAAAATTCTTGACACAGTTGCCTGATTTCTTGCGGTTCATCGAGAGTAGAATCAGTCCCAATCTTAATGACCTTATTGGGTTCTAATTGCAGCTCCATATACTCTTTCTTGTCGATCTCAATCCGATGTTTCTTGGACCGATCATGCTGATCAAACAAACTTTCTAGAGTGATAAGACCTTTCGAAATATGATTATTCCGCAACTAAATTAGACCTTCGGTTTCTTCGTGCTCCAAGGTTCTTCCTTTGATGGTGGCAGCTTCTTGAATCAAAAAGTTAACAATTTGCTCATCACTCTCGAAGACTTGCCAGAAAGTATCTTTATCTGGGACACTAGGCCTGTACACCATCCTTACTGTCTTTGGTTTCTTCACTACCTGCTCAATGGGAGAAAAATTTGCTCCAAGAGATGCTAGAAGATCTGCATGCTTATTCAGCTCTCGAGAAATGGCTTGAATATTCAGAGTCGTGAAAGACTCAAACAGGTCCCAAACTTGGTTGCGGTATGCTTTGAGATAATCTTGCTTGGAAATACACCTGTTTGTTACTTGGTTTACAATCAGCTCAGAATCACCAAAAATCTGCAACTGTTCGATTCCCAACTTTCTTGCCTTTTTCAAGCCTAGGCATAATGCTTCGTACTCGACAGCATTGTTAGTACAATTCCAAGTGAGACGGTATGAATATGTTCTTTGTAAACCAGAGGGAGAAATCAGAACAATACCTGCTCCTGCACCATTTTTGCATCTTGCCCCATCAAAATATAACTTCCATAGTTGATCCGTGACAGAGCTCTGATCATCTTGGTTAAGGGGTACCTGCCTTGTGCCATCCTCGGGTTTTGTGATAGAATAACAACCGATTTCGGTCTCCAGCATAGCATTGAAATCAAGCATGGAAAACCCGTCTTCCAACTGAAGCTCATCTAAAACCTCATTCATCAAATCAGAACCCTCTAACTCTTCGGTTAGCATGTTGACAGACTGCATGGTCTTTCCTGCTTCATCCAACCTTTCAATATGAAAAGAGGAAGGTTTTTCATTATGAATCCGGAGTCTCTTTCCTTTGAAAGGGATCTCCAAGTGGGAATAATCCAATGCAAGGTAACCTCCCAACTTTGCAGTAAACTCTCTGGATAAGCACATACTGAAATACGGTTCTAGATCGACCACAACTATCTCCTGAATGACTGTAATCTGAGGCATAGTGTGTAAAACAATCGGGACATCCTTGATTACACCCACCATTTTCATAGGAGTACCATCTAACTGCAAGACTCCAGGGCTACTTCGTGTATATTCCATACCCATAACTTCGCAACTGCCTTTGGCATGACAGTTGTAGCGGCTCCAGAGTCAATCATGCGGTTATGCACGATCCAACCCTCTATTTGCAAGTGATAGATAAAACGGGGGTGGTCTATTTTTACCAGTGATAGAAGTGGTTAAAGCTTGAGCATAAATTGTCTGGGTAGGACCCTTCTCACTATCCTTCACAGATTTTAAAGATTCTTGCAATAAATCTACCTGCCCAAGCAATTGCAATGCATCATAAAGACTAACCTTAGCTGGGGTCTTCTTCAGTTCTTCGACAATGTTGTATGCAACCGTAGCAGATTCCTTCTTTTCAATGGGGTGATCATATCTACTCCGATACTGCTGAGTGGCTTCTACTCTCAGCCTCTTCGTCAATGAAGGGTACTTCAACTTTTCTCTAGCTTGCTCCTCTGCTTCTGATCTTGCCTATGCAGTTGCGGCCTTTTCTTGTACTCTGTGTAGAACAGGATCTTTCGATAAAATAGGCGCATCTAGCTTTGATGCTTGCACAAGAGTCTTCACTGGTTTCTTCAAATCAGCTGGCACTTTTAATGGCTCTAGCTCAGCAGGATCTACTGTAACAGGCTTCTTTCCAGTCCTTGTGAGAACCGAAACTTGCTCTTTCGATGGAACCATTAAGCTATGGCCTGCCTCAGAGATCATATTAACTTGCCCTCCCGAAGAACTAGCAGCCAATGTCTGCACATAATTCAAATGAACCATGCAAGTGTCTTCTCCATGTGGATCATTGCATGTCGAACACCAATATGTTCTTTCCGTAGGGACTACATCTTCATTTGCCAAAACAGTCAAGTTTTTCTCGGGTGCTTTGCTTGTTGAAGCAGCTTGTTCTCTAGTAATCGATGGGGGTTGAAATCTCCTAGGCTGGAAATCTCGCTCAGCTTGCTTCCTTTCAATAAGCGTGATCTTATTACCCATTGCTCTTATTGCAGAATTGGCAGATTTTACCTCTTGCAAGAGTGTCGTATAAGGATCGGGATTTACAGGCGCAGGAGGTGCTGGTAAAGGCAAAGGTGCTGGTGGTGCCGGTAATGCTGGGAATGAAGTGGAAGCAGGGAATGGCAGAATGTTGGGTGCAGGCAACTGGGGATTTGCTGAAGTAGAGAGCTGAGGAACTGGGATAGGTGCAATTTGAGGTGCACTGGAGCTCCATGATGGAACAGGGTACATAGAAGACATAGATTGCAAAAAAGAACTAGGATATAATTGTTATGGAATATCAGGTAAAATGGGCATTGCTACCTTTGGGGGAAGCCTGCCGATTGCAATCAAGTCTGCCTCCACCTTTTGTGCTTGCTCGAACAGTTTCAGGAAGGTCATCACATTGGACTGCCTGATCGCCAAGCCAATGTCCGTATTGAACGCTCGAAGGTAGTAGAACGTAGCTTGCTCAGGGGTAGGGCGAAGTCCTTCAGGCACTCGCTGCCGACTTCCGGTGAAACGAACATTGAAATCTGCTATTGCCTCCTACGGGTGCCTCTGGATTGCATTAAACTGATGCAACAATGAAAATGGGTCAGCCTGTTCATGAAAATTCTTAACTAACAATTCTCCTAGCTGATCCCATGATGCAATGGTGCCTGGTTGCAGAGATCGATACCAGTACAACAATTTTCCTCTCAAGGATAACACTAATAACTTCACCATCACATCTTCGTCTGTTATATCGTGAATGGCTGCCAGAGAAGCTACATCATGAATATGTTCGTATGCAGTCTTTCCCGTACCATCATAGGTTGGCAAGGCTTTCAAAGCAGCCTGGGAACTGGATTTTGAGCCTGCAAATTCAAGGCTCCCGAGCTGTTCCATGCTGAAAACTGTCGGGGTGGAGGATACTTGGGCCATTGGGACTAGTGTATGTAATTGAGAAGATGGAAAACTAGTAACAATACCAGGGATTTGTGTGGATATGGCAGATGATGCAAGCGATGGGGAAACCAACCTAGAGTGTTCACCTCTTTTTGTGCTGTCAAGTTCAAAAAACTCAACAAGATCTTCAACTTTTTTGGACTTTGATCTCGTGATCATGAAGTACAACTTTCACTGCATCCACGTTCAGAGATTTTTGGGTACTGCAGAGTCACCAAATGTTCTAACTATACGGCATGAAGGCGAACATTAAACCCTCAATACTATGGGATCTTTCTGAGACAGAAACAGTCTGTCCCACCGGGCGTGCCAAAAATTGTTGGTCACGAATCTGCCACAGGAAAGGATTTTCTATGTCTATGCGCCCTAGACCCGGCCAACATTGAAAGGCTGGGAGAAAGAAATGTCTCCCAGACCAATCTCCAGAGAGGGTTGGTTCCCTTACTATATCTAAGCTTGATGAAGACTAGAGTTACTGGAAAGGAATTATAAATGTGCAGAAAGAAATGGGAAATACACGGAAAGAGATGGGAAATATGGCCACAGGCCAAACTTATATGATCGGGGAAAGAAACTCAGCAAGAATTTAACCTCAAGCGTATAAACAACATATAATAATAGAATACAACATAATCCACTTACGACCTTGCGCAGACAACCTCCAGGATTGCATTCCAGAACTCACTTCCTCATTTGCAATATTCAAACTCAGATGCAGAATTGAAATCTAACAGCAGATTAGAAAGACGAGCATAACTGAGAAATGCATGAAATAGAAGGAAATCACACAGAAAGACGTTTGCAAAATCAAAGGCCAAATATATTTCATTCATGCAAAGAACTTGAAAGCTTTCATGCAACCTGTCTCTCTCTCCCGATCCCTCTTTCTGAGATCTACATTGATTTATATAGAAGTCTTGCTTCTTTACAACATTTAAAATATGCAACGAAAATAAGGAAATGATCCCCTTAAACCAGCCTCGGAGAAACCAAAAATTAACTGAAATAAGGAACCGATCGTCTTCATTAAATGGTCGTTCTCGAAACATGCTTGAACCGTTAGAAAATCATGAACAGAAGCTTTGAATAATGAGCATCTTCAATTCTGGTGGCTTGGACACGTTCTTCTACCTTGCTTGCATTGGAAAGTAGCAAAACATTTAATTCTGGAGTGCTTTTAATTCTTGAAAATCGCAATGCTTCATCAGGCCGTTTGAACTGCTTTCTGGCGTGAAACTGTAATAGGTCACGAAAATGCGACATGTCACGATTTCGCGACATATTTTTGCTCCGTACACTTTATCACTTTGGGACCACAAAAACCAACCATGTCACAAAATCATGACGTATTCGGCTCCTTTGTTTCCTTCGCCACCTTAGCTCGCGAAAACGCGACGCGTCACGAAATCATGACGTTTCGTACTATTCTGCTCTTTCTCCGCTCTGTTTCCATGAAACTATGACCTATCATGAAATCGCGACGTTCTTTCCCAATTTTGTCTCTTCGCTGCTTCGAACCGCGAAAATGCGACAAGGCACGATTTCGCTACACTTTTCTCTCTTTTGGCTTTGTCTTCCTTATACGTCGCAAAAATGCAACACTCTTCACCATGTCACGAAAACTTCACCATGTCATGAAATCGCGACAAGTTCTATCTCCTTGGACTTCACTGCTTTTCGACCATGAAAATTCGTCATGTCACGAAATCGTGACATTCCGTACAATCTGGCTGCCTCCTTGCTTCCTCCTCGCAAAAACGCGACATGTCACGAAATCGCGACGATTCTCTGCACTTGGTCCTTCCACCCCAATATGTCACGAAATCGTGACGTTTCATTGTTGCTGGACTTCACCTCCACAAATGTCACGAAATCGCGACGCCTTTCATGCCTTATGATTTTTGTTTCAACTTTGCCGCGACCACGCAACACGTCGCGATTTCGCGACGTCTTCCGCATTTTGTGTCTTGTTCATTATTCTGTCGTGAAATCGCTACGAGATTCATTGTCATCACCCTTTGCTTAGTTATGTCACGATTTCGCGACCTTTTCTCTTACTCTGCTCCATGGCCATTGTAAGTCGCAAAAACGTGACATGTCGCGATTTCGCGACAATTTTACTGCGCTGTCTCCGTTGACCATTTTGACCGCGATAACGTAACACGTCGCGAAATCGCGACAACTTTGCGTTTGACTTCTCTCTCCTCAACAGACCCGCGATAACGCGACATGTCGCGATATCGCGACGGTTTTGAACTGTGCCTTCCATGCTGCTTTTTGTCGCGATATCGCGACAGTCTTCGGACTTAGCTTTTTTTTGCATCAAAACCTGTAAAGGAGTGAGAACTTCAACATCTTATGCATGAATAATCAACAATCAAATTAATGTGGCAAAAATGCCAATAGGTTCTACCATTCTACTTTAGAATATATGAAATGAAAGGAACAACAAAATTTTCAATCAAGAAAGGAAGGATATTCACTATATCTGGCAAAAGACCATTGCCAACTTAGTTGGATCAATCCAACAACTCCTTAATCACCCCCAAAAATTCCCACCAAATATGGAATCAAGTAATGTAAAGATTGAATACTAACTTTTCTAAGGGCAACCTGTAGAACTAAGCGTGACATTGAGAGAGGGGTTGAATCAGTGTGTATTAAAAATTTAATCCAACTATGAAATCAAATCAAAATAAACAATCACACAAAAATGCATCACATAACACCATATTTATAGTGGAAACCCGATGTGGGAAAACCACTATGCCAATGGACTGTTTGGACTCCCATCCAAATCCAGCCTCGAAAATGTTTGGTCTTTACAATATTTTTGTAGCACCAACTGCAGGGAATGGCACCAACCAACCCGGACTTTAGCAGCACCAACTGCAAGGAGCACCGACCCCAATCGCCAAGCACCCACTTGGCAAAAACAAAAACTATAGTATAAAATCTGATCTCTGTTTCAAAAAACCCTAAGTGGTCTAGCTCATTGCTTCTCTCTACATATCCACTCTAACTAATCTCATCTGATCTGAATCTCTATCTCACACTCTTCTCTGTACTCACACTGACTCCTTTTTAAAAACCTTTTTGCAATCCCTTCAACTTCCAACACTTCAACTTCCTAACAAATTTCGAGCTGCAAGATGACCGTTTCAGCATTCAATAATGTCTCTCATGGGAGACATAACGTTCTTCTATATTTTAAATTTTTGCACGCACTGGAAAAATAATGGACTCAAAAGGAGTTACGGATCAAAAGTTATGACCTTTTTAAATTTCACTTTTATTTTGGAGAGGCATTTTGTCAAATAGTTCACGGACAAAGTGTTGTGTACATTACTCGTTCTCACACTTTGAGGCCTCAAAATTATTCCGACAAAAAATTAAATATGTTCAACTCGATGAGCTATACATGAAACAACACTTAAACGACACATTCGGCAATAAGAAAATATGAATTTGAGTATTCGAGTGCAAAAGCACTTGGCTGCCCAAAACTGGAAAAAGTGCTATGAAGGCATTTTGTAACTGCTGTTGTTTCTTCCTCGGGTCTCTGTTCAAGCTAAAATTTAAAACATAAGCTCTTTTTATATCAGACTACCTCCAGTAAATATTTTTAAGTTTTATTCCTCATAGATTTCTTAATATACCTCCGACAAAGTGGCCTCTGAAGCTGATTTTACACGTCACATAAACTGTAAAAAGTGCTCCAGAGTCATTTTGCACCGCTCACCATTTCTTCCTCCGAACTCTGTTTGGGCTGAAATTTAAAACTTAAACTCTCAGTATATCCAGATACCTCCAGTAAAACATTTGAGATCCAATTCCTCATGGATTGCTTAATATTCCTCCCATAAAGTGACCTCTAACACAGATTTTACAGTTGTAGTTTCATGACCAACAATGCACCAACGAAGCAACCGACCATTCCAACACTGCAACCACACTTGCTAATGATAAAAAAACTCCAAATAGTATATGGGGCTGTCCAACACGTTCCATTGACATTTTGCCACTTTGACAACATTTTTTGCTACTTGGACAACTTCCTGATGATTTTTGCAAATTTTGTAAATTTGCACGAACAACCTATAACAACTTCACCTGAACATCACAAACATTCTCATAAGAATTGAACACCACTTTACATACTCTGAAAAACCTCTGAACAATTGTCCACTGCATCAACCTGTCCATCCGAGTGTGTTGATAACAATGACAATACTATCGCTGCACCTTGCTCAATAATCTCCCCCTTTGGAATTCTTGGCAACACACGCACAGTTTCTTGTAACTCTTCTCCCCATTTGACAACAAGACCAAAGGGTTGCTGCAAACTGCACTTGAGTCCATGCACAAAATTCTTAGGTAAAAATTATTACACTTAGCAAAGATCACAAACATGAGCAAAAAGATAAACAAAGACACAAATGCTCCCCCTGAGAATGTAACCCCGATAGCTAGTAAATGCTTGGGAAGTGTGATTACTCCCAATTTCTTACGAAGGTACTCAAAGACTTCCTTGGGCAATGGTTTGGTGAAGATGCTCGCTACTTGCTCTATTGTTGGAACAAAATCCAACTTAACCTCACCTTCTACAACTTTCTCCTTCAAAAAATGGTACCGGATAGCAATATGTTTTGTGTGAGAATGCATAACCGGATTCTTTGAGATATTGATTGCACTTGTATTGTCACACATGATCGATATGGGCTCACTAAAATTTATTCCAATATCCTTCAAAGTTTGTTTCATCCAAAGTATCTGTGTACAGTATGATGTCGCTGTAATATACTCTGCCTCTACTATGGATAATGAGTCTGACTCCTGATTTTTGCTATGCCACGCAACAATATTATCACCAAGATAGAATGCACCTCCATTGGTACTCTTCCTGTCATCTATACATCCTGCCCAATCTACATCTAAATACGTAATAAAGGTAAAGTCCTTACCTTTCGGATACCATAACCCATACTCCATAGTACCCTTGAGGTACCAAAAAATCCTCTTTGCTGCTATCACATGAGTCTCCTTGGGACTAGCCTAAAATCGTGCTACCATGCATACTACCTGCAAAATATCTAGTCTAGTAGTTGTCAAGTACAGTAAGCTCCCAATCATGGATCTGTACATAGTTTGATCAACAGGTGGAGATTTGTCATCCTTGCTCAACTTGCAACCTGTCATCATGGGAGTGCTAACTAGCGTGAATTTTTTTAGCATCTCTTTCACATATTTTATTTGAGAAATAAATATGCCCTTCTCCTTTTGATTAACTTGCAATCCAAGAAAATACAAAAGTTCACCAATAATTGACATTTCAAACTCTTTCTACATCTTATTTGCAAAATATTTACACAACTCATCTTTTTTGCTGCCAAATATGATATCATCTACGTATATAACAACAACAATATGATGACCATTTTTTTTGACATACAAATTACTGTCCACCATACCTTTCTTGAACCCTTGCTGAGTAAGATAACTATCTAGCCTTGCATACCATGCCCGGGGTGCCTGTTTTAAGCCATATAACGCTTTCTTCAACTTGCAAACCAATTTGGGATCATCACTAAGTTGAAAACCATCTGGTTGCTCAATATAAACCTATTCTTCAAGTTTCCCATTCAAAAATGTTGAATTCACATCCATTTGATAAATTTTAAAATTCTTGTAAACTGCTAAAGCAAGAAATATTCTAATTGCCTCTAGTCTAGCCATAGGTGCAAAGGTTTCCTCGAAGTAAATACCTTCAACTTGCGTATACCCTTTGCATACCAATCTCACTTTTTTCTTGACTACCTTTCCATCTTCATTCAATTTGTTTCGAAATACCCATTTAGTACTGATTACATTTTTATTTGCGGGTCTTGGTACTAACTCCTAAGTCTTGTTTTTCTCGATCTGATCTAATTCTTCATTTAATATCTTTACCCAAATTTCATCTTTGCTTGCTTCGGCAACATTTTTGGGCTCAATGCTAGATAGTAAAGAGTAGTTACTTACTAATATTCTTCTTTTTTGAATACCAACTGTGGGGTCTCCAATTATTTGCTCTTGGATGATCTTTTTGCCAGCTACCTGTTTTGAATTTCTTATTTTCTTCCAATTTTGAATCACTTTTCGAATCCTCTGAGTCAATTCTTGATTTCTTTTATGTTTCCTCTTCCTCATCTCCTTCAATGACCTCTTCATAAATTGGGTAGTTCTCTTCATAGCTAATTACTCGTTCCCTTCATCAACTTTAACATCTGCACTTTCCACAATTTTTTTTAGTCTCTTGTTGTAACATTTATAAGCTTTGCTTTTTGATGAATAGCTAAGAAAAATGCTTTCATCCGCTCTATCTTCAAAATTACCAAGGTTTTCTTCAGTTCTTTTGATGTAACACTTGCTGCCAAAAACTTTAAAATACCTTGCTGATGCCTTTTTACCGAACCACAACTCATAAGGAGTTTTGCTTTCATGCATCCTCAACATGCACCTATTTTGGATGTATACCGTAGTATGGAATGCCTCTTTCCAAAATATGTTTGCTACTTTGCTCTCATTCAACATAGTCCGTGCCATTTCCTGCACTGTCCTGTTCTTTCTTTTACCACAGCATTCTGTTGAGGTGTCCTAGCTATTGAAAACTGTCTCCTAATGCCATATTTTTCATAATACTATGTGAAATCCTTTGAAATGAACTCTCCTCCTCTGTCTAACCTTAAACATTTAATCCTTTTTCCTATTTTATTCTCAACTTGATTTTGAAAACCTTGAACATCTCAAAATATTTTGATTTATGCTTCAAAAACAATACCCATGTCATCCTGGAATAGTCATCTATACACAACATGAAATATTTGTCATTGTTTATGCTTTGCATTCTCATGGGTCCACATAAATCAGTATGTACTAGTTCTAAAGGTTTGCTCGTGTAGTACTCTTTTGTTTTAAATGAGACTCTAGTTTGCTTCCCTTTTCGACATGAAGCACAAATGATATTTGATGGTTTGCCAATGGTAGGAATATCTCTCATTATTTTCTTTGAACTGATTTTTATTAGATTGTCAAAACTGATATGACCAAGCCTCTTGTGCCACAACCAATTCTCTTCTTCATGTCTAATCAAGCAAGCTCCTTCTGAAGTCTCTGAGAGACTGTATAGGTTGCCAGATGTCCTTGATCCAGCTACTATAAACTTTCCATTGTTTGCCTTTTTGATTTCACAACCCTGATCACATCATGACCTCTGTCACAAATCTGACTTTTGCTCAACAAGTTATGCTTTAGACCAACCACAAACAAGACTTCTTCTGATCTGATTTTTTCGTCATTGATCTTAACTAAACCTCTGCCAACTATCTTAGCTCCATCATTGTTTTTGAATTTCACTGAACCACCTTCATATTGTTACAACTTCTCAAATTTATGTTTGTCACCTGTCATATGACTGGAGCATCCACTATCAAGTATCCATGGTGCAGATTTATTTTGCACTTTAAATACTGTTTGTATGATTAAGGATTCTTTTTCTTCCTTAGGTTGCTCTTTTTCTTTCCACTCTCGTTTGATTACAGTTTTGGGCTCTTGTTTTGGCTTTTCTTTTTCAGTAGCTTGTGCATGTTTTTTGGAAAATTTTCTATTTTGTCTTATTCCATTTGGCTGAAAGTTTCTTCCCTGAAATTGATTTGATGCAAATGTACTTCTATAATTTCTTGAAATATGCCCAAATTTATAACAGTTATAACATTCTACTGCATAATCCATCAAAGGTGAAAAATCATTTCTACTAGAAAAATTCCTTGGTCCTACATTATACTTACAATATTAAATCTTATGTCCATAATCATTGTATTTAAAACAATAACTAGAAAAGGGATGATTGAACCTGGGTGGTGGTCTTTGCCATGTTGTTGTAGGAGCCATAAATCTTCTTCTTTGATGTGTGACATTGGTGAAACCATCATTGTCAATTCTCCTTTCTTACCTTGCATTATTGCTTTCCTTTGCATGATTCATTTTTGCTTGATTAACCTGTTTCTTTTCTTCATTCTTTATGGATTATTCATTTGTGGCCTTTGATCCATTTGACGATTTTCTTTAGTCAAAACCCAAACCAAATTTGATGCATGTAGTCTTTTGGTTCTTTATAATCTTATCCAGCTTTTGGTTCTTATTCATCTCTTCTAGTTGCATCCTTAAACCAACAACCTCTTCTTCTAACTTGCTGCAATAATCTATTTTCATGGTTATTTGCACTTCGAGATCTCCGAAGATCTTTGAAGATCTTCTTGGATTCTTCGATATGCACTTTCAAACTTGTTATTATTTCATTTTCATCCTCAATATTTCTTGAAATTTTCTTATTCCTTTTTTTCTCTGTCTTCAATTCATCCAAAGCTGCAATTAATTCCTCTTCCAAATTCACTTCTGCGTCAATTTCTTCTTCATCACATTCCTATTATTTTTTTTGTTTTTCTTATTCGAATGCCATGAAAAGAGCTTCACCTATTTCTTTTTTAGAATCCTCACTGGAGCTATCTTCTGATGAACTGACATTCTTGGAGATGAAACTTTTCATCTTGAAGTTGTCTTTTCCAAAATTTGATTTTTTCTTCCAATCACTTCTTTCTCTATGCGATCCTTCATCACTTTTTTTCTTCTCATTAAGTGGACATTTAGTTTCGAAATGCCCAACACCTCCATAGTTGAAACATCTAAACGATAACTTTTCTTTGTATTTTCCTTTTCCCCTTTTTAATTTTTGAACAAAGTTTGCTTCCATTTCATCTGATGTCTCTTCTTCCTCGGATTCTTGTTTTGCTTTCATATTTTTATGGGCTTTAAAAGTAGCTTCTCTATCAATGGGTTTAGATTTTCCTATTCTCATCTCATATGCAGTCAAAGAGCCATGCATCTCATCCATACTAAAATAATTCAGATCTTTAGCTTCTTCTATAGCTGAAACTTTAGAATCAAACCTTTGAGAAAGAGATCTTAATACCTTTTTGACGATTATCGGGTCTTTGATTTCCTCTCCAAGTCCTCTGATAACATTGATGACTTCATTAACTCTCAGCATATATGCCTCTATATTCTCATCCTCATTCATCTTCAATCCTTTGAACTAAGCTCGATGTGTTTGTAACTTGGCCTCCTTGATCTTATCATCTCCGTCATGAATGCTCTTCAGTTGGTCCCATATTTTATTTGTCGTTTAACAACCTATAATATTTACTAGTTCGCTATCCACTAATCCACACATGATAGCATTATTTGCTTTTAAGTCATTCTCAAACAATTTTTTACCAGCAGTATCGGTTGGAGAAGTGGTGGGTATTGTGTATCCATTATCTACTGAATCCCAAATTTCATATCCCAAAGCACAAAGATATGTATGCATCCTAAGTTTTCAAAATGTGTAATTAGTTCCATAAAACAATGGTACTTTATTTGATGAGAACCCTTCACCACTTGCCATTGTGTCACTTCCAATATCACCCTAGCTGATCAAGTCTGTTCAGGAATCTCGCTATGATACCAATTGTAGAACTAAGCGTGACATTGAGAGGGGGGTGAATTAGTGTATATTAAAATTTTAATCCAACTATGAAATCAAATCAAAAAAAGTAATCACACAAACATGCATCACATAACACCAGATTTATAGTGGAAACCCGATGTGGGAAAACCACTATGCCAATGGACTATTTGGACTCCCATTCAAATCCAACCTCAAAAATGTTTGGTCTTTACAATATTTTTGCAGCACCAACTGTTGGGAATAGCATCAACCAACCCAGACTTTAGCATCACCAACTACAAGGAGCATCGACCCCGATCGTCAAGCACCCACTCAGCAAAAACAAAAATTGTAGTAGAAAATTTGATCTTCGTTCCACAAGACCCTAAGTGGTCTAGCTCATTGCTTATCTCTACACATCCACTCTAACTAATCTCATCTGATCTGAATCTCTATCTCACACTCTTCTCTGCACTCACACATACTCCTTCTTAAAAACCTTTTTGCAATCCCTTCAACTTCCAATACTTCAACTTCCTAACAAATTTTGAGCTGCAAGATGACCGTTTCAACATTCAATAACATCTCCCATGGGAGACATAACGTTCTTCTAGATTTTAAAATTCTGCACGCACTAGAAAAATAACAGACTCAAAAGGAGTTACGGATCAAAATTTATGACCTTTTTAAATTTCACTTTTATTTTGGAGAGGCATTTTGTCAAACAGTTCACGGACAAAGTGTTGTGCACATTACTCGTTCTCACACTTGGAGTCCTCGAAATTACTCTGACCAAAAATCAAATATGTACAAATAGATGAGTTATACGTGAAAAAACACTTAAACGACACATTCGACAAGAAGAAAATATAAATTTGAGTATTCGAGTGCAAAAGCACTTGGCTGCCCAAAACTGGAAAAAGTGCTACGGATGCATTTTGCAACTGCTTCTGTTTCTTCCTCGGGTCTCCGTTCGGGTTGAAATTTAATACATAAGCTCTCTGTATATCATACTACCTCCAGTAAAAATTTCAAAGTTTTATTCCTCATATATTGCTTAATATACCTCTGACAAAGTGGCCTTTGAAGCTGATTTTACATGTCATATAAACTGCAAAAAGTGCTCCATAGCCATTTTGCAGCGCTCATCGTTTCTTCCTTCAGACTCCATTTGGGATAAAATTTAAAACTTAAGCTCTCAGTATATCCATATACCTCCAGTAAAAAATTTGAGGTCCAATTACTCATGGATTGCTTAATTTCCCTCCCGTAAATTGACCTCCGATGCAAGATTTTACAGATGTAGTTTCATGACGAACAATGCACTGACGAAGCAACCGATCGTTCCAAAACTACAACCACACTTGCTAATGATAAAAAAACCTCCAAATAGTATTTGGGGCTGTCCAACACATTCCATTGACATTTTGTCACTTTGATAACTTCCTTTTTTGCTACTTTGACAACTTCCTAACGATTTTTGCAACTTTTGCAAATTTGCACAAACAACCTATAACAACTTCACCTGAACATCACAAACATTCTCATAAGCATTGAACACCACTTTACATACTCTGAACAACCTCCCAACAATTGTCCACTGCATCAACCTGTCCATCTGAGTGTGTTGACAACAATGACAATACTATCGTTGCACCTTTCTCAACACAACCAGCTTAAAGGGAATGTGAGTAATTGCAATATGGATAGAACAAGGAAACAACCTCCTCCTAAGAATTTTAGAAAATTCAATACTGATGGAACCTCTAGGGGAAACCCTAGAAAAGCTAGTGCGGGAGGAATTGGTAGACTTTCAAATGGCTCCCTAGCTTTTACTTTTGCTAAGAATTTGAATATTCTTTCCAATAATCTTATTGAAGGGTATGGTATCCTCAAAGGCCTTCAAGAGGTTGCTAAGGTTGGATGGGAAAATGTGCGGGTTGAGTCTAACTCTCAATTCATGATTAATCTACTAAAGACTCCTAAGAATCATAAGGTTGATTGGAGAATAATAAGAATTATTGAGAAGATTCAGTTAATCCATATGGGCATTTTGAAAGTTGATTACAATCATGTGGTCAAATATCAGGACAAGAGTGTTGATCCTTTAGCCAATTAGGCATTGGAAAAAGGTGATATTACTTGCTACAGCCAGCCTCCTAGATGATGGGCTTCACAAATAAGAGAAGCTCTTCTTTCTATCATTTCTTTGGATGGCTCTAGTATTGGAGGTACCTAGTTCCTTTTTGCTTTGTATTTGCTTCTCTTTGGTTCGGTTAGGGTATTTTAAAATTCTAACTCAAATAGATCTTTCTTTTGTTTCCTTTGTTGAATCTTGTCTTGAAAGTCTTTTGGCCTAGAAAGGTCGTTGTTGTGTTTTTTTTTTTAGTTTTTTGAGGTGTGTGTGTGTGTGTGTTTGTTTTGTTTTTTTTGTGTTTGTTTTGTTGTTTTTGTTGTTTTTTTTGTGTTTAGTGCTTTTTTGTGTTATTGATTTTTTATGTGTTTTTTGTATGTTTTGTGTTTGTGTGTTGTTTTGTTGTTTTTATAGTTTTTTGGGTGTTTTGTGTTTTTTTCATTTTTTGTTGTTTTTATGCTTTTATGTTGTTTTTGTTTGTTTTGTGTTTGTTTATTTGTCTTTATTTTTTTTGTTGTTGTGTTTGTTTGTGCATGTTTGTGTTTTTATGTGTGTTTGTTCTTGTTTTTGTTTTTTAGGCATGCTTATTAAGTGTGCCGAAGGGGGCATGCCAGGTGCGATCCCTGGGTATTTTTGGCGGAATAGATACCCCTGCTTCCTTGGGACTTACCAAAAGTGACATTCTATTTGGGGTGTTTTCCATAAACAAAAAAATTATAATAAGAAATATTCTTTATAGTCTTTTATAAATATCTCTTTTATTACAACCATTTCCATATTTTGCAATAATGCAATATTCTCCTATTATAATTATATAATAGTCTTTATTATAAATAATCATTTATTTATAATATTTTATTCTCCTATTATAATTATATAATAGTCTTTATTATAAATAACTCTTTATTTATAATATTTTATTCTCCTATTTTTCAATGATTTTACACATGTTTTTATGAGGGGTCATGGTTCCCTCATACTGAGTGGGGTTTGAACCTTGGAACTCTCAAAGAGAAGCCAAATCCCTTACCACTGCAGTAAGCTTGCAACTATATAATATTTTATTCTCCTATTATATTATACATATAATAGTATTTATTATAAATAACCTTTTATTTATAATATTTTATTCTCCTATTATATTATACATATAATAGTCTTATTATAAATAATCCTTTATTTATAATATTTTATTCTCCTATTATATTATACATATAATAGTCTATATTATAAATGACCTTTTATTTACAATATTTTATTCTCCTATTATATATATATAATAGTCTTCAAGGTTGATCCTAGATATTGCATAGTTATATAATTATAACAAAACTATGTGTAAGTTATCTTTAAACAACACAATTTTTTCAATGCCATAAAGTCTACCAGGGAGGGTCATGACAGAGATACTATACAAAAAACACGCCTCTTTATTTACCTAATAAAATAAAAAATAGTAGAACCATTTATGTATAGATTTGGTAGCATGGAAAATGGTTACTCAATTTTATTTCAATTAAATTCAATACAAAGATACCCTCAAGAAAACATTCATAGTTTCAATACTAGATCCTTGCGGACCTAAATCTAATTCCATAATTGTTAGTTCAAATGAATAACAATCATTACCATGCTACATCAAAGGTGTATAATATAACTTATCTTGAGTGTTTTTTTAATGCTAATAATTGTATACTAATTGTAGCATTCAAAGAAACATTTAGAGCTGAAGATGTTCTCATCCGACTAGGAAAGATGTCCTACTCCACCAATGGCTTATATGACCCAAATTTCATAGAACATGTCTATAACAAATTCCACAAATAAGTTTTCATCACTCCCTAATCGCCAACCAAATGCTTTCATTCATCCTTCTACATCACTATACATTATTACTCATCATAGCTAAAACATGTCATCCACTATAGCCTTCCAACCATAACTTGTAGCCCTCCTTGCTCCATCCAACTTAGGCAATTAGGCCAATAAAAATTTTGTGATGAAAGAAATGATGGAGGTGATCAAAACTTTGGTAAATGAGAGAAGTTTTGTAAAGAAAGAGTGGTAACAATTATAAAATTGCAATTCTTGCAAGATTCTATAACTAACCAAAGATCAGATGCCTCAGCAATGTGCTAATCAAGAAGTAAATTAGAATAAAAAATTCAAGGGGTAAATTTCATATAATATGTCTATAACAAATTCCACAAATAAGTTTTCATCACTCCCTAATCGCCAACAAAATGCTTTCATTGATCCTTCTACATCACTATACATTATTAATCATCATAGCTAAAACATGTCATCAACTATAGCCTTCCAACCATAACATGTAGCCCTCCTTGCTCCATCCAACTTAGGCAATTAGTTCAATAAAATATTCACGATGAAAGAAATTATGGAGGTGATCAAAAATTTGGTAAATGAGAGCAATTTTGTAAAGAAAGAGTGGCAAAAATCATAAAATTATAATCCTTGCAAGATTTTATAACTAACTAAATATCAGATGCCTTACAAATGTGCTAATCAAGGAGAAAATTAGAGTCACAATCACACGGTTAAGACCAACACAGAGATTGAACCAATATGGTTCCTCCCTTATAATGTTAGGTATGATACAATAGAATGCATGGGTGTCATTAGATATTCTCAAATGGTTCAATATGATTAGTAGTGTTAGATTCAATAGGCCACCATCATAGGTAAAGTGGTCCCCATATGTACCAATAGCCTCAAGCTCCATAATCAATACCTACACTACCCAATCCTAGCAACACAATCCTATAAAATTTCAATACTATAGAAATAGATGAAGAATTAACTTTCAAATATGATGTCATATGTAATAATAACAATGAATTGAAACTAGGGTCAAGAGAAAGGGTTTTGAAGAACAATTAGTTAATAAGCCAACAAAAGGTGGAACAGGTACAACAATCCTTAGAATGGGGATACCACCTTTACACTTGAAATATGAAAGACCTATTAGAACACAAGAAGAAAAATAGAAGCAGAAGGAGAACATAGAAAAGGAAGCCACATGTGCACCTTAGAAAGGGAAGGAAGAAACATAAAAAGGTATTCTTGATCCTTCGATCCACCCAGATATGAAAAGTGTGCCCTAGACCAAATTCAAGATTGGATGGTCTAGAAATGCATCTAAATCAACCTCCAAAGAAGGCCATATCCTTGAAAATTATTTAAAAAATTAAAATACAAAAACATGGGAAGAAAGAAGGGAAAATAAGGATAGAAATAGGATCAATGGCTGAGATATTTAGATAACAACACAAATATTTAACTAAATGAACATAGACTAATAATTGCAATAAAATCCTAATAGACATTAATTCAACAAAATCTTATATAATAAGCACAATGAACACAAAATCTATAGCATCCAATATTCCAAGTGTTTTAACTAAAATTATCCAAATAACTCTTAACCTAACAAAATTCACCTTAGCTAAAACATTAATAGATATATAATCCTACACATAATAAACTCAAAAATCACCAAATTCCATATTATAAGCATTTTAACTAAATAAGTTAAAAAAAAATTAGCCTAACAAAATTTATCCTAGCTTAAACATAAGCAAAAGTACAGAAGAAGGACAACATATATACTCATATGCTTTGAATGGAAGAATTCAATCAACTTTGTATTGCTTTGAGCAACTTAGAATACTTAGCTTACAAAAAATCAAACCCTGAATATATAACCTTTTTCAATTAGAAGCATTGCTCCTTTTAAATATTTTTCTAAAATAAAAATAAAACAAACTATAATAATTGGCCAAAATTGATCAACCATGATCTTGGGCACAACTTGTGCCACTTGGCATTCTCTTGTCAAATCCTAGTAAGTTATGATTGTAGGATCCCTAGTTATGCTTACCAAAGGTGGCCATTACTTTCTAGCTCTAACATATACCTCATGGTCTAACCACTTATTTTTGGGGTGTCAGGTGTCCTTCACGTTGATATCTTTCAATTTAGGGTGTTGCTACTACACCTATTACTTTTCAAAGTACTTCTCTTTCCTAAGACAAGGATATCAGATGATTTTGAAGCTGGCCTAATTCCCCATGATGAAATATTTGGTCCAAGTTGCTAGTTTACGTTTCTTTCCTTTCCAAGCTCACTTTTGTGATTTTTGCGTTATGACAAAACTCTTAGAAGCATGCTAACATCATTCATAAAAATATTTTGGCTCACCCTATTTTGGAACGAATATTATTCGCTTTACATTGTACCAGAGATTTGAATCACTCTTGCTAACATCATCAAGAATTGTTTTTTGGCACACTTCTCTACCTTGGCTTGGTCTTTGAGCTTTGAATTTATACTTGTTCAAAATTTTTGCAACTTGTACTAACATCATTATAAAAAGCTCCAGCTTATCTTTTTTATAGTGCCTAGTATTAGACACTTTTTTCTTATGATCCTCTTATTTTGTTGGATATTTTGAAGCACCTGTTGGAAATATTGATCATATTGAGTTGTCATTGATGTCAAAGGATTGATGTCAAAAGGGTTGATGTCAAGGAGCTTGGTATGACAGAAATATTCTTCTATGATGCAAGGAAATTTTTTGTAAAGAAATGTTTATTGTAAAGAAAATGTTTATAATATTTATGTTTAAAGATTATAAAAAGGACAAAAAGGTTTAAGAAGCTTACTTGGGACAAAGGTCTATAAGAGAAAAAGGATTATAATATTTATTTTAAATATTATAAGGACAAAGAGGTTATAATATTTAAATGAAAATTTAAATATTATGAAAAAGGAGGCAAAGATTTAAAAGATAAAAGAATTATTTCCAATACACCAAGGTTTCAAATATACTAACATTATAATATTTTAATATTATAATGCAAAGGTTTCAAAGTTAAAAGAAGTGCCAAAGGAAATAATATTCAAATTTATTTGAAGCGCCAACGTCAATGCATGAAGGGGAAAGCATATTTAAAGGGGGCAAATTATTTCATTTGCTTAAGGTTGAGACCAAGGAAAAAATCGTGAGGTCTGCTTGATCGTGGAGGCCGAGAGGAAAGAGGTCAAAGCGCATGTGTTTCAGAGTCAATATTGCAAGTCAAAGAGGGAGAGCATGTGTGTGGCCTAGGTTTCATCCGAGCAGGTAGCCCAGATGGTAGGGAGGTCTCGAGTTTGAAGCGCAGCTGGGATGATTTTGCTGAAGTTTTGGTTGGAGATATCGTATTGTGTGGTAGTTGAAATAAGAGCATGTGCATCTTGATTATTGTGTGGGCAACTAGCCCACGCGGTGTCCTAGTTTGCACTAGGGTGCAGGCCAGCTAGAGGTGGCAGGTTAGAATCACGACGATAGTGTTTTGGTGTTTGTTTGGGTAGAAGATAAAAAGAAAAAAAAATTAAGTGCCTTCGTATCCAACGGGTGGGCCAGCCTAGCTCGCACTATAGCGTGGGCTGCATGACATTTTGTGTTCAACTCTCTTCGATGGCAGAAGTGGTAAGGGCATTATTTTTTGTTTTAATTTAATTTGAAATTAAATATAGGGATTCATAAGGTTTACCGTGAGGAATTAATGTGAGTTGACATTTTTGGAATTACAAAGGTTACTTACAAGTTGATTTTAGAAATTATAAAGGCTGAAGTGAAAGTATCAAGGGTTTATTATTGTGTTTTCTAAAAAATCATTTAGTAAGCAATAAAAGGAGTAATAAGGTAATAAGTGTTTTTGCACTTAGGGTTTTGTTGTTTAGAAGGTACATTATGGTATTGAAACCATTTGTGGCTTTTACAAACAAGAGTTATAAGGTGTTTATGTTTTAATTATTATGGGATTTTTGCATGGTGAAATAAAGTTTGAAGGGTTTTTTTCTTTGATTAAAAGGCTTGTTTTGAGAAATTAAAAGGCTTTGTTCTATTGTGGACATTTTGAAGAGAATTTTTTGATGTGGATGATTGAAAAAGTGTTATGCTAACTAATTCTTGAAAGTGGCTTAAGAAAGATATAATATTTTGAGATAAGTTTTTGAGGGTACATCTTCATCAAAGCAAGTTAAGAGGTATGGTGATATCATTCCCTCTTTAAGGTGTTTGGTTGAGCATATATTTCTGAATCATAAGGTAGAGATAAAAGGTTTGATATATGTGCTTGTTGGAAATACTTGTGCTAGAGTTTGTGAACTATTTGTGCTTCATTGTTGAAAAATAAATTGGAAACATTTGTGCTAGGTTTGAGAGAAAAATTATGCATTATTGTATTTGATCTTTGAGAACAAATTGTGTATTGGCTTGAGTATCATTGAAAGTGAATGTGCAAGTGTTAGAAATAAGATTTGTGACACAAGTGTGTTCATTAGTTTTGATTGTGGAAAATGCATAAGAAGGTCAGTTGTCAAGTGCTAGACTAGAGCTACCTTTAGAATGCAATCAATGTGAGACTTGTGAAAGTGATAGACTTAATGAATATGTAGAACATATTGAGCAATTCTCAAGTGCATATCATTCTCTATATGTTCAAGAGGTTAAACAAATTTTGGGTAGAATATGTCTAAATTGCCTAGTTGAAGAAAGTATTTCTAAAAGAGATACAAGCATTATTTTGAAAATTATATGTGTGCAAGATTTAGGATTAGTTGAGTATGTGTTATGAGCATATTTAAGTATATGTTTTGAGCAGTTTTTGAGCATGTGTTATGAGCAAATTGTTAGCTATTTTTGAGTGAGTCTTTTGAGAAGGCTTGTAGACAGATTTGAGCAAGTATTGTAAGAAGACTTGAAGTAGGCTTGAGATAAATTTATGCATGCAATGTTTGCATATTTGGGACAGAGTTGAGAAAAAATTATGCATGTAATGTGTGCAGATTTAGGACAGAGTTGAGATAGATTTGTGCATGTAATATGTGCAGATTTGGGATAGAGTTGGGACATATTTGTGATGTAATATGTGTATATTTGGGACAGAGTTGAGACAGATTTGTGCATGTAATGTATGCAGATTTGGGACGGAGTTGAGACATATTTGTGCATGTAATGTGTGCAGATTTGGGATAAAGTTGAGACAGATTTATGCATGTAATATGTGCAAATTTGGAATAGAGTTGAGATAAATTTGTGCATGTAATGTGTGCATATTTGGGATAGAATCGAGATAGACTTGTGCGTATAATGTGTGCAGATTTGGGACAGAGTTTAGATAGATTTGTGCATGTAATGTGTGCAGATTTGGGACAAATCTGAGACTGATTTGTGCATGTAATGTGTGCAAATTTAGGATAAAGTTGAGATAAATTTGTGCATGTAATGTGTGCATATTTGGGACAGAGTTGAGACATATTTGTGTATGTAGTGCGTGCAGATTTGGAGCAGATTTAAGCAGAGGTGTGTATCGGCTTTGGAGGTGATTAGAGCAGAAAGGAGACGTATCTCCTGTGGATAGAGTTACACGAACCAAAGTTAAGGGGATAGAGTTCTCCTGTGGATAGAGTTCCATGAACCAGCGTTAAGGGGATAGATTTCTCCTGTGGATAGAATTCCATGGACTAGAGTTAAGGGGGTAGGGTTATCTTGTGGATAGAGTTCCATGAACCAAAGTTAAAAGGATAGATTTCTCCTCTGGATAGAGGTCCACGAACCAGAGCATAGGGGATTGAGATCTCCTTTGGAAAGAGGTCCATAAACATTGTAATAGGGAATTTGTTCCCAAGAGATTTGTTGAGAAAATTTAGAAGAAATATTTTCTCCATGGACGTAACCCACATTGGGTGAACCACGTTAAATTTGTGTCTCTCATGTGTGCAATGATTTGTGCATTGCCTTGTTACTGCTATTGATGAGATTGGTTAATACTGCATTGATATTATTAATGTTATCATTTGGAAATAATATTCACCCCCCTCTTAGTATAAGCTTGTGTTCTTCAGCACCTACTTATGTTAGCATAGAAAATATTTTGGCTTACCTCCTTTGCAAATATGATAACGAGCTAGTCTAATTGCAAGCCTATAATGACCCTCCTTGGTAGGACTTATTCTTGATAAATTGATTATGTATTTATGTGTGCAATATCTAATGCTTAATCTTATTCTATATTATAAAGATAGGGGTTAATTTCATTTCATGCTTTGTTTATATTATGTTTAGAATATGGTACTATTGATGGAATTTATGGTTGTAGGACCATGTACTCTCACATATGGATTGTTATGGGACAACCATCGAAATCGAGACACAAAAATGGAAATGATGGTTGATGAGACTCTCATCGACAACTCCAGGATAAATTTGTACCCTCATGTAGATGCATTGCATAGTTGTGTGCTTGGTTAGTTTTCACTACCGATAAGAAGTTTTCTTTGGTAAAGGAGCCATCCTTAGTAGGTAGGTGGTAACATTAGGTTATCATAAAAACCCACTATGTTGTGAGGATGTAATACGGGTGGGGGTCATTTCAATCTCATATAGCTAGTTGAAAAAACTAATAATAATAATAATAATAATATTGAAAATTTCATTTTCAGCGATAGTTTTGAAAATAAATTGTTATCTTCCTATCATAACGAACAACGCAAATAAAAGAAGATATAAATGGAGAAGAAAGAGAGGTGAGCACCAAGAACTAGAAGTGGATGCATGACATTGAATAATAAGAGAAGTTTATAGAGACTTTGGATGAAAAAAAAAAGGTAATCCTTTATTTTAACTTCTAACAAAATGCAATAGGAACATGTAGACAATATTTACTAAGGAAGAAACTATATGTAGATGTATGCTTTCCGGTTTATGCTCTTCTATGTGATATCTCCGATAATTGTACTGTTGGGTTTATTTCCATATTACTTAGGGAAAGAATGAAACACTATATATTTTAGAAGCTTGTATGTTGTAGAATGGATTTTAGTGTGCCTTGGATACAATATATATATATATATATATATATATATATATATATATATATATATATATATATATATATATATATATATATATATATATATATATATTTTTTTTTTTAAATAGTTTTCCATTGCATTTTCCCTGAGGTTGGCACAAGTTGCTCTAATAGAATTCAGTAGTTTTTGACCGGATAGAGTTGTTGGTTTGCTTACATTACTCTGATTTGAGTAGAGAGTTTTGCCATTAGAGCTTCAGGTCTCTTTTCTGTTGATAGCAAGTTCTAAATTGTTGTAACCCTTGCCTTAGCTATGTGTAAATTAGAGTGGCTAAATTATTTTATTTATTATTGTGTAAAAACTTTAGTATTAAGGTTTTCTCTTTGATAGCTTTGTTAGTAACACGATTGTTGCTTTATATTATTATTTAGATTATAGGAAGGGATTAATAAATATTAATTTCCCTGACTTTGATAGCTTGTTAGTAAAGTGGTTGTCGCTTAATATAATTATCGAGATTATAGGGAGGGATTAATTATATTAATTTTTAGACATTGTATTATTGAATAAAAGATTTATTTTATTTTACTCAAAACTATTGAAAAATGAATTAATTTTCAGACTTTGTCTTATTGAATAAAAGAGTGGCTTTATTCAAAATATTAGGAAGGGGAATTAAATTTTAGACTTTATCTTATGGAATAAAAGATAGGTTTTATTTTATTTAAGTTACTAGAAAAATGAATTTATTTGCAGGCCTTGTTTAAATAAAATATGCTTTTTATTTAAGTCAAGACATTGGAAAAAGAATTAAATTATTATATTTTAGATTTTATCTTGGAATGAAGAAAGGTTTTTAGTTATTTCAAGATATCCGAAATAGAGTTTATATTTGGACCATGTTAATTTAATAAAATATGGTTGCTTTAATTAATTCAAGATATTAGAAAAAGAAGAAACATTTTCTTATTGAGAGGAAAAACTTTATCCTATTTAAAATAGAGGGTTGGAAACACGGTTATGCACAAGAGCGAATTTCACAATTTATAGCGAATTTTAAGATTTAACATTTTTTATTTTGCTAATTTTGGGACCCTAGAGGTCGGCTCATTCGCCCAAAAATTACGGAATTATTTTTTAGCATAAATTCACCTTGGTACAATATGTATTCCCACTTAATATTCGCCCTAAAATTATTTAAAAAAATTTATCACGCCCAATTCGCCTCTTGTACCCCCACTATATATAGGTAACCTTGGGAGCGACACTCATAGTCTAAATATGATTGTCACAAGGTGACCGCAAAAAGCAACTAGAAAAAGCAAGTGATAAAAGGCGACCGACAAAAGTGAGTGACAAAAGGTGACCGACATAAACAATTGATATTGGATGACTGACACATTGCGACTGTCACAAGGCAGCTGTCACAAGGTAACTACCATGTCGTGACGTGCGACCAATATTGGGGCGACTGACATTCACGCCGCGATTGTCACAAGGTGATTGACACACTGTAACTGTCACAAGGTGAGTGACACATCATGATTGTCACAAGGCGACTGACATTGGACGACTGACATTAGGCGACTGACATTGGGTGAATGACATCGAGTGACTAACACTGGGTGATTGACATTGAGTGACTGACACAGGGTGACTGACATTGGATGACTGACACGCCGCGACTGACATAGGGCGACTGACACACCATGACTGTCACAAGGTGACTGACATGCCGCGACTGTCACAAGGTGACTGACACGTCGTGATTGTCACACGATGACTGAAATACAGGGCCAATCATTTTTCGGTAATTTTTTATTATCAATTATGTTTCTTTTTATACTTTTTTTGTTCATTGATGCTCAATAAGGAGGTTTTTCTATTATTTTGGCACCAAGCTCAAGATTCCTTGGGTTAGATATTCTGTTGTCTTGAATAGTAGTTCTCTCTTTAACCAGTTATTTCTATTTTTCAAAATTATTTTCTTGTAACTCTTCTATTTATATATGTAAAATGTCACCTGTTGGCAGTGGAAATAAGGGAAGACAGTATTCCAGTTTCGATAAAAGGAGTATCATCAAATACTTTCATAATATTTCAAAATCCAGTCAGCCATCAGCATCTGCACAAATTGAAGGTATGAACGCCTTTACTTACTAACCAGTTAATTTTTGTTCATTGTTAATTTTATATATAATATCTTCATTCATTAAGAAGGCTGATTTTTGGTATATGGCTTTGTCCACTGTTTATTTGTATTTTTTAAAAGAAGGTATGCTTTTAATAGAATGTAAGCTTTTAAAAAAAATAATGATAATGACCCTAGTATTGACCCTAGTATTATCTTTACAAAAAACACTTTTGACCTTCGTATGAATCCACTTCCACATAACTATGATAATGAAAAGTCCATATACGAAAATTTTCTTAAAGAAATGGAAGAACAATAGGAAGAGATTCCTGAAACAAACACGCCAAATGGAAAAAAAAGTAATAGTTCTTATGCGGTACCCACTTCTGGTGAATCTTCTTCTAAAAAACATAAACATGCTAGATCATCTAGATGGACAATTAACAGATTTTTTCAGCCTGATTGCGTCTCAGATTTTCCATTTGTTGAACCAGTGCTTCCAGAGAATAGTAATGAGATAATAAAAGAACTGAGATGCATAATTTGCAACTAGAAGCACAAAAAAGATCACTGATTGCAAATTAAGAAAGATACAGTAGAAAAACATTATGGAAAGGTTTATATAAAAACAAAAGAAAGTGATGTACCAATACAAAAAAATTATAGGTGGAAGGATGCATCAAAGTGTGCCCATGTCAGATATGCACAAGAATATGATAAAGCAATGAAAGAAAAACATTTTTTTGTTGAGAAAGGTGCAACGATTCAAGCCCAATTTCAAAAAATAAAAAAGTTCACTTTAGCTTCAAAAAGTTTACAGTTTGTTGTTGTGCTCACTATTCTTAAAAAGGGTAGACTTATGTCAGATTTCATTGATTATAAATCTCTATTTCGACTAGTTGATGTGAAGAACTTACCCAACGTCCATTGGTCAAATCGAAGTGGTTGGGAAATTGCAAAATGTCTGTCATTGGTTGAGCAGGATGACCTCAAAGAGAAAATAAAAAAGGCCAAATTCATATCACTTTCAATTGATGAGGTGATTGTTGTTCACAACACATCTTGGATTTGCATGCATGTTTACACATTGGAAAATTATTTAAGGCAACCTCATTTACTTGGACTACGCAATATGGTGGAAAATTGTAATGCAGAAAACATCTATAATGTTGTTGTTTCTAGTTTAAAGGAAATTACAGGAATGAATGAAATGGAGATAGCCACTAAGTTAATATGTATCAAATCCGATGGTGCTGCTACAATACAAGGACACAAGAATGGTCTTTGTGTTAGACTACAAACATTTGTTGCCCCATAGATGATCCCTATTCATTGCATGGCTCATAGAATTAATATTGCATATAAAATTGTGGATACATTTACAAATGTAGCTAGAGTGGAAGACCTTGTCCGTGAAATTCATGATTATTTTTTGTGCAGTCCAAAAATATTTTCAGAGTTTCAACAATTTGCACTTGGAGTTACTGATGGTAAAAAAATCTTAAAATATGTGGATACTAAGTCGATTTCAATGTATCAATCAACATATAGAGTTTTCAAATAATATCAATCCTTGGCAGGGTTTATGTATGCAAACTGTAGGGCAGTTGATAAGGCTAAGGATTTGCTATTATGAATGAATGACTTTGAAACACTTCTCACATTGTGTGGTATTCTTCCAATGTTAGAAGAATTGAATACTTTGATAAAAATTGCACAAGAAATATTGATTTATATTGTGGATTTCATCAGGGTGAGAAAACGAATTTGCTTACATATTGATACAATGTACGCATCTAGTGAAAGTTTTATGGATCCCATGTTTAAAATTTGGAGAGCATTAACAAACATGAATGATCCTCATAAATTTTTGAAGTTCAATATAAACGATCATCTTTGTATTAATGTCATGGAAAGGAAATTCCTTTATATTGTTTTTGTCAACAAATGGATATTGCTACAAATGAAGTTGAAAAATGCCCATAACATACAACAAATTTCATGTAGTTGTAAAAGATACAAAAATTAAACTGAAACAAATAGTAGAATCATTGAAAAAAGGGATCAGAGACTATTTTCACAGAGATGAATTACTTGACGCTATGGGTGTGGTTAACCCGATATTTTGGAATCCTAGTAGTGAATTCCAGAATATAAGTGGCTTATTTCAAAAAGACATGGACAATATTGCTAGCCATTTCGCTAAACCTGTGGTATTCAATGGTATTGAAATCAACGACATTCTCAACAAATATCTTTTAACAAACCAATCAAACTATTTTGGAACAACAATGTCTGCTCAAGTTTCACAATTTGCTAATCACCATGAAAGGGGTTCTATTTCACGTTTATGGAAACATTTATATCCCAGTAGTATCCTACAAAATACTATGAGTGAATATTTTAGTTTGTATGAATTATGCCAAACGATGATTTTAGGATCTGTTGAGGATGAAAGGGTATTTAGTGCATTATCATATGTAAAATCTAAAATTCGTAATAGACGGGACAAAAATTTGGAAAATTGTTTGAGATTATACGTGTCGATCTATGAGGTTGAGAAGTTTCCTTATGAAAGAGCATTGTCATATTGGAAATCTTTTGCAGAGAGAAGAGGTGTCATGAATACTCTGGATGATCAGGATAATGGTAACACTGATGACACTGTGATGACATAATTTTTTGGAATGAGTGCAGAAGAATTTGCACAATCTGAAAAGCGTTTGTTCTATATTTCACCATTATGATGCAAATATGCTTTCATTTCCAAATATTATATTGGGATTTAATTCATTTATTCAATTTTATTTCAAATATTGAGATTTGATTATATTTTGATACATTTTTTCATGTATTTTGGAACATAATATTGATTATTGAATCACATATATTATTATTGTTTTTTACATGTATTTTGATTTCATATCTTATGTTATCAGTTGTCAACAGAATATGTGTATATTATGATTTCATATATTTTGAAAACCATGTATTGAATAAAGTATAGACCATGTATTGAAAACCATGTATTGAATAAATAATAAACCAACTATTGAATAAACCATGTATGGCAATTGCAAACCATCTATTGAATAAACCATGTATTGAAAACAATGTATCACAAACCATGTATTGCAAACCATGTATTGAAAATAATGTATGGCAAACCATGTATTGAATAAACCATTTATGGTAAAAAATGTATTGAATATACAATTTAATGAAAACAATATATGACAAACCATGTATTGAAAACAATGTATGGCAAACAATGTATTGAATATCAAATTGATTAAAACCATGTATTGAAATCATGTATACAATAAACCATGTATTGAAACCATGTATTGAAATCATGTATGGCAAACAATGTATTGAATATACAATTTATTGAAAACAATGTATGACAAACCATGTATTGAAAACAATGTATGGTAAACAATGTATTGAATATCAAATTGATTAAAACCATGTATTGAAACCATGTATACTGTAGCTACCTAAAACACGTCATGTCGAGGGCGACTACTTATATGGACATGCTACAAGACCATATGGAGTATCTTGGATAGACTCCAAGATAAAGCAGTGGTTCTAACCACTCAATTTTGGCTCCTTGGCCTAATAAGTCTGAACTGCAACCCAGACCTACGGTTTATAGGCCAAACCATGGCTGAGACCTACGGTTTATAGTTTAGACCACAACCGTGACCTACGATCTTAACTGGAGTTCATTTGGACTACAATCCGAGCCAAATTGGTTGGAACGGCCATTTGATCTAGAAGGTGGTTAGAGGATGAAAGCTTTCAATCCAACTGTCCTAACCACCCCTTCTTGATCTTGGCTTCTCCATGAAGCCACCCCTAGCCCTTGGGTAGTCCTATAAGTACCCCTCAAAATTAGGGAAAATAAGAAGAGAGAGCATTGGATATTTGAGCAGCGAAGCCTTATCAAATTGTACACTCAACCGAGTATACCAAGAGAGAGCTACTATACTTATCCCATACCTACTTGCCAAGATTCATGATGAATTGCATTATGAATGCCCTAGGAGTCTAGGAGATCCAAGAAACGCATATTCGGGTAAACGAAGACCCTTCACAACGAATCAAATGTAAAATCAGTCTAAGGACACCAAAGGTGACCATTGAACATCAATTTGGACAAGGAGGTCAATCCCACTGCCCTTGGAATTGAGGGTAAACCTATCAGATTGCTAACCGTGGTTTACAGTGCAAACCACTCATCAAAGTCGCAGTTTGCAGTAGAGGCATCATCACCTTACCCTTTTTATTTCAGTCTAATTAATTAGCTTAGTTTAGCTATGTTCATGGTTTAATTGCAGTTTAGCATACTTCTGACTGGTAGAATTAAGTTAGATTAGTTTCTTTATGTTAATCATCCAATAGAACATTAATGGATTCTTTATGCACTTTCATGCTTTATTTTACATAATTGATCCATGCATAGTGTAGTTGTTGTCTTTCTTCATGCAATTCCATGAATCTTGATTCAATTTACATAGTTTAGAAGTGCTTTTTATGCTTTCTTGATTATACATGCTTCATGGTGTATTTATGCATTTTTCCTAAAAGGGCCTCATCATGAGATACTGTCTATCTTTTTGACACTCTTATGTTGTTTTTTGACTGTAGGGAATAGATTCAAAGGAGACTCAACCATCAAGTTCCTTCCCCAATGCGAAGAAGATGGCAACTCCACCCTAGAGCAGTTTATGACCAATTGAAAAGTACTATTAGTGCGTCTACCTTGTTGAGGGCTTTGGCATTGTATTAATCGTATCATAATTTGGGTGACCCTAAGAGGGGCATGATTGTAATCGAGATTCTTTGCAATTATTAATACAAGAAGAGTATTTTTTGAATCTATGCAATCTTGTCATTTTTTATGCTTTGAATGAATGAATACGACATAGTACAGTAGATGGGTGCACGCTTTGTGGTTGGATCAAAAGGCGATCACGGTGGAACTCCGTAATTCTAGCATCTAACTATTTTTTGGTTTTTGTGACTTGCAGGTACAAACCATAGCTACCAGCTACAGGCCAACAATTGAACCACAGGTTCAACCCACGGGTCACAGTCAGAATCGTAGCCCAGACCTGCAGTTTCCAAAAAACATAGCATACAGCAGAGAGATAAAGCTCAATCGGATGTGGACCTGAGGTAGGGCCTATTTCTCACTCTCTATAACTTTCTCAGTCTTTGTTTTTTTCCAAAAAGTTTAATTTTGAATGCAATTAAGAATTAAGAAAGAAAAGGAAATGAATTAGGTCTTAGTTGCATTTATCTTTCATGTCATTAGAAAGGCGCTGCTAGGAACAATGGATCTCTGATTTTAATCCACCCTAGAATCCAGCGTGCTTGATAGAATTTGTGTGAATGGTTTGCATTCATGAGGCCCAATTAGTGGCCAATTATCATCGTAATGTGCATGGTCTCAAAGAGCATCTAGAATAGCTTACATTTTTTGAATTTGAAATGTTCTTTCATTTTGCATAGCATTTAGAAAATGAGCATGAATGTTATATGATGCATTTCTTTTATGTACATTAAAAAGAACCACACACCACTTGGCACTTAAACGCTAGTGAGTTGGGCTTGACATCCAACCACTAGTAGGGTTCAACGATGGTAGGCGTAACTTCCATCCGTTGGCCCAAATCCCGTGAACCTTTTGGATACCAGACCAATATCGGATCCAAGAACCTTTCGTACCCTAGAAAATTTGCATGTATTTTCTTCAGAGGGTATAACGCTAACTGGGGGAAAACAGGTGAGGATCTGAGAGGACCTGTGCTCCCTAATCGTGTGTGGGCTTCATTACCACACATTATAAGTTGGATTACGCGACTTGGAGTTCATAGCCAAGTTGTCGAGTTGCGAGCATACATGTGAAAGCCATTAAACTGAGAATAAAATCCAACAAATTTTGCAAAACACGATAAGAGTTTCTACACTGATACAACAAATCTTGAAAACACATCAAATAGTTTAGGACTCATTTTCAAATTTTAAAACAAGATAATCATTATTGTATACCTTGTTTTCTTAATAATAATACATTTAGACACTAGTTACACAATTGTGGATACACAGGGTGGTCGGCAAATGTCTAAACCTAATGCCGATGACCAACCCCTAACCAATTCACAACAACATGTGTCAATTCATCAACCACATGAGCGAACCGAACATTATTTGGCTAGCATTAGATGAGATAACTCGACACGAGGGGAGCCTATAGAGCATACCCTAGATAGAGGAGCTTTAGTACACTCCTTTAGGCACTGGATAGAGCATGAAGCCTTCCAGCATTAGGGTGTTCCACTCGAGAGCCATTACCAAGACCGCAATGCATGCGCGTCCATAGGATCGATCGAAGAGTTTGTTGTGCAGGGGACCAAGTTGGTGCCCCTATGTACTAAGTCCATAGGAGGATCCATGGCTCCACCTTCTGAGTATAAAAGGACTAGAGATCTGTCCATTCAGGGGCAGGCAGAAAGGATCGCTATTGAGCATAGGTCTAACCATACTCCCATGCATGGTCCACCACACAAGATCACCATTGATATATCAAAGGTGGGAGATAATGGTACACCATCGCATGAGTGATGGTGGTCTAAGAAACTAGAGGGTCTAGGTAGTGTTTTAGAGTAGCTAGGTTGTAAGCCTTCCGCTCCACCCACTCATTCCCCAAGTGAGCGTAGCGTGAGTGTCATTAGGACTACTAGAGAACATGGATAGGCTTCTAAGCGCCCTCATGTCACACACTCACTATCTACGCATGGTGGTTCACAGTATAGGACACAGTAGGAGGCCAATGCCATATTCATAGATAGAGGCAAAGACACAACACATCGGTCTGATAGGTATAGAACCCACAAGGTCGCTCGTACAAAGCAGAGATACCAAAGGCCTCCCACGATTGATCATATCGATAGATCACATCAACTGGTATCGAAGCAAAAATACCAACTCATCCAAGATCAATTGGAGGACGCTCACCTAGAGAGGTAGCGCATCAAAGATGAAAATCTTCAAGCATAGAGGCTCATTATACAGAGGCTTATATGAGCAGCGCATGCTCGAATAGCGTATCCTTACCCAAAAGGAACGCGTGGAGCAGGAGGATAGGTTAGCTAGGGTTGGCCTATATCCTCATGATGAGCATAGAGAGCATGTATATAGAAATGTTTTATCTCAAGCCAATATGCATCAAGAGCATAGAGATTCCCGTACTCATGCTAGTGTCGAACATAGGGAGCAGCCATCGCTGCTCGATAATAAAAGGCAGAGGCAACATGAAGAAGCTGAGGGAGATGGATACGAGCAAGAATATACTGAAAGCTCTCGAGCTGAGGAGGAGGAAGAACAACACCCTCCATATCGTATGAGGAAGAAAGTACCTCCTAAGCCACCTCCACGTCAACTTAGGGAGGAGGACTTTTTGTCTTCGAAGGCCTATAAGGCCTTAGCCGAGAAGATCAAAGCCATCGAGAGACAAGGCACGGCTATTCAAAATCCGAAATTAAGGAAAATACATAATGAGCCTTTGGATCCTTTGGTACCTACTCCAGCTTACCCTATGCATTTTGATATACCGAGGTTGGACAAGTTTAAGGGTGATGAAGACACACAAGAACATGTCACGAGATTTTTGGATGCTTGTTTTTAGATAGCAAGCAATGATGCATTGTTGTTACGTACGTTCATCATGATACTAAGGGTGAGTATTCAGTGGCTCAAGGTTATTTGGCCTTATGCCATAATAATCCCAACCAATATTATGACATATTTTCTCAATTGTGGGCTCAAAAGCTTTGGCATAAGTTGAGGTTCTTTACTTGGATTTTATTGCATTGCAGAGTGCTAACTAGTGAGCAACTTATGAAGCATGGTTTTCATGGCCCTTTTAGATGTGAAATGTGTGGAGAGAATGTGGAAACTCTCAGCCATTTTATTGAGTGTACTTTAGCATCTGAGCTATGGAGGAGAATGGACACTTTACTTGGCTTACAATGGTCCAATTTTTTACTTTTGAACAGTTTTGGAGGGATTGGCCTAAATAAGAGGGTGTTGATCATTTTACTAGGGAGTTAGTTTGGATGGGTTCTACCATTCTACTTTAGAATATATGAAATGAAAGGAACAACAAAATTTTCAATCAAGAAAGGAAGGATATTCACTATATCTGGCAAAAGACCATTGCCAACTTAGTCGGATCAATCCAACAACTCCTTAATCACCCCCAAAATTCCCACCAAATATGGAATCAAGTAATGTAAAGATTGAATATTAACTCTTCTAAGGGCAACCTATAGAACTAAGTGTGACATTGAGAGGGGGTTGAATCAGTGTGTATTAAAAATTTAATCCAACTATGAAATCAAATCAAAATAAACAATCACACAAACATGCATCACATAACACCATATTTATAGTGGAAACCCGATGTGGGAAAACCACTATGCCAATGGACTGTTTGGACTCCCATCCAAATCCAACCTCGAAAATGTTTGGTCTTTACAATATTTTTGTAGCACCAACTGCAGGGAATGGCACCAACCAACCCGGACTTTAGCAACACCAACTGCAAGGAGCACCGACCCCAATCGCCAAGCACCCACTTGGCAAAAACAAAAACTATAGTATAAAATCTGATCTCTGTTTCAAAAAACCCTAAGTGGTCTAGCTCATTGCTTCTCTCTACATATCCACTCTAACTAATCTCATCTGATCTGAATCTCTATCTCACACTCTTCTCTGTACTCACACCGACTCCTTTTTAAAAACCTTTTTGCAATCCCTTCAACTTCCAACACTTCAACTTCCTAATAAATTTCGAGTCGCAAGATGACCGTTTCAAGCATTCAATAATGTCTCTCATGGGAGACATAACGTTCTTCTATATTTTAAATTTTTGCACGCACTGGAAAAATAATGGACTCAAAAGGAGTTACGGATCAAAAGTTATGACCTTTTTAAATTTCACTTTTATTTTGGAGAGGCATTTTGTCAAATAGTTCACGGACAAAGTGTTGTGTACATTACTCGTTCTCACACTTTGAGGCCTCAAAATTATTCCGACAAAAAATTAAATATGTTCAACTCGATGAGCTATACATGAAACAACACTTAAACGACACATTCGGCAATAAGAAAATATGAATTTGAGTATTCGAGTGCAAAAGCACTTGGCTGCCCAAAACCGGAAAAAGTGCTACGAAGGCATTTTGTAACTGCTGTTGTTTCTTCCTCGGGTCTCTGTTCAAACTAAAATTTAAAACATAAGCTCTTTGTATATCAGAATACCTCCAGTAAAAATTTTGAAGTTTTATTCCTCATATATTTCTTAATATACCTCCGACAAAGTGGCCTCTAAAACTGATTTTACACGTCACATAAACTGTAAAAAGTGCTCCAGAGTCATTTTGCAGCGCTCACCGTTTCTTCCTCCAGACTCTGTTTGGGCTGAAATTTAAAACTTAAACTCTCAGTATATCCAGATACCTCCAGTAAAACATTTGAGATCCAACTCCTCATGGTTTGCTTAATATTCATCCCATAAAGTGACCTTCGACATAGATTTTACAGTTGTAGTTTCATGACCAACAATGCACCAACGAAGCAACCGACCATTCCAACACTGCAACCACACTTGCTAATGATAAAAAAACTCCAAACAATATATGGGGCTGTCCAACACGTTCCATTGACATTTTGCCACTTTGACAACTTTTTTTGCTACTTTGACAACTTCTTGATGATTTTTGCAATTTTTTTAAATTTGCACGAACAACCTATAACAACTTCACCTGAACATCACAAACATTCTCATAAGAATTGAACACCACTTTACATACTCTGAAAAACCTCTGAACAATTGTCCACTGCATCAACCTGTCCATCCGAGTGTGTTGATAACAATGACAATACTATTGTTGCACCTTGCTCAATAATCTCCCCCTTTGGAATTCTTGGCAACACACGCATAGTTTCTTGTAACTCTTCTCCCCCTTTGACAACAAGACCAAAGGGCTGTTGCAAACTCCACTTGAGTCCATGCACAAAATTCTTAGGTAAAAATTATTACACTTAGCAAAGATCACAAACATGAGCAAAAAGATAAACAAAGACACAAATGCTCCCCTTGAGAATGTAACCCCGATAGCTAGTAAATGCTTGGGAAGTGTGATTACTCCTAATTTCTTACGAAGGTACTCAAAGACTTCCTTGGGCAATGGTTTGGTGAAGATGCTCGCTACTTGCTCTATTGTTGGAACAAAATCCAACTTAACCTCACCTTCTGCAACTTTCTCCTTCAAAAAATGGTATCGGATAGCAATATGTTTTGTGTGAGAATGCATAACTGGATTCTTTGAGATATTGATTGCACTTGTATTGTCACACATGATCGAGATGGGCTCACTAAAATTTATTCCAATATCCTTCAAAGTTTGTTTCATCCAAAGTATCTGTGTACAGTATGATGTCGCTGTAATATACTCTGCCTCTACTATGGATAATGAGTCTGACTCCTGATTTTTGCTATGCCATGCAACAAGATTATCACCAAGATAGAATGCACCTCCATTGGTACTCTTCCTGTCATCTATACATCCTGCCCAATCTACATCTGAATACGCAATAAAGGTAAAGTCCTTACCTTTCGGATACCATAACCCATACTCCATAGTACCCTTGAGGTACCAAAAAATCCTCTTTACTGCTATCACATGAGTCTCCTTGGGACTAGCCTAAAATCGTGCTACCATGCATACTACCTGCAAAATATCCGGTCTAGTAGTTGTCAAGTACAGTAAGCTCCCAATCATGGATTTGTACATAGTTTGATCAACAGTGGAGATTTGTCATCCTTGCTCAACTTGCAACTTTGTCATCATGGGAGTGCTAACTAGCGTGAATTTTTTTAGCATCTCTTTCACATATTTTATTTGAGAAATAAATATGCCCTTCTCCTTTTGATTAACTTGCAATCCGAGAAAATACAAAAGTTCACCAATAATTGACATTTCAAACTCTTTCTGCATCTTATTTGCAAAATATTTACACAACTCATCTTTTTTGCTGCCAAATATGATATCATCTACGTATATAACAACAACAATATGATGACCATTTTTTTTTTGACATACAAATTACTGTCCACCATACCTTTCTTGAACCCTTGCTAAGTAAGATAACTATCTAGCCTTGCATACCATGCCCGGGGTGCCTATTTAAGCCATATAACGCTTTCTTCAACTTGCAAACCAAGTTGGGATCATCACTAAGCTGAAAACCATCTGGTTGCTCAATATAAACCTATTCTTCAAGTTTCCCATTCAAAAATGCTGAATTCACATCCATTTGATAAATTTTAAATTTTTTGTAAACTGCTAAAGCAAGAAATATTTTAATTTCCTCTAGTCTGGCCACAGGTGCAAAGGTTTCCTCGAAGTAAATACCTTCAACTTGCGCATACCCTTTGTATACCAATCTCACTTTGTTCCTGACTACCTTTATGTCTTCATTCAATTTGTTTCGAAATACCCATTTAGTACTGATTACATTTTTATTTGCGAGTCTTGGTACTAACTCCTAAGTCTTGTTTTTCTCGATCTGATCTAATTTTTCATTTAATGCCTTTACCCAAATTTCATCTTTGCTTGCTTCGACAACATTTTTAGGCTCAATGCTAGATAGTAAAGAGTAGTTACTTACTAATCTTCTTCTTTTTTGAATACCAACTATGGGGTCTCCAATTATTTGCTCTTGGATGATCTTTCTACCAGCTACCTGTTTTGAATTTCTTATTTTCTTCCAATTTTGAATCACTTTTCGAATCCTCTGAGTCAATTCTTGATTTCTTTTATGTTTCTTCTTCCTCATCTCCTTCAATGACCTCTTCATAAATTGGGTAGTTCTCTTCATAGCTAATTACTCGTTCCCTTCCTTCATCAACTTTAACATCGGCACTTTCCACAACTTTTTTTAGTCTCTTGTTGTAACATTTATAAGCTTTGCTTTTTGATGAATAGCTAAGAAAAATGCCTTCATCCGCTCTATCTTCAAAATTACCAAGGTTTTCTTCAGTTCTTTTGATGTAACACTTGCTGCCAAAAACTTTAAAATATCTTGCTGATGCATTTTTACCAAACCACAACTCATAAGGAGTTTTGCTTTCATGCGTCCTCAACATGCACCTATTTTGGATTTATACAGCAGTATGGAATGCCTCTTTCCAAAATTTGTCTGCTACTTTGCTCTCATTCAACATAGTCCGTGCCATTTCTTGCACTGTCCTATTCTTTCTTTTACCACACCATTCTGTTGAGGTGTCCTGGCTGCTGAAAACTGTCTCCTAATGCCATATTTTTCACAATACTAAGTGAAATCCTTTGAAATGAACTCTCCTCCTCTGTCTGACCTTAAACATTTAATCCTTTTTTCTATTTTATTCTCAACTTGATCTTGAAAACCTTGAATATCTCAAAATCTTCTGACTTATGCTTCAAAACAATACCCATGTCATCCTAGAATAGTCATCTTTACACAACATGAAATATTTGTCATTGTTTATGCTTTGCATTCTCATGGGTCCACATAAATCAGTATGTACTAGTTCTAAAGGTTTGCTCGTGTAGTACTCTTTTGTTTTAAATGAGACTCTAGTTTGCTTCCCTTTTCGACATGAAGCACAAATGATATTTGATGGTTTGCCAATGGTAGGAATATCTCTCATTATTTTCTTTGAACTGATTTTTATTAGATTGTCAAAACTGATATGACCAAGCCTCTTGTGTCACAACCAATTCTCTTCTTCATGTCTAATCAAGCAAGCTCCTTCTGAAGTCTTTGAGAGAGTGTACAGGTTGCCAGATGTCCTTGATCCAGCTACTATCAACTTCTCATTGTTTGCCTTTCTGATTTCACAACCCTGATCACATCATGACCTTTGTCACAAATCTGACTTTTGCTCAACAAGTTATGCATTAGAAAAACCACAAACAAGACTTCTTTTGATCTAATTTTTTCGTCATTGATCTTAACTAAACCTTTGCCAACTATCTTAGCTCCATCATTGTTTTTGAATTTCACTGAACCACCTTCATATTGTTGCAACTTCTCAAATTTATGTTTTTCACTTGTCATATGACTGGAGCATCCACTATCAAGTATCCATGGTGCAGATTTATTTTGCGCTTTAAATACTGTCTGTACGATTAAGGATTCTTTTTCTTCCTTAGGTTGCTCTTTTTCTTTCCACTCTCGTTTGATTACAGTTTTGGGCTCTTGTTTTGGCTTTTCTTTTTCAGTAGCTTGTGAATGTTTTTTGGAAAATTTTCTATTTTGTCTTATTCCATTTGGCTGAAATTTTCTTCCTTGAAATTGATTTGATGCAAATGTACTTCTATAATTTCTTGAAATATGCCCAAATTTATGATAGTTATAACATTCTACTGCATAATCCATCAAAGGTGAAAAATCATTTCTACTGAAAAAATTCCTTGGTCCTACATTATACTTACAATATGAAATCTTATGTCCATAATCATTGTATTTAAAACAATAACTAGAAAATGGATGATTGAACCTGGGTGGTGGTCTTTGCCATGTTGTTGTAGGAGCCATAAATATTCTCCTTTGATGTGTGACATTGGTGAAACCATCATTTTCAATTCTCCTTTCTTACCTTGCATTATTGCTTTCCTTTGCATGATTCATTTTTGCTTGATTAACCTGTTTTTTTCTTCATTCTTTATGGATTATTCATTTGTGGCCTTTGATCCATTTGATGATTTTCCTTAGTCAAAAGCCAAACCAAATTTGATGCATGTAGTCTTCTGGTTCTTTATAATCTTATCCAGCTTCTGGTTCTTATTCATTTCTTCTAGTTGCATCCTTAAACCAACAACCTCTTCTTCTAACTTGCTGCAATAATCTATTTTCATGGTTATTTGCACTTCGATATCTTCGAAGATCTTCTTGGATTCTTCTATATGCACTTTCAAACTTGTTATTATTTCATTTTCATCCTCAAGATTTCTTGAAATTTTCTTATTCCTTTTTTTCTCTGTCTTCAATTCATCCAAAGTTGCAATTAGTTCCTCTTCCAAATCCACTTCTGCGTCAATTTCTTCTTCATCACATTCCTATTATTTTTTTTGTTTTTCTTATTCGAATGCCATGAAAAGAGCTTCACCTGTTTCTTTTTTAGAATCCTCACTGGAGCTATCTTCTGATGAACTGACATTCTTGGAGATGAAACTTTTCTTCTTGAAGTTGTCTTTTTTGAAATTTGATTTTTTCTTCCAATCACTTCTTTCTCTGTGCGATCCTTCATCACTTTTGTTCTTCTCATTAAGTGGACATTTAGTTTCAAAATGCCCAACACCTCCAGAGTTGAAACATCTAAACGATAACTTTTCTTTGTATTTTCCTTTTCCCCTTTTTAATTTTTGAACAAAGTTTGCTTCCATTTCATCTGATGTCTCTTCTTCCTCGGATTCTTGTTTTGCTTTCATATTTTTATGGGCTTTAAAAATAGCTTCTTTATCAATGGGTTTAGATTTTCCTATTCTCATCTCATATGCAGTCAAAGAGCCATGCATCTCATCCATACTAAAATAATTCAGATCTTTAGCTTTTTCTATAGCTGAAACTTTAGAATCAAACCTTTGAGAAAGAGATCTTAATACCTTTTTGACGATTACTGGGTCTTTGATTTCCTCTCCAAGTCCTCTGATAACATTGATGACTTCATTAAGTATCAGCATATATGCCTCTATATTCTCATCCTCATTCATCTTCAATCCTTTGAACTAAGCTCAATGTGTTTGTAACTTGGCCTCCTTGATCTTATCATCTCCTTCATAAATGCTCTTCAGTTTGTCCAATATTTTATTTGTCGTTTTACAACCTATAATATTTACTAGTTCGCTATCCACCAATCCACACATGATAGCATTATTTGCTTTTAAGTCATTCTCAAACAATTTTTTACCAGCAGTATTGGTTGGAGAAGTGGTGGGTATTGTGTATCCATTATCTACTGAATCCCAAATTTCGTATCCCAAAGCACAAAGATATGAATGCATCCTAAGTTTCCAAAATGTGTAATTAGTTCCATAAAACAATGGTACTTTGTTTGATGAGAACCCTTCACCACTTGCCATTGTGTCACTTCCAATATCACCCTAGCCGATCAAGCCTGTTCAGGAATCTCGCTATGATACCAGTTGTAGAACTAAGCGTGACACTGAGAGGGGGGTGAATCAGTGTATATTAAAAATTTAATTCAACTATGAAATCAAATCAAAAAAATTAATCACACAAACATGCATCACATAACACCAAATTTATAGTGGAAACCCGATGTGGGAAAACCACTATGCCAATGGACTATTTGGACTCCCATCCAAATCCAACCTCAAAAATGTTTGGTCTTTACAATATTTTTGCAACACCAACTGCAGGGAATAGCATCAACCAACCCAGACTTTAGCAGCACCAAATGCAAAGAGCATCGACCCCGATCGTCAAGCACCCACTCAGCAAAAACAAAAATTGTAGTAGAAAATTTGATCTTCGTTCCACAAGACCCTAAGTGGTCTAGCTCATTGCTTATCTCTACACATCCACTCTAACTAATCTCATCTGATCTGAATCTCTATCTCACACTCTTCTCTGCACTCACACTGACTCCTTTTTAAAAACCTTTTTGCAATCCCTTCAACTTCCAATGCTTCAACTTCCTAACAAATTTTGAGCTGCAAGATGACCGTTTCAACATTCAATAACATCTCCCATGGGAGACATAACGTTCTTCTAGATTTTAAAATTTTGGACGCACTGGAAAAATAACAGACTCAAAAGGAGTTACGGATTAAAATTTATGACCTTTTTAAATTTCACTTTTATTTTGGAGAGGCATTTTGTCAAACAGTTCACAGACAAAGTTTTGTGCACATTACTCGTTCTCACACTTGGAGTCCTCGAAATTACTCTGACCAAAAATCAAATATGTTCAAATCGATGAGCTATACGTGAAAAAACACTTAAACGACACATTCGACAAGAAGAAAATATAAATTTGAGTATTCGAGTGCAAAAGCACTTGGCTGCCCAAAACTGGAAAAAGTGCTACGGAGGCATTTTGCAACTGCTTCTGTTTCTTCCTCGGGTCTCCGTTCGGGTTGAAATTTAATACATAAGCTCTCTGTATATCATACTACCTCCAGTAAAAATTTCAAAGTTTTATTCCTCATATATTGCTTAATATACCTCCGACAAAGTGGCCTCTAAAGCTGATTTTACATCCATCATATAAACTGCAAAAAGTGCTCCATAGCCATTTTGCAGTGCTCACCGTTTCTTCCTTCAGACTCCATTTGGGATAAAATTTAAAACTTAAGCTCTCAGTATATCCATCTACCTCCAATAAAAAATTTGAGGTCCAATTACTCATGGATTGCTTAATATCCCTCCCGTAAATTGACCTCCGATGCAAGATTTTACAACTGTATCTTATATCCCTCCCGTAAAAAATTTGAGGTCCAATTACTCATGGATTTTAATTCAACAAAATCTTATATAATAAGCACAATGAACTAAAAATCTATAGCATCCAATATTCCAAGTGTTTTAACTAAAATTATCCAAATAACTCTTAACCTAACAAAATTCACCTTAGCTAAAACATTAATAGATATATAATCCTACACATAATAAACTCAAAAATCACCGCATTCCATATTATAAGCATTTTAACTAAATAAGTTAAACAAATTTTAGCCTAACAAAATTTATCCTAGCTTAAACATAAGCAAAAGTACAAAAGAAGGACAACATATATACTCATATGCTTTGAATGGAAGAATTCAATCAACTTTGTATTGCTTTGAGCAGTTTAGAATACTTAGCTTACAAAAAATCAAACCCTGAATATATAACCTTTTTCAATTAGAAGCATTGCTCCTTTTAAATCTTTTTCTAAAATAAAAATAAAACAAACTATAATAATTGGCCAAAATTTATCAACCACGATCTTGGGCACAACTGGTGCCACTTGGCATTCTCTTGTCAAATCCTAGTAAGTTATGATTGTAGGATCCCTAGTTATGCTTACCAAAGGTGGCCATTACTTTCTAGCTCTAACATATACCTCATGGTCTAACCACTTATTTTTGGGGTGGCAGGTGTCCTTCACGTTGATATCTTTCAATTTAGGGTGTTGCTACTACACCTATTACTTTTCAAAGTACTTCTCTTTCCTAAGACAAGGATATCAGATGATTTTGAAGCTGGCCTAATTTCCCATGATGAAATATTTGGTCCAAGTTGCTAGTTTACGTTTCTTTCCTTTCCAAGCTCACTTTTGTGATTTTTGCATTATGTCAAAACTCTTAGAAGCATGCTAACATCATTCATAAAAATATTTTGGCTCACCCTCTTTTGGAACGAATATTATTCGCTTTGCATTGTACCAGAGATTTGAATCACTCTTGCTAACATCATCAAGAATTGTTTTTTGGCACACTTCTCTACCTTGGCTTGGTCTTTGAGCTTTGAATTTATACTTGTTAAAAAATTTTGCAACTTGTCCTAACATCATTATAAAAAGCTCCAGCTTGTTATCTTTTTTATAGTGCCTAGTATTAGACACTTTTTTCTTATGATCCTCTTATTTTGTTGGATATTTTGAAGCACCTGTTGGAAATATTGATCATATTGAGTTGTCATTGATGTCAAAGGATTGATGTCAAAAGGGTTGATGTCAAGGAGCTTGGTACGACAGAAATATTCTTCTATGATGCAAGGAAATTTGTTGTAAAGAAATGTTTATTGTAAAGAAAATGTTTATAATATTTATGTTTAAAGATTATAAAAAGGACAAAAAGGTTTAAGAAGCTTACTTGGGACAAAGGTCTATAAGAGAAAAAGGATTATAATATTTATTTTAAATATTATAAGGACAAAAAGGTTATAATATTTAAATGAAAATTTAAATATTATGAAAAAGGAGGCAAAGATTTAAAAGATAAGGGAATTATTTCCAATACACCAAGGTTTCAAATATTAACATTATAATATTTTAATATTATAATGCAAAGGTTTCAAAGTTAAAAGAAGTTCCAAAGGAAATAATATTCAAATGTATTTGAAGCGCCAACGTCAATACATGAAGGGGAAAGTATATTTATAGGGGGAAAATTATTTCATTTGCTTAAGGTTGAGACCAAGGAAAAAATCGTGAGGTCTGCTTGATCGTGGAGGCCGAGAGGAAAGAGGTCAAAGCGCATGTGTTTTAGAGTCAATATTGCAAGTCAAAGAGGGAGAGCATGTGTGTGGCCTAGGTTTCATCTGAGCAGGTAGCCCAGATGGTAGGGAGGTCTCGAGTTTGAAGCACAGCTGGGATGATTTTGCTGAAGTTTTGGTTGGAGATATCGCATTGTGTGGTAGTTGAAATAGGAGCATGTGCATCTTGATTATTGTGTGGGCAACTAGCCCACGCGGTGTCCTAGCTTGCACTAGGGCGCGGGCCAGCTAGAGGTGGCAGGTTAGAATCATGACGATAGTGTTTTGGTGTTTGTTTGGGTAGAAGATAAAAAGAAAAAAAAATTAAGTGACTTCGTATCCAGCGGGTGGGCCAGCCTAGCTCGCACTAGAGCATGGGCTGCATGAGATTTCGTGTTCGACTCTCTTCGATGGCAGAAGTGGTAAGGGCATTATTTTTTGTTTTAATTTAATTTGAAATTAAAGATAGGGAGTCATAAGGTTTACCGTGGGGAATTAATGTGAGTTGACATTTTTGGAATTACAAAGGTTACTTACAAGTTGATTTTAGAAATTATAAAGGCTGAAGTGAAAGTATCAAGGGTTTATTATTGTGTTTTCTAAAAAATCATTTAGTAAGCAATAAAAGGAGTAATAAGGTAATAAGTGTTTTTGCACTTAGGGTTTTGTTGTTTAGAAGGTACATTATGGTATTGAAACCATTTGTGGCTTTTACAAACAAGAGTTATAAGGTGTTTATGTTTTAATTATTATGGGATTTTTGCATGGTGAAATAAAGTTTGAAGGGTTTTGTTCTTTGATTAAAAGGCTTGTTTTGAGAAATTAAAAGGCTTGTTTTGAGAAATTAAAAGGCTTTGTTCTTTTGTGCACATTTTGAAGAGAAGTTTTTCATGTGGATGATTGAAAAAGTGTTATGCTAACTAATTCTTGAAAGTGGCTTAAGAAAGATATAATATTTTGAGATAAGTTTTTGAGGGTACATCTTCATCAAAGCAAGTTAAGAGGTATGGTGATATCATTCCCTCTTTAAGATGTTTGGTTGAGCATATATTTCTGAATCATAAGGTAGAGATAAAAGGTTTGATATATGTGCTTGTTGGAAATACTTGTGCTAGAGTTTGTGAACTAGTTGTGCTTCATTGTTGAAAAATAAATTGGAAACATTTGTGCTAGGTTTGAGAGAAAAATTATGCATTATTGTATTTGATCTTTGAGAACAAATTGTGTATTGGCTTGAGTATCATTGAAAGTGAATGTGCAAGTAGAAATAAGATTTGTGATGCAAGTGTGTTCATTAGTTTTGATTGTGGAAAATGCATAAGAAGGTCAGTTGTCAAGTGCTAGACTAGAGCTACCTTTAGAATGCAATCAATGTGAGACTTGTGAAAGCGATAGACTTAATGAATATGTAGAACATATTGAGCAATTCTCAAGTGCATATCATTCTCTATATGTTCAAGAGGTTAAACAAATTTTGGGTAGAATATGTCTAAATTGCCTAGTTGAAGAAAGTATTTCTAAAAGAGATACAAGCATTATTTTGAACATTATATGTGTGCAAGATTTAGGATTAGTTGAGTATGTGTTATGAGCAGATTTAAGTATATGTTTTGAGCAGTTTTTGAGCATGTGTTATGAGCAAATTGTGAGATATTTTTGAGTGAGTCTTTTGAGAAGGCTTGTAGACAGATTTGAGCAAGTATTGTAAGAAGACTTGAAGTAGGCTTGAGATAAATTTATGCATGCAGTGTTAGCATATTTGGGACAGAGTTGAGAAAAAATTATGCATGTAATGTGTGCAGATTTAGGATAGAGTTGAGATAGATTTGTGCATGTAATATGTGCAGATTTGGGATAGAGTTGAGACATATTTGTGCATGTAATATGTGTATATTTGGGACAGAGTTGAGACAGATTTGTGCATGTAATGTATGCAGATTTGGGACAGAGTTGAGACATATTTGTGCATGTAATGTGTGCAGATTTGGGATAAAGTTGAGACAGATTTATGCATGTAATATGTGCAAATTTGGAATAGAGTTGAGATAAATTTGTGCATGTAATGTGTGCATATTTGGGATAGAATCGAGATAGACTTGTACGTATAATGTGTGCATATTTGGGACAGAGTTGAGATAGATTTGTGCATGTAATGTGTGCAGATTTGGGACAGATTTGAGACTGATTTGTGCATGTAATGTGTGCAAATTTAGGATAAAGTTGAGATAAATTTGTGCATGTAATGTGTGCATATTTGGGACAGAGTTGAGACATTTGTGTATGTAGTGCGTGCAGATTTGGAGCAGAGTTAAGCAGAGGTGTGTACCGGCTTTGGAGGTGATTAGAGCAGAAAGGAGAGGTATCTCCTGTGGATAGAGTTACACGAACCAAAGTTAAGGGGATAGAGTTCTCCTGTGGATAGAGTTCCATGAACCAGCGTTAAGGGGATAGATTTCTCCTATGGATAGAATTCCATGGACCAGAGTTAAGGGGGTAGAGTTCTCTTGTGGATAGAGTTCCATGAACCAAAGTTAAAAGGATAGAGTTCTCCTCTAGATAGAGGTCCACGAACTAGAGCATAGGGGATTGAGATCTCCTTTGGAAAGAGGTCCATAAACATTGTAATAGGGAATTTGTTCCCAAGAGATTTGTTGAGAACATTTAGAAGAAATATTTTCTCTGTGGACGTAACCCACATTGGGTGAACCACGTTAAATTTATGTCTCTCATGTGTGCAATGATTTGTGCATTGCCTTGTTACTGCTATTGATGAGATTGGTTAATACTGCATTGATATTATTAATGTTATCATTTGGAAATAAAAGTAAAAGTTGGTCTTATACTATTCACCCCCCTCTTAGTATAAGCTTGTGTTCTTCAACACCTACTTATGTTAGCATATAAAATATTTTGGCTTACCTCCTTTGCAAATATGATAACGAGCTAGTCTAATTGCAAGCCTATAATGACCCTCCTTGGTGGGACTTATTCTTGATAAATTGATTATGTATTTATGTGTGCAATATCTAATGCTTAATATTATTCTATATTATAAAGATAGGGGTTAATTTCATTTCATGCTTTGTTTATATTATGTTTAGAATATGGTACTATTGATGGAATTAATGGTTGTAGGACCATGTACTCTCACATATGGATTGGTATGGGACAACCATCGAAATAGAGACACAAAAATGGAAATGATGGTTGATGAGACTCTCATCGACAACTCCAGGGTAAATTCGTACCCTCATGTAGATGCATTGCATAATTGTGTGCCTAGTTAGTTTTCACTACCGATAATAAGTTTTCTTTGGTAAAGGAGCCATCCTTAGTAGGTAGGTGGTAACATTAGGTTATCATAAAAACCCCCTACTTAAGGACAATGGTTATGGGATGCACTTGCTTGATGAGCAATTATCATAGATTTGCATGTGTTTGCTGCATGGAATATGTTTTGCAAATTGATTTCATCAGGAAGGTATTAATAATTATGGAGGTATTGTTAATACCTAAAAATATTTAATATCTATGTTAATATTTAATAGTTAAAATTAATATTAGATATTAATTAAATTAATTAAGGAAATAATTAATTTAATTATTATATTTTTTTAATGTTATGTTTTAACATTAGAAAAATATTAAATTGAAGCAAAAAAAAATTAGTTTTTGAAGGGTTAGTTTATGTTTGAAAATGAAATCAACATGCAAATATTATAACCTTGCGAAAATGAGGTGGAGTATGTTTTATTATTATGTGCATATATATTAAGAAAATAAAAATCAAGTGGCATTAGCTCAATCGATTAGATTCCTCGATATTTATAAAGAGGAGACCAAGGTTTAAATCTTGCCAAGTGATATATGGATAATATCCAAGCTTTATTGTAATACCACTATGTGGTGAGGATGTAATACGGGTGGGGGCCATTTCAATCCCATATAGCTCGTTGAAAAAACTAATAATAATAATAATAATAATAATAATATTGACAAATTCATTTTCAGCGGTAGTTTTGAAAATAAATTGTTATCTTCCTATCATAACAAACAATACAAATAAAAGAAGATATAAATGGAGAAGAAAGAGAGATGAGCACCAAGAACTAGAAGTGGATGCATGACATTGAATAATAAGAGAAGTTTATAGAGACTTTGGATGAAAAAAAAAAGGTAATCCTTTATTTTAACTTCTAACAAAATGCAATAGGAACATGTAGACAATATTTACTAAGGAAGAAACTATATGTAGATGTATGCTTTCCGGTTTATGCTCTTCTATGTGATATCTCCGATAATTGGGTTTTTATTTCCATATTACTTAGGGAAAGAATGGAACACTATATCTTTTAGAAGCTTGTATGTTGTAGAATGGATTTTGGTGTGCCTTGGATACAATATATATATATATATATATATATATATATATATATATATATATATATATATATATATATATATATATATATATATATATATATATATATATATATATATATATATATATATATATATTTATTTTTTAAATAGTTTTTCATTGCTTTTCCCTGAGGTTGGCACAAGTTGCTACCAATAGAATTCAAAAGGTTGACCAGGTAGAGTTGTTGGTTTGCTTACATTACTTTGAGTTTAGTAGAGTTTTGTCATTAGAGCTTCAAGTCTCTTTTCTGTTGATAGCAAGTTCTAAATTGTTGTAACCCTTGCCTTAGCTATGTGTAAATTAGGGTGGCTAAATTATTTTATTTATTATTGTGTAAAACCTTTGGTGTTAGGGTTTTCACTTTGATAGCTTTGTTAGTAACATGGTTGTTGCTTTATATTATTATTTAGATTATAGGAAACGATTAATAAATATTAATTTTCCTGACTTGATAGCTTGTTAGTAAAGTGGTTGTTGCTTAATATAATTATTGAGATTATAGGGAGGGATTAATTATATTAATTTTTAGACATTGTATTATTAAATAAAAGATTTATTTTATTTTACTCAAAACTATTGAAAAATGAATTAATTTTTAGACTTTGTCTTATTGAATAAAAGAGTGGATTTATTCAAAATATTAGGAAGGGGAATTAAATTTTAGACTTTATCTTATGGAATAAAAGATAGGTTTTATTTTATTTAAGTTACTAGAAAAATGAATTTATTTGCAGGCCTTGTTTAAATAAAATATGCTTTTTATTTAAGTCAAGACATTGGAAAACGAATTAAATTATTATATTTTAGATTTTATCTTGGAATGAAGAAAGGTTTGTAGTTATTTCAAGATATGCGAGTTTATATTTGGACCATGTTAATTGAATAAAATATGGTTGCTTTAATTAATTCAAGATATTAGAAAAATAAGAAACATTTCCTTATTGAGAGGAAAAAATTTATCCTATTTAAGATAGAGGGTTGGAAACACGGTTATGCACAAGAGCGAATTTCACAATTTATAGCGAATTTTAAGATTTAACATTTTTTATTTTGCTAATTTTGGGACCCTAGAGGTCGGCTCATTCGCCCAAAAAATACGAAATTATTTTTTTAGGGTAAATTCACCTCGGTACAATATGTATTCCGACTTAATATTCGCCCTAAAATTATTTTAAAAAAATTATCATGCCCAATTCGCCTCTTGTACCCCCACTATATATAGGTAACCTTGGGAGCGACACTCATAGTCTCAATATGACTGTCACAAGGCGACCGCAAAAAGCGACTAGCAAAAGCAAGTGACAAAAGGCGACCGACAGAAGTGAGTGACAAAAGGCGACCAACATAAACAATTGATATTGGACGACTGACACATTGCGACTGTCACAAGGTAACTGCCATGTCGTGACGTGCGACCAATATTGGGGCGACTGACATTCATGTCGCGATTGTCACAAGGTGATTAACACACCGTAACTGTCACAAGGTGAGTGACACATCACGATTGTCACAAGGCGACTGACATTGGACGACTGACATTGGGCGACTGACATTGGGTGAATGACACCGGGTGACTAACACCGGGTGATTGACATTGGGTGATTGACACTGGGTGACTGACATTGGATGACTGACACGTCGCGACTGACATAGGGCGACTGACACGCCATGACTGTCACAAGGTGACTGACATGCTGTGACTGTCACAAGGTGACTGACACGTCATGATTGTCACATGATTACTGACATACAGGGCCAACCATTTTTTGGTAATTTTTTATTATCAATTATGTTTCTTTTTATACTTTTTTTGTTCATTGATGCTCAATAAGGAGGTTTTCCTATTATTTGGGCACCAAGCTCAAGATTCCTTGGGTTAGATATTTTGTTGTCTTGAATAGTAGTTCTCTCTTTAACCAGTTATTTCTATTTTTCAAAATGATTTTCTTGTAACTCTTCTATTTATATATGTAAAATGTCACCTGTTGGCAGTGGAAATAAGGGAAGACAGTCTTCCAGTTTTGATAAAAGGAGTATCCTCAAATACTTTCATAATATTTCAAAATCCAGTCAGCCATCAGCATCTGCACAAATTGAAGGTATGAACGCCTTTACTTACTAGCACAAATTGAAGGTATGAACGCCTTTACTTACTAACCAGTTAATTTTTGTTCATTGTTAATTTTATTTATAATATCTTCATTCATTAAGAAGGCTGATTTTTGGTGTATGGCTTTGTCCATTTTTTTATCTGTATTTTTTAAAAGAAGGTATGCTTTTAACAGAATGTAAGCTTTTAAAAAAAATAATGATAATGACCCTAGTATTATCTTTATAGAAAACACTTTTGACCTTCGTATGAATCCACTTGCACATAACTATTATAATGAAACGTCCATATATGAAAATTTTCTTAAAGAAATGGAAGAACAACAAGAAGAGATTCCTGAAACAAACACGCCAAATAGAAAACAAAGTAATAGTTCTTATGCGGTACCCACTTCCGGTGAATCTTCTTCTAAAAAACATAAACATGCTAGATCATCTAGATGGACAATTAACAGATTTTTTCAGCCTGATTGGGTCTCAAATTTTCCATTTGTTGAACCAGTGCTTCCAAAGAATAGTAATGAGATAATAAAAGAATTGAGATGCATAATTTGCAGCTGGAAGCACAAAAAAGATCACTGATTGCAAATTAAGAAAGATATAGTAGAAAAACATTATGGAAAGGTTTATATAAAAACAAAAGAAAGTGATGTACCAATACAAAAAAATTATAGGTGGAAGGATGCATCAGAGTGTGCCCATATCAGATATGCACAATAATATGATAAAGCAATGAAAGAAAAACAAATTTTGGTTCAGAAAGGTGCAACAATTCAAGCCCAATTTCAAAAAATAAAAAAGTTCACTTTAGCTTCAAAAAGTTTACAGTTTGTTGTTGTGCTTACTATTCTTAAAAAGGGTAGACTTATGTCAGATTTCATTGATTATAAATCTCTATTTCAACTAGTTGATGTGAAGAACTTACCCAGCGTCCATTGGTCAAATCGAAGTGGTTGGGAAATTGCAAAATGTCTGTATTGGTTGAGCAGGATGACCTCAAAGAGAAAATAAAAAAGGCCAAATTCATATCACTTTCAATTGATGAGGTGACTGTTGTTCACAACACTTCTTGGATTTGCATGCATGTTTACACATTGGAAAATTATTTAAGGCAACCTCATTTACTTGGACTACGCAAGATGGTGGAAAATTGTAATGCAGAAAACATCTATAATGTTGTTGTTTCTAGTTTAAAGGAAATTGCAGGAATGAATGAAATGGAGATAGCCACTAAGTTAATATGTATCAAATCCGATGGTGCTGCTACAATACAAGGACACAAGAACGGTCTTTGTGTTAGACTACAAACATTTGTTGCCCCATAGATGATCCCTATTCATTGCATGGCTCATAGAATTAATCTTGCATATAAAATTGTGGATACATTTACAAATGTAGCTACAGTGGAAGACCTTGTTCGTGAAATTCATGATTATTTTTTGTGCGGTCCAAAAATATTTTCAGAGTTTCAACAATTTGCACTTGGAGTTACTGATGGTAAAAAACTCTTAAAAGACGTGGATACTAAGTCGATTTCAATGTATCAATCAACATATAGAGTTTTCAAATAATATCAATCCTTGGCAGGGTTTATGTATGCAAACTATAGGGTAGTTGATAAGGCTAAGGATTTGCTATTATGAATGAATGACTTTGAAACACTTCTCACATTGTGTGGTATTCTTCCAATGTTAGAAGAAATGAATACTTTGATCAAAATTTCACAAGAAAGATCGATTTATATTGTGGATTTCATCAGGGTGAGAAAACGAATTTGCTTACATATTGATACAATGTACACATCTGGTGAAAGTTTTATGGATCCCATGTTTAAAATTTGGATAGCATTGACAAACATGAATGATCCTCATAACTTTTTGAAGTTCAATATAAACGATCATCTTTGTATTAATGTCACGGAAAGGAAATTCCTTTATATTGTTTTTGTCAACAAATGGATATTGCTACAAATGAAGTTGAAAAATGCCCATAACATACAACAAATTTCATGTAGTTGTAAAAGATACAAAAATTAAACTGAAACAAATAGTAGAATCATTGATAAAAGGGATCAGAGACCGTTTTCACAGAGATGAATTACTTGACGCTATGGGTGTGGTTAACCCGATATTTTGGAATCCTAGTAGTGAATACCAAAATATAAGTGGCTTATTTCAAAAAGACATGGACAATATTGCTAGCCATTTCACTAAACCTGTGGTATTCAATGGTATTGAAATCAACGACATTCTCAACAAAGATCTTTTAACAAACCAATCAAACTATTCTGGAACAACAATGTCTTCTCAAGTTTCACAATTTGCTAATCACCATGAAAGGGGTTCTATTTCACGTTTATAAAAAAAAATTATATCCCAGTAGTATCCTACAAAATACTATGAGTGAATATTTTAGTTTGTATGAATTATGCCAAACGATGATTTTAGGATCTATTGACGATGAAAGGGTATTTAGTGCATTATCATATGTAAAATCTAAAATTTGTAATAGACTGGACAAAAATTTGGAAAATTGTTTGAGATTATATGTGTCGATCTATGAGGTTGAGAAGTTTCCTTATGAAATAGCATTGTCATATTGGAAATATTTTGCAGAGAGAAGAGGTGTCATGAATACTCTGGATGATCAGGATAATGGTAACACCGATGACACTGTGATGACATAATTTTTGGAATGAGTGCAGAAGAATTTGCACAATCTGAAAAGCGTTTGTTCTAGATTTCATCATTATGATGCAAATATGCTTTCCTTTCCAAATATTATATTGGGATTTAATTCATTTATTCAATTTTATTTCAAATATTGAGATTTGATTATATTTTGATACATTTTTTCATGTATTTTGGAACAGAATATTGATTATTGAATCACATATATTATTATTATTTTTTACATGTATTTTGATTTCATATCTTATGTTATCAGTTGTCAACAGAATATGTGTATATTATGATTTCATATATTTTGAAAACCATGTATTGAATATAGTATAGACCATGTATTGAATAAAGAATAAACCAACTATTGAATAAACCATGTATGGCAATTGCAAACCATCTATTGAATAAACCATGTATTGAAAACAATGTATCACAAACCATGTATTGAAAACAATGTATTGCAAACCATGTATTGAAAATAATGTATGGCAAACCATGTATTGAATAAACCATTTATGGTAAACAATGTATTGAATATACAATTTATTGAAAACAATGTATGACAAACCATGTATTGAAAACAATGTATGGCAAACAATGTATTGAATATCAAATTGATTGAAACCATGTATTGAAATCATGTATACAATAAACCATGTATTGAAACCATGTATTGAAATCATGTATGGCAAACAATGTATTGAATATACAATTTATTGAAAACAATGTATGACAAACCATGTATTGAAAACAATGTATGGTAAACAATGTATTGAATATCAAATTGATTGAAACCATGTATTGAAACCATGTTTACTGTAGCTACCTAAAATGCGTCATGTCGAGGGCGACTACTTATATGGACATGCTACAATACCAAATGGAGTATCTTGGACAGACTCCAAGATACAACAGTGGTTCTAACCACTCAATTTTGGCTCCTTGGCCTAATAAGTCTGAACTATAGCCTAGACCTACGATTTATAGGCCAAACCATGGCTGAGACCTACGGTTTACAGTTTAGACCGTAGTTGTGACCTACGGTCTTAACTGGAGTTCAGTTGGACTACAATCCGAGCCAAATCGGTTGGAACGGCCATTTGATCTAGAAGATGGTTAGAGGATGAAAGCTTCCAATCCAACTGTCCTAACCACCCCTTCTTGATCTTGGATTCTCCATGAAGCCACCCTTAGCCCTTGGGTAGTCCTATAAGTACCACTCAAAATTAGGGAAAATAAGAAGAGAGAGCATTGGATATTTGAGCATCGAAGCCCTATCAAATTTTACACTCAACTGAGTATACCAAGAGAGAGCTACTATACTTATCCCATACCTACTTGCCAAGATTCATGATGAATTGCATTATGAATGCCCTAGGAGTCTAGGAGAGCCAAGAAACGCATATTCGGGTAAACAAAGACCCTTCAAAACGAATCAAATGTAAAATCAATCTGAGGACACCAAAGGTGACCATTGAACATCAATTTGGACAAGGAGGTCAAGCGCACTGCCCTTGGAATTGAGGGTAAACCTATCAGATTGGTAACCGTGATTTACAGTGCAAACCACTCATCAGAGTCGCAGTTTGCAGCAGAGGCATCATCACCTTACCCTTTTTATTTCAATCTAATTAATTTGCTTAGTTTAGCTATGTTCATGGTTTAATTGCAGTTTAGCATACTTCTGACTGGTAGAATTAGGTTAGATTAGTTTCTTTATGTTAATCATCCAATAGAACATTAATGGATTCTTTATGCACTTTCATGCTTTATTTTACATAATTGATCCATGCATAGTGTAGTTGTTGTCTTTCTTCATGCAATTCCATGAATCTTGATTCAATTTACATAGTTTAGAAGTGCTTTTTATGCTTTCTTGATTATACATGCTTCATGGTGTATTTATGCATTTTTCCTAAAAGGGCCTCATCATGAGAGGCTGCCTATCTTTTTGACACTCTTATGTTGTTTTTTGACTATAGGGAATAGATTCAAAGGAGACTCAACCATCAAGTTCCTTCCCCAATGCGAAGAAGATGGCAACTCCACCCTAGAGCAGTTTATGACCAATTGAAAAGTACTATTAGTGCGTCTACCTTGTTGAGGGCTTTGGCATTGTATTAATCGTATCATAATTTGGGTGACCCTAAGAGGGGCATGATTGTAATCGAGATTCTTTGCAATTATTAATACAAGAAGAGTATTTTTTGAATCTATGCAATCTTGTCATTTTTTATGCTTTGAATGAATGAATACGACATAGTACAATAGATGGGTGCACGCTTTTTGGTTGGATCAAAAGGCGATCACGGTGGAACTCCGCAATTCTAGCATCTAACTATTTTTTGGTTTTTGTGACTTGCAGGTACAAACCATAGCTACCAGCTGCAGGCCAACAATTGAACCACAGGTTCAACCCACGGGTCACAGTCAGAATCGTAGCCCAGACCTGCAGTTTCCAAAAAACATAGCATACAGCAGAGAGATAAAGCTCAATCGGATGTGGACCTGAGGTAGGGCCTATTTCTCACTCTCTATAACTTTCTCAGTCTTTGTTTTTTTCCAAAAAGTCTAATTTTGAATGCAATTAAGAATTAAGAAAAAAAAGAAATGAATTAGGTCTTAGTTGCATTTATCTTTCATGTCATTAGAAAGGCGCTGCTAGGAACAATGGATCTCTGATTTTAATCCGCCCTAGAATCCAGCATGCTTGATAGAATTTGTGTGAATGGTTTGCATTCATGAGGCCCAATTAGTGGCCAATTATCATCGTAATGTGCATGGTATCAAAGAGCATCTAGAATAGCTTACATTTTTTGAATTTGAAATGTTCTTTCATTTTGCATAGCATTTAGAAAATGAACATGAATGTTATATGATGCATTTCTTTTATGTACATTAAAACGAACCACACACCACTTGGCACTTAAACGCTAGTGAGTTGGGCTTGACATCCAACCACTAGTAGGGTTCAACGATGGTAGGCGTAACTTTCATCCGTTGGCCCAAATCCCGCGAACCTTTTGGATACTAGACAAATACCGGATCCAAGAACCTTTCGTACCCTAGAAAATTTGCATGTATTTTCTTTAGAGGATATAACGCTAATTGGGGGAAAACAAGTGAGGATATTGGAGGGCCTGTGCTCCCTAATCGTGTGTGGGCTTTATTACCACACATTATAGGTTGGATTACGCGACTTGGAGTTCATAGCCAAGTTGTCGAGCTGCGAGCATACATGTGAAAGCCATTAAACTGAGAATAAAATCCAACAAGTTTTGCAAAACACGATAAGAGTTTCTACACTGATACAACAAATCTTGAAAACACATCAAATAGTTTAGGACTCATTTTCAAAATTTAAAACAAGATAATCATTATTGTATACCTTGTTTTCTTAATAATAATACATTTAGACACTAGTTACACAATTGTGGATACACAGGGTGGTCGGCAAAGGTCTAAACCTAATGCCGATGACCAACCCCTAACCAATTCACAACAACATGTGTCGATTCATCAACCACATGAGCGAACCGAACATTATTTGGCTAGCATTAGATGAGATAACTCGACACGAGGGGAGCCTATAGAGCATACCCTAGATAGATGAGCTTTAGTACACTCCTTTAGGCACAAGATAGAGCATGAAGCCTTCCAGCATTAGGGTGTTCCACTCAAGAGCCATTATCGAGACCACAATGCACGCGCGTCCATAGGATCGGTCGAAGAGTTTGTTGTGCAGGGGACTAGGTTGGTGCCCCTACGTACTAAGTCCATAGGAGGATCCATGGCTCCACCTTCTGAGTATAAAAGGACTAGAGATCTATCCATTCAGGAGCAGGCAGACAGGATCGCTATTGAGCATAGGTCTAACCATACTCCCATGCACGGTCCACCACACAAGATCACCATTGATATATCAAAGGTGGGAGATAATGGTACACCATCGCATGAGCGATGGCGGTCTAGGAAACTAGAGGGTCTAGGTAGTGTTTTAGAGTAGCTAGGCTGTAAGCCTTCCGCTCCACCCACTCATTCCCCAAGTGAGCGTAGCGTGAGTGTCATTAGGACTACTAGAGAACATGGATAGGCTTCTAAGCACCCTCATGTCACACACTCACTATCTACGCATGGTGGTTCACAGTATAGGACATAGCAGGATGCCAATGCCATATTCACAGATAGAGGCAAAGGCACAACACATCGGTCTTATAGGTATAGAACCCACAAGGTCGCTCGTACAAAGCAGAGATACCAAAGGCCTCCCATGATTGATCATATCGATAGGTCACATCAACTAGTATCAGAGCAAAAATACCAACTCATCCAAGATCAATTGGAGGACACTCGCCTAGAGAGGCAGCGCATCAAAGATGAAAATCTTCAAGCATAGAGGCTCATTAGACAGAGGCTTATATGAGCAGCGCATGCTCGAATAGCGTATCCTTACCCAAAAGGAACGTGTGGAGCAGGAGGATAGGTTAGCTAGGGTTGGCCTATATCTTCATGATGAGCATAGAGAGCGTGTATATAGAAATGTTTTATCTCAAGCCAATATGCATCAAGAGCATAGAGATTCTCGTACTCATGCTAGTGTCGAACAGAGGGAGCAGCCATCATCGCTCGATAATCAAAGGCAGAGGCAACATGAAGAAGTAGAGGGAGATGGATACGAGCAAGAATATCTTGAAAGCTCTCGAGCTGAGGAGGAGGAAGAACAACACCCTCCATATCGTATGAGGAAGACAGTACCTCCTAAGCCACCTCCACGTCAACTTAGGGAGGAGGACTTTTTGTCTTCGAAGGCCTATAATGCCTTAGCCGAGAAGATCAAAGCCATCGAGAGACAATGCGCGGCTATTCAAAATCTGACATTAAGGAAAATACATAATGAGTCTTTGGATCCTTCGATACCTACTCCGGCTTACCCTATGCATTTTGATATACCAAGGTTGGACAAGTTTAAGGATGATGAAGACACACAAGAACATGTCACGAGATTTTTGGATGCTTGTTTTTATATAGAAAGCAATGATGCATTGTTGTTACGTACGTTCATCACGATACTTTCTGGTATGGCCCGAGAGTGGTTCAATCAAATAAAGAAACATAGCATAACCGGTTTCGAGCAATTAGCTAATGTATTTCTTGAATGCTATTCCTTTGACATCAAGAAACAGGTCAATATTTTCTATCTGGTTGCGCTAGCTCAGCGCGACAATGAGCCAATAGAGCAATACGAAAAGAGATGGAGGAGACTAATGGTGAAGTTGCCATTCCCTATTCCTGCCATAGAGTTAACCCGAATATTTATGAAGAGTTGTGCCAAGCACATCTCGTTTTTGCTACAACTACAACAATATCCTACATTCGAAGAGGCTTTGGCGCAAGCCAAAGTGATTGAGGACATCAAGTTGTAGGAAGGCAACTTGAATCTCAAGAACAGGAGAGAGGAACAAAAGAAGAGTGCCACAAAAAAATAGGGCAAGCATGCCCATTCGAATCAAGTGGTTTTGAATCTTCAGAGGGAGAACAAAGGGCAACAAAAATAGAATTATCAGGCCCAACCTCCCCCTGCGCAATATGACATGCGCAACAACAATTATAAGGGCAAGAACAAATATCAACGCCCACCTCACCAGTTCACACCATTAATGAAATCACTAACGTCAATTTTCCATCAACTATACGAGGCCAAGGCAATTAGATTACCCGAAGTCAAGATGATAGACCCCAATCAACCCAAACCAAAGGGGTACCAAGAAGATTTGTTTTGCATTTTTCATCAAACAAAAGGCCATGACATTGAGGTGTGTGGACTTTCAAACACATGGTGCAAAATATGATTGATAAATGCGAGCTTGTAGTGTCGCACAACCTGCAGGTGCTCGATAATCAGAATATGGGGATTTACAAAAACCCCTTGCCAAATCATGAGGTGCCTCAGAATAACGTTGGCCAAGTCAACCAGGTGTGAGTCGAACCACCTACCCAAGGGTTCGTAGGCATGGTGAATGTTGTCACTAGGCACGGGAGATATGAACAATAGAATCAACCTCGTGCTCCCATTCAAATACAAGCCACGTCGAATCAACGACTAGTACAGCAAGCCCACTAACAAGACCGGTGGTGACCATAAGGAGCAGGTTGGTCCAAAACTTGTAGATAACTCCCACAAAGTTATCGATATATGAGCTAATATAACAGTCCCCGAGGCACAGGGAGACTCTTATGGACATTTTGAGGTCCATTGAAGTACAGTCCCAGGATGTGCAGGCATTTACTAATTTCATGGGACATGTACAGTAGTGTCAGGAACCGATGATCCAATTTTACGATCATGAGATAAGGACAGTTTCTACAACTACGGTCGACCCGTCGTTGCACATAATTGTATGTGTTAATCACATGCCATTTAAAAGGGTCTTGATCGATATTGGCTCATCGATCAACATAATAATGACCAAGGCGCTAAGTCATTTGAAGCTACCTAAATCACACATTGTGCCCACTACATTCACATTGAGAGTGTTTAACGATGCACTATGTTCGACTGTTGGCACAATTATCCTACCCGTATAGGTAGGTTTGAATACCATATCGGTAATGTGTCATGTGATAAAACGGGCCATGCAGTACAACATATTGCTCGGTAGGCCTTGGATTCGTGAAATACGTTGCGTTCCCTCGATATTGCATCAGTGCATGAAGTATATTCACAAGGGACAGGTTCACATAGTGGCATCTAATGAAGAGCCATTTAAGTTCGTGAACTTAGCAGATTTGCTTGGGGGTTTCATACTCCTACCGATGCACCTGGATATTCGGTCGTCATCGCCAATAAAGAAACCAAGAGGTAAACCAGCAGTACATGCTCAACTAACGCCATATGTGAGCACACCACTACCACTTCCTTGAAACCGTCGACATCAGTAATGTGTCGGGATGACATGAAGTTGAAGGTGAAAATGGGCAAGAAAGAGGAGCATGAGCCCGAGCCAATCGCCAAGGTGGTTCCCATTCCTATGGAAGTTAAGGAACCCCAAGACAAATCCAAAGAGGCATCGCAGCCTGCCTTGCCTGCATCTTCAACAAGGTTATACGCACCATGGGTGATGGTACATCTTGCTAACATCGGATTAGGTGAGTACCTTGTGTAGAATGTGACCTTCGGATCGATTCTGAAGACCGTGCAAGAGATGGGTCGACCATCTGCTTATCGTTACTCAGTTGGATCAGTGGTTCTATTGGGATAACCACCTAATCAGACTAATTTTATCTATGCGGGGCTAGACCAGCTTCCAATGCAAGATCCCATGGATGAAGATTACAAGGAACCTTTCACGATACACGTTCGTTATTTGTCCAATCCGAAGTATGCCATGCGTATTTTCGAGCTATATCATTGGCATGGGTACGACCTTGGTCTCTTTGAACAAGGATGGAGGACTCTGTTGGAACCTTGTTATTAGTTAGTTATTGATAAGTTCGGTTTAGAGTTACAAATACGGGGACAGGACGATTTTCTCACAGTATCCCTAGATCATTTGTACCTTAGTATGGCGGACAATGTGGATTTTAATCCATATCATCTTGATCCTTCCAAATTCTAGAGGAATCATCTTATGATATCTTTCATCACTGCTTAGCCATTCGAAGATCATCGTGAAGAGCTTCTTGAGCAGATTGAGACAAAATTGTAACCTAGAGATCAACTAGGAAACCAAACTCATGATGTAGTCAATGACACAGATGTGTAGGGGCATAGTCCCATTACTGCAAGCGATCTCAAGCTAGGAGATCTTTGTAATGAGGATGGAGCGGAGTCCACCTTCGATATGAGTGGACCAGGTTATGACGTAGATGATGAATCCTCAAACAACAATGAATCTGGGGATGAAGTCGAGGGTGCCTATGAGAGGCCCTGGCATACACATCATCTATTGCCTATTGAGTTAGTACAGGTTACCGAAGAGATCCTTCCAAACGTTGATCATTCAGGGGAAGAAATGGAGCTAGATTTCTTGGCTATGTCACACTTATGATATAATTATTTGGTCTATCTAGATAGTGATGACATCGATCAAGCGATTAGATTCATGGGGCCACACTTGCTAGAGCACCCTCTAGGAGTGGGGGCGAATGAAGGATTCTATTATGACAGTGACAAAGAAGATGAGCTAGAGAGGGCCTACCTTGGTCCTCCTTATATACGTTATCATCATCAACCCATCGACATTGATGAGGTCTATCGGTAGCTACATGTTGGTCCGCGTATGAGAGCAAGAAGGTTAAACTTGGATCAAATTCATCGGTTGGTTAATCCCCTTCCGTCGACCTACATGGAGCTCCGGGAGCCAAATGATCCTATTTTGCATTCAGTACATAGGGAAGATTCGGTTGTTCGTAGTCCTCACAGGGAAGACCCCTTTGTACTTGTGCCATTAGAGCCAGATCATGGGTATGAGGACTACGTAGATTTTGTAGAAGTTGGTTTGTGTGGTCCTGGAGATCAATTCCATTCCATAAACATGGTCTCCATTAATTTGACCACTCCACTCTGCAATCCAGCAGATCCGTCCAAACCGTTGTATCTTAACAAATATGTTATCGACTGGGATCGCATTGATTCACTCATTGAGCTTGAGGATTTTTTCCCCAACGAAGAAATGTTGCAACCTTTCCATTTTGCACCAGGCTGTGCATATGATGTTTATCATACTAAAAATACTTCCAATGCGAAACCAATCAACCTAGCTGACGACATCCATATGATTCCTATGCCTCACCAACTTGACGAGGGATCGCATATGTTAGTAGAGGAAACCTTTGAGGTGGATATCAGTAATGATCCCGCAAGTACAAAGAAGGTTAAATTTGAAGCGAGTCTCACTCCAGATGAGCAGGCCACCCTCATCCCTCTGCTAAAAGAGAGACCAAATTTGTTTGCTTGGACGTACAAGGATATGCTAGGTCTAGACTTGAAATTGGTTACGCATAACCTTTCGCTAGATCTGACGAAGAGGTCGATCAAGAAAAATCTTCGAAAAATGCACCCAATAGTAGCCTTAATGGTAAAATATGAGTTACAAAATCTGTTGGATGTGGAATTTGTGATCTCCATCGATTATCTAGAATGGGTGTCCAATATGGTACCCATGGAAAAACCTGATGGAAGAATCCGTATTTGCACGAATTTTAGAGACCTAAATAAGACAATACCCAAAGAGATATTTTTGTTGCCCAATATTGATGCTCTCGTAGATGCAATTGTAGGTCACAAAATGCTCTCCTTAATGGACGGTTATTCTGGTTACAATCAAATTCGGATTAAACCCAAAGACCAGCATAAAATCGTGTTTATAATGCCATGGGGAACGTTTTGCTACAAAGTTATGCCATTTGGCCTCAAAAACATTGGTGCCACATATTAGCGGGCCATGACATACATTTTTCATGACTATATGCACAAAATTCTAGAAGATTATATTGATGAATTGTTGACCAAGTCATTACTGCGAGAAGAGCATGTAGAGGTCCTAAGGAAAGTCTTCGATCGCCTGATAAAGCACAATGTCATGCTGAATCCTAAGAAGTGCGTATTTGGCATAATTTCTAGAAAATTACTAGGATTCATCGTCTCTAAGAGAGGCATTGAAGTAGACCCAATGAAGTTCAAGGTCATTCTGGAAATGTGTCCTCCCACCAATATCAAGGAATTAAGGAGCCTTCAAGGCAAGGTAGCCTTGATAAAGCGATTTATCACCCAAATATCAGATAAATGTCGACCCATGAATCAACTGCTACAAAAGGGAGTCCCATTCAACTGGGACAAGGACTGCAACGCAACCTTCGCTGAGATAAAGAAATACCTGGTAATTTCGCTAGTGCTAGCTCCACCAAGGACAGAGGTGCCTTTTCTAATATATATCAATAACTGACTTTGCACTGGGAACCATATTAGCCCAAAAGAACGTGTAAGGTAAAGAATAAGCCATATATTATATTAGTCGAACCTTGGTGAGCTATGAGCTCGAGTATGCATATGTGAAAAAATTGTTTTTAGCAGCAGTGTTCACTACAAAGAAATTACGACACTATATGTTAAGTCATACGACATATGTTATATCCAAACAGAATCCTTTGCAGTACATGATGAGTAAGACTTATCACAATACGCGTACTGCGAAGTGGATCATGCTATTGACAAAATTCGATTTGGAATTCATAAGCCAGAAGTCCATTAAGGGACAGGTCATAGCAGATCAATTAGCTGAGGCACCATTGTCAAACAGTAGACCTCTAACAATCGAGCTTCCGAACGATGCAGTCTTCGTCATATCTGAAGCTCCCAAACCCAAATAACTAGAGAACAATGCTAATATGACTCTGTTATTTGATGGTTCGAAGTGCGAACAAGGAGGTGGTGTTGGAATAGTGTTCTTCACACCGCAAGGAGCCCCAATGCCCTTGTCATTCAAGTTGAATTTTTCGTGCACCAATAATAACGCTGAGTACGAAGCCCTATTGTTGGGCCTCCACATAGTCGTCGCCATGAATATTAAAATATTGAACATCTTTGGCGACTCCTTGCTCATAGTAAATCAATTCAAGGGGCTTTTTTAGTGTCGATGTCCCGTACTGAAAGCCTATAAAGATCTAGTTGACACATATTTGGCCAAATTTGAATGGTATGACATTGAGGCAATCCCTCAATTGTCAAATGGGTTTGCAGACACCATGGCATCTTTGGGATCTTTAATCCCTCAGAATTTGTTTGCTTATTTCACTACCATCCATTTTAAGACGCTCTCACATCCAGCAGCAGAGCGTGCAGCCTATGATAACAGAGAATCGGTCAACATGATCAGTATAGAACCAAAAGTTGAATGGTTCTGCAAAGCTAAAGACTTTCTTAAGAAGGTACCTTGGGGGTCATTAACCTCTTAGAGTCTTATGGGTAGTGGTACTACCATTCACCACAGGGTTGTTTCAAGTCTGCATTTGCAAAAGTAAATACGCAGGGGGAGCAAGTCGTCTTAGCAGTCGAAGCTGAGACTTATCAAAATTGGATGTCGTAAATTAAAGACTTCATAAAGCTTAGAATAATCCCAGAGGTATTACTGCATGTCGTGAAGTTCACATTTAAACAAAAAGCGGCCAAATATGTCTTAATATTAGACATCTTGTACCAACGAGGCTACGATGGAGTTCTCCTTCATTGCTTGGAGCCCCAAGATGCATCATGGGTGATTTTGCAAACCCATGACAGTACGTGCGGTGGCCATTTTAACGATATGGCCATCGTCAAGTGTATCCTTCGAATGGGATACTATTGGCCCACTATGGAGGAGTGCAATACGTATGTTAAGAAATGTGTTAAATTCTAGCATCATGCTAATCTTATGCACTTGCCATCGTAGGCCTTACAACCCATTCAAGCGGCTTGGTCATTTGCTCAGTGGGGATTAGATTTTATAGGAAAGATCTCTCCTCCATCATTGGGTCGGCATACATTCATAATCACGGCTACTGAATATTTTTCAAAGTGGGTGGAAGCAATATCCTTAACAATGACAACTGGAGCTCGTATAGCAGAGTTTATACTGGAGCATATCATAAGTCGTTTTGGGATTCTATCCAAAATAATATCAGATAATGGAACGTCTTTCAAGAACAAAACTGTGAGAGCTTTGACATCTAAATATAGAATCAAACACTGTTTTGCGACTCCATACTATCCGCAAGCAAACGGGCAAACTGAAGCTTCAAATAATATAGTGGTGGTCATCTTGAAAAAGATGGTACAAGAAAGTCATAAAGACTAGCATATCCAGTTGCTCTTTGCGTTATGGGCTTACAGAACTAGTATTCGAACGCCCACTAGGGCAACGTCGTTCTCACTAGTATATGGTGCTAAGGCCATTATGCCCTTGGAAATAGAAATTCCAACGTTGTGCATCGCATTGAAGGAGTTCATCGATAATGAAACTACATGACAAGCTTGACTGGATTAATTGACACTACTTGATGAACGTCACGTAAATGCCCTGGAGCATCTCTGCGTTTATCAGGAGTGACTACAATGAGCTTCCAATATCAAAGTCCACTAGAGAGACTTTGAATTTGGAGATCTTGTCTTGAAAGAGAACCAACAAAAATCTAATTTACGGCCAGATATGCGAGACAAATTTGCGGCTAATTGGCTAGGACCCTACATCATATCTAAAAAGATTGGTCCAAGCACCTATCGCCTAACGTTGCTAGGGGGTGTTGAAGAGCATGAACCTCTTAACATAATCCATATTAAGACGTTTTATGCTTTAAGAGCATAGTAAAAGGCTTTAAGCGTCACTTGTAACTGCTCGGTCATCCTAAAAATCTCCAAACACTCTCATAAGTAGTTTGGTCAATCAAAAAGCTCCAAAGGCATCCGTAAGCCCTTTGGTCAATCTCAAAAGCTCTGAGGGTTTGTTTATAACTACTCAGTCATCCCAAAATGCTCCAAGGGTTCTTGAAATCGCTTGGTCACGTAAGTTAAAAGCCTAAGGATTTGCTTATAATCGCTCGATCAACCTAAAAGGCTCCAAGCTCGTTTGAAAGTAATTTGATCATTCAAAAGGCACCAAGAGTTTATGAAAAACTACTTGGTCAACCCAAAGGTTCCAAGGATTCTCAAAATCGCTTGGTCATCCCAAAACGCCCCAAAGGTACCCATAATCCCTTTGGTCAATCCTAAAAGCTCCAAGGATTCTTAAAAATCGCTTGCTCAATTTAAAGGCTCAAGAGGCATGTACTCATCGTTTGGTTAGATATGAGGCTCAAAACTCATAAAAATAATAAAATGAATAAAATCCAAAAAAATTGGTAAAACACAAAATGCAAAAATCCAAAAACATTTGCATTTTGCATTTGAATTTTGCATTCATTGCATTACTGCATTGCATATAGGCATTCGTCATCTGTTGCATTCCGTAATAGAAGACATTGTGTTTGTTAGTATTACAAACGACACCACATTTGTGTTAAATCATGCATCTTTGCATTTATCATAATCCATCATTCATGTGAGTAATTGTGTTTTTCAACACAACCTGTAATGTTGCTATGGAGATATACTAGGGTTTTTCGATCACTCGATGTATCGCTCCAAATTTTTTGCATCCTTACCTTCAGGCTATAGGATCCACGCCCGGAAGGGGGATGCGAGAAGGATGGGACAATACCTCGGACTGAGAGGCCCTTTGAAGGTCCCGCCTCTCGGGGGAGGGGTATAAGGGTGAATTTTTGATGGATGGTGGGTTCACCAGGAAAATTTTAAGTGGCAGTTTCCACGCCTAGGTTGATGATAGGTTTGATGTGTTCATTTTATGTTCAATCATTCAATTCCTAGGTTTGGCCAAGATGAATCTAAGCTAATCTATATGCCGATGCTGATTTTATGGATACAAAAAACATGAATAAATGTTGAACACAGAGAATGTGCTAAATAGGATAGAATATACCTGATTTCGGATGTCTGAATGAAGATTCTACGGTTTGTAGAAGTCCAAATCATCTCGAATCGTACAAAATCTGAAATTGCATAGAATCATCTCAGATCATAGTCGGCCATCTGAGATCAGACAGGATCATCGACGATCTGACGAATTCGTCAAAAACCTGCAATCACAAAAATAGATACAAAATACCAAAAATGCAACTGCAAAAGCAAGGGGAAATGATAGGAATAACGATGAATTTGCCTAAATGGTAGATCTAAATAGCAATTAAAAGGAAATGCATCAATTTGACAATTTATTTTAACTTCATCATATATCTATGCTAAATGAGGTGAACTCCAGGATGCATAAATATAATAGCCTAAGATAATGCACAAAGAAATGCAGAAAACAATAAGGAAATGCAAACTCTGGGTTCTGATTGCCCCCAATCTGGACTACAGTCAGGATCACCTCCAATCGTACGAGATCATCTGCGCTCCTCGACAGGATCATCCGAAATCATCTGGAATCGCCTGCGATGATCCAAGCTTGCTCCGACTAAAAAATAGTAAAATTCCTACGAGAAAACATGAAATACAGAATGCAAACGATGGTGCGAGGATGCTCTAATGCATACGAAACTAACTCTGCAGGGAAATCCATCAGCTAGGGGGTTCAGGGGGATAAACTGAGAAAATCCCAGTTTATATAGGATTAGGGAGAGGTTAGGAGGTTGGAGATCATCCCAATTTGGGAGATCTCCAATGGGGGAGACTCTAACTCGCATGAGACACGCTTTCTGCCCAAGTTAGAGAAGCTGTTGAAACAAAAGCTAATTATGAAAATTTGGTTTTGGGACGAAATCGTCTGGACGTTCTGTTCCAGATGAATTCGTCAGATCTGGGATGATTTCATCTGATCGTCGATGATATCGTCCAACGGTCAAAACAAATCCTAAAAATGGTACGAAAAACGAGGAAAGCGGGTAACGGGCGGTTTGGGTTTAAAATTCAAATTTTTATCTTTTTACTAAGGTTTAACTATGCCAATTTTAGGGTGCTACATTTTGCCCCCTCTTTAGCGAATTTTCCAAAGAAAATGCGTTAAAGACGAGTTTTTCCTGTTTTACGAGAAAGCAAAAATTTACTCAATTTTTTAGACGACGATTCTAGGTCGAATCGTACGACTGCTGGCTATGGTGCCCCCTCCGTGTTTTTACCCAAATCGAACATTTGAGGTAAAAGCACGAAAAAGCAAAATTAAAAAGGTTGTTAATTTTAAATAAAATTAAGAAAAATAGGGTAAAACCCTAATTCATTGTTACTGTTCACTTTCACTGTTTTTAGAGCTTCTACAGAGAAAAATGGTGGAGACAGCGCACAGATCGACAGAGGTCCGACGCGGGCTACGGGTAAGGATCTAATCCTAGTAAATTAGGTTTGAATTTAATGTGTGCAATTTTTTGTTTGAAATTTTGATTGTTTTGGGGCATCGCGGCCGTTTTTAGGCCGTCGACGCCGTCGTGACAAAATCGTCCCGATTTCGTCGAAATCGTCCCTAGATCATCGATTTCGTCGGAGGGCAAAATCGACGATATAGGGGCGATCCCGTCCAACAAGGGGCGATCCCCAATTTACGAAATCGTAGATGATTTCATCCTACAAAGGATGATTTTGCCCAATTTGGGACGATATCATCCAATGGTGGACGATATCATTATTTTTAAGAAATTAATCTTGATTAAAATGTATGTAATTTGATTTTAATGATGGATTTATTAATGAATTTTGTTGTTTGATTGTTTGTTTTGCAGAAGGGATTACTAAAGAGTCAGGAGTGGAAATACGATGGGCTGCGAGATGACATAGCCGCTCTTGATCAGGCAGAGCGTGACCGACTGGCTCAGGTCGGTTTGCAGCATGTGGCAGAGATGCCACAAGTACCGACAGATATGGGGCTACTGACAGCCCTAGCAGAGAGATGGTATCCGGGGTCATCCTGCTTCTGGTTATCGATAGGGGAGATGGCTCCCACACTAGAGGACGTATGGAGGATCATGAGGATCCCCATACAGGGATCGGTTGATGACGCCTATGGCCAATCAGGGCCAGGCGATGATGAGGTTGACCGGGGACCCGAGCTTCACCCTAGAGAAGGGCAGAGTGAACATCGAGTCACTGAGGCAGATGCCTGGGGCATCTAGGCTGACTTGGGTTTTGGTAGGAGTGGTAGGTGGCTTACTGTTGTGCCACCAGAGTGGATGCAGGTTACCGTGGCTCCTCTCAGATGTGGTCTGTGACATGAGAGACCACGGTTACAGGTTTTCTTGGGGTAGTTTTGTGCTATGCCACTTGTATAGGATCCTACATGGGGTCGTATACAAGGGAGGCCGATGTCTGGTCTTGACATCGCTACTGTAGGTTTGGTGCTGGGAGCACATCGCAGTGCGAAGGCCGATAGGGCTCCCACTGATAGGGGTTGACCGGGAGAGGCCCCGGGTTTTCTACTGGTGGTTACAGAGGGGGTCACAACGGTGGATAGATCTGTCGATGTCACGGAGGTTGTTGGATGACCTCATCCTAGACCAGATCACCCGGAGGCCATGGCGAGAGCACCCCGGGTGGGCAGAGGATGGGCAGGAGCTGGCTCGCATCAGTGAGTCTACTGGCTGCGGATGGAGCGAGGAGAGGTAGAGCTCCACCGCTATGACCGAGTTCTATGATAGTTCGGTCTACAGTAGGGGATCCCTTCTCTCAAGGATTATGAGTACTCTCGGACTATCTGGGATAGTACTACGCTGAGCGGGGCTCCAGACATGCAACGGTTCTGGAGTCAGGATGTGGATGATGCCCCCATCCAGCTAGTGGATGGTGATGATGTTGGGGTTGCAGATGGCTATGATGCCTGGTACGTAGGCATCCACCCTCCTCGGATGATGAGGGCGTAGGGTCCAGTGCATGCCGTGGTGCGATGGATGGGGAGGTGGTGCCAGGCTGCTATTGAGGCAGCGTGGGGTCACGGCGGGAGAGAGCAACGATGGTCTCCATAGGAGAGATGCCCGAGGATGGGTCAGGCTCCACAGAGAGCGTAGGAGATAGGGCGGAGGGAGAGGGGAGTCCCTTCGTAGTAGGGGGAGAGACCACCATCGCCCGATAAGGGCAAGGGTGTTGAGGTAGGGGAGAGCAACGAGACGGTGGCTCTTCGAGCTGAGGTTGCCCACCTCCAGGCTCAAGTGCAGATGCTACAGGACGAGGCTACATGGCTCAGGGCTCGAAGCGGAGGGGCGAGCACTCAGGATCTGGCATGGTCTATTGCTCAGACCACATTCTACCAGGGGCTATACTATCACGTGGTCCCAGAGGGACAGAGGGTACCACTGCCAGCCCCCATTATGGAGCCGATCATGATGGGATCATCGAGGACATCCTCACGATCGACGATGAGGACCCGAGACATAGCCCGGACCTCTATGGGACCACCTCCTCCACGTCAGGGCGGGGGAGGAGATGAGGCTGAGAGCTCGAGGGCTTCTCGAGGCTAGCTGCTGCAGAGTGTAGATTGTATTATTATATATTTTTTGAGGGGATTGAGTATGCCAGGGTTTTGATTGTGGCATACCAATCCAGATGATGTACATATTTGATTGATGATATATAGATTATATTTTTGATGATATGACTTGTGTATGTTGGATGGTGCTTTAATTTTGAATTGTGTTTGATTGATGATTCATGTAATTATGTCGTTGGAAATAATTATAATTTTTATGTCATGGCATAAAATTGTAAATGAAATAATCTGATGTGCATAAATTGGTTGTTTTTGTGGTGTGATTTGATGAAAAATAAAAGGGACTTCTAACAATAATTTCAAAGGACATTGTCGCTGGTATAGACCATTTCATGGAGTCGCCGCTCACTAGGTCGTCAAGCTAATCCCAGGATAGAAATATTGTTAAAAGTAAAAGAGTGCTTAAGAGACTGTCTTAAGACTTTTGTGTTGTGATGATGGAAATGATGATGGTGATGATTTGTTTTCAGATTTTCATAAAAAATATTATGCATGACATATTAAAGAAATATGATTTTTGCTAGGCATAAATTCCTAAGTGTGATAAAATTTTGGAATAAGTCCCTAGGAACTATACCATCATTGCAAAATTGAATGTTGACATAATAACATGAAATAGAATAGGGGTTCGTTCGTTTTAAAGCACAATTGTGTAACATAATGATGTAAGTCATATGTTTTTATGAATTAAAATGAAGGGGAAATAAAATGAGAACAATGGTTTGCGCTAGGCATAGAATTATAGGTATAGACTTATACCATCATCGCGAAATCCAAAGAAAAAAATTGATATTTTAGTTTTATTGCATGATTGATTTTTTGACTTTTGATAGACAAAAAATAATAATAGGAACATGACTTTTATTGATTATATGTGTGTCATATGTTGTTTGAAAGCATTTTGTGATTTCTGAAAACAATGTATACAATTGTTTTTATACTAAACAGAAAATAAGAAGATAAAATTATTCCAAAAAGAGTTGCAAAAATATTTTACATTATCTCAAAGACAAATGTAGATTTATAAGGAACCCTCATGTGCAAATGTGAGTTCATTACCGATCTTGCTTTATCATAATGATACAAAAATCTCTCAAATACAAATGTGTGTGCAATTGTATTGTTCATTCACCAATTTTGAGCAAGAAAATTTGATACAAGTAATTTGACTTAACCAAATGAGTGTTCCTTGACCATGATTTATATGCATGTAACCGTACTCGGACTACTATGTAAGTCAGGTTATCAAGAGCTAGCTAATCCATAAGCCGACATAGGTCTATACAAAAGAAGGTCGCTAATGTGACAGACATATCACCACGCTAGGAATTACCCAAGGCCAAGCGGGTTGGGCACAAACCACCTGTTATGGGGCTTACCTCACAGTTTTTGAATAATTGAGAATTCCAGGGATTCAAGCTCATTCACCCTTCTTTTCTTTTCAAGGGGTAGGGAAAGGAATTTTATTGCTTTTTGCTTTTGCTTTTCTCTTTTTCTTTTTTTTTTTTTTTTTTTTGCTTGATATTGAGATAATGCTGAAATATTGTTGTGATGATACAAAATAATATTTTTCTTTTTCTCTTTTGCTTTGACTTTTTCTTTTGCTTCCTATACTAGGGATACTTGCTCGGATTGGCTGTAGAGCAAGGGATTTTTATTTCGGGTAGGGGTGAGCTTGTCCTTTTGTCAATTCTCAAAGATTCTAGACCATGTGCATGATAGGATAGCAGGGGAAACTTTTCGCTCAAGAAACCACTTCTACTATGTAGCATCATATTGAATTTGCAATGAAATCATTTTAATGTGAAGAGATGTACTTGGTTCAAGTAAATAACAAGATCAGTTCTCTATGCTCAAAACTTTATTTAATTCAACTGTGGACTTTGATATAAGAGAGATTAATAATCATATCAAATAAAATCAAGATATTTATGCTTGTGAGTGTGAAAGTGCGGGATTCCAAATAAATGCTAATTTATCCAAAATAATTGAAAATATAACTGCAATACTTCAAGAATTGACAGGTACGAAAATAAAAGATGTTTTTTGAAGATTTTGAGGATTTTGATGTTTTTATATTTTGATTTTGAGTGATGAATTGAAAGAATAAATATTGTTACTGTTTTTGAAAAATATTTTGATATAAATGGCTAAAATGAAACAATATGCAAAATACAATATATACAAATGATGAAATGACCCAATGTTATGCATAATAACGCTTAAGATGCATAATGTTCATAGGTTCTTTAAGATCTTTACCATCTAAGGTAGCTAATCGATATGCTCCCGATCCAAATTTAGTAGTGATGATATACGGTCCAAGCCAGTTGGGCTCAAATTTACCTTTAAGGTCTTTAGTTGCATTAGTATTTTTTTATTTTCTTTTAAGACAAGGTCACCGATCTCAAAGGATCGATGATGAACTTTCTTGAGGTATGCTCTCTTAAGCTTGTTTTGGTAGGCACGAAGATGCTCCAAAGCATTGATGCACTTTTCATCTAGGAGTTCCAACTGACTAAATCTGCCAACACGATATTCATCTCCTACTTCAGTATCTTGAAGTAGTAGAGCTAAAGAAGGAACTTCTAATTCAAAGGGAAAAACTGCTTCAGCGCCATAAACCAAAACAAAAGGTGAAGTGCCTATGGGGGTACGAACGCTAGTTCGATAAGCCCACAAAGTCGGATATAATTGGATGTGCCAATCTCGACCAGACTTATTGACCAGTCTTTTGAGGATTTTGATTAATGTTTTATTAGATGCTTCTGCTTGGCCATTACCCTGAGGATAATAGGGAGTGGACCAACGATGTTGAATTTTATATTTTTGACATAATTTTTTGACATCTTTATTTTTGAAACAAGTGCCATTATCTGAGATGAGATTTGCAGGAATGTCGAACCTACAAATAATTTGATTAAAAATAAACTTGGAAACTTGGGTTCCAATGCAAGAAGCTAAGGGCATAGCTTCAACCCATTTCGTGAAATACTCAGTGGCGGTTATGATGAATTTGTGTCCATCCGATGACACAGGGTTGATTTTTCCAATGATGTCTAAGCCCCATTTTGAAAAGGGCCAAGGAGATGAAATAGCCTGCAGTTCTTGTGCAGGCGCATGGACAAGGTCAGCATGTTTCTGGCACTTGTCGCAATGGCGCACATAATCATGTGCATCATTTTCCATGGTAGGCCAAAAATATCCTATCCTAAGGAGCTTCTTAGCAATGGCGCTACCACTAAAATGCCCCCCACAAGATCCATTGTGGGCTTCACTCAAAGCTGATCTAGATTCTCCTAGATTCAAACATCTCAGTAAGATGCCTTCAAAAGATCTCCTATACAAGGTATTACCAATAATTACGAAGTGACTTGCTCGTCTACGTAATAACCGACGCTGGTTGCGATTACAACCTTCAGGAAAGGTCCCCTTTTGAAGAAAATTAAATATATCAGTGTACCATGGTTCGGGAATAGTTTCGTTGATTAGAAACACATCCAAAGGTTCTAAGCATGATTTGCTTGAAGCGGGTTCCTGGAGTCGATGAATAATGATGGTAGCATATTCATCATCTAACTCCAAGGGCAAAAGAGATGCAACTGCAGCCATAGCGTCAGCCGCACGATTGCTAGTTCGAGGAATAGCTTCCAAGGTAACTTGATCAAATAGGGATAATAATTGCAAGACATATGTTTTATATGGGCGTAATTTATCATCTCTGGTCTGATAAACATCATTGATTTGATTTATGACAAGTTGAGAATCATCGAAAACCAATAGATTTTTAATTTTTAGTGCCAAGGCAGCTCGTAATCCAAGGATTAGAGCCTCATATTCAGCAGTATTATTGGTGCAAGCAAATGTTAGTTTGAAAGACAGAGGTATAAGATGTTTCTGCAGAGATATTAAAATAATACCTGCACCAGCCCCACTCATGCATCGGGCTCCGTCAAAGTATAGGGACCATTGCTCAGGATGGTCTACCTCTAATTTAAGGCATTCATCAGGAAACTCAATGATGAGGGGATGGGTAGACTCTAAGGGTGCAACAACTAATTGATCTGCTATAATTTGACCTTTAACAGAATTTTGTCCTATAAATATGAGTTCAAACTCGCTTAGCGCAAGAACCCACTTGGCTGTGCGACCAGATAAGTACGGTCGACTCATGAGATACCGTAAAGGATCGAATTTAGCAATAACATACATTTTTTGATTGAGCATATAATGGCATAGTTTCTGTGTAGAAAATACGACTGCGAGACATAACTTCTCTAATACTGTATAACGAGTTTCATAACTGATTAAGGTTCTGCTGATGTAATAATTAGCACGTTCTTTCTTCTCATCGTCAAGTTGAGCTAACATAGCTCCTAAGGCAAAATCTGAAGCAAAAATGTACAAGATAAATGGACGATCAGATCTAGGTGGGGAAAGCATCGGTGGTTTAAGGAGATATTGCTTAAGGAGTTCAAATGCTTCCTGGCATTCATCGTCCCAATGAAAAGAGACATCTTTCTTAAGAAGCTTAAGAAAGGGTCCGGTTTTGTCCGCCAACTTATCGATGAAGCGGCGAATAGCTTGAAGCTTACCTTGTAAACTTCGTAATTCAGATATATTTGTGGGTGCGGGCATATCAATGATAGCCATGATCTTGAGAGGGTCAATTTCAATGCCACGTAAAGAAACGATAACCCCCAATAATTTACCGGACTTAACTCTGAATATACATTTGGCTGGATTTAGTCGGATAAGATATTCCCTTAACCGATCAAATACTTTTCTCAAGTCATCTAAATGATCATCTTCTTTGATGGAACGAGCTATAATATCATCTACATAATCATGTAGAATATCATGCATCATATCGTGAAAGATATAAGTCATGGCTCGTTGATATGTTGCACCTGCATTCTTTAAACCGAATGGCATCACTTTCCAACAAAAGGTTCCCCAAGGGGTAATAAAGGTTGTTTTAGCCTGATCTTCAGGAGCTATCCTGATCTGATTATAACTAGAGAATCCATCCATTAGGGATATCATTCCGCTCCCAGCAGTAAAATCAATGATCTGATCCATGTTGGGAAGAGGAAAATCATCTTTAGGGCATGCAACATTAATATCTCTAAAGTCTGTGCAAACCCTAACTTTGGTAGCTTCTTTCTTAGTTATTGGAACTACATTTGAGATCCATTCAGCATAATCAATAGCTTGTATAAAAATAACCTTCAAGAGTTTTTCTAATTCTCCTTTGACTAGTAAGGCCACTTTAGGATGCATTTTTCTAAGTTTCTGTTTAACAGGTTTAGCATCCGGATGGACTACTAGGTGATGCATAACTACAGAAGGGTCTAATCCTGGCATATCTTCATATGTCCAAGCAAAAATGTCTTCATATTCTTTAAGAAATGAAATGTATTTATCTTGTTTTTCTTGACTCAATTCTGATCCAATGTTGATGATGTGAGGGTTATCTTCGGTTCCAATGTTAATTTTTATAACGTTTTCAACTTCCATATGTAGATCTCTCTCAAAATTAGATGGGGCGGGTGAAACACCTAATTCTTGTAATTCTTCCAAGGTTAGCTTGGATAATTCGTCTTGAGGAGTCGTGGCCTCAAGCTGGGCTATACTAGGTATAGAGCCATCGAAATAAAATTCGTTATGTAACAATTCCTCAATGGAGACATCATGGAAGATATCCCCTCCAACTCATCGTCGGATTCAACAATCATCTCAGGGTAAGCTATGGATAGCATATTGCATGTAAATGGATTATCCCTTAAATGCAAAGCATCACGTTTATCCAAATAATCTTGGTAACATATAAGATGGTCATCATCCTCAAATGGGAAGGGCTGACCTTTACTAGGAAATAGGCCCACACCACATCGGGCAGGCCATGGTTCTACCTCAAAAGGTTCTTTCATACCATTTTGGGAAGGTCCCAAACCTTTCCCTTTATAGCCCAATCTAAGCATTATAGGTTTAGCTTTAACATACTCATTAGTAAAATAACAGCGAGCATACCCATCATAATGAGTCTTGATGTTTCTAGGTATTCTTCCCTAGTCATATCCCTTATAAATAAAAGCACAACTCCCGACTTGGTAGATACTTCCCATAGGTTGTGGGAGGCCCAAGGTACGAGGAGAGGGTGGCAATTTATTTAAAATATGGGAATCTTGCATAGCAACGTTTGTTTTTTTTTGATACAAGAATTTTAGATAAATCGGGTAAGAGCTCGTCAATAAGAGCGTAAGAGGTAGAAGGATCATTTCCTATGTTTTTGGATGCGGAAAACATGCCTTTGATAGGCGTAGACGTTGTAGAGATGTCGATGGATGGGTCTAAAGGTATGGAAGTTATAGGAGTAAAACAAGAAGCATTGGTTGTGGGTTTAGGATCTTTTTGAGGTCCTAATGTGGTTTTTTCAGAAGATGGTTGAACTATATGTAGAGGTGTGGTGGATGGAGAAAAGGTAGATGATGTTATGGGTGTGTGTTTCACACGTTTGGATGGATGATGAGAATTAGGATGTGTGGATGACAGAGCAGGGCAAAATTGAACTCCAACAGGTTCTGCCAAAGCACACATATCAAAGGGTCTAGGATCACCATGAATGGTAACCAACTGATTTTTAAATTCGAATTTAACACATTGATGTAAAGTTGAGGGAACAGCTCGCATCGCGTTGATCCAAGGGTGACCCAAAAGTATATTGTACGATGCAGGGCAATGCACAATAAACACGGTCGTGTCTAAGGTTCTAGGACCAACTTGCAATGGAATAGTAATAACTCCACACGTTTCTTGTGTTTCGTCATTGAATGCTTTTATAATCATATCAGTTCTTTTCATTTCGTCACTTCTAAACCCAAATATTTGGTAGAAGTCAAAAGTGCATATGTTTAAAGATGAACCATTATCAATCAAGACTCGTTTAACTGCTACATCTCCAATTAGGGCAGTAATATATAAGGTGTTATCCTTATGTAGACTATGTTGTAGTATATCTCTATCCCGAAAGTCAATACAATCGACTTCTCGAGTTATGATAGTATTGGACATGGCTTCAAGTTGAATATTTTGTGGTACCATCATTTGGCTTAATGTGAGCATTAATTCATCCCTATGGGTAGGAGAAGATCTTAAAAGGTCCAAAAGGGAAATTCTAGCTGTAGTATTTGATAATTGTTCATTAATATTATAAGGAGGTTTAGGTTGAACATTAGGCGCATGATTCCCTTTATTGGGATTTTTCAAAACAAATGGAGCTGATCCATCATTCTGAGTTTGATCTTGTTGAGAATTTTGAGCCTGTTGTCGAGTAACAACTCCGATGGTACCTACAATATTATTTTGCGGATGATGAATGGGTCTTGGTCTAGCGTTTATGACTTGTTCATTAGAAAGTAATTGGTGAGAAGATGGTCGAGTAGTGACTCTTCTAGGAAATGGTTCTTTCGAAACCATAGAATTTGTGATGGGTTGAACAACATCTGATTCATCTTCAGAACTATTCGATTGATTTGAGGTGATTTCCATGTCACTTTCAGTCTCATATTCGGTATCACTAAGATCAGGTGTCCGAATATTATGTAGAGGTCTGGCCGTAACCATGGATAAAGTTGTGTCAAAGATTTGCGGATCGTGAATAGGTAAATGTCCACTAATAGTTCCTACATATCGGGTAGGAGGGGGAACATTATGATGCTCAATTTGATTAGCCACCTCTTTACCATGCTTTGGTAAAGGATGTTGAAATATGTCCAATGATTGATTGGCATTCTGATTCTGATTTTGGGGAATGTTCTTTTGAGCATTATTAGGAGGATTTTGTTTAGGTTGAAAGGCTTGCACCTCCATCTCATTGTTATCAATCAGGTCTTGTATTTTATGTTTTAATATTTTACAAGAGTTGGTAGCGTGTCCAGGTCCTCTATGGAAATCACAGTGTAAATCAGCTCTATATCCGGGTATAGTTGGATCAGGTTCCCGGATATTTGGTAATTGGATCAATCCTCGTGCTAGTAATTACGGGAGAATGGTTGATAAAGGTTGATTTAACCTAGTAAATTCTCGGGGTGGTTTATCAGGAGGTTTCAATATAAATTTCTCTGTTGTTTTCACAACATTAATAGTAGCGATATTTCTACTATCAGTGACTCCATCGCCCACAACTTGTTTATTTTTATATTGATTTCTGGATGTTTTCTCATCATCTTTCTTTTTAAGCTGACCTCTCCGAACAAGAGCATCTTCCACTCTTCGAGCTAAATCTATAGCTTGATCGAAGGTGGTCAAGGTAGCAGTTGATAACTCATAGGATAGTTGTTCTTGTAAATTATTGACAAAGATATCTAGCATTTCTCGATAGGGTAACACAAAATGCAATTTTCCTATCAACTGTCTCCATCGAGCTAGGAAATCAGCAAAACATTCATCTTTGTCTTGTTTTAGGTTGTACAAATCTTTAATGGTTACATGCCTTTCAATGTAGGCACTAAATTGATGCACAAAAGACTCGACGGTTTCTTCGAAATTTCTCAAAGAATGAGTGGGTAGTTGATAATACCATTCTAATGCCATTCCTCCTAAACTTTTTGGGAACATTTTTAGTAATAACAAATCATCATGTGATATATCATGACATGCTATCCTAAACATACGAAGATGCTCTATGGGATCTTCAGTTCCTTTGTATATTGGTAGGACAGGCATAGGAAAGTGTTTAGGATATGGTTGTGCTACAACTATAGGATCTAGAGGCTGACTACACATCTCTCGATAATTGTACGAGGGATGGTAGGGATCTATCTGGTCCATGCGGGAGACTAATTGTTTCACCATGGCTTCCAGATTACCCGTTTGTCCACCATATTGGTTTGGTGGTACATGAGTATGGGATTTGTGAGCGTAGGATGGCATGACGTAAGGATTAGATGCTATATTGTTGTTATGCAAATGGTTGGTAGGAAGAGTATTATGAAGAAGATTTGTTGTAGCATTATGTTGTATCCCAGATTGTTGGAAATTGGTGTTTGGTTTTGCTTTAGGCTTTTGTTGATTTGAGGTATGTTGATCAATAACTTGGCGAAATAGAGCAGTGAATGATGGTTTCTTTTGTGTGGGAATAACCCTAGGCTTGGTAATAGGTACTCTAGATGGTTGGGTAACCTGTTGTTGTTGCATGTTTTGGATTATAGCGGCCATATCCAAATTGGATGGTCCAGCTTGATCACTTTCTTGATCAACGAAGGACAAGGGATTAGTGCGTGTGTGATATATGTCTTCTAGGGTTGCTTGAGTGTCACTAATTTGATCCTTGTCCATATGGACTGCTCTATTAAGAGTGCCAATATTAGTATTGAGGAACTTCCAGAAATGTTCCATGTTCTCAAAAGTAATAGCTCCTTCCGAAGATATTTTAGGAGATGAGGATCCTTCCTCTCTAACAATTTCTCTTTGTTCATTTGCATCAACAAACTCTTCTTCTTGTTGGTCTAGGGTTCCTTCTTCCTGAATTGGGTCTTCAGGAAGGACATCTAGTTTATTTACCATTTTTCCTAACCAATCTTCTTCTACTTCAGTCTGTTTTCCATTCCTGAGTCTAGTCATTATGTTTAAATTTAGATTTTAGCAAATATATATTAATATATTTGCAACAAATTTGGGAGGTATATATTTTAATTATATACCTACTATAATGCTTTAAAAGAAAAATGTTTTGATTCTTGTTATGATTTTGTTTTGTTTTTATTTTTTTTATTTTTTGTTTTGTTTTGTTTTTATGATTATAAAGACAACAAACAACACACTAAATGCAAGAAATAATAATAATAAAAGAATGGCTTAGTTTTCTATAAATAGTTTATAGATGTCATTGATAGGATCAAGTTCATCAGGAGTCATGAAATGCTCTTCTTCAAATTGGAAATGGTTTTTCAGGAACTTAACAAAGTGTGCTATGGTGATGTTATCTACTTCTAACTCTGTCTTGTAAAAATAGAGCTCATGGCAATACTCTCGATATAACACAGCTCTAGGAACTCTATTCCATCTCTTTCTATCCGTAAGAACGACCTCTTGATCCTCTATACGAGATAGAAATTTATGTACTACAACTGCATTGTCGAGGTATTCCTCAAAGGTGTACAATTCAGAAGACACAAGGGCTCTTTTATCTGCTAACCACCTATGGCAAGCTCTCTGAAGCTCATGATACAAGGTCACTTGATCAGGATCCAGGATTCTATCTAGGACAAACCTCTTGATTTGCCTAAGTTCGGTTGATCTAGATGAAATGATATTCAATCTCCTATTAAGTTCGTCCCATAAAGGTGGAACTCTATATGTTTGAGATACTCTAAGCAAAGAAGTAATCTCTATAGCTACTAATTGATTTTCAACATTAATGGTGACAACTCGTCTTTTATTATAATCTACCATCTAAATATGATATGCAATCTTTGATTCTAAATGCATTTATGTTTTGTTTTTTTTTGGATTGTTTTCAAAAGGTTTTTAGTTTTCACGTCGGGTTCACCAAAATGTATCGCTCCAAATTTTTTGCATCCTTACCTTCGAGGCTATAGGATCCGCGCCCGAAAGGGGGATGCGAGAAGGATGGGACAATACCTCGGACTGAGAGGCCCTTTGAAGGTCCCGCCTCTCGGGGGAGGGGTATAAGGGTGAATTTTTGATGGATGGTGGGTTCACCAGGAAACTTTTAAGTGGCAGTTTCCACGCCTAGGTTGATGACAGGTTTGATGTGTTCATTTTATGTTCAATCATTCAATTCCTAGGTTTGGCCAAGATGAATCTAAGCTAATCTATATGCCGATGCTGATTTTATGGATACAAAAAACATGAATAAATGTTGAACACAGAGAATGTGCTAAATAGGATAGAATATACCTGATTTCGGATGTCTGAATGAAGATTCTATGGTTTGTAGAAGTCCAAATCATCTCGAATCATACAGAATCATCTGAAATTGCATAGAATCATCTCAGATCATAGTCGACCATCTGAGATCAGACAGGATCATCGACGATCTGACGAATTTGTCAGAAACCTGCAATCACAAAAATAGATACAAAATACCAAAAATGCAACTGCAAAAGCAAGGGGAAATGATAGGAATAACGATGAATTTGCCTAAATGGTAGATCTAAATAGCAATTAAAAGGAAATGCATCAATTTGACAATTTATTTTAACTTCATCATATATCTATGCTAAATGAGGTGAACTCCAGGATGCATAAATATAATAGCCTAAGATAATGCACAAAGAAATGCAGAAAAACAATAAGGAAATGCAAACTCTGGGTTCTGATTGCCCCCAATCTGGACTACAGTCAGGATCGCCTCCAATCATACGAGATCATCTGCGCTCCTCGACAGGATCGTCCGAAATCGTCTGGAATCGCCTGCGACGATCCAAGCTTGCTCCGACTAAAAAATAGTAAAATTCCTACGAGAAAACATGAAACACAGAATGCAAATGATGGTGCGAGGATGCTCTAATGCATACGGAACTAACTCTATAGGGAAATCCATCAGCTAGGGGTTTCGGGGGATAAACTAAGAAAATCCCAGTTTATATAGGATTAGGGAGAGGTTAGGAGGTTGGAGATCATCCCAATTTGGGAGATCTCCAATGGGGGAGACTCTAACTATGCAGACACGCTTTTTGCCCAAGTTAGAGAAGCTATTGAAACAGAAGCTAATTATGAAAATTTGGTTTTGGGACGAAATCGTCTGGACGTTCTGTTCCAGACGAATTCGTCAGATCTGGGACGATTTCGTCTGATCGTCGACGATATCGTCCAACGGTCAAAACAAATCCTAAAAATGGCACGAAAAATGAGGAAAGCGGGTAACGGGCGGTTTGGGTTTAAAATTCAAATTTTTATCTTTTTACTAAGGTTTAACTGCGCCAATTTTAGGGTGCTACACTCACCATACCTAGTGGTCTTATCAAGAGTTGGTAGAAATCTTGCTTTGCTTTTGTAGCTAAGGTTCAGTTAGTATAGCCCTTAGCATATCGGAAGCCTATCACTAATCAACAAATTTAAAAAATCTTAATAAGGACTAGGGGAAGACGAAAGCCGCAAAGCAGGATCGAGTATCCTAAAGCGAAAAGAGTTATTCTTGCTTATCCCTCTGTGTGGACTGTATGAGAAACGTTGGCAGTCGGAAAAAGCACAGGTTAGTTCCCTATTTAGAATCCCTTGCTTACAATAAAATGAGAAATATCCCAAAGTGATATCCCACGTAAATCCTCATAATTGATACCCTAGATCGATATCATAGATCGACTTCCCATATTGATATCCCATATTGATATCATAAGATCGATATTCTCAATCGATATACCAAAAATAATTTTTCCAAGTAAATCCCCCAAAGGAAATTTTTTGAAGAAAATTATCAAATGTAAATGCCGAAAAGTGAAGATCGAATAAAGATCAAAAAATAGGCTTAAATCAAAGTTCAAAGTGAAGATCAAATGAAGGTCATAAATCAAAGTTCGAGCAGAGATCAAATGAAGATACAAAATCCAGTTCGAAGAGAGATCAAATGAATATCCAAATATAGTTCAAAATGAAGATGGAATCTATTCCCTTGCTTCACTACATATGAGCAAGTATCCCGAAAATTGAAGGATAGAAAGAAATGATCTTGAATCCTTGGAATTGTCGGCACTACTGTACCTTACGCATGACGATATGTCTGACGCATTAGCACCTCGCTTATGAACAAGACCATTTTTTGAATGTGGAAGAGCTAGCTTTAGGTGTCCTGCATTGCCTAGTGGCTTAGTCCAACTAAAATCTAAACTTGGGATTTGATAAGACATTTGTGAAACCCATATCTTAGTAATGGGCTGAAAGAATCCCTCCTAACATCGGGAAACACTCGTGTCTTATCTTAAAATAATAATATGCACACACAGGGATAATGAATAGTTAGGGCCTATCCTAGCAAAATCCTTTTATATCAAAAGTCTAGTATGGTTAGTATGCAACTTTTGATAAATCTATTAGGGTGTTTAAGTCTCATGGAAAACCTCAAAATTTCTCTCATAGCAACAACATGTCAAATATCACAACCATATAAATCATCAAATTGCAAAGTATTGAATCCATGATACATCATCATGTAGTGCACAATCAAAATATAGGATAGATATTAGATGGATATTAGCAATAATATTTAGACGACCACTGACTATATCGTGCATATTTTTCAAATTTTGTAAAAGAAAATAGAATGACAAATTATATCATCCGCATCATACAACTGCATTCATTACATTGCATATATGGATGATTAATTGATTAAATTCTTATCTTAAGGATTTTTCAATTACATTAATGATTTTTATACATTTTGTGGTGTCATCCATTAGATTGATAAACATATTTGCATTCATTCCTTATGTTTTAAGTGATTAAAGCATACAGGTTCATTTACATTAGATCACCATCGTGTAAATAAATCATTACATACATTAATGCATACAATAAAGAAATATCAAATATGCGTTAAGAGAAAACATTGCATCCATATGCATCCATCCATACATCACATCATATAGCATCAAATTAACATAAGCATTGCATCCATGTGCATCAAATAAATATAAAATTAAAACATATAAATCAAGTACACATAATGAGCCAAAATGATAATGATCATATCATATATATAAATATGTGTCTCAGAGTACATCAGAGGAGTACAAAATACCCGTAGGCTACAATCGTGTAGGTCCTCGACCTTACACTAAAAATGATACATATACAAAAAGTAGTTGTCATCTTATAAGAGCCCTAGCTCTGGCCGGCTCCCCTTGAACTGGATCTCTCGCCACCTCCCTCAGCCTTGTGACCTGGAGCCTGCTCTGCAGTCGGATCTGGTCCCTGTTGTGCACCCTGCTAAGGGTCCTGTGACCACCTAGCCTGAAGAGGCCTAGCACACTAGAGACTGGTATGCCTAGGCGGCTAGTCTTATAGCTAGAGGTCTCGCCTGTCTCCATATGGCTCTTGTGCGAGCTGTCACCCTGTGTGCTAGAGGACTTGTGTGTCCTCTCTATCCTGTGGGTCCGTTGGCTCGAGCTAGTTGTGGACTGCCTTATAGTCCTAGACCTGGTCCGCTAGGACCCTGTAGTATGAGAATCCTTTGAGACCGTGCTGCCAATCAACTTGATGTAGCCCTCCAACTGGTCTATATGGGCTACCCTGTTAGTGTGTTTGTCATTGCCCTCCTCCACGAGGGCCTATAAACATTGGATCTTTGACATGGGATCGTGGCCGCCAAGGAAAACTACCACTGGTGCTGCAGGTGGTGCCATGACAGCACGGGAAGACGAAGGATCTCCTCTCTAGGCTAGGGCCAAGTCCCTCTTTGCTCTGGATGTACCCAGTCATGCCTCTACCAAGTCGCAAGCACTGGTGAGCTCTTGGACCCCCTCTACGGTCGTAGCCCATGCAGTCAGACTAGTAATATATTGTGCTACCTCAGTCAGTCTGCGGTCCCTGTCAATCAGCTAAGCCCGTAGGGTAGGAATGGTGGTATCTTGCTCTAGCTGTTGTATGACATATCGACCGAGCTGACTCTACAAGTCATCCACCTGAGCTAGGAGCAACCCCTCTACGCTGTCAGGAGGGACCTCACCCTCCTCGGGAGCCTCGTCATCGAGATCAACCTCAGGAGCCTCCTCAGCGATAGCCTCTATGCCCCATCCACCCTCTGTCTGCTGGCGCACCCTACGCCCATCAATATTTGCCTCTGCCTCCGCTTGGTCAGCCACTCTCCTAGAGGCCCCATTCATTCCACCGGAGCATGGACCACCATCCGACGTATGCTGGTGTGGTAGCAGCCCTATCAACTCTAGTCTCCTAGAAGTCATCTGGATCATCTCCTAGAGCCAGAGGTCGAATCCATGGTAGATCTTGCTCTAATGCCAAATGCCTGTATGGAAATGGGATCTCCGGCTCTGGGGCCTAAAAATATAACTAAAACAAGCAAAAACATCTAAAAATGACCTAAAAATCATCAAAAACATCTAAAATTTGATAAAAGTATAAAAACATGTCATCATGCAATTATAAAAATAAAAAATATCACTTAGACAAATCAGAAATGCATTAAATGACATTAATTGCTTAATAAAACTTAGAAAAATTAAAAATTTGATAAATTTTTCTAAATTTTGCGAACCGCGGGTCAACCCTATGGTCCGCATGCGATCAAAAATTGATCGCTGGTATTTTAAATGGGGACCGCAGCTGGCAGTTGCGGTCCCTAATTGATCAATTGGAAACCGTAGCCGGTACCTGTGGTCTCCGACTGAGATCCCATCGGGTAATTTACCGTGGCTAAAAACAAAATAAAAATAAAGCCTAAACTACCCTAACCTAAGGTGGGGGTTCATTGCCAACAATTTAATGTGATTGATTAACCTATTACTTAATTTAGTTCATTTTATTGGTAATGGATGCGAGGTATTGGTTTTGAATTACCTTGGCATTGCCTCGACCACCTCTGCTAGAGAAAGTTTGACCGTGCTCTGCCATCGTGCGATGTGTAGGTATGAGTGTGGAGTTTGGTAGGGTTTCAGGTGAAAACATGTATTGAAACCATGTATACAAACCATTTATTGAAACCATGTATTGAAAACAATGTATGGCAAACCATGTAATGAAAACCATGTATTGAAAACAATGTATGGCAATCCTTGTGTTGAAAACAATGTACTGAGTAAACCATTTACAAAAAACTAGATATTGGTGCTCCATTATTGCATCCACCCAACTGATCAAAACATTACAATATTGAAAGAAAAACTAAAAAATAAAATAAAATTTATGTAATATAAAATAATATGTTTTAAAAGATGTTAAAATACGAGTCTTTGAAACCATGTTTTTTTCACCACAATGCCACATTCTAGAATCATCAAATAAGGAAACAACAGTTTTACTTTTCTAAGTTTTCTTGTTGCAAAGTGCCTGAAGTGTCAGTTGCGTCTACCTCAATATCCTTTGCTTCCAATGCACCAGACCGTACCAAACTATCAGTTGTAGTGTTTATCCTTGATAGCATTAAACCTTCTTCCTTCACGAGATCTTCTTTAAACATTGCATTCAACTCTTTCTCATTTTCTTTTATTGCAGCATCCACATCCAGACCCTTTTCTTTGATAAGCTTCTTCAACCAATTATTTTGTCATACAGTGTATTGTAGTCTCTTCTTCAATTCAATAGCATTAGTCACACTAATTTTTGCAGTCTTGATCCACATTTTCATAGCTGACACCTGCTGATTTAAATGCTGATAATTAGACTGCAAAATACAAGAGAAAAAAATTAATATTAATTAAAAAATATATTAAAGAAAAAAATGATTTTTAGATGTGTAAAACTTACATCTGTTGTGAGTCTTGCGGTTCTCATCATCGCTACTTTCTTCTTATCTAGTTCCCATTCATTGAAATATGCTTGGGCTTCGACATTCAATTTCTCTAATCGGTCAAGTATAATGGCCAAAACTTCATCATTGCTTATAGAATCGTCCTTGACGGTGCCAGATTTGGCCTTTAGTAACAGAGCATCGAGCTTTTGTGGCTCATTCTCTACCTTTTAAAACAACTCCTTTCTATGTCCGAAGTTCTTGTATCGACCATTTATTGCTTTGATCATAACCTTGGCCCGATATTCCCATTATCTTAATGTATCAATATCTACAAGAAGATTATTAGTAACATTAGCCCTACATGACTTTGCTAATAAAATATTTTTTGAAAATTTTATTTTATCATCATCGATCGGATGATGATCGGTGCCAACATGTTGGTGGGGGAAGAGGAAACATCGACGACATCTCCTTCAACATTCTCCTATGCTTCATCACCTAACCCTAGACCATGAAGCAGATCACATGTTTTTAGTGGCAAATTCAAATTATTCATATCTTGATACATAAAATCATCATACATATTGGCATCTAGAGGGGACATCTAAGACGTGCTTTCTACATTTGATAAATTATCAAGTGTTAAAATTGGGAACCTCGTCCCTAAAACAACAGACTGATCCATAGTCTGAGTCTGTGTATTTAGGTGACTGGTGGTTCCCTTAAGTGGCTGATGCGGAGGTGCGAGGAACTATTTCCCATGCATGGAATATTGGTTCCTCACCGGTGGTGCATGTTGTGGTGATTGTTGGACTTGTTGTAGATGAACTTGGCATTGATGGACTTGCGGTCGGACTGGCTACTTTTCCTGTTGTGCATTCGATGGAAGCATATGTTTTCTCAGTCTTTTAATTCTAGCCAATCCCTCTACAAAATTTAACATGAAAATTATAAATTAAAACTAGTTTTAAAAACAATGTCATTAAAATATAACAATTTTAACTAAACATACCCGACTCAGACTCTGTAGTCATTGTCGTTGATGGTGCAAGTGTTGTCCTTTGCTCTGAAAACAATTAAAATATTTCCTCACACTACATATAATTGAATATTGTTAAAATACATTATTAAAATTAGAACTTTTGAAAAATATGTTTACCTTGTGAGCTGGAGGTTTCATCTTCAATGTTCACTGTAGCAGATGCACGTCCAGAAGTAAGAGGAGCAGCACATGTATGTTGTCCATCAGGAGACCTATGTTTACGGGTGGAAGGTACCGGTGACGATTGCAACTATGAGTCAAAATCGCTAGACGCTTCTTGAATCCTGATGGCGGCATCCCTTTTATTGGATGAGTGAGTTGCTCTTCTTTGTTTTCAAAAGAAAATTAGAAAATAACAAGATTGATTGAAATTTGAAAAGACAAAAAAGAGAGACTATTCCAATATATAATTTTACCTGTATTTCAATCTCATTTAACCCAATACGTAACAAATCCAGGTGCAACGCAGTTGGAGGACTTTTTTGTTGAATATTGTAATATGCTTCATAAAAAAGACAAAGAATATAGTTGTTGGAGGTTACTGTATACGTAGATTGAATTTTCTGCGCAGAAAGGAGGTCCTGTTTTAGGCGGTTTGAAATGAGTATGGACCAATCATATCTCCCTCCATCAATACAATGAATCAACAATGATAAATCCCAAAAGGGTATTTCTATAGGTCAGCCCTACAGAATAAGCCTTCCCAAGAATAATTCAATACAGGCATAAATAAATTTATCTGTCACGCTGGAAATGGTCAAACCCCTTTTCGATTTTGAAGAATTAACTGAAAAATAGAGAGACCATTATTAGAGAATGGACATCTAAAACAAAAATAAATCAAAATTAAGGATTAAAAAACAAAACTTCCAAAAACTTACCTTTCAAATGGTTTGGATTCATGCCATATTTGGATTCCAGCATTGATTTGTCAGATTCAATCAATGCGTACTAGTTGTTAACAAGGAGACCATTTGAAAATGGTAGTCCCGTTAATCGCTGCACATCCGAGGGGTTCACAATAAAAACAACATCCTTGTTATCAACTTGGATCTGTACAGTGGACACATCATGGTCGTAGGAACTAACAATACATTGCATCAGGGAGACGTTGACGTCCAACTATGGCATCTTAATGACTCCAGCAACTCCGAAGGTGTAAATCCAATTGGAATCTCTCCCAATAATGTTAAAAATGTTCTTGATGTTCGAGAAATAGTAGCTCTTGAATAATACCTTGGAAGGGAGAGGAGAGGAACCGCTAGCCATTTCTGATAATGTAGGGAAAACGCTAGAAAAATACCCTGAAAATGATCAGAAAACACTCTGAAAATTGCTTGAAAAATATTTAAAAATGCCCTGAAAACGATAGGAAAACAACCTGAAAAACGCTCAAAAAACTGCCTGGAAAAGGTCTAAAACCACTGTAGAAAACACATTAAAAACACTGGACAAGGCTCTAAAATTGCTCTAGAAATCATCGTACGAAAGGTGAAAATGACGTTGCTATTCTATTTATAGAAGTCTGCATGCCTAAATTCGATGGATGCGTGGCATGTGGCAAAGGAGAGGACACGTGGCAACATCTTATTGACAGTGTTTGGCAGTTGTATTCTTCTAGTCGCCACGTGACAATCGTCGTGTGATAGTCACCATGCGATAGTCGCCCTTGACAGTCACCATGTTCCAATCGCTTCTCATAAATCACCACTTGACAGTCGCAACTTGACAGTCGCCACATGACAGTCGCATCCTTGCTAGTCGCCTCTTGACAGTCGCCCTATGGCGGTTGCCACTTGACTATCGCCCATGACAGTTGCCTCCTAACAGTCGCCACTTGAAATTCATCACTTGATAGTCGTCACTTGACAGTCATGCTTGGCAGTCGCCACTTGACAGTCGCCACTTGATAATCGCCATATGGCGATCACCATTTGATAGTCGCCTTTGGCAGTCGCCCCTTGACAGTCGTCACTTGATAGTTGCACGTTGTCAATCGCCTCCTGGAAGTCACACCTTGACAGTCGCATCTTATCAGTTGCTTATGTCAGTCGCATCTTATCAGTCGTTTATGTCAGTCGCCTTGTGACAGTCGCTTCTGTTAGTCGCCATTTTTAAGGTTGAAAAATTTGTTGCATAGTTTTCAAAAAAAATCCAATATTTGAAAACATTTGTGCAAAAATGTAAAAAAATTTCCCCGAAGTTTATACAACTTAGGACTAGATTCGCACCAATTTTATAAATATACTTTGGGTCCGACCCCTTATGCATAACCCTGGCTGGAAATAACATTTATTTAATAATGAAAAGAATGTTATGCTCTTTCCTTTATTTTATAGAGTTAGAATACTAGATCTTGCTCTATAAAAATATAATTAAATATTAGTTGTAGAACCTTGATTTGGTTGAGAAGCAACTTTGCATTAATTAAGTTTATATTTAATAGAAAGGAATTAAATTGCTAATATGATGTTACTTTAGTAACATGGACTAAAGGTTTTTGGATTATTAGTCATTAATAGATGTATGATGAACTTTCCTTTTTGTTGGATTATTATCTTGGAAGAAACTATGTATTAGGGTTCTTTATTAGAAAAATAAGATTTGAGCAATGTATATAAAGAGATTGTGGAAGGATTATATTATGGGTTTCCAAGGCTTATGTAGATAAGAAACCTATTATAGAGAGAAGTATGGGATTCTCTCATTGATGTTGCATAATTATGGTTGCATAATGTTCTTGTATTCATAAAAATGTATCTTGCATGGTTGTTTGTGTTTATGCATGATGCATGATGAGTTGCATATGCATGTATAAGTTGTCCTTATCCTAAGTTTTAATCCAAGTTCGTGGGAATGAAGTGATGCAAAACAGAGATCAATGAGATTAGAAACATGGACAGATAGATGATATTGATGTTGTAAGACTTTAAAATGTAACATCATTTAGAAGGTCCTTTATGGATTCTTCCTTGTAAAGAAAGTTAGTGAAGACTTACTTATGTTATGAGACTTATTTAAGGATGAAGATTAAAATAGTAAGTTAATTCTTAAGAGCATTACTTGAAGAGTTTTTCATTATGTACAATGGAAGAATGTATTTGCTAACTCATGCTTTTAATAATTTTTATTTGAAGTCTCATGCTCTCATTTATGAAATGAAGGAAATGTTAGTAGTATTCATGGATAAGTGTTTATATTTTTAGTTTTATCAATGTGTTTAATTTTCTAATCAATATAGCACTTATTATTGTTAATAGAGAAATATTGGTTCTTTAATGATAGCCTCTGGGGGTGGGACTAACGAAGTAAACTTAAAACCTTAAATACTAAACCCTAGAGTCAAGTTACTCCTAAAACCTGGGAGGAGTTGTGGTGAGGCAATACCAGGATATTGCGAATGTTACACCTTGAACGATGAGGCTTGGGTGTACCCAAAGTGGTGAGGCTTTTGGGAAGTCTTAAGCGATGAGGGTTGGACTAAATTCCTAGTTGTGAAGACTATGAATCATTCACAAGTCAATATAATGATGACACCTTGAATGGTGAGGATCGAATGACTATGCTTATTATCATGGGGAGTGAAAATAACCTTAGTTAGCCATCGTGGAAGTGCAGTAACTAAGCATTAAGATATTATACCAGATTAATCCTACATAGAAAAACTTATGTAGGTTTAGGGAAATAGCATCCCTTTTTATGTAAAATGGACTTAAAAATGATAATTCCTACGTTGTGGTCAAATTATCTTACACTTGGGGACAATGTAAGAAATGTGGGGGGACCATTGGAAGCATATTTTCTAATCGAAGAGGTTTAGACGGTGAACCCCGAAATTACAAGATGTTGACCACTCCTATCCACTTGAGTATCATCTATAGTGACAAGATCTCAAAATGTAGTTATACCTTTGACATTGCAAAATATTGGAACATAAATTTGTAAACCTTAAAAAATATATCTCTCTTGGGTTAGTTTTTTTGGGTTGTTACAAAGCCTTTGGCTTTGAAAGATTAAGCCAACCTTAGACAATGTTGAGTCTAAAATTGCTTGTGTCATCTCCTAGAATAAAACACTTGATAGAATTTGAAACTATGGCCTTCAAGCTTGAATTCTTTTTCTACTATTGTTTTGATGAGTGCTCGTTATTGTTGATATACTCCTTGCATTTTCTTTGATGCTTTTGAAGTTTTCATGACTTTCCAAGGTGATGCTCATATAGACCAGTAAGCTTTGATAGCCTTGGTGAATCCTTACTTGACTCATCATCCCTTTTATTTTCCTCCATTTTTCTTGGGTTTTGTTTTCCTAGGGTCTCCCTGGTACTTCTTTATAATTGCACTTGGGTATATGGTGTGCTACAAACCCAATTACCAAAAGAAGATGGCTCAATTTCCAAATCCACTCTAATTGAGGAGTGTCTTCAACCACTAAGAAAATATAAACCTTGGAAATAGTGGAACCCTTTTAGCTTCCATTGAAAAGGCTCTAGGGTTCCTACCTATGGTGAGATTCAACTTAGATACCACCATAAAGGTTGCAAGTCATTATCTTTTTGTTCTGGTGGGTCAACATTACCTCATGACACAAGGAGTTTCAAATTTTCTAGTAACTTTCTTTGAAGGCCTTCCCTTGAAAGTATCTTTGATATCTTCATAACATTAGCTATTTGATAGATCGATGGAGATTTAGGTTCTTTCATATTGAAAATCAACTCAAAATCCTTCCTCTGATGGGATTTGCCTATTGTAGTAAAATCTCATTACAGATATAGATATGAAGATATATAAAGGAAAGGAACTTACAATGGACAAAGGAGACAAAAAGATAATTGATAAACCCATTGAAAATAAAGGCAATAAAGAAGAATATTCACTTTAAAAGGGATATAAAAGGTGACTAAAATACCCCTCTCATGAGTGTCAAGTAAACTATAGCTACAAAAGAATATCAAAATTTTACACTAAGGAAGAAGGCCACCTTTTCAAATTTTAAATTCAATTAAGTGGAGGAAATGAAAAGAACACCATTTAAAATTAGTATTCTAGAAGCATTGGCCCTACCAAGGTAATGAGATCTATTTCAAGAAGCTCTAAAAGAGAAAGAACAAATATACACTAAGAGTAAGTAGTCAACATCCACTTTGATTAATATAGTAGATCAACAAAAGCTAGTAGCAAAACATCCAACAAAAGTTTAGGTTAACACATTAGATATGCAGAATGATCCAAAATCAAAGACACTAAATCCAAGTATAGCCAAGTATTCAAAATTTATAGTAGTACAAGAAATGATAGTCACACATCTACCTCATATTCTGGTGTATTTATCCAAAGTGTGAATACATAAGTTATCAAGGGATGGTTACTAGGCAATGGATTACACTCATTTGAAGATGGCCAAAGATGGGGAAATAATTAGGATTGAGAACAAACCATCTTATAACTACCTCCTACACAAGCTTGAGGATGAAATCACAATGAAATAGAATGAGCTATTAGAATTCATAGAAGATCACAAATTTCTTGAAGGCAACCAAGATTTAGAGGTAGACATGATATCAACATGTTACAATATGATAGAGACCCTAAGGTTGAGTATGAACAAACTGAGTTAGGAAATTAAGTTGTTATGAAGACTCCTTCAGATGTTTCCACTCTAACAAGTTGAGGGGTAGACAATACATGGACTATGTACTTTGATATCATTAGAGCCAACATTGGAGTATGTACAAGGTTATAGACTCATTATGCCTACTAATTATTGTTCAATTGTACCAATAATGTGGTAGAGTATGAAACACTCTGCACTAGTTTGGAAAAAGCTAAAAGATAGGATTTAAGGACCTAAGAATATATTATGACTCTAAACTAATCATAAATCAGGTCAATTTCCAGTTCACCATGAAGAACAAGCACCTAAAGTCTTAAAGACATTGACTTTAGAATTTGCTTGAAATTTTTGATTTATTTAAAATCAAATCCATACCTTGAGTTAAATAAAAAGTAATATGATTTGGTAGGGATGGCATCTCCATTTTATCCCACTAATAATATGAGATAAACCAAATGGATTTGAGATTTTCCTTAGATAAATAGTACTTGATAACTTTGATTACTAGCAAGTCCTCAATAATGATGAACAAATAATAAGATTCCTGATTAGGAAATCCCAAATCACCAAATAAAAGAATGAATATAGGGATGGCATTAAATATGTAGTCATACAACTAAAATCAAATTAGCTACCCAAAGGTCTAATCATACTAATATCAAGGTAAAATCTTATTTATATCACCCAGTTGAGGTAGTTGAAAGGAAGAGTCTACTACTTAGGAAAGATTACACTTAGGAAGAAAATGACCTTTTTTAAAATATTTATGGTAATTACAGAGACATTTTTACCTAGCCATATGAAGATCTCAAAGTCTATGATCAAAATATCATAGATCATACTATTTGATGAGGCCTGGATAAGCCTCATTTATAGCATGTTTTAAATAGTTAAAACTGCCTAAAACTCTTGTGAATTATCTTATATGCTAGTTAAGTTGATTTAATATGCTTTGTATTAACTGTTTGCATGATTGCAGTGTTAAGGACATTATATTCTGATTTTTAACAGTTCTTGTATAGTTTTATGTTATATTTTCATGCTTAGGTTGAAAGCAGCATTTCAGTAGTCTTATTTTGATGATCATTAAGCATTAGTTTCTCTAAATTCAGCAAATAGTACAAAGACTTATTACTTGTGCGTAGAAAACTGGTTTTTCCATATAAATTCCAGCAAGCTACCAATGAATGGCAAGGCATGGAATTCACATCCAAGGAAGAATGAAGACTATTGCAATCTGATCCTGAGGTCTAATACACCCGAGAAATGCAGCCAAAACCATTTGGAGTCAACACAGTTGGTCATTCTAAAGATCTTCGGAATGAACACAGTGTCTTCGGAATGAACACAATGTCTTCGGAATGAGAAAACACAGTGTCTTCGAAATGAGCGGATCTTCGGAATGAGAATTGCAGTATCTTCGAAATGAGCGGATCTTTGGAATGAGAATTGTAGTATCTTCGAAATGAGCGGATCTTCGGAATGAGAATTGCAGTATCTTCGAAATGAGCCACTTATCTTCGGAATGAAAATAGAATGTACTTTTTGACTTGTTGACTGACTTTTGGCGGTGGAAAAGGGGATAATAAGGTTGAGAAAGTTAAGGGAAAATATCTCCCATATAACTTTGTCGTCCTTGCCATCCAAAGCCACCATTTATGGAAAAGATCAAATTTGATCTTCTTCTAGGATAAACCCAGGAAATTCGCAGGATATCAGGACAACATATTTTATGTTTGTAATTAGATTTTAGGCATCTATAAAAGATAGCTCCCGTACAGGTTGAGCTATTAGGAAGAATATATTAGATATTAGAAATATTAGATTAGAGATTAGACATATTAGAGATAATAGACCTGTAACAGATTGCAGATCTGTAATAGATTTCAGTAGAATTGTAATTATGTTTCTGAAGCAATAAAAGTGCAGTTTTCATTTCATTTATTTTGTTATGTCTGAGTGTGAGTAAGACTTAGAGAAGAATTTATACCTTCTTCTGAGAAAGGAGGCTGGCCACTTTCAGATCTAGGAGGAGGACTAACAGACAGGTTTTAGTCTGATTTTGCTGCAGCAGAATAAGTAGTGGAACTTGTCAATTTCAGCATTTTGTGGTATTTGATTTCTGTTTTAGTTTTTATCCATCTATTTTACATTTGTGATGTAATCAGCAATAGATATAATCAGTTTCTTTATTTTTTAGTAATTTTCCAATTCCTTGCAATTTACATTTCCAGCAATTTACAAGTTTTCTATAATTTCCTGCATTCTTGTTTTTGCTGTCAAACACTGTACAGAAGATTGACGACCTTCTGTTTGAGAGTATTGATAGAAGTTGATTACTTGTTTTATCTCATCATTGCAAAAGTAAATAGGTTTCTCATTTAGCAACTGTAATTAGGATTTTCCTTCCGCAAATCAATTAAGTCTCAATTTAGCAATTGTAATTAGGACTTTATTTCTATAGACAGCAATTAGTTTTTCATTCTTGCAAATAGATTAAAGTTAAATTTATGCAATTTAGGGGTAGAAGTGACACAAAACCCCCACACAATCAATTCCACCAATAAGACCTGCTTGCTTCCAAATGAACTGAACTACAACCCTGCTTGAACTTTCTATCGTAGACAACCTTGGACACCACCCCGGATTGATAAGATCTTTGAGATTTAATGATGGTATAACGACTACTCATCATTTTGGCGCCGTTGTCGGGGAACACGGTGTTGTTAGAAGGTGAAAAGCAGTCCAATAATTATTAAATATGCTAAGTTGTGAATTTTAGAGTAAAATCTGAATGTAATGACTGGTATAAGTAATTGTTATTGGTAAATTGTATTTCAGTCCATTTAGGAAATAAGCAAGAAACCACAAGAAGAAAAATTTCACAAGAGGTTGAAATTATGTCAAAAATGTCTAAATTTTTTATTTCCAAAAATGTTGGAATTTTCAAAGAATCCCAATCATCCACTTCCAAGACCTGCAAGATCCTTTGAGAAATCATTACAAGGAGGAAAATTAAGTAGTTCAACACCATTTTCTCTTGACAAATCCATACAATCAGGAAAATTTGACAAGATTTATAATTGTTTTTGGGAACCTACAATGGAAGGCTCACAAGAGAATCAAGGTAGAGCCAACAATGTGCTCCACCCTAGTGCAACTAGTGCACCTACAAAACTTTTCAAAATCCCATCCAACTAGATCTTAATCAAAATGCTCCCATGAAGGTCATTTCACCTGCAGTATTACCAACTTTCAAGGGAATTACATCCGAAGATCCTGATATGTTTTTGTTTGAGTTTAAAATTGTATGTCAAGCTCATGATTACACTAATGACAATCAAAAGCTCAAACTATTTCCTTCCACTCTTAAAGAGTTAGCTCTACGATGGTTTATCACCTTAGCACCCGACTCAATTAGAACTTGGGATGAGATGGAAAACATATTCTTGGAGAGATACCAAGAATATTGTCAAGTCAAGAATCAAAATGATGAAATTCTTACAATGAAACAAGAGGAAAATGAAATCTTAGAAGATTATATAGACAGATTTTCTTTTGTTCATAAGAGATGTGGAAGTGTTGAACCTGAAATTTGCAAAGTCATATTCTTAAGGGGACTACAAGATGAATCTAGGGATGCATTGGATATCTTGGGAAGAGGAGATACAAATGCACTTAAATTTCAGGAAATTATTAAACTCTGTAAAAATTACTCTCATTCAAGGCATAGAAAACACAGAATTGGTAATGAAAAACATGATTTGAAAGAATGCATAAAAGAGGCTGATATTTTAGTACATGATAGAACATTAGATGAAAAAAATGAATCTACTGAATCTTCAGCCATCTATTGTTCAGAATGTAAAAAGCAACACTCTCTTCATGATTGTCCTTTGAACAAAATATTTATACCTGCTACATGTAGCATTTGTCAATTAGGACACCCCACAGATCGAGTGTAGTTTATTTCCAGAACTTAAAAATGTCTTTGAAAAACAGTCTCAACCTATGAAAAAAATCAATTTTGTAGGACAAGGACAAGGGAATAATTTTCATAAATTTCCATATCGTAATGCTTCTCAATTTCCTCGCACATTGGGGAAATAATCCTTGGTATATGCCATGGTCTGCTTCAGGTCCACTTCAACAATGTTGGAGTCAACCACCATGGGCATACTCCCAAGCATGGTCTCAACATGGATGGATGCAACAACAATGGAATCAACAACATCCACCATGGTTGCAGCCAAAATTACAGGGATATCAATGGGTACAACATCAAAATCTGTACAAAGGGCAGCAACATTGTCAAAAACAAAAATCAAATTTGTTGCCTAATTATATCCATAATTTCTATCATGGACAACAACAACAAAAATTAAAACAACCTCTATTTTCAACTCAACCTGTGGTCAGTCCAAATCATGTTAAACAGGTAACCCCTGTCTCTGTGGTTGAATCAGAAAATACAACCCTAATAAATGTTAGTGATTGTGTTAAAACTCAGTTGTGTTCAGGTGAACCACTGCTTGAACCTATTCCACTTATCAGTGTAGAAAGTGAAGTTAAAAAGAATGAACATGAAAACAAATCTACACTAAAACAACATCAAGAAGAACAAGATACCTCATCAAATAAAGTATCATATTTTGAACAATCTGAGATATCAAAAATAACATCTTCACAATCAGATTTGATAAAGGAATTAGAACATTTAACTATTACAATCCCTTTACCTCAAGTTGTACCAATCATTAATAGGATTGTTCAAGAAATGTGTTTTAGAAAACCAAGAAAAAAGAAGAAAGTATATCCTAAAACCATACAAAAAGGTGGAAAATTAGTTAACTTGCTTTCAGGTAAACTTATTACACCTAAGTATGATTGTATAGAAAGCCCACAGTTTCTTAGAACACATAAGGAAAATGAAAAGAATACTTTAGTTTTGGCCTCCATTGGTGTAAATAAAAATGTTTCTCCAAGAACCAATTCAAATAAGCCTGGTACAAAACAAACTGAAACACAACCAAAACAACCTTTGAACAACAATAGTTGGTTGACTAAAAACCAGGGAGCAAATTTGTTTGATATATTGGTGCAACATCCTAATGCTTTACTAACATTTTATGCATCTTTAGCAGTTGGCATTGAGTTGTTGCAGGTACAGAAAAAACAAATTTTGCAGTTGAATGCATTTGATGAACTTTGGTTGGAAGCACTTCACCAAATAGAGTTCACTCAACAAAAATGGAAAATGTGGCATGATGATCACATTAAGAGAAGCAAGGATGAACCAGGGGAGTTTGAGAATGAAGTTGTTCAACTTTCTTTAGTTGATGATTTAAGGAGGATATTAGTGGTGAATGGACATCTTTTACAGTTGTACCATAAACCACTAACAAAGGTGGAATTTGCTCGGTATTTCACACAGTTACATTTGATAGAAGAGGCTTCTTCTTCTGATGAAGATTCCAAATGATCATATCTTTGAATCTTAAAAAAAAAAGAAAAAAAATTAGAAAAAAATAGAAAACAAAAAGATGAATAAATTTTGGCTATGAATTTCTTCATGGACATGATTTCAGGGAAGTCATGAATTCCTTCACGGGCACAATCAGAATCAAAAAGACAAAAAGAAAAAAAAAGAGAGAAAAGGAGAGGTTAAAGAAAAAAGAAAAGAAAAAAAAAAAGAGAAAAATGAATAGCTCAGCAGTGAAAACCTTTTCTAAGGCGCTACTGAGTTGGTATGCATGAAAACCAGTTTTCTGGCATGCATAACCTTAAAATTTCTGAGTCACCATTGTACAAATTCACCAACTGCACTTGTTTTTGAAGTGTTGCAGGAAGCCTCAGTAGAATATCAACGAACCAGTCATCTTTCAAAACTTGCATTAACTTGTTTTAACCAGGTATATATGTTTCTTGCACTTTTCTCATTGTAAATATTTGATATATAGTATATGACAATTAACCATTAGTATAAAAGTGTTCATAAGAGTTGGCATAAACAAAACATGCTTGGAGAAAGAGAAAAATGTTGGTTTCTGCTATGTCTTCAGAATGACTGCTGTATCTTCAAATAACCGTGGTATCTTCAGAATGAAGCTTTGTCTTCGGAATGAAGGTGTGTCTTAGAATGAAGGTTTGTCTTCGGATGAAGGTCTTTGAAAGTTTATCTTTGGTTATCTTCAAATTAAATGCCCAGCTTAGTCTTCAGAATGAAACATAATCTTCAGAATGAAGATTTAACAAACATGCCACCACTATTCATTGCTAATAACCACTCATGTGGGAAAATTTGCATGCAGAATGGACGAGCTAAAAATAGTAAAGAAAATTTGATGGCAAGGATGTCCAATGATTGATGGCCAGGTGTTCAGAGCACAAAATAAGGAAGTGTGCCATATTTTCTTTCTAAAGACATATTTGCTAATGATTACAAGGAAAAGTAAAAAAAATAAAAGTTCTTTCTGAAGAAGAACAAGAGCAAACCCTGTAATTCTGTAGAAACTAGAAATCAGTGACCTAGCGGATGACTGTAGCAGCAGAAGAGAGCAGCCTTTTCAGCATCAGAACAGAGAATAAAGTGAAAAATGAAAAAAAATGCCAGCCTACAAGAACCCTGGAATAACGTAACCACATGGGTTACCAGACTTTTCAACCTGTGAAGGGTAGTATGTAATTTTGTCAGGGCTGAAACTGATAGCAGAAAAATAAAATAGAAGAGGGTTCATTTTTCTAAAGATGTTATTTATCTGTCAGAATAGGAGAGTGAAGTTCCTAGTGAAGAGCCTGAAGTTATCCCTACAGCCCCTGTTACCACAAGAAAACAGGGCAAGAAGAGAAAATATACATTAAGGACTAGGAGGTCTGCAAGACTCCAACAAAAAGAGATAAAAGAACAAATGATTGAAGAGAAGACCAGACAGGATAGCCCTGATGTCATAGAAGTGCAACAAGCCACTGAGAATTTGGATGTAATCATAGATAATTTTATGGAACCTCCTGTACAGGAGTAGGGGTCTGAAGCGGAGGATGAGATCATTGTTGAGCAAAAAACTGCAGTTGATTTGTCAGTATTAGGTTCTGAGTCAAATGAAGAAGAGGAGGTGGACATCACAAAACAACTGAGAGCAGCCAAGAGTGTTATAAAAATACAAATGAGATGGATTGAGGAAAGAAAAGATGTTATTGAAAAAACATGAAAATAAAATTAGAGAATTATAGCAGAAAGTGGAGTTCTCAATCCAGAGAAATACCTTTATGCAACATTATTGGGTAGGTCTCAGATTCAGGCCTCCAACCATCATTACTCTAGTTCCCTCCTATTTTGAAGAGGATTCCCAACCAGATGATCAGTTTGAAGAATGACTCAGAAATCTTCATGAGAAATTACACGAGGCACTAAATTGTTCTATGAAACATGGAATATGAGTATGGACATTTGTGACTCCATAGCCCATTACAATGCATGAGGGCATGCATTAATATAAGTTGGGGGGAATGATGAGGCCTGGATAAGCCTCATTTATAGCATGTTTTAAATAGTTAAAATTGCCTAAAACTCTTGTGAATTATCTTATATGCTAGTTAAGTTGATTTAATATGCTCTGTATTAACTGTTTGCATGATTGCAGTGTTAAGGACATTATATTCTGATTTTTAACAGTTCTTGTATAGTTTTATGTTATATTTTCATGCTTAGGTTGACAGCAGCATTTCAGTAGTCTTATTTTGATGATCATTAAGCATTAGTTTCTCTAAATTCAGCAAATAGTACAAAGACTTATTACTGTGCAGCAGAAAACTGGTTTTTCCATATAAATTCCAACAAGCTACCAATGAATGGCAAGGCATGGAATTCACATCCAAGGAAGAATGAAGACTATTGCAATATGATCCTGAGGTCTAATACACCTGAGAAATGCAGCCAAAACCATTTGGAGTCAACACAGTTGGTCATTCTAAAGATCTTCGGAATGAACACAGTGTCTTCGGAATGAACACAATGTCTTCGGAATGAGAAAACACAGTGTCTTTGGAATGAGCGGATCTTCGGAATGAGAATTGCAGTATCTTCGGAATGAGCGGATCTTCGGAATGAGAATTGCAGTATCTTCGGAATGAGCGGATCTTCGGAATGAGAATTGCAGTATCTTCGGAATGAGCCACTTATCTTCGGAATGAAAACAGAATGTACTTTTTGACTTGTTGACTGACTTTTGGCGGTGGAAAATGGGATAATAAGGTTGAGAAAGTTAAGGGAAAATATCTCCCATATAACTTTGTCGTCCTTGCCGTCCAAAGCCACCATTTATGGAAAAGATCAAATTTGATCTTCTTCTAGGATAAACCCAAGAAATTCTGCAGGATATCAGAACAACATATTTTATGTTTGTAATTAGATTTTAGGCATCTATAAAAGATAGCTCCCATACAGGTTGAGCTATTAGGAAGAATATATTAGATATTAGAAATATTAGATTAGAGATTAGACATATTAGAGATAATAGACCTGTAACAGATTGCAGATCTGTAACAAATTTCAACAGAATTGTAATTATGTTTCTGAAGCAATAAAAGTGCAGTTTTCATTTCATTTATTTTGTTATGTCTGAGTGTGAGTAAGACTTAGAGAAGAAATTATACCTTCTTCTGAGAAAGGAGGCCGGCCACTTTCAGATCTAGGAGAAGGACTGACAGACAGGTTTTATTCTGATTTTGTTGCAGCAGAATAAGTAGTGGAACTTGTCAATTTCAGCATTTTGTGGTATTTGATTTCTGTTTTAGTTTTTATCCATCTATTTCACATTTGTGATGTAATCAGCAATAGATATAATCAGTTTCTTTATTTTTCAGTAATTTTCCAATTCCCTGCAATTTACATTTCCAGCAATTTACAAGTTTTCTATAATTTCCTGCATTCTTGTTTTTGCTGTCAAACACTGCACAGAAGATTGACGACCTTCTGTTTCAGAGTATTGACAGAAGTTGATTACTTGTTTTATCTCATCATTGCAAAAGTAAATAGGTTTCTCATTTAGCAACTGTAATTAGGATTTTCCTTCTGCAAATCAATTAAGTCTCAATTTAGCAATTGTAATTAGGACTTTATTTCTGTAGACAACAATTAGTTTTTCATTCTTGCAAATAGATTAAAGTTAAATTTATGCAATTTAGGGGTAGAAGTGACACAAAACCCCCACACAATCAATTCCACCAATAAGACCTGCTGCTTCCAAATGAACTGAACTACAACCCTGCTTGAACTTTCTATCGTAGACATCCTTGGACACCACCCCGGATTGATAAGATCTTTGAGATTTAATGATGGTATAACGACTACTCATCACTATTGAGTTGGAATCTAATGCCAAGCCCTTTAGACAAAGCAAAGACTTATAAATCCAAAAATAGAAGAGTGATGAAGTTATTAATGGTGCTAAAAAATAAGGTTATATTCCATAATCCATTCAAACACTCTATGGGTTTCCAATTGGGTCTTGGTATGTAATAAAAATAAGGATATAAGGCTATGCGTCAATTTTAGGAACTTGAACATGTTGGATAAAAATCAACCAGATTGATTAATCTTGCAAGCATATTTAAATATAGCACATTGGTTATAACCGTAATAGTGTTTGTCACAACCATTTTTAAATATAGCCTATTGTTTATAACCATTTGTAACCTTCCAACTAATGAATGCTTGCAATCATACTAATATTATAATACCTACCTAACATCCCCCTTATTACATTAATTGGTATACAAATAGAGCTATGAAACAATTCAAATTTGGCATGTGCAAGTATCTTTGTAAAAATATCCGCAAGTTGTTCTTCGATAGGAATGTATTGGAGTTGAATTTCTTTAATCTAAAATTATTCTCAAAACAAATGACATTGAAATTTAATGTGCTTTATTCTTTCATGAAATACTAAATTCTTAACCAATTTTAGAACACCTTTATTGTCGCAATTCAATACTATTGTTCAATTTTTAGGTACACCCATGTTTGATATTATGTGATGTAACCATATAGCTTTGGACATAGTTCCTTGTGTAGTTTAATACTCTACCTCTATGGATGAAAGTGTCGTTACTTGTTATTTCTTGTTGTGCCATGAGATAGGTCTATATCCTAGATGAAACACATCCAAATGTTGACCTCCTATCATCTATAGATCTAGCATAATTTGAGTTTGTGTATCCTTATAGGAAAAATTTATCATTCTTCTTATACTCTAGGCCATATTCCACTGTAGCACGGACATAAGAAATCCTATTTGTTTCCTTCTAATGAATCTCCTTAGGTTCCTACATTAATATTAAAATATAACTCATAACAAAATTGATATCAGGCCTGGTATTTATCAAGTATATGAGACTCTCAATCAGATAACATTAAATAGTATCAGATACCTATAGTGACTTATCATATCAAAATGATTGTAAACCTTGCTCTATTGGTGTTGCCTTTGGCTTACATTCTATCATATGGTATTTTTCAAGTAGTATATTGACATACTTCATTTTTAGAACACAATGTGATTATATATTTGTCATATCTCTAAGCCAAGACAATAGTGTAGAAGTCCTAGATCTATCATGTCAAGTAACTTTTTCAAGTAATTCTTCACACCATTTACCAAATCACTTGAATAGCTAGTGATGACTAGATCATCAATATACAACACAAGTATCACTATCTCAGATCCAACTTTCTTAATATAGAGATTTGTGTTAGAGGAACTTTTGGTGAAACCATGATGTAATAGGTGATCATAAATTTTTATATACCAACCTCTAGGAGCCTACTTCAACCCATACAACGACTTTCAATTTGCAGATCTTTTGATATTTCCCATTGACAACAAATCATTTAGGTTGTTTTATGAACACTTATTATTTTATATCACCATTAAGGAAGTCACTCTTGACATCCATTTGCTAAAGTTTCCAACCAAATTATGTTGTCAATGCACAAATTACATACATGATCTTAATCTTTCTATGGAGGTAAATGTCTCTTCATAACCACTTCCTTCCTTTTGTGCATAGCCATTTGCAATGATTTATGTCTTATACTTGTTAATGGATCCATATACCCTATATTTAATTTTTGAAGACCCACTTGCGTCCCATGGGCTTTCCTTTTGGTAGATCAACAAGATCCTATGCTTTGTTCTTTATTAAAGATTCATACTCTACATCCATAACTGCCTTTCACTGTGGTAAACTAAGTGTATCCTTTATAGATTATGGTTTTGAATTCCCCATCACTAAATTCATCAAGCCCAAATGTGCTTCTTGATGTATACTACTGCAAGTATGTAGTCACGTGGAATTGATGTAAGGAGTTGCACAAGGTTAGCATCTTTAATGGTACTAGTGATCCATTTTGGAGTCTTTCTTCATTGTGATGGAGTTGTAGGTGCATCAATTGCTATAGGTAGATAAAAACTTTTGGAACTTCTTTATGAACTTTCTCATTTAATTCGATATCATCATTTATGCTCTTAACTAGAGATGTGGCATGTTCAAACTCCTTAGAATCATCCGTATTTGACTTAATTTCAAATTATTCATCAAACACCACATCTCTGCTTATATGTAATTTATTGATGACTAGATATATTAGTTGATAATATTTTGACTCATTATCATACCTAAGAAATGTGCATGGAAGGGTCTTCACATCCGACTTGGTCCTTTTTCACTTTGACAGTGCATGTATGCCTTGCTTCCAAAGACTGAGATATTTAATTGAAGGCTTCCTACTTGACCAAGCTTGTTTAGGCATAACTCCTTGCAGTTCCTTTGTGGGAAATATATTTAGAAGATGCATGATAGAGGAAATAGCTTCAACCCAACATTGTTGCTCTAGATTGGCTCATATGAGCATGAGTAAACCATTTTCATGATATAACAGTTCCTCCTTTTGGCAACTCCATTCTATTGTGAAGTTTGTGCTATAATGAGTTACCGCTTGATCCTATTCTATGTGAGAAACCTTGAAAAGTTATTGGATGTATATTCCCTCTTGATTTGAGTGGAGAAATTAAATTATTACCTAATTTTTGTTTTTACACACTTCTTGAAATGCTAGAAATATTTGAGCATGTATGACTTCAGTTGCAAACAACTAAAATTACTTGTGTCCATTGAAACTACTTGGCATAGGTTTGCATAGATCGATATTGTTAAGAATTGTGCAATAAAATAAAAGCACATCCACATAATATTGTAACAATAACATAAAATAATCTTGAAATTAATAATATTACAATATGAAATAGAAATGTAGTATATTATATTGTAGAAAAGAAAAACACATTATAGAATCACAAGCCTCTTTGAGGGGGAAACCTTCTTAGAAGGAGAGATTTGATAAAACAACATATGAGATGTCTTTTTTCTTGCCCCCTTGGCTCTTTTATAGGCTTTGGTTACCCTAACCCTAACATCAAGGATTCTCATCCATGTGCAAGTGGGGGCCCAAGCAAGTAACTCCTAAATATAACCATTATATATTTAAATAATGTCTTTTTATAATAAACAATGATTACATCATATGGTCCCATAAGCCTAGGTGCCCGAAGTACCACATGACTAATCAATTATTAATAATATTAGAATGTGGTCTTAACATACCTATACCATTCAAAAAAAATTGTCCTCAAGTTGAATATGAGGAAATTATTGCTAAAGTTGTTGAAGAAACTCCCATGTGGAATCTTCCTATTGTAAACCCTACCACTAGACCAAGACTTCAGTGATGGTGCATTTAGAGAGTGTGGGTTCTACGGTCCAAAATGTTGATAGGCTCCAAGATGACTAAATTTTCATCATCCAACTTAGAGAGTGTTGATTGGACCTAAATGTGATTGTGGAGTACCTTCTTGAGATAAGAGATATGGAATACTGGATGGATATTGGAAGAAGGTCGTAACACAAGCTTATAGGGAACTTGTCCAATCTACAACAATACTTGGTAGGGTCCATAAAACCTTGTGACCAGCTTTTTATGACCATGAAATTGCACTGAAAATTGCTTGTAGGGATGGAGTCAAATGAAGACCATATCACCTACATTGAATTTATGCTTGGAATGGTGTTGATCAGTCTACTATCGCATTTAAATCTAAGCCATAATTAAGTTCTCCTTCAATTGCTATAATATTTGGGTATGTTCCTAGCTTTAGAGTTTTTGGGAACATATGAAGAGGGTCACAAAGGTGCGTACCCAAAAATTGCCTCAAAAGGAGTCATTTTGGAGGTTGTGTGGAATGAAGTGTTGTAACACCATTCATCCAATGGTAGTCACTTAGCCCACTATGTTGGGTTCTTGGAGGTAAAACAATGAAGGTAGGTTTCCAAGCATTTATTGACAATTTTGGTTTACCCATTAGTTTGTGGATAGTAGGCTTAGCTCGATTGTAGTTGTGTTCCCTACAATTTAAATAGTTCGCTAATGAAAGTGGGGTCATGGTCAGACACAATGGATTATGGCATACCATGGAGTTTAAAAATGGAGTCCATGAATATTTGAGCAATAGTGGAGGTATGGTAAGGATGGGTGGGAGAACAAAAATGACCATACCTTGAGAGATAGTCCACCAACACAAGAATGATCAATTTTCCCCTACATTTAAGAAGCTCTTCAATAAAATCCATGGAGATATCAATTCATATATTTGTAGATTTCACATTCTGCCATAAAAGTTTGAATAATTTTTTCCATTCCCTCTGAATAGAATGACCTTTATCTCACTCATATATCTTCAAAAAATCTCAAATGGCCTATGGTGTGTGAAGCATGCATTTCCTTTATGATTTCCTCACAAAGTGATGAAGTTTTAGGAACCACAATGTGAGCTTGGCATCTTAATAGTTTTTCATCCCATGAATATTCAATGTGTGAATTGGGATCCCTTTGGAGATGTTCCTACAAATTTTGTAAGGGTGGGTCCTTGGTTACTTCTTCTTGAAGTTGGAAGACCCATTGGGGAAGTTGGGATGAGAGGGCACACACATTCGTATGATCCTCAAATTGACAAGATATGGAATCTTTCGTAATGTTCTCCTTCCCTTTCTTATACACAATATCACAACCATACCCCAATAATTTTGAAACCCATTTATGTTGTGCTAGAGTAGACACTCCTTGTTCCAAAAAATATTTCAAATTTTGATGGTTCATTTCAATGGAGAAATTTCTCCCAATAGGATAAGGTCATCAATGATTGACAACATGGATAATGGCTATCATTTATTTTTCATAATAAGGTTTACCTAATTTTTTTCCCAATAATGCCTTACTAGTGAAAGCTAGAGGTTGTCCTTCTTGCATTAATACAACATAAATTCCATTACCCAAAGCATCAATTTCGATTATAAATGGTTTGGAAAAATTGGGAGTGGTTAACATCGATTTCAAAGTCATGGCTTTCTTGAGATATCCAAAATATTTTTCTTTTAGAGCTAACCACATAAATGATTTATTTTTAACATGACAATTATGGGGCTATTATTTTTCCATAACTTTGTACAAATCATCAATAGTAGCCAATGAGACCCAAAAATATTCAAAGTGTCTTGAGAGTTTGTGACTTAGGTCAATTTGGTATAGCTTTATTTTTCTTTGGTTCAACCTTAACTGCCTCCTATGAAACAATATGCCCCAAGTATTCGCCCTCCTATATTCCAAAGGAACATTTGGATCGTTTGAGAAATTATTGATGGTCTTGCAATAGTTACAAAGCTTGATCCAGATGTTGTAGGTGCTCAACCTAAGTGCATCTATAGATTAGAATGTCTCCAAAGAAGACCAAAATAAACTTGCAAAGTAATGGGTGGAAGACGTTCATGAGGCCCTAGAATGTTGAAGGTGCATTTGGTAGGCCAAAAGGCATGACCAAAATTTGTAATGGCCCTCATGAGTTCTAATTGATATTTTTGGAATATCTTCTTCCTTGATCCTTATATAATGGTATCCAAAGTGGAGATCCAACTTGGAGAATAAATTGGCACCATGTTACTAATCCAACAACTCATCAATCATAGGAATAGAAAATTTTTCTTTAATGGTGAGTTTGTTGAGTTCATGAAAGTCTATACATAACCACAATGACCTATCTTTTTTCTAACCAATATAGTGAAGCATAGGGATTGATACTAGGTCAAATTACCCTTGTTTTCAATAACTCTTGGGCCAACTTCTTAACTTTTTACTTAAGCACATATGGATATTTGTAGGATCAAATGTTAGGTGGCAAGTTTCTTGGTACCAATTGTATTACATGGTCATGGGAACGATGTGGAGCTAATCCCATAGGTTCTGCAAAAACAACATTATGCATAGTCAAAATAAGTTGCAAATACCCTTGTGGCTTGGTTTCTTCAATATTCTAGGGTTGATTTGCAAACAACTGAGCTACTCCCTCATGTGAGGATTTTTTTAATAATTTCTCCATTTGATAGATAACCTACAGGGATCCTACATGTGAGCCATGAAGTGTATATGACCTCCCATTTTGAGTCAATTGCATCCAAAATTTGGTAAAGTACTAGGCTATTACAGAGCCATTGTACCCCCAACACAACATCACATCCTCTAACAAAAGTGTGAACATATCCATTTTAAGTTCATAATCCTCTATATTCAACTTAACATCTCAACATTTTCCTTAACAAGGTAATGTTCCCCCATTTACCATCATGACCTCAAAATAATTGCAAGGATGTGTGTAGCAATTTTCATGCTTAGCTACTTGGGGATCAATAAAACTGTGCATATTGCTTGAATCAATAAAAAATTACAATTCTTTGCCCCTTGAAATGCCTTAATACCTTCATACTTTGAGGAGTCAATATTCCTACTAGTGCATGAACTGAAGTCTTTGGTTGTGGTTCTTCTTGTGCCTCACCCTCATCCTATTGCTCTTATTCCTACTATTTTACTTCTTCATGTACTTCATTTACCATAGAATCATCCATATCTAACAAATATAATTTCTATTGTACACATTTATGGCTTGGAGAATATTTCTCATCAAAATTAAAACATAACCTTTGTGCTCTATGAACATCATTTTCTCCCTAGTCAATCGTTTAACTGTTGGAGATTTTTTTTCCTGTATTTGATGTGATCTTGGATGGAAATGAGGGTATGGCCTATAGAAATTTAAATTATTACCTCTTAGCAGTAATTTTTTCCTCTGCTAGCCTAGCCAATCATATTGCTTGCATCATGGATTATGGTTTGAATATTTTTACCTTTGCCTTGATATCATCCTTCAACCCATTGATAAAACAACTTTGAAAAATCCTTCACTCAAACCCCTTATCCTATTAGCCAACTTCTCAAACTGGTTTTGATACTTATGAACAATAGAGGTCTATTTCACTTTTTTTAAAACTTCTATAAAGTACTCGTATTCACTCGAGCTAAAAAGAGTAATTAGGGTTCAAATTCTTCCAAAGAAAGGCCAAGAGTCATATATTGCACCTCTTGACACCATTGAAGGGCTTCAGATTCAAAGTTAAAGGATTTTATTATGATCCATAAGTATTGGGGTACATTATGGAGTTTGAGAAACTGATTAACCTAATACAACCAACCATCAAGTTCCTTTCCTTTAAACTTGGGGATGTCTAATTTGGGTATTTTATATAGGGCATTAGTATAAAAAAGAGCATGATGTATTTCCTCATCTCTATTTCCCAAAATTTCAATTGTTCCTTCATTGTTAATATGTTGGTGTAAATTAGTGGATCCCTTTAAACATCCTTCAACCTCATGGAATTTCTTCTCAATCGCCATTTTCAATTTAATTTTTTTAGATTTTAAGAGTTGCATATGATCATTCAATATTTTATCTTCTTGTCCAAATTGCTTCTATAGGTTAGTAAGTTGTTGACTTAATAGCCCTATTTGTTCACTCAATTGGTTTTGTTCCATCTTTCTGATTGCTCATCTAGTCCCTCCATCCATGGACTTGTAATTTGGACCACCCAAACTACCTTACTAAAAATAGAAGAGTTGTTTTATTAGTTACTAATTTTAGTAATGGTCCAAAAAATATGTTTGGATGCTATATATTAAAACAATCAACTTGAAAATATCATTGCAATGGAATAGGTCTCAAAATGATGTTTTTTGGCACCCCAATTTTTTTGGGTCATGTCATCTATTTTTCTCTAAAGCTTTTCTTCACGTAAAAATTGGCTTTCTTCTTTATTCCTTGACAACTGTCATATCTATCATTGTTTAGTCTGATATCAACAACCACCTTGTCAGAATGTCTTTATTATCACTAAAACTACCCTTTATGACACTATTATAGACTTACTAACAACTATTCTAGCAGAATATGTTTAACTATTATTGACAACTACCTTAAATACTTTCTAATTGTTACAAATAGTTGTCCTGGCAAACATTGTTTTGATTGTTAATAACAACTACCATATCTGACATTGTTCTCGATTTTTATTGACCCCAGTAGTTATCTTCATGATGCAAGAATGGTTACAATATGGTCAATCCTATGATAGGTGGTCTCCTCTATATGTTAAAATTTGTGATTAAAGTTTTGGATATTTGATAGTTTATATTAGGATTTAACATATGACTAAATAATGTAACTCTTGGCCAAGGTATGTGCACTATCAATATCCCTCTGCTATACCACAATGATTAAAAGTAATGCTTGTATCAATATTTTATGCCACTACTCAAGGAGGGTTCCACACATACCCTTAAGCACACTATATGCCTCTCTAATAGTACATGAGAGTAATCTTCTCGAGTGTTGTGCTTGGTGTACTATGGATAGATACACATTTGAAAAACTTCCTATGGCTAAAGGTCTCTCGTAAACCTAGGGGGGTCTCCCTATATACCTAGACGAACATGGGAGCTCAAGTCTATATACAAGTGTTGGTTGAGGCCTGGGTATTGGAGTTTGGTCATCCCTCACTTCACTAAATGTTTTATGGATAATCTAGCTTAGCCAATAATGACAACTCTATGATATTTTAGAACCCCCAACATAATTTAATGACTTGATTTTTATTTATAGGGTAATAAGCAAGAAATAAAAAATACAAAATTATACTTAATAGGTCAGATTGGAAGAATACAAACTATTTGCATTGTAATAGGATGCGACCCAGGAAAGTGCTCTGATACCACTTATTCATAACCTTGCAGTAAAATAAAAGCACATCCACATAATATTGCAATAATAACATAAAATAATCTTGAAATTAATAATATTGCAATATGAAATAGAAATTCAGTAGTTATATTGTAGAAAACAAGAATACATTACAAAATCACAAGCCTCTTTGAGAAGGCAACCTCCTTAGAAGTAGAGCTTCAATACAAAAAAATACGAGATGTCCCTTCTCTTTCCCCCTTGCCTCTTTTATAGATTTTAGCCACCATAACCCTAATGTTAAAGGTTCTCATCCACATGCAAATGGGGGCTTGAGCTAGTAACTCCCAACTAATAATAGTTACGTCTTCAAATAATGTTTTTTTAAATAAATAATGATTACATAACTAAAAAATTATTAATAATATTAGAATGGGGTCTTAATAGGTATGTATCACATCCAACTACCCTTTTGCTCTTTGAGTGCTCACTCAATGTTGCTTCCCTGCTAAACAACCTAAGCATACTAGAAATGTTGGTGAAAAGCTAGGCAAGCCTAACACCATTTGATGCTTACTCAATTAAAGTGAGTATCCTAAACTCATATTACCATATCTTCTATGCCAAAGGGAGGTAGCATCTATCATTGCTACTGACAATGTGACATTATAATATGATACGATATTGAGTGAAAACAATCCATTCGTGTAGGAACCTATTGCTAGAATCTCACTATTTTTTTGAAAAAATGTTTTTTGTTTCCATCAACAACTCATTATTCTACAACCATGTTTCAATCCAAAACTAATGGTACATATAATATTTTTTTTTTCAATCTAGGTACATATAGTACATTTTGAATCATGCATCTACATCTAGGAATAGTGAGAGGAACATCTTCCACTCCTTTGACATGATATTTTTATCATTGACAATGGTTATTGATTTCCCATCTTTGGCATTTAATGAGTCAAACCACACTTTGTCCCTAGTCATATGCCTGCTAGCACCTAAATCAATATACCAAACTTCATCCTTTGGTCTTTTCTTCATCTTGGATATTAGTACCTTATATGCCTATTCAAATTCTAAATCTGATTCTTCATCCACATTATGCCCTTGTTGTCTCTTCTGCTTATGACATGGTTTGTGTTATCTTTTTTTATGAGCTTTGTGGACTTGATTTCTTAGAGTCAAAGGATTATACCAACAAATTTGTGTATTGTGTTCATATTTATCACAAATGTGGCAATACCTCTTTTGTTTCTATGTTGATGATGATGATGATGGGAAGTGACCCTTTTGTAGCTTCTTTCTCCCGAACTTCTTAGAAATGAGTGCATTATTTTTCAATTGGTCTCTCAACTTGTGTTGCTTATTCCTATTGAAGTGTATTCACAAACTCATCAAAGGATGTCTTCCTATTTAAAACTTGCAAGGAAGTGATCAACACTTAGAAGGAATCTGGCAGAGCTCTAAGTATGATAGGTACCAAGGCTTATCCTCCACAATTTCTCCCATGGTATTAGGTCTAGATTTTAACTCTATAACTTGGCAAAGAAAAAACTCAATGCTTTATTCATGTTGGACTCTCAATGTGTGAATTTGAGATTATTGTTGATTCATTCTTCAATTCATAGATGGTAGAAAATGTGTCCCATGCCTTATTGAATGATTGTGCTTACAAATATATGGCTAAATAACATCTCTTATGGCTAGAATGATGATCATCAATGCTCTAGCATATGCATAATTAAATTTCTATTATTCATCTTCATCCTCTCCGTGTCAAGTAACTTTACCGATAATAATATTCTAGATTTTCTTAACTACCAAGATGGTTCTCATCTATCTTTCCAAGATTCAAAGTTTAAAACTTTGAGTAGATATGAATCTATAAGATATTTTGGTACAACAGGTGAGGGTTTCTTATAACTCATAAATGGTCCCCCTTTCAATATATCTTTAGTCTAGTACCAAATCTTTATATATACCTCCCTTTCCTATATACATGTTGGTATGTGGAAGAAGCCAGTCCTCTTGGTATATGTAGTTGTACATGAAAAAGACCTTCAGGTATGTGAAAGAGAATGATATGAGGTACCAAGGTAGTATAGAAAGAGATTCACCCTATCAATAACACTTGCTTAAAGAGAAATTCTTGTACACAGGCGTAACTTCCCTATATACTTCCAATTACTCAATTTTAAGGTTTATTTTAAGCGATAGTAACGAATAGGGTATGATTATGGAGGGAACGTCTTAAAATTGATGATATTATATCTACTTAACAATTTAAAGGGTCAATGACCAAACATCATTATGGCAACATTATTAGGCTATAGACACAGTAGCTCAATATGACAGCTTTACCTATAAACATGAGTGCCATTGATACAGAATGCTACTAGTGTGCTTAATAACATGGTTTAAATGTATTCCAAGCATGAAAATTTAAAGTAAAATTTTCATATTTTTAAGGTGTCAATCACAGCCAAAAAATATAACTTTACAACATATTTTGCTTTACTTTTACTTTTTTCCCAACTCTTCTACTTAATGCTTCATGCATTTAAAAAAAAAAAAAAACTTTTGTTCACCTTTTAAAATGTGTTATTTTAATATAAAATATAGGTCAAGGAATTGAACTTAAAACCTCCAACTTTATTAGTCGTTGCATTGGCTTGGATGCCAATTCAACTATTCACCTGCCTTGCAAACATTACACCTCTCTTTTTAATAGTTAGCCAGGATATAAATATTGAAGCCCTTTTAATACTAACAATGTGGAATATTACTCCTTTGACCTCAAACAAAAATTCATATTAATGTGATTACAATTCACATTACTCCACCAACCAATTAAATTGCACAAAACTTCACAATCAGATAATGGTTTTATCATAAATCAATTGACATTAAGCTTGTGACATTGAAATCATTATTAGAGCTAACACAAGATAAACACTTGAGATTTTTTTTCTAATAAAATGTGGGATATATGGACACAATGCTTCCAAATAAAACTTGCATGAAAGAGTTCAACATATGCATGTATGGTTAACATTTATCTTGTGATTGATTATTTAATTAAACAATTCCAAATTTACATGGTTGTCCTCCTTATTGAAGTAGGATAAGTGGCCTCTAGCTACAATTGAGAAGATATGGGCATTGCGGCCCTTATCTTTGTGAGGGGGTTGAGTTTATCAATCTAGTTAGTGGTGATTATAACTTTGCACTTGGAAAAGCACATGGTGAGCTCATTGTTGGATAGAGTTTTCAACAACATGTCCCATTGTGTATCACTTCCTGTCAAGGTCAATCGTGGAGAACCGAATGATGTAGTCCAATACCTACTCCAATCCATTGGATTGGGTGGTGGAGAAGCATCTAAGAATGATGGGATTCTCTCTTAGCGTTATTTTGTTCAAAGGGCCCTATTGCCATAGGGAATGCAAAAACCATAGTTTATCAATTAAGCTTTACTCTTCTCTTGTTTAAACCTTCCATGTCGCTTGAATTTTCTATGATGTCTGAAGCTTTTGCAACCAATGTGGGATGCATTGATTGGTGGGTTTGATGTAGGGCATAGAATCATGGTCACGGAATTAGTGCCTCAATTGCACATTTTGCAAGGGATATTCTCATTAATAGTCGGTGGGTTTCCATGCTAAAGGTATTAAAATTTGGGGTGCCTCTCATGGCTTTAATTATTAGTCTAAGATCAAAATGCTCTAACACCAATGTTGCATATAAATCCACCAAATTTGATTAATCTTGCAAACATACTTAAATATAGTACATTGGTTATAACCCTAGTAATATTTGTTACAACCATTTTAAAATATAGCCTATTGCTTATAACCTCTTCTCACCTCACAACCAATACAATTATATTAATAATGTAATACCTGCCTGACAGAATGGGCATCTTGAAGATCACTATCTAATTCTTGTTATTGATAAAATATTATAGAAAGTAGTTGGGTCAGATATTGTCTCTCCTAGATGACTTCTCAAGATACAATCAAATTTGGGTTAAAGATGAAGACCAACATAAAACAACCTTCACCACCAAATGAGGAACCTTTCCATACTAGTAAATGTTGTTTGGCCTATCAAAACTAAGAAAAATATTTTAGAGGGCTATGGATATAGCTTTTGCAGAGCTTGTAAGGGAGATCATCCTCATACACCTTGACGATTTGATAGTATTTTCAAAGAATAGGAGTAAGCACATTAGTCATCTCGAGTTAGTCGTCTAAAGATGTAGGAAGTTTGGTATTTCTTTAAACCCTAGGAAGTCTATTTTTATGGTCCAAAATGGAAAATTATTGGGTCATGTAGTATTAAAATAAGGTTTAGCCTTAGATACTAACTGATTAAAATCCATCCAAGACCTACCATTAAAAACATTAGTCGAAGGAATAGGTCTTTCTTAGGTCAAATTTATTTTTCACTACGTTCATTATAATTTTTTTCCAAATGGTTAGACCCATAACCAAGATGCTAGAAAATGGTACTTCTCTTGATTGGACCAAAAATGGAAAGAAATACTTTCAAGATGTCAAGAATGCCATTACAAAATCCCTAATCCTAATCAATCTAGATATCTCCAAAGAGTTTAGGCTATACATATTAGGTATAGATAAACTAATTATAGGTGTCCTAACTAAAAAGGATAAGGATGAGGAATACCCTACATCCTTCATGATCCAAGTGCTTCATAATTATGAAAAGAAATTTACCCTTATCAAAAAAGAGATATTTGCCCTCATGAAGGATTTAAAGAAGTTCAAATACTACCTATCATAGAGCAAGACCATGGTCTATGTAGTACATCCCAAATTTTGCTTTGTTGTGGTGAACAGAGAGAAAAGAGCGATGGATGGATCAAAAAAATTTAGGAATTTGATATTGAGATCAAGCCTACAAAACTAATCATATGAAGGGATTTATGTACTAGACTGGAAAGGATAATTCCCAAAGATCAATGTGCTCTAGTGGAAGAGATAGAGATCAATGGTAGAATCCTATGGATGAGTAACATATATAAATACATGATCATAGGGAAGGTTCCAAAAGGATTTATAGTTGAAGAAAAGGCTTGAATCATACAAAAGGTAATGCATTATTATTGGTCAGATGGTATATTTTTTATAAAAGGAAATGATGGAATCCTACTCTATTATGTAGAAAAAGATAGAAAATAGACCTTGATCAGGCAAAACCACAATGAATGATGACACTTCTCTGCATCCACAAGCACTCACAAGATTCTTAAAGTTGGGTAATATTGACCTACTAGTTTTTCTAATTTTTACCGGTGGGTCAAGAATTGCAAACATTGTATGCTCAAGAGAAGGAAAATAAGAGCTTTGATGCCTTTGAAACCTATCATCCTAACTAAACCATTCCAACAATGGGGCCTCAATTTCATAGGTAAAATTAAACCACTATCAAGTGTAGTCCATGGATGGATCCTCACCATTATGGATTATTTCACCAAATGGGTTAAAGTTGTCCTAACCAAAGCAACTAATTAGAAGACAATGAGGTAATTGCTCAAAGATATCATCACTAGATTCAAGGCACTTTTCACCATAACCATAAATAATTCCACCTAATTTAAGGGGGCTAAGATGATGAAATGTTACCTTGCGTATGAATTTTTACTCAAAACATTGTCCAGTTACTATCCTCAAGGAAATGGATTGGCTGAGTCAACCAATAAAAATATCACTAGAATCTTGAAAATGACCATCTCAGAGTCACAAAGGGATTGGAATACAAAGCTACACAAGATATTATGGGTAGATAAAATGATGTCAAAATCATCCACTAGATCATCTCCCTATAAGCTAATTTGTAACAAGGAGGTGATATTACCAAGTAACCTTAAGGTCTCTTCCCTCCAAATATCACAATAACTCAAATTGGAGGACACTGATATTGAACCCATCTAGGCATGAATAATGCACTACTAGCCTTAGAAGAAGAGAAAGAAACAACCCTCAATAAGATCATGTACCATCAAGAGGTTATCAAAATGTGGTTCGATAAAGAAGCTACAAAAGTAGAATATAAAGAAGACCTTATACTCAAATAATATGAATATTGAGCAATGATAGGGGTACACCAAAATTTGTATTCATTATGGAGCAATTCCTACCAAATTTCTAAAATTGCAGGATGAAATTCCTACAAGCTTACCTTCATGGAGGGAGCAATGCTACTTATTTCCATAAATTGGTAACATCTTCGCTCTGTATAGCAACAAGAATTTTAGCCAGAAGAATATATATGTACATAGTATTGGTTATTAATTAGGAAAGTATATTCCCCCCTCTTACTTCTACTAATTCCTTTTCCTATTCTCCTTTTCCTCTAACATATTTCCTAGTCTTTGTCAAAAGTTTCTTTTTAGTCTATTGAGTCCATTAAGGACTATGTACATGATATTCAAAATGAGTGTATTGTTTGATTTTAGAGATCAAACCACTCACTAAAGTGAGTGATAGGCTCTTACCAATGGAGTACGTCATTCCAACCATGAGTTGGGGCCAATTGACCATTAACAGATCGATCACCCTATTTGGATGGCCTGTACTAAGGCATGGGTAGGGCACACGCTATCAATGTTTATATAAACCTTAAGTAGACCATAAATAAACCTACTTCATGTGCTACAACCCTTCTTATCACTTACACTACTACTCCCAAATAGCAAGTTAATCACACCAAAATATTCGAATAGGTCACAGCTCGACAAGGGCTCCTTGACTGCTAATAACTAAGTGAACCAATCGTTAAACCTCACAAAAGGAGAAAAATAGAACTTTTTCCCAAGTCTTGAAATACAAGTGAATCATTCCAAATATACAAGTAGACCGCTCCCTTCCTTCCTCTTCCATAACCTTGTCTAGCAAGTGAATCACTTCATCTCTTTGAGCAAATCGTTGTGAGTTTTTAAGCAAATCACTCCCTTCTCCCTAACTCTTCCAATCACTTTTAATGATAGAAACATTTTTTTTTTCTAAGTGAATTACTCTAAATCAACGAGTGAACTATCCCCACCCTTAAAAGGATAACCTTACCCACTTGGTTTTGGTTAATCATACTCTTGTACAAATTTTGAGGATATATCACCACACTTCTCTAGCTAAGTGGGATTTAAGCCTCACTCACATAGAGCATGCCTATAACAGATTAGTTAACACTTCTATAAGACACTCTCCTTTGGAGGTTTGTCTTGGATTTTAGCCTTTGGTCCCATATGAGTTGCCTCTATCCTTACCCTCTCTAGATACTATACACATTTAAAAGAGCAAGATAAGGCATCCACTTTCATACAACACTTATAGAGTCTTCAGTCCAAGGTGGTCCACATCTTGTAGGAGACTCAACAACAATAAAAGCGAGCTATGGATCAACATTGTATTCTTCATCCTTTTCAGTTTGAAGACAGCTTTTTTTTGGTAGGTAATAAAATTTATTAATATCGTTGGGTTGAAGGGTCCTAATCCCTATTTACATAAGGCTATTATCTAGCGTCGAAGAAACAAAAACAGAACAACCCTCATAGACATAGGGAAGAGTTGTGCTAGTTCCATGGGAACACAAAAAAAAACAAAACAGAAGATTCCAATAACCTTTTTCGACAACAGAAAGAAACCATGGATATACCCGACAAAATAGGGAAGGTTCAGTAACAAAAACTAAAGTCAAAAATCCCACTAACCCAGAACCTAGGGCTACTGGGCTTTATCACCATCTTCAGTAGCATTATTCTGCTAATGAGCGAGAAGAGTGTTGAGCGACGTCGAAAGATCCTGCAATTCCTTGAAGTTAAGAGAGAAGATGACCTCATCTTCCTTGATCATATTGGCTGCTGCCAAGAGTTGGTCAACTGCCCCCGAGACATGGTTGATGATTCTGGAGTGAAAGGCTTCAGTAGCACAGGTAGTAATATTTTCAGCTGCATCCACGAACTCAATTTGAAGGCCTCTAACATGAACCATTCCATCATTCCACAAATTAACAAACTCGTCAGATGGAGAAGGTTTTGCACAGAGGTGAAAACAATAGCCTTGTGATGAAAACCACAATTTTGAAAAAGCCCACAATTTGAAAGGAAACATGTGGGATCCTGAAACAGACAAGGAATGGCGTTGACAAAACACCAAAGACAAAAGAAACAGGTGTTTACGAAACATCTTATAGCATTAAAAAGAACACCTTTTTTGGAACTGACAATAGTGTTGAAAAAACACTTGAAAGGAAAGACACCGGTGTTGACAAAACACCTTATGTGATTGAAAAAAACACTTTTGCTGACAATTTTGTGATTATTAAGAAACCTGCTCATTTTCTTTTTGAACAATGCTAATTAAATCCTCAAGTTTGAAGACAGAGTTTGGTTCTACTTGGATAAATGATATTTTTAAAGAAGGCACACAATAAGATCAAACCACTTGGTTATGGACCTTACACCATTCTTTAGTACATTTCTATGAATGTATTTTGCCTTGATCTTTTAGCTCACCTCGGTATTCATGACGTCGTAAATGTGGATCTTCTGAGGTCATATCATGATTCTACTTTAGAGACTGATCCTATCATCATCCATCCTATAGATGTGGTACCTAATTTTTAGCTTTCGCTTGATTATGATCGAGTTTTCAATACGAAGACTCAACGAGATTCTTTCACTTCTTATCTTGTTGCTCGTTGAGGTCAACTTCCACACCTAATTTTGGAGACTGATCATATCATCATCCATCCTACAGATGTGGTACCTAATTTTTAGCTTTCACTTGATTATGACCGAGTTTTGAATATGAAGACTCAACAGGGTTCTTCCACTTATCTTGTTGCTCGTCAAGGTCAACTTCCAAACTAGGCTTGTTGGATATCACACGATTAGATATCTCATGATTTTCCCTCTCTTTTACGAGCATTGAATTCTAATGCTTCTATGATGGGTAGGAATGATGAGGAACACTTATGATGTACTAGTTAGGCTTAAGTTTGTGTCTTAGACTTAATTATTTTATTTTCATTTTCTCCTATGTACTACATAAAGCTTCTACAACTCATGATTCGATCTAGTTTTTTAGATTGTTGCTAGCATATAGGGTAGCTTGTGCAGAGCACAAGCTTATAGTGAGAGGGAGGGGTGAACAGTATAAGACTACTTTTTACTTTTCTTTCCCAAACAATATTTTGCAATATATCAATGGCAATATCAAAAGCAGTATTCAAAGCAATGCACAAATAACCACGCACAATAGAGACACCAATTTAACGTGGTTCACCCAATGTGGGCTACTCCAGGGAGAAATAATGTGGTTCAACAAATATCTTGGGAATCCTTCCCTATTACAATGTTTATAGACCATTGTCCAAAGGAGACACCAATCTCCTAATCAAGTCCGTGGATACCTATCCACAAGACACACCAATCCCCTTAGCTGGTTCGTGGATTTCTATCCACAGGATAACTCCTCCTATGCTCTGGCTAGTGATCCTCTAGAATACTATTACCTCCATTGCATTGGCTTGTGGATCTCTCTCCACTGAATACTCTTGTCCTTACTCAGAAGACTTTGTCCTCACTACCCTAGCTAATCGATCTATATCCACTAGAGACTACTGTCCTCTGCTCTTTCACCTCCAAAGCTTGCTCTCAACTCTGTCTCAAATCTGCACTAAACACTGTCCTTCGATCTAGCATAAATCTGCTCAATCTCTGTCTCAAATTTGCACTAAATATTGTCCTTCGGTCTAGCACAAATCTGCTCAATCTCTATCTCTGGTCTGGCGCAAATCTTCCATCAAATCTGCACCAAACTCTGTCCTCAAATTTGTCCTCAAGCCTTAACACAAAGCTTGATCCAATCACAAATCAACTCTGCTAGATTTGCCCCAAACCTTAACTCAAGGTTTGAACAAATAGTCTTCTCAAAGACTTGCCTCAAATCTGTCCACAAGTTCTCTCAAGAACTTGCCCAATCTGCTCAACTAGTCTTCACCAAGACTTGCCTTAAATCTTCTCAACAAGTCCTCACTAGAACTTGTTCAATATTCTCAACAAGTCTTCACCAAGACTTGCCTTAAATCTACTCAACAAGTCCTCATTAGAACTTGCTCAATCTGCTCAACAAGTCTTCACCAAGACTTGCCTCAAATCTGATTGTAAGCTTCCACAAAAGCTCACACAAATATGTCCTTAAGCTTTCACAAAAGCTTCCTCAACTCTGTTCTTAAGTCCACTATAGGACTTACTCAAATCAGCTCACAAGCTTTCACAAAAGCTTGCTAAACTCTGTCCTTAAGTCCTCTCTAGGACTTACTTCAATTCTGCTCATAAGCTTTCACAAAAGCTTGCTTAACTCTGTCCTTAAGTCCTCTCTAGGACTTACTCAAATCAGCTCACAAAAGCTTATTCAAATCAATTGCAAAACTTGCATACACAACTCAACTCAATCTCTTTTAGAAAACCTCTTCAATCACACAAACAAGTTTCACTTAAAATCTTGTTTAACTTACGGAAACATATAGAGAATGGTTAGAGATGCAATATGTTTCACAATCACAACACACTCAATCACTTTCAAACTCTCCTTCAAATCAATTTAGAATAAATAACAATTTGTTTCACAAAACTTGAACTATCACTCCAATGCATTCAATCAATAATGCTTATCCAACTTTACTCAACCAATCACTCAATGAAACACAACTTACTTACCAACCCTAAACAAGTGTTTCACAATGCTTCCAACAACTCACTATGAAACTCAAATCGTAACTCAAGATGATTCCAACTTCACGTAACAATGATACTCATGATATTTCACACATCCTAGCTCAAGATAATTCTCAACTTCACATAACAATGATACTCATGATCTTTCACACCCTAGCTGAAGATAGTTCTCAACTTCACATAATAATGATACTCATGTTGTTTTCACAAACCCTAATCATGCACATGAAAGCTTACTCAAATATTTCCAACAATGCTTATCAAACAATCTCACATAACAATGATACTCATGCTCTTTCACAAACCCTAATCATGCACATGAAGGCTCACTCAAACATTTCAACAATGCTTATCAAACAATCCTTTTCACTCCAACTTTGCATCTCACAACATTCAATCAAACATTATTTCACTCACAAATATGATATGCCCATACATTTTGTTTGATGGATATTTGACCTCAAAACCTGTCTCAATCACAATCAACCTCTTTACCAATATCAATGGTTAGATTACAAAAATATTCACACAAATATTTCCCTCAAAATTATTTCACCATACAAAAATATTAAATCTCAAACACACATTATAATCTCCAAACTTCAAAAACAATTAGCAAAGATTCAATAAATTCACCTCCACAATGAATTCCTTTATGCACCTTATTTCTCCACTCAAAATAATTAACACAATATAGATCTATTTCAAAATACAAGATATAATATTCCTTGCATACTTTATTACTCCTATCTCATAAATTATAACCACCAAAATCAAAATAAAATATTTTAATTTTATAATCCCTTATATCTCCCTCAACAACTCATAAACCATCTTTTACTTTCAACACCATGCAATTCCCGAATTATCAAAACCTTGGCAAATTAAAATGTGAAGCACATACCTTTTATTCCTCCCAACAAAAACCTTCGGCGAGATTCAAACACCCAACCTTGCCTCACCAAGCACCTTCGCGCAAAGCACATCCACCGCTTGGGCTATGTGCCCTCACAAAAAACAAGGCACACGTCTTCCCTTTTGTCTTATGCCTCCTTCGACATGGCACAAACAAAACACGCCTTCCCTTTGCAAAAACTTCGAACGCATGGATCGAACCTGCGACCTTGCACTCGCGAACATCCTAACGCAGCCCTCGAGCTCCACCTGTGCTACCAAGTGCTTCGAGATAAGTTTGGCGCTCCTCTTTGATTTGACACCTCTTTTTGCCCACAAATCGTTTTTAACACATGCAAAATTTACTTCCTCTTTGGCGCACGAATCACTTAGTCCTTTTGGGCATTAATCGCATGGATAATTTTTTAACCAAAGCTTTGCCCTCTTTTATATTATTTGCAATGCATTCATAACATCGACGGTTTTAGGAATTCGAATTAATTTCGAATTTGATATTTAAATTTTGGCGCCTTAATTTATTATTTAAATTTAAATTTTAACCTATGGTTAAAATATTTAAATTTAAATAAATTAAATTATAATCTTCAAAATCTGCCAATTGGGTCTTTTTGAGAACTTGTAATTTGATAACTCCTTGGCCCTCGTTTTTCTTCAACTTAATTTGTAACCCGGAATATTATAATATTATATTATTATTATTTCCTTTTAAATTGCTTCTCTTTCCTTGGGGTTTCCTTTTAACCTGCTTCACCTTCCTTGGGTCTTTAATTTGTTTAGGCCTTTTTAGGCATATAATATTTAAAAATAAATATTATATCCTATTTCTTTAAACCTCTTCCTTGTCGTGTGGAAAAACCACCTGAAGACATTAATGATAGTGAAACTTGGACATAAACCTCTTGACATCAACGACAACAAAACTTGCTCAAATTTCCAACAACTTATTAGGTTGTGATCTCTAGCTAGTTGGTAGATAACTATCTTATCCTACTATCTAGATTTAGCAAGAAGATTATTGTATGCCTCTTATTTGTTTCATGATGTTTATTTAAACACCCATAATAATTTAATTTGCAACTTCATGTTGTCTCCACATTAGATAAGACCTCCTTGTCTAAATGCACAAGGGTGTTGAATATTGATTATACTTGTGGCACATGTGATTTCTTATTTGAAATTAAACCTTAATTATCCCACATAGATTGTGGGAAGGTGTTTGACATCCTTTAAACACTTTTTTAGTTTTTATTTTATTTTATTTTATTTATATTTTTTTTGTGGAAAACATCTCAAAAGGGATGCCAGTTTTGGGTAAAGACCCAAGGAGGCAGGGGTATCCATTCCGCCAAAAACGCCCAGGACTTGGACCTGACCTACCACCTTTGACATACTCAAGGAGCAAACAAACACACAAAACCAATTTAAAAATAAGTAAATAACAACAAAAATAATAAAATAAAATAAAAAACATGCTCCTTGAGTGTGTCAAAAACAAAAGCACAACCAAACACAGACACACAATAAGATAAAAGAAACCACAACATGAACCACATAACAAAACACAAACAAGACAACAACAACAACAGAACACTACAAAGACAACCCAAAAAAAAAAATGAAAAATAAACACAACCAAAACCTAAAATATTAAAAAAATAAAATAAAAATAAAAATAAAACATTCACACACAATAAACAAAAAGAAAAAACATAGAAAACAATCACACACAAAAACACGAATTAACACAAACAAAGAGAAACACAAGAACAAGAATGACAAAAACACAAGAACAATAACAAAAAACAATTTAAAACACAAAACTACAAAAACACAAGAACAACAAAAAACAACACAAAGAACACAAAAACAAAACAAAACAAAAAAACACACACCTTAAAAAACTAAACAAAAAAAGAAAAAAGAAATAAAATTGAACATAACAATGACCTATCTAGACCAGAAGACTATTAAGACAAGAAACACCAAAGGAAACAAAAAAAAAAAGAGCTAGTGAACTAAAAAAACCTGAATGAACCAAAGAGAAGCAAAAAAAAACAAGAAAAAACTAGGTACCTTCAGAACTGGAGCCATCCAAAGAAATGATAGAAAGAAGAGCTTCCCTAATATGCGAAGCCCACCATCTAGGAGGGTGGCCATAACAAGTAAGATCACCTTCCCTTGTGCATGCATGTGTTTTGGTTTCCAAAAAAGCTTTTCGTTTCTATTTTGTGGACCTCCAAAGCGCAATTAGCTAAAGCATCAACACTCTTGTTTTGATCTCTGACCACATGATTGTAATCAAATTTCAAAAATCCCATTTGGATTAATTGAATCTTCTCAATAATTCTTTTTATTCTCCAATCAACCTTATGATTCTTGGAAGAAGTCTTCAAAAGATTAATCATAAGTTAAGATTCGGACTCAACTAACACCTTTTCCCATCCAACATTAGTAGCCTCCTAAAGGCCTCTGAGGATACCATATCCCTCAGCAAGGTTATTGGAAAGAATACCAAAATTCTCAGCAAAAGTAAAAACCAAGGAGCCATCTGAAAGTCTACCAATTCCTCCCACATCTGGCTTTTCCAGGGTTCCCTCTAGAGGCTCCATCAGTCTTGACTTTTCCAAAATCCTTAGGAGGAGGTTGCCAATTTCTTGTCATATCCATCTTACTAATACTCACATTCCCTTTAATTTGGTTGCCCTTAGGAGATTTAACTTCAATCTTTGCATCACTTGATCCCATATTTGGTGGGATTTTTGGGGGTGATTAAGGAGTTGATGGACTGATTCAACTAAGTTGGCTATGGTATTTTGCCAAATATAGTGAATATCCTTCATGTCTTGATTAAAAATTCGGTTGTTCCTTTCAATCCAAATATTCCAAAGAAGAATGGTAGAACCCATCCAAACTAACTGCCTAATAAAATGATCAACACCCTCTTGATTAGGCCAATCCCTCTAAAGCTGTTCAAAAGTAAAAAAATTGGACCACTGTAAGCCAAGTAAAGTGGTCATTCTCCTCCATAGCTCAGAGGCTAAAGTACACTCAATAAAAATATGGTTGAAAGTTTCTAAATTCTCTTCACACATCTCACATCTAAAAGGGCCATGAAAACCACGCTTCATAAGTTGCTCACCAATAAGAACCCTACGATGCAATAAAATCCAATTAAAGAACCTCACCTTAGGCCAGAGCTTTTGAGCCCACAATTGAGAAAATATGTCGAGAAGAATGGTTGGGATTATTATGGCATAAGGTCAAATAACCTTGAGCAACTGAATACTCACCCTTAGTAGTGTTGTTCCATCCAAAACAATCTTTTTCATGGGACCAAGAGAGAGATCTCATATGAAGGATGCCTTGGATATCTTGTCTTTGCATTTCTGGATTTGAATAGACCAGGTCCTCAATAGGGATCCAATATCTACCAACCTTTGAATTACCAGTATGGTACCGACGAGTAATTAGCCACCTTTATCTAGTTAGCTCGGTGAAGCTCCTCCATCCAAGGCCTCCAATCGAGAAACTGAGTTATCAAAGGCTTGTGACCATCCCAAGAATCTGTCCAAAAATTTGCCTGTTGACCATTATGAATGATCCAAAATAAATTTTTCTTTATCAAATCCTCACCGAGTCTTAAGAACTGCTAAAATGGGAGAACCTTTGGTAGGAAGTTGATGGCGAACAAGGTCTTCAGGACTTTTGTTCTCAACATATTTAGCACAAAGATTATTGGCCCAAAGAGCATTGGGGTTATGCAACATCCTCCAATATAATTTCGCAGCTAAAGCTTTGTTGTTATTAATAGAAGACCGGAATCCTAACACCCCTTTATTCTTAGGAAGACATAAAGTGTCCCATTTCACCAAGGCCCATTTTCTTTTCTCCTTAGTACCACTCCAAAGGAAACGATGATCGATTTGATCCAGTTCTCGAAGAACGGACATTTGGAATATTCAACATGGAAGATACATAAATAGGAATATTGAAGGACTGATTTTACCAAGGTGATTCTACCCCCAGAAGAAAGCCACCTGTTGGTCCACTTTCCAATTTTCTTCTTGACTTTGTCCAACAACCAATTCCAATCTTTATTTTTTTGCCTTTGAATATTTATGGGAATACCTAAATACGTGATTGGAAGGGAGGTCTTCTTATATCTTAATTTATCCAAGACCATGGATTCCTGTCTAGAAGAGCAGTGAAATAAAATTACTTTAAATTTGTCTTCATTGATCAACTGCCCAGTAGCCTTAGAAAAAAAACTAATGATTTGCTTAATATTAGAAGCTTCCTTAACTGGAGCTTCACCTAAAAGAGTAGAGTCATCCACAAATTGAAGATGAGAGATTGGTCTAGCTCCATGAGTAATGGTAACTCCCTCAAGGGTTTTGTTTTCCCTCTTTTTGGTTATAGTCCTACCCAAGCATTCAACAAGAATGATGAATAAATAAGGGGAAAGCGGGTCACCTTGCCTAATACCTCTGGAAGTCGGGAACGACTGAGAAGGTCTGCCATTGATAAGAACTAAGTAGGAAACGAAGAGATACATCCCATAATCCAATCCATCCAATCCTTAGAGAAACCAAATTGCCTCAAAACTTTGATAAGGAAGTGCCAATCCACTCTGTCATAAGCTTTGGATAAGTCTAACCGAATGAACATGGAAGGAGATTTTTGCATATCCATGGAATGGATGGCTTCCCGAGCAAGAACTATCTCATCTACTATTTGATGCCCTTCCACATAACCCCCTTGCTCCGAGGAAATAATCTTATGCAAAAGAGGCTTCAACCTTTCTGCCATGATTTTAGTAATGATTTTGAGAAGAACATTATATAAAGCAATAGGTCTAAAAGTTGAGATATGATCAACCTCTTGAGCTTTTGGAACGAGAGTAATATAAGTTTTATTGATAACCTTCAAAATTTCTTTGGCTTTCATGGCTTCTTCCACCACCTCTAATAAATCAACATGAAGGATATCCCAAAACTCTTGGTAGAACTCAATGGGAAAACCATCAGGACTTGGGTTTTTCCCTTTTTGCATTTTAAAAACTACATGTTGAAGCTCATTGATAGTAACAGGAGCAGTCAAAATAGAGTTATCCTCAGAAGTGATAAGAGAAGGGATTGCTTGAAGAACATTTTTTGGAGAAGCTGAGTCAAGAGTAGTAGCAGCAAAATGTTTGGAAAAGTAATCAACAATAATAGAGTTCATGCCATCCCAAGTATAAACAACATCTCTCGAATCTGATTTTAGGGAAGATATAAAGTTGTGAGATCTTCGAGCTAGAAGAGATTTGTGGAAGATATTCGTGTTTCGATCTCTTTTTTTCCTTCTAGATTTTTGCCATTGAATTCTAGATTTTTGCTTCCATAAGATTTCTTCTCTTTTTTCCCATTCCTCTAACTGAGTTGTGAGTTTAATTTCATCTGCACTTCTCTTCTCTATGAGGCCATCTAAATGGATTTTCTTATTCAAATTTTCAAGATGAGCAATAAATTCATGTTTTTTTTTATGAACATCCCCAAACTCTTTCCAGTTCCAAGTCTTGATTTTGGATTTAATGTATTGTAGTATTTTGGCAAAACATAACATCTTAGTCTCATGCCTAGGTTTACCTTCTTTCCACCATTGTTGCACACGAGGTCTAAAGGAAATGTCTCTAAGACACATTAATTGAAAACGAAAAGGAGAGAAACTCACATTGGTTTTCCACATTTCCACCATGATTGGCCAATGATCCAAACTAGTATTATTAAGAGTCTTCACTTTTGGAATGTGACCATGGATTAAGAAATTTTTAGAGAGCAAAAACCTATCCAATCTCTCCATTATACAAGCTAAGCCTTGCCTTCTGTTAGACCAAGTCATAAGGCCATTATTTCGGTTGGATGTCCACAAGATGGAGGTTTGCAATATATTCACTCATGAGGTCAGTGCTTTTGTCCAAATTTCTATTTCCCCCCCTTTTTTCATCCAGAGAGAGGATGGTATTGAAATCTCCTCCGATCAAGATCCAAGCTTCAGGAAAATGAGAGATAATGAGTTATATCCTTCCACTGTCTTATTTTTTCCTCCAAAGCAGTCGGAGCATAAACAGTAATGTAGAGAATAATTTGGTTGGAATGTCTACTTTGAATAGCTATAGCCAACAAACCCCAACTGCCAACCATATGGTGAATAACTACCTCTTTGGGTCTCAAAGACAAGCAATGCCACCAAAAGTCTCCTGGGAACTGAGGGAAACCACTTTTCCAACTAGCTAGATTTTACTGGAAATTGAGTCCATATCCTCCATTGACATCTTTGTTTCTTGAAGGAAAACAAGACGTGGATGATTTATCTGAATCATTCTTCTAATTTCATTTTGTTTTGAAAGACTCCCTTTGAGTCCTATACTATTCAAAGTGATGATCAACATTAATACCAAGGCTAAAAAAGTTGGGAAGGGCATTAATATTACCTTCCTCTACAAGCTTTTCACCTTCTTTTACCATATGGTATTGATTGGTCTTGCGACCTGCTTTTTAATTAGAATCCATCTTCAGTTTTTTTCCCCTGTTTCTTGACTTATTCCAATTGAATTTGAGATGGCTTCTAACCTTGAAGAATGCTCGTACACAGCCAAAATTTTACTAAAGGGTTCAACGGAGTCTATATTGGGACCTGTATTATTGGAAGTTTTAACATTTAAAAGATTGTTTTTCTTGTGTAAATTTTCTCCGTTTCTTTTGTTGAAAATCTTTGATTTGTTGGTTTGTCTCTGAGTTCTTCCCTTCATATTTAAATTGTGTTTCTAAGATTTTTGTTTCCATTATTTCCTCTTCCTCACTTGGGACATCATTTGTGGAAAGGATTTCAAACATATTAGTAGATGACTTTGATTGATCCTTCATAACTGGTTTTTTCGAGTGTTCTTCTTCTTAGGCATTTGGAAACCTGCTTGAGTTTATATCTTCTTTCTTTTGATCAAGAAATTTATTTGGGCAAGCACTGGCCAAATGACCATAATCATGGCAAATTCTACAAGGAAAAGGAATGTTCTCATAGTCCACTACTTGCTCCCAAGTGTCTTCCCCAAATTGTAATGTGATATTTTTAGGTAGCGGTTTGTCAAAATCCATTAAAACATAAATCCGAGCATAAATAATATGTTCAAAATTTTGAGTACAATCAACAGTCATCATAAAAGTTCCTAAAGAGTTTCCAATTCAAGAAAAAACAGTAGGATTCCAAAATTCAATAGGGAGGGCAAAGAGTCTAACCCACACGGGACCTATAGAGGGCATCTCTTCTTCGGCTTTAAATTTAGTATGTCAGGGCTTCATGAAAAGTCTTGTCCTTCCAAAAAACCAAGGACTCCCTTGAAAAGTTTTCTCTCTATCTTCATTATTAGCAAATAAAACAAGAAAATAACCATTTGGATAAATAGATATTTGTAACTCACCTTTAGTTTTCCAACTTTTTGCAGCCCGGACTTTGAAAGCAGATAGGCTCGGACGAAAACCCACGAACCAACAAATTAGTCCTCTTTTTTCCAAATCTTCAATGCCAATCTGAATGTTACCCATATCAAGCTTAACAATAGGAGTTCCAGCAGCTGCTTTAAGACATCCTGACTCTGTTTTCCTGTGATCAATCTTAGGCATTCTTAGAGCTTTATGGGAAGCCCTAAGATTGATATTAGCATTTGGTTGAGGTTGTCCACCACTGAGGGCATCCCTAAAATTTATTTTTGGGGTTGATTTTTCGTAAATTCTTACCTTTGAAAGGGGTTTTCACAGTAGAATTATTTTGTGGGTGCATCTTAGCACCAAATTCACTTGAGATATGAGCCATTTTTTGATCAATTGCTTGAAACTTGTTTCGCGATCTCTTTAATCCTTGCCCTAGACGTCGTGGAAAGGTATGGTTTTCACTTTTCTTTTGTGCAACAAATTGGAAGTCGTTGTCACTCAAGTTCACAGTATGATCTGTTGAAAGACAAATTTCTAAACCATCTTGGATCCCCTACAACATTTCCTGCTAAAATATTGAGCATAAACCACAAAAAAATTGCCCGCTAGGGCCCGAAGGCCCTAAAAACAACCTCTAGAGCTGCTTGCACTCAACCCAGATAAAACCCTTGCATGGTCGCTTGCCAAAAATCTCGTTCACACATAGGGATGCGCTAGGATCTGTGTTGCTCCAAATGATATAAAAATTGGTGGAGACGTTCTAGGGTTTTTCAGGCATCTACCCTCAAAATTCCAGCTCAATCCGAGTTCGGATGAGTGAGATGGCCGAAACAAGTTCGACAGTTTGGGTAGTCCTCCGAAGAACATCCCTCCTCTAAAGCGAATTTTTTTCAAGAATCTGTTATTCATGTACAATGTATTATTTTAGTTTTTATATTTGTTGAATTCAGATGGAGATAAATGAAGACCTACCTTAATATTTTAATGCTTCAAAACATTACTAGAATATTTTGAGAATATTTCTTAGGGACTTAATCTAAAGGGAAAAGCATCAATCCCCCAAAACTAATTTTTTTCCTCGTGATACCCTATTGATTTCTTGTGATTTGAGTCATCAATTGTTTTGATAGTACATATATATACTCATTTCAAAACTCTTTTCAAGCCCATTCTAGTGGAAGCATTATTTTATAGTTTTGTAAATATTTTCCATGGCTATTATTGTCCTAAAAATGTGGTAGCAACTATTCCACTTAGAAGACAAAGTTGAAAGTTTACCTAGAGTTTGAAGATTTGTGGGGAGTGGTATCTAGTAATGTGCAATGACATGTCGTTGACCCCGATGAGCAGAGAAAATTCGATAAAGCTAATTAGAAATCCAAAATGATCATAAATTTTGGTAAAACCGATGAGCATCAATCATAAAATCAATACGGTGTTGTAATCCAAGAACTAGAAACATATTTTGCACCTACAAAGCCAATTGCATTGCTTGAAGATGATGAGCATTGAGAAGCTAGCAGACCTATGACAAAATGCTAAATTGCAAGTCTCGCTAAAAGCATTATGGAAAACCTTTTCTCATAAAAATGAGAGAGTACACCTATTCGAAATTATAAAAACTTTTGAAGATGATCTAGCGTGTTTATTCCAAAAGTGTTGCATGTATTGCCACCTATGTTCAACATTTGACAACTATGAATATAACTATTCAGAGTCCCATTTTTTAGACTTGTGAATTAGCTTCAACAAAAGGACGAAATTCGAGAGACACAGACTAAAGATGAATGTGTCTTTCTCATGCATAAAAAAATATAAGCCAATGTAGTTCAAGAAAAGTGGCAAACCCCCAACATGCACAAAAACTAGGAAAAAGGTGGAGTAAAAACAACATCAAGGACAAGGACCTCTTCAAGTGTTAATGTCACATGTTTAATTTATTGGAAACTAGGACATGTACTTGAGTGTTTGTGTAACATGTGGTCAAAAGGATCTTCCAAGAATCAACCAAAGAATGAGATAACTAGAAAATTTATCATTGGAAAAAGAGGAATAAACCACATCACAAACATGGAAATGTAGCTGAGAATGTTGATTCTAACACAAAAGGACAAGACTATTTGTTTTATTCAATCTCTCGATGATGTTTTAAAATCATGCGTAGTTTGGTATGTTAATTTAGTAGTTAGACACTTGACAGTCCAAAAGGAATGGTTTATGATCCTTGACCACTCATCTTATTATGGTTAAGTTACACTTTATGATAATTCAACATACATCATTGTTGGAATTGGTGATGTTTGTTTGCATCTTGAAGAGCATACATGTTGCCTAAATCAAGTTCTTAACGTACCTAGTCTCATGAAGAACTTGCTTTCTGTGAATAAATTGCTTGATCACAATTTGAATGCTGAATTTCTAAAAATAGGTGCAAGAAACTATCTCATTTGAGAATGAACTAGAGGTTAAATGATCATTAATCATGCTACCAGCGTTGGCAAGATATTTTAGCTTAGGATTATAATGTGAGACAACCAAGCTTTGGTAGCCAAGGTAGATGAAGTTGCCTCACTATACCATAGGTGATTTGAACATCTTAGCTTTGACCATCTAAAGTCACTCCTACATAACATGATATGTGGACTTTCATTTTTTATAAATCTTTGACCTTTGCATAAGTTACTTGGCTAAAATGTAGCATTGAGTCTCATTTAGCTCAAATAATTACAAATTGGTTGGTCCACTTGACGAACTATACAGACCCATGGATCAAGTTTCAATGAATGTAGATATTTTCAATTGCTTGTTGATGACCATACATAAAGAATGTGTATGTATCCTTTAAGACAAAGGATGAAGCTTTTCACTATTTCAAGGATTTCAAAGCTCGTGTGAATAATATTGTTGGTTGTCCCATTCGTATACTCCACTAAGATCAAGGGGGAAGTACATCAATAATCAATTTATGCTTTCTTGAAGCAACATGGCATAAAATGACAACACGACCTACATGCCTCAACAAAATGGAGTAAGGTAAAGGCAAAATCACATTATTTAGGAGGTGGAATGCAAGTTAAGTGATGTCAATTTCGAACCAACATTTTGGGCAAAAAATATTTGTCCTATGATCTACTTATTTGAACCATGCATCCACACCTCCATTGAATGTGTCATATCTGAAGAACCATGGGTGGGTAACAAACCTTCCATGTCACACATCAGTGTGTTTAGATGCACTATATTCACACACATTTAAATCAAAAGCAATGAAACTAGACGAAAAATCTAAATGATGTATTTTCACTAGATACAACATTGAATTGAAAGGATATCATCTCATGGGTCATTACACTAAGAAGCTATATATTAGCAGAGTAAGCTTGATGAGAAGAACAGGTGTACCTCTTCTTCTAATCCATGCATTGTTGACAAAGCACCTATTGAAACTAGACAAAAAATCTAAATGATGTATTTTCACTAGATACAACATTGAATTGAAAGGATATCATCTCATAGGTCATTACACTAAGAAGCTATATATTAGCAGAGTAAGCTTGATGAGAAGAACAGGTGTACCTCTTCTTCTAATCCATGCATTGTTGACAAAGCACCTATTGAAACTAGACAAAAAATCTAAATGATGTATTTTCACTAGATACAACATTGAATTGAAAGGATATCATCTCATGGGTCATTACACTAAGAAGCTATATATTAGCAGAGTAAGCTTGATGAGAAGAACAGGTGTACCTCTTCTTCTAATCCATGCATTGTTGACAAAGCACCTATTGTTTTTAGTCTCATGATGATGATAATGATGAGGCATTTAAGAGAGGATATTAATCATGATGAAGATTATGAAGATGTTCATAATGTAATAGATGACCTAGGACCATCCACTTCAAGTACCACTCGCATGTCCAAGTGGTATCTCAATACATTTCATGCTGCAAACTTAGATCATGTTCCAAACACATATACTTCTAGACCAAGAACTCAAAGTAGAGTTTGAAATGAGGTCAACCTAGCCTTAACGAACACAATTGTGTAACCATATGAACCTCTCGCATCGAAGCAATAAAAGAATTTCATGAACATCAAGTATTAGACATTAATGAAGAAGATGTGGCAACTTGTTGATCTTCCACTTGCAAAGAAACCCATTGGTTGTTGATCTTCCACTTGCAAAGAAACCCTTGCAAATTTGATGGGAGAATCAACAAATACAAATCAATCTTGTTGCAAAGCACTATGTACAAAAGGAAGGAAATGACTATGATAAAACTTTTGCACCAATAAGAAATATCAAGACCATTTGGATGGTTTCCATAATGGTTGTACACTTTGGATGGAAGTTGCATCAAATTAACATGAAGAGTGAATTTCTCAATGGTGACCTCAATGAAAGTTTATATAGCAAAACCAGAGGCATCCATCATACTTGGTCAGAAGAACAAGGTAGGCAAGCACCCATAGCATAGTATGTGAAGATCGATGAACATCTTCTATGACATGGATTTCATCATAGTCCTTATGATCCAAACCTATACTTCAAAAGGAAAGGAAGCAAGGTCATGATCATAATCATATTAGCCAACAACTTGGTCATCATTGGAATTTTAGTAAAGCTAATTGAAGAGACTAAGAAAACATTAAAGTGTTCATTTAACATGAATGAGCTTGAGCTAATGCATTATTGGAGGTAAGGCAAATTGAGAACCATGTGTTTATGTCACAAATAAAGAATACCAAGATATTGGTCAAGAAGTTTTGGATGATAGATTGCAATCCCATGGACACTACAATGGAGGTAGGGTTACAACTATGCCAATATGATCCATCTCCATAGGTGAATGGAACTCTATATCGCTAGTTGATTGGGAGTCTCATTTATCTGACACGCTAATATATTGAGCAAAGAAAGGAGATAGTTTCAATAATTCAAAATTAAGATATTGTACATATATATAGCATGATGTCTCTTCATTGTCTAAAGAGACTGTTGGTGTTTCATATTCTCTTTGGAATCTCCCATGAGCAAATAATGTAATAACTATCTAACATACCCCGTTATCACATTATTTGATTTTTTTAGAAATGCCCACTAGCCATCTATCCACCAAATTAGCTTTGGCTCTTGGCTCTGGCTGTTTCTCTTGGATTTGGCTTTGGCTCTTGGGTGTTACTCTTAAAGTTTGAGCAACATTTAGGACTAATGATCCATCTACATTTTGTGGTTGTGTAATTGTCATCAATCTATGACTCCTATACTAAACACTGTGTGGTTCATGCATAGTATATCCAGGCGAGGTAGGGTATCCATCCACACTTTAAATTACTTGTGCATGAGAATACATTATTCTTGTTGGTCCTTGTGAAAATTGAGGTGTTGCATATGGATTATAAAATCCCTAGACAAAATTGAAGTCTAGCATATATGTTGGATACCTTAAGACACCCAAATGGAGGATAGGGATAGCCCTATTGGTATGGTTAAGGATCATTATAAGCAGATACCTGACCTTGAAAACCCATAAAGTGATCATAGGTTCAAGTTTGGGCATCGCCCAACGATGAAAGATTGCACTTAGCCCACCTACCATTGATCATAGATGTTGATTTTAAAACTTCAATTGTTGAAGTCATCAAGCCTAGATTTACTTCTTATCATGCACTACTGCAAGTATGTGATCATGTGGAACTGAGATCAAGTGGTGCATCAAGTTTGGCATCCTTGATGGTACTAGTGAGTCATTTTGAAGTATTTCTTTTTTGTGATGGAGCAACTACTTCCAGTTCATCAACTTTTGAAACCTCATTTGTTCATCTCCTAAAACTTCTTCATTTGACTCAATGCTCACCACTAGAGATGTGGCATCTTCGAACTCCTTAAAATCCCCAGTGTTGTCTTATTTTTAAATTCTTCATGAAAAACATCTCTACTTATATGCACTTTCTTGGTAACTAGATTTATTAGTTGATAGGCTTTTGATGCTTCATCATAGTTGAGAAATATGTTGAACAAGGTCTTTGCATCCAACTTTGTCCTCTTTTGCTTTGGCACATGCATGTATGCCTTTCTTGTGAAGACTAAGATACACAATTGAAGATTTCCTCCTAGACCAAGCTTCTTCAATTGTAACCCCTTGAAGTGTCTTTGTGGGTGTTGTATTTTGAAGAAACATATACAAATTTAGACCAATAATGTTGTTTTAGATTGGCTCTTGTGAACATGCAACAAACCATTTCTATGATGGAATGGTTTTTTCTCTCAACAACCCAATTCTAATGTGGAGTGTAGGTGGTAATGAGTTGTCATTTGATCCCATTTTGTACAAGAAACCTTGAAAATTTGTTGGATGTATATTCCCCACTCAATTTTGAAGAACACGAATAGAATACCTAGTTTTTGTTTTGTCAAGCTTCTTGAAGCATTGGAAATTCTTGAGGGCATATGACTTTAATGGAAAGAAATATACCCACATATTCCGTAAGTAGTCATCTACAAACAACTAAAAATACTTATATCCATTGTAATTTGTTGGCATGGATCTACACAAATTGGTGTGTATTACATCCCTAGAAATAATTATTGCCCATTCTTTCACTAATAGCAATGATAGATCGACCAGGAAAAGGGGATTGTTTCAATAATTTAAAATTCAAATATTGTACATATATACATCAGAATGTCTATTTGTTGTCTAAAGAGGCTTTTGGTGTTACTCTCTTTGGAATCTCCCATGAGCAAATAATGTAATAATTATCTAACACATACACCAAACGAGATATCAATTGCATTGTTAGCTATCTTTAACGATTCATGCAAAAACCAAATGTGTATCATTGGAAAGCAACAAAGCAAGTACTCAAGTATATCCATGGTATGAGTAATTATGGCCTAGAGTACAAGAAAAATGAACATTTCTTCTTGATAGAATTTGTACATGCAGATTACGCAAGTTCTATTGATGATAGGAGATCCACTTTTGGATTTGTATTCTTATTGGGATCCAATCCAATTTCTTGGGAAAGTAAGAAGTAATATGTTATTGCTCATTCTTCCACTAATGCTAATATCACCTTACAAGAGCTCTCTACAAGAAAATATGGTTACATCACATCTTGTTAGAAAAGGGTAGAAGCAACCAACAATATTGAACATGTTCAATGCACAAAACACATTGAGGTTCAATGTCATTTCATCCATGAACATTTTCAAAAATACAATACAACTCCAATTTTGTCTGACATAGAAGCAACATATAGACATTTTGACAATCTTTTGTACTTATGAAATTTGAAAGAAAAAATCTTATATATACTTTGATTGAGCATTGATGTAATAAAGGAAGAATGTTGTGAATATTACATCATTCATGACATATCACACTATAGTTACAAAGGTTACAATAAGTTGTAACTTAGTTGTAACTCCTAACCTCGTTCGTTCTTGATAACACATGTACTTATTTATTCTATCACACCAATGCAAGGGTTGATTGCATTTTATGGAAGCCAATATGCATTTCTACCAATAAATACCCCTCATCTCTCCATCAATTGCATCAAAATATTGTGATTCTTATCTATAGATAATATAGTAATTATTGGTGCTCAAGGACACTCATCATCTATATCTCTCGTTTGTCCTTTTTAATGCTTTATGTATAAGATTTGAGTGAATGGACTGTTAAATTATATTACTATAATAGGTGTAAAATCCAATACTAGACATTTTCCCCTGCACTTGTGTTGGAGTTACCAATTGCTTTGTCTCATCTTGTAATGCTCCACATTGATGTTTTCTTAACCACTTGCACAAATGTTCTCTTTGACCCAATTCGAGTTCGCTTGTTGCACCTCCACTTGTATGTCTTCTTATGTCATCAAAAATAATGTCTGGCAACACTCAACTTACGCTTCATCCAAACTTTCCTACTCCTGAAGGTTCCATACACAATCTAATTTTGGTGATGAGACTCCAACCCCATTGTTGTCTTCTACACATATTTCTTTGCTAGCAAGTTCAGTCAACACATCGATAGTTTGCATGTCGCTAACTTCATCATCATGAATCTTATCATTGTTTAATTCCCCATTGTCATGTGATTCTTCATCATGAATTACACTTTCAAGAATTCTTTGTCCTTGTACATTCCTCTAACTCCTCGTAGGTTCTCTTCTTTTGCTTGTCCTTTCGCATCCACGTCTCCCATGTCCTTGCATTAGGTTATCTATCATTCACTTCTTCCCTTTTTCAAATGTCACCGTGGTCACTCGTTCGAATTTCAAACAACAATGATAGTAAATGTAGCACAACAAAAATAGAAGAGTAACTCACAAGAGATTTCAATAATAAAAAACATTCACCATTATTATGAGAAAAGAGATTTAGAAGTAAAATTAAGCAAAACTTTACATTACCATCGTATTTATTTATGAACAACAAATACTCAATCATGTACGATACCAATATCACAAGTCTAGAACATGTACTCTTCTCAATAGATGCTCATAGAATGTGTCAAGCAAATCATACTATGTCAGTGATAATCATGCTATTCAAAAAAATTAAAGGATCTTATTTATACTACTAAATAGGAGGCAATTCCTAACTTTCATAATTTCCTCGTATATATCTTTAACTACTTTTACATGATAGCTCATAATGCATGACATTCTTTTTATACGTATACTAATAATATCCACTATTTAACACATGATTATATTTTGACAACCACATAATGTGCAAACTATACAAAATGACAAATTGTGTGTACTCATCTCCATACGCTCTCGTTCATCGTTGAGGTGGTGCCATACCAAAACTAGTTGCTAGAGAAACAATATCTAACTCTTGTAAATGGTTTGCCTTTCATGAATAGCAATCTATATAAGTCTTAATTTGTTATACGAGGTGGACACTAACTAGTTAAGCACCTTCCTCCTAAATATTATTGGTGCCAGTGGAAGAGAAAAATACTCTTCATATAAAAATGTGAAGTTGGAACCCTAAAAGTAATTTTTTCTTACATTTTATTATTTGATTGTCTTAGTTTATTTCATGTACTAATATTGAAGCCCAACCTCACATCCATTTAACATTGCAAAAACAAAATTTTCATGTACCTTAAGTGATGCACCAAGAATCATGTAATATTTATTCCATAAACCAATTAAGTTACTAAAATAACAAATATTCATATATGAGATTCATTTCAAACTTGTTAACCCCAATGTTGTCTCAACTAATGCACAAAAAGATCATGTTTTATCAATTGATAAACACACATTAAATTATGTTACCTAAATAGGAGGAATTTATTTATCAAAGTCATATGTGACTTATGTTGGTAATCATTCTTTCAAGAGAGCCTCTATGGGTAGCTTAACTTTTAGGACCCCCTCCTAACACAACTGTTGTTATGTACTTGTCTAGTAGTGGTGCATGCTTGCACCTAGTGTGTATGGGTCCATTATGATGTAGCCTTTACATTTATTATAAGTAGGAATTAGTAGCTCAAATCCCTACTTTCACGTGGTCCAACCCTTGAGCATTAAGGTTAGGGTAAATAAAAAGTCTATATAGGGTTACGAGTTTGGAGTAGAAGGTATCTCATTTTTCTCAAATTGTATCAAAGCTCTACTTCCAAGGAGGTTGCCCCCTCAAAGAGGCTTGTGATATTTGTTCCTCCTAATGAATATAAGTTTGTTGTTTTTCCAATTAGTTGTTTTCTTGAGCACTTATGTTATTTCATTTTTGTAATTCCATTAATTCTTGCATTGTTGTTGTGGTTATGCTTTTTTAATCTGAAGTTTCATAACAAGTGGTATCAGAGCTTTTTCCAATGCCATGTTTTGTAGTAGTAGCAACAATTCTTGTTCTTCCATCTATTTTTCTATTCTATAATTTTTTCATTCTATTCATTTTCCATTAAAGTATGTTTGGACAAAAAAGTAACACATTTTTTCCCTTTTTAGTGGATTGGGTTACAGACCCTATGTCATGGGTTTTAAAATATCACAGAGGAGCTATTGCTTTTACGTAAGATAGATTGCCCATAAAGCATATAGTGAACTAAGAGGTGCTCAAACTTGAATACCCAAGCCTTAAACAACACTCGTATACCACTGCGAGCTCCCACATACCCTTTGGGTATATAAGGAGACCCCCTAAGAATAGGAGACGCCTTCACCCATCGAAATATATCGATCGTTTGAATTTTGTGGTGCACTAGTAAGTGGTTAGCCTCAGGAAGTTACTCTCACAATACCCTTAAAAACAGGTAGTCTAGCTATAGGTATGGTGGAACCCTCTGTAGTTAGAGCTCTAAAGTATTGGGGCAACCATTAATCAAAAACAAGATCGTATATTAGAGAGCCCACGAAATCAGACACACCTTTGATTTAAGTTATCCCTATTAAAACTTGTTTTCAATCCTTTTCTAGTCAAAACCAAAACAAAATTTGAGCATATTGTAGAGGAGACTAGTTTAGTCATAGCATAACAATTCCAAGAATATCAAGTGTGATAGTATAGAGAATATACAATTCATAGTACAAAGAATATACAGTCTAACAATAGAGAGAATATATAGTTGGCAATCAGAGTAGTTAGTTGTCAATTGTCAGAGTAGTCAATTTTCAATTGTCAGTCTGATAGTGCAAAGAATAACTAGTTTGATAATCAAAGCAATCAGTTATCAAAAGCATGTCAATGGAACAATTAGTTGTCAATAGTAAAAAAATACAAAAAAAGTCCAAAATTCATCATTTTGTGGTATAGTCATTCAAATCTTGTCTTTGAGTTGATTGTTTTGGTATATAAATCCGATAAACTTTTTCAAAGACCGTAAAGTGCCTAAAAATGGTTGGAGGTACCAAAGTTACCCAAGAGCTATAGCGAATAGGCAAGCAAGTGAGGCAAATTGAAAACCATCACTTAGAAATCCTTCGAGCATTATCCAAACTAAACAAATTGGATAAAACAGACGATCTTGAGAGTAGTTTAACATGCCTAAATACAAAATATGGCATTCTAGCAAGACATGCATCAAGGAGTCAAGATGGTAGTTTCGAGGGCAAAGCATGATATACCTTACCTCTAAATACAATACGAAGAATGCCCAAGCTCAACTTCCCAAAATTTGGTGGCGAGGACCCAACCAGTTGGTTGTATCGGGTCAAAAAATACTTTTCTCTTCATGCTACTCCCCATGATCAAAGGCTCATGATTTCATCTTTCAACCTCGAACATGAAGTATTTCAATGGCACCAATGGTTAGAGAATATGCATCTGCATCTCACTTGGGATGAAAATGAGACAAAATTATTCACCCATTTTGGACTCCATGAGTATGCAGATTTTACTTGAACCCTCACAAAGTTAAGATAGACAACAATTGTTTGTGATTACCAAACAATTTGAAAAGTTGGCAAATTGCACTAGGGGATTAAGTTTCGAGTTTCCAAAGTTGTTTCATTAGTGGATTAAACGAAGATATTTGTGTTTAGGTGAAAATGTTCAAGCCAAACAACATGCTGGCAATTGTAGGATTTGCTAGGCTGGTTAAAGATAAATTCATAGCACAAAGAAATACTTTCAAACCTCCTCAATATCGAACCCCACTACCATCTCGGACATCATCAAACCTAGGAAACAAACCACCCCAATCAAACGTCTTACTCAAGAAGAAATGGAGGCACATAGGGCATAGGGACTATGATACAACCATGATGATAAATATTCTCCAAGCCACAAGTGTGTACAACAAAAAAAACCTTCATCCAAGGATCCACATGATGAAGGGGAGGACTATAGAGAAGAAGATCAACCTAAAGAGCCTTAACCAATAAAGGACCAACCACCTGAAATTTCAGTACATTCGATGGTCAAGATTTCCACTCCCCAGACCATGAAAGTGGTAGGGCATTTAAAGGGCCAAAGACTCATAATCCTCATTGATTCTAGTAGTACCCACAATTTTATTGGTCCTTAGGTAGCTCAAAAACCAAATTGTTACATCTACTATTGCAATTCAATGGAAGTCTTGGTTACCAATGGGGGTGCTCTACCATGAAAAAGAAAATGTAGAAATGTCAAGGTGATGATGGGCAATCACAACCACAAGGCAAACAAGTTTGCCCTTCCTATGGGAGGTTATGACATTGTGTTAAAAACTCAATGACTTCGTACCATGGATCCGATATTATGGGACTTTTTTGAGCTATGCATGGAGTTCACCAAACATGGAAAGCAATACACTCTTTGTGGCATGACTATAGTTCCTACCCAACTCATTAACTCACATCGAATGGAATTTTTTGAAGAAATTGTCTCAAGGGGTGGTAACACAATTGTTTGCATTATAAGCCCTGAATACGAATGATACAATCCAGCTAGTTGAATGACAGAACTATGGATAAACATGCATCTGTATTTGTAGAACCACAAAGTGTCACCATCATGACGCACCGATGATCATGCCACCGAGCTTTGTCCCTAGAAGCTTACTGCCAAACATTTGCCCCTCACGATACCCATGTGTACAAGACAAATTGAAAAAATGGTGCAAGGGTTATTAGCAACAAGGGTCATTCGACTGAGTGTTAACCCATATTCTTACCCAATACTTTTGGTTCATAAGAAATACGAGACTTGGTAGTTGTGTGTGGATTTCCAAGAAATCAACAAAATTACCGTCAAGGACAAATTCGTCATTCCCATCATTGATGAGTTACTGGATGAACTACATGGTGCTCACTTCTCATAATTGGATCTTCATTTAAGATATCATCAAATCAACGGGAAGAAGATATTCCAAAGAAAAACATTATGCACTCATGAAGGCAATTATAAATTCCTTGTTATGCCTTTCGGTATTACCAACACAACGTCCACCTTTCAGAGTCTCATGAATGCAATCTTTTGACCATTTTTTGCATAAATTTAGTTTGGTATTTTTGACAATATTTTGATTTACTATTGTACATGGGTGGAATATTTGCAACATTTGGATTAGACACTGCAACTCCTAGTTGAAAATCAATTGTGTGCGAGACGATCCAAATGTTTTTTTGGGATGGAAAAAGTGGAATACCTAGGCCATATAGTTTCAAGGGAAGAGGTCATGGTGGATCCTAAAGAGACTACTACTATTCAAGAATAGCCCAAGCCACACACTGTCAAGAGTCGTAGAGGTTTCCTAGGCCTCACTAGCTATTATCGTAAATTTGTCCTTGATTATGGAAAGATTGCATCCCCTTTGATGGCTATGTTGTGGAAGAACTTGTTTCTATGGTCAGAACCCATCAAACAAGCCTTTATATGACTCAAATAAGTTATGCTCTCTACTCTTGTGATGGCTATGCTCGATTTCTCCAAGCCTTTTGTGGTTAAAAGTGATGCCTTCGAAAGTGGAATTGGTGCAATGCTTATGCAAGGACAACCATTGGCCTTCACTATTAAGCCACTATCAAGCAAAAACTTGGGCAAATTGACTTATGAGAAGATGATGGTGATCTTACATGATGTCAACCAATGGAGGCCTTATCTTATTAGGTGATATTTTCCCATCAAAACAAACCACCACAACATTAAAATACTTTCTAGAGCAAGGTGTATCCATGCCCAAACAACAAAAGTAGGTTACCAAACTACTAGGATATGACTAAAATCATTTATAAGAACAAGGAAAATGTAGTTGCTAATGCACTATCCCACCAAAATGAGGACCAAGGTATTCTATATGCCATCTCTACTCCACTTCTTCAATGGACCCAACAACTTCAAGAATTGGTCCAAGATTCCACCTTGCAATCCTTAATTCAACAACTTTAAATTGATTATGACTCACCCAAGGTACACATGGGATGGACAACAATTACAATATCGAGGTCGTCTTGTTATTCGTAAAAATTTGCCACTCCTATGGTATGAATCATTATTGTGGTGGTGGATTGTTTCTCTAAGTATACTCACTTCTATTCTCTAGCCCACCCTTTTAAGGCCTGAATGGTTGCCCAAATATTCCTTGATTCCATTGTTTGCCTTCATGGCATGCCCCAATCCACCGTATTTGATTGTGACCCCACATTCACTAGTCATTTCTGGAAGTTGCAAGGCACACAACTCAAGATGAGCTCGACATACCACCCCCAAACTGATGGCCAAACTAAGATTGTTAACAAGTGCTTAGAAATTTATCTTTGTTGTTTTACATCTAAGCAATCGACTCATTGGATCAAAGGGCTTCCGTTGGTTGAGTGGTGGCATAACCCTTCTTATTACTCCACTAGGATGATACCATATGAAGTAGTTTATGGACACCCTCCACCATCACTTTTGTCATACATTCCAAATAGTTCCAAAGTTCAAGCAATGGATTCCACTCTCAAGGAGCGTGCACTACTCCAACATCTCAAAGATAATTTGGCTATGGTACAAAACCCTATGCGACAACAAGCAAATCAACATTGTTCTAAGCACAATTTTAACATTAGGATATGGTTTTCCTATGTTTGCATCTATACAAGCAATCATCATTGAAACTCCATGGTAGTCAAAAGCTAGCACCAAAATTATATGGCCCATATAAAGTGCTCCAACAAATTGGCCCTATGGCCTACAAGCTAGAAATATTGTTGTCCTCCATGATACATCCAATTTTCCATGTCTCATCTTTAAAAGTCCTTAGCAACTGTGTCCAAGTTCAATCCACGCTACCTCAATTAAATGAGTAAGGCTCAATCATTTTAGAACCCACAAATATTCAAGACTAATGTACTCGCACACTTCGCAACCACACTCGCATTGATGTTCTAGTAGAGCGACATGGACTGCAACCAAAAGATGCCACCTTGGAGCCGCTCCACCAACTACAGGAACAATTTCCTCACCTCAAACTTTGAGAACAAAGCTTCTTGAAGGAGAAGTGCATGTTAAGACCTTATCCTCACACAACCATTGTTATGTACTTGTCTAGTGTTGGTGTAAGTTTGCACCTTGGGTACCTAGTGTGTATGGGCCCGCTATGACATAACCTTTACATATATTATAAGTAATATTAGTAGCTTGGATCCCCTCTTTCATGTGGTTTGATCCTTGAGCATTGAGGTTAAGATAAATAAAATTTTATATAAGGTCAAGGATTTGGATTATAAGGTATCTCATTTTTCTTAAACTGTATCGAAGCTCTATTTCCAAGGAGTTTGCCCCCTCAAAGAGGTTTGTGATATTTGTTCCTCTTGATTAATATAAGTTTGTTGTATTTCCAATTAGTTGTTTTCTTAAGCACTTTTGTTATTTTATTTTCGCATTTCTATTAATTCCTACATTGCTATTGTGGTTATGCTTATTTTTATCCAAAGGTTCCTAACATTAACATTTCACTCTCCTTCCCATCAAACCATAATCTTCGTGACTTTTCCTTTCTCTTTACTACATTTTTATAATATCCAGTTTAATAATCACTTGGTATATATAAAGTAAAGCTAAATCTTCACCAAGCCTAAATTATAGTATACATGACACGTGAACTTGCAACCTAACATTCAAATAACTCTTGATTGGTACTTTCATCAAGCCCTTGTAGCCGAAAGATAGGAAGGATTTTCCATGCATATGGTAAGCCAAATGATAGTGTAACTATGAAGGATAATTTCCATAAGCAAATATGAAGCATATTTCATTCCACTAATTCTGATCAGAGGCTGGTAGTCATATTTTTTTCTCAAGAAATTTTTATTTTGAAAAATATTTCTAATTGTGCATTGCCTACCTTAGCATTCACATAGTATTTGGAATGAATATTATTTTCAAATTATTAAGAATACAATAAGAACTTGTGTTCCATAAAAAATTGGGACATTTTGGGATGGTGGGATGTGTTTTGGGACAACACAACATCTTTGAGACAACCCCCAAACCCCAACATGAGTCCCCATGGAACTTAGAATAGGAACTTATATAAAATCTTCCTTAAATACAAAAGCCATGCAAATGGGTTTTTATGTCAAGATTTGTATCAACATGGAACATTTTAGAAATATGTTTCTCAACTAAAGAATATGCGACGTAATATAAAGACACTTCTTTTTTATTTAGATTGTACAATGAATATGGGAATTCTGCTAGTCACTAGAAGCCTAACAACTAACGGAATAAGAAAGATGAACAAATCCAACTTCATTGCTCATTTTATAACTTACCTAATATACATTATGGTATTAAAGCACATGATGCTTCTTTGGGTTTCAAATCTGTTGCTGAGACGAAAGCCTTAACACAATATTTGATAAGGGCACAAACCAATATGAATAAGCCCCATGATAAAGGTATTTCTAATAAAGAGGGAAACCTCTGAAATTTGATGAGAAAAGGTGGTCAACATTGAAGTGTAGACTGGCTTTACTAGAGAAAAACCATATTGTTAATCACAACAAAAAGATATTCACATTGGCCCATCAAATCTGCTACTTGGAGGTTTAGGTAGTGACAAAATAGTAACATAGTGGCCCATTTGAAGAGATTGGATATGACTAAATATGTTCATGAATGCAATATACATGAGCAACACTCCTCAATATTTGAAGAACGACGTCACAAAACACTTACATAGTTGAAAGTGTAGAATGAATAAAGAACAAAATCATTCTTTTATGTAAGCAAATATTACAAGAAGTGTTTACACATTAGTGAAAGCATTGTTTGGAGATGAAACTATTTAGACATACATTAGCTTTTGCTCTTGAATATAAAAAACTATTAGCAATGTTTTGTTCTAGCATTTGCATAATGAGTTGTATGATTTTGAAGAGGCACAAACTATGTGTTTTGCTGCTCCTTTTGATGAGGGCATCATTTTGTCACAGGATTAGTTGTTCGTCTTAGGTTTCTATTTCCTAGGATTAATATTATTTTCCTATGTTCATGAATCACACCTGAGCCTATATACTCACTATATTTAGCCACTAGTTGGATGTAGGTCATATTAAGTTAGTCGTTAGCTAGCTATTAGGGTTTGTTAGCATTTCCTCCCTATTCATTCGCAAGCATGATTTGGGGCCTATTGTTATGTATTTTGGGTTTCTTTGCGCCTATTTAAGCATTGTATTTTAATGTAATTATAAGTTGGTTTTGAACCTCTTCATTTGGTATCAGAGCACAATCCTTTTGACCTATGCTCCCATTTGGCGGATGTCATTTGGGCTTATTTTAGCGACTTGAAATTCATTGGGATTTCCTTGTTCCATTTAGTTGCGTTCATTTGGCATTTGGCTCTATAGCTTGGCAATTCATGAGCAAAGTTGTCTGGTTGTTGGGCAACTTTTCAATTTTTGTTGACAATTTGCGCACATTGCTAGCAATTTTTGGATTGGGCATAATTTATTTAAATTTTGTTCAACTTTTGACCTCAAGGTCAACTTAGGTGGCTAATCATCCACCTCCACCTTGGAGCGAGGTGGCCCGTTCGGTGAAGGAGCGGACAGCTCCGAACATTGGACAGTCAGCACGGCTGACGACGAAACCTGATGGACTGGACACAACGGTGGACTAGTCAGCACGGCTGACAATGAAACCTGACGGACTGGACACAACAGTAGACAACTGGCTGCCTAGAACGGTGGACAATTGGCTGACTAGACAATAGCCAGCCAAAGGGGTGAGTTCACGTGGCACAAGGAACTGGACAACATGGTGGACAACTAAACGACAAGTGTCGTCTAACAACAAGATGAATCACAACGGTGAAAACGTGATGAACGTGAACCGCCAACTAGGCAACAGTCCAAGAAGGACCACATGGCGGCCCACAGACCACCAAGCATCCCCAAAGGGAAACGCGACCACCAAGTCGTGGTCATTAAGCTTAGGGGGCATGTTTGTTTATAAATAGGAAGTTTCTTCCCTGCCTCCCCCATGTGGGATTAGAACATTCATTTTTTTTGTTGTGCCTTGGAGGACGTCTTGGTCAAGGTGCAAACTTGTTCATTTTCGCTTGCGGAATTCTCGACGAGCAATGGTCGAACAGAGATGATTGACTATGCAACGGTTGGATATTTGCTATCCTGGAGATCTGTGATTGCATCACAGAGAGCGCGAGCACTTATTGACACCGCGAGTGATCAATTTTTGTGTTGCAGTCGGCATTGACGTCCTCACTACAATCCTCCTCTACAGCTCCACATGTCTGCTCTGTGGTGACCGCCAGTTTGCAGGTTGAGTTGCAGCGCATCGTTGACGCACGAGAACTTGAGACTGCTGATTGTGATCATTGGAGCCGACCTGTGTGAGTGCAAACTTGACGAACAAACCTTGGTAGCATTTGCAAGCATGGAGAAATCGTGCATGAGAACCGCACAAGAAGAATTGGCGGGCAATTTTGTTTCTCTCGCTGATCACACTAGAGCTGATTTGCAGTTGCGCAGGTCCATCAGAGAAAAATTGCAATGGAGTGTTGTTTTGCTTGTGGGTGCAAAATCCCACATTTCTCGTGGTGTGGCCATTTAAGGCCTTTAAGTGGGTGAAGACCCACTATCATTTTCGACCACCACATGATGGTTAGGGCCCCGCACGAAGGTCATCTTTGTACATCACAATGCGCCCTCGACCTGTTGAAGGTGGTGTAGTCTGTAATTTGGCAGACAAGCACACTGGGCAACATTCTCGCACGATCGTCGAGACGATTGCTATCGGAGACCATTGGAGGGTTAATGCGCGCTTGGCGCCAAAACAATTTTTTTGCTCAAACAGGTAAAAACAAAAATAATTTATCTTTATTTTTGATTAAATTGTTTTAAATTAATTAAAATAATGCTTGATTAACTTTTAATTAAAAATTCAAATTGCATTATATTTTTGCAATTTATACCTTGAGCAAACCTTACAAAAACATTGTAAAAGCCTAAAAGGCTTAAATTTTGCAAAATTTTTTGCAATCCCCCACATTGGGAATGTTTTTGTAATTGCCCTGTAAGGCAATGATTGAAAGCCTTTTGGCTTCTTATAGAGTGCTTGAAAACCATAGCACCATTGAATTGCCCTGCGAGGCAAAGCTTGAAAGCCTTTTAGGATTCTTGTAAAAGTGCTTGAAAACCATAGCACATTGAAATTGCCCTACAAGACACAACTTGAAAGCCTTTTTGGCTTCTTGTAAAAGTGCTTGAAAACCATAGCACATTGAAATTGCCCTGCGAGGCAAAGCTTGAAAGCCTTTTTGGCTTCTTGTAAAGTGCTTAAAAACCATAGCACATTGCAATTGCCCTGCGAGGCAAAGATTGAAAGCCAAGTTGGCTTCTAAAGTGCTTGAAAACCATAGCACATGGAAATTGCCCTACGAGGCAAAGATTGAAAGCCTTTTGGCTTCTTAAGTGCTTGAAAACCATAGCACATTGTAATTGCCCTGCCAGGCAATAGATTGTACTCATTTTTTACACAACTTGATAGTCATTTTGGCTTGCACCAACGAACAAAACAGGCTATTGTTTTGGAAGATAAAGTGGTCAGACTAGATGTTGTAGTTAGTCTGATGGTTCTGAGGAGGTCATTCCTCCTCCTTCATCAACGCCTCCTCCTATTTCTCATATTGCTACTCCTGTTGTTCCACATCGAGTACTGCAGCGACCTCGTCGTTTTTCAAGTTTCTAATGTTCAGCAGTCTTCGAAGATCTAGCAGGAGGTTATTACTCCTTGTCGAAGTTCTTCACTTGGCAAGGGAGTTCTCTTGACATTGTTCCTCTACACCGGCATCCCAGGGTATCGAGGATGTTCTTCCGCCCGGTTATGAGACGCATTTTTTTTGCAGCGTCTGATGACTCACCTTCCACTCTTATTGTAAAAGCATTGGAGTCCAATGCTTCTTGAGTGGGGAGGTATGATGAGGGCATCATTTTGTCATAGGATTAGTTGTTCGTCTTAGGTTTCTATTTCCTAGGATTAAGATTATTTTCCTATGTTCATAAATCACATGTGAGCCTATATACTCACGTAGGCTATGTTTAGCCATTAGTTGGATGTAGCTCATATTAAGTTAGTCATTAGCTAGCTATTAGGGTTTGTTAGCATTTTGTTAGCATTTCCTCCCTATTCATTCGCAAGCATGATTTGGGGTCTATTGTTATGTATTTTGGGTTTCTTTGCGCCTATTTAAGCATTGTATTTTAATGTAATCATTAGTTGGTTTTGAACCTCTTCACCTTTCTTATTCTAAACTGGATTGTCCTATGTGGAATCAACTTGAAGAACTTGAATATGAAAGGTTATTTACGTCATAAACATTATATGATCCCAAGGGTAAAAGTCACAGGATTGCTTGACTGCTACATGTTATGCAGCAGGTCAATTGGTAGGCATGTTGTGCAAATTCACTTGTCTTATGCGGGCAGAATGCCTCCCAATAGCCTCACTGCTCTAGATGTGCCAGACAGGCAGTTTTGTGACATTTATCCACGTCTCATCATATAACCCTCCCCAAATATCAACAAATAATTTATGCCGTCCATGCAAGGCACATTCTGTTTCAAAGGATGAAAGACAGAGAAATCCATCTCTAGCATATTACTTAGCTGCTTTTCCAGATATCTGTATTAATGGGAACTGAGAGATCAGGATTACCTGTAATGTCAAACAAGTAACAAAAAAAATGAAAGAAACATTATTAAAGTATAAAGAGCTATAATTTTTCATGCTTAATATTTCAATTTACTAATTTGAATGAAAAGATCACAGATACAGTCCTGTATTACAGATAATAGATGAAGCAAGTCCTCAGCTGTGCATTTGACAAACCATGACCATATTGACAAATAATTTAGAACTTCTAGCAACCATAATTGAAGCACCTTTTATGTTCTTCTTTTCTCAATTTCAGAGGCTTCCTGCTCAACTGCCATCCACCATTCAGTATCACCATTAGGGCTTATGCATTCCTGCTCAGCATGGTCACATAATAAATAAGTGCCACTTACAAACAGGCTTGTAAATTAAGAACTTCGTGCAAACAGAGAAGATGGGTTCAGCAGCAAAGCAATTCCATCAAACATTTATGGAAACAAAAGTGGCTTGGCCATATATATATATATATATATATATATATATATATATGTTTAGTAAATGAGGATTGAACTATGAGCAAATTCTCAGTATATTAGGTTTTGAGTTATTTGTAGCAAATGGTATCCATAAGTTACTGTATGTCCAAGCAATGAACCCAAACAATCTTCACTGAGAATTGAATCAAACACAGAACCTTTTACTTAGAGAAATCAACGTTGCACCTGTTTACTGGATTCCACATATCCTTTTTTGTTTTCCACATCATCCATAGTGCTGACAACTTCTTGCCACCAATCTTCATCCTCCAAGATGTCTTTGGCAAAAGGATTTAAACATATGTTAAATGAATAGCAGAGAAGTTGCATCAATAGCATAATTTAAGAAATTATCATTACCAAGCATAGCAAGTTGTGATTGAAGATCATTATGCACATTGTTGTCCCCATCATTACGCATTGTTTGCAGAGCACCCGAGACTCGAAAATTCTGTGGAACAGAGTCCTCTGGAATTGGACGTAGTGGAGACCGAAAACCTGAACAAATCAGACGAAAAGAAATCTAGGAAGATAATATCACCCATCCTTTTCTTGCGTATCAATTGCATTTCATGCCAAATACACATAGTTCCATTGTCAAAGAAACAAGATCAAATCTTCTAGTGTCCACTATACACACCTCTGCAGTCAGGATCATGACACTTTTGATAGTAACCTGCTGTTCGAAAATCCACAATGTACATCACTGTAAAATACAATGCCATAAGAAGCAAATGTTTAGATTCCAAATTGATGTAAACAGATAAAAAGCAAAATCCTGACATTGTTCATTCTTCAATATTCTAGAAAATGAAATATAAACATTTCTAAGACATGGTCCCAAGTGCATTCTGCCATTCCTTGCTAGCTAAGTATTGTAATATGCTTTTATATGAATATATTGTCAGGACATCCTACTGTAGACCTATTCTGATGCATCTCCCATTTTTAGTTCTTGTTCATATTTCAGTTTAACACTCTTTTGACGTAGATCCAGCTTTAAATGATTAAGATAGGTTCCTAACTTATGCACAAGATAGAAGAAATTGTGGCAAACAAAAACCTTAAAATTTTTATTTCTATTTGCACCACATTGAGGTCAAACACATGGGATAAATATTATAAAGTTGCTAGAGTGCATGGTCCTTTTGTACTGACATCCTGAGAATCAATAACTCACCGTGATTGCTTTTATGCTGTCTGCCAATGTTTTCACAAAACCTATTTCCAGCTATATTGTACACCATCACACCATAGTCTGAGAACCAATACCAGCTACGGATGCTTCCTGTCCATTAAAAAGACTCCTTCATATGTTACCCTTACAGTAAAAATAACAAGGTCTCCTCTGAAAAAGTAAACTCAAGCATCTATTTGAGAGAAGAAAATTAACACAGGTAAATATACTAGCCTACCAGTAATTAAGAGTTTATCAGATGGTGTAAAATGAAACTACATACATATAATGGGGCTGCAAGAAAAATTTCAAGGTATAGGAAACTTTTTACAAGCATAATATAGTAGGCCACTCTATTCATTTCAGAAAATATTGAGTATATGTATGACAGGCTATATCGGGTTGGGGTCGGGTTGGGGTGGGGTCAGGGTGGAAGGGTGTTTATCTATTAACAATTCTTATAATTTTTTGCAAATCTAGTAACTTTATGTAAATTAATATAAAAGATTGGCAAATGTTTTCTTTGAAAAATATTGGCAATTGGTGTACCAAGATTTTGGAATTTTTATGAAAATTTAACTAATTGATGAGAAATAACCCATGAAAAATCCTAGACAAGAAAAAGTCCACAGTAAGGTTGAAGACATAACCTGCATAATGAGAGCAAGAGTTTCTTCTTACAAATAGGCCCTATAAACCAACTGGCTCTTGGGCCAAATTGGTATATCGCAAATCAAGGTGTAGTAAAAACAAAACTTGAAGTCAAGATTCTCTGCATAGTCTTGTGGAGTCTCGAAACAAAGGTGCTAATAACAGACTCACTAACAACAATGATGACTGACCTGCCAAGACACCAACAATGCACCTCACCTCATAGTGGTTATAATTGATGACTTCAAATTTTTCCATATAATACTTTGTATATTCTGAAAAATGAAGGATAGGCGCTTTATATTAGCAACAGCCAAGAAACTGATGTGCACCTCACATGATAGTGATTATAAATGACTCCAAATATTAGCAGATAAGAACACCGTGTGTATACTCAAAAAAAAAACAATGGGTTTTTCATTTAAGTAAACCAAATAATGCTAATTAAGCTTTACATTAAAAACTTAAAGACATTCTGTAAAACTATTATCTTCAACATAAGCAAAGCATCTTAACCTACGAGTGGAAACCTACGCAAATGGCTTTATGTTTCTTTGGAGAGAAGATATACCTAATATAGGCATTAGGAATGTTTGGATAATATGTTAGCAACAGAAGATGCCAGATTCCAGATTGGAAAAAAAATGGAAAGCAAGACATGCTAAAGGATATGATCTTGAAACTATAAAACCGACACCAGACAAAATTAGAAATCACTGAACTGTAGCTTAGTGGTAGAGCTTGAACCTAACGAAAATGCCAGAAATGGTAGGACTTCCACTCATGGTCCCAAAAGGAGGATCATGTGAGGTTGTGTACTTAAAAAGCATAATCATGAGAACTATTCAGACTGGAGAGCATGGCGGACAAGAAAGCAGTTGGAACTTGTACGTTGTGACAAGCATATAATGAATACTCTCTCTGTCATGTAACAAGCAAATTTTGACCATTCTTCATAAGTTTTCATAAAGATCATGGATTTAGATTATCAAAAACAAGGACGTAGTGTCTGAAAACTTTGTTGAAATCAAGGTTTCAGTAGAGAATCAAGTGGTCATTCTATCAAGTTTCCTCACATTGACAACTATGGGAAGTACCTCAGCAATACTTTTGAAGAACTCCTAATCAGCAATGAAGTAGCATGCCAAAGTACAACTTGTGCTCGTCAACAAAATGGTGTCGTGGAAAGCAAAAATAGGAAACTTGTGGAAATGACTAGGTGTATGGTTCAAGCAGAATGATTATTCTTGAGGGAAGGTACCCCTCTATGCAAACTATACCATGAACAAGTTTCCTACCAAGGCTGTTTGGAAATCAATCCCTAATAAGATGTGAAATGGCTGCAAACCTAATATAAAGCATCCAAGATATGTCGTTATGTAGCATAGGTTCATATTCTTAATGAGAAGCATCACAAGATGAAACCCAAAAGCCATTCTTGCATCATAATAAAATACTTGAAAGTCCCTAAAGCCTATGGATTTTCAATCCAGTCCAAAAAATGTTCAACATTGAAGTTTGACTCACTAGTGACGAAAACTTATTAGTTATATTATGGCCTCTTGCCAATTCAAGTCATAAAAGCTTACCAGTTCTCTGGAAAAAACCATTAACTCAGCAAAAGCTTATTGACATGAGCATGGCTACACAATGGCTTGTCCCAAAAAGAAACTGAAGAGCTCAAAAAAATAAGGTATTACAAATTGATGAAATATCCAGAATCTTAAATATACAATATATTTGTAATGCCTTGATTTTCTGGTGAGTTCTTTACAAGTCCCAAAGCAACTCTTGACACTTTGGATTCCAAAGCTTTTCTAACATCCACATCAGTCTACTTTTGACTGCAGCTGGGGTAACACTTTGAGCCAATGGATAGAGGCCAATAAGGCTAGTTCAACCCATTAATAGAGAGCCAACTTAATTCTTCTGTCACATGTATACAGATTTTTGTTATAATGTTGCATACAGTTGAAATGTGAGGCTGAATACTAGACAAAATTATATAGTATTCTAAACTAAGATCCTCACTGCTCCACTGAATCAGGAACAAATTCACTAAGTATAGGAAACTCTTAGAATAAACTATTACTTGCAAAATTAAATAGAAAGAAATTTCTACTATCCTATTCATATATGGGAGGACAGTATCTTTAATAAAGATGGAAATGGCATCCAGGTCAAGCAATAATATAGGATTCTCAAAATAATAGAATTCTAATCTTCATGCATTTACAATATAGAGCAATTGCTGTACCTGGAATATTTCCTACAGAAGCAACAGATTCCACAAAAGCATCAACAACTGGGAAAGGAGACCGGCCTGAGATGCTAGTAACATTTTTTGGATGATTGACGGGACCAGCTGCAAGTATAATATCTGTAACACCTCCTCCATTACCAGCAGCCTAATTACAATGAAGGAAAAATCATCCCTAGATCCACAAGAGCCTACAAACAGGATGGCAAGCCAAAATTTCACTGCTATTTTTGAATGACGAAATAAATTATGTGAAAGAAGACTTGAACTAATATAATTTCTTAAATATTTTTTTAGAACCAATGCACTTAACAACAGCATATGGTGCTTTGCACACTAAAGTTCATCAACTACTTCAGGTCTTCACATTCAAATAAAACGCTTAAAAAGTTGGAAATAATATTAAGCTAAATGAGATGCCATATTGATATGGAATGGATTGACTACAATACAACCATTGATGATGCTTCACAGTGTAAAAAATTGATGAGCTCTTGAAGGATGTTGAATTCCATATCATATCATTTCATAGAAAATGAAAATGAAACACATCATCATATTTTCACTAACAAGCTATATTCAAAAAATTTGACAGCTAAGGGTAAACAAGACCTTACCCCAGCTTATGATGGAATGATGTAAAATTAGAATGCATGACAAATGTCATTATGCCATACATCTCTGTGCTCCTTTATGTGAGGGACAAAGAACTAAACATTCAGAAAAGCTATGAGAAATAGACTATGGTATTTAGCTCACAAAAACTACACACTTCAAAAAAAAAAAGATACAAACAGTTTCCACCATACACTGAAAGGTAAAGCAGGCCAACATGCAGATTCTAGAGGAAATAAGCCTTCATAGGATAAGAATTACCCAACAATATCTTACCTTAGCATCAAAAGTCAGCCGTTTCTCACAATGGTTGTCAATCCTACATATAAGTGATTCCATGAACATCTGACACTCGGTCTGCAGACAAATAAAACACATCTTAGATAAGCAAAAATAACAACAGAAGTATTCCTTTGTTGAATTTGATTCAATATATTTCTTGGAACACTTTCTCAATTCTGGTGATATTTTTTCAAATGCATACTATTTGCTGTTACAAAGGGTTGAGAAAAAATTTACCTTATTTGTTAATAAAAGGGAAGATTGTTCAACTCGGACAACACTACTAAATCTTGTCATGCAAAATAATGGAGAAATTGGGACACAAGAATTCATAAATTCCACTAAACTTTGAATGAATACAAACATAATAGACAGCAAACAAAGGCTGTGCTTTCCAGAATTAAGAGCAACAAAGGGGAGAAAAGGTCAGTATTGCCCTTCAAATTAAAATTAAAATTCCATCCCTGAAAATGCTATTAGAATATTTTCAACCTGACAGAAATATACTAAAAATGGTGAACAGATCATACTAGCAAAAGCAATTTTGTCATCATAGAAGCACCCCATTTATCATTATTCTTAGTATAAGAATTTAGTGAAATAATTATGTTTAAGAACATTTTGTCAGCTGCACAAATTTGTAACTGTGCATTCCACGCCTACAATATATCATTTTTATATCCATACTTTTGTTCATTTATGGACATTTGAAAGACCTTTGGCTCGGTCTCAAGCATTTGCAAGCTCATGGGCTACGCATTACTGGTTTTTCATGAAACTCTACAAGACAATGGTGAGATGCTTCCAGAATGCTCAGGCACTCTTGACTTTGTTGGAAGCACATTCAGAATCAAACTGGGGTGCTCTCACTCTATTTGGGACCAGATGAGCTTGAGGACTTAAGAGTAGTCATTTTGAAGACAGTTGTAACTTACATAATGTCTTGATTATTGTGATGTTCTCTGTCAATAACATTGTTCTCCAAGCTCATTTTCTTGAGGGATCACAGACACAATCAGATACTCTTGATCACTTTTCCGAAATCTTCCCACCTGTAGTTATCATTAGTAAACTAAGCAAGCCAACGGAGATCAGAACAACTTACAAATGACTTGAGGGATTCAACTTATAGGTACACCCCTCAATTTGAGGCTTGCTTCTCGCTTACAGGTTTAAAAAGGATATGCTTCCCTCTTCCTACTGGAGAATTGATGATTTTAAGTGGTGGAGGATTTGGAAGGTGAAAGCACCCTTGAAAATCAGAATTTTTTCTTGGTTAGCTTTAGCTAAGAAAGCATTAACATGGGATGTTCTACAAAAGAGGTCCTGGCAGGGTCCAAGTCAATGCAGTTTGTGTAAAAGGGAAGAAGAAACAATAGATCACCTACTAGTTCACTGTGATTTTTCAAGAGAAGTGTGGAGGTATATTCTACCCATGACTAAGGAGAAGGGACAGTGACCAGAAAGGAATCTGTTGGATAATATGCAACAATGGTTCAAAGACAAAGGTTTAAAGGAATACAGGTGCATTTCATTAATAGTGGCATGGGGTCTATGGTTGGCAAACAAATTCTATGTTGTTTGAGAGCAAGGAAACTCTACCTATGAAGGCATAAAAAAGCCCCAAAATTAAAGACTAAGACAGGATGGAATTTTAACAGTGGATATTACAAAGTCTTGGGATTTTTTTGAATGAGCTTGTCAAGACAATCCAAATAGATGTGGGGCAGGAGGAGTGTTATATCAGGATGAAAACCACAAATTCACTTTCAAAGCAGGTCTTGGTGAAGGTACCAATAATGTGGCAAAGTGGAAGGCTTTGATCTTTTTGTTAAGAATGGCAGTGGAACAGGGAATAACAAAACTTCAAGTATTTGGTGACTCAAAATTGGTGGTGGATTGGGCTTTAGGTTTAGTAGAGATGCAAAATTTGATACTTAGGCCTTATTATGAGCAAGTGAAATTACTAAAAGCATCATTTACAGAGATATCTTATAAACATATTTACAGAGAACTAAATGAGGAAGCAGATGGTCTATCAAAAGCTGCCTTGGATATTCCAGTTGGTACTTGGTTAAAAGAAGTAGTGTAATGGGACTATGATTCCACCAGTCTGTACCCTTTTGATACTTTTTTTCCTTTTGATAGAAGTTGTGGTTTAGGATACCTTTCATGTTTCTTTTTTGTCTTTGGATAATTAAGGTCATATTTGAAAGATGATTGATGGCTATAGGGTTGAAGTACCAAAATGGCACTCTATAAGATGACTGAAGGCTTGCAACAGGCTGTTATTATTGTAACACGTCTAATTTAGTAAAGCTTATATGAGGGTATAAAATACCCATCTCATTGTAATTTTTTTTCAAACTCTGAAATGAGAGTTACAGATTTTTTCCAAGAAAAAAAAAATTGATGACTTTGAATACATATCTAGGATATCCCTCAAGGGACTTGTGTCTTCACCATAATCATTGAACTCATTGTTATATATGGATTGAAGATATAGGTCCTCAATTTAGAGGCTATTGACTAGGCATATTTTGACAAAATATCAACTATCAAATGGTTATTTGCTGAAGAACCATTACTTCTACTGTCATTTCCGCCACATGATTCTTTGCTGAAGGACCATTATCTCTTCTGAAATGTCCTTTGCCTCTACCACTTCTAGAAGTGACATCTCTCTTACTTTTGCCTTTGGCTTCATGTGAACAGGGAATCACTGATTGTGCTGGTTGCAAAAGAATCTTTGCACTTTTTCATTTTTGTTTCAGGGGCTTTTTATCATGCTCTTCAAGAAAAACAGCCACGCTATCAAAAAAACATTTGTAAATTCTTTGCAATATGTTAATATTTCCAAAAAGTGTTGGTAGAAATGAGATAGATAATTCATTACTATGTTGACCAATAACTTTTCATCCAACTTAGAAGATCCAATGTTAAGTATTTCGTACTTAATTCCCAATTCTTGAAAAAAATATCTCCACCAATCTGCATTCTGCCTCTAATAAGCTTCTTTTGGAGATATGAATTTTTGTGAGTTGCAGTCCTAACAAACAAAGTTTTTAGCCTTTCCCAAAAGTCACAAGAATGATTAGCTCTTTTGATATGCATTCTGATTTCAAAAGAACAAAAAACCACGATTACGTCCACGACTTTTGTATCCTTTCAACCATATCTATGCTATTAGTTTCATTTTGTATCTGCTAGACTTGTGTCAATTCTACCAACTAGAGTCCAGAAGCAATTAAAAATCTGTGTTCTCTTGCATTTGATGATTTTGATGTCAAAGACAAAGTTTAAAATATGATTTTAAATGTATGTAAAGTCCTAATGCTTCCAAAGGGATTTTATGTGTCAAAACATATGAAAGTCTCTACTTAACTGGCTTGTACTTAAAATGAAAAGAAACAAGCAACAGAAATAGAACATACCACAAAATGCTGTACAATTTACAAAAGAGACACCAAAAATGACTTTACTGGGTTACTGATCTCTCCCTACAATCAATAACAAAAGCATCAAGTGACAAGTAAGTTATAAATATCTATAAAATTACAATTTCACTTCACCAAAAACATAGAGTATTCGGATTTCTTCATTCTCAACATGGTTATAGTGAGGTATTGCCATTGCACTATTAATAGAGGATAGAGAAGATTTTGGAGGAAAATTGTTGTCTCTTTGCATGTGCAAGATCTATCCAAAGTTGTTCTTATAAATATCGGATAAGAATAATAGTCTAATAACTGCCTGCATAGTAATTTGAGAACCTTCGTCTAGATACTTTTCCACTTGAGTTTGTCTCCTTGGAGGAATGCACATTTATTTTCAACTCACAAAATATTAAGTACAAAAGAGAGAACAAACAAACAAAGAAAAATGTCCTTGAATGACCCAATTAAGACAATGGACTCAGATTACTCTTGGTCGCAATAGCTTGTGGGAAGCCAGAAATAGTGCTCAATGAAGACAAAACTACAAAGCACAAAATATAAAATAACAAAATCTGGGCCGAAATGGGCGAAATGTGCCTCTATATGAAATGCTATTGTATCAAACCCATGCATCTCAAGTATATAGAAAGTATAATACAAGCATGATACAAACATAGAACAAGAGAGCTCAAATTGATGTCGAGGATTTATTGTAAAGAAGAGGTGCCTTTCAAGCAACAAGCACAGCCTTAAAGCGATTACCACTAGTCTGTATCAATTTATAATAGATCATCTTCAACCATGATGGATGAGTTAGTGTGTGACTTGATGATGTCTAAAGAAGAATCATCAGGACAGCAAAAACTAGGATGGACCCTGAAACCCCTCGATCATTTGAGGTTGAAGTTCTGCTAGGGACAAGAAGTGTTCAAATTCAAAATATTTTCCAAAAACATTCTGAATCATGCATTCACCACAATCGTATGTGGAAAACAAGCAGCGATTAAAAGATAGCTATAGTAAACGAAATAAAGAGACAAGGTGCCTGTGGCAATATATCACATTTTATTCACACTTATGATACAAATGGATCCTCATTGAGGGGTATTTATAGTGATACCAAAACCCTAATGAGAGGTTAACCTTAGGCTAACATAAACTTAACCTTGAGGTTAACCTTACAATAAAATAATAATAAATTACCTTTAAGCAAGGTAATCCATAAAGGTGAATTAACCAATACCACCAAGGGTGAAATATGAAAAGGGCCCTTAGGCTTACAAGAACATGCCCATAGGCTTACACACTTGATGAATGCCCGTAGGCTACATTAATGATACTCATAAGCACTCCTTCACACTTTTTTGCCTTGGCCTAAACAAGATCAGATTACACACATTTCAACAAGAAGGAATCTAGAAATACTAGCCTGTTTGGGCTTCCCATGATATGGACATGAATATGTTGACTACCTCCCCCTATGTCTGGAGAGAAAGTCCTCTAGTTGCAACTCTTTGCAGAGCAAAAAAAACTAGAAATGGGCATCTCTTCCAACTTCAGCCATGATCCCCAATGCACAATAGCCAATTGAGATGATAAAATATAAATTTGCTATGAAAACAAAGTGGGTGGATTGTGAACTCAACCTGTACAATGCACTAAGAAACCATACACTTGCAACAGATTATCTATTGAGGCAATGTAGTCTAGAATCTCTCAATGTTTGAGTTTGACTTTGATTCTCAATATATGCCTAATTTGCAGGTCTCAAACTCAGACCCAAACCTTTGATCCATAAAGGATTGTGGATTTGATGATATAGTCAAAGAGCTACTTGTTCAAGTGAATATCCTAAACAAAGGAAACTACATGTCACTTCCTTTTTCATTGCTTCAACACATCAAAGCATAGTTGAGAAAATCGCCAAAAATCCCCAATTTTTGACAATTCCTGCCCTTGCCGATAAATTCTCCATCTGAAACAGCGATTCTGAAAAAATCAGCAAAAAATCAATAACTAAGGAGATCGGCCTCGACAACATGCATAGAGGGAACAACATTAATAGCTTGTTTTTTTTCATTTTACCTTATTTTGCTTATACCAAACTAGAGAGAAAGGTCTGCCTACCTGCTACCACACCAAACAAAACACAAAGTGCATTCTAACAGCAGATTTTTTGCAGTTTGAAGGAATCCGGCAGCCACCAACAGCAGCCCAAAGGATTCATCTGAGGTAAGAAAAATTATTGCAAATTCTTTTTTTCTATTCCAAGCATGCTTTTTTTTTTAATGATTAAAGCCAAATGCAACATCCACCCAACTGTTGCATTTGAGCTAGAACTTTGAAAAACTAGGTCAAATTTTTAGCTGTTTTTTTTTTCTTCTTTTCTCTTTCAGCTATCTTGTTTTTTCATAAGTATTGAAAACCTAGGTCAAAGTCCATCTTTTCAGCTATCAATAACCACAAAACCATATTAGAAGGCATCACCCAAGAGATGCCCATCCTGTTGATGAGGTGCTGGAAAATGAGCGTAGGGTCATTCCAAGAAGATGTGCTCCACTGATTCTTCTGCCTTTTCGCATAAACAACACCTATTAGGTAACTGAAAACCTCTCTTCTTGAAATTATCCACCATAAGAATCTTATTTTGGACTACTTCCCAAAAAAAAATCTCCAATTTAGGAAGAGTTTTCTTACCCCAAATTCTATTCCAAGGGAAACCATTATATTCAACAGAATCCAATAGATCATAGGCTGTCTTCATGCTGATGTCCAACTAAGTCTATTATTGAAATATAGATACTTGTATTATGTTATTTCTTCTAAGAGAATCCCTTGAAATTGAAACATTTTGGTTGGTGAAAACAACTATCTCAGCTTCGCTAGTATTTACTTGCATGCCAACTTCCTTGAAGAAGTGCTCTAAGGCCTTTAAATGTTCTCTCAACCATTGTCCTATCCTTGCAATCAAAATGAGATCATCTATAAACAAAATTAGATTCACGACATAACTACCTAGCTAGACACCTTCCCCTCCACTCACATTTAGACATTTTCATAATTTATCAATATATAAGCCAAATAAATTCAGAGATAAAGGACATCCTTGTTTAACTTCTATGTCATTTCCAAAGCATTCTAAAAGTCCTTCTTGTGTTCTGATTGTGCCTCAAAGCTCTTCATACAGCCTATGGACTGTTGCCCTATATTTTCCCAATATGCCTACTTCTTCCATGCTACTCCATAGTTTACTTCTAAGCACTATGTCAAAGGCCTTCTTGAAGTAAACAAAACAACGATATGCATCCCCATTTACCCCCATACATTTTCAATGATATCTCTCAGTGTGATGAAATAATCTATTGCTGAGTGTTTTGGCCTTAAACACGATTGTCCTTTTGGCCCCTTTCCTTGTTCTTCTACCCACTTGCTAATCTTTCACTCAACCATACTACCAAAAAGCTTTGCAAACAAAGGATTGGTGATTATGGTTTGGTAATTCAAAGGGTTGTCTACATCACCACTTTTGAAGATAGTTAAAATTATTGTCCAAACTTTCGAATAAACATGTTGAATGACACCATTAAAATAACCTTTCGACATGTGGTGCTAGGTTTTCTATTGCCCATTTTAAATATTTTGTTTGTAGTCCATCCACATCTCGGGCTTTACATACTTCCAACCTCTTCATACCCTCTTTGACCTCCTTTACTGTTGTTGTGTTAATTGTCATTACTTTCTTGATCATGTTCATATAACTGCTTTGAATACTCCAACCACTAGCAAGTTGAAATATTATTCTCTGTTTGTTTCTTGTTTTGTTGAAGTCCCTTCCATAATTGCTTTGGATCATGCTTTCCTAGATAAATTAACTCTTCTCTTCTTGTGCCTATATATTCTTCTATTTTTTATTTCACAATTGTTTTGTATGCTTTTTTGTTTTTCTCTTCTTTACCTATTTCATTCAAAATTTTCCTTACTACTTTATATTCTTTGTCATACATGCATTATTTGGAAAACTACCTTTGTGCTTCCTCTTCAACTTGGATCTTGTGCACCCTTTTAATGCTTCTTGAACTACAACTGTTAGTTTGTGGCTCTTATCTCTCTTTTCTTCTCCTGATATTGGTACTCCCTTTTTACAACGTCCTTGAGGAATAAAGTTATTTTTCCTTTTTATTTTCGTCACAAGAACATTTTCTTGTACTAATGATATTGTTGTTGATTGTCAAGGACCTTCTCTTTGTTGATGTTCTCTTTGCATTGATAATTTTATATAAACTAGATTATGATCTAAGTTCAGCTGTATTAGAGACTCCTCAACCACTATCTTGCTCATATTCCTTAACAAGTTCTGTGAATATATGACATAATCTACAAAAATTGCACCATTGTAAGTTTTACATGCATATCTTACAAATTTCTTTCACCTATTCATACCATTCCAAATAATCAGCCCATATATGCTAGACATAGACAAAATTTCAGCTATTATTGAGGAGGCGCGTTCCAGGTCCTCGAGAGTCTGTCGACTTCAGGAATGCTTTTGACACAATGCCTCGACATTTATTTCTTGAGAGACTTCGAAAGGTTGGCATCTTTGGACAGCTTCTGACAATAGTTTCGCGATTGTATGAGACTGTGAAAGGACGGTTTCGTACTCCACAGGGGCTTTCAGACAGCATTCTCAACACCATAGGAGTGAAACAAGCAGGCTATTCGAAAGCTTTGTACGAGCAAAGTAGCAGATTTTGATGGGTTACTGTTGGCATTTTTGCCACATTAAATTTTTTGACAAAAATTTGCCTAAGTATGGAGCTTTAAATCGGCAAATCCCACGCAGAAGCGTTGGCATTTTCGAGGGCCCTAAAAGAGGATGATAAAGTGGACGAATTGATCTTTTGATGTCTCATTATTGCAGATCTTTTCGCAAGCTTTCCGGCAATATATTACAATAGGTGATCAAGTCAGCGGATCAAAAGTTATGGCCCCGGGAAATACATCCAGCAAAAGTCCACTTCGGGCTCGAAAAAAATTCTAAGGCATGAGGGGCACTTCGCCCAGAACGCTGCCGAAGTTGCCACTTCGGGCTTGAGACTGGCGAAGCATCCACTTCGGCCCCAACTACGGCGAACCTCCTTGTCCCGACGATGAAAAAAGTTTAAGGCTGGTAGGTCACTTCACCAGCAAAACAGGATAAGATAAGAAGCTTCGCTGAACAAAAAGAAGGAAAGGGGCAGCTTCGCAAAGAAGGGACAGGAAAGCCCAAATTCGAGCTTGGAAAATTTCTAAGGCATGGAAGGAGCTTCGCTTGCGAAGTTGCCAAAGCACCTACTTCGGGCAGAAAAGTTGTGAAGTCGTGATTGTAAGTTGCCGGGATTTTCTAAGTCAGCGGGGTCACTTCGCTAGAATTTTAGCGAAGCATTCACTTCGGCCACAGTTTTAGCGAACCTCCAATTGGCAGAAAAATTTTTAAGGCAAGAGGGGCACTTCGCCCAGAATTTGGCCGAACTGCCACTTCGGGACTCCACTTTAGCGAAGCTCATGTCGACCGCGAAGCTCCATGTCGGCTCCGAACCTCATGTCGACCACGAAGTTCAAGTCGGCCAGAAAACAATAACTTCGCCAGCGAAGCTCAAGTCGGCCCCCGAAGTGCAATGTCGGCCGCGAAGCTCAAGTCGGCCTCCACTTCAGCGAAGCAATGTCGGCCGCGAAGTTCATGTCGGCCAAAGCGTTCAACATCGGCCAAATGCCTAAGTCGGCCAGAAAACTCCACTTCGCCAGCGAAGCTCCATGTCGGCCCCGAAGCTCATGTCGGCCAAAGCGTTCAACGTCGGCCAAAATGCCTAAGTCGGCCAGAAAACTCCATTTCACCGCGAACCTCCGCGTCGCCCCCCGAAGTGCAATGTTGGCCCCGAAGTTCATGTCGGCCCCGAAGCTCCACGTCGGCCAAGTCGGCCAAAATAGCTAATGTCGGCAACGAACCTCCATGTCGGCTGCGAACCTCCCAGTCGGCCCCGAAGCTCATGTCGGCCGCGAAGTTCATGTCGGCCAAAGCGTCCAACATCGGCCAAAAATGCAAAGTCAGCCGCGAAGTTCACGTCGACCAGAATCCCACCGTCGGCCGCGAATCCCAACGTCGGCCAGAATCCCAACGTCGGCCAAAGTCGGCCAAGTCGGCCAAAAATCCAGCAAACTACCAGTTCGGGCCAATTTCTCAACGAGGCTTCTCCGAAACCTTTTCTGACGACGGTGCTTCTCCCGAAAAGTACACATTCCAATGCCGGGTATTTATCCAAGGCAATTGAGTGTTTCATAAATGCATTTTTTCTGGCCCGAAAGACCTGGTGCCCATTTGTAGAAATAGGATACGAGTTATCAACCGTAGAGAAGGGCAAGGGCAACTTGTGCATCCACTCGAGCACCCCACCCGGAGCGGCCCAGGACAGGTCAAACGGCTCATAAATCCAGATTTCCCCGGCTAATGCGGCCATGGTTGCTAATTGTGGAAATGGATGTGAAACCTCAGTCGCAAAAGGGGACGGGCGCGGATTTTTGTAGCTGCCAGGGGTGTACTTCCGAATCCAACGCATTAATGGCTCAGAGGGTCGGGTCCTCTATAAAAACCCTCGTATTGTAATGAGAAAAAGGGAGGGAAACTCTTGCTAGAAAGCTGCTGTAACTTGATTCCTGCAATTGATATTAAAGACTTTGGGCTCATTTCTCTCTTGTATGCTGCTTTCTGTGATTACTTCTGCTATTTTGTCTTCATTTGTATACCGTAATTCTGAATCCTGAATTTAGGTGTGTAATTGGGGACAAAACTCTAGAATTCTCCTGAAGGATACATAGGGGAGACAATATTGCGTTAAACTCCTTTTATGCCGCCTGTGGTTAGTGGTTTCTGTTACATTCACATATTTTCCTAATTGCTATAATTCTGAAATCTGGATTTAGGCGTGGGAGAATAGTTGAATCCTGGAACTCTTCCAGAGGATACATAGGGAACTTTGCGTGGTGTTCATTTATGCATTATTCTTGGTATTTATTGCTGCTATTTCAAGCTATCAGTTAGTGATCGTGCTGCTGGTTCTTTCCCACTGTGATATTCAGCGGTTTAATTTCTTTCCTGTACCCTTTACTCTTTTTATTTCTTTCCTGCACCCTACTCTTTTATTTCTTTCCTGCACTCTCATCTTAGAAAAACAGTAGTTTAGTAAAGGAGCCGGCCTTTCTCCGGAGATTGGCACGGAGGGCATCTCTTCCCTCCAGCCTTTCAATGTTGGTCCAGGTCTAGGGCACGTATATTTATACAAAATCCTTTCCTGTGCCAGATTTGTGACCAACAGTTACACGCAGAAATTTTGAAGCATGGCATCGATTCTCTTGTTGGACCCCTCACCGATCTCTTCAACCTTTCTGTCTGCTTGGGTTTCCCTGACCCTTTGACTCAGCATATCATCCACCCCATCCACAAGGCAAGAGATCCCCACGAACCCAACAATTACAGGACCATCATGATTGGGCATGTCTTTGCCAAGCTTTATGCCACAACATTAGATATGCTTCTATCACATAGGTTGGAGGAGGAAGGTCATAGGGCCATGGGCCAAGCTGGTTTTCGGCAAGACCACCAGACCACCAATCATCTCCTAGTCCTCAAGGCTATTATTGAGGAGGCGCGTTCTAGGTCCTCGAGAGTCTATTGTTGCTTTGTCGACTTCAGGAAAGCTTTTGACACAGTGCCTCGACATTTACTTCTTGAGAGACTTCGGAAGGTTGGCATCTCTAGACAGCTTCTGACAACAGTTTTGCGGTTGTATGAGACAGTGAAAGGACGGTTTCATTCTCCACATGGGCTTTCAAACAACATTCTCAACATCATAGGAGTGAAACAAGATTACCCCCTTTCTCCAACACTCTTTGGGATCTTGATTGATGAGCTTGAGTCATTTATCCAAGAGAACACACAGGCAGAGGACGGTTACCTTCTCCACCATGTGTTGATTTCTATCCTCCTCTTCATCGATGACGTCCTTCTAGTCTCGACCCCTGAGGGGCTTCAACGTCATCTGGATACTCTAGCCACTTTTTGTGACTTGAGACAATTGATAGTGAACCTTTCTAAAGAGGCACTATCCCATCTCCACTTCTATCTTCAAGGGCGAGAGGTTGAGATCACCACCACATACGTGTACTTGGGGGTTCTCTTCACTAGACCCACCTTTGGTTTGAAACCCGCCGCTCAGGCCCAAGTGTGTAAGGGGTATGCAGCTCTGTCTTTGCTTGAGAGGAGTTGCTTTAGAGCACATTTCCAGGTTATTCCAATCAACATGAGGATCTTTGATGCCTTGGTTAAGCCAACTATTACCTATGGGTCAGCGATTTGGGGTCCCAGTCTTGGCCCAACTGAATGGTCTTGTGTTGAACGAGTACACACATTTTTCTTCAAAGATTCATCCGTTGCAAGGGCACGGTCCCCTGTTCTAGCGGAGTTTGGGGCCTCTCCTCTTCAGCTTCAGATCATCTTTTTTATTATCACTTATCTGCACAAGGTCCATACTTTGGGAGATACCCCCTTGGGTTGTAGACAATACCCTTACCTTGCCCTTCGCTCCTCGATGGATCTCACTTCAAGTTCTCGAGGGGGTTGGAGGAGTCGGTACTTTCAGGCCTCTACACTTCTAGCCAGTATTCAGATACAGATTGATAGACTTCCCCCTTATTCCCTGGGTTCTCTCCCCCCCTCTCAAAATAATAAGAAGCTGCTACAAGAGATTCAAAAGGACATTAGCTCCAACTGGACATGCATCTCTCCCATTGCCCCTCTTCCCCCCAAAGTGTATTTCTACCACAAGCACTTCCTTTAGATTCAAGACGGCATGATAGTCCCCCCACGGTATCTTCAGCAGCACACAATGCATAACATTCGGATCTCAATTGGACAACTCAGAGTGTGCTCCCACCAACTTCAGGTTGACTCAGATCACCATCTTCCATTGGAGGAGCGGATTTGCCTTTTTTGCTCCTTGGAAGAAGTAGAAACCTTACATCACTTTATTTTTTGATGTCCCATCTGCTATGAGATCCGAGGTAGATTTCATTGCCTTTTCAAGGATAACTCTTGATCTCTATCCACCTTCTTTACATACCTGGACTAGTTGTGTCTCGCACTCTTCTTTAGGGAAGCAACTTAGTTTCGTTGACAGAGAAGCTTTCCTCCAGGTGGCTCTCACCCCCCTCACCCTCGACCCATCAAAACCTACTTCACCAACTCAAATGGACCGAGGAATACCGGACAGAAACATCCCTTATCGACCCATTCAAATAAAGGCAAGGTCACTAGACAGCGCACCCACAGTTCGTTAGGACCCCGGATTAGTGATGGGCAAAGACAGATCATGGATTTCTTCAGCATAGATTCTTCGGCCTCAACTGTTAGGAGACACTGGTTTCCAGGATCTTCTTTTGGGATATATTGATTATTTGGGTCTTCTTTCTCCTCTTGTATAATTATGTCCCATGACTCTTTTATCAACACCTTCCCTCATAGGTAAAAAGCATTCTTTTAGCCTTTAAATAAACATGAAATTTTTTATTGCATTTTAGACTTTGCCAAGTAAATCTAAATCTCCCCTTGCATTCCTCTAAACATTTTGTTGAATGTTCCCTCATATACGAAAGTATTTCAAAAGAAAACATCCAGATATTATGTGGCCCATATACTTCTCTTAGATTCCAATTATATTTCTCTTTGAACCATATGACTTAGCATGTAATCAACTTGAAAATGCAATGATAAATATTCAATACAGTGTGCACCTTAGTATCATAATTGTTGAGTTTCCTTGATTTTTATTCACTTACCAGCACAAGCACATTTGATAAAACTTGATGAACCGAACTTCAACCTGGTCCATGCATACCATTTCCATATGGACTATATTTAAGTCTTTTACTCTGTTGATTGTGCAATTGTTGCTGATAAATGTGATGGTCATCGGCCATTTCATTCATTGTTGATGCTTATGCAGGTCTTTAATTTTTTGGGAAATTTCTTCTGCAATCTGATATAGGCATTTGTCTGTTTGCTATTGCCATCAAGATGACATCTAGGCAGTTGAGAGTCATTGTCCCTGGAAATCTGAGAGCACTGAGGGGCCTTTAGGGTCGTTCCCTTGTCCATGATTTCGTTAGGATGGAAGGGTATGATATTGGTCTTCTTGGATGTATGCGATTCTTGCCTGGACAGTTACTATGTCTTGGACATGACAGTCACCTGAGAGCTATTGTCTCTGGAAATCTAAGAGCAATAAAGAGCCTGTAGTACAGATTTTATTCCCAAACAATAAGAACAAACAGATCAAAGAAACATGCATCCCGGCAGGGACACCACAATGGCAAAAGTCATTGGGCTCTCTTAACGGAGACCCAAGTTCAATTCATGGGAAGGGTGGCCCCTGATATGCCCCTGCTTTTCAACCTCTTCAAAAAAAAAGATCAAAGAAACATGCAACAAGGACTGCACAACAAGTATAGGAACAAAACCATTCCATTATGTGCAATTGACATCCATTACTTACAACAACATGATCTCTTTATCACAACCTATGAGAAAATCTCTCGTTTTCACTATCAATACCAATAGCACAACAACATACAATGACAATCTAACAATGCAACGATACAAAACTACAATGCTCTCATGATACCATTCAACTACTCTCATATGAAATATATAAAAAATGAAAAAGGGGGTGGACAATTACAACGCAACCTTCACCGTTCGTACATAACTACATACCAAACTGCAAACTAATAATAAAAAAACACATGTTGTCTTATTGCATTCATGAAACTCGTGACCTGTACAAAATGACAACTTGCAATGCCACCCAATCAACACTCAAAACAACACTTAATCAACAAAGGTGACAACAATTTTGTACAATACAAAATGACTTATTTACTCAGTTAGGTGGCGCTTTAGGTGACGTCCAATCCTCTTGCATAGTTTATGTGTTTGACTGCCTATATCTTCCCCCTCTTCTAGATCTATCAAAGTCCTTGCCAACTGCATGATGGGAACCTCCTCCTGGTCTCATGCGGATCTTCTTCGTCTCTTTGTTGTGCAGAACAATTAGTAAGTGGAAATCATAACAATGAAAGGTTCTAATGTTGGCGGGGTAATACCTCTATCTTCTACGAAATCACAAACTGAATCAATCTCTCATATTAAAACTTGGACTTGAATATACTATACAACAACTCACTCAATATACTAGACGCACTCATGGATGGTATGCATGACCTAGACCTAGATAATGACTACAAAAACCTAAATGATGTGTAGGCAAGTGATGACACAAAACACACGGCAAGCGACAAGAGAAGATAGGACAACTACACTACTACGGACAATGTGGACAACTTACCTTGCTATTCCGACAATAACCATGACTAAGTAACTCCCAATGACGACGATGAAGGTTGGGCTCCTAACAATGACTGAGGCTAAATGACCTACAACAATTGGAATGGACTTGATGACGACGAAGGAGATTATCTCTTGGAGATTGACAACTCTTTGAATGGCACCGACAATGGCACTGCTACCACCAACAGAGAAGATAAGAGCCTATAGCAAACTAAGGATGATTTGGACAATAAAATTGTTGACGAGTGTCTTGCCGACCATGAGGAAAATGAATCTGTCATCTTAGCTAAAAGTGAATCTGCTAATGATGGTAGTGTCAAAACTAATCTAGGAGTCGACAAGGATGGACCAGCCAAGGGCAATGTGCACTGTTGCTGAAAAATGGTCAAACAATGACACTTTAGTCGATATAGGCAAAATGGCTAGTTGAACCAAACTTGCCATGTTCGATGGCATGAAACTCCTTGTTGCAAAAAACAATGGTTAAGAAAATATCAACGACAACAATTGAGTAAAGGCCAATAGGAACAACGGTAATGCCAATCATGTTGATCCAAGACATGGTGATGATGGTTGAACAATTGTTGATGATGACAATAGCACTAGCGATAATTGCACAAAGGAGATTGACAATGGAAATGTCGAATGACCTGTTCGTAGCAAGAGTTTTTTCCACCCAACTGAGGTCAATGATGTCCTACTCAAGGTTGAAATTTTCAAAGGGTTTCACAAGATTTTGTGAGCGGCAATGTACTAGGCTACAATTTAGATTTCAACTATACAGATCATCCTTTTTGCCCAGGTCCTAATTCCCCACAAAGTGAATGGCAATGTTTGTTGTGCCAATTTCTTCAAATCTCCTCTCCTCTTCATTCTTGGTTTTATCTGTAAATCCTCCCAAGATTCCCATGGCCACAACAAGGTTTTGACATCAGCAAGGAATTCAAATAGTTGAATGTTAGTGAGGGCTTCATTGGCAGGAATGGGGCCAACAACGACGGCTTTCAGGCACTCACAGGCTTTGAAGAAGTCGTGGACTAATTTGAGGGCAATAATGGTTGGTATAGAGAAAATTATTTCTACAAGCCTAGAAACGACAAAGACATTAATCAAATGCTTCGATGAGCATAGGACAAGTTCAATACCTAATTTCCTTGGAAAGGTTGCTTCGATGGTGCTTGCAAAAAACAAGCATGGTTCAGACTCTACAACTCCCATTCTTCACAACAACCCTCACATCCTAGTTGTGAAGGATAATAATTGACTTGAGGTGCCCTCTATAATTATTCCTTAATCCAACCAAAACTTCCTCTAAGCCATCCCTGTGCATCAGCTATTATGTCCTCACTTCTAAAGCTTGTTCCCTAACAATGGTTGTTTGGACTACAAATGTACCCTTCCCAAATTGCACTTCATTTTCCTTCAAATAAAAACTCACCAATCTTCTTCTTGTGCCTTTAAAAATTTTGACTTTTATAAGGGAGATTTCTCTCTCTTCCTTTTTTGCTTTTAAAAAAATTTTGTTTCATTATTTAAAAAGCTCTTACAATGGTTATGAATATTTGGCTTTGTCTTCATTTTCCTATTTTGCCTCTCATGACACTGATGTCAAGGTCTTCCCTTGCTTCGTCATATAAAATTGTTCACCTAACGGCTTGACTGCCCATTTTGAGATTTTAAAAATTTTAGTCATTAAAATTTTTAAAATTTTGCTATTGCTTTTGACCAACTATGTCACTGTGTTCAAGCTCAAAAATCACTACTTTGCCTTTTTGCTACTCTTCTCAGTGCCTAAAGGTCTCGCACAACTCCACTATGCATGTCTATCAGTGCGTAGTCATGTCCTCAATCTGGCATTGCAACCTTTCACTCTCTTGTTGCAGTCACTTCCTATCGCATCACGTCTCCAATTTTGCTCTTCCAATTTGAGCCAGTACACTGGGTTTGGGTTTGTCCACCCTAGTATCAGTCGATTCTTCTATCTCTAATGTGTCAATATCCTCCAATGCATTGTTGTCTTCATTTATTACTTATGCTCCATTTGATGTCCCACCCTCTTCTTGTGGCCTCCAATTTTGGAAATAATCCATCATCTGCAATAATCTCAAAAATCATATGCAATTCTTCTTTCCGTTCATTCACACCATTCACAGGCTCATGTTCTCCGACCTTACTCCTTTCTTCAATTGCTTCATTATCATTGTACATTGTTGGGACAAGCCCCCTCCATATCACAATAGACGCACCTCGGTAAGCAACATTTTGAGCTTCTTGGAAATTGGAAATGCATCCAAAGCATGTGTTGGCCAGGGTAAGTAGGTTCTTTGTAATGTCCCCTTTTCTACGCAGGCAGGTGCAGAGCAAATTAGCCTATACACGAACTCTCGTAGGCTAAGTCGGATGGAGGGGAGCCATTGGAGATATCAAAATCTTTGTCAATACCCAGAGAGCTATTGATTGATGGTCGTTTGGGCTCATTCGGAGATTTGTTTGATCAGAGTTACTATTTTTAGCCATGTCTGTTTTTAGGGTTTTGGTGGACAATAGACGGTGCAGTGATATTCTTCAGTGAAATGGGTGTCCAAAACCATTCGCGGATTTCAATTCGAATGGGCAGAGGTTGGAAATTTTAATGGTCGAAGATAATATTAATAAAGTGATTATTTAATTTAATTTTGTAAAGTCAGTGACTTTATTTTATTATAAATCATTTTATACTTAAAAGGGGCCATTTTAAGTGACGACTTAAAAAAGTTGTTAAACCTAGGCATAAGGGGGTGAATAAATTAAGGAGAAATAAGGTGGAATTAAAAATTGATAAAATTATATTTGCTTACCCTAAAAGTGACCTAACCCTAGGTCGACCTATGGAGGAGATAAAAGGAGGTTTTGAGTTCATTTGGAGATATGCGAAGATTATTATTTTTCTCTCTGGTTTTTTGGAGGACTCTTTGGCAGAGCCATTTACAGAGATTCCGGAGCTTGTGAGAGACGACAACCTCTTACGGGGACATTGGCTTCGGGGTTGCAAGATTACCCTCAAGTCAATCTAGGCATTTCCACACAGGGATTGCAGTTGGACTTCAGTTTTAAAGACTTCTGGAGTTGTGTTACCACACAGGGTCATTCAGAGATTATACATGGAATATTTGGAGCTGGGACACCACACAGTATTCACATCAAAAGGGCTGAGCCTTCATCATCATTTATAGAGTACGGAGCAGCTAGGGTTTCATCAACATTTGAGGTATTTGCATTGTAATTTGTGCCCTAGTTTTAATATAAGAATAAAGCAATATTTTCGAGAATTCTAGATTGCTTTGTGTTTGTGATTTTGTATATTAAAAATTCACGAAAAAGGTTAAGAATTGGCAAACCCCTAGAGAACTAGATAGGGAGGGTTATTACAGTGGTATCAGAGCGGGTTTTTCCTGCCTGCCTGTTAGGGTTTGCTTGAAGCATAACGATGGTAAATTGGAGAAATTTATGAATCCTGTACGAGGATAAATTTCAGAAATTTAACGTGCCAACATACTATGTGGAGCAATGGTGTAATACTGGAGGCATGGACTCCACAAAAATCTGGTGGCCAAATAAAATATTGGCATTCTTTTAACAAAGGCGATTCTATATGAATCTTTGTGCCCACAGGAATATAGTCGTTGCTTGTGAATTTATATTTATTTGTCAAGGGTCGTGGGAAATGAATATAAGTTGAAGAAAAGCTACGGTTGAAGATTGGTTTAAGCTGAGCAAATACGAAATAATAAGATTCTTTGTTTGCGCTGATGAATGGGGAGTTTAACAGATATTGACTGTTTTTTTTTAAATCCATTAAAAAAATTAACAGTTTGGTAATGAACAATATCGGCGATCACATTATTTTGTATCTGCAGGGGGTAAAATATTTTGTCATAACTGACGATGACTCCTTTGAGAGACATGATACTTTTTGGACTGTAGTGTTGAAACTTCCTCGACTATGACTAAATAACATAATACCTGGGACATACCATTATATCACTGAATATTCAGATTACCTACAGTCGAAATAACAGAGTTTGATTAAGTCACAATAACTAATCTTCCTTCATAGGGCAACTTCATTTTGAAGCCTATGTATAGAGGTATTGGTGAAGACCCTTTGGTTGCATCTGTTGTACCTTTTAAAAGAACAAATAATCAATTCGGTTCTAAAATTACATAGTCCTACACTATTCAACAATCTATGTCGTACCATTTGTGGGTGGCAGAATTAAGGAATGTGTGAAGTCTTGCTTCAAACTAAGCAGTAATTCTTAGGGGGGCAGTTCAAGATTTATACATCAGCAAACAGTGAGCAAAGACGAGACTTCACATATCCGGAGAGAATAAAATCATGGACCCGCACGGAGATCGGGTTAGAAATCAGCAGGAAATGATACACCTATTGGACAAGATGAATGCTATTTTAAGTGATCCTGTTTATCTTAATGGGATGACACAGTTGGTGACCAGGTTGTGGAGAAAGAAAAACAAATCAGCAAATTGTGAGAATGAAGAGTCCTCTTCCCATGAGGTATGCGGGGTAGGATCACAGGTTAGTTCAGTTGATATACAGGTACACACTGTTGATAAGCCAAAACATGAGGTTGAGACCCATTCAGAGGGAAGTGTTATGGATTCGGGTTCACAATCGGAACAGGGTAGGATGCATGCACTGGATAACTACATCTTCTTCGGAGATTTGTAGAGTGAGTTGCATATGGAGTCCGTGGTGGATGATACACATGATGGTGATGTTACAAAATTCATAGCAGCCCCTTTTGAGGAGCACACACATGAATTTTCAGACCATAACACAGTTGAGATTGTTGCTGATTTAAAATCAGATTATAAGGATATTTTATCTCTTCAAGACAGCCATGAGGACTCCACGGATGTTGAGTTTATTGCTGGTTATAATCCCATTTCAGATTGTATTCATGATAAGCTTAATGAGGATCCGAGTGGATCAGCACCTTATTATGGTCATCCCCTTGATCATTTTCCTACTACATCTTCACACAGGGAGCCAAACACCAAGAGTTGTGAAGAGGGAGAGCAGATGCATAATTTTGAAAACTTGGTACATAAATCTGATTTTAGTTCCAGGTCTGATGAGGACAGAATTGTTGCAGCCTTATCTCGTTTCGATGCCACACATAAGTTCACCGAAGAACTATATTGGAGGGCAGAAGTTGAGAAGAGACGGAAGGGTGTAGGAGTAATCTCCAATGCTGATTTACAGAATTTGAGGGCAGCCTTAGAAACTATGAAGTTAGACTTCATGAACACTCTTGCAGACAGAGATCACTATGCCAAGCTCGTCGAAGAGACCCTTAGTGCATACGAGGAGCAAAGAAGAAGAAGTCAATCAGCTAACTGAAGAGCTTGAGTGGACTAGAAGCTCTTTGTCAGAGGCACACTTTTCATTGCATGAGATAGAGTTGAAACTCAATTTTGTTTTAGAATCTACTGAAAAGCTGAATCGAGAGAGAGCCAGGAAGATTGGGCAGATTGTTGACGAACTAGATTGCATTCAGGAGGATTATGACTTATCACATTGTCCCATGAAAACAGATTACACAATTTGGGATCAACAAAATAACCTTGATAAGCACAAGGGAGATAACTGTTTCCGATGGACTAACAATCCGTTATATGAGATGGATCATGTGACATTTTTGGGCTATCCGCTTTTTGAGTTGCAGAGTGCTGATTCATTTACTGTAATAGATCATCAGGATACATTGTTTGAGACAGGGTGTCTACTCCGACATGAGTCTGAGGGTGATTCCATGAGCATCCTCCAGCCTAATCCGGATGACCAGGAGTTGAGTTCTCTTACCCAAGATCGCATGTTTGCCTTGATGGGCATCGAGGGCGATGGTAGGAGCATGTTGTGGGCAATAGTTGATCATGTGTATGAGAGATATGCCATTGTTCGCTTTTCGGACAGCCATAACATTTACATGATAGAGATGGGTCCACAATTTGGTTGGCATTACATGGAGTACCTTACTTTTTATTTGAACACAGTGCCCTTTCAAGGGGTCAGTTTAATCAGTGAAAGTGCAGAGATAGGCCTGGTTGAGTCACCTATGCATGAGATGTTACTTGGCACAGGGTGCAGTCATAATGGGCATACCAGTTTTGATGGTGAGGCTGAGCTTCTTATTGAGTTGCCAGAGTGGAGTGTGGTTGATATTTCAGGAATTATACAGATACATTTACACCCTACTTGGTTGAGTATGATGAGGGACATCATATTTCTAGAGGATATTACATTGACTGCAGTAGATTGGGCTACATGGGATTTTCTGGGAGATTCCAGGAGTGTGAATGTCGAGTTGAGCTAGTTAGGTGATGACTATTGAGGCACTTCCAGCATTGTGTTTGCAGTAATCTATGACGTTGATTCCTTCGGTATGTCATGGTACATGATATTACATCTCAGCTCAGACAGACATGTCAGTTCTAGACTGGAGAGAGATTTCATCATGCTATTGCAGTTGAGACTTCTGCCACTTAACCATGTCGGAGGGGTAGTGATGATCAGAGTGGCGCAGCGTCAGCGTGGCGGTTCCTTTTTGAGGTTGCTATGGGATCCAGGGGATATGATGTGATCTCAGCCGAGATGTAGCATCTGTCGGAGTATGTATATGTATTGCTTGAGGACAAGCAATCTTTGGGAGGGGCGGACTGTAATGTCCCCTTTTCTACGCAATCGAGTGCGGAGCAGATTAGCCTATACACGAGCTCCCGTAGGCTAAATCGGATGGAGGGGAGCCATTGGAGATATCAAAATCTTTGTTAGTACCCAGAGAGCTATTGATTGATGGTCGTTTGGGCTCATTCGGAGATTTGTTTGATCAGAGTTACTATTTTTAGCCATGTCCGTTTTTAGGGTTTTCATGGACAACAAACGGTGCAGTGATATTCTTTAGTGAAATGGGTGTCCAAAACCATTCGCGGATTTCAATTCGAATGGGCAGAGGTTGGAAATTTTAATGGTCGATGATAATATTAATAAAGTGATTATTTAATTTAATTTTGTAAAGTCAGTGACTTTATTTTATTATAAATCATTTTATACTTAAAAGGGGCCATTTTAAGTGACGACTTAAAAAAGTCGTTAAGCCTAGGCATAAGGGGGTGAATAAATTAAGGAGAAATAAGGTGGAATTAAAAATTGATAAAATTATATTTGCTTACCCTAAAAGTGACCTAACCCTAGGTCGACCTATGGAGGAGATAAAAGGAGGTTTTGAGTTCATTTGGAGATATGCGAAGATTATTATTTTTCTCTCTCGGTTTTTTGGAGGACTCTGCGGCGAGCCATTTACGAGAGATTCCGGAGCTTGTGAGAGACGACAACCTCTTACGGGGACATTGGCTTCGGGGTTGCAAGATTACCCTCGAGTCAATCAAGGCATTTCCACACGGGGATTGCGGTTGGACTTCAGTTTTAAAGACTTCGAGTTGGGTTACCACGCGGGGTCATTCGAGAGATTATACGAGGGGAATATTTGGAGCTGGGACACCACACAGTATTCACATCAGAAGGGCTGAGCCTTCATCATCATTTATAGAGTACGGAGCAGCTAGGGTTTCATCAACATTTGAGGTATTTGCATTGTAATTTGTGCCCCAGTTTTAATATAAGAATAAAGTAATATTTTCGAGAATTCTGCATTGCTCTGTGTTTGTGATTTTGTATATTAAAAATTCACGAAAAAGGTTAAGAATTGGCAAACCCCTAGAGAACTAGATAGGGAGGGTTATTACATTCTTTCTCCTCCTGTTCTACCATTGGCTCGTGTTGGCAACTAGGTCTCCCTTGTCTCTGCCCTTGCCAAACTGCCACCCCCTACATTGCCATTAGTTGGCAATGTCCTATCTCTCACCTGCATGCTTCCGCAAACTTCAAAAATTGTCAACCCCTTGAACGAGTCATTAGACCAAATCAACATCTCTAATAGTCCATCTGAATTCTCTGCCTCTAGCTCCTAATTGAGGAAGTTCACTTGTTCACTTTCTTCGCCTATATTCTTGTTGAAAGTGTAATTTGAGACATTGTATGATGTAATCATGGATAGGCCTAAGGGCATTTATTGTACAATGTATTTAATTTATTGTAATATTTTATATGTAAGCCCTATGGGTCACGATTAACCTTGTTATGGTTAAACTCACCTTATAATCTTGTAATTAAGCTTAAAGTCCTTTTGTTATGTAGGATTAGGTTAAGTTAATTTACATAATTGGGATTTTCGTATTGTAATAAATACCCCTCCACCACCCCATCATTAATTGTCAAAGTGTGGTGATTTTTATCTATGGATAATATAGTGATTATTTTTTGTGACTAAGAGTGCCCACTATATCTTTCTCTCTTTCATCCTTCTTTCCACTTTTTGTATAAGATTTGAGTGGATGGATAATTTTTGTTCATTTGTAGAAAATATTGTGAATTCCATCATGGCATCAAAAGCAAGTATGGAGCACCATTGCTTGGTCATGCAAAAAATTCACTCAAAGCCTCCAATTCTTCTTCTAGATTTTAAGGTGAATCTTCCTTCAAAGCTTCATAAGCACTTTTAGCATGAGTAAAAAAGGTTTTCTCTTCCACGATTTCTCGTCCATAATTTCTATCTTTACGAAGGATTCATCTTTCCATTTTTTTCGCTTTTGCCCTTCTAAAATATTGGAATCAAAAATCCATCATCTCTTTGTAATCGCAAATGGCTACAAGCAGAAGATATGGCGCCTATTTTTGAATTTGAATTTTTTAAAAAGGGCACACATGCGCATGCCACAACACTTGCTTTGGCACCATTTCGCAAATGGTAAAATAGTGAGTCAATACGCCCAATTCCATTTGTGGTGGATGCTGACTTGGTTAGCTTGGCATGCACAAATGCATGGAAAGGTGGATGTCTTGGGTTTGAATCAGGACACACCTTCCTTTTTTTCAGAATAGACAACAGTCACCCTCTTCTTCAAATATTTGGCAATGGTTCAAACTGATCAGCATGCGTGGTTAATGCTGCTAATGTCATTTATTTTTCTGATTGCTGTAATTCTGCTATCTGGATTTAAGCATTGGATGATAAGTGGATCTGAAATTCTCATAAAGGATACATAGGGAAGTAAATGCAGTGTTGGTTTCTGTTTCATTCTTTGTATTGATAGCTGCTGGTTTGTGTAGAGATTGGTGATTGTGCTGCTTGTTCTTCCCCACTGTTACTGCTATGCCATTTACATTTCTTTCAGCATTTTTTCCATCTCTTTCCAATTCCCTTATCTAAAAACCCCAATTAGAATAGAATAGGAGTCGGCCTTCTCCGGAGATTGGCACGGAAGGCATCTCTTCCTTCCGGCCTTTCAAGGTTGGTCCAGGTCTAGGGCGCATACGTAAATCAAACCCTTTCCTGGGGCGGATTCGCTGACCAACAGGAATGGGAGCTTTCTTCTCTCAAATTGGATGAGTTTGATAATGTTGAGGACTATATTGCGAGATTTAAGACATTGAGAGTAGATATTGCATCTTTTGGAGTTAAAAAGAAAGATGATGCAGAATGTGTAAAGATTGTCCTTGTTAATCTCTCTCCTCTTCAAATGTTGAACCTCATGGTTGATATGAATCCTATGTTCTTGGAATCTAAAAAAACTCTAGCTCTTGATCAGCTTTTCTCTCTCCTAGTTCATTTTCAAGTGGCAATGAGGAATTGTGGTGGTACTTCATCCATACAGACTCATGCGAAGGAATTCAAACCTAAGGAGGCAAAGACACAAGTACCCAAGGGCCAGGCTAAGTCTTCAAAGAATTCGAAGACTCTTTGTGGACACTGCAAGAGGGAAGGACATCTGACAAAGAACTACTTGCTAACATCGCAAAGGATTGAAGTTGAGTTTCTGAAGATGAATGGACATGTTCCAGATGACGAGGGGAATTTAAAAGGATCTACCACGAATGCAGAGACCCACTAGAGCATCCATTATGGGGGTGGGGATGGAAGATATTATTGTCACTAACATCTTCTCTCCTTGGCCTCTCAATTCAAATTTTTATCAGGTGTTGAAAGTGTAACCTAATTATTGCCAAGGCCGACATTGTATGTTGTAATCTTGGATAGGCCTAAGTGTACAATGTACTTAATTTAATGTAATATTTTATTATGTAAGCCCTATGGGTCATGGTTAACCTTGTTATGGTTAAACCCAACTTATAAACTTGTAATTAACCTTAAAGCCCTCTTGAAATGTCGGCTTCGGTTAAGTTTATGTATCTAATTGGGGTTTTGGTATTCGTATTAATACCTCCTACCACTCCATCATTAATCATCAGAGTGTCTAGAATAGTGGTGAGTTTCCCAACAATGGAGGAATAGAATGACAAGTTTAGAAGCCAAACAAGACTGTAGTCAAGACAATCCTATTAACATTCTATACTTGCATGACATCAAAGTTGACCATTTTTATGGCAATCAGCAAAGTGTTTGTACGACAAGCACTTGTACAACAGATTGTTCTCCACTTAAATGGCAAAGTGCTTGTATGGCGTTGTTGGCGATCGAATCGGCCAAGATGCAGATTTTCTAAGTCTACAGTGCCTTAGACCCGATGCCAAGCATTGAATGTCCGAAGGAAAGAAATGTCCTCCGTGACAATCTCCAGTAGGGCTGGTTCCGAAAGTAAAATGGGTCTTTTGAGATAGGGGTTAGGAAGATGCTGAAAGGAATGAAAATACTGAAAGGAATGGGAAAAGGCTAAAAAGCCTGAAATACAGGGTGATGGACAAGAAGCACGACAGACAGCCTAACACTTGAACCAACAGCAATCAAAACAATAGACCTTTAACAAAAACCAACATTAAATCTTTAGAACTGCATAAACTCCAAGGGTATTCCAAGGATACGTCCTTTACTGACAGCTAAATCCAAATAACAGAATTCAAGCTATATGATAAAGAGGCTAATTTAACAGAAATAACATGATAGAATTCATACACAGAGATAGAAGATTCAAAGCCGAAGCCAAAAGTTTGTATTTCGGAAGCAGATTTCAAAGCGTACAGCTGCTTTTCTAGCAAAGATTGCCCATCCTTATTTACAAAGAAAAGAGCAGCTTTTATAGGGAATTCTGCCTCCTAAAACTTTAATGCCCAACCACTCCCCAAAAGTGACAGGCAGATTTGATTTGGAACAGACTTACAGCATTTAATTCATCCTTGCAGATAACTCAACATTGAAGGTAGAAGGTTTCGGCGATCCACCATGATCGGACGGCTTAGAGCGCAACTTCCGATTGGTTTAATCAGTCAATGGCGGTCCTGGGCAGTCTCTAAAAGTTTCGGGCAGCTCATGGAGGTTCTGGGCAGCTTGCTTTGTGTTTGGGGCCCGCCTGGAGCTTTGAAAACAAATCTTTACCATATGCGCAAATTTGAAAAGAACTTGCAGAAAAACGGCTTGTAAGGAAGAAAAACACATTCACAACATCGCCCATGCTAAAACGTCTACAATTTTGCATGCGGTATGATAGAAAAAGTAGAGGAACCACAAAATGTGAAAGAATAAAGTTTTGAGTAAGAGAGACAGTTACTGAAAACACAACATGACAACATCTTGATCATTTTAATGGAAAAAGAGAAGTTTTACAATGATTAAGTCTCAAAAACTGCATACAACATGAATTTTAACAAAATGTGGCAAGAATGGAACCATCTCTGGCGGCTCGTAGGGTATTGAGCCTACCTCAATGCAAATATCCCAGGCCTTATCCTTGGGTTGCAGAGTCCTCTTCACTTTCCTCACTACTGCCTAGCACCTCTTCAAGCACGTCCTTCTCTTCTTCCTTTTCTTGTTGTTCTTGTTGTTCGTCCTTTTCTTGTTGTTCTTGCTGTTTTTCCTTTTTCTTGCTCGCTTCCAGTCTCCTCCTCGGGATTAACCTTGCGCGGAAAAGGGAGAAACCTCTCTAGAGAGCTCTTGAAAAAATGCTCATACACCGCGGAAGCCTCGGTCCAGTTTTCAAGGGAAAAGGTTGGCTACTCCCAAAGTTCCTGGATCAAGTAACGGAAGGTTTCAATGGGCTCAATGTCGGCCAGGTCTAGCCTCCGGTCAAACTTCTACAAGGAAGACTCAAGAGTGGCGTATTTAGCCATGAAAGGGATTACTTGTGCTTCTGAAATTGGGCCTTCCCAAGCATCAATATCCGAAGCGCTGTCAACAAATGCCGCCCATATCGGCTTCAACTCCTCAATAGGGGGAATGGGCTCGTCACTGTCTGTGAAACCGAGGATGCCAATCTGCGCTAGGGTTTTAGAGAACTGCAACGAATCTTCCCCTTCCTACTCAAGGGCGTTAGAGAGCCTACGAGCCTTTTTGGTCAGCTCGAGCTTCGTGGAGTAAGAGCACAAGGTCTTCGCTGTCGCCCAGGATCGCGCCAAGGTGCTCATTGGAGTAAATTGCACATACATGTCTTCAATTTTTCGGAGCTGCGTGACTAGGTCTAGCCAAGGACCGACGTCCGTCTGAGCAGCCTCCAAAACGGAGCGGCCCTCTGCGATTGTCTGTTGCGCTTCCTTGAAAAACGTTAAAACTATGACTCCCTGCGCAGCTCTCTCCGAGAAATCTGCCAAGATCTACAGGCGCATCTCCTTGAGGTGCTCCTTAGAGAACGCGACAAGCTGCAATGTCTTCTCAGCCAACTCAACCTACAACTACTGGACCTAAACGGTGAGCGTTTGAATCTGCTGATTTGCCTGGGCGCGTGCCTTAATTTGATGATCGCACACTTTGGAATGCTCATCATTCTCCGCCTCTAGTGAAAGGACTTTCTGCCTCAGCTGTGCGGCTTCGGACTCCAGCGCCTCAACCTGTCTCTTCGCCTTCGACAAGTCCTCCTCAATCTCGGAGATCTTGTCCTGCGCTTGAAAGAAGCGTTCCTTGTAATGCTCGCCGTGATAATAGATGGAGTCAATATCAACTGCAATGTTGCCCCTCTTCTGGGATGTATTCAATTTTGTTCCGCCCTCCACGATATGGCGGTAAGTGTAGTCGCCTGGGGTCATCTCCCCCAGGGCTTCTGAACAGTGGGTATTTTCTATACCGTGTGGAGCTCCATCTTCTCCGGATTAATGATTGACGCTTTCTCAACCTATGCCAAGGCCAACACCTATTTCTTTCAACGGTCCCTCAGCCAATGTGATGAACTGAGATGCGCCTTGCGGATGCTCTCAGCAACTGCAAGGTGCTGCGTCATCTCCAACTCAATTTCGAGTGGATCATGGATTCCAAGGGTAGGCGTGTAAAGAAGCTGAGGCTCAAGCTCGGACAGTGCATGGGACGTGGGAGGGGAAGCGATTGCACTAACCCTCAAGGACGCTTGAGTTTGGACAGCGATCGTCAGGATAGTGGGCTTGAGTGTTGAAACGTCAGGAGCAACCGACATCATGGCAATGGAGAGCGGAAAAAGGGAGAACGGATTTGTTTCTGCAAGAGTGGAAATATCTGCAATAGGGTCTTCTGCTACAGAAAAAAGAAGACTAACAGATGCCGAGATTGCAAAAGCGTTAGGCTCAATAGCGAAAGATGCAAATGCTGTCGATAATGGCACCGGGGAAACTGAAAAGCTTGGAACTGCATAATGCGACGGTGAAAGAGAAAGAGGGGCAGCAACTAGGGTTTCGGATGTTGAAGAAACAACCGCTGCAGAGAGGGAAGAAGAGAGATAAAATAGGATGCGTACCTTCGGGCTCTGTGATCAAGGGAGCCGGGGAACGTTGTATATGTGGATCCTCTCTTTCTTCCGCGTCAGGTGCGTCCACATCGATCACCTCTATCTTTTCAGCTTCCTGCTCTCCAACTATTTCGTTGTAGGTACTTCAGGAGCGCTCGATGGTGGGGTTTCAAGTGCCACAAAGGAACTTGACCTAAAGGGCCTTTGAGCGCTAGAGCACGGCTTCTTTGCTGCAGGCTGTGAGAGAGGCATCTCCTCAGCTTTTCTCTTTAGGGGAGCGCTCTTATTCTTATGGGGCAACGACCCACTCTCTCCAGTCAATGGCGAATCGCCTAGAACTACCTTGCCCTTGCTTTGTGCCACATGTTTCCTTGTTGCTAGGTCATCCACTTCGTCAGGATTTCAAGTGCTTTGAGGCACATAGTCTAAAAATGAGAAGGCCCGATAGCTATCGACGTTGTCATCAGACATCTTTGAGAACCGGTCGCCCAACGCCATTGGGTAGTCAGAGGATGTCTTGGCATTGTGAACCCTCATGATCCACTGTCCCTGATTTTACGATCCGACCAATGCTGCAGTTTTTCCTTCATATCTTGAAAAAGAGCCATGGGCATCTTCTGCTCTGGGTTGACAGCCGGGTAGTACTCGATCTCCATAGTGTAAAAATCGTGCCAAGGGGGCAAGGAGACCATCTCTTCAATGTGCCACTCCAGCTCGCGCCCGCTAGGGTTAAGCAACCATGCCGAGGCAAGGGTAGCTGTGGAAAGATTTCACTCCAAGGTGATCCCGAAAGAGATTACGAGGATCGTATTTCCATCACTGGGGGAGTTCCACCAATCCAAAGTCAAACAACGTCACTGTGAGTACGACATTTTGACCACACTGCATCACCTTGATATCCCCGAACTCGAAGGGTATAGGGCACGTGAGCTTTTTTCCCATGCCTTTCCCGTATACTTCGTTGGTGTAGTCGCACTGTCGGGTGACCTCTAGGGCAAACAGGTAGGGCATAGTGTAATAGGGCAAAAATTAGGGTTTCTCTATGAACCCGAAGATCCTGACAACCAAACTTTGGGTGAGGAGAAAAACGTCGCCCATCTTCCCGTCCACCAATTTGTCTCTTAACTCCGTAGGAACACGCTCGCAGTGGCCATAAATCAGCTTCAATGTTGGCCCCAAGAACACCTGGTTGAAAACGTAGTAAGACCCATCTCTGGACAAGCTCTGCATCCAAAGATAAACCGGCAACGCTTTTCCTTCTTCGTCCGCCTGATTCTTGGGGATGTAGGGGAACTTGTCATGCAGGTGGTAGAAGAAATACCACACCAAGGAGGAGCAATTCCAAAATTGATCAGCTTTTTTGCTCTGCAGGTAGGACAATGATACATGCAACTGTCGTGACACCCACGATGCCCAATCGAAGAAGACTGGTATGGAATTCGGCTTCATCCTGTCCGAGAAATAAATTTCATTGTGGAAAATGGACTCTGCCATATACACCTGCCAACTGTAGATTGTCTCGTCGGTAGAAAGCCCCATTACCCACGCCAAAATCGAATAGGTATCGCGGTGTACGAATTCTGTCAGGCGCATCGGTAATTTGGGGAATTCTCCGAACAATGATTCTCCTCCCAACTGCTCCCTCACGAACTGGCGCATCTCGAGCGTGGGCTGATACCTATCGCCCTGTTCCGTGTTGTTGATCTTTCTGAGTGGAGAAGCAGTCAAGGGCTCCTTCCTGCAGGCGAAAGCTTCTCGGACAGACTCAGCCGTTATAGCAAACAGGGTTTTTCCCCTAGCATCTCGCACTGTTATGGTCTGTGCGTCATAAAACTGTAACACCGCTTGTCCGAATTCGGGACAGTGGTGTACGGGTGTGCACATGTAAAAGTATAAGTGGGAGTGATATACTGCAGCCAGTGGAATCCCATTCGGGCTCTGTTTGTATGCATTCTCAACGTCTTGGCATAGCTACTCCATGTCCTTCCATGTCATCAGACAGTCGCGGATCTTGAAGAGATTATCTTCAGGTGGTGTCAACTTCACTGACTTCTTTGTGCGCTTCCGCGGCTTCTTCGAGCCGCTCTCTTTTGTGGGCGCCACTTTCTCCTTGGGCGCCTTCTCTTTGGGCGTCTTCTGCTTAAGTTCCCTGCTCTTCTTGCGCATGTCTTCTGGCAAACTGCTCTAATTCCAATTTGCACAAGCAAGCGCTCTGAAAACGGTAGGGCACTAGGGCATACAAGTAAATACAATTGCAACTGCAACTGAGGCACGAAATAAAACTGACAACCTTCCACATTATAGCGTCTTTCAAATCTGCCACATTAAATGCCAGCGCCGAAAGTTACTGCAGGTAAGATTGCGTCATGAAGCGTGTGCCACTTACTTGCCCTCGTGCTGGTATCTCTCCCTCTTCAAAGATAGACGATGGCGCAGGACAAGAAAATCGTCCATGGGACGCGGGTACTTCTCGGGAAGAGCGATTACTCAGACTTGCCACGGGTGGGGGAGCGCTTCCGTTGCTATGGAGTGAAAACGTTTTGATTTGACAGAGACAGACGACCCCACTTTATAACGCTTCGCTTAGGGTTTTTTTTAATATTTTTTAAATTTAACTTATTTCTTTTGGGACACGGCGCATTCCGACAGAATGGCTTTTAAGGAAATTAAAGAAATAAAATACAAAACTTTTTTTTTTTTTTTTGGAAGATAATGGGCAAGGAAGCGTTCGCTCCACTAATGGAGCCAAAGAGAATTTCGCTCCACAAGTGGAGCGAAAGAAAGCCCTCCCTTATTTTTTTTTATTTTTTTTATCTTTTAGCTTCGCTCCCAAGCTGGAGCAACGACGCTTTTGCTCCAAAACTGGAGCGAAAGCCAACTATACACATGCACCTATTGAAACATATATACATAAGGTCGTACCTGGAGGATTAATGATTTTTCTCGGAACTCGGCTGGTGACAAGCTTTCAGAAGAAAGTCGTTCACCAAAATCGGGAGAGTGAAACCCTCCATGTCTTGTAGGATGAAGGAGTTGATCCAATTAACGTCGGAGACTCAAAATGGGCCTTCCCAGACGGTGTCGAAATTCTCGTGGTTCCCCGGCTTAGACTTGTTTTCATTCCACTTTAAGACCAAGTCTCCGACATTGAAGGTTTTGTCGGAAGTCCTTTTGCCGAACCAGCCCTTCGTGGATTCGGCATGCTTCGCGAAAGCTTCGTAAGCTTTCTCTCTTTCCTCCTCCAACTGCAGCAACTGGGCTAACCTCACATCCATCGAGTCAAATTCACCTTCTGCGTTGTCGAGCCACTTAAGTAACTGCAACACGGATAGCTCTATGTGCGTGGGTAAGAGTGTGTCTTTCCCGTACACTAGTGAATAGGGTGATGTCTTTGATCGAGCGCTTGATGGAAATGCGATCGGCCCAAAGCAACTGGTCCAAGAGCAGATGCCAGCTTCGCTTATTTTTCTGCAGAGACCTCTTTTGGATTCGCAGCAGGTTCTTGTTTGTAGACTCCGCCAACCCATTGCCCTGTGGGTAATAGTTAGAAGAGGTTTTCAAGTAAATTCCATACCTGACTGCGAACTCGCAGATCCTCGCATCGGTGAAAGGAGAGACGTTATCAGACACAATTGCTTCAGGCACGCCAAAGCGAGTGATCAACCCTTCAAGAAAAGAGATGACCACGTCTTGATTGGCCTGCTTGGTCGGAATTGCTTCCGACCACCGAGTGAAGTAGTTTGTGGCGGTCAAAATGTATTTGTGGTCGGCGGAGGAGTTGGGATTGATGATCCCGATGAAGTCCAGGCCCCACTGCTGGAACGGAGTTCTGCTTGGATGGGGTGAAGCGGAAGCAATGCATTCCGAACTCTGCCCGAGTAGCGCTGGCAATTGTCGCAGCGCTGGCTAACCTTGAAAGCGTCGGCAAAAAGGGTGGGCCAGTAGTAGCCTGCCTTAATAATTTTCAGAGCCATCGACCTGCCTGCAAAATGACCTCCCGAAATCCCGGAGTGAAACTCCTCAAGGATTTTCGCTTTCTCCAACTCTCTGATACACCTCAAGAGGACTCCGTCAATGTTTTGATAAAATAGTTCGTTTGGTGTCGGAACATACCCGCCAGCCTGCAAGCGAAATCTCCTTTGCGAAGCATTGAAGCTAGAAGGACACCTGCATGTGTCAAAGTATTTGACAAGGTCATCTATCCAATCTGGACTGTCAACCGACAGGTTTGCAAGATTGCTTTCAGGCGCAGGGTTGTTTGAGTCGGGGATTGTTGCTTCACCTGCGGTATTTTTAGCCAACTCTTGACAGAGCGCTTTGCCTCGGACCAACTTGGTGGGGCACACTTCGATGTCGAACTCCTGGATCTTGGTGACCCATCCAACTCTCCTATTGCCTAGCTCCCCTTCAATGATGAAATTTTGGACGTCGGGGTGTATCACGTACACTATCATCTTACTCTGAGAGACGAAATGTCAGATTTTCTGGAGTGACTTCATCACCGCATGCACCTATCATTCAATAAAGTTGAACTTTTCTTCGTGCGGTTGGATGATTTGGCAGAGGAACGCTATTGGGCGCTCATCTCCATCTTCTCCCTTCTATGTTAGAACAACTGCGTAGCTTTCTGGCTCTCCGACGACGTATAGGATAAAATCTTTTGCGTAGTCAAGATTGACAAGGACTAGAGCTTGAGTGATCCGCTTCTTAATTTCTTGGAACGCCTACTTCCTTTCGTCGGTCCACTTGAATTCGACGTCCCTTAGCAGCTCGATCATCGGCTTTACCACTCGGGCAAAGTCGGCGATGAACTTCCTAACGAAGTTTATTTGCCCGAAAAAGGACTGCAAGGCTTTATCATTTAATGGTGGTGGAAGGCGAAGGAGCGCTTCAGCTCGGGCGGGATCAACAGTTAATTCCTTTTCAGAGATCAAGTGCCCGAGAAGTTTGCCCTTCTTTATTGCAAAGATTGATTTTTTGGGGTTGATGGAGACCCCGAACTCCCGGGGCATTTCTCGAAGACTTACCGCAAATGTAGGTCGTGTTCCTCCCGCTTATGGGAGAAGACTGTCATGTCATCCCAGTAGATCACAATGACATGATTTAACGGTTTGCCAAAGGCAAGGTCCATCGCCCTTTGAAAAGTTGCTTCGGAGTTTGAGAGGCCGAAGGGCATACGTTGATAGGCAAAGGTTCCCCACTTGGTGGTGAACGCAGTCTTGTGCTGGTCTTCGTCCTTACCCAAATCTGGTTGTAACCGGAGAAGCCATCCAACAAGGAGAACCTCTGTGCTCCTACCACTACGTATAGAATCTGGTCAATCTGCACAAAGCCTCATACTCTGTTGCATTATTCATACAGCTCCATGCAAGCCTATACGAATAAGTTTTTTGTTCGCCTGATGGGGAGATGAGAGCGATGCCAACTCTCGAGCCGTTCTTACATCGTGCGTCGTCGAAGTAAAGCTTTCATAGCTGGTCGAGTACCGGAGGCTCTTCTACGGGTGTCTTTGTTTCAGCCTTTTCAAGCTTGGTCAGCGAGTAGCATCCCAGATCCGTCCCGATAATGGCGTTGAAATCGGTCATGGAGAACTTGTCTTTAATTCGAAGCTCGCCGAGAGATTCTTCCATCAGGTCCACTTGATCTTCTTCTTGCATCAGGTTGACAGAGACCGAGCCCTTCTCCTCGTCTTCAAGCTTTTCAACATGAAAACCGGTAGGCTTCTCGTTGAAGAGTTTAAATTTGTTCCCTTTGAAGGGAATCTCCAAGTGTGAGTAGTCGAGGGAGAGAGAGCCTCCCAACTTAGCTGTGAATTCTTGCGAGAGGCACATACTAAAGTATGGCTCTAAGTCGACCACCACAATCTCTTGGATGACCGTGACCTGCGGCATTTTGTGGAGTTGGATCGGAACATCCTTGATCACTCCCACCGTCTTCACAAGAGTCCCATCTAGCTGCAGCACTCTAGGACTGCTCCGGGTATACTCCATGCCCATGATTTCACACACTGCTTTGGGCATGACAGTTGTTGCGGTGCCAGAGTCCATCCTTCCATCCGAAGGGAAAGGTAGAATGGCGGAGGCCGATTCTTAGCCGTGGCCGAAGTCGTCAACGGTTGTGCAAACACCGTCTGCGTTGGCCTACTCTCCTTGTCCTTAACGGACTTGAGAGATTCCTGCAAAAGGTCAACTTGACCCGAAAGTTGGAGAGCGTCATAAAGGCTTACCTTGGCAGGTGCCTTCTTCATTTCTTCAACAATGCTATATGCTGAAGTGCCAGGATCTTCAAATCCCTTTGCAGATTCATATGCTTTCCGGTACTGCTGGGTAGCATCCACCCTCTAATGTTTGGTCAGTGAGGAGTATCGAAGCTTCTCCCTGGCCTGGTCTCGCGTCTCGGCTTACGGTTGAGAAGTCGAAGCTTTGGGTTGGAGCACCCTTTCTCTAGTGCGAGGCGGTGGTGGTCTTTCTGCAAGTCGGACTACTCCGAGGTTGCTGTTGGATTGGGAGCTTTTGTTGACGAGTGGGCCTTTTGGCTCCATGGCTTGGGTGCAACAGGCACTTTCAATGGATCCATCTGGGTCAGGTCTACCTTGATAGGATTCTTCCCAGCCTTGTGAGGACTGAGACTTACTCGGCGGAAGACATCATGAAATTATGACCAGCTTCCCTGATCATATTGACATGCTCATAAGCGCTACCGGACAATGTCTTAACATAATTGAGGTGCACCATGCAGGTTTCTTTGTTGTGCGGGTCGTTACACGTGGTACACCAATACATTGGATCTGAAGTGTTGGCCTCTTCGCTACTCATTACAGTTGAGTTTCTTTCAGGAGGCCGATGAGCGAATGATGATTGCTCTCTCATGATCGGGGGAGGAGGAAATCTCCTTTGTTAGAAGCTTTGGTCATCTTGCCTCTTCTCATGACGCTCATCTGATTCGCCATTGTCTTCATGTATGTCGTAATTCTTGCAACTCTTTGGCCTGGTCCGCAATTGTGGCTGTAGCTGCCTGATTTGCAAGTAATGCCAATGGAGCCAACGGCGCAGGTAATGTCGAATGTTGGACAGGAGCTGGGAGCTAAGGAATGGCGGGCACTTGATACGGCGACATGGGTACCGTTTGATACTAAGGGGTTGGATTCCATGGTTGACTAGGATACATCTGGGATGTAGGTGGAGCGGATGCGCTCGGGTACATATTTTGCTGAAAGTCCAGGTAAATCGGAGTCATTACCTTGGGAGGCAACTTTCCAATAGCTATTAGGTCGGTTCTCGCCTTCTATGCTTGTCGATACAAGTTAAGGAATGTATTGACATTAGCATGTCGGTTGTTCATGCTAATATCCGAATGAAAAGCCCTCAGGTAATAGAACGTTGCCTACTCCGGAGTGGGCCAAAGGCCAGTAGTGACAATCTGCTAGGTTCGGGCGAACCTGACATTGCATTCAGCTACCTCCTCCTGAGGGTGCCTCTGGATGGTGGTAAACTAGTGCAATAAAGAGAAGGGGTCGGCTTGTTCATTGAAGCCCCTTATTAATTGTTCTGCCAGTTGATCCCATGAAGTGATGGTGTCGGCCGAGAGCGACCGGTACCAGTAGAGGAGCTTACCTCTCAGCGAAAGGACCAACAACTTCACCATGACGTCTTCATTGGTGATTTGATGAATGGTTGCTAGCCCGACGACATCTTGGATATGCTCGTGCGTCGTCTTTCCGGTACCGTCGTACGTGGGTAGAGCTTTTAGTGCCGCAGGCGGTACTTGGTGCTGAGCCACCAAAGCTAGAGGTCCCGAATGATTCCATGCGGGGAAAAGCCTGGGAGCAGCTTGATGTGCCATTGGTGCTTGTGGAGCGGTTGGCTGAATCGAAGGATTCGATTGCAACGACGGTTGCAACGGTGGCTGGTTCGGTTGGACCGGAGGATTTTGTCGAATCGTCGAATTTGGCGGATTTGGGGACAAGCTAGTTGATGTGCTGGCAGGACTTGGTCTCTGCGAATCAACAATAGCTACTTGCGATGATGTCCCGTCTAGCGGGATATTTGGCTAGACCACTCTCGGATGTTCTCCAAAAGCATCAATGTCAAGCTCGAAGAACTCAGCTTCTTCTCTATTCTTAGCCTGCCACCTCGTGTACATGAAGGTATGAGCTTTTACACTGATCTACGAGACTCGTAGGTGTCCATGTTCAGTTGAGTCGCCAGATGTTCAGATTTTACAGCAATAAGATGAAGATCACTTCTTAATACTGCTTTAACGTAGAATGCTTGCATCCCACCGCGCATGCCAGAAACTGTTGGCGATTGAATCGGCCTAGATGCAAATTTTCTAAGTCTATAGCGCCCTAGATCCGATGCCAAGCATTGAATGTTCGAAGGAAATAAATGTCCTTCGTGACAATCTCCAGTAGGGTTGGTTCCAAAAGTAAAATGGGTCTTTTGAGATAGAGGTTAGGAAGATGCTGAAAGGAATGAACAGACTGAAAGGAATGGGAAAAGGCTAAAAAGCCTGAAATATGGGGTGATGGACAGGAAGCACGATAGACAACCTAACACTTGAACCAACAGCAATCAAAACAATAGACCTTTAAAAGAAACCAACGTTAAATCTGCATAAACTCCAAGGGTATTCCAGGGCTACGTCCTTTACTGACAGCCAAATCCAGATAACAGAAATCAAGCTATATGATAAAGAGGCTAATTTAACAGAAATAACATGATAGAATTCATACACAGAGATAGAAGATTCAAATCCGAAGCCAAAAGTTTGTATTTCGGAAGCAGATTTCAAAGCGTACAACTGCTTTTCTAGCAAAGATTGTCCATCCTTAATTACAGAGAAAAGAGCAGCTTTTATAGGGAATTCTGCCTCCTAAAACTTTAATGCCCAACCACTCCCCAAAAGTGACAAGCAGATTTGATCCGACACCGACTTACAGCAATTAATTCATCCTTGCAGATAACTCAACATTGAAGGTAGAAGGTTTCGGCGATCCACCATGATCGGACGGCTTAGAGCGCAACTTCCGGTCGGTTTAATCAGTCAATGGCGGTCATAGGCAGTCTCTGACAGTTCCGGGCAGCTCATGGCGGTTCTAGGCAGTTTGCGCTGTGTTTGGGGCCCGCCTGGAGCTTTGCTCCGTAACTGCATTGTCGCTCCAAAAGTGGAGCGAAAACAGCCTTTTCCATGCCTTAGAAACTTTTCGTGCCTTTGTTTTGGGTGTCGCTCCCTGGGTGGAAGGACAGAGTCTTTCGCTCCACTGGTGGAGCGACAGGCATTTTGACTCCTCTGTTAAGATTGTTGCTCTCTGGGGGAGCAATGGAGGCTTTCGCTCCACTAGTGGAGCGACAGGGCCTTTGACCATTTTGACTTCGTACTTGCTTTGTTTTACCAAATGTTTTAACTTTGCGCCCTTCCGAAGTTTCGCTCCACTAGTGGAGCGACGGGGTCTTTTGCTCCACTGGTGGAGCGACAGGACCTTTGACCCAAAAAGTTGACCTTTTAATCCTTGCCTTACCTTGCGCTTTTCCGGAGTGTCGCTCCACTGGTGGAGCGACAGCAGCTTTGACCACTTTGATTTTCCTTGCACTTAGTTTCGCACTGGCCTTCAGTTAGTTGGAAGATTCGCTCCATAGGTGGAGCGCTTGCTACTTTGATCGGGTTTTGACTTGGCAAGTTCTCAACTTCACGCTCTTCTGGACCTTCGCTCCACTGGTGGAGCGACTGGGAGTTTCGCTCCACAGGTGGAGCGACAGGGCCTTCAACTGCCAGGACTTAAACCATTTGCTCTGTACTGCATTTTAATAGGAAAACATGCTCTAAAAAACCCTTAAGTGCTGGAAATCGTTACCATATGCGCAGATTTGAAAAGAACTTGCAGAAAAACAGCTTGTAAGGAAGAAAAACACATTCACAACATCGCCCATGCTAAAACGTCTACAATTTTGCATGCGGTATGATAGAAAAAGTACAGAAAAAGTAGAGGAACCACAGAATGTGAAAGAATACAGTTTTGAGTAAGAGAGACAGCTGGTGAAAACACAGCAACATAACAACGTCTTGACCATTTTAATGGAAAAAGAGAAGTTTTACAATGATTAAGTCTCAAAAACTGCATACAACATGAATTTTAACAAAATGTGGCAAGAATGCCAACAGGCGTCTAACAAAAATCTACTTGAACGACACACTCAACTCTACTAGAACGAGAATAAGCAAATTGCTTGAACGACAATGTTGACAATCTCCTTGAACGGCAATACAACTTGCACCCTATCAACAATATCTGGTCTGTAGCAATTTCACCTATTCTCCTTGTACGACAAACATCCTCGTACATCACTTTGACAATCTAGTCTGCAACTTACAACCTGCAACACACAACACTTCCACAATGCACAATACTAACATTCTAAAATATTTACCACATCACACAAATATCCAACACATATATGGGAAATGAATATATTGGCATTATCATTCTGCCTGTATGACAATATTACAAAACCATAACTACTTGCATGCCTTGTTTATCTCTAGAATGCATACATTACCTAACACTCAGACATGCACTGTATCGCCTAGTCACCCATGCCTCTATGACTCTGTTATATGCCCATACTCTATGCTATCACCATCTATCCCTGAAATGACAGGGGGGGTCCTTTTATGCATTTGAGTGGACAATTACCCACATGTGTCCCTCGAGACACCTCATCCTTCAACCATTTGCGGATTACATTATTCCGTTGTACATACCTTAATACAAATGTGATTTATCAAGGATGATGTCAACACCCTATTACATGACACATTAAATTTGCATTTCAATGTCATTTCATTTAACATCCATTTCCTCTCATTACAATTTATTTACATTTAGTGCATATTGCACTTGTTCCTACTTTGATCAATATTTTTTTTTCGGAGGTCCATAGCCAGTGCCTCAAGAGTGCCACTATATCTCTCGTTTGTCCTTTTTTACGCTTTTTGTATAAGATTTGAGTGCATGGATTGCTTCTATTCATTTCTGGAAAATATTGTGAATTTGAATTGTTCTCACTCTCCTCCATATCCAAACACAAACAATCTAGATAAAAGATTTTGTAGTTGCCCATTTGCCAAGGGTAAAGACCACTATCGAAGTGTCCTTCGTCTTGCATGTACTCCTCTAACTACAAGGCATCATATTCATTTAGTTCTCAGTCAGCTTGTTCTCCCTTCTCCACCTGAATTTTTTGAAATTGATGATGTTACATCTTCTCCAACCAACTAGTCTCGCAAGTTGATCATAAACTCGTGGCATCCATTCTTGAACATCAATCTACCTTTCTCCTAATTCTGATCAACTTTTGTCATCCTCAACAAGCCTTGTCCCAACAATGCATCATAAGCAAGCTTGTGCATTGTGATGACAACAAAATCCAGAATGAATGTTTGATCAATTGTGCTGACTTTTCGTGTTGTCAATACAACTTTTGTAATGTCCCTTTTTAAGAAACAGCAAACCCTTACTACGAAAATGCAGAAATTAAGTACAGCAAGGAAATAACTCAGAAATTGCTCATAAAATAACACAAGTATGAGGAGAAATCAGCCAGTATCATATATTAAATATTGCCAAACCAATACAACAGCTCCCCAAGGCTGAACAGATGCAAAAACTCCTCAAAAATGACCCCAAATACAAGCGTAGGGTTTGGGGCTGCCAACAGATCTGAAACACATGACACAAATGCTCCCAAAAATGCCACGAACTCCTCACGGATGCCTCTTTTTTTGTATTTTTGATATTTTAGGGCAATAACACCTGCAATGATATTGCCAAGACCCCAACCATGCACCTCCAATGCACTATGGGAATGAGCAAGACCTGCAATCTCAACTCATGGAACCTCTAGGGTTTCAATATTCAATTCTGATATCAACATAACATCCCCAAAATGGGACGTCTCACTCCCTTATATAGGGTGAGGTTCTAATTTGGAGTTGACATCTCCCAACCCTAAAATCACTTAAAGCGCCTCATTACAACATAAAAACATAAAACATAAATAAACACAACTTAAGTTATGTCTCCTAGTCACATGACCCCATTTTTCACTTTTATAATTAAGTGTAGGAGACATTTACAAAAATATTTATTTTTGGGACATTACAACTTTCATCTTGATGTCAGACCAGTTAGCTCCAACTACCCAAAAATTAGGTTGCCACGACGTCAATGCTACCAACTCCCTCCATATTTTCTCCAAGAGTATATTCATATTTGAACCACCAACCATAATGACTTGTGTTAAAATGTGGCCCAATATCTCCACATGCAATAGTGTTCGTCACTTACTTCATCAATCATCAAAACTGCAAGGCCAAGGAATTGGTCACATGTTGTAAGCTAAAGGATCCTTTCTTCCTTCTTTCTCCTTCCTCCTTGGTCCTTGCAACATCTCCCCAACCATACCTTCAACAAGGTTGACATGTTCACCGGTATGCTCATCTGCAAAAATTGACATGCCAGGCCTAGCAACAACATTCACAACAATGTAGGTGACTACTCCGTCACAAAGATTTCGTACTTGCTCATCTGCTAGGGGTAAAGACCATTGTCATGGTATTCTTTGTCTTCTATCAACTCCTCTTATTGGAAGACACCATCTTCATTTGGTTCCCATAAGGCTCGTTCTCCCTTTTCAACATCAGACAACGAAATTTTTTACGAATCTAATGATGCAACATCTCCAACCGACTAGCCTTCCAATTGTGATCAACTTTTATCATTCTCGACTAGCCTTGTCCCAACAATGCGTCATAAGGGGGCTTGTGCATCATACTGACTATGAAATATAGAATGAATGTTTGATCAACAATGTGGATATTTTGTGTCGTCAATACACCTTTCATCTTGATGACGTGTCAAAATGTGGCCCAATATCTCCATATGCAATATTGTTGGCCGCTTCCCTTTTTCAATCATCAAAACTATGGGATTAAGGAATTGGTCACATGTTGCAATCTTTTGTGGAACCTTTCATTCTTCTTTCTCCTTCCTCTGTAGTCCTTGCAACATCTCCCCAACTGTTATGTGCAAGTCTGGGACTAGTTTCAACAAGGTTTTCATGTTCACTGGCATGCTCATTTGCAACAATTGACTTGCTAGGCTCTATGACAACGTTCATAACAATGTTGGTGAGTCCTTCGTCATCATTATTTTTCCTTGGTCATTGTCATTGACTACATCTTACTCCTTCACCATCTCATCTTCAATTTCTACTTGGGCCTCTTGCCAGCTCTCCTCTCCATTGCAGCATCAGTTTACTCCAAGTTACTGCCACAACTTCTCTTGTCCTCGTGCTCTATTTTTCAATGTCAATAGGATTGACATTTTCACTATTGTTGTTAGCCTTCTTTGAGCAGTTTGCTTGCTTGTGATTTCCCAACATAGGATTGACATTTTCACTATTGTTGTTAGCCTTCTTTGAGCAGTTTGCTTGCTTGTGATTTCCCAACCCACACCAACAAATCATTGTGTTATTTCCAACTATTGTGTTTGTGAAATTCCTTGCAAAGTGGCCCTACTCTTGTACAATCCAATTTCCACCCCCTATACCTAAATACATCTTGAACTATAAACTAATCATACAACAACACATTGTCTTAATACATTCACGACACTTATTACTTGTACACAATGACAACATATAACACCACTCAATCAACATTCGAAACAACACTTGATCAACAAACGTAACAACACTTATGTACAAGAAATGACTTATTAACTCACCGAGGTAGTGCCACCTCCTTCTGCTTGGCTGATGTGTCTAACTGCCTTCAGAGCCCTTAGGGCTGTTCTTTTATCTTTGATTTTGCAAGCATGCAAGGGTATGAAACTGGTCTCCTTGGATGTATGCAATTCTTGCATGGACTGCTACAATGTTTGGCACATGACAGTCATTTCATGCTTCAATATTTGTGCTTTTTCTTTCTTTCTTTTCTTTTTTGACTCCACAATTGGCTCCAATATGTCGTCCACCCTTGAACAATTACGGGACCATATGTTGATCGTCTCCTACACAATACTTTGCCTCCTTATCATGAATTGAACTAAGTTTCAGTCTCATCACAAGTCTCAAGGCTTATTGATGCTTTGATACTAATGATAACAAATTTACTAATTGCAGGGATATGACATGTATAGTCCAATTGTCTTGCAAAAGAATGTCTCATGCATGTGCAGACCATCTTTGTTGATGCTAAGAGGTGAATATTTATCAAGCAATTGACCCTAGACATTCGGTAAATTGTATGTCCTTACTCATTTCTAACTCGCCAATGCTCAACAAGACTTTACATATATTTTGCAATAGCATAATATTGATAAGATTTACAAGGACTTGGGAATATCCATTTTTGCTTCTCAAGAATTTCTTGAAACTATTTACAGAATCCTAATACTCATAGATAATTAGTATGATAATACTCTAGCAAAACAAAAAATGCATCAGTATCAGTAACAAATATGGCGGAGACAACCCATTTTCTGTATAAAGTATAAATTTCCGAACTATGATATAAAAGAATGCGCTTATACAATTGCATCACATTTACCAGTTGTTTCACAATGCCATCAGCAACAAATTTTTGGATATATGAACTAAAAGCAATAAGTCCTAGACAGAGAGATATCAACTGGCATTTTATCAATGTGGTAAACAAACATGTAAAACATTAGATGGCAATGTATAAAGGAGCTCACTGCATAATAAAAGCAAACCAAAACTTTGTAACTGCATATGCCAAGCAGAATGTAAAAGCATTATTGCAGCAATCAACTAGGCAGTATAAAAAGAAGCATATAAACTGAACATGAAGAATAGATTGAACATGCAATATAGGTGCAGAGAATGTAAACTTTAGGTGGCAACGTATAAAACGAAAAAGGAGTTCACTGCATAATTAAAGCAAACCAAAACTTTGTAAGTGCATATGTCTAGCAGAATGTAAAAGAAATATTGTGGCAATGAAATAGGCAGTATGAAAAGAAGCTTATAAACTGAACATGAAGAATGGAATGAACATTCAATATAAGTACAGAAAACATGAACAGGATAGACCTAAGGCAATTAAGCAGGGGGTCATGCATGCAAAGATTAACATATTGTAGATCAAGAATTTGAGAAGCACACACGGACATGATCAAGACATTATTTGCATTTAACAATTTGTCAAAGCCCCTAAACAAATGACCTAAAGGAAAAGGTTTACTGATGAGGTATAAAAATTTCAAGCAATCAGTAACAATTGATGCAAAAGTTGCATTGAGGCAATGAGTTTTACTATGGCAAAAGTGTGACATCTGATAAAAACATTCCCCTCTTAAGCTAGAAATATATATTGTGGCTTATTTGCACATAATAATGTTCAAGATGGTAGATGCAAGCCAAAATACTAAAGATTTAAGTGTAGTAGATGCAGGTCAAACTCCTGTGATTTACAGTAGAGTCAAATAATGGACCATCAACCTTTTGCTCTTACAGTTCAACTTAATATTATGACTCAAATGCCTTTCTTTCTCTTCAAAAACAAATAAAATTTAGAGTACATAACATGATAAACTCCGTGGATATATATCTGAAAAAGATCTCATTGATTGAAACATCTGAAATCAATTTTCACAACAAACTAGACAAGTACTCACAGTTCATTTCGAGCTTAAAATATCATATAACTTAGCCTTCAGTTTGAAATCCCCACTTTTCATACAAAAAATAATTCATTGCTGTGACTAAGAAAACCATGGTGCTTTTACAAAACAAATACTTTGATAATATAACCAAAACTAAAAAGATAAAAATCAAGAATATTGTAAATAGTATCTTGTACATAAGGCCTTAGGATCCACAAGTCTATGTTATGCTAAATTTAAATAAAATCATCAGTCTGTCTTGCAATTATTACAATAGATAAGTTTAAGTTAAATTTAAAGATGAAATGCTTATCAAAAAAAGTCTCAGCTTCGACAGAAAGTTTTAAGAAAAGTAGATAAATGTGGCATACCATATCCTTACATCTGAAACGACCTGTTGGTAAGAGGAAAGAACTTTTCCCTGCTTTTGAAGACAGTGCCAAGCGAAAACATCGATTGCGAGTGTAGACAGCAGAGTCTAGGAAGAGTTCACTATGGCTTTGAGAGCAACTATCTCCCTTCAAGACATATAGCTGATTGAACTTTGTGTCTATTTCACGTAAGTTGGCTATGCGCGCTCGTATCTGTTCAAGCAAATAGCTGAATAAGACAGAATCTGACAAAAACAATCCACAAAAGCAATCATGTCTAGTTCTAGTGTAAAAGATTCAGGATTCTTTATATCATAGAATATTACTAAATCCAATGTCTAGTAAAGCACATTTTATAATTTCTTAGTGTATGCACAGTCATGATGAATTTCTAATGAAAATATGCACTAACACTTGCAAAAGCTTGAGCATAAAGAACTTGACCAAGAGAGATGGACCATACATCTGGAAACACATAATACATGTCAAGAATGAAAATAAGGCTGACAAACTAAAAATTAATTTGAGAAAAATGGGGAGTAGCAAGGTACTATGTAAAAATAGCATTATATTTATATGTAAAAGATAAACTCCCACCTGCAGTAAATTCATGAAAGTACCATCCCCAAACAGCAGAATGGTCCAATAGTACAGATTTGTGATAGTGGATTTATCATTGGCCAATCAAATTCACTTAGGAAGTTCATAACAGATAAATTGGCAATGAGGGTCCTATTGAACACGGAAATCAGAGAGTGTGATTTGCGCCCATGACAGCAGTTTAACAAATGAATGGGGAGGTTTCAACTTTCTACTCTCCCCAACCTCCGGATCTTGGGGCGGTTCCCTTCTACCTTCTATCTAAGCCGAAAAATTAAGAAGGAAATCTAATTAAAAAAAATATGCAGAAAACAAAAAAGCTGAAAAACAAGGAAATAAAACAAATCTAACAGTTTGTCAGGGTTCTGAACTAGCGATGGACAGACACATCATGGACTTCTTCAACTCCAGTACTTCGTCCGCGACTGTTAGGAGAAATTAGTTTCTAGGGGGTTCTTGGAGCTTGCCCTTCCTAGGCTGCTCCCTCCCCCCTCCTCTCTCTTTGTTCTTCTTGGCATGCACTCCTCTCTTTTGGACTGCAGCCCTCCCCCCCTTTGCTCTCCCTTTTCTTTTCCCTTTCTCTTTGGCTCGGTTGTCGGGTTTCATCTTGTATTTATCTTAGTTCTTTTCTTTGTTGGGCTTTTTAGCCTGCTAGCCGGCAGTCATTATTGTCCTTCTTATAGTCCCTTGGGTCTTATTTTGGCCACCACGGACATTAATAATATTTCATTTCATTTCTAACCCTGGCAATTTCTACAAACTCGCTTAATATTCAAAACCAACAACTATGCTCTTGTACAATTGTCGTTATCTTAGCCATAACTGTACGGTTATCATCCAGCAATCTGCATGGCTAACTTAATAGTTAATTCTTCTGCCAACTCACAACGGCATGATCTCTGCAACACCATAGACCGTGCTAAAAGCTCCAGTTGGTTGTTATATCTGCTACAACCATCAGTACAGTTCTGGTAGCAACCCTGTTCTTCCAAACCTGCAATAAATACTTACTCTAACAGAGATTTCTACCTGCAACTATTCAATATATATTGCACAGAATAGCACAAACAATATTATCACCATAGTAGCATCCAATTGCCAACACATGCACACACAGTTGTACTCAAAGGTAGATTTGCATTGATAATGGCTACAAAATGCAGCATGCACATACAATACGAACTAAACAGGTCCAACAACCATGATAACACTCCGGTTGCACATGCAATGGAATCACTCTCTACCTTCGCTCTACCAACAATCACAACAAAAGGACATCGTTCAAAAATGAACGGGGGGCTATACAATGTCTGTCTAGGCCATTCCAAGTGGTTCCTCAGACAGTGCATTATTCACAACCGCCACCCGCAACCGTCGTCTTTCATTTACCTTTAATTTTCCCAAGGTTGATTTTAATTTTTATTAAACCCAATTTCACTTTCATTTCCCTCATTTTGGCTAGTTTTGTTTTTAATTTTATTTAAGCCTTGTTGTGGCTGCTCCACAACGTACCCCAAAATTGGGGACCCACCTTTTTTGCATGTTTTCCAAGAAGACCGAAGTGGCCCATATGCTAAAGATCAAAGAAAAATCAAAACACCACAAGGAGGAAAAAGTGTCGTGATATCGCGACATGTTGCAGTTTCGAGGTCTAAGGCAAAGGGAGAGAGCGAGGAAGAAAAAGTGTCGCGATATCGTGACATGTTGCATTTTCGCGGCACAAAGCAAAGAGAAAGAGCGAGGAGAAAAAGTGTCGCGATATCGCGACATGTTGCGTTTTCGCGGCCAAACAAGAAAAAGTGTCGCGATATCGCGACATGTTGCGTTTTCGCGGCCAAGCAAGAAAAAGTGTCGCGATGTCGCGACATGTTGCGTTTTCGCGGCCAAGCAAGAAAAAGTGTCGCGATGTCGCGACATGTTGCGTTTTCGCGGCCAAGCAAGAAAAAGTGTCGCGACATGTTGCGTTTTCGCGGCCAAGCAAGAAAAAGTGTCGCGATATCGCGACATGTTGCGTTTTCGCGGCCAAGCAAGAAAAAGTGTCGCGATATCGCGACATGTTGCATTTTCGCGACCAAATGAGAAAAGAAAGAACAAGAAAGAAAAGTGTCACGATATCGCAACATGTTGCATTTTCGCGACCAAACGAGGAAAGAAAGAACAAGAAAGAAAAATGTCACGATATCGCGACATGTTGCGTTTTCGCGGCCAAACAAGTAAAAATGTCGAGATATCGTGACATGTTGCATCGTCGCGGCCAAAAGAGAAAAAGTGTCGCGATATCGCGACATGTTGCATTTTCGCAACCAAAAGAGAAAAAGTGTCGCGATATCGCGACATGTTGCACTGTCGCAGCCAAAAGAGAAAAAGTGTCACGATATCGCGACATGTTGCATTGTCGAGGCCAAAAGGGAAAAAGTGTCACGATATCACGACATGTTACATTTTCGCGGCTAAAAGCAACAAAAGAGAGCAAGGAGGCAAAAGTTTCGCGATATCGCGACATGTTGCGTTTTCGCGGCCAAACAAGAAAAAGTGTCGCGATATCGCAACATGTTGCATTTTCGCGACCAAACGAGAAAAGAAAGAACAAGAAAGAAAAGTGTTGCGATATCGCAACATGTTGCGTTTTCGCGACCAAACGAGGAAAGAAAGAACAAGAAAGAAAAGTGTTGCGATATCGCAACATGTTGCGTTTTCGCGACCAAACGAGGAAAGAAAGAACAAGAAAGAAAAGTGTCGCGATATCGCGACATGTTGCGTTTTCGCGGCCAAACAGGAAAAAGTGTCGCGATATCGCGACATGTTGCGTTTTCGCGGCCAAACAGGAAAAAGTGTCGCGATATCGCGACATGTTGCACCGTCGCGGCCAAACAGGAAAAAGTGTCGCGATATCGCGACATGTTGCACCGTCGCGGCCAAAAGAGAAAAAGTGTCGCGATATCGCGACATGTTGCACCGTCGCGGCCAAAAGAGAAAAAGTGTCGCGATATCGCGACATGTTGCACCGTCGCGGCCAAAAGAGAAAAAGTGTCGCGATATCGCGACATGTTGCACTGTCGGGGCCAAAAGAGAAAAAGTGTCGCGATATCGCGACATGTTGCACTGTCGCGGCCAAAAGAGAAAAAGTGTCGCGATATCGCGACATGTTGCATTGTCGCGGCCAAAAGAGAAAAAGTGTCGCGATATCGCGACATGTTACATTTTCGCGGCTAAAAGCAACAAAAGAGAGCAAGGAGGCAAAAGTGTTGCGATATCGCGACATGTTCCATTTTCGCCAAGGTAACGGACCTGCATAGTGACGTGGACATAAGGACAAAATCCAATGAATAAGACAAAACGTTACATAAGGAATCTTTAATGATTTGAAATCATTTAAGATGGTCGTTACACACGGAGGGAAACGGACGCAAGCCCATGTGGAGAAAATGAAACGAAGGGCCGCAAAATAGAAACGAAAAGTCTTTTGGGAATCAGAACACATGCATGCAGAGGGAAGGTGAAACGAACAGCCATTGGAAAACGAAACGAAAAGATTCCTGAAAATTTTAAATACGCCATTCAAAGAGGCCAGAAGGGGTCGGAAACTGCTGCCGAGCAGAGTTGCAGATTTGAAGGCAAGAGGGCCATTCTGGACCTGTTTGAGTCGTTTTTCTTCCATCGACTGGTTTGGGAAAACCAGAAATTCTGCTATTGTAAAATGACACATTTTTAATGCAGAAGTTTTCAGAAATTTGCATCTTGTGGGCAAGAAAGAAGGAGATTCTCTTTGCATGCTATGGATTTAATGTCTATTTCTTTTCTCTTTTTCAGATTTCAAGTTTGTAGATGGAGTTAATGCAAGTTTGCTTGGTTGCTTCATGTGAATGCTTGAATCTGAAATTTATTTTAAACCCTAGGAACCAACACTTAGTCTATGGGGATTGTGCTTGTTTTGCAAGTCCAATAGGTTAGGTTGCATGCGTGGAGACCTCATATCTTCGGTTTTGTCGAAATAGGATAGCATCATACTGAATGCATTTTATTTCCAATTCTCTGCATTTCATTTTCATTTTTCTGCATTTTATGTTTTCCAGAAATTTTAACTTATTTAAATTTTCAGGCATTAAAGTAAACATTTAAAAAATTTAAAAATCCAAAAAAAACAATGAACAATCACTAAAGTTTCATGATGAAATAAACCAACATTGCCCCTTGTTTACAGTTACTTGCAATCACTAAGATGTTCCAAGCATTTAAATTGAATATCTTTATTTGAGATTACTAATACACATATGCAAATGCTAATACAACGGAGACCTTGGAGAAGTTGTTTGTTTAACTTCTTTGCAAGAGGGGATTTGGAACCCAAATCCTAAAGGAGAGTGTACTTTCACAACCGGGTGAAAATACCACTCAACAAGTCTTATTTACATTTCGTATACATTACACATCATTTCATTTACATTTCACTTTATAAAACTTGTCAAAAATTTGCAATCTATACACACTTTATTTCTTCTTCTTCAAAGAGGCAGATTTACCACCCACAACAATCAACCATGCTCGACTCTGGTAATAGCTCATTAAGGTGTTAACCATTTCTCTTCTTAAACTCATTTTTTAAATCTACAAAGAACTCCACTTTATGAAGAAATTTGAAATCAAGATCTGAAATAAACCTATCAAAAAAAAAAAAAAATTGCAAATACATTTCCAATGGGTTCCAATTCCCTTAGTTCTCTCCTCTTTCTCTACCTAGCAAATCAAACAGAGTATACCTTCAAATTGAGAAAACAAAACATTGGTTATGAAAGGAATACCCGGTTTGCAAATTGGTGCAAATGTGGTGTTGGATCCCATGCTTTACCACATTCAACTCCTTCAAGAATGCTATGAGAAAATTATCTTTGAGCGCCAACATGAAAACCAAGCTTGATTCCAATCAACAAAACCTCCTTCCCACCTGTCTGTGGAAAATCTAAACAAAGAAGTTACCAATTGGATTTTCCAAATGAATTGATTGTTCACAAATGGCTTCTCATTGAAAGGTACAATGGCTGCCCCGTAACTTCCAGCTTCCCAGCTAGTTTGCTAAAATGATTTGACTGAAATACTTCATTGCATCAAATGCAAATTGATGTTTCCTTCACCAACAATGTGCTCACATTGTTAAAACTTGCAACTAACATTATACAAAAAAAAAACGTGCACGAATGGGACAAACATGATGAATGACTTGCGCCATTTGATGTATGACAAACTTTTTCCTTTATATATGAAAACTCCAAAACATGAGGGTTGCCACAAACTGCTTACAGTGGATGATTTGAATGCAAACATGGTTTTGCAACCTATAACTATCACATTCCATTTGCTTGGACTAATCCAACCATAGTCCAGCCTGATGGGATTTGCAATGACATGATAAGAATCTTCTTCACCCTTTGCTTTCCCTTTAGAAAGCCCTTTCCTGCATTTAGAAACCAGGAGCTTCCTACCTATGCTGTTGTTAAGATCTTTTTTTGGCCATAATATTCATAAGGGAAAATTATAATAGTTTACCTCAACAAACATGTCTAAACAATAAACTTTCAAAATGACTTATTTATCAGCTTTTGGTTCAATTCTTTTCATATTGAGCAATGCATGATCAAAATGACCATCTTTGTGCTCAACCAAAACTTACTTGCTCAAATAGCTTGAGGTGGCAATCCCACAAGGATTGTATAAATAAGCAATCAAAATCGATACTTGTTTATAAGAGTTTGGTCCAATTATTTTCCATATTTAGCAATGCACTATAAAAATTATTATTTTCACACCAAACCAAAATTTGCTTGCTCAAACAGCTCAAGGTTGTAATCCCATACAATTTGTGTAAATACATAATGAAATCGCCTGAACAAGGTATTGCCTTTGATTTGAGTGCAGCAGACAAATAAAAAGAAACTATAGCACCATTACGTGTGGATGTTGTCTAACTCCAATTTAGTTTTTCAGGATTATCAAGTGCAGCACTTTCACATTCAGCATAACAAAGTGAATAACGATGGACAAAATGTTTCTGCAAGATCATAGGCTCAACAATGCACTCAATTTTTTTCAAATAAAATTTACTTCTTGTGTTGTATTGTTTATTCTCTAACAAGAATAATCAATATATACCACGTACCTCTCCAACAAAGGCACCAACATGTGAATTATCCTTGAAGGCAGCATTTGGAATACGAATTATCAAGTGACGAGAAATTTTTTCTGTGAAACAAAAGAAGAAGGCAAGGTAGATAATTAAATTCGTACTAAAAGCAACAATCTATGTATAAGTTTCTCTGTGTTTGTGTGTTTATTTGGGTGAAAAGAAACAAAAAAAAATTAAATTAAATAATACTCTATTTAAACATTGCTAGCACAACTTTAATGGAAGGGTATGTTTGCATCTAACACATCAGTTATGAAATCAAGATTTAATGCTACTGTGTTTTAATTTATATAGATGACAATAGCATTAACACAATCCATATAGTACTACTGAACTATCATATAGTTTTAAACACAAAGAGTTCATAAACAATTGATACTAACCATCATAGCTATAAGCATCTTCAACTTGTTGTAGTTACATAGCTTGTATCAATAGCATGCAATTACATTCACTGAAATGATTATGTATTCATTGTGACTGTCTATGCTTTCAATACGTAATTGCTACAAAATTGGCTAAAAATGTACATGGGAAAATATCTTAAACTTTTAGAAGTATTGCGATGTTTTGTGGACACTAGCAGACCTGATGAAGACACATATCATCCTAGATTAATATGGAAATTACAACAAAGAAGTGACAAGTACTTAAGGACTTTGAAGGTCTGTGAGAGTGTTGCAAATCATGAACAAGTTTCTATCACTAAAGAAACACTGTCTGAGTTGCAAAAAATAAAGGGTAATGTTGAGGAAGTTGTTGGAGACATCTTGCAGGCCTAAGTCTCAGAGACTTGGTGAGCTTGAATAGAGCAACAACAAAGCTCTCACTCCGTTTTTGGAGACTCATGCAATGACTTGTGAATGCAAAGCAAGGTCAAGAGATAAGCAGATTAATTCAAGTTTGGCAAAGTATATGAATAAGAAGAATTGATGACATTGATAGCCTAGGTAACTGGAAAATGTTATTGAGGAAGTTGTAAAGATGAGATAAGATAATTTTATTAATGTCCATGGATGGCCAAAGCAGGCCAATGGGACTTGTTGAAAAGAGCTGTTACAATGCACTGTAGTAACCAAAAAGTACTCTGAAAATAAGCTAAACTAGAGTAAAGAAACTAGCAGAAACTTCACTAAAATGAAACAATTGTATGAATTAAATTACAGTCTCAAGGGTTAGACCCAAACTGAGTAAAACCTCACATGCTAAAAGTATTTATGAAGAGAGAGCCAGTAATCAAGATAAAGGAGAATAGAAAGAAGCTTCAATGGATCCTAGCTTCCAACACTAATCTATCAGGATCCCAAGGCCATCACATGATCTAATGATGCTCTCAAGAGAATGGTCAAGATTAAGGGGACCTGGTTGGATAATCCTGGAAGGACATGGAGTTTGAACCCTCAAGACTCTTATAGCATCCATGGTCATGGAACCAATAACAGAAGATAGGCAACTGGTAAGCTACATACGCCTTGGTATGTGAGGGGTGGCCAAAACCCTAAACTAGAGAATTGCAGTCCTTTCCCACCATATGCAAGAAAAAGAAAGAAATGAAGCCCTATTAGACAAAGACCACACAATGCAATGCACTCAAGCAGTAATAGCAAGACTCAATTATTGACAAAACATTCTTACATTTAATGACTATAAGTTAAAGGCATTGGAGGCTTTCAAATGTTTATGAAATCACTTAGATCAACAAATTTGAAATTCTTGAGCTACTATGTGGAGGTCCTTGATAAGAATGATCCTCCCTCTAATATTTGTACCCAATGTTAAAATAAAAATCATATAGGATAATCATTAGAAATGTATATCAAGAAACACAACCGACCTATATTAGCACAAAGCATAGTTGGAAAAATCATGGCTTGGCAAAAAATCCATTGTTCAAAGCGTAACCTATGGCCAAGGTCAACATTGTATGTTGTAATCTTTTATAGGCCTAAGGGCAATAATTGTACAATTGTATTTAATGTATTGTAATATTTATTATGTAAGCCCTACGAACTGCAGTTAACCTTGTTATCGTTAAACCCATCTTTGTAATTAACCTTAAATCCCTCTTGTTATGTCGGCTTAGGTTAAACTCATTTGTGTAATTTGGAGATTTGGTGTTGGAATAAATACCCCACACCACTCCATCCATTGTATCAAAGTGTTGTGATTCTTATCCACAGATAACATTGTGATTATTTATGGTGCCTATGAGCATCCAACAATTTGTGTCTTTTTTCATTTCTTTTGTCCTTTTATACTTTCTATATAAGATTTGAGTGGATGAATTGCTTCTGTACATTTTTGGAAATAGATGTGAATTCCAACATGGTATCAAAGCAAGTATGGAGCAACATTGCTTGGTCACACAAAGTATTTTCAAAGCCTCCGATCCTTCTTCCAATTCTTAGGATGAATTACTCTTCTAAGCTTCATTAGTGTTCCAATATAAGAAATGACAAGGAGATTTTCTTCCACATTCCTCATGCATTTTTTGAAAAAGTTTGGAATTTTTAAGTCTACTTCGCTATTATCGAGGTATTTCTGATCTTCTGCATACAAATTCAAATTTGTTCTTGTTCAATGATGTTTCCCCTAGACCTCTACAAAATTTCTATGGCATCCTAAAGAAAATGGAAAAGGGAGAAAGTTTTTTGAATTTCAAATTTGAAATTCCCGCCTTGTTTTCAGCAGCCACCAACCACGCTTGATGTTAAATCAAGTGCTCCCATCCTTCTTCACGGAGACTAGAAGCATTATGGACAGCGATCACATGACACCAAGACAGCTCACTTCTTGTCTTCATATACTTAAGATTTTGGTATTAATCAAAGTCTTCAGAGATACCAATGTTTTTCAATTTTTTCCTCTAAAAGGATTCCTTCCTTGGGTCCCTTTCGGTGTCGAGGATGTTGACATCCTAAGATTAGTTTGTTTCTATATCAACATCCCTCTTAATCAACTTCATTCTAATGCTCCTTGATTTCCCTCCTCGCATTTTCCTTGTGAAGCCTTTGATCAATAGGGATGCCAAAGAAGATATTTATCATAGTATATTTAGTTACTTGGATCTCTCTCCTACATCCTTGTCCCCCTCCCTAGATAGCTTTCTACACCAAGCATTTCTCAAACAAAGTTGAGGGCACCATCATTTGACAATTATCTCCAACAACATTGGTTAAATGGCTCGAGGATTCCTATTGGCTACACGAGTGTTTGTTCCCAGCAATTACATGTGGCATCAACCCACCAAGTTCCTCATGATGATTTGATTTATAGTATTTTCTCTCTCCAACAGGTGGAGAATGAAGAGCACTTCATTTTTAAATATCTTATCTGACTATGAAATCCAAAGGAGGTAATACTATTTATACAAAGGTTCAAGAGGGTTCCTTATCCACTTTTCCCCATTATCTTGACCAATACTTCACCCTTTTCCTTCATAAAGCTATCATTTTCAAATGTATGGCATTTAACAGACCCTTCATGGTTATCAAGTTGATTACCTCCTTTCAAGCTATCTATGCAGCTTTCCTTGTAGCATTTACATTTTTTTGCTTGTAGTTAGTCCCTCAGTTTACAATCATCAGAAGAGAACAGATAGTTAAAGCTACTGAATACTAAAAATGCACTCATACATTATTTGTAGATTAAATTAGAAACCTATCATCTTATGTTATAAGGTGTCACATACTAATCTCAGATAGCTTAACTTTACATAGGCACCTGTTGTTGACGAATCAAGCTCTATTGTCCAGTCAGGTTCAAAATGGAGACCATAGATGTCAAGCACGGCATCAGAAACAACTAACAACAATAAATCCACCATTGCCACTCCATCTGCATTAATGTTGGCACTACGATTATATTCCAGATCAAAATATAGATGGCAAGGAGAACCCTGCACAATCAAACCTAATAGAACATGTCAAAAAGTAATATGTAAAGGAATTGCTAAATTCAAATAATTGTTTATGAAAAATTTCTCACAAGAGTTGATTTCCCAAATAATCTCACTTGTGTGAATGAGAAAATTAAAAATAAAACAAGACAAATCATGTAATTGCTATTGAGTATCTGTTACAAGAAATCCCACAGAAAAAGCATGCGAAGGAAAAAATGTAAAAGCTAATAATTATACCCAAGCTCAGTTATCTACAGAAAATACGACTTTGTTAAACAATGAGAATCAGAGGTTGAGTCCCCACAAGAACAAATACAAAGAGAGGGGAAAACAATTACATCAAAATCAAAAACTAAAAAAATGATAGCAAAAATTTACATGACAAGTAACAAGCAGGGGGGCATCTAATGCTTGCCCTTATTTGCCAAAAGCTCTGCCACTTAGAACATGCACAGCTACAGACATTGCTAAAGAAGGCCACCCTTTAAGGGTATCTTCTAGAGCATATTTGTAAAAATATCCAGCCCAACTTTTAGAGGTATTGAATGATATTAAGATAAGATAATTCTATTAATGTCCACAAAATGACCAAAGGAGGCCAATGGGATTCATTGAAAAGAGCTGTTACAAATTACAATGCATTGTAGTAACCATAAAGTACTATGAAAATAAGCTAAACTAGAGTAAAGAATCTAGTGTAAACTACTCTAAAGTGGAACAACTGTATGGCATAAAATTACAGCCTTGATGGTTACCCGAAACGGATAAATCCTAGCATGCTAAAAGTAATGATTTAGAGAGAGCTAGAAGTCAAGTTACAACAAAGAAAGAAAGGAGCTCCAATGGATCCAAGCGCCAACATTAATCTATAGTGGGATGTAAAGTAGAAGCACAAATGTTGTCATCACCATCATAAAAAGGCCAACACACAATCTAAGCGCCAACATTAATCTCTTGGCTACCTAAACCCTCTCATCTGTCCCTACCTAGCATACACTCATTGCAAAGCAAACCAATGTGCAGGTACGTAGCTGACTCCACTTCATTGAATCGTCCATCCAAAGGCATGTTAGAGATTTGCATGCACTCCAATTTGTCAAGCATCAAGAAGGAAATATTGGGCCACAATATAGTTGAGCGCAGTTTTGAATAAGATAGGGGAAGACAATATGAAATCAATGGATATAATTGGGGATGAAGGTGGTTGAGCCAACTGAAGACGTTCATTGGAAGACATAGGAGTATGATCAAGCCAACAGTAAGGATGGATCTAATTATATCGCCTATGAGAAGCAAAGGTGGTGAACCAAGGATGACCCAAGACGTTTTATCCTTACAAAGAGTTATATCCTTAGATTCAAGGTGTCTTGCAAGAAAAATTGGGCAAGTCCTCAATCAAAAGTTAAGTTCCTTGTCTTGATGGACTCCCTCCCTCTTGAAATCTAGCTTAAGAAAGATATTTCAACCATGATAGAAGCCTTCTTTTGCTTCTCTGCCTAACCCCAAGAGTTATGATGTACTATTGATAAGTTTAAATTTTTTTTCTCTGTTTTTCAAGTTAGAAAGAACTTTAGATAGTTTATTCTATAAATCTTACACCACATAATAGACTTCAATCCTTGAGCAAGAAAAATGGGGAGCTCCAAAAGGGAGGCAATCTTAGCTTTTTGTACATGATATTGATTTTGTAAGTATGCAATAAGTGAATGTTCCTAAATCTGCTTCTGAAGTTGTGGCAATTGTTCCCAGAAGGTCGTACTTACGGACTCGCAGGTCACAAAGTTTTTGCCAACTATGTTGCAGGAAATTCCTAGAGTGCTCCTGTGCCGAGCAATAAATTTTGTCATATTGTTTGCATGTATAATAGCATAAGGACAATCTACAGTATAATATTCAATCACTGGTTTGGGTAGCTTGCTGCATAATAGAGTGTTCTAGATTTGTGCAGCAAGATAGCTTGTTCAGGAGAATGTAGCAACCACTAGAGCCTAACAGTATTACAAACATATTGTTTGTACAAAAGAAGTAGAATAAGAATACCCACAATAAAAAGTGAAAGTAAATAGTAAAAGTGTCATGGTAAAATGTCTTTCTCATAAAGTCAAGGTAACTTGGAATGTTCTTTAAATAATTGAGTGTATCTTGTAGAATTTCTAAAATGAGTGTAAAAGTCCAAGATACATTTCGAATTAATATGGAAGTCCAAGAGGAAATCTCAAGACTTGTGATACTTTGACTATCCTCTGTAATTATAAAATATCATGAAAAAGTCCAAAGAGTAGATATCTAGAACCATGTGATACTTTGACAATTTCATGTAATTATAAAATATCATGGGAAGAGTCCAAGAGGAGATATCTAGAATATTTTGACATTTTGCACATCTAGATTTCTCCCTCCATGAAATATCTAGATCTCATGAACCTATAAATGGGAGAGAGCTGCCCCCATAGGAGGCAAGGTGAGCATTTGAGAGCTAAAGCACGTGAGAGTCATGTAACAAGGTGAGGGATAGCAAACCAAGCTAGCCAATGGGAATACGTATCTTTCAATGTGTCTAAAAGATTTTCTAAGTGAGAATGTGGGATAAAGTTGTCGGGTGAGTCCACAAGGGGTGAAAGCTCAACAGGGGGACCAGATCCACTCACTGAAGACAATCCGGTGAGCACTTATATACTTTGTTTTTAGTCTGTATATGTAATAAAATAGTTCTTCTCATTGTATAATCCTTGTGGCATTGCCTTTTACCGTTGTTTATCTGTGTTCTCATTGTCTATTCCATTTGTGTTAAGCATTGTATGGTAGCATCCCATCACCATCTGAAATCTGTGTTTCAAAGTGAAAGACCATAGCAAGAGGAGGGTCTTGGAAGATATTTTGTTCGTGTCAAAGATCAACAAGAATAATTTTTAATCTTTACCCATTTCTTATGGGTTCTGTTTGTCCCCGCTATGGTGCTGTATTGACCTGAAAGAAACCCCATTCTAATGAGAAGGGAACGCTTTTGTGCAGATTGTTGCATACTTACAGTCCTAACAACCACATTGCACAAGACATAGAACTTCCTGTTCCAGACATTACCAGTAATTCCTGTATGAGAACAAAGATTCAAACCAACATCCACATTCATGCAGCCATAAATACCAGTTCAAAATGGGATTTGACCATGGGCTGCCATGTCAAGGCAAACTTCCACCCATTGTTGACATAAGGATAAGCGGGATGGGACAAAGGAACAAGAAGTCCAAAGACTCCAGATTTTTCTGTCAGCTATTGAAGAAGGTGTGGATGGCATGAGACTCTAAAAAAAAAAAATTGATGAGAACTTAAAGCTATCTCAAAAATACAATGGTTAGTTTCAGGCACAAAAGAAGATGAGGCTGCCTATGCCTTGGACCTCCCAGACACAGGACATATTCATAACATTTTTCATGTCTCTAGTTTAGAAAATAATTTAGGAACACACTCTCCAATTCAGACTAAGCTTTCCTATTTTGGATGAATGTAGGCTAATTGTGAAACCTCATACTTAAAAAACGCAAAACAATGCTTTACATTCTCAGAAAATTATTAAATACTGATTGAAAGGTATCTGAGAACGATGGACTTGTACTAATAACACTTACTTGTAGAGGTACTTTCAGCGAGATGTGTCCCTGTACTCATACCACCTTACCCCTAAATATATTAAATAACTTCTCATCAACCATCTCACAATCTCAGCATATCTCAATACCTATATATATACTTACACGTTATTCATTTCCTTATCTTCTCTGTAACACTACAGTATGACTATCTTTTAATAATCTAAAATTTCTGCCTCCTTGTGGTTAAGAAGTGATTCAAAGTGTGAAGCTGACCCCCTGTCTGCACATCTAGGAAAAACAAATCAGGAGTGACTGCTCTCATTAGTGGTGATAACCTAAGATGTTATGTCCATTATTGTTTGGAAGATTATTATGAAAATTTCTTAATTGTTCTCCCTTCTGATCTTGATGCAGGAATGTTTACCTCTAACATCTGATGAATGCATTAAAAGCTGCTTTGGATTTTTTTCAAACATATAACAAAGGTTCTGCTGAAGTGACAGAATAAAACCTTACCAGAAATTTGAAAAGATACAGAATAAAAAGATAGTAAATCCAAAAAAATTGCAACAAAGTTCCACACCCCTGAATCTCTTTGGAAGATAACATACAGCAGAATCAAAGAAACACAACAGAGGCCCCGTATCCATCTATGTGAAGTTCAAATCTCAAGCCTGCACCAGTACTAGGATAACCAGTCGGAAAAAAAAGTATTTCAAAAGAATCAATAATGTGTCAACTGTAATGTAATTGACAAATGTTTCAATCCACATTTTACAACCAAAAATTTGAAAAAACTTTAAAAATAATCTTAACCTGTCATAAATCAAGACCACTATCAACTTCTAGTTGCTCAAGCCTCACGTACTTACCTCTTGAATGACTTCATAGTGATGACGGTACTTGGGGTCCATGCTTTTGTATCTGGCAAATGATGCAAGTTTATGTAAGCATATTTATCATTACCAACTTTGCTAAACAATATCTATCCAAATCAATATCTTTATTTAAAAAGAGAACTTTAGTAATCTGTTTCTTAATAACACAGTTGATAGAAATCTTAGAAGTTGTCATACGCTAGACCTTAGTTCCAGATTCAATTATACCTTCTCCACAATTCTTCATATGTTGTAGCAAGGAACCTGCGCTGCCCATTGACATGGTCTTGATAGCTAAATACATGAACCTGGGAGTGGCTTTCTGCAAACTGTATTGCCTGATCTTGTCGTGGAAAAGTAGCCCATACTAAATTTCTATGACTGTGTAGCAACAAAGGAAGAAACAAAGAAATTTTGGGATAATTTTGTTATATATTATTCATTTTGCTTCTTAACCCAAAAAGTAGACTATCAAAATTTTGAAGTGACATGTACCTTGGAAGCAAATCATTCTGTTCTGTTAAGTCCTTACGAATTTCATTTAACAGTCGTAAAAGCTGAGGAGGCTTCTTGGACGATTTTCCATCTGGGGATCCATAGAACACACCAGGTGATATTTGTTTGCCATGACTCTGATGTCTTTTCACAGGGGTTGATGAAACCTCCAAACATGAAAACTGAAGTACAGAACACCATTTCCAATAGGCTTAATATCTTTGGCAAGAAATCCAAAGGAATTGGAGAGACACTCTCCAAGATAAATAAAAAGATCTAAGATCTTCTAGTGTACGTTCTTGTAAGAGCAAGTCAATCTTATAGCTTGATAGCAATCATGTTGACTTGGATAGCACATTCCATTAAATCTGAACAAATTCAAGTATGGATTATATACAATAAAATACAGCTGCCTACCATAACTTATTCAATCATTTTACCAATTAAATTAACAACAACAAATAGTATATACAATGCTACCATAATTAAAAAAAATTAATAAATTATATATAAATTTATATAGTTTTAGTTTATTTTAATATTTTTATTCTTTAATAAATTAATATTAAAAAACGAATTTAGTTATATATTAATATTTCTTCAACGAATTGATGTATCACATTTAATTAACATTATTAATTTTAATATTTTTAATTTTTAATTCATCGGATTTGTCTTTACTAAAAATATTAAAAATTTTGTTTGACTAAACAATCACGGTTGAAAAAAAACTAATAAATTATATATAAGTTTATAACACCTATAACTTTATAAACTATATATAATATATTAATATTAAATATAATATAATTTTATATAACACCCTTAATCTTAACACGGGTCTCATGTGAATCAAACTATAGACATAATCTCTATAACCAATATTACTAACCACTATACCATATTTACGATCAGACTTAAAGTTGTTGCACGACTTATATGAATAGTCCACAAGATGGAAAGAGAAAAAAATTCTAATACCCTATGAATCTATGACCTTCCCAAAGATGACTCGTATCACGTATGGACTACTAAGATAGCTAGTTATCTTAAATATAAATATAAAACCAAGCCATAAATTTTTGTTTGACTAAACAATTACGGTTGAAAAAAAATTAATAAATTATATATTTATAACACCTATAACTTTATAAGCTATATGCCTATATATAATATTAAATATAATATAATTTTATTTAATACCCTTAATCTTGGTTAAATCAAAATACAATTTTTTAATTTTTAATACTTAATAGTCAGATTTGATATTCGGGGGAGTCTAAGCTTTTAACTTTTTAAGACAAAATTTATAAAAACAAATGAAATTATAATATTTACATGAGGCCGCTCCATGTAGAGAAGATATTGTCCGAGGAGATAAACCAGAAAATTTATCAAAAACAAATGGAATTTAGTTTACTAAGCTTTTAACTTTTTAAGACAAAATTTATAAATAGTATTTACATGAGGCCGCTACGTGTAGAGGAGATATTGTCCGAGGAGATAAACCAAAAAATTTATAAAAAAAAAATGGAATTTAATATTTACATTTGGCCCGCTACGTGTAGAGGAGATATTGTCGGCAATTCAAGGCTGTGAGAAATATAAACAGGTTTTCCTACATAAAATTTGAAGTTTTCCTACAGGTTTTCAGATTCAAGGCACAAGCATTTTTATGGTGTTCAATATGAACGTTCAAACTCGATTCAAGGCTCCGAGAATAATGGTGCTCGAACAGTTGAAAGTCTGGTTTTCCTACTCGTTTCAAACTCAGTCTTGTGTATAAAGGAAGAGATACATGCTAATTGCTAAACATGCCTCACTCACATGGCAATCTGCGAGCAGCTATGGTTTGCGACGCTGAAGCACACTTCTGCAATTCTGAAGCACACTTCGACAGCTACAGTTCGGAGTAGCCTTCTTCACCCGCACGACAATCTGCGAGCAGCTACGGTTTGCGACGCTGAAGCACACTTCTGCAATTCTGAAGCACACTTCGACAGCTAGGGTTTGGAGGAGTCTTCTCCAAGCACGCTTTGATAGCTAGGTCTTTGAGGAATGGTTTGGTCTTTGATAGCTAGGGTTTCGTCTTTGTAGCTAAGTAGTCTTGAATAGAATAAATGAAGTATCTTAGGTCTTTTAATTCTCATAACGATGCCACTTGCAATGCGGGTAGATGGGCTTTTAATGAAAGAAATATTAAAAAAATTTAAATTAGGGCTTTTACAATCGCAACGGAGGTAGATGGGTTTTACAATGCAAGTTATTATTAAAATATATGAAAGAAATATTAAAAAACATTAAATTTAATATTAATATTTAATTATAATTTTCCTAGGTCCGTCCAGGGTCCTGTCCGACCCACAGGCAAACCGGACCCGTATCGAGACCGGACACACAGACCGTACCAGGATCCGGGGGTCCTAGGGGGCGAACCAGTAACATAGACAAATACAAGTACACAGATCATAAATATATGATACTCTTTCAATTGCCCCGTCCTCTCATCCCTAAAACACAGGAGATGGTAAAACGGAGGCCCGTGGGAGGGAAGAGACCAAATTCCCATGCATCATTACTTAAGACCCAACTTGCAAATTGTAAGTGACGGTCAAAATGAATCTAATGTCTACTATGACTCCACAAGCAATCATGAGGACTCTAGTGAGGATTATGAGGATGCCTCATATAATGTTGATCTTGAATCCAATAGTTAATATGACGATTATGAAGACTCTTCTTACATAGAATAAAATCTCTACTCAAAAATTGATAATGGGCACATTGAACGTGAATAAGGCTGCAAGGAAAAGATTGGAGAACAAATTATGTCAAAAATAGGTTGTTGTGGGAAAGGACTTTATTGATCTCCATTGAATCCAATGGTACGAAAAAAAGGGGGTGGAGTTTCAAAGACTCCACCACATGATGAAGACGATAGCTCAAAACAAAAGATAGTTTTTTATTAGAAAGCAATTCATCTAAAGTTAGATAAAGAAAATTTGCACTGATTGCTACTACTCTTGTAGTCCAAAAAGCAGCAGTTGGTTCTTGAATGCTATGACCCATCAAGGGAAGATGCGATGGACTATGAAGACATCCTTGCTCAAGGGACATGTAGAGCCATTGCGAGCACTTAGGATACATTGCAAGTAGGGGATTTAATAAGCTAGGCCTTTCAAGACAACATTCATGTTCATCAATGGGAATGGCTTTGTGATGATAGCTTTTGCATGGTTTAGGGGATTGATGGTGAATGCTTATGCATTATATGACATACTCCACCTTAATCATAGGCAATGCATGGATACTAGCATGGGATGACTCTGCATGTTGATGTTTGATTTGCTATGCGCAAGGGTTGGACATAACTTTACTGAGTATAGGCTCAATAAAGCATAGGTCATGAGTTGTATTGTTTCAACATGTGATACGCATATAGTCATTACATGAGGTAGCATTCCAGCATATGTTTGAGTAATAGCTTTCAGATGGATGGTGCTATCATCTTTCTCTCTCATACGATAGCATGTCAATGAGCTTCTCTTGACAATACATTGGTTTTGATGCACCATATAGTCATCCTTCTATATATATTACTTGTCCAATCAAGAGTTATTGATACATGCTACCATACCAATGGGCAATCTTTAGTAGTGGTACAATTTGGCAAGTACATGGGCAATGTTTAGGATTGGTACATTTCATTCTATACATGCATAATTAGTATCTTCTACATGTATAACATTCGTATCTATGAAAGTGCATGAATTTTTCATTTCAAAAGTCTTCCTTATGAATGGATTTCATTGACAAGTGTTTTGGGGAGTTAAAGCATGTTGTCAATCTCTCATTCTTAAATCTCTTTGAATTCAAAGGGTTAAGAAAAATCCCCGTCTCTAACCTTAAAAACAAGGGATAATGCTCTATTAAATTGGTGCATGATTTGTTCTTAATTATAATATGTTCCTCTATATTCACTCCTACTCATTTCTAGACATGCTTGAATAACTACACTCTAAGGATTTCTGTACAAATTCAGTTCAATGTTCCTTTAATGGATTTTGCACTGTTTAGAGCATGGGTTTCATAGTTATACACTTAAGATACACCCAAGCCAGTGAGTGCAGCTTGCAAAGGGAAATCTTATGAGATTTACATTCAATGTGATCTCCTTTGGCTTGTGTTTGATAGGCCAGAAATGTTTTTGATCATATATGTTTCTTGACTAGTTTTGGTCATATAAATTTGGCATGGCCTGACATTAGCACTCAAAAATTTTGCTAAACATTGGCATGTTGATGAGTTATGATGAACACTGGTACCAAAGTCACCAAGAGATGGATATTGGTACAAGTATAGGAGATGAGGTCAGTGACATGAACATTAATTTTCAAACAACAGCGTATGTAGGTGCTCAAAAATGCCAAAAGTCATAAATAAACAAAATATAATAATTAAGATTTTAAAACTAAAATATACCAAATACTCAAATATAAAATAAAATTCTAAAATTTTAAGTAGCCTATAATAATCGAAAGTAGAATCATAATTTAAAATCCTCATAATAGGTCATTAGAGAGTCATAAATCCCTCCTACTGACCTCTTAATAAATAACAGAGAAATCTTAAAGTACATGTTAAGGTATAGTGTTTATATCATAAGTTTAGGGCCTCTTAGAGAGTCAAGCAATTAAAAATAACCTTTCTTGAGCACCTACATCCTACTTAGGGTCTTTGTTTACTGCAAATGTTATTGTTTAGGGCCTCTTAGAGAGCCATTCAATGTTGCGATGTTGCTTGGGGCTACTTGTAAACAATCTCCCAATTTGTTCGAAGACATGGGAAGGAAGGAAACATCCTATGCCAAATGCAATCGATTTTATCAAGCTTAATTCTAAAGTTTGACTCATGAGGTTGGCACTTTAAAGTTTCAAATAGATAAAGTATGCAGTTTTTCAATAAGAGAGGGGTGGGAGATCCAAAATCCCTGATAGATGTCTTCGAGTATCCGAAGAAGTCTCCGAGACAAGTACCGATATCCAACACAAGTATCGGCACCTGATACGTCCAAGTGACTATGTTTGGTACATTGATAAGTTCCTTACATATTCTTAATAATGTTTTTCCACTTGCATGTTGGTGGGCACCTGATATTGAGAACCTAATAAAGATTAATCACTTTACATCACATACTTCAACATGGTCGATCTACTAAATATTCACCATGCATAAACTCTAATCACATACACTTTGCATGCAATCTTCATTAATGATTTTGCATGCCTACATGAGCAGGCCCACTTGCATTTCTTGTAATATAAGGTTTGGCATGCATCACATTTGGCACACATCACATGCTTCACACTTTGCCATGAATTCCAAGACTTTTCATATGGCATGCATTTGCATAGTTGGTATTTCCATGCATTGACACTTGGCATCTTTGGACAATAGCCATTCTCATGAAAAGACACCTCTATTCAATTGAAGGTTGGCATTCATACCCATGAATAGATGGCACTTTGGATAGTTAATATTCACACGATTGGGTATTCAGTTGCACATCTACATGTTGGAATAAACACAATTATATGCCATGGATGCCATGGATACTTGGTTACTACACATACACCCCATGAGATAATAATATATCTAGGATTACTTATTTGCCTTCAAGGAATCTTGTATATCTTAATGAGACCTCACTGGCATCCTTGAGACATCTTGGACACAAGCTCGTGTTTGAATTTCTTCGGATTTATTGAATAGATTGATGGATTTTCAAACTCAGAAATCTAGATTTTCTTCTTATTTTTGACAGAATAAGCACATGGATTGATACAAAGAAGCAATTGTGATTCTTGTGGCAAGACAATGTCGCTCTTCACGTGAACCTCCAAGCTTCCATTTTTGGAGAAATTGTGTGTATGTGGCCTCATCTTAAACAAAGCATTCATGGCTCACAAACTCTTGCATGTGCAAGTCAAACGGGATCCTGAAATAAGCATCTTCGTGCCACATAGCAATCTTGTGAACATTGCTTCGTTTGGAGCTATAGACATTCAAGATTATGTTGCCTTATATTGCTTGCTTCTAAATTTCTTTCTAGTGGACGAAGCTCTTGTAGATAGGAGCTTTATGTGAACCAATGGATTTTGTAGCTTTTACATCAAACCAACTTCAAATGAAAATCTTTGATGCAAATTTGAAGTGCGTCAATTGTATGTATCCTAGTTATCATAACCATTGTTGTTGTGTTGCATCTCAAACCCTCCAAGTCATGATCTAGAGGTGATGATGGTGCATATTTGTCATCTGCACTCCCACTTGTTTGGTTGTTCATGCACCACTAAGGGTCATATCACAAGCCCATTGACTTACACACTTTGTAGTAGTTGTGGGAACCAGATTGTATTCTGCTGGGGGGGTTACTATGGATCATTGCCAAGTTACTATATTTTACATCTCTTGTATACAAGTTTATGTTTCATGCTATAAGGTAGGTCTTACTTGACCAATTTGTGATTGGAAGAATCCATGAGGCCTGCCATATTTTATAGTATTACATTATTATTCATGAAAATATAAGTAGGTGGACTATGGGATAAATCCACTATGAATTTTGTGTATATATGGGTTATGGTTGTGCTTCATACAAATTCATTTATTAAACTCATTTATGTGTACCATTACCCAATTTAGTGTTAAAGATATTTTCAGGTACATATTGTGGACCCTCCATATTCTAGTGTCTCTTGTTCAATGTTCTTGATACATTAAGTTTCCAATTTAGTACTGTTCTTTCCAATTGCTTTAAAAGCTGCATTCTAATCTTGAGGAAATACACTACTTGTTCTAAGAAGAACTTACTGTGCATGCAATCTTTTCCTTATTCAGCATCTTCAACAATCTTTGAACCTTTCTAAATCTAAAACATATTCTTAGAACTTCACTAGCTTTCTCCAAAAATAACTACCATAAAGCTAGTACAAGGAACAAATAAAAACACGGAAGCAACACAAAATTGAAGCAAAATGGTAGAAAGAATCTACACTATGAAAAACCCCATTGCTCACTGAAACGATGATACAGCATCATAATATTCTTAATATCAATAGAGTGATTGAAACAGACATGCTGAATATTAAATCATTTACATGACAAAAGAAAGTAAACAAAATGAAACTGGAGAAGGGATAACTTCCATAACTCAAATTTATGTGCAGGCCTACAATACGTTTATAGTTTATACAATCCTAACTATGAACTCAAATCTAAAACCAACTTCTAACTACCAACTAACTCCTAAGTGTCAACTCAGCTGTCAAGTACCTAATGACTGTTACATATATTTTATGTTACTCAGTACATTTTTGGCAGGACAGGCAGCACTCAAATATTGGAAAGAAAGGGGCCACAAAGGGAACAGCTATATAAAAGCATAGAAATATAAACTTTTAAGATTACAAACGAAGAAACATTTTAAAATACACAAATTTGAGTTAATAATTGACTTCTCATTACTAATCAGCAACCATAGACAAAACGAAAATAAAATAATATACTATTTGAATAGTATAGTGACTGGTTCAAAGTGAATGGGCCACTAGAATGCAAGGATTGTGTTCAAAGTATCATGTTCAAATTTTGATGACTCATTTTCAATAATCTGTAGCTCTCCCAAAGCATCCATCATGCATTCACTGTATGTGCATAGATTGCAGAACTTCTTTAGAGATGCTAGGGTTGTGTTACGTTTCATCACAAGCTATGAAGGCACCCATACATTTGCATTCTTGTCTCACTAAAAAGTCTTTAAGTTTTGGAATATGGGAGAAATTAAGTTTCCAGATCTGAGCTGTTTATCTAATAAGACAACTCTCTACATTACGCAAAGAACTCTCCATATCTCAACTGTGTAGGCACTCATCCATTTGTATTTTTGTCTCTCTATATCAAGTTTCCAGATTTATGCTATGGAGCATTGTATGTTATGTAAGGGACAACTAGGCATCCCCCCATCCTCCAAGGGAACACGTAGGCATCCCCACATAACTGAGGGAAGGGCTATGTGGTGGGGGCATCCCCACTGCATCTAACCATCCCCATCCCTTAGGGGACACGTTCCTGCATGTATACAACCCTAGGGACACATCCCTGTGTAACATAGCATATATTCTATTGCACTTTCTTAATGGTCATACAACGTATAACCTCAAATTTGTCTCTCAAGTTGATGAATTTATTTGGTAAACTCATCTTTCTAAGAATATTCATGATATGCTCAACTTGTGCAGTATCCAATGCAATGGCTAATTTTTTCCACAAAATGCCAAATGAAATGAAATACTAAATTTTTCGTTATCTTAATTCCACTATGATTATCTCAATGAAGTATCATCACCTCCAATTTAGCCACTTATAGATTAGCAAGAAATCATTGCAACCAAATACTTTCACACACTGCAAGAACCATAGTTGAGAAAATCTGCAAAAATCCCCGATTTGAGCCGATTTTTCCCAATTCATAGCCTGGCCAATTTTTGCCGATTTTTTTCCAAAAAATTGTGATACACATGAAAAAAGCTCTTTTCAAATGAAAAATTACATTTTCTTCGGTTTTTTCAATGAAAATTTGCCGATTTTTCCCCCTTTTTTGTTGATTCCCAATTTTTCCTGATCTTTTTCCATGCAAATTCCGATCTGATTCCTATTTTCTCAACTATGGCAAGGACAACAGTTTTGCACTCCTATCGCTAGGCTATATACATACCCTCTTTTGGGTTTATTTTGTTCAAAGAATGCTTCGATGATATCCTTCATTGATCAGAGGTTATTTAAATACATAAGGTATGCCCAATATGGCATAACAACTTGTAATAGGACAATGACTACCTCCAACAACCCATAAATAACAATTAACACATGAACCCTACGTTGAGTAATGAGAGGGTAAACTATGATGTAATGAGGCGGTGAATGTTAGGAAATTATTATCATCATAGTTTGTTAGCATTATAATAAGTTGAGTGGTTCCATAGCACCGAAAATGTATAGATGCCTAAGTGAGTGACCCTTTTTAAAATAGAGAGCAGCTAGCGACCCAAAAAAGATCAACTGCTCTCAAAAGCTCAAGCAGTAGAATGTGTTCCTCTCTCTGTGTTCGGGCGCCACCCAGGTTACATTAAGATTACTAGCGCCTACTACCACTCCTAACTACCATAGGATAAAGAATACAACCACTCAACTTATTATAACGCTAACAAACTATGATGATAATAATTTCCTAACATTCACCCCCTTATTACATCATAGTTTAGAGTTTGGAGGGAAAATCTCAAAATGCCTCAAACATAACACATGCAAATGACTTGGTGAAGACGTTTGCACGTTGTTCCTGAGTAGGGCAAAATTTGAGTTGAATATTGTGTTGTTGAACATGTTCACGTATGAAGTGGCACTAAACTTCAATGTGTTTGGTGCGCTCATGGAACATTGGATTATGAACAAGTTTCAAAACACCTTGATTGTCACAGTATATGGTTGTTGTTTTAGTTTATGGTATTCTCATGCCTGCTAAATACGTTTCAACCATATTGCCTCGTAGACAGCTCCTGCAACACGATATTTTGTTTCTATGGAAGATCAAGTAATTGTTTGTTGGTTCTTACTTCCCCATGATATAATTCTAGATCCTAGAAAGAATATATAATCAGAAGTGGATGTTCAACCATTAATACATCTTGCATAATCTAAATTTGTGTAGCCGGTTAATAATGATCACTCTTCTTATATTCCAGACCATACTCGATGGTACCATGTACATATCTTAATACCTGCTTTGTTGCCCTCCTATGAGATACTTTCGGTTCTTGCATGAATCGTGAGCGGTAACTTACTGCAAAGCTAATATCTAGCCTAGTGTATGTTAGGTAGATGAGACTTCCAACCAATTGTTGATAGAGAGTTGCATTCACCGGTGGAAAGAAGTTAGATTGTGAGAGTTGTAGCCCTAGTTCCATAGGAGTCATCATGGGCTTACAATCATTCATGTGATATTTCTCAAGAAGTATCTTGGAATATTTGATTTGTGAGACAATTAGGCAGTAATGCGTCTACCACACCTCTAATCCTATACAATAGTGCAATAGTCCAAGATCGGTCATGTCAAATGAGTTTTTCAAGTCATCGTTTACTACAAGAAACATTCTCTCAAAACTACCTGTGATGATCAAATCATCTATATATACAATGATGATCACAACTTCCCCTCCTTGTTTGTGGTACAAATTTGGATCATATGGACGTCTCTTCAAACCATGTTTTTCAATATGTTCATCTATTTTTATATGTCAGGCTCAAGGAACCTATTTGAGACTACAAAGAGATTTGGTCAATTTACACACCTTTGTTTCTTGTCCAGTTCTAATAAATCCTTCTAGCTAAGTCATGTAGACTGCTTCCTTTAGGTCTCCATTGAGGAAGGCACTTTTGACGTCCATCTGATGAATCTTCCATCCAAACTGAGCAACTAGAGCAAAGATTTTGATGGTCTTTATTTTCGTTGTAGGTGCAAATGTTTCTTCATAGTCGATGCCCTCCTTTTGTGCATAGCCCTTGGCGAAAAGTCACACCTTGTACTTATCAATACTATCATTTGACTTAAATTTGGTCTTGAAGACCTATTTGCATCCAATGGTCTTCTTCCCTGGTGGAAGATCAATAGGTTGCAAAGTCTTCTTCTTCATTAATGCTTGATATTCAGTGTCCGTAGCATCCTTTCAAAACTTAGAGTGAAGAGCTTCTTGAACTATGGATGGTTCAAAATTTTGTACAACAATACTCATCAAGGCCATGTTTACCTCATCACAAGCCATGTTGCATGTCCTTGGTCCTATGGTAGATGTGTTTGGAACTCCATCTATCCCTAAAGCTCTTAATGTGCTAGTGTACCACTTGGGATCTTTTTGTGTGTGATGTGGGGGAGCAAATTGGTCCATATCACCATCATTATTATCTTCATCATTGTTGTCTCTGGAAACTTCCTCATTAGCATCTTCTTCATCTTCATCACTGTGAACTACTTCTGGAACAAAATTGAATGAGATTCTTGTGGAGAAGATGAGAGCGACTCATTTTTCTTATCAAAATGATATCATGGCTAATATACAATTTCTCGGTAGCCAGATCAAATAATCTATAGGATTTTGATTCATCAATGTAACCCAATAGAATGCATTGACAATACTTCTCATCCAATTTTTGTATCTTCTCCTTTCAGATGTGAATATATGTTGTACAACCAAAAACATGAAGATGAGAGGTTGATGTATCAAGTGTTGCAATGGGGGCACAGTTGAGCAAGTAAACTTCAGTATGTACTGCTTCTCCCCAAAAAGAAGGTGCAAGTTGAGAAGTTTTCAACATGCAACGAAACATTTCCTTGATGGTTTTATTCCTACATTCAGCAACACCATTTTGTTGCAATGTGTAAGCAACTTATCAATTGTCGACGAATGCCTTGTTTCTTCAAGAAAGCAAAAAACCCATTACTGGTAAACTTCCCCCCTCGATCCAAGAAGAGTACATGGATCCAACGACTTGTGAATGTCTCAACTTGAGCCTTAAACTATTTGAAGTAGTAAAAGGCTTCATTCTTGTTATGCAAGAAGAATACCCATATTTTATGAGTATGATCATCAACAAAGAGTTGAAAATATTAAGAGCCATTATAGCTTGGAGCCATGGCTCTACAAATATTGGTAAGAACCAGATCAAGAGGCCCTTTGGCTTGAGATTCTAAATAACCAAATGGAGCTCGATGTTGCTTTCCAACTAAGCAACATTGGCAAATTTGAGTAGATTTCTTCAAGGAAAGAAGACCTTTGACCACGTGCTTCTTGTGAAGTGCAATAAGATGACCAAAACTTAAAGGACCATATCGTCGATGCCAGAGTGATGCAGAAATATTAGGTTTGACAATTAATGCCTAATTGTCATGATGTATTGTACAAAGCTCAAACATTTTTCCTATTCCTTTACCATGTGCAATAATCATAGACTTTCTAGCCTTGTTACAAATGAAACATACCTTGGAGTCCTGTTTCTTGTCAAACTCAACTTTCATATTATGGTCGAGTAATTGTTTGACAAAGAGTAAATTCTTAGTGAGTCTTGGAACATACAAGACTTATGTTATCTTGCATGTATGTGACCCAAGTTAACATCACCTATGCCATTGATGTCATAGGATGTGTCATAACCCAAGGAAACCTATCATGTATAATTAGAATAGTCTAGAGTCTAGAACCAATCCTTTTGCCCGGTCATATGTTTGGTTGCTCCAGAATCAAGAATTATTTCCTTGATGATGGAAGTGTTGCTGAGGTCCTATACCTCTTTCGATCGGTTGCTTCCCCTTTTGATTTGAAAGGAGAACATGATCTTCATCTTGTGATGTATTCTGAGAGGCTTCCATTCTTTGAAGTAGATTCACCAAATTTTCAAATGTTGGTGGTTGCTCACTGACATTTAAGATTGTCATAAACAAATTACACTTTGAGGGAAGAGTTCTTGAAACAATAGAAACAAGTGGGTCATCAGACACCATTTCTCCCAAGTCTTGTAGTAATGCACATAGCTCTGCAATTCGTCTCATAAATGACTCAAATTTTTCACCGTGTTTCATTTTTAGACAATGAAATTGGCTTTGAATGAACAATATTTGGTTCTTGTTCTTTACCTCAAATATTGTCTAAAGCTTGTCCCATGTGTCTTTGGATGTGGTTGAGTCACGAATGAATGGTTGAAATTCATCAAAGACACTAAACATGATAATCAATCGAGCCTTCCTATCTGCTTTTTCAAACTTTATTTGTTCATCATCATCAGTGTCAGGACAGGTAGTGGACCCATTCACAACTTCCCACAGTTCCTCAAACTCAAGTTGAGCTTTGAGTTTAATTTCCCATGGAGAATAATTATTCCCTCGCAATAGCTAAGAAACTAGTAATAGAAACTTTGGCGCACTACTAGCCATATTCAATCTTCACAAAACTAAACAAATTCAATTCCACTGGATTGGCCTCGAAAAGAACTTTCCAACGAGTATATATAAGCCTATACTCGCAAATTGATCAATGCCTTGAACTGCAAGAAATCAACAATGTCTCGTCGAGCAAAAAAAATGTGCAAGGGATTGAGGTCTTTTCGTCCAACCAAAGTCTCCATTGAATATTCTTGGAAATCAATGTTCTAGTGCTTTGAAATATTAGGCGAAACTTCTTGTTTTTCACGTGCAATCATCTAGTCCCACAATGAAGGCGCAAACGACAGCTATCTTGCAAGTTCTTCGTTGAAAGAGTTGGATTACTCCTCTTTTTGGCGTCCTTAATCAAGAAGCTCAAGAGTCAACAACATGTCGACCATCGGGAGTTTGACCCTTCACTTGCAAATTTCAAAACAGAGTCGCATCAATTACACGGACCTCTTATTCGGTTTGAGGCTACACCATCAAAAGGCATCGTCAAAACAATAACACAAATAATATGCAACCTTTACAAGCGTCGTTAAATACTAATAACTTTCATCGTAATCCTAGCCCTGTTGTGGCTCTGTTGATGTGCAATCGACTTGCCATGGAACAGATGGAAGGAAAGATTTATGCAACGGATGAGCACGAAACGAGTGATTCAGTTTTAAGCGACGAAAATAGTTTGTTGCAATTGAGTGTCAAACTAGAGGAAGTTGACGACCTTGTCACACGGGTTTCGACATCTGGAAAGCCTGACAAGATTGTTAGCATAGGTCGACTTCCCCTAGACTTCAACAAAGATGGACAAAGTCTTCCAAAAACCAAGAGCTCCCTTGCTATGGCCAAAATCAAGTGCTTTTTATATCATTTAGTCGAGCCATAACCTCACCCCTCGCAACCATCAAAAGCTTAAAACCTTTTATTGTGTGAGCATCTACTCACTCCTCGAATCAAAATCCCAACATCAGATCAGCGTAAATCAGTAGAATTTGGAGTTTTAGCTACTTTCGAAGATGCATCCCATGATTCCTTCTAGTGCTTTCTCCTAGTCTAGCGACCAACCCGTTTCTTGTGATCGTTGGACGTTATTAAAATCAGGTCCTTGCTTCAAAAAAGGCTAGAACCAAGGCTCTTGCAAGTGGACTTTTGGGTCCTAAAGCTTTGAGAGCCAAGCTAGGCCGTGATGTTGAGCTCCTGGTAATGCCCTTTGTCATGGCGTATCAAGTCCTACGCTTAGATCACATTCACCCGAAGATTTATTAGCAGAGTCCTTTGGAGCTCCTCAATGTCAAAGCAAGAGAAAGGCCTGGTGATCTTTCTATCAAAGGTATCGAGACCCAATGGATCAAAAGGAAAGTTGGCTCTACCTTCGACTTCCTACTCTAATACCACTGTTCAAAAAATGCTTCAATGATATCCTTCATTGATCAGAGGTTATTTAAATACATAAGGTATGCCCAATCGCATAACAACTTGTAATAGGTGTTGGAAATAGGTGTCATCCACATTTCAACATTAACTATCTCATGTCTTATGTTAAGAGTATATATAAGGAAGAAAAACTGGTGAACTAGACCATGGGTTTACTGCAGGACAGCTACAGGACTGCAGGTCTATTTCTAGCACTTTGCACTGCAAGACTGCAGGTCTATTTCCAGCACTCTGCACTGTAGGACAGTTGCAATACTGCAAGCCTATTTCCAGCACTGTGCACTACAGGACTGCAGGTCTATTTCCAGCACTGTGCACTACAGGACTGCAGGTCTATTTCTAGCACTCTACACTGCAAGACAGCTGCAATACTGCAGGCCTATTTCCAGCATTGTGCACTGCAGGACTGCAGGTCTATTTCTAGCACTGTGCACTGCAGGACAGCTGCAATACTGCAGGTCTATTTCCAGCTGTGTTATTGCAGGTCTTTTTCCAGCTTTGTTGATAAATAGGACTAAAGAAGTGGATACTTGTGTGGGAATTGTATTGTAAGAAGCAGATTGTCGATTACTGAATAATACAATTTTTCAGTACTCCTTGATTGTTGGGTTTTTCCCGAAAGGATTTCCTAGGGTATATGTTGGTCCTATGTGAAATTTATGTGATTTTGCTTGTTGAATTATAAGTCGAGGACTGTTTTTGCACTACTTTCGTCTAAATATTAAGTAGGAAGTTGTTCTGCATTTGTCTAACTTCCTTTCAATAGGACAATAATTACCTACAACAACCCATAACTAACAGTTAACACTTGCATTATGAGCGGGAGCGTCTACGTTTGAATCGAGGGATAGAGTTCGAGCTCAGGTAGCGTGCAGGCCCTCCCTTGCCTGTTGCTGCCTGTGCGAGGGTGCCTATGCAGGCTGCGTGCAGCCTCTACTATTGTCGCAGAACTCACCTCCACCTTCTCCTGCACCCCTTCCTTTCCCGTTTATGTTTTCAGAGTGTCTCATGCAATGTCTTTATTCCAATGACGGAAGTCTCTTGGGCCTTGGCGATGTCCATTAGAGAGCAAATGGAGTCTCTTGCAAGCCCCGTGCACTCAGGTTCCTCCCTTGCGCCTTTGGTTACGAGAGAGGGAGGCAAGGGAAGCACTGGAGATGAGGGGGATGGTTTCGTTGGAAGCAAAGACAAAGACGACGAAGGTGTTGGAGATGATGCAGATAAGGCGAAGGCAAATCCAGAAGTTGTCAGTGGTAGCATCAACCCAATCGACCCAGGTGCTGCAACTAGACCCCTGTGGTCTGATTTAGTTAAAGGTACTACTCTGAGCCCTATTGAAAATTTTGAGATCTATCCTTTTGAGGATGAGGATATGCCATGTCTAGATGTCCTGGACAGATTAATTGAAAGATCAACAAATAGACAAAGTTTTAGTTTAGTTGGGAAATTTATTTGTTTTCAGCCGAATCTGGACATTATTCAAAAATGGGCAGCTTGCAAATGGAAGATTAAGGGTCATCTAGAGATAGTAGCTCTGCCTAGAAGCTTTCTGCTCTTTACCTTCACTATCATGGAGGATATGGTTGATGTCCTGCTGAAAGGACCTTGGTTCTTGGGCAGAAAAGGTCTATCTTTGAAAAGATGGAAGCCAGGATTCAATCCTAAGACAGATAATATTCACCTAGCTCCTCTCTGGGTGAGACTGTCGAGCCTCCCGATTGAATATTGGGATGAAAACATAATGAGGGAAATTACCAGATCTATAGGACAACTGATTGCCTTTGACCCAACAACCAAAGCAAGGACTAGATTGGTTTTTGCTAGGTTTTGTATTAATGCAAACATGGAAAAAACCCTACCATCCTCAATCAGGTTGAAATCTAAATACGGGACTTGGGAGCAAAAAATCGAATATGAAAACTCCCTAGCCTTAAACAAGGTTAGTAAAAGAAAATACCATCTCCTTGAAAATTGTCCACCCAAGCAAAAAGAGGGTAAAATTTGGGGAAGTGTTGTGGCTGCTCCACAACGTACCCAAAAATTGGGGACCCACCTTTTCTGCATGTTTTCCAAGAAGACCGAAATGGCCCATATGCTAAAGATCAAAGAAAAAGCAAAACACCGCAAGGAGGAAAAAGTGTCGCGATATCGCGACATGTTGCATTGTCGCGGCCAAAAGAGAAAAAGTGTCGCGATATCGCGACATGTTGCATTGTTGCGGCCAAAAGAAAAAAAGTGTCGCGATATCGCGACATGTTGCATTGTCGCGGCCAAACCAAAAGAGAAAAGTGTCGCGATATCGCGACATGTTGCATTTTCGCGGCCAAACCAAAAGAGAAAAGTGTCGCGATATCGCGGCATGTTGCATTTTCGCGGCCAATCCAAAAGAGAAAAGTGTCGCGATATCGCGGCATGTTGCATTTTCGCGGCCAATCCAAAAGAGAAAAGTGTCGCGATATCGCGACATGTTGCATTTTCGCGGCCAAAAGAGAAGAAAGAAAAGTGTCGCGATATCGCGACATGTTGCATTTTCGCGGCCAAAAGAGAAGAAAGAAGAACAAGAAAGAAAAAGTGTCGCGATATCGCGACATGTTGCATTTTCGCCAAGGGAACAGAGTAGTTGACAGTGCGTCTGATATTAGTGATGAACACCAGGACAGTGAAACTGAAGACTGCATAGTGACGTGGACATAAGGACAAAATCCAATGAATAAGACACGTTACATGAGGAATCTTTAATGATTTGAAATCATTTAAGATGGTCATTACACACGGAAGGAAACGGACACAAGCCCATGTGGAGAAAATGAAACGAAGGGCCACAAAATAGAAACGAAAAGCCTTTTTGGAAAACAAAACACATGTATGCACAAGGGAAGGAGAAAACAAACAGTCATGGAAGGTGAAACGAACAGCCATTGGAAAATGAAACGAACAACTTCCTGAAAGTTTTAAATACGCTAGGCAAGGATGCTTTGAAGGAGGTTGGAAACTGCTGCGAGCAGAGTTGCAGATTTGAAGGCAAGAAGGCCATTCTGGACCTGTTTGAGTCGTTTTTCTTCCATGGACTGGTTTGGGAAAACCAGAAATTCTGCTATTGTAAAATGACACATTTTTAATGCAGGAGTTTTCAGAAATTTGCATCTTGTGGGCAAGAAAGAAGGAGATTCTCTTTGCATGCTATAGATTTAATGTCTATTTCTTTTCTCTTTTTCAGATTTCGAGTTTGTAGATGGAGTTAATGCAAGTTTGCTTGGTTGCTTCATGTGAATGCTTGAACCTGAAATTTATTTTAAACCCTAGGAACCAGCACTTAGTCTATGGGGATTGTGCTTGTTTTGCAAGTCCAATAGGTTAGGTTGCATGCATGGAAACCTCACATCTTTGGTTTTGTCGAAATAGGATAGCATCATATTGAATGCATTTTATTTTCAGTTTTCTGCATTTCATTTTCATTTTTCTACATTTTATTTTTCAGAAATTTTAACTTATTTTAAATTTTCAGGCATTAAAATAAACATTTAAAAATTTTCAAAATCCAAAAACAATTTCACCATTGCGTAGGCTATACTTCATACTTCCAATACGCACTTTGAAATTTCATTTTCGGAGTTGTTTAGTATTTTTAAAAATTCATCGAAGTTGCTGTTTCTATTACAGATTTTGAAAAATCCGAAAATAGAAAATTTCCATTTTTGGGCCGAATTTCATTTTTTCAGTTTCATGTTTCATTCAATGAGCCTATGATGACATTCCCTTCATGAAAATTCTAATTTCAACGAAAGAGTCATGTTTTATGGCACTTTGCAAATTACCATTTTGGGAGCAATCAAAGCACTAAATTATTCGTCTTGATGAAAATCTGATTTCATTTAAGAAGGATAATTATAGTGACATTTTGAAGCTATATTTGAAGACCATATTCATCATTGAGGATTTAATGCAAGATAAAATCTATTTTAAAACCCTCAAGATAAAAGGAATTAAGGCACTACATCTTGGTCATATGAGGGCCAACTCACATTTGCTTTATTTTGGTTCAATGAACAATCATTGAAGTTTCATGGTAAAATAAACCAACATTGCCCCTTGTTTACGGTTACTTGCAATCACTAAGGTGTTCCAAGCATTCAAATTGAATATCTTTATTTGAGATTACTAATACACATATGCAAATGCTAATACAGCGGAGAACTTGGAGAAGTTGTTTGTTTAACTTCTTTGCAAAAGGGGATTTGGAACCTAAATCCTAAAGGAGAGTGTACTTTCACAACTGGGTGAAAATACCACTCAACACGAAGAAAAGAGTCTCAACAACAAAACAAAGATGTGGAAATGTTGAACAAATTAACCAACAAGAAAAAAAATGAAGAAGGAGAATCCTCAAAAAGACAGAGCAGACGAGAACAGTTTTAGCGCCCTCACAAGTGAAGAACAAGGGGAGGTCTATGGAGAGGAAGAAGAAAAGTGGAAGGAACAACAGTTAGTTTTGGTTCCTCGAAGTCCGGATCAATCACGTTAGAATTCCAATGAAATGGAAAATGAGCCCCCCATTTGTGGATGTTCTTGTTGGGGCTGCAAATGAGGTCACACAGAAAGATAAGAAGGGAAGGATTTCTTCTTCCCCTGTTAAAAACGCTTTGCTACTCTATGCCAGAGAATAACCAGAAGTACCAAGAAAAAAGCGGATGTAGGAATGGTACCAAGAAGAGGAAGACCTAACCTCAAAGAAATCCGAAACAAAGAGACCAAGAAGGAGGTTTGTGATGGGAATCAAAGAACTTTGGATTTAAGCATAGCTAGAAGCCAGAAAGAAAAGACAGCAGTGTAAGCTGACTGTTGTTTTGCTGTCAAAAAGTTGTTTCAGTGTTGTCAGTTTGCTGACTTTGTTTCAGATTTGTTCCATTTTGGGCTTCAAAGCCTTGTTCTTTCTGTAAGCTTATTGTTTTATCTGTAGTTTGGTTATGTACAAGGTTGTGGGACCTTCCAACACCCTCACCTTTACCCTTATCAAAAAAAAAAATTTAACACCCGAACCCTACTTGCAACCACTCAACTTATTAGGACGCTAACAAACTATGATAATAATAATTTCTTAACATATTTTATCTACACAACTTGCTGAATCAGCATTTGTATATCCAGTAAGCTGAAAATTATTACTTCTTTCCTGGCAGTTGCCAAGACCCATTGTACCTGTTGGTTACGAATCCGCCACTGGGAAAGGGTTTGGTCTATCTATGCGCCCTAGACCCACCCAACAGATTGAAATGCCGGAAGGAAGGAATGCCTTCCGTGCCAATCTCCTGAGAAGGCTGGCTCCTTCAACAATTCCAGATTTCGTTCTTAATTCACACACTTAAATCCAGATTGCAGAATTCAAAGTATGCATATAAAAGAACAGAATTGACAGAAATAACAGAAGGCATCATACACAGGAAAAGAGTCCAGAATCAGAACCAGGAGTCTTAATATTGAAGCAGAGTCAAGTACAGCAACTTTCTAGCAAAATGTTCCCCCCCGATTACATTACATTGAGTGGCTTTTATAGGGGAATTCAACCCCGTAACTATTAATGCCAAACCCTAAAACCGCTGGGGCAGGTGAGATTTGACCCCTGTCAGATGACAGAAAATCCATAGGATTCGTCCCACTCGTGTTTACAGCGGCTCCAGATGGTCTTTGCAGCTCACTCGTGTCTGCAGCGGCTCCGGACAAGCGTTGCAGTCAGGACAGCGTCTCATTAATTCGGTTGGTGCAGCTTGCCTTCAGGAATTTTTCCAAGACCTAACATGGCCATCCTAATGGGATGGGTTGGAGACCCAAACTCCCACCTACCTTCTTTCCCTGCTAGAGTGCCCCTTCGATTGCTGCCTTCGCGTTTAAAAACGCTTCGCTGGAGTTCACCCGAAATAGGACCTAAAGTTCGCTTTATTCGAGCCCAAAGTTTGGGGAGTTAAACTAGAAATTCTGCCAAGTCTAAAACAGACTCCGAGGATCGCTCAGGTTTAACACGAAGCTGAGGATAGCTCGAGAAGAGAAGCGAGGCTGAGGGTCGCCTGAGGATGGGGCAAAGTTGAGCTCCTCCCATGCCTTGAACCTTTCTTCACTGCCAAAGTTGCACTTCGCCCAAAAGTTTGAGCGATGCTGAGGTTCGCAGTTTTTTGGAGCGAAATTGAGCATGCCGAAGCTGAGGTTTGTCGCGTTTGGGGCCCGAATCTGGGCCTCGCTGGCGATTCGGGCGGACTTGGGATCAACCTTGCCTTAGTCATTTTTTGGAGCCAGCTGACCCCGAAGGTTCGTTGGAGAAGGGAAGCGAAGCTGAGTTTCGCTGCCTTTTGGAGCAAAGTTGAGGACCTTCATGCCTTAGCCATTTTTTGTTAACCCCAAAGCTTGCTTCTGTCAATCGTTGAAAATGATGCCGAAGCCTAGGTTCGCCGCGCCTGGGACCCGAAGCTGGGATTCGCTGGGGATTTGGGCGAACCTGAGGCCCACTTGCCTTAGCAATTTTTTGGCCTCCAGAGTAATTTTTTGTTGTCGCTCGAGCTGTCCTTCACCCCGAAATTGAGCAGAACAAAGGTTTGGCCTGCTTCTTAAGCAAAGCTGATCTTGGAGGAGAGAAAGAGAGGGGAGGAAGAATCTAAGCATGAAAACAATGCAACAGTTTTTCAAAACCTTACCGCTTAGACAAAATGTGGCAAAATTGACAACATTCCTGGCGGCTCGCGGGGTATTGAGCTCGCCTCAATGCAAGGACCCCAGGTCTTTATCCTTTGGGCTCGGAGTCACCTTCCGTTTCCTCCTCTGATTCCTTGCTGCTGTCTATGGGTTATTCTTCCAGTCTTTCTCCTCCTCTTACTGTTGCTTCTTCTACGCTATGCTCCCAGTCCTCGCCTTCTCCCTCTCCTTCAGGTTCTTGATTGGGCGCCGGAGGGGCGAGGCGGTCACGGATGCGCTCGTAGGTGGCCTTAACCTGAGTCCAGGCCTCCTCCTGGAATGGCTCACGATCATGGAGCCCTTTCACCAGGCGCTTGAAACTTTCGATCTGGTGCATATCAGCCTGGTCAATTCTCTGGCTCAGATCGGCTAGGCAGGCATCAATTTGACAGAACCTGGATATCAATTGGATCACCTGCGTTTCCAGGATAGGGTCTGCCCAACCGTCAATCTCAGAAGTATCTTCTTTGAAAGCGCTCCATACTAGCTTCAGCTCATCCCTGGGCAGGCGGTTTCCAGAGAGAGATAACCCCCCAGCATAGCAGTGAACTCCCTTGAGAGACACATACTGAAATACGGCTCCAGATCAACAACTACGACCTCTTGGATTACAACGATCTGAGGCACTTTATGCAACTGGATGGGGATATATTTGATGACGCCAACTGTCTTTACAATAGTACCATCAAGTTGGAGAACACCTGGACTGCTCCGCGTGTATTCCATGCCCATCTCCTCGCAAACTGCTCTCGGCATGACGGTGGTTGCTGCATCGGAGTCAATCATGCAATTGTGCACGACCCACCCTTCCATCCGAAGAGACAGATAGAATGGTGGTGGCTTGGTTTTTTCCCGTGGCCGAGGCTGTCAGGGTCTGAGCTAGCATAGGTTGCATCGGCTTTCCCTCCTTGGTAGATTTCAAAGATTCCTGTAATAAGTGGACTTGTCCAGGAAGTTGCAGAGCATCATAGAGACTTACCTTGGCGGGGGTCTTCTTCAGCTCCTCAACGATGTTGTAAGCCAAAGCGGTGGATATTTCTAGTTCCTTCGCGGCTTCGTACTTAGTGCAATACTGTTGCGTATCTTCAACCCTCTGTCGTTTAGTCAGTGATGGGTACTTGAGCTTCTCCTTAGCTTGCTCCTTGGTTTCACCGTGAGGTTTCAACATTGGAGCTTTCGCCAACAGGGGTTTTTCTTTCGACGGCGGGGCCAAGGGAATTGTATCTAGAACTTTTGCTGGCGGTTGCTCCTTCTCACGACGAGTGTACACCTTCAGAGGCTTCATCTGGGCCGCGTCCACCTCGATAGGTTTCTTCCCATTTCAGGTAAGAATTGAGACTTGTTCATCTGCGGGGATCAAAAGGTTACAGTCCGCCTCTCTGCTCATATTGACTTGCTCGCTAGGGACGCTGCCTGCCAACGTTTGGACGTAGTTTTGGTGGACCATGCCAGTGTCCTCCCCATGCGGGTCATTGCAAGTGGAGCACCAGTACACATAGTCTGATGTGCTCGGCTCTTCACCGCTTAGAATGGCAACAAATCTCTCGGGGGACCTAATAGCCGAAGTTGCTTGGTCTCTTGTGATCGCTGGAGGGGGAAATCTTCTTGGCAGGAATTCTTGTTGAGCCTGCTTCTTTCTCATAACGGCCATCTCATTGGACAACGTCCTCACGGTAGAGTTAAGAGACTGCACCTCTTGCAAAAGCTTTGCTTGCGGGTCAACACTCGGGGGAGCTGGTAACGGTAATGGTGCCATGGTCGGGTATTGTAGGGGCGGAGGAAGCTGTGGAGCTGTGGGAGCGAGAAGTTGTCGAAAACTAGGCGCCTAACTCTAATTCCACGAGCGAATCAGGTACATGGAAGGCGCGGGAGGGAACTGAGTGGTCGTATTGGGGTATTGGTACTGAGGCAAATCAAGGAAGATTGGCATTGTCGGCTTTGGCGGGAGTTTGCCAATGGTGATCAAGTCGGCCTCCGCCTTCTGCGCTTGCGTATACAAATCCGGGAAAGTATTGACACCAGAGTATCGGATATTCATACTGATATCAGAATTGAAGGCTCTGAGGAAATAAAACACTGCTTGCTCAGAGGTCGGGCAAAGGCTATTAGGGACTCTCTGCCAGGTCCGAGCAAATCTGACGTTGAAATCAGGGACCTCTTCCTACGGATGCCTCTGGATGGTTGTGAACTGGTGGAGCAAGGAGTAAGGGTCCGTCGATTCGTTGAACCCTTTTATCAACCTTTCTGGCAGTTGATCCCAGGTGGCGATAGTGTCAAGCGGCAAATATCGGTACCAGTACAGGAGCTTCCCTCTGAGGGACAAGACTAGCAATCTCACCATAATGTTCTCTTCCATGATGTCGTGGATGGTAGCCAAAGCAGCAACGTCCTGGACGTGCTCGTACGCTGTTTTCCCAGTACCATCGTAGGTAGGAATGGCTTTCAACGCTGCGGCTAGGATAGCAGCCTGTGCTTCCAGATTCAACGGCCTTGAATGGTTCCAGGCCGGGAACAGCCTGGGCGGGTTCGTCTGCTGATTTTGTTGCTGCGCCATATTCACGTTCGGATTTGTTGAGTTAGGAGGCGGCAACGACGACTGCAACGGCCGGTTCAGCTGAACGTCAGGTGGAACCGGAACGCCCTAATGATCTGGAGAGTTTGGAGGATTAGGAGGGCAGCTAGTTGTTGTGTTGTCTGAAGTCGGATCTTGTTCAGCAACGACAGCTTCTTGCGATGATGCCTCGTTCAGCGAGATGTTTGGCCTGACTAGCCTAGGATGTTCTCCCAGAGTGTTAATATCAAGCTCATAAAACTCAGTTTCTTCTTATGCATTCCTAGCTCTCCATATCGTACGCATGAAGACGTGATTTTCTTAGACTGGTCTTCGAGACTTGGAGATATCTGAGTTTAACAGAGTCGCCAGATGTTCAAATTTGACAGTATCGAGACGAACATCACTTCTCAATACTGTTTACAAGGTGGAATGATTGGGTCCCACCGGGCATAACAGAAAAAACTGTTGGTTACGAATCCGTCACTGGGAAAGGGTTTGGTCTATCTATGCGCCCTAGACCCGCCCAACAGATTGAAAGGCCGGAAGGAAGGAATGCCTTCCGTGCCAATCTCCTAAGCAGGTTGGCTCCTACTACACTACACTGGGTTTTAGATTAGATAACTGGAAAGAAATTGAGAAAGTGTTGAAAGAAATGCAAATAACTGAAAGAAACGGGAAATATAGATAGTTTCAAGGGGAAGAACAGGCAGCACAATTACTAACTTCTACTTAAACCAACTGCAATCAATATTATGAGTATAACAGAAACTAAGACTGAAACGCATCCTAATATGTATCCTTCAACAATTCCAGATTTCGTTCTTAATTCACACATTTAAATCCAGATTGCAAAATTCAAAGTATGCATATAAAAGAACAGAATTGACAGAAATAACAAAAGGCATCATACACAGGAAAAGAGTCCAGAATCAGAACCAAGAGTCTTAATATTGAAGCAGAGTCCAAGTACAACAGCTTTCTAGCAAAATGTTCCCCCCCGATTACATTACATTGAGTGGCTTTTATAGGGGAATTCAACCCCGTAACTATTAATGCCAAAACCCTAAAACCGCTGGGGCAGCTGAGATTTGACCCCTGTCAGATGACAGAGAATCCATGGGATTCGGCCCACTCGTGTTTACAGCGGCTCCGGATGGTCTTTGCAGCTCACTCGTGTCTGCAGCGGCTCTGGACGAGTGTTGCAGTCGGGACAACATGTCTCATTAATTCGGTTGGTGTAGCTTGCCTTCAAGAATTTTTCCAGGACCTGATATGGTCATCCTGATGGGATGGGCTAGAGACCCAAACTTGTGCGCCATGGATGCGCCTTAAATGCCCACCTACCTTCTTTCCCTGCTAGAGTGCCCCTTCAGTTGTTGCCTTCGCGTTTAAAAACGCTTTCGTTGGAGTTCGCCCAAAATAGGACCTGAAGTTCGCTTTATTCGAGCCCGAAGCTGGGGCAGTTAAACTAGAAATTCTGTTAAGTCCAAAACAGACTCTGAGGATCGCTCAGGTTTGGCACGAAGCTAAGGATCGTTGGAGAAGAGGAGCGAGGTTGAGGGCCGCCTAAGGATGGGGCGAAGTTGAGCTCCTCCCATGCCTTAAACCTTTCTTCACTGCCTAAGTTGTACTTCGCCCAGAAGCTTGAGCGACGCTAAGGTTCGTAGTTTTTTGGAGCGAAATTGAGCATGCTGAAGTTGAGGTTCGCCGTATCTGGGGCCCGAAGCTGGGCCTCGCTGGCGATTCGGGCGAACTTGGGATCAACCTTGCCTTAGTCGTCTTTTGGAGCTAGCTGACCCCAAAGCCGAGGTTCGCTGGAGAAGGGGAGCGAGGCTGAGTTTCGCTGCCTTTTGGAGCAAAGTTGAGGACCTTCATGCCTTAGCCATTTTTTGTTAACCCCAAAGCTTGCTTCTGTCAATCGCTGAAAATGATGTCGAAGCCTAGGTTCGCCGCGCCTGGGACCCGAAGCTGGGGTTCGCTGGGGATTTGGGCGAACCTGAGGCCCACTTGCCTTAGCAATTTTTTGGCCTCCAGAGTGATTTTTTGTTGTCGCTCGAGCTGTCCTTCACCCCGAAATTGAGCAGGACAGAGGTTCGGCCTGCTTCTTAAGCGAAGCTGATCTTGGAGGAGAGAAAGAGAGGGCAGGAAGAATCTAAGCATGAAAACAATGCAGCAGTTTTTCAAAACCTTACCCCTTAGACAAAATGTGGCAAAATTAACAACTGTACCTTGCACGGTTCTTAAGATTCATTTTGCCACTTTTGCTACACATTAGTGGATAATTGAGTAGATAATTTTTATACTCATAGGTTGTCTTTTTTAGCTTGAGGTGGTTAGAGATGCAAAAAATTATGCACAGACCTACAATTGTTTTATACAGTCCTGACCATGAACTCAAATCTAAAACTAACTTCTAACTACCAAGTACTACTGCCTGACTGTCAATTACCCCATCACTGATACATATACTATTTTACCCTTTTTTAATGGTCATACAAGGTAAAACTTGAAATTTATCTCTCAATTTGATGAATTTATCTAGCAATATCTTTCTAAGAAAATCTGTGATTTGCTTGAGTTAAGCAGTATCCAATTCAACGACTCCTTTTTTTTCCCCACAAACTGCAGAATGAAATGAAATACTAGATTCTTAGTTATCTTAGTTATGCTATGATTATCACATTAAAGTATTGCTGCCTCCAATTTAACCAATTATAAATCAGCAAGCAATCATTGCAACCAACTACCTTCAGACACAGCAAGGACAACAGTTTTGTACTCGCAATGCTATGCTAAATATATAACCTCTTTTGGATTTCTGTTATCTGCACAACATGCTGAATAAGCAGCTGTATATCCGACAGGCTGAAAGTTATTACTTATTCCATACCAGTTGCCAAACCCCATTGTACTTTGTACAGTTCTTAAGACGCATTTCCCACTTTAGTTACTCATTATTAGTGGATAATTGAGTGAATTTGTATCCTCAGATAATATTAATAGTTTGAGGTGGTTAGAAGCAGATAACTCAGAAATTTATGTGTACAGCTACAGTACATTAATGTAGCCCTGACCATGAAGTCAAATATAAAACTAACTTCTGGCTATCAACTAACTACTAACTATTAATCGTCAACTACATCCTGACTGTCAACTACCTGATGACTGTTACATATTTATCTATTCTATTACCCTTCCTTAACAAACTACAACCTGAAATTTATCTTCCAACTGGATGAATTTATCTAGTAAACTCATCTTTCTAAGAATATATGTAATTTGCTTGAGTTGTGCAGTATCCAATTCAATGACTCATTTTTGCCACAAACTCTTAAATGAAATGAAATAATAGATTCTTAATTATCTTAGTTGCACTATAATTATCACAATGAAATGTTGTCACCTCCAATTCAACCACTAAATCAACAAGAACTCATTGCAACCAAACACTTTTGCATGCTGCAAGGAAAACAGACCTCCTGTTGCTAGGCTAAATATTTACCCACTTTTGGATTTCTCTTATCTACACAAATTACAAAATCAGCATCTGTATATCCAACAGGTTGAAAATTATTATTTCTTCCATACCGGTTGCCAATACCTGGTACAGTTCATAAGATGAATTGTACCGCTTTAGATGCTCATTATTAGCAAATGCTTTATTGTATAAGATGTATCCTCAGAGGTAGATTTCGTGGCTTGAGTTGTATTTTCCAGTGATTTGTCTATTCATAATTTCAGCTCGTTCTCTCTCCCTCAAAAACACCCTTGTTGGTGTCTTTCGCAATCTCATTGACTGACTTTGGTCGTGTGTGGACAATAACATATCTTTCTATAGAATTGTTTGAGCTTGCTAGATCATGTCTTTAGTTGGAACTTACTATACCTGGATTCATTCCATAAAGTAGTTTTAAATTTCTAATGTTGCTTTAATAAACTCATCAAATTGTCTTAGCTACATCCTCAAACCCTTTTCTTGTCAGAATTTCTTACTTCACTCACAACATTTGCAACTTTAATCTGAATTTTTTGTTGTCTCTTCCCTTCTTTGGAATGGTAATCTTTGCTTATTCCCACTCTCAGCATCTTAGGGATTCTGCTTACAACAGTGGACTATGCTTGTACCAGCATCCTCCTGTATGGTTTTCTCCTTTATGCATATGTAGCCTCTCTATCAAACCTCTCATGCTCATCCTCACTATTCATTTCATATGAACCAAGCAATTCATTGTCATAGTCAAATCTCTCTTCAGCCTGACCCTTAGGTCAATTTTGTGTCTATCCACAAATGTGGTAGATTAATTTTCAAGCAGTGGGCATATGATAAGCCCAGAAAGGTAGTCACTATACTTAAAAAAAGTTCTAAAGAAAAAAAGCAATTAGTTAGGTGCCAAAATGGATAGCTCCTGAAATCTGTCAAAATTTTCTTTTGAATTTCTCATGTAGATAATCTACCAAATTAAACATATTAACAATGGATAATTCCTAGACTTTTGTTTACAACTAAGAACTGATCTTTTGAAACAATAGCAATTTCCATTTCGTCCCTTAAGAAATGAAACCAATTATTCACCAATGTGACAGACAACAACTTATAGGAAAAATTAAAAGATGTTAAATCAACATATTAGAAAAAAAATTACACTCAATTATAAGTAAAGACACCAATATTATCATGAGTGAGTTGGCATATTAACAAAATGGTAAACTGCACTCCAAAAACCAAATATCTATAGACAACAGATTTCAGTGAACTAAGCACAATTGATATAATTATTCTTTACAAAAGTTGTCTATTTATATTTAATTTAAATGAACCATAGTCTGCTAATCAGACTACATTATATCCACATTAACAAACAGTTTATTTGTCTGCATTTTATTTTAATTCTGTATTATATATATATGTGCAGATCAAGATTAACTTTTAAATCCTAATTATACTCAAAATTAATAGTCCAGAGGCTAAAAATAAGGGAAAACAAACATTAGATCATATACTTTGTAACATACAGACATTTTCAATTTGTTTTTGATATTTTGGGATGTTGTCTTCAACTATCTTCAAGGAACTGGATGAGGAAGACTCCACATCCACTGAAGACTTCCCATAGCTGGTAATTCCAACACTGCAAGAGTTATCATTCCTCGTCTTTTCTTTCTGAGAAGATTCTGAAATTAAATAGCCAATTAGAACTGTTTTCACCAAATAATACAAAAGCATATAGAATTAGAAGTTGATATTAAACATATCAAATGGCATTAGCTCAATCAGTTACATTCCTTAACTTTCAAGGAGAAGACCAAGGTTCAAATCTTGCCAAGTGATACATGCATAACTGACAAGCTATTGCAATACCACAATGTGGCCATGATGTAAAACAGGTGGGTCCCGTTTCAATCCCATATAACCCATTCAAAAAAAAGTTGATATTAAACATATTTCTAAGAGAGAATAGAAAAAAAGACTACAAATAAGGATTAAATGAATGGAAGTCAGTAAGGAATCTCAAACTTTCTGACAGCACACTAACTAGCCAAATCGATTAACCAATGATAGCCCAACTCTGTTAAAGTGAAACATGGTAGTCATAATCTATTTACTATACCTCATAATGTACATAACAACACTGCAAGGAAACATATAAAAAGATATTTTCTCCCAAAACCACTCTTTCAAATGTTTTATGTTTGCTTGTTCTTGCCATAGAGTTAATATGAAAACACCAATTGCCATAAAAACACAACTCTGTTGCTACAAAGTGTTAAGAATGTTGGAATTCACAATATTTTCTAGAAACAAATGAAAGCAAAAGGAATGTAAGCAAAACATTTACTCAAATCTTATATAGAAAGGAAAAGAAAGACAAAAGAGATTTGGGGCACCCATAGGCACCATAAATAATCACTATATGTAAATAATATTGCACAACACTCCAATGAGAAATGAATAGTGTGAGAGGGTTATTTATACCAATACCGAAACCCCAATTACATCATGAAGTTTAACCTAAGCCGACATAATAAGTAGGTTTTTGGTTAATTACAAATAATAAATAGGTTTAACCATAACAAGGTTAACCAAGGCCCATTGGGCTTACATAATAAAATATTACAAAATAATAAATACATTGCACAATGAAATGCCCTTAGGCCTATCCAATACATTGCACAATGTTGGTTCTTGGCCATGAAGCTAGGGAAAAAAAATGATAGTAAACATATTGCTAGAAGAGAATAGAAAGAATGACTACAAACTAGGATTAAATGAATAGAATTCAGTAAGGCATCTCAAACATTTTGACAACACACTAACTAGCCAAAAAAATTAATCAAAGTCAGCACAACCCTGTTAAAGTGAAACATGGTAGTCATAATCTATTTAATGTTCCTCATATCTCATGTCCCATAATCTATTTAATGTTCTATAATCTATTTAACGTCTCATAATCTATTGAATCCTTTATCCTATTCTTCTTCTAAAGACAATAGGGCATTTATCCTGGCTTACATTGGTAAGATGTTTGTATCCTCCAATTCCAATTGTTGGGACATTTCGAGCAAAGGGAGATAAAGATTAGTTGGCAACACAACTTCTTTACCAAATACAAGTTTGTACAGTGAAGTCCCAATAGAAGCTTCATGGGTCACACTATCTAGCCAAAGAGCCCTTTTCAGCATGGTATGCCAATCTCTCTATGACTTGGCAATCATTCTCTTCAAGATTCTAATAACAATCTTTCTCTTCAAGATTCTAATAACAATCTAGTTTGTAGATTCAAACAAACCATTTCCTTGGGGCCGATAGTTAGAAGATGTTTTCAGAAGGAAAAGGAAACCATGCTTCACTACAAATTGGATCAACTTTGTCCCGATGAATGTGGTGGCATTGTTTATGATTATTGTTGATGGATTACCATATCTAGTAATGATATCTTCTAGAAATTGTATATTTGTTTCCTGATTGGCAACTTTCACTAGAATGGCTTTTGTCCATCTCATAAAAAAGCCAGTTGCAATCAGGATCCATACTTGCCCCACACTAGACAATGGGTTAATGAAGTCCAACCCCCATTGCTGAAATGGTTCCACTACAATTATATGTAAATTTTCCAGCCCTAGATAACTGTTGTCTTATGTTATTTTAAAATAAATCAGATCTGAGAATAATTTATTCAAACATGCAACAGTCACACAGATGGCTGGAATAAACAGCATGAACAATAGAAGTTAAATATATTTCTGAACCTGCAATATTATAGTTAAAAGAGGCTACAGCTACAGTAGAGCACACTGCTCTCTTGCTGCCGTTCTAGCCAGAAATTTCACTGTTCTTCTCCTCCTAATCTTGCAATTCTCCTTCAGAAATCTGTTCTCTTTCTCCTTTCTATGTATCTAAAACACTCTTGATCTTCTCCTTTTATCCTTGAAAACGGTAACCCTGATCTCTCTAACCCTAATATTAGATCTCATCTCATCTTGAGATGTAAGATTAAAAATAGAAAATCACTTAAGTGAATTTCAAAATAGAATCACTTAAGTGAACTTCAAAATAGAATCGCTTAAGTGAACTTAAAAACAGAAAATTACTTAAGTGAGTTTCAAAATAGAATTAGAAATGTCTCGAACCACTTCTAGCACGTTCATACTGAAGCTTGTGCAAGAAGTTCCTGTCCGAGCTACATTTCTCAACACTCCCTCTTAGCGAGGAAGGAATTTTGCACCAATCCAAATTTGTCTCTAAATGCTTCAAACTTCCTTTTCACTAAGGGCTTGGTCGAATATCGGCTACCTGTTGATCCATGGGAATATACTGGAGCTTTACGGCTCCCTTCTGAATCCTATCTCATATGAAGTGATATTTGATGTCTATGTGTTTGGACTTGTCATGAAATATTGGATTCTCAGAGAGTTTGATACACCTTTGATTATCACAGTATATCACCATGGGATCCAACTCCTAATCAATCAATACTGTAAGCAACTTGCGAAGCCAGATGGCCTCACAACTTGTAAGCAACTTCTACCTACGTAACTTCAACTACCTATTGGATTTATGCCACTTCAATAGAAATCAAGTTCAACTCCTTAATTACAATGAGTTTCATCAAGTTCACCTCCTCAATTGCAATGAGTTTCATCAAGTTCACCTCCTCAATTGCAATTAGGTTCACCTCCTCTGCTTCCTAGCTAGGGATATGACTCCTCTCCGATGCTTTAAACTTTGTACACATCGCTAGTTCATCTTGACTCGCAGCACTTTGACATTCATGTGCGAAATGCCCCCATAAATGGCGTCACCCAAATTGCACCTTGGGTATGCCCTCAATATCATACTTAATTTTGCATCTTCTAGTCCTCCGACAGTTGTCATAGACTTTATTACCAATGGCATTCCCCCTTGGTACAATCTCCCTTTGTGTTGCATATACCTGTAGTGATGATCTTGCACTCTTCGAGTCACACTCATCCTTGGAGTCATCATTCTTCTCTTCGGAGTCGCTTCCTTCTTTGACTTCTCGAACCCAACACTTGAACGATGAACTACTATTATGCCCAAAATCATTACTCTCATTGTCAGAGTCACTCTCAACCTCAAAATCACTATCATCTTCAAGATCAATTTTGTTTGCATTAATATGATCCCAATACTTAAGTGATGTCTTTGCATCATTTTCCAAGTTCAAGGCCTGCTCCAAGGCGTTTTGATATAATAGTTGAGGAACTACCCTTATCTTCTTCCAATACGTAGGAAGAAGTCCCTCTATGAACCACCTCTTCTTCAATGAATCTGATGGGTCTTCCTCTAGATGGATAAACAACCCACTCAACCTTTGATTGTATGAACGAATAGGCTCTTCTCACTTTGTTCCATTTGATAAATTTCAGCAATGACCAGATTGTCATTGTGGAATAACCGGAATTCTTTCACGAATGCATCGCACAATTGTTCCCATGTTTGGCACCTACCCTTTGGCAATCTCATGTACAAAATGTTACAAGGAATAACCTCCTCCAATCTACATCAATATCCTACCCAATCGCTTTTCACATTGTGAGGCAGATTTTTCAATGCTTGATTGGGTCTTTTGTTGCTCCTCCATGAAACATTGGACATTTACATGATATGCCCAAATTGACCTTTGTTGTGACAAGTTGACTTACCCTTTGTAGTGGTTCACGTATCTCTCCTTTATCATGCACATCATTGGGCACATTGCCCAACAATTGCTCTTATGTCGCGCTCCCATCCCGCGCACCATAAAATGTGCCATCTTGTAGTTGCTCCAATGTCGGACTTTGTTATAATCCTCTCTTCTCATTAACAATAAATCATTCACCAATATGCAAAAATATCAAACATGCATCCACAAATAAATTCCACAATAACAATCCACACAATAAAATAGAGATAGATAATACCCTTGAGGTAAGGCAACACCAAGAATACTCCTTAAAGAAGGAATCACTCCACAAGATCTCCAGCTCCACAAGCCAAGACTCTTACAAAGAATACTTGATATAACTTTCTTTTACAATTGGGGGTACATCTCTCTTTATACAAGAATGTGATGGTTCACCTTCCATGAGTTAGAAGGTCACCCATGTGGTGGTTCACCTTCCATGAGTTACAAAGTGCATAATATTATAATATAGCACTATGTTATATATTATTATAATTTTATATGTGACCCATGCCATAATACAATATTATATTATATCCCCACATTCACATCCTTAGGTACCTAACATTTCATCCCCCTTACAAAAATGTTTCGTCCTTGAAACATATGAAGAAACTGAACAATATGATCTTCTAAGCAACGTTGACAATTGGTACCAATCTTGATTATTCCTCCATTCAAGTGAAATCTTGATTGGTGGTATTCTATGATGATGCCAATTTGCCCTTGTACCACTTGAATATCCATAATTAATCCTTGGGTTCCATGTATGTCCATCATAGCTCCTTTGATGCTCTTTGCCCTATCTCCATGATTGTTGCCTTTCATGGTGGTGTGGATGGTGATATACTCCAACCTTAGCCCGATGTTCTACCTTCTTTGACTCTTCTCTTTGTCTCCCATCTTTTGCTTTTGCTTCTTCTTTGAAATCTACTACTGCCTCCTCCTTAGATTCTATTTTTTTTTTGTTCTTCAATTTGTTTCCCTACAACTTCCTATTTTTCCTCATATCCTTGCCTCTTACACTGAGAAATATCAAGTATTGTTATCTTCTTCTTTTTTTATTCCAGAACTTCATGAACTTCTTTTGCACATTAATGTTAACAATACCCAATGAATGCAACCAAAGATAACCAAGAACAATATCCATATCACCCATCTCAATAACATAAAAATCTGAATGTAAAACATATTTATCCATGGTGAGCTTCAAATCTTCAAAAATTTGAATATTCTCATCCTCAAGTTGTATGTCTTTGATTTTCTTTGTTTGAACTTGTAACCTCTTAGCCAAAGACATATAGATAAAATTGTGGGAAGCTCAGGCACTCAAAGAAGGATTGTTGGCATTTGAAAAAGGAAAAGAATGGTGAAAAGCAATTTCAGCCATCAGCTGAGGCCATTACGGTAGATTTAGGAGAGACAGCAACATGTGAAGCTTCCTGTATCGGCAGCAGCAAATCTATTCTATATACGTGGGTTTTGGACTCGGGTGACGATCTACTTGGGTGATGATCATCCTTTAGAAGTTGTGGGAAGAGGGGACATCAAGATTAGGTTGGACAATGGTAGAGAAAGGTTGTTATGTGATGTACGACATGTGCCTGATTTGCGGAAGAATTTGCTCTCAATCAAGATAATGGATAAGCTAGGGTATCTATCACTTTCGGTAACAATTATTGCAAAATTACCAGAGGAGCCCTTGTAGTAGCAAAAGGAGAATCTTATGGGACCCTTTATCATTTGTCGGTGATACAGTGACAAACCATGCAGCAGTAACTTCAATAAATGCTCAGGATGCAGTAATGCTATGGCATCAACGCCTAAGACATATGAGTGAAAAAGGTCTGAAAATTCTGCATGACCGAGGTATGCTTTCTGGGATTGAGTCTTGTAATTTAGACTTGTGTGAGCACTGTATTTTTGGTAAACAAAAGAAGGTTCGATTTACTGCAAGGTCTGGTAAGAGTTCTGATTTTCTGCAACTTATACATTCTGATATATTTGGACCAGTCCCCACTCAGTCCTTCAATGGTGCTATATATTTTTTGACATTTCTAGATGATTATTCTAGAAGAGTGTGGGTTTATTTTCTGAAAAAAAAAATCGGAAGCTTTGGAGAAGTTTAAAGAGTTCAAAGCACGAATAGATAAAAGTTTGGGCAAAGCTTATTTTATGTCTCGAGTTAGATAATGGGGGTGAATATTGCTCCAAGGAATTTGATAAATTTTGTACGCAAGAAGGAATTAAGCACCAAAAGACTATACCATATACTCCACAACAAAATGGTGTGGTTGAGCGGATGAATTGCACAATCATGGAACATGCAAGAAGCATGCTCAGCGCATCTAGGTTGGATAAAAGGTTTTGGGCAGAGGTTGCTAATACAGTTGCTTACCTCATTAACAAGTCACCTACAACCGCGTTGGATGGACAGATTCCAAAGGAGGTTTGGTGTGGTAAGCCAGTTGATTACTCTCATTTGCGTACCTTTAGCTGTGATGCATTTGCCCATGTCCCTAAAGAAAAAAGGTCCAAACTTGACCCCAAATCAAGCATGTGTTTTTCTTGGCTATGGAAATACAGTGAAGGGGTATACACTATGGGATCCTACTACCCACAAGGTAATTATTAGTCAGGTTGTCATTTTTAATGAAAAATCCATACAAAGGAAGGAGGTACAGCAAACACCTAATGTTGTACTAGTTGAAGTAGATATGAACGAATATGAAAATGAAAATCAGCATGTTGAAACTTTTGATCAGCATGCAGAACAGCAAGTAGAGCAACCACAACAATCACAAGACCAAGAGCCACAACCAACAGATCATTGGGTTAGAAGATCTACACGTCCACAAAAGTGTTCGGAAAGGTATTCTCCTATTTTTCAGTCCTCTTTTGCTTTGTTAACTGATGATGGTGAGCCTAGTTCATTTCAAGAAGCTAGAGAATCTGAAAATGCAAAAAACTGGAGGAAAGCCATGGAGGAGGAAATGGAAGCACTTCGCAAGAATAAAACGTGGGAACTTGTGGATCTCCCACCTGTAAGAAAGGTTGTTGGAAACAAGTGGGTGTACAAAGTAAAGAAGAATAGTGATGGGTTGTTGGAACGCTATAAAGCTCGCTTGGTGGCAAAAGGTTATGTGCAAAAGTCAGGTATAGACTTTAATGAAATTTTCTCTCCAGTTGTGAAGCTGACTATTGTTAGAGTTTTACTTGCACTTGTAGCAGCACAGGATTTAGAACTGGAGCAACTTGATGTAAAATTGCTTTCTTGCATGATCTCGAGGAGGAGATTTATATGGATCAGCCTGAGGGCTATGAAGAAAGAGGCAAAGAGCATTTATTTTGCAAACTCAAGAAATCTTTGTATGGATTGAAATAGGTGCCAAGGATGTGGTACAAAAAATTTGACACCTTCATGAAGAGCCAAGGTTTCAACAAGAGTGAAGCTAACCATTGTGCATACTATAAGAGGTTTGATGATGGCAGTTTAATTATTTTGTTGTTGTATGTAGATGATATACTAGTTGCAGGCCCTAGCATGAAGAAAATCATTGATCTAAAGGCTCAGTTGGCTAAGACATTTGAAATGAAGGATTTAGGAGCAGCAAACCAAATTTTAGGGATGAAGATACACAAGGACAGAACAGGAAGGAAGATCTGGTTATGTCAACAGTCATATATAGAAAAGATTCTACAGCGCTTCAATATGCAAAATGCAAAACCAGTTAGTACCCCACTTCTTTCACACTTCAAATTGTCTTCTGAACAGTGTCCTAGAACAGAAGCAGAGAAGACAAGCATGTCTCGTGTACCATATTCATCAGTAGTAGGAAGCCTCATGTATGCCATGGTAAGCACCAAACAGAATATTGCCCAAGGAGTGGGAGTTGTTAGCCGATACATGGCAAATTCTGGTAAGGAGCATTAGAATGCAGTGAAGTGGATATTTAGCTATTTAAGAGGCACTTCAGATGCTAACATTTACTATGGATTGACAAATTTGCAAGTTAAAGGTTTTGTGGATTCAGATTATGGTGAATATAGAGATGAGAGAAAGTCCACTACAGGATATACTTTCACTCTTGTTGGTGGAGCTGTGAGTTGGACTTCTAAGTTGCAGTCAGTAGTGGCTTTATCAACCACTGAAGCAGAAAGTATTGCAACAACTGAAGCCAGCAAATAAGCAATTTGGCTAGAGCAATTGTTGGGTGACTTCAAGATAATGCAGGAGAATATTGTGATAGCCAAAGTGCTAATCAATTAGTGAAGAACCCAACATTCCATGATCACACGAAACACATTGATGTTAAGTACCATTTTATAAGAAATGTGGTGGATGAAGGTAGGATCATGTTGGAGAAAATTAATACTGAAGTGAATCCTACAGATATGCTTACAAAGCCGGTCAAGACAGAGAAGTTTGAGTGGTGCAAAACTTCTCTAGGCTTGCTGAAAATGTGATAAGGGCAGCATTGGGCAATTGGCTCTTGGATGAAAAACATAGGCAATGAATTCCTATATATCGACTTCAAGTGGGAGAATGTTAGGAGGTGAAGTCAATATCCAGATCTCCAATGTTCTTCAGCAGTTGTTCGAAAAATATCAAATTACGTGCAAACAAAAAACACAATAATGCAGGGAAAAACAAAAAACACAGAATTTTTATGTGGAAAACCTGCAGTGTGCAGGAAAAACCACGAGGCAATGGCAGCTTCGTTATTTTATTGATTTCGGCAAACTTTTACATTCAATCAACTTTTACATGCAAGGGGTCATTCCCCTTTTATAGATAAATAAAGGAAGACTCCAAAAAAACTGTTCGTTTCCCTTCCAAAAAAGGAAGACTCCAAACAACTGTTCGCTTCCTCTTCCAAAAAACTGTTCGCTTCCTCTCACAACATATGGTTGTACGGACAACCAAAAAATTTTGGGTCGAGGGCTCCGCCCCCGAACCCCCAAGCAAGGGGGAACCTAGCCGGTTCCTCCCTGTGACCCCACTCGGCATGCCCGACGCATACGAACAACACTTGAAAATGGATCCCAATAAACTACACCACCATACACCTCATTGTTGAAGAACATTGGGATGGTGCAATTTACAGTGATCCTTCCCCATGTGTTGTTCGTATGCGTTGGGCGTGCCGAGGGGGTCGTAGGGGGGAACTGCCCAGGGGTTCGGGGGCTCCACCCATGACCCGAAATTTTGGCTGTCTGAACAACCATGCTTCGGGAGAGGAAACGAATAGTTTTTTGGAGTCTTCCTTTAGGAGAGGAAATGAACAATTTTGGAGTCTTCCTTTGGGAGAGGAAACGAACAGTTTTTGGAGTCTTCCTTTGTTTTTCTATAAAAGGGGAATTCTGAATGACCCCTTGCATGTAACAGTTTAGTGAATGTAAAAGTTTGCCGAAATCAATAAAAGAACAAAAGCTGCCATTGCACCGTGGTCAATTTTGGAGTCTTCCTTTGGGAGAGGAAACGAACAGTTTTTGGAGTCTTCCTTTGTTTTTCTATAAAAGGGGAATTCTGAATGACCCCTTGCATGTAACAGTTTAGTGAATGTAAAAGTTTGCCGAAATCAATAAAAGAACAAAAGCTGCCATTGCACCGTGGTTTTACCTGCACACTGCAAGGTTTCCACATAAAAATTCGTGTTACTATTTTGTTTCTGCGTTATTGTTTTTCTTGCTCGTAATATTTGTTTTCTAACAACAATGCCTCAGCCAACAACCTCCGGCCAGCCTCTTGACAACAACCACACGACAACAATTACTACCACTCGAATGAATGAGGGAAGGGTTTTATTTATACAACTCAAAAGTAGTTGCATCCTCTACTCGACACCTTATCGTTTTCTTAAATTACATTTGACATGCATTTGACTAATATATACATTTCATTTGATGACTCACTTTATGACTTAATCGTACATAACTTAACATTACACATTCTCATATAAGTATTACATTATGAAAATAAATACAAACTACAAAATAACACAAAACTACAAAACTTATTTAATAATTATACAAACATATCAATTTGCCTGCCTACAATCACTCATATAGCTATAAAGTAATGTAAGTTAAAAATAAAATAATGACAAGAAGAAGAGAGGAGGATGGAGGGAGCAGGAACAGGAGCAGGAGCGGAAGCAGGAGCAGGAGCAGGGCGGGGGGCAGGTTCAGTGCATGGTGCAGGTCCCCAATCGGGATCGGGCTCGAGGTCGGGGTCAGGCACGTCAGGGCCCGGTCCCGGGCCAACAGGACCCTCGGCGAGCCCAGAGGATGGTTCTGCGCTTGATCCGTTTGGTGGCCAGGGTTGGGTCGGCATCTTGGGCCCTGGCCCACAGGCCAGCCTCGATGCGAGCACAGGGCTGGGGATAAAGCCCCATGTTCCTGGGTTGGGCTAGCCTCGATGCGATCTCCCCCAGGTTTCCCCTTCTGCTGCTCCCTCCCCTGGGTCATCTTCCGTGGCCCCGATCCCAGGTTCTCCCGCCCAGCCTGCTTTGAACCCCTCCCCGCAGGGCCCTGCTTGCGCCCCCCTCCAGGCAAGCGAGCCGTCCGGGCTCTCTTCCCCGCCGGCTCCCTCGATCGGGGCCCCCTTTCCCCCCCACCCCCGCTCCTCCCTTGACCCCCTCCCGGCCCTCCCGGCGATCCCTGTTGGGCTTCCTCCCTTGGAGTGCGGATCTGAGAAGTCCAATGAAGAGATCGAAGCTAGCTCTTCGTCCGGGCCCGACGAAGTCAGCCCTAAGATGACCCGGAGCAGGTCTTTTGCCACAGACTTTGGCAGCAAACTCAAAAGAGGGCACCCCACCCTAGGCGATCAGCGGACAAGGATCACTGAAGATGACATAGCCAATGGCTCCCAAGCAACTCTCTCTGACGTGGGGGCAAGCTTCTCCAAGACGGACGCCATCCGACCCAAACCCCCCGCTCATTCCGGGAAGGGGGGCAAGCGACCCCTCAAGGGTGTCAAATGAAGCTCATCACCTGGAATATCAGGGGCCTCAATGGGGCCCCCAAGAAAAGGATCCTCGGCCAACTCCGCAGGGATCACCGTCCGTCCTTCCTCCTCCTTCAGGAGACCAAAATAGATGAGGCTGCTGCCCGGCGTGTAGCCCAAGCTACCTAGCGCAATTGCGAGTCCCTGTCTACCCCTACGGTTGGCTCAGCCGAGGGTCTGCTGTGCATGTGGGACCCCTGGTGCTTCGAGGGAAGACTCATATCTTCGTCCCCCAAAATCATCAACATGTTGGTCCATTGCGTAAAGTCAAGGCGCTCATGGATTCTGTCCAACGTCTACGCTCCTAACAGTCCCGTCGAGAAAGCGGCCTTATGGAAGGAAATTAGCTCGATGAGAGAAGCCTTCGCCCCCCTGCCCTGGATCCTGGTCGGGGACTTCAACAGCCCCCTGTTCCTCTCTGATAAAAGTGGGGGCTCAACGGTTCAGGGCAAGAGCATGGAGGACTTTGGAGCCTTTACCGCCCTCAACGAGCTCATGGACGTCAGCCTGAAAGGAGCCAGGTTCACTTGGACCAACAGAAGAGCGGGAGCAAATCATATCCAGGTCAGACTAGATAGAGTTTTCTTGTCCAAGGAAGCCCTGCCTATGTTTGTTGACGCCACCCTGCTGGCCCTCCCCAAAATCGGGTCTGATCACAGCCCCCTCCTCCTTGAAACCGACCACAGGCCCTCCCCCAAGAGGCCTTTTCGGTTCGAGTCCATGTGGCTGCATCACCCTGACTTTCGGGCCTAGGTTGGGCGCTGGTGGGCTCCCCCAGTCCTTGGACGCCCCGCTGAACAAATCTTCCATAAGTTGAGACGCCTTAAGGACCAACTCAAGGTATGGAACAAGGAGGTGCTCGGCAATATCTTCGAAAACAAAGCAATTCTCAAAGCTAAACTCGAAGCCCTCGAGTCCAGATTTCAAGCTGGCTCTCAAGACCCGGGGCTCAGGGATGAGGAACGCCTTGCTCTCAGCGAGTATCATAACATCCTGGCCCGGGAGGAAATCTTTTGGAGACAGAAGTCGAGAGCCCTGTGGCTCCAAGATGGCGATGCAAACACTAAGTTCTTCCACGCGTCGACTCTCAGGAACAGAGGCTCCAACAGAATTGTTGAGTTGGTGGGCAGCGATGGCAGAATCATCAAGGAAGAAGAGGACATCCGGGCTGAAACCACTCGCTTCTTCTAGGAGCTCCTGGGTGACAGCCCCCCCATGTCCCCAGATGCGGTTGATTCCCTTCTGGAGCATATCTCGTCTTCTGTCTCGACCATGGCAAATCAGATGCTGTTGCAGCCTCTGTCTGACTCCAAAATCCATGCTGCCACCTTTTCCATGAAGGCTGAGGTGGCCCCGAGCCCGGACGGATTCCCCCCGATTCTTCCAATCATTCTGGGACATCGTCGGGCCGAAAGTGTGTGCTACCACCCGGGACCTGCAGACTGCCCGATCCATCCCCAGAGGTATCAACTCCACCTTCATAGCTCTGATCCCCAAGACCCAGGCAGCCCGATCCCTCTCGGATTTTCGCCCCATTAGCTTGTGCAACGTCCTGTACAAAATCCTGACTAAATCCATGGCTTCCCGTCTCAAGGATATCCTCCCCCTGATTATTGCCCCCTGTCAAGGCAGTTCGGTCAAAGGCAGATTGATCACTGACGGGGTCATTATCATGCATGAGGCCATTCACTCGGCTGTCCTATCCAAAAAGGCCTCCTTTCTGCTCAAGTTGGATATGAACAAGGCCTTTGACAGAGTTAACTGGGATTTCCTGTCCAAGGTTCTCCTCAAGTTCGGGTTCCACCCTTCCTGGGTCAGGCTCATTAGCAACTGCGTGTCCTCCCCGTGGTTCTCTATCCTCGTCAACGGGTCCCCTGCCGGATTCTTCCCCAGCTCCAGAGGCCTCCGCCAAGGTGACCCCCTGTCCCCGATCCTCTTCATCATCCTGGCTGAGGCCCTAGGGCATACCATCTCGAGCGCTGTGACCCGCGGTCTCATTTCAGGCATCAGGCCTGCGTCGGGCCTACCCCTTGTGTCCCACCAGCAGTTCGTGGATGATACCATCCTTGCCACCTCTGCCTCAATTCCCCAAGCCAAAAATCTCAAGCATATTTTGACCTTGTACGAGGAGGCGGCCGGCCAAAAAATCAACCTTCGAAAAAGCACGATTTTCTTCATCCATACCCCCTTGGCTAGACAGATCAGAATCGGGCGGATTTTGGGCTGCACCCCTGGTTCCCTCCCCTCCTCGTATCTCGGGCTTCCCCTGTTCACAGGTGCGTCCTCCAGGGCCTTGTGGGGCGGGGTGATTGTGCGGATTCAGAGAAAGCTGGCCCCCTGGAAAGGTCACCTCCTTTCGCGGTGCGGCGAGCCACCCTCTTGGCGGTGGTCTTGCAAAGCATCCCGATATATTTCATGTCGGTCTTCAGAATCCCGGCCTCCATTGCAACGCACATCGAACAAATTCAGAAATGCTTTCTCTGGTCGGGAAGTGAAGACAAGAAGAGGATTCCCCTGGTCTCCTGGCCCTTGGTCTACCGCCCCAAAGCTGAGGGAGGGATCGGGCTCAGGCGGGTGGTCCCCATGAACAAGGCTCTCTTGGCCAAGCATGCCTGGAAGGTGCACACCAACACCCCTGATGAGTGGGTCAGCATTGTGCGCAGAAAATACTGCCATAGCCACCCCTTCCTCAGTGATTCTCAACCCCGAGATGGATCAACCTTTTGGAAGTCCTTGATTTCCACCAAAGACATAATCCGGAAAGGGAGCAGATGGATCCTCGAGGACGGAGCCAAGATCGACTTCTGGGACGACAGATGGATTCATGATGAGGCCTTGTCTTCTGACAGAGAGCTCCTCGTTCTCAAACCAGGACTGGCGGACAGAGGTCCCAGGGTAGCGGCCTATCTCTCTCAAAACCAGGGGCGTGCTACCTGGAAACCCATCCTGGACCCCAGGCACCCGCTTCAAGCTGCCAGACTCCAGTGCCTCCTCAATGTGACTGTCATCCCGTCCTCCGGAGGACACGACAGATGCGTTTGGCATGGTACTCCCAGTGGAGTCTTTTCTGTCAAATCTACCTACAATTTTCAAAGAGTCCCTGACGAGGCTCCCTTCCCAACCCGGCAGGTGTGGGCCAAGAAGCTGATCCCCAAAATCAGCCACTTCGTTTGGGCGGCCGTCCAAAATAATATTCTAACGATTGAGAATCTGATCAAGAGGGGCTTCCAGATCCTGAATAGATGCTACCTTTGTTGTGATGCCTGGGAATCCACCAATCACCTCTTTATCAACTGTCCCTTTTCGTCTGAAGTCTTGGGCCTCATCCTCTCCCAATTCTCTATCCAGTGGGTGGGCCCCAAATCCATATCTGACCTCCTGTTGCAGTGGCCCAACCCCTTTGCCCATCCCTTCACCCGCTTCCTCTGGAGTTCTTGCCTTCCCCATATGCTTTGGCAACTCTGGCTGGAGCGCAACAGCAGAGCCTTTTCCTCCCCGGCCCATTCCCCCCAGTGGGTTGCGACCAAGGCAGTGACCTTTGCCCTTGAGAATTCCTGATCCATCCCCTTGACCGAGGCGCCCCGGCGGCTGGGCGAAGCCTCTCTCCTATCCTCTCTCGGAATTCAGCTCCCCCCCCGGTCCCCCCCCCCCCTCCTGTCGATCTTTGACCAGGTGGACTCCCCCCCTGGATGGGTCAAGCTCAACTTCGACGGCGCGTCTAAAGGCAATCCCGGGCCCTCTAGGGCGGGTGGGGTCATCCGCGACTGCCACGGGGCCATGATCATGGCGTTTTTTGCTCCGCTCGGCTTCCAGACTAACAACTTCGCCGAAGCAGCAGCTCCGCTAAGCGGGCTGACCGCCCTCAGGGAGTCTCCCTCAAGAGTCATCATTGAGGGCGACTCCCAAGTCATTATCAAAGCTGCCCATAGTCCGGGCAATTGCTTCTGGCGCATCCACAACTTCATCCGGGAAGCCCTCTCCGTCCTCTAGGGATTCCCCGATCATAGCTTCCGACACGTGTACAGGGAAGGCAACAGGGCGGCCGATTTCATGGCAAACCAAGCCATCTCTGCTGACGCCTTCACTACCTAGACCACGAACTTTCCCGAAGCTCTGGTCCACATTACCATGCAAGATCAGCCCAGCAATGTGGAGGACCCTGGTGTCTAACTTGCCCCGTGTCGGGGCCCCGACATTCCACCGGCGCGGTTTCCAGAGGACAGAGGACTTCCTCCCCTGTGGCGCCACGTCGCCTGTTCCAGGCCCGTATCCTGCCCGTCAGTTGGTCTATCCCCTCGCGATGGCAGGTGTGCTCGGCCATGCCAAAAGTTCGGTTGTTCCCGACGTGGACCTGCATTGCTCCGTTGGCGCCTCTGGCAGTTCCAAGACTGTCTCCACGTCGGCCCTCCCCGATTTTTCTGCCTCGATCGCTTCGCTGACGGATCCCCATGCCGCGTCAGTCCGCCCGCGGCATTATCCCGTGTTGTACCCTCAAGACGCTCCCCCGTTCAGGTTACGCCACCTGGCGCGCTGGCAGTGGCCCCTCTCCCTTGCCCCGCGTGGCAACCTGCAGTCGCGCCCCCTCAACCCCTCCCCCCTCGTGTCGCACCCGGCCCCGAGTGCTCATTCCCGACATCGACGGCTCCCCCCTCTTCGGCCCCTTGCATGGTTTTAAATCCGCCGCGCGCTGAGTCTTCCCGCTGTGTCTATTTCCCCCGTTCCCTGCCCCCGCGTTTCTGGTCAGATATCCCCTACCTCCCCTGCCCCATGGCTGCCAAAAATGTTTTCATCGAGCCTTCCACGCTCACTCTGAGCGAGTCGGCCAGGCTGTTTGCCAACGCCAAACATTTCACTCCTTTCTTCAGTAAATTCGCAGGAGCTGATGACGAGATCACCCAATGCTTCCTAGACTCGTGGAACGACGGCGAGGTTACGGTCAAGGGGCTTCATTTCAAAGTTAACAAAGAATTTTTAACAGAGGTTACAGGCCTCCACCACGAGGAAAAGGGGCGAGTAGTCAGGCGGGACAAGCATAATTGGGAGGAGGAGCTATCCCGCTTCCCCGAGCAGCAATGGGACAGGGCCAACCTGTTCCGCACCAACCTCCCGACCCCCTTTGATGAGGCCATCGTCTCGGTAATGCAGTACATTACCTGCGACGACCCGGACCAAAGGCTTTTTAGCTTCCACCTGAGCTACTTCAACCACCTCCGGGGGGCCACGGTGGTCAGCACTCCCCGTTTCCTGCTGTATTCCCTGGGTCTATCCATTGACCGTGCCCGCAAAAGCCATTCTCGACCCTCCCACCAAGGGCTCATGGTCGTGCTGTACAGGCACGCCCTGGCCAACCAGCCGCAGCTCCATCGCATTCCTCCCCTGTCTGTTGTCCCCCCCCGATACGGCTAATTCCCCAGCTGCCTCCCCTGCTGCTTCCATTTCTAAGGAGTCCCCCTCGCCCGAAGGCTCCCCTGCCCCGAAGCGTCGCAGACCCACTCGGAAGTGTAGGACTCCGGCCCAGGGCCCAGGTGGGGCCCCGACTCCCGGGGGCGCTCACAAAGGCCCCTTCCTTGGCAGCAACAGGGCTACTGGCAATGCCAAGAGGACCACACAGGAAGCCCCGGAGCCCGCCGATGTTAGTTCCGAGACCGGCAGCAGAATGCAAAATCTGGCTATCAGAGCCCTCCTTGACACGGCTATTGGCTCTCTGAATGCGGCTGCCCAAGCAGCCTCCTCCGCTGCCAATGCCCTGGCTGAGCTCCGGTGCAGGCTGGGAGATGGCCCCGATAGGGAGTAGTGTTGGCCAGCGTGGGGCCCCGTCCTGGCCAGGACCGGCCGCTGGGTCCACCGGTTCACTGGCGTCCAGCTTCTGCGCGTTTGGCGGTGGCGTTTTCTGGTTTTTGGTGGCTTCTAGCCAAGGTTTTGATGCTGATTGTCCTAGTTGTTTTTGTAGGCACCAGGGCCCCGGGCCCCGGATCACTGCCTTTGGGCACAGCCCCGATTTTTGCTCGTTTTTTCAGCCTAGGCTTATGATGTAACTAAGGTTTTGGGATCCTGTTCTAAAAAACCCGCTGTAAATATACTGTTACTTACCAAAAAAAAATAATGATTTATTACTTCTAAAGAATTACTTTTTAAATTAAAAGTAAAAGCAAATAAATTTAGGTCCGAGGTGTAGACCAATTGATTCGACCAAACCCCGTAAGGGGGGCGAAGGTCCAAGGCTCAAATCTCGGGCCTCGCCAGACTGAACGCTTGTCCCTTTCCTGGTTCTTTTAAGGGCATAAAAGGTTTAAAATGATTGTGGCATGGTGGTTATAGGGGCAAATTGTGCGAAGATCTATGTGGCAGCTTCAGAAGCGGACAGCGCAGAATACTGTGACGGCCATAAAAAGCCGAACAGCCTGCCCGGATTCGTGGCGACTACCGATTCCACCATGTAAATTTAAAAAAAAAAAAAAAAGCAAATAAATTTAGATCATCATTTTGTTTCTTTATAAATAAATCATTCCTTGTTATATTATTAAGTTATATTATTATATATAATATACAATAATATGAACAAAAGTAATATATATGAATACTTCAATATACTATTAATTATATAATATTTTACTCTCTTTTTTCCCCTTTTAAATTGGTCATATATGATCGAAAGTCAAGGAATTTAACTGGTTGAGCTAATGCCATTTGATAATTATATGGTACATTACAGAAGCTGCTATTGCACCGTGGTTTTCCCTGCACACTGCAATGTTTCCACGTAAAAATTTGTGTTACTATTTTGTTTCTGCGTTATTGTTTTGCTTGCTCGTAACATTTGTTTGCTAACAACAATGCATCAGCCAACAACCTCTGGCCAGCCTCTTGACAACAACCACACGACAACAATTACTACCACTCGAATGAATGAGGGAAGGGTTTTATTTAAACAACTCAAAAGTAGTTGCATCCTCCAACTACTCGACACCTTATCATTTTCTTAAATTACATTTGACATGCATTTGACTAATATATACATTTCATTTGATGGCTCACTTTATGACTTAATCGTACATAACTTAACATTACACATTATCATATAAGTATTACATTATGAAAATAAATACGAACTACAAAATAACACAAAACTACAAAACTTATTTAATAATTATACAAACATATCAATTTGCCTGCCTACAATCACTCATATAGCTATAAAGTAATGTAAGTTAAAAATAAAATAATGATTTATTACTTCTAAAGAATTACTTTTTAAATTAAAAGTAAAAGCAAATAAATTTAGGTCCGAGGTGTAGACCAATTGATTCGACCAAACCCCGTAAGGGGGCGAAGGTCCAAGGTTCAAATCTCGGGCCTCGCCGGACTGAACGCTTGTCCCTTTCCTGGTTCTTTTAAGGGCATAAAAGGTTTAAAATGATTGTGGCATGGTGGTTATAGGGGCAGATTGTGCGAAGATCTATGTGGCAGCTTCCGAGGCGGACAGCGCAGAATACTGTGACGGCCATAAAAATCCGAACAGCCTGCCCGGATTCGTGGCGACTACCGATTCCACCATGTAAATTTAAAAAAAAAAAAAAAGAGCAAATAAATTTAGATCATCATTCTGTTTCTTTATAAATAAATCATTCCTCGTTATATTATTAAGTTGTATTATTATATATAATATACAATAATATGAACAAAAGTAATATATATGAATACTTCAATATACTATTAATTATATAATATTCTACTCTCTTTTTTCCCCTTTTAAATTGGTCATATATGATTGAAAGTCAAGGAATTTAACTGGTTGAGCTAATGCCATTTGATAATTATATGGTACATTATTTTATATATCATATGTATAAAATGTGATATATTAATTATATTTTATTATATTTATATTTTCCAAACCAAACGAACCATATTAAAAAAAACTGCACCTCCTGACTTACTTGGCCTTCCAAACCTCTGAACCGAACCTAACCTGGTAACTATGACTAAAAAAATAAACAAGCGATACTAGGGTCGAGGCTATGGTTTTTCATGTTCTATTTTGAATACAATAAAGCAGCTAGAGAAATAATAAGCAAAAAGCAATGTGGAAATGGAACAATAAAAGCAAAACTCTAGCTAACTAGATGCAAGACTAACCTATTCTAATATTTCCTTTTCATTTTTTTCTTTTCAATAGAAAATAAAGAGAGGCTTAGAGAATTGTACTATGTACCAAAAGCTTGGTGAAATGATACTATCAGTAATATGCCTACACCAACTAATATATTGGTCCTCATTAGTAATATAGATTTCTTTTGCAATATCCCATTTCCATCATAAGAAAATGAATAAATCCCAAAATAAATATTAAGATTCTATTTTTTTAACTTTATCTTCAATGAAATTGATGGAGATGTGTGGTCAAAGAAAGTGAAAAGTATTTACAAACAATATCGTTATGCTTTTGTATCAAGTTGTTGGCTTGCTACATTATAGGACTTGATTTTATTTGACAAAACAGCTAGAAAACATGTGTGAAATGCACACCAATTTGGGGATGTATACTCCAATAATCTGCTTAACTTCTGGTTAATATGGGGACTTTATCCATTGGGAAAGAATGTCGCGATTTCGCGACATGTCACATTTTTGCGGTTGAAGGCGGCAAAAGAGTCCAAGCGGGAAAGAATGTCGCGATTTCGCGACATGTCACATTTTCGTGGCTGAAGGCAGCAAAAGAGCAACGTGAAGGAGGAGTGTCGCGATTTCGCGACATGTCACATTTTCGCGACCATCCGAAAGGAAATAAAGGAAAGACATGGGAATGTCGCGATTTCGCGACATGTCTTATTTTCGCTAGAAAATAGCAAAAGGAGACTGAGAAGGTAAGGAATGTCGCGATTTCGCGACATGTCGCATTTTCTCGACCGCCGAGAAGAAATGAAGGAAAAGACAAAGATGTCGCGATTTCGCGACATGTCTCATTTTCGCGGCTAGAAGCGGCAGAAGAGCAAAGCAAGAGAAGAATGTCGCGATTTCGCGACATGTCTCATTTTCGCGGCTGGAAGCGGCAGAAGAGCAAAGCAAGAGAAGAATGTCGCGATTTCGCGACATGTCTCATTTTCGCGGCTGGAAGCGACAGAAGAGCAAAGCAAGGAAAGAATGTCGCGATTTCGCGACATGTCTCATTTTCGCGGCTGGAAGCGACAGAAGAGCAAAGCAAGGAAAGAATGCGCGACATGTCTCATTTTCGCGGCTGGAGGCGACAGAAGAGCAAAGCAAGGAAAGAATGTCGCGATTTCGCGACATGTCTCATTTTCGCGACTGGAGGCGGCAGAAGAGCAAAGCAAGGAAAGAATGTCGCGATTTCGCGACATGTCTCATTTTCGCGGCTGGAGGCGGCAAAAGAGCAAAGCAAGGAAAGAATGTCGCGATTTCGCGACATGTCTCATTTTCGCGGCTGGAGGCGGCAGAAGAGCAAAGCAAGGAAAGAATGTCGCGATTTCGCGACATGTCTCATTTTCGCGGCTAGAAGCGGCAGAAGAGCAAAGCAAGGAAAGAATGTCGCGATTTCGCGACATGTCTCATTTTCGCGACTGGAAGCGGCAGAAAAGCAAAGCAAGGAAAGAATGTCGCAATTTCGCGACACACCAGCTGTAAAGGAATAAAGTATATTTTTGGCAACTGGGACATGCACTGACATCAGGTGCTGATTTCTGAAAAATGGTCTGTTGATTATAACCTGGCAGGTCCGCTGGATGATTGCAGAATAACAGGCTCATCTAAAATTAGCCAGAAGGAAATCTATCCAATCTGCGGGAAATTCATTGTATATTATTAGAAACTGCAGACAATTACTTGTAATTGATTGAAGAAATTAAATGTACGTAGTAGAAGATACTCTTTTTAGGGTATAAATAGGAGTGAGTCGACCATGAAAAAATGTCGGCTCTTGGATGTTTACAAGCTTGATGTACATGTACTAGATTACAAGCAATAAAAGATTTCTTCTTCTGGCTTTCGAAACTTTTGTGTGCAAGTGTATGTATCTGGTTGTTTTAACTTTTATTCACTCTAAGTTTTATAATGTATCTGTTCTGAAATCTGGACTGTGCACGTATAAATCTTGTTTCTAGAGTTGAACATTAAAAGATAGTTACATGCCTTTAGACGAACATCTAAAATTCACACAGGAATTCGTGTTTTCTATAAAGAAGATATAAAGAAAACTCTGAAAGTAGTAATCTGCATCGTCAATGTTTGCTGTTGTCCAATCTGTACTGAGAAAAGTTTCTATCTTAGGCTATATTTCCCTTATCTCTTGTTCCCCTTTTCTCTAAAAAACTCAAAGGAACCAGCCTTCTCTGGAGACTAGACAGATGATCTCAAGCAAGATCTGTCTATTCAATGTTGGCAAAGTCTAAGGCGCAACACTATTAACCGAAGGCAGATTTTGTTCCAACACTTCCATGTAAACCTTGATAACAAAGCTTCTAACAAGAGTCTCTATTTTCAAAATTTGACCATTGATCTTGTCAGTCAACTTATTATAGTCATCTACAGCTTGTTCTTATGTTTCATTGCTGATTTTAGATTAACTCTTCACAAAAGGGGATAACCCTGCTTACCAAGATAATCCAAACCAGCTTTATTCTATTCTCCTGCTCAAGCCTTCGACGATGTTACCAACGTTTGCCTACCAATGAGGTTTATAATTGTTGATTTCCTTATGAGCCAAATTTTCATTTGTTTGTAAACCATTGAACAACTTCAAGTATCTAGCATAGACCAGCCATGCTTCCTACACCACTCTTTGAGTTGTTTGTGCAATTTCTAGTTGCAATGACCTTCTAAATTTTTACAAAATCAACTTGTTCTATGGTTGTTTCTTCGGAAGTTCTTTCTTCAACAACACAGGACCTTCCTTTTCCTTTTAGATTGCTTCGAATAACTGCTTTGTGGGACTGGCGAGCTACTCGCTAACGTTTTCCTTGGTTGGCTCATCCTTTGTTTTTTCAACTTCATAGTTCTTTCCTTTCAACATGCCAAATTTAGTTATCAATTTCTTTAGATATTCCTTCTCGACCTCACACTTCACATTTTTATTCACTAACTCTTGTATGTCGTCTTGTGTGAGCTCATAAGTGGATTTGAGGAGTCCCAAATTCCCATGGATGTCAAGAGTAGACAAATTGTAAGTCATAACATTACAGTCTTCTCTAGTGAGCTTTTCCCTATGTGAGTATCTGGCTTTCAAGATCACAAGGGAGGATGGCCTTTTCTTCTTCTTCTCAAGATCACCTTCATCATCATCATTGTCACCATTGCAACCTCAACCTACCACTCCACCCAAACTTTTTGTTTTCCTTGACTTGAAAGAAACAATTGTTGGAGTCTTTTGAAAATCTCCACCTAACGAAGATTGATAGGAAGAATGCCCTTGCTTAGGACATTCGGTTGGAGCTTCAATCACTTCTATTCTCCCTTTATCATCTTTTGAGGAGATGAAAATTCCATCATAGTAAGATCTATAGTGATGATATCAACATCATTGTCTAAGTTGGCCTCTTCACAAGACTTCTATTCAAAGACCTCTTATGTGCCAGTAAACAATTTGGCGCTTGAGGCAGTTTGCATTGGTTGTGTTGGCTTCCTTGATCTAGATTCATTAGACTGTCTCCTAAGCTTTTAACTACATGTTCTTCATCTGCCTCTTCTTGATCAATTTCCTCTTGCCCATTCACAAGTTTGATCCACTAGGGAAAAAACCTAATTGTCAAGATGCCTAATCCCTAACACCTTTAAAGCCATCACAAGTTGCCCAAAAGTCTTCATCATATGGTTCATGATTAAACCAAATATCCACCCATTTTGGGTATGTTGCCTTGATCTTGCATCTTTGGTCATAACTAATCCTTTCCCTAACTAGTGGAACGAAGAATTACTGAATTTCCCCTTTAATATAGCTTAGATCTCTTGAGGACTTGCATGTGTATTTGCCAGTGATGAAAGGAAAACTGACTAGTGCCTTAAGGTGCTTCACAGTGCACTTGTGACAAAGTTGCTCCAGTATACAAACCTCCATAAGGACCAAGTCGTCGATCATATTTAATGGAAGCATCATTGATTTACTCGTCCTAACACCCAAATGTATGAGAATATTGCATTTTGCACATACCAGTCTATGTATAAATAAATTATTTTTATTGCTACCTCCGAAAGTATTGTGTTACTATCACCAAAGAGAATATCAAAAAATTGCCTCAACAAACTATCATGAATGAAAGCTCCATTCCAATGCCAAGTCCATGCAAGAAATTTGGGATAACATTAACGTGTTGGAAGCTCTTGCTCAATTTTCATCATTGTGCCACAATGGTTGGCATTCAAATGAAATCTGAGGAGAATGTACACAAGGTAAGAAGACATAAAATGTGTTTATTGTCAAGAGTGTGGAAAGCTGAGAAAGCAACTCCTCATAAATTAGGTATACCCAATGTATGAAAATAAACTTGAGGAACAAGAAAAAACAAGATTTGAAATGACAGGAATCTTTCTCCCCACCAATCCTATTGAGTGGGACAATTGAATCTACAACTTCTTCTTTGAATTTGCTTTTGTAGCTTTAAGAATTGTATGAAAATTCCTCATTTTAGGCTTTAGAATCCAATGCTTCCAAATCAACTTCAAGAAATCTTCCTGGTCGAGCTCCAAAACTTGCGTTGCTTTTGCTTTGGTTGTGACCACAACATCCTTCTCTAGTTCATCAAGTTTGAAAACTAAAGAAATCACAACGGCTTTGATATTCTTAAACATTTTGCCCTTTGGAGTGAAAATGTTCCCAATCTCCCAATACAAGTGCCTAGCACAACACAACAATACCAACTCTAGGTAGACAAAAGCATCTTCAAAAATAGATACTTTGACAAGCTCTAAATTCTTGAATTTCCTATACCTTTTTTCCAATGGGATGTCCTTGATGAGTAATTCCTAGTTCCCCATGGCCATCTCGATGTTTGTCATCTCTAAAAGCTTTTCATACACTTTACCAATCTCCCTTGGCTCATATTTGAACTTTATCTTCTTGGACGAGGATGGTGTCACAAGAGATTTTGATGTGCTCATTTAACTTCCAAATCAACAAGTGAAAAAAATTTGAGACATAAATCCTAGCTAACAAGTTCTTCAGACAAAGGCTCATTATTCTACAAAAAGCGGAATGCGAGCAAACAATGAGATATTAACTTCAAACAAGACAACATGTAAAACAAAGTGCAATTCCACAAGGCAAGGCCTACACGATGCAAGGAAAAAACGTACAAGATGCAAGTTTAGCACAAACAAGCAAAATGAACCAACAAAAAAGTTGAACCTTCAGAACAAGTCCGCAAAAAAAAGCCCACGTGATGCAAGACAAGAGGCATGTAAGGTGAGGACTAAAAAATTAACAAATGACCTTAACAAAAGTGGGTGTCAATCAATAGCTGCAAGCTTACTGCAGTGTTAAGGGCTTTGGCCTCTCTTTGAGAGGTCCAAGGTTCAAACCCCACTCAATATGAGGGGACCAGGACCCCTCATAAAAACTTGTGTAAACTCGTTGAAAAAAAAAAAGTGGGTGCCAATTTGAAAAGAAAAGTTTGAATAGGAAAATCTGCAAAATGTGGGGAAAGTCTGCGCACAGTGTGGAACAAGGGTAAGTAACTAACAATAACAATGAAGATGATCAAACTAAAGTGAACCTGCAATGCGATGTCCACATGATGCAGGGATGGAAGTGCCAGATGCAGATTAAGAAAAACATTTGAAGCTTGAATGGGCAAAGTGAAACATGCAAGTCCACGATTTGACCCCCACATAACACTTACGCAAATTTTTTTGTCTGGGAGAAACGCATGCAGGGTTCAACATAGGCTTAGCACATTGGAAAGACAAAGGTGTAATAATGCGACCGCTTTTTCACAATCCATGGTGTGCGTAAGTTGGAATATTCAGCTTATGAGGTATGCATTGTTAGAGTTACTATGTTAGTAACTACGATTATTACCTCATTTGATAATTTGTAAGATTCACCTAGGCAGATTTTATTTCCGCATGGTAAAAAGTAGTTTGTTACTTTTTACCACTAGTATTTACTTTACCTTTAACCTAGATATTATCTTGGTTAGTAGGTTAGTTATCATAGTCATTTTGACTATGTAATTAGGTTAGTAAGTTAGCTACCTTTACGTGGGGGGCAACCCATAGCGCGTTTGTTAGCTACAAGAAGGGATATTATTTTTCTAAATATCCTAAGGCTATTTCTAGCCTATACCTTGTCCTATTTAAACAACATCATATGAATAATATTTGTCTATAGTTTATGCATATTTTGTTTTGTTGTGCATTTGCCAACATTGGCATCAGAGCTACGGAGTCATCACTGGGCAAGGCGAGAGGTGCTCTTCTCGTTCCAACTGGACCAAGGGGCACAATTATCAAAAAGCACGGGATTTTTCAATCCAAATTTTGGTTTGAATTTTCTTCATTGGCGTTTTTGAATAGTTTGAATTTAATTTTTCTTTTTTCACCTGGTCTCTCTAAGCGCAAGGGCAGGAGGCCCACGATCACCAAGCCGACCCGCAGTCCATCAACTGCAGGCACGGCCTTTTGACGGCGACCGAAGAGGAGACTCCGACGCCCGATCTGGAATCTGATCGACGACCGGAGAGGAGACTTCGACGCCCGTTCCGAGGCGGCCTACCCTACGACACCACTGACAAGGGACAGCCCTGTTAGGGCCTAGACCTCGGGACAAATTGCGACCTAGACACGGCTACAACTACTAAGGACTGCCACCGAAAGCGGACCACCCAACAGACCAAACAGGACTGACGCAACTAGACAGACCGGACAGGACTGTCAAACCCGACAAACCCGACCTGACGCACAAACTGCAACCTAGACACTGCTATCAACGTCAGAATCCTGATGCGCTCCCACCGAGGCGCGGACCACACAGCAACTCTGACAGCCGACTGACGTTGCACGCATCCCAAGACAGCTATCGATCGACCCCTGGCGGTTGTTGACATGGCGACACGCGGATCCAAACACCTGGCGACTGACTTAGCGAGCAAGCATTTCGAGGCTGGTGTGGTGACACCTAGCGACTGACGTAGCGGGCATGCATTTCGAGGCTGGCGTGGCGTTCTGATAGAACGGACTGTTGACGTGGCAACTTACGTGGTTTTGCTGACGTGGCATGCAGTGATTCCTCCTTCGGTTGTACACGTGGCATCCTCCTGTTGGCTGGCGTGGGCAGCAAAATAGGGGTTCGTCATCACCGACTGCCCGAAGGCAATAACTATTCAAATGGCGGCAAATACCTTTTAAAGTCTCAAAGTGCACCCACAAGGTGCATGTGGGACTAAAGAGTCCCACTTCTTTTTTTTCCCCGCCGCCTGGCGGGGAAGGAGACAAAAGGGAGGTAGTCTCCCTTAGATCTCATTTGCTACGGTAGACGGGTTAGAGCCCCGCCGCTAAGGCGCAACGCGCGAGGTCGGGGGATCAATCCCCGCGCACGTCGCGCCAAAGCCTTTTTGCTACACAAATCACATGTTTTTTTTTTTTTTTAAAAACGTAATTTTTTTTTTATTTGTTTTATTTAAATTCAAGTTTTTTTTATATAATGTTTTTAATAATTTAAATATAATTTGTGTTTTAAAAAAATTATTTTTTTATAAATTGATTTTTTTTTTAAAACATTAGTTTATTTTTATTATTAAATTAAATTATATGATTAAACTTTTTATTTAAATTTTGCAAATTAAAGAGAAAAGGGTTATTTTTTGCAATTTACAAATCAAAGAGGGCTTTTGTTTTCTCCCAAAAAGGGGATATAAGACATTTAAGAGCACCATTATTTTTGCAAATTAGAAAGCCCTAAAATCTTCTCAACCTTGTTAATTTTGCACAATCAAAGGGGGACAAAATCAAAGACATTTGATTCTTTCTTGCAAAATTGGAAAACAAGGAGACACAAAATTTTGTAAAATTCAAAGGCAAAGTGTGCATTTGTTTTCTCCAAGGGGGATATAATACATGAAATTGCACATTCTATTATTTTTGCAAAATTGAGAAGAAATTGAAGACCTTGGGTCCATAAAAACCAAGTCGTGTGTCGACTGGTTCTGGAAGCCTTTCAAACACGGGTCGTGTGTCGACTTGACTTGAAAGGAGTGCTATTTTGTTAATTTTGCAAAACAAAGGGGGAAAGCCAAAGAAATTGTATTTCTTTTGCAAAATTGTAACACAAAGTGAGGAGCACTTAAAACAAAATCAAAACTTGTTAAATTTGCAACACACAAAGAATAGGCAATTGTTTTATGCCACATTTTTTGCAAATTTGAAAAACAAGAGGAGACATAAAATATCAATTTTTTTACACAAATCCAAATTTTGTTGCAAAAAAGTGGTGATAAAGGTGCATTTTCGATATTACTCGACACCTTTATTACAAATTGGCAAATTAGGTGCATTTTCGATATTACTCGATACCTTTATTACAAATTGGCAAATTAGGTGCATTTTCGGTTGCATCCGACACCTGAGTGATAATAATTTGTGGGTACTCTTTGATTGCTTATTGCATTTACTTTCTTGTTTTATGCAATTATAAGTAACAAATCAAGAGCACTCAAAAACCCCAAATTTCACAAATAATTGTGTAAATCATTTGCACAAGTATAAGCCATTTGTACAATTGATATTCTCTCCTTACAAACCCTAATATTCACTCTTATTTGTTTGGCTCAATATACTCAAACTGATTATTCCTCTTCAAGAGGATTTTCAGGCAGGTGCCATTAAATATCTTTTTGAGTGAATTCTTTTTCACCTCTTATTTGTTTGGCTTAAATATCCTCAAACTGATCATCTTTCTTCAAAGAGAGTTTTCAAGCAGGTGCCATTAAATACCACTTAAGAGTGAAAGAAATATCATCTTAGTGCAAATTTTAGAACCTTCATCATGGCAACTATCAACAAATACCTAAATGATACACAATTGCTTAAAGGTCCTAACTATTCAGCATGGAAAACTAAGATGAAAGCCATCCTGACTGTAGAGGAAATGTGGGATTTAGTATATGGCACTGAAACAAGACCCACATCACCAGGAGCAGATCAAAAAGCATGGGATAAAAAGAACAATTGTCTTCTCATGTTGATCCTCCTAGCAACTGCTGATGAGATCCAACCTCACATAAGTGAAGCTAAAAATGGTAAAGATGCATGGGATGCACTTTGTACCATTTTTGAAGGCAAGAATCAATCGACTGTTCTAAACCTTCAAACACAACTTCATACACTCCATATGAAGTCAGGAGAATCAATAGAACTATTCCTTTGCAGAGTAGCAGAACTAAAGTCAAAGCTAAATGCTTTAGGAGCCAAAGTAGAAGATACTATTCTGACTTCAGTAATATTGAGAGCTCTTCCCAAATCCTACAAGATGTTAATAACATCCCTTAATGTATCTTAAAGAACAGTCACCTTTGTGCAGTTAGTCAATTTGCTTCAAACAGAAGATGCAAATCAACTCCAAAGCGATGAAGTGACAAACAATGCACTTTACTCGAACAATCAGGGTGAAAAGAAGAAAGGAAACTTTCAGAAGGGAGGATCGTCTTCAAAAAGTAAGGGAAAGAGATCTCAAAAGAAGTTTTGCTCGCATTGTAAAAAGGACAACCATGACACCAATCGGTGTTGGTTTAAAAACAAGCAAAACAAAAATGGCAAAGGCACATCACAAAAGCAAAACAAAGGCAATGTTGCTAGTGAAGTGTCTGATTCCGATTCTGATTCTAGTTCAGAAAGAGCACACAAAGTGCTCATGGCTAAGACAGTATTGTAAAGGGGAAACAAATTTGTCACCTTAAGCAAGCACCATTTCCTCTCTTTTTTAGGCTTCATAAATAGCATAAGTTTTTGTTTGAAGTACTTGCAATAAATGGGTGATTGTACCTCTTTGTAGGCTTCATAAATAGCAAACTCTCTTTGTTTGAAGTGCTTGTAACAAAAGGGGGAATTTTTTGGTGAAAATTTTGCCTAGGAGGCAATCTTTGTAAAAGCCTAAACAAAGATTCATGAGTTGCACATCTTTGCAATTAAGGGGGGATAAACATTTATTTTCCTACTTCACATAAATTTTTGTAACAAGGGAAGAAGACTTATAAGGGTGCATTTTCGGCAACGATCGACACCTTAGTCACACTTCTTGCAAAAATTCTATTATAACATGTTTTTGCAACAAGGGGGGGAAACTTATAAGGGTGCATTTTCGACAACGACAGACACCTTAGCTACCTTATCAAAACTTTTCCAAAATCATATTGAAACCGAATGAACCTTGTAGGTAGTGATCTACTCTAGTACACCTAGCGGTTGCAGCAACTACCCATGCAATCCGATTGGATGACAAGATTACAACAAGGACATTTGTTGATGTGAAGACAAAGTGAGGAATGACCCACTTTTTGCTTAGGAGCAGCTAGAGTACTGTGACAGAGCAAGAACCAGCAGATCAACATCTTTTTCACTGTATTGGAACAGTTATATACATTACCCAAATAATGTAAAAAGGGGGGATGTTAGAGTTACTAGGTTAATAACTATGATTATTACCTCATTTGGTAATTTGTAAGATTCACCTAGGTAGATTTAATTTACCGCATGGTAAAAAGTAGTTTGTTACTTTTTACCACTAGTATTTACTTTACCTTTAACCTAGATATTATCTTGGTTAGTAGGTTAGTTATCGTAGTCATTTTGACTACGTAATTAGGTTAGTAAGTTAGCTACCTTTACGTGGGGGGCAACCCATAGCGCATTTGTTAGCTACAAGAAGGAATATTATTTTTCTAAATATCCTAAGGCTATTTCTAGCATATACCTTGTGCTATTTAAACCGCATCTTATGAACAATATTTGTATATGGTTTATGCATATTTTGTTTCGTTGTGCATTTGCCAACATGCATCGACACTTAACTCAGGAGAAACAAGGTTGAAAAAATTATTGTTACAAATCTACGCATCTCTTCCCACACATTACTTAGAAAAACTAGGTGAATCAAAGTTTGGCTAGAGCAAACGCGAGAAATATGATGAATACTTAGTACTAGGTGCATCAAAGGGTTTATCTTTGCAGGAAAATAAATGATAATAAGGGTTACACAAAACACGTTAAAGCGACAATACAGGCAAGGAAAAAAACTGACAAGGGGTATACAAAGCACTCGTAAACTTTTCATGCCGATCGAAGGAGGGATGAATCTTGGTTGCATGACACATGACGGGCCTTGAGATGAAGTGGGATAAAGAAAATTAAACCTCATAAGAAGAGAAAGCTAGTACAACCCATGAGAAAGCAAAGAGGAAACTAATAGAAAGAAAACATGAACTTGCCAATTGAGTGACAAGGAAAACCCCTTAAAAATATTTACTTGGACAAGACGTTGAACAAGACCTTGAGTTGTATATGATGACGAAATTTACCATAAACAAAGGAAATGACCTTGAACTTGGAAAGCACATGCTGAACCCTAGAGATGGAGAGATAAAAGGAATTAAAGGGAGATAAATGCCTATATATAGGAGCAAAATTTGTGAATTAATGGCAAGCAAGCTTAGGGGTAGATGGTATTTACTGATACAAGACAATGTAGGCAATGGCCTCAAAGAACATGCCAATAGTTATGTGGAGGTGCGAGATGTGGCCATGACGCTGACAACAGACAAGAAACCAAGCTAAGCTACAACCAAGACACTACATTCCCACGAGGAACAATCCACATGAAATATTGGTCGGGAGTTGCATGGATTAGACTAACAATGATCTCTTTAACCTGCCTCGACACATGTTGGAGACCACATCCCAACGTAGCACCAAGCCCATGGGATGTGGGGTGTGGAGTTGCAACAACACCTAAACAAGTTGAAATGGCATATGCAAGTTACAATTCCGCACCTGCAACCCAAATAACGGTTTTTTGTGTCTGTGGGGAGAGGGAATTTCCACAAGTTTGTAGAGAAAGAATTGCAAAATATTACAATTAAGATGATAGTGACTATGCAAATTTGTTCCTTCAAAAAAAAATGTTGAAGTTTGTATCCTTTTCCAAGTTCAAAAAACTTGGTTATTTTGGGCACTATTAACAGTTTTTCTGTAAATTACTTTCATGAATTCCCCATGTTTTAACCCATTTCATGTTGGGTTGGTACCCATCTTTCTCTTGTGTTGCAAGCATTACTTGAAGTGTTAATATGCCTTTATCCATGTGTTGTATTTTGATTTTATAAATTGAAAATTGGCACAATGCTCCTTCTTTTAATGGTATCAATCCAATTTTTGCTAATATCAAAGGCTTAAGAGTTTGAACCTTGAACCCTATTTGTTCTAGCAAAAAGCATTTCTGGACTCTCTTTTTCTAAGCTTCTTTAAATAGACCAATACCCCAAACAAGATGACCATATAAAACTAGTATCGGTAGTTTTAAAAAAAAAAACCTTAATTTTCAATTCCATAATTGAATTTGTCTAGGTTTATTTAGCATGGTTTTAAGAGCTTTCATACATCTTGTTATGTGTTTCACTATACAAGCATTCTAGTTGTATCTAGAATCAAATTCAAGTCTCAAGTACGTGTATGAAGGAACTACATCCATTCTTCACCCTTAGTTGTGATACTTCTATCTTTCTCTCACAAACAATTAAAATTACCTTTGTTTTACATACAATAACTTTTATTCTAGAGTAGCTACAAGATTTGTCCAAGGGTGCCAAATGACAATGAAGAACTCTTCTTTCTTGATGTCATTCAAGTCCTCTATTGACCCAAGAGAAAGCTTAAATGTGTTTGACCGCAAGGACAAAGAGCTAGTAGATCCACTCTTGATCAATGGCTGCATTTATGCACTCAAAGTTTTGATTGGGAGAACAATCAACCAATTGATAAGAAGAAGGTCTAAAGAACATCGACTAAAAGGAAGATAGAAACAAAGCACTTGAATAGTTAGGAGAGGGTCTAAAGGAGACCGAGTGATAAGGAGACAACATTTAAGCAACCAACTAACTCATGGAGGTCAAGAGTCCAAATAAGATTGAGCAAAACTCACGCTTAAGATATCACTGCTGTAATAATGACAAATTGATTGAAAGATCAATAGATTAGAAATGCACTTGACCAACTACAAGATGCATTCATAAACCTACTAGTTTAAAATGAAATGTTGCGAAGAGCTGAAACATACTCAACCAACACTCAAAAGAGGAAAGGGGGCTTGCCCTTTGATAGGGTGAGCTCTTAAGAGTAAATTTAAATGCACTTGACCATTTTCTTCTTAATCAACGTTTTGAATGCATTTGTGCACTCAACCTATTGATAGAAATTGTAAAAACTTAGTTATTTGCAAGCAGTCTTGTGACTTGAATAATTGACTTGACAACTAACTCAAATGCTCTCCCCTTTTCAGGACAGTCTTATTGTGTAGACATGGCTCAACGCATCCATTCGAAACTATTTTACATCAATCAACTTAATGTATGCTTATAATATTGATCACATGATCCCATTAGCCTTGGGGAATGTGTTAGTCAAATTATCTTGTTAGCTTAGCCATGGGAAATATGTTGATCCATAATAGATACCAATCTATTATTAATAGCTCTAGACTAAGCACTCTTAAGATAAGAAGAGGAGACAAATTAAGCTGTGAATAGGAATGTTTTCACCTTGGCCCCCATGTATAGTATATGTAGTTACAAGTCTTGCCCTCTCAAATTCGTCCTATTCCACCTTCCCCACTCAACGGGTGTGGTTCCCCATTTCTTAAAGCAAGAGCAGAGATGACTCCTCTTTCCACCTTCCCCTAGTGGTTGGCAACTCCTTACCTATTGAATTGGTCAGTTCATTTAAGAGTGGGACAAAAACATTTATATATGGGGCTAAATTGGACTTGAGGTTTCATATGATAAGACCTGCCAAAATGTAAAAGTGAGGAAGCATAAACCTGAAAAAACAATGGATGATAAGTCAGCCAGGGACCCAAAGCCATGATCAATTAGAAATTTATCATCCAGTTCAATGTTCCTTTTAAAACCCTGCCTGAATTGTTGCCCAACCCTTAAGCACCCCACGAAGAAGTTGTAACAACAAGTTAGCATTTGGATAATCTCCTTGTCTCAGACAATTTGAGTTGGCTTCCTTGCATGGATTCCTAGCGTTAACTATGCTATTAATGTGCAAACTCCTACATTCAAGTAACAAATTAGGGATATTTGAACCCAAGACATTATTCAGAAGACCTTAACCCCAGGATTCCAACTCGCTAGCAATTTTATCACTTTTCATCCTTTGAGCCTGTAGCCTGCCATGCTTTTATCAGATATGCAGAGGTAAGATTGTCAAGCTTTTACCATTTGCAGGGTAAAGGGGATTCTTTTTTCGACTCAGTGTAACCCCTAACTCGCTGAGACCACCTGGTCTCCAGCGACTACTATGCACCAAATGCCGAAACTCCCCCCCAGCCAAACTTAGGGCTTGGGCATCCCAATAAGCACAGGTTAGCATAGCCCTGAACCTGACCAGCCCGATACAAATATAAAGGACACAAACTGTCCTAAAGGTCCTTGGTTCCAAGACCTTCACTTTAAAATTAGAGTTTGAGAACGTATTAGTATGAAGAATCGCCACAATTATGAACATGGCTGTTTAATGTCCAAGAATCAAGCAGGGTATGTTTTAACAAAACCCAGAAAAGACCTTACAATTTTAAATATTTTTTATAAATTGGTTATATGGGATTGGTATTTTTTTTAAATTAGGATTGGTATTTTTTTCAAAATAGTTATATAGATTGAAAATAGATGATGACATTTATGCATATATCAATTGAAACTTGATCTCTGCATTTAACCCGTTGAACTCCTTCCCGGAAATGGGACCATTTCCCATATAGCAACAATGTTCAAATAAATGACATGCAATCACCCTGATAACTGCTACCATAATCTACAGCAACATAAATGAGACATATTCCAGAATCCCGAGGGGAACATTTTCTAGATGGATTGTACATTGAGGCCAGTGAATGGCAAAGTAGGCATTGCAGGAAAGGAAAAAAAACAAATTACTCTAAAGAAATTCAGGGCAAGATAATTGTAGAATAGGTAAAAACTTACTTGGAGGAGTAGTGTGGTATGTCGTTCCACGTTTGAAGCAGTGGAAAAGCCTGTCTACGCTGTCGTCATCCACCTTTTCATCCATGGTATTTTCTCTTCTAGGCCTTCGCCCGCCCATGATGGCCTGGGCGCATTATCCCCTCCTCTCGATCGGACTGTGACAATAGCGGCAAAATGTAATGAGAGTTGGTTATGCTCGCTAACGTACAGGAAGGAAGGAACCTTAAGTATTTAAGTATTTTAAATGATAATTCTTTTATCTTGCTTGTTTTCTCGGCAGAATGTAGTGAGAATTGGTTATGTTCGCTAACGTACAGGAAGGAAGGAGCCTTAAGTATTTTAAATGATAATTTTTTAAACTTGATTGTTTTCCCTCCTGCTCTAGCTATTAGAGGGGACCTAAAATCATATGGACATTCGAACTCAACCTTTTAAACTCTTTACGATAAATACCTTAGTCCATTACAGCGGACCTAAAATCATATGGACATTCGAACTCAACCTTTTAACCTCTTTACGATAAATACCTTACGGTTCTACAAAAACCACATATTTTATTTTTAACCTTCAAACCTTGAAGTGGACCTTTGGTTTAACTTTTCAATTAAAGGAGTATTTAAATTTCTTTTTTAGAAAATTAATATATACTACATTGAGAGTGAAATAAAAAAATAAGGGTCGGTTATCTACTAGTCATAGTTATTGAATTCAATGTTATTTACACTAGTTATTAAATAGCGTGGTTGTAACCAACTCTCCTATGTAATCAAAAATTTATATAATTGTTTCTTTTCTATGAATTATTTTATTATTATTTTGGTGGGTTAGAAAGCGTTAAAGCAGAGAAAATTATTTAGCAAAATAATTTTACAGTATTGTCAACGGTGTTGTTAAGAACTTTATTGTTATCAAAGTCGTTCATGCTTCTTTGTAACAACAGCAATAATTTATGCAACAATGTTGAACCTTTTGGAGGAGAAGCTTAGTAATCGATTAATGCAAACTCATAATAAATGGTTACATTCTTTTTTATGTTAATTATTTGCATTTAAATTGTTTTGTCAATAATAACAAGGATTAGAGGAGATTAATAAATAAATAAAATGAAAACCCTAGTTTTTTTCAAATCCATAGATATTTTTAGAAAAAAAAAACATTGGGTTGAGATTGTGGAGTTACCAATTTCACTTAAAAGGATGACAATAATGTTGGAGAATGGTGAATAAAGTTTAGATATTTGAAATGCAAACTTTTCTATCTTTTAAAAGAGGAAGCTTATGATTAGTGGGCAATTCTTCGTAAGGAAAGGAATTTCACTTGGGATGAAATGGAGCATGCATTCTTGAGTTAGTGGAACCCATATAATAGTTTGAAGGTCACCATCAAAGGATATGAAGAAGAAATAAAAAGGCTTCAGAGGGAATGAAAAGAAATGAATAAAGAGGATATAATAAAAGGAAAAAATATAGATGACAATGTGCAAGTTCATGGTCACATTTAGAAAGAAAATCTTAAGAAGCAAGGATCCAAGGAGAAGCAAGAAGTGGTATGGAAAGGAAACAAGTTAAAGAACTATTATAAAATTCAAAAATATTCAAAAGTTGAATTTACAGCAGTAGCAAAGTCTAAGGAAGCCTTATCAAAAGTGCAAAAGGATGCACCAAAAGAAAGGTATAAGAGAGAATATAGTGAAAAAGAATTAAAAATAAAAACAAATTGTTGAATAATCAAAGGAAACAAAATGTTAGGTTAAGGTTGCAGCATATCGACACCACACCACCTTGAGTAGCAACAATCTTGGAGGCATGGCTTAAGGCATTAATATTTTAGATCTACATGGAGTCAAAAAAGCATCAAGTATGACTATGTTTAGCAGAAGAAAACATAATGTTTCTAAATTTCAAAAGGGTGCGGTAGCATCAGGGAACAACAAGAACAACTATTCAAAATATCATAGCAGAGCAGCAAAAGCATGGAGCCCACAAAACATGATGGATATTCAAGTGGCACAATATCACTAATCAAAATTTCACTTGGATGGATGGATGAGCAAGATTAGAAATTGTCAATAAAAATGATGTTGAATATTTGTATTTAAAAATAAAATTGAAGATCTAGAAAATGAATATCAAAAATTTAAACTTTTCGTGAAAAAAGATGTAGGTATATAGTTATAGCATCTCAATTAAGATGAAAATTTAATATGTTTGTAAATTCTCAAGCTTTATAAAAGAGAGTTGTGATTTATCAAGGTGGGGGACCCAAGTACAACCCTTTTTTCTCAATCAAAACAAAATTATTATTATTTTAAATTGCAAAAAATTTAAAATTAAAAAGTGCTTTCAAGAAGATTAAATAATAATGTTGAAATTATTTTTCATCCTTTATATTATATAATGTTATGTATATGCACAAGGACCTAAGATCACGAGGGGTGTTATCAAGTGTCGAGGGGACTTGAACCGTTAACTTTTTATAACAAGCGTCTTTTATTTACCACTCCACCAAGACCTCGTGGTCTATATATAATAATTTTAACAAGTATAACTAGCCAAACAATTCATCCTCTAAAAATTCTTATGCCAAAGATGTAAGTTATGTATTATTTATTTTTCTATAAAAATAAAAATAAAATAGTATATTTTCTTAAATTATATTAATTTATACCAAAATTATTTATTTTTCTATAAAAATAGAAAAATAGTATACTTGCTTAAATTGTATTAATTTATACCAAATCAAATAAATATTAATATTTCCTCTTATCTTATGGTAGGAGATGAAAATAAAGCAATTACTCTTCCTAATATTCTATAAGAAATAATCATCTTTCATATAATTTCCCATCTATTTCTTTGAAGTTTGATAGAAAGCATTTGGATTGTCATCAAGGTAGTCTTAGGAGTTATTACATCATAGACCATGTGCGAAGTCAAGTGGTATAACCACCCCTCACAAGGTACATGCATGTGGTATAGGACAAGATAATTGCAAGTTTGTTTGAAGGTTTGTTATACCTAAAATATACATCATATGCACTTAAATACATTTCATTTTTATAACACAATCATCAAAGCATTAAGTTCTAACATGTGGTATCAAAGTAGGTAGAAGGAAGAGAATTATCATTTTAATCCTCCTCTAGCTTTGACACAAAGAAAACCAAAGTGCACTTTGTTTGAGAAAAGTCTCAAGTTTGATAAAAGAAGTTTCAAGGGTAAAATTATTATGTATAAGATTGTGATCGTGAAGCAAAATTCCATGGGAGAATTCTTTCAAATTTATTGAAAGGTTTCAAGAAGGAAAAGCCCTAAAAAAGACAAAATCCTTCAAGCATCAAAAGGGTTTCAAACCCTTCTAAGACTAATAAGGTCATAAAGCTTACAAGAAACAACCAGACCTAGTTCAACAAGAAAGAAAAAAGTATCATTTCAAAAGGCAATGAAAAGGAAGCTATTGAAAGCTTCATGAAAATATTACAACAAAAAGAAGCTATTGAAAACTCCATAAAATATTACAAGAAAAGAAGACATTGAAAGCTCTTTAAAATATTACAAAAAAAATGGAAGTTGTTGAAAGATCCTAAAGATTACAAGAAGATAAAGCCATTAAAGCTCCTTAACATTTTTTAAAAATTATATTCAGTATATAGATTACAAGTTAGAGAACTTGCAAAAAGAACAACCAAAAGGTAAAAGGAAAAGTGCAGAAGTCATCAAAGGAAAACTAGAAAATAAATTGGTTCAAAGTATTGAAGGTGCCAATTGGAACAAACAATTGAAAGTTAAAAATAAATAAACAAGTTTCAGAGGAAGCATCCAAAGCTTACTTACTATACAAACATTCCTCGAGGAATGAAAAAAATCTTCAAAAGCAAAAAGTGAAAACAAACAACCAACATAGTCTCAACTAAAGCTAATGGTAAGGTACCAGTTTTTGTCTCTATCTAGGCAAGATGAACATTCTAATATTAGAATGATGAAGTAAGGAGTGCATGCTAATACAAGAAGTTTACATTAACTAACAAGCATCCACGACAAGCAATCAAATTATTTTGGCACCACTCATCGAGTCTAAAGAGAGGAGACTATATCTTTTGAAAGAAAATTTATGTGAAAAATATGTGGGCAACGACCTAAAAACATGTACTTGGTTTTCTCTAGAACAAACAAAATCGTGATGCCCATAAGACAAAGGCATCAAATGACCCCATGAAGAAATATATAACAAGTCAAGCAGGATAGTGGTTAGCTCTCAAACACTATGTCTAAGAGATATACAAAGAAGCCTTTCAAAACATAGAAGGTGAAAAGAATGAGAAGGAACAAGAGACATGAGACATCCAAGAAGACGCATGCACTAGTCGAGAGAAATAAAGACATGAGGAAATGGCTAAACCAATCAAGATAAATAAATATGTGATAAAATGACTACCCTAGTCAAGAGAAACAAAAGAGATAATTGTACTAGCTTGGAATATCACTTGAGACATCCAAGAGGAAAAATTATCACAAAGACTTGTAATCCCGTGCACACTCTCAAGAGAAAAATGTTGTATGAGGCAAATGAAAGCCCTTGAAGGAAATCCTGTGAAGTGCGCCCAAAGGGCAAAGAATAAGAATGCACATTTGGAGGACAAAGAACACACACCTGGAGGATAAAAAACATGAATGTGCACCCAAGGGACAAAGAACACACACTTAGAGGATGTGAACATGCACTTAGAAGACGAAGAAAAATAAAAACACCCAGACAAACATAAGGCAAGGCAATCATCCAAGAGGAAAGCATTAAAACATTATAGAAAAGGTTGACAAACACCAAGCAGAAAGAAAGAAAGGCATCAAAACATATATGTTTTCTATAAGAGCAAATTGCTTAGAAGAAGAAGGAAATGATAAGGAAATATTTCATGATAAATATTAGATGCTACCAAATATTTTGAAAGGCGCCAAACATTGGTCGACATGTTTTCCAAGGGAAAGAACGCGTGAAAAAGTAAACAAAAGTAAAATGGTTTGTGTTGTTTCAATTATCATCAAGACAATCAAGAGGTTGAATATTTGACCTCAAATTTATAGTGGGAAAAAAAAAAGACAACAAAGGTACAAAGTATTGAAAGTTCCTTTTGATTAAAGAGAAAAATTACAAAAAAGAATAAGTTATTCTTTTAAGAATTTATAAAGAGAAATATTATTTTGAAAAGAGGGAAGAAAAGCTTTTTCACCTCCATATTTTATACTTGGTGAAATAGTTCCTGCGAGATTTAAGGCATCAATTGAAATCTAAGTATAGGATTATATATACTCGTTGAAAAGATTTTTTTTGAGGAGGATTAAGCAAAAGAGAAATATTTTGTAAAAGATTACCATGGCTAGTGGAGCACCAAAGTTTTTTGTTATCAAATTCTCAATTGTTTGGGAGAAATAGTTATGTTGTTTGGAAGACCAAACTCAGGACACAACTTGAAATGAAGGAAGTATGGGAGGTAGCATTTGGGACCATTACCTATCCTACTACATAAGGATAAGATCAAATAAAGTTCAACAGTGCAGATAGAAAGGCAGGACTAATCATCTTGTTCGAAGTAGCAAATGATGTCTAAGAATACATTAGGGATTCAACCGCAACCAAAGATGCATGGGAGAAGCTGCAAAGAATCTTTGAATATAAGAATCAAAATCAAATTCTATTTTTCCAAAGCCAAATTTGTTGTTTGAAGATGAAGAGAGGAGAAAAGTTGAAATCATTCATGAGGAGAATTATAAAATTTTGAGCATCATTACAAGCATTGGAAACTCAAGTATTTGATGAAATATTAGTTCCTATTATCTTGAGATCTCTACCATCAAAGTATGATGTTTTTATGGATACATTACATATTACTAAGCAAACATGAAGCTTCCAAAATTTGGTGAACCTACTTTATAAAGTAAAGGCCTCACATACAATAGATGAAGAAGAACAATTACTACTTACAAGTCAAAGAGGGAAATAACCATTCAAAAGAGGCATGAGATCCCATAACGATTCCAATAGAGAAACAATTTTCAAAGATATTTGAATCAAAGAAATAATTCTCAAAGAAGTGCTTTCCACAAGCAAAATATGCGTGAACATTATGGTATAAATGGACACACCATGAGGGAATGTTGACATATTCCATTAAAAAATGGATCTCCTTTATGAGATATGAACCAACATCAAGATAGGTCATATTTAGAAATGCAAAATCACAATTGGAGAACAACACATCAAAGTAATGTAGCCAAATAAAATCAAGTTAAATAAGAGAAAGAAAAAGTTCATGAATAAGAATAAGAACATGTGTTTGTCACACAAACATAGCCAAACCAACTTGATCAAGTTTGGAACAATGAAGAAGCAACCAAACATATTATAGATCAAAAAAATTCAAGTCACACAACTAGAGTCATCAACATCCTAGATAATCACTCCAAGCCAAATGAAAACAAGTATGAAAAAATACAAAAAACACAAGCAACTAAGATTATAGATGTGTATTCCAAAGAACTTGAAGCAAAATCCTCAAAAGAACCAAAGATGTCAAGAAGAAAATCAGACAAGGAAGCTCAAAATAAAGAAATGAACAAGCAAAATGAATCGTGTCATAAGATTCAAGACAACAAGCAAAACACAAGGAACTAAATAGTATATAAAATCAAACACTTCAATTAGAAGGAAAACAATTCTAGACTACAAAGATGATGTCCTACCAATAGATAGATCAATACAATAAATTGCTAAAAATGTCATCCAAAAATATGGAAAAGAAATTGAGAAGAGTAGAAATGACTCAAGGACTTAAATCCTTGAAATGTTTCAAGAAAGTAAATTTAGGGAGAAAATAAGCACTTCGGCTTTTACTACAGCTACAACATCCAAAACAAGCCAGTTCCTATCAACAAAATTGCAAGAGGGATATGGACAACAATCTAAGCATTAAGGATGCATGGTAGCACATACTTCACTTGAACACATTAAAGACTATAAGCATTTAATGAATAAATCCTGTTGAGCAAGGTGTTGCAAGAGTTTTGTCATTGTTGTCAACTCAGGTAGTTAGATCTAATAATGCAGTGGACAGGCAGTTCAGAAGTCATTCAATGCAGGGTGACAGATTTTAGGGTTTGCAATTGACCACATTTAGGGTTTGCAACCGACCATGTTTAGGGTTTGCAGCCGACCAAGATTAGGGTTTGCATTTGCATAATCAGTCGACTACTATTAGGGTTTTCATCTCAAAATCTCAAGTATATAAGCGGGGCTGTTTGGAGATTTAGGTATCCATCGGGTGAATGTTGAAGTGCGAGATGCGGCCGTAAAAGCGCAGATAGCATAGAATCGGCGAGATGATAGCGAAGTGCATAATGTGAATGCACACAGAGAGCAGAGTGTGGAACGACACAGAGTGTGCGAAGCGTGTGAGCAGAGAAAGCGAGAATGTGCGAGAGAGCACAAAGGGCAAAGTTGATTGCAAAGTTTGGTTGTAGCGGTGCAGCGAGATTGTGTGAAGAGATTGCGCAAGAAAGAGCGAGTGTGCGAGAGATTGCAAAGGTGAAGTAGATCGGTTAGAGTCTTGCAATAACAAAGGTATTTGTCAAACATTTTCATTCAAAATTGAAGTCCGAGTTGGTCTTTGGCAAATTAGGGGTTGGTGCTCCTTTCTGTTGGTGCAGATAAATAAGGGGTTGGTGCTCCTTCCGGTTGGTCTTTGGTAAACAAATTGTAAAGTTGGTGCTTTGCAAGAGGCTGGATTTGGATGGTAGTCCAAGCAGCCGTTCTTTTTGAGGAGTAGCCATTTTGGTGAACCTCGTTAAAAATCTATGTTGTGTGATGTTCTCTTGCTTGTACTTATTATATTTGTTTATAAGTTTTAATTGTTGTGGTTTTTAGATCTGTTAATTCATGTTTTGGAATGCCACACTGATTCACCCCCCTTCAGAGTGCCATACTAAGTACAACAATTGGTATCGAGCCAAGTTCCCTTTAAAGGCTAAATCGGCTAGGGTTGATCTTGGATTAATACTCTAATGGCAAAGAAAGGCAAGAATGGAACCATGAGACACAAGAAGAAAAGATCACACTGGGTCATAAAAGAAAATAAAGATAAATTCATTATTGTTGTAGATTCAAGAGATGAATCAAACAATGGAGAAAAGGCCAAGAGTCAACTCGGTCATAATGCAGGTTCTCAAGGTTCAGAATGTTTTGATCAACTCCGGCATAATGAACGTCAGTGTTATGGGTTTAGTAGCAGTGAAGATGAAGAAGAAATAGAATCGGAACAGGAATGTAATAAAGAAGAAATGAATGCGAGAAGCAAATTGGAATGAAGATCAAATTATAGCTCCAAGTAAGAAGAATAGAACCTCCTTCAAAAGGACATCTCGGCCGGTTTCGGTTTTAGTGGTAGAGGAAATTGAACCGAGAAAAGGCGAGAAGGGGTGAACACTGAAGCAGATAATAAAAACCTCAATCTTTGAAGTAGGCTGGGAAGGTGAGTTGATCTCTGCTCTTGAAGAGTTTAGTATAGAAAAGAAAAAGAACAAAAGACTGTCCAAGAAATTGGAAGAATATGGGGATGAGATTGAAAATCTGTTCTTACAATTCCAACGAGGCCAAGAAAATAGAAGAAGACTTGAAGTCACGAGTTGAATGATAAAGTCAATGTGTGTAACAAACATGAAGAGGATTCTAACAAAGTAGTTAGTAATCTAAAGTTGCAAGTAGAAGAGTCTAAAAGGATTGAGGAAACTCTCGGGTCGCGAGATCAATGAGAAAGAGATTATTTGCCGCAAACAAGAAGAAGAGATTGTTTCATTGAAGAAACAACTAGAAGAGGCCAATACAAATCTTAAATTCGAGAAGAGCACAGAATTGCTAGATAAAATGATAAGTCATCAGAGAAGCTCCACGATTAAGCATGGTCTTGGATATGAAGCTGAACAACTTGTATCTTCCAATTCTGCAGAGAAGAAGAAGTTCACTGTTGAAGGGTCCGAGCAAGAAAAGGTTAAAGCTGTATCTTCAAAAGAAAGAAAATATCAAAGGAGATTTACAACAAAGCAACCACAACAAAAGAGGTTCTACCACTCTCACTTTTTTCATACTAACACTTTTAATGGCTATTGTTTCGGATGTAACCGGTATGGTCACAAGGCAACTTATTGTGGATTAAATAATAAATCAAAGAGTTATTTTGGTCGAAATACATCTGCATATACGAGTGAACACTTTGTACAATGTTTTCAATGCAATGGTCATGGGCACATAGCAAGGTTTTGTCCAAGCGCTTATGTATCAAATCTAAGGCAAAATAGTAGATTTCATAAGACGCAAAAAACACAACACAGACGGGAAATAAATCAGGTTCATAGAAGAAAGGAAAATAATCATTCATCATGGATGCATAAGAGACAACCACACGAGAGAGATATTCAAGTTCATGCAATGATGCAAAATAGGGACGCGGGTGAAAAATCCAAGCCCGAGGTCAAGAAAGTCCGGAGAAAGAAAGAAGAGAGGAAATCGTGTCTCCTTGAACTAAAGGAGGCTGCTCTTCTCTTGCACTAAGCAACTCCGGGTAACACATCCTCGGGGGGAGCATTTTGAAAAAGGTTTTATTTTAATGCTTACGTATATTTGTCTAGGTATACGAGGATGAAAGACCGGCAGTTGGGCTTTTGTGGTATAATTGTCAAGTGTGTTGGTTGTTCATTTAGTTGTGTGTGGAAGTGCCATGAAGGGTAGTGTTTGCATTGAGAATCTTCACCATTGGTAGTATTGCTTATGTCATTGTTGTTTTGTTGATGGTTCTTACTGCCACTGATTATAGCTATGGATTATAACAGTTCAGATTGTTTTTGTTTATTGAAAGAATGCTTGCCCCAGCTGCGTATTTGTGTTTCGATAATAGCAGCGTGTTTTTGTTCGACGCTTGATGTGAAGATTGTCAGATCTTTCATTACACCTTGGTGAATATATTTAATTCACAGACAGTTTTGTTTTAACTTTTAATATAATGCCAATTCAAGGATAAGAAGTTTGAGGCTGAGTAAGGTGCACTACGGTTGGCCATAAAGTGTTTGACAAAATGTCTTCTTTCGACATGCACGGTTGAAAGTAAGAGTTGGCGATAAAATTGCGGTCTTTGGACAAAAATTGGTACGAGATGTGAGTCACTTGTCAATTACGTTGATAGAAGTGAAATCGGCATGTTGAATGGGAAGATTGAAGAAAAAGTTTATAATGTGCAGCCAGATGATTTCCAGCCTGGTGATGAATGTTTGAGGTGCTTTTATAAAGAATTGAGGTAGTCTGCTGGATTCTCACTATAGAGAAAGACAAACAGTTGTCAGTAGGTTCAAGTCTGTTGAGAATATTCAAGATGTATATGCAGATGTTGTTTGCATTACTGAGCAAAAAGTTGGATAGTTAAACGATCAGTGTATGCTTTCACTAAAATTAGTGGACAAGTTTGAGATTGCGAGCAACGAGAGGGTTGAGGCTCGAGAAGACAGCGTGAATTGAAGTGGCCACATATTCCCAAGAATAGTCTAAAATTTGACTAGCCATTGGGATCAAATTCTCAGGGGGGGCATTTGTGCATTTGTTCATCTTATTGATCATATCCATGATTTTTGCTAACTATTTCAATGTGGTTTTGAGAATGGTGTGTATGGACTCAGGGGGAGTCTACAGCAGCCCTTTGGTATTATTGACAAAGGGGGAGAAGAGTTACAAGGAATGTACACGAGTGTTGCCAACAATTCCAAAGGGGAGATTGTTGAGCAAGGTGTTGCAAGAGTTTTGTCATTGTTGTCAACTCGGGCGGTTAGATCTAATAATGCAGTGGACAGGCGGTTCAGAAGTCATTCAATGCGAGGCTGACAGATTTTAGGGTTTGCAATTGACCACATTTAGGGTTTGCAGCCGACCATGTTTAGGGTTTGCAGCCGACCAAGATTAGGGTTTGCATTTGCATAATCAGCCGACTACTATTAGGGTTTTCATCTCAAAATCTCAAGTATATAAGCGGGGCTGTTTGGAGATTTAGGTATCCATCGGGTGAATGTTGAAGTGCGAGATGCGGCCGTAAAAGCGCAGATAGCATAGAATCGGTGAGATGATAGCGAAGTGCATAATGTGAATGCACACAGAGAGCAGAGTGTGGAACGACACAGAGTGTGCGAAGCGTGTGAGCGAGAGAAAGCGAGAATGTGCGAGAGAGCGCAAAGGGCAAAGTTGATTGCAAAGTTTGGCTGTAGCGGTGCAACAGAATGTGTGAAGAGATTGCGCAAGAAAGAGCGAGTGTGCGAGAGATTGCAAAGGTGAAGTAGATCGGTTAGAGTCTTGCAATAACAAAGGTATTTGTCAAACATTTTCATTCAAAATTGAAGTCCGGTTGGTGCTTGGCAAATTAGGGGTTGGTGCTCCTTTACTGTTGGTGCGGATAAATAAGGGGTTGGTGCTCCTTCCGGTTGGTCTTTGGTAAACAAATTGTAAAGTTGGTGCTTTGCAAGAGGCTGGATTTGGATGGTAGTCCAAGCGGCCGTTCTTTTTGAGGAGTAGCCATTTTGGTGAACCTCGTTAAAAATCTATGTTGTGTGATGTTCTCTTGTTGTACTTATTATATTTGTTTATAAGTTTTAATTGTTGTGGTTTTTAGATCTGTTAATTCATGTTTTGGAATGCCACATTGATTCACCCCCCCTCTCAGTGCCATACTAAGTACAACAAATCCTAAATATTTATTGATATATTTACTCCATATTATAGGGATTGGTTGCATAATGAAAATGCTTTGCAAAAATTAGTAACTAGGGATTTGGTAGAAAATGCTATTGATTGGTTTGTATCTTTACCTAATATCTCTATTGAATCCATAGATACTTTTGTTAAGAAATTAAAATTAGAATTTGATGACATGAATATTATGGAAGTAATGGATGTTTTTGTGAATGCTAAACAAAGACCTAGTGAATTTGTAACCAATTTCCACAAGATATGGGAAAGATTTAAATGTCATGCTAATATGACCTTAACTAAAGAGATAACTACACCCATGTTTGTAAACAAGATTAGACAACCTTTTCAATCAAATATTTAGAAACATAAATCATATGGTTTTCCTCCATAAACAAGGTCTTACAATTTGTTAAATTCCTTAAACAATGGAAAAAGTAGAAAGGCCATAAATCCTTAAAATCTAAAAATCCTAAAAATACACTATAGGGGATGGCATTTTCAATTTAGTTGTCTAAGATACCTCTCATGATATGGATATTGCTAGAGCTCTTGTGCATATATTGAAAAAAATTGAAGGTGGTTTGAGACCTAAGAATATGGTGCCATAATGGACTCATGAAGATATTATTAATATTTTTTCACACCTAAGCTTAAAAATTATAAGATGATCTAAGATCTAAGAATATGGTGCCACAATGGAATTATGAAGATATTCTTAAAAAATTTCCACCACCTAAGCTTAAAAATTATCATTATAACACCATGTTTGAAGCACCTGCATGGCCTGACCCAAACAAATTTTGCTTTTGGCATTGGACTTATGGGCATGATTAAACTAATTGCATAGATTTGCATAAAGTTTACTTTAATAAAATAATTGGTCCTAATTTTAACATTGATAAATTCAATACTAATAGGCTCAATTTGTTCAATGACAAGTAATAGAGTCTCCAAAAAAATAATCATCCTCATAATTAGAAGTCAGGTATCTATAATACTCAATTTCTCAATCATGAAAAACAACCTTCCAATCAACAATAGGGAATGAAAAAAATCAAGGTCAAGGTTTAATCAAGGAGGTCATCAAAACTATCAAAATCAAAGATACAATTCCAATCAAGGTAACCAAGGGTATAATCAAGAAGGGGATAAAAATAATCAAAATAAGAATGATAGCTACCCCAAAGTCAAAATCCTAGATCTAGTACTTCTCAAAATGCCTCTAAAGTAAACCAAGTCTTTGCCCAACCCAGCCCAAATTAAGAACATATTTCTAGTAATATGGCTCATCATGTCAACATTTTGGAAGTGCAAAGAGAAACCATTGCATCCTTGGAACAATAAATTATTATTATTACTAAGAGTCCACCTCAATACAAAAGAAGAAACCTTCTAAATAGGAAAAGGAATAGAAGGATAGGGGAAAATAACCTATCTAAGAAATGGTCAATCCAGTTGTAACTAATAGAATCCCAAACCCTCCTTTGGTTATCTAGGAAACTACTACAAACACAAAACTCAAAGAATATAGAAAATATTCTTAAGAAGGCCTTAACCAAAACTACAGACCCTATTAATTTTGAAAATGTTGAAAGACTATTATCGCCATTTAAAGTGGTGGTCCAACACCCACAAAAAAACCATTAATTCCTTACCCAACCTAGGAAATTACTACTTAAAGTAGTCATGAGTAAAACTAAAGTATGGGACATGGTCGAAGAATTCCATTCAACCCCTTGTAAGGTCGCATACTTAGAATTACTTAGAATATCTCCTAAATAGTGATAATAATTAAGAGACTAGATGAGATGGAGATGCCCATACCAAGGATTTCCAACATTATGCCCACTATTATAGGGTCTTATGAAGTGTAATACATTCAACTACATTAAGAAATGCTTTACATTGATTCACATTCTACTTATAATTTAATTATAATTTTTCCCTTGAAAACATGATTAGTGTTAATTATTTGGAAAGGGATGATGATCTACCTTTGATGATAAAAATTGTTAATAATGTCATGGTTGTCCGTAGGGATTTGGTTGATGAATGGAGTGGTACATATTTTATAGCATTATACTTGATAGATAAACTAAATATTCTTATAGAAAATGTCCTCTTTATTAGAATTCATTGTTATGCTTATAATGACCAACCATAAGATCCTATGGGTTGTATTTGGTTGCTAATTTTGGTTGGGACTCAAGAAGCAAGAGTGAATTTTATGGCATTTGATATGTAAACCAATTATAAAATTTAATTAGGCAAACATTAGACTAGTAATATGAGATCCATAGCTTCTTTGCTTGTGAAGTGGTTAAATATACTTATGATAATAAAGTTTTACCATAGAAGGAGACCTAGATCCTTGGGGGGCTCACCCTCCAAATAATAAAAGTTTTTTTATTCATTCTATAGATGAGACATAAAAAGTTCCAATATATGAACATGAGCCGTAGTGGACTTCTAGAAGGAAGTTATATAGGGGGCATCATGAATTTCACTTGAAATACCCCTAAGGTAGGTATAAATCAGAAGATGATCAACATGATATGGATGTTATTGTTCCCCTTCCTCAAGAGGTAATTGATAATTACATTGTTGGTAAAACCTAAGTAGAGAGAAAATCCTATTTTGTTTTATCAATGGTTAGTTAAATTACACAATGCTCATAAGGATGCTATCAAATTGAAACAAGTTATGTTTTATGTGGATAATGATAGCATAGGAGAGGAAATTGATAGTGATGTTGATAATGATTTTAATTATTCCTTTAACATTGAAAGTGACAATGCTCCTATTACTGCTATTTTTGAGTTGGGTGTTTGGCATTATCAAGTAGGTTCAATGGAAATTCCTATTTTAAGTGATGTTGATAATAATGTTGACATAAATTGCATATGGAGATAGCAATAATTTTTTTTCTTATTGGATGCTTAGAAATGATTAATGTAGTCTCTATAAAACTAGCATAGATAGGCATGGACAAGATCATGTCTTTATTATCTTTACATCAAAACCTTTAAATATACAAAATGAAGCAAAAATTATTCCTTTGCCTAGGCATTTGAAATCTATCATTTTCAAAATTGCTATGAAGATAGACCATTGGTTGTTATATCTCTATAAAAGTCAATTCCTACATTATTTGTAATTACCTTGAACCAAAACCACCATTTCCTTATCCATTATTGAGGTTTTTCCTATAAAAGCAAGATCGTCTTTTAAAGTAGTGATCTTTGTCAAACCTAGTTTTTTGTGGATAGAGGCACATGCTTATTGATTTAGAAATTCCTAATGATCGTCTGACCTATAGGACCCCTTATATGCCTAGATTGTTTGATATTTCAAATAAAATTTCTCTATAGCTAAGATTACCTTCTGATGTGGCAATCCTAGTTTATCCTATTTTTTGGAAAATAGTGAATATTAAGGTATTTTCACTTCTATCCATGATAGTGTTTTATATTGAGAAATATTTTACTACTTAGAAAGGTTCCATAACAAGTAGTTTGCTAGTTTGATTGATCCTACACCCTCTTGTCCATCAAGGCACTTAATTGAAGTCGAGTTTACTCTTGAAATAAAACCAAGGTTGTTATTAATGCTTTGATGATATTTTACAAGAAATTACAACCATACCCTCATCCCCCACATCCTTATCTTTCTTAACTTTCAACCACATGCTCAAATCCTCTCTCATCTTAGGGGCAATGGGTAAGAGGTTGAACCACCTATTCATATCCTAGAAAATGTTATTTTTATCACATCCTTACCTAATGATGAAGCCATTCTAGAATTTGTATATGCTATATAGGAAAGAATCCCCCAATAATATCATAAGAGAGTTTCTTCAAGAGCATAATTCTAACTAAGGGAGGCACAAATGGTTTGATTATGTTTGCTAGATTGAGATTAATTCTAAATTAGAGAACCTTCTTCCTACTCCAGACCATTTTCAAGAAGGCAATGCCATGAATGGCAATCCTAATATATATAGGTTTCCTTAAGCAACCATGCATAGTCAAAATTGGGACTAGCCTATCTAAGGAAGAATAAGTCATCTTTATTGTCTTGCTTAAGGAGTATAAGGATGTTTTTATCTGGGAGTATTCTAACATTCCTATAATGGATAAGGAATTGGTTTTCTAAAACATTGTTATGTATGAGGATGTCAATCCTATCTAACAAAACCAATGAAGGTTATCTTTAATCATTTAAGATGTAAAATTAAAATATAGAAGTTGTTATATTCCAACTTTATTAGACCTACGAACTATTCAGGATGGGTGTCTAACATTGTGATTATGAAAAAGAAAGAAAATAATTCTATCTAGATTTGCTATAATTTTAGAAACACTAACCTATCTTGTACTAAGGATAAATTTCCTTCGCCCTCTATTTATCCTATTATTGATTCTTCTATGGGATACGTCACGTTGTCCCTTATAGATGACTATTTAGAATATAACCAAATATAGATCACTCATAAGAATCAAACCAAAGAGACTTCCTTGGACTAGAAACAATAAGAGACCTAATTGGGTTAATTTTATTTTGAATGCTTTTGTGGATGGCGCCAAGTGGTTAGATGAACAACTTTATTCTTGAATGAGTCCCGTGCAGACATACACTAGCTCCAACAAGGGAGATTGAAAATCAAATTGATGGATGATGTATGGTGTTCGCCAAAGCCGAGAGTAGATCATGTCGAGGGAACCATGAGATAATTATCTCTTTGCTCCTTTTTGTCTTGGGAGGGGAAAATTAGATGGGATTTTTTATTATCAAATTTTGGGATTTAAGTGTTGCATTATGAAAAATCATTGGACTAAGTGGAGTCTCGAGTCTAGTAATGTCGACATTTGGGGTGAGTTGTGGAGCGTCAGGCATGGTGTGACCCAATTGGTGTACAATGAGTGATATATTTATACTCATGAGATCCCATGTTGTTGTCAAATAATGAGTTTAATTTACCTAAAATAGAGTGCCAAAATTGGAAAATGTTATTTATTCTTATTTCTAATTATTTGCATAACATCCAAATTTTGTGATGAGCTTTCCAGAATGTAAACTGACATGTTCTCAAAGCTCTAATTTTATTTTATATCTCAAAGAGGGAGGGGAGCCTCGATCTCTAGAATCTTGAAAAGGATATTTCCTATATATTTTTGGGTTCCAAGGGTTATTTTGACACCTTGAGACTATTTTATTTTGGGTTAGATCAACTCTATTTCAAGAGATCGAGATGGTGGGGAAAGCTATCTCTTAGAGCTATAAAAATTTTGGATTTTTCAAAAGGAGGATTTCCCAATTGCTTAGGTTTTCAGCCTTGCATGATTTTTTGGACTATGGAGGATGTGGTTCTAGAACCTAACACATTAGAGGTTGATAAGAATGTGAGAAGGATCCTTAAAAAGGAGGCATTCTAGAATATCTTTTGAAATTCCATGGGCACAATAGAGACTTTTCAAAACAAATGGTGTTTTCCTATAAAAATGGGATGGTGAGAGCTGGTGGAATAGATTTTGAAATCTCCATCCCCCTGATTGCAAAGGTAACAAAATTACCCTAGATGACGCTTTTCATAATAGGGAAAACACTCATTGGCAAGGGATTTGGGCTTCTTTCTCGAGGAGGACAAATATTTGCCAAAGCTTCAAAATGGGTACCAGAGGAAAGCGCTTCAGGACCCTTGGGATAGGGTTGTGCTAGTTATCATGAACTATTTTACTTTGGATGCAAAGAAAGACATTATTCACAGCTACCATGTAATGTTCTTGAACCAACTTTGATGTAACAAAATTATGAATATTCCTTCATTTTTGTTTATGTCAATGGAGGATATCCAGAGAGGGAATGCCTTAGATCCAATTCACTAGGGTCTAGCACTTCTAATTTTTGAATACATAGCAAGAAAGAAAGGATTTTTGGGGGATGTGGCTTGTAACCCAAGACTCCTTCAAAAGGACTCTACTGTGGCTAGGGAGTTTTTAGAATATTTGAAGGAAAAACCCAACATTATAAAGGAGACTGAGATTTTAAGTCCTCTTATTTTTTATAATAAAGGACAGGAGTCCTCACTAAGTACAGGTGGAGCTAAGAAAGTGATGGTTGGATTCTATGGTTCAGTGGAGAAGACTAAACACTCCAAAAGGCTAGTGGGACAAAAGATAAAATTTGAAAAGGATCCAATTTCGATGGTGGATTTAGAATTGGAATATTACACCCTTGTGAAGAAGGAAACTAAGGTTACCCTGGGCTCTTCGGGATGTGGGATCAAAATTTTCTCTAATTCATCGGTTGTACCTAATGTTCCAAAATCCTTCTTAAAAATGATTATTGACTGCCAAGTTTCATTGATGGTTAAAATGAATGATGTAATTTCCTATGTGGATGAGATTAAGAACATGATTTAGTGGATTCAAAATAAGCTTGGAGGCTCAAAGTAGGGCTTGCTGAATTCTAGGGATTGTTCCTACGAGGACTAAGTCCCTACTAGTGGGCCTTATGTGAAGTTTTCAACTAGGTACCCATTTTGACCTTGGTTGATGGTCTTAATTTTGGATGGATGGATTGTGTTGTTTTGTCTCCTCTTTGGATCCTTGGAGCTAGTTTCTCCAGAATCCTTTGTTTTCTCTTGGGAGTTGATTGGATTGTTGTTGTAAGTAGGCAATAATGTATTTTGTGATTGTTCCTTTGTCTTCTATAGTCTAGGGATGGTGTCCTGGGTTTGAAGTGTTTATTTTGTTGTAAAAGCTTCAGGGACCTTTCAAAACCTCTTCTTAAATCTAAAAAAAACTAAAGAAACATTTACTACTATCTAGGGAACATTTTCCTATGTTGTCATACCATATAAATTGAAAATACTAGTGTTACCTATCAACAGGACTTGACAACCATATTTCATGACTTTGTTGGAAATATAGTGAAATCTTATGTTAATGATTTCTTGGGAAAGTCTAAAAAGTAATCTAATCACTAAACTAACCTTCATGTCATATTTAATTGATTATGTCATTATAAGGTTAGAATTAACCCAAATAAATGTGTGTTTGATGTTATTAATGAAAATATTTTAGGCTTCATGGTGTCTCATAGGGGCATAGATGTCAATCATGACAAGATAAAGTCCATTGATGTTATGCATCCTCATCATAATATGAAATATATCAAATACTTATTAGGGAATCTTGGAATCATTAGGCAATTTCTCCTTGAGTTAACTTTTAAGTATTATGTGCTAAATCATTTACTTGAACAAGATGGAGAATTCAAATGGAATTAAAGTTGTAACAAGGTTTTTATTGAGTTCAAGATATTTATTTTATGACCCCTAACTCTTCGCCTAACCAGATTGGATAATCCATTTACTCTATACACATCAACTACTTAGGTTTCCTTGGGCGTGGTCCTTACCCAAAAATATGATAACAATAAGGAGTATGCCATGTATTATACTAGTTGAACATTACTTATGGTAGAAAGTCGGTACACTCCCATGATAAAATATTGTCTGGACATATATTTTACAAGCAATAAATTAAGGCATTATATGTTATATCAGACAACCTATATGATAATTAAAATTGACCCCCTAATACATTCTATAAAACCCTACATCTCTAATATTACCTAATAAGGAAAATAAATCACTATGAAGCAAGAATTTGATCTCCATATCATCACACAAAAAGATGTGAAAAAATCAAGTGATTACTGATTAGTTGGTGACAACTCCCAACCCAACACAATATTTATAGGAGGTATTATTGTGTCATGAGGACATTAATGGGCACTTCTTGTGCTCTTCACAATTTTGTCATGTTTACTTTTTCTATTGCCTCTAGACTAATTTAGGAGTCCATTCCTTATGATCTCACTAAGCAAGAAAAAGCTCTTATGGAGTCTAATGAGATGAACAAGAGGTATTATGAAACCACAACTAAAGCCAAGCATGATACATATCCTACTTCTCAAGAGTCTGAAAAGGACCTTCAACCTAACACTTGGATCCTTCACTTTGATGGAGCAAAAAATGAATTTGGGGTAGGATATGGTATCTTTATCAAGTCTCCAACTAATCTAGTTGTTCCTATGGACTTTACCTAAGTCTTTTGGCATTATTAACAATTTTGCAAAATATGAGGCTTTAATCTTAGAAATCCTAATGACCCAAGGTATGATTGTAAATACATCATAGTGTTAAAAGACTCCCAACATGTTGATCATCAGATATTTAGTGAGCATACAATCAAAGCCCCCATTTTATCCCTTACCATCAAGTGGCTATTAATTTAATCAATGCATTTTAGGCCTTCTCCATTATGCATTCCCTAAGGGGGAAAATGCCAAGTTTGACTCTCTAGATGCTTTAGCTAGTAATTTCATACCACATGAAAACATTACCAAAATAAAATATGTGGTAAAAGTTCACGATGAACCTATGATCTCTAACACTAAAGGCCTAGTGAATGTGAATTCAATTGAGGTTAATGCTATGGATTACCAAGCACCTCATGATGATCCCTTGTATGGTGAGATTTTAAAATTCCTTGATAATCAAACCTATTCACCTACAACTAATTTTAAGTAGTGGTATTTGTTCAAAATAAAGCATTTCCAAATTTTACTCTTTATGAGGTCCTAAACTACCATAACCTTGATGATTTCTTTTAAAATTACTTACTAAGGTTGAAGTCTTAAAAATATTCTTTGATATCCATAGTGGTGATTGTGGTGGAAACTTTAGTGGCCATTCCAAAACTCATGAATTGTTAAGAATGGTATACTTCTGGTCCATAATGGAAATTGATGGAAATAACTATGTAAAATATTGTGATAAATGTTAGTTCTATAAAGATGAAATTCATGCCCAAGTCCAGGTTCTTCATACAATTAAATCTTCTTATACCTTTTCCACTTGGGGTATTGAACTTGTAGGACTTATTTTTCCTTTGTCTATGGATGGACACAAGTTTATTATCACAACCATAAAATATTATATAAAATGGATGGAGGCTATGCCACTTACAAATGATACATACCTCATTGTCTCTAAATTTAACTTTGATCATATTGTGTTTTACTTTGGCATCCCTTCTAATCTCATTTTGAATAATGATACTCCTTTAAAAAATAAAGAAATATAGGAATTGACTTCTTAATTGTGGATTTAGCATCGCTTTTCCAAGCCTTATTATCCTCAAGGGACTAGTAAAGCTAAATATAGCAATATAATTTTGGTAAATATTTGAAAAAGACAATTAAGGAATCAAAGAAATATTGGAACTTAAATTTATATCCCACATTATGGGTATACTACACTAGTATTTGAATATCCATAGGGGCAACCTCTTTTTATTTGGTCTATGGTACTAAAGTTGTTTTTCTATTTGAAATTGAATTACCTTATTTGTGTGTTTCTTTAAAGAGTTCATTGAGTCATGATAAATATCATTAGGAGTATCGAGAATCTCATCTTGTTGAGATTACTACTCTTAATGAGATGCATCTACATGCCATTGAATATAATGGAGCCTATAAGATTCATGTTTCAAAGTAGTATAATGAGAAAGCTTTTTATAATGATTTCAAATTTGGGGACCTTGTCCTCAAGCTTGATAATGTGCATAAGAAGTGCAAGGGTAAGTTTATATAGAAATGTCTTGGTCCATATATTGTTAAAGAGTGTTTGGATCAAGGGAAATGAAATTATAAATAATGGATGGATTTGAGTTGGAGGAACCCACCAATTCCATGCATGTCAAATGCTTTTATGCATGACCTCTTTTAACCTATTTATATAGTCTCTATATTTTATCAGTTTGTATATTTCTCTTTGTTACCTTGTTTTTATGCTTTGACTACTTTAAATTTCTATTTGTGAGCATCAGTCTTATATATCCTGTATTTTTGGCACATCTTGATTGTTTTATAATGATTTTCCTCTCAACTAAGATCACCATTTTAAGTTATGATATTGGTTGTCCCAAATTTCTAGTTGCTTTCTTCCAATTTGTGTTAGTTTTTTACTTGGCTTGATTCTTCTACATATTTTTGTTCTATTTTACTAGTTGGTGTTCCCATCCATTTTTATTGATATTTATTGCTACTAACTTTGTTTGCACTTTGTTTTCTCTCCTTTATCATGGCATTACTCTTTCTAGTAAGGTGCACCGTGAGGTTTTCAAGGTCTTCCATATTATTTTATGTTAGTATTGTACTTTAAGTACCATAAAGCAATAGACTTAATTCAAACCATGTCATATTCCATATGGTGTGTGGTCAAATCAACAAGGCAACATTTTGAAATTTTCTTGCAATAAAAAACACAAAAAAATCCTAATTCATAAATCTAATCAATCAAAATTTACCTCCTGTTATAGTGGTGAGCATGCTTGTTATTACATCAAGCTTTATTGGAAAGTATAGCGTGAGAGCTTGGAGTATTGCAATAGAGGCATGAGAGTTTTCTCTTTTACAAGATGTTTTTCCCTTGGGTATGTTGCAATACTCATCTAGCCCATTTGTTTGATTCTTTGTTTTTATTCCACCTATCATGATGGGCATACCTTATTGACACAATGAGCTCATCATAAGTGGTAGGACAAGTTGGAATTGGGGATAAATATTCTTGTTCATGCATATCATAAGTTGAATTTCCTTGGGATTCCCTACAATAGTGGATGAACATGCTTATCAACATATTGTATTCATTTTTTTCTACATAGCAAATTTTTTAAGGTCTAAGGGATATGTATTTGCATTTGTATGTGGTGTAAGTTGGATTCTCTTGGTCCACCCTACTATAGTGATGAGTGTACTTGTTTAATAATTCACACTTATCAAAAACTACACGTGGTCTACCTCCTATAGTGGCATGTATACTTGGATTATGATATCATGCATGACCAACACTATAGGGAGGTAGTTTCTGATTGGGATACATATCATTGAGGGGTTTTTCCTTCAATGTCGACATCTTGGCTTGATCATGCAATTTTTGTTCTATATTTTGAGTAGGGATTTAGGTGATATGTCATATTTCAATTTCAAGTGGGATGTTATGTGAATCCTTGCTATTTATATCAAGAATTTGGTGAGTTTGTTTGTTATGAATATGGTATATAATTCAGACATCATAAGTATTATTAGAAAACAAGAACTAAAATACATATGAAATAGAAAGCATCATATCATCATGAAAGCTATAGAAACATCACCAAATGTTACACAAATCATATGTTGTAAAAGAAATTTTATATACATATATTATAAATTCAATGGTATATAATGGTATAATATGGTACATGGGAAACTAAGGGCCATCATCCTAAGCTACCTTATATCTTGAGTACATAGTTCCATCACCTAAAGAATCCTATATACATACTAATAGGGATGCCATGATGGCTATAAAGAATCATATGATAGATATACTATAAGGGATATGGCTACAAATTTAGTCCTTGTGTACCTTAGATTGTATGTCAAATGTATGTACCATGGTCCAATAGGTAACAAAGTAAGATCATCATAATACAATGTCCTCAAATCCATCAATCCTCCATATACCATTGCATGATCTAGCTGAGTCTACATAATCTATTGTTGTAATTTTCTTTCCCTCTCCATGACCTCCTACCTCAGTCACATCTCTAGTTTTCTCTCTTGAAGATGGTATGCTATATGGTCTTCCCTTGAAACCTATGCAAAAATAGTATTAAGCTAGTCAACCTAGCTATACATTCCAATGGACTAATTTGATGGGCTAGCTAGGGATGATGATGCTACTTACAAGATACAAGATATATATATGCACATTTGGTTTTTATAGTGTGTATGATGTAACTCATAGGTATAAGGAAGCAAGTAGACGATCCTTGATATTTGTAATAGTCATAGCACTGATGCGTCGAAGTGGTCAAGCATTAAATATGTGTTGGAATGGTTTGGCACTAGAATTTTGTAGAGCACAAAAAATGATAGTCACATCAGTTGGAACATCAAAAATAGGATGAGGTATTGACACACTGAAAAATATCAGTATCTCTATCTAAATGCAAAAAAAATCTTGGTTGTGAGAATCCATTGCAGATGCAATCAAGGTAGAAGACAACTAAACACCAAAAATGGTGGCCTCTTTTGAAAAAATCATAGTTTATAGTATAATGCCACATTTTTCTTCCAAGTTGGGGAAGGTGTGTTAGTCATAAAAATGTCACATTAGAAGGGAAATTTCATCACATACATAGCCATAAAATAAGGATGCATAAGGCCATGCATCAGTTTCAATTGGGGGAGGAGTGATGAGGCCAATGCCTCATTTTGAGAAATAAGGAAGAAAAATTTGATAAATTATTTTTAGATCAATTTAAGGGCCACTATATCATTCCAGTGCTATAGCATTAGAACAATATTGAGCATAAAAAAGTGCTAAAAATGCACCAAAAATATCAGATTGTAAATTTTAGCGCTAGACTATAATGCGCTCGAAATTGTGTAAAAAATGTTGCATTGAATTTTCATCTGGTGCCAAAAAGTTAGTTTCCTTCATGCAAAAAAAAATTTAGTGATGAAAATATCTTTGAGGTGCTACTATACCAAGGCTTGTATGAAAACTAATTTTGATGTGCTTGTCTTGATAAATATTATAAAAAAAATTGATTGTGAAAATCCCTTCTAAATGCAACTGGGGCAAAAGATGGTTAAAAACCATAAATGCTGACTGGTTAAAAACCATAAATGTTGACATCTTTTGTTAAAAAAAATGTAGGTTTACACATCAAGAACAAGACAACTATTAATGCTAGCTCCATCTAGAGTATTGCTCTTATGGGTAACTTCATGATGACAATGTTTAAATCTATCTTGGAGGAGCATCTTATCATTTGGCAATAACTAAGTATGCATTTTCTTCTCATTATTGTCTAGTTTTAACATTATATATAATTGCATCTAGTCCACAATATATTTATAACACATTCTACTATGGATTACCTTGCACAACTATAACTAAAAAAAGGCCATTAGTTGATACACCAAAATTTGTTTACACTCCATAAGCATTGAAAATATTTTAACATCCATTTCGACACCTAATGCAACCATGGTGATACTTTTCTAGCCCTCGTTCCATAAAAAAGGTTTAAAAGTGGTCATGTTTTCTTTCAATTTGGAGGGAGAATATATCAACCATCAAGTTGGGGGAAGAAAAGACAACATATCAACATAATGATTGTGCACCATGTTATCATCACAATACAAAAATTAAAGAAAGAGATGCATGAGGACATGCATTAGTTTAAGTTGGGGGGAGTGATGAGGCCTTGAAATACCTCATTTTGTATCTCAAAGCAACAATTCTTGACTCCCTTAATATGTTGGTAAATAATAATTAACTATGGACTAAGCTATAATTTATACTAATATTTTGACTAGACATGGTGAATAGGTAAAATGCATTACTATGTTATTTTGAATAGGTTTTATGTGATTTTGGGTTTAGTTTTACATTTAGTCATGGTTATTTGATTCCTAAGCTTTAGACTAACGAAACTAGATAAAAATATGATGACTTTTAGGTCTCTAAGTGTTGATGCACTAGAATCAAACAAAACACCAAAATAGATAGTGCACCAAAATTAGATAGTGTGCCAAAATAGATAGTGTGCCAAATCAGATAGTGTGCTAGAATGAGAGAGTATGCCAAAATATGCATAGAAATGTTTAACACTAAACTATTCACCAATATAGTTTGGTACTAAAATATGCATCATAATATGCATTGGAATAGTATAGCAATAGAATATGTGCCAAAAATGGTATAGCACCAAAATATAAGCCAAAATAGTTTGGCACCAAAAAATGTGTCAAAAAAGTAGAAGCCAAAAAATGTGGAAATTTAGCATAACAACCAGTTGGAAAATGTTCGACGTGGCAAATAAATTTGAAGGACATGCGCCTCTTTCTAGCACTTTCCACTTATTCCAATTGGCAATTAAAGACAAAGGATGTGAACCTATTTCTAGCATTTTTCACATGGCAGAATAAGATAAAAGTCCAGGTTATTTTATCCTTTTCTAGTTGTTATTTCCATATGGTAAAAAAAGATAAAAAATACATTTTTCATTTGATATCCAAGTGGCATAGAAAATGCATCTTATTTTTCAACAATCTCCATCTGGCATATTAGACAAAAATAGAAGAAAATGCACATGAGGAATGCATTGGATGAGACTACATGTATTGCATATAAAACAAAACTGCATGGATGGGCATGCACATGGATGCATCTATATAGTATAGAGAGGCATAAAAAATAGTTGTCTTGTTGCCTATGTGGTAGAAAAAACAAATTCTTGTTGTTATTTCCACTTAGAAAAAAAATATGGATGTGCTTTTTGGCAACTTCCACATGGGAGGAAAAATATGAATTCTTGTTAAATTATCCACATCCTTTTTTTTCTAGCTAGTTGCCTCATGATCTATTTCTTATTTTCTAGCTATTTTGCGATTTTGTTTCCATCTTTTGCAAGCCATTTAATGGTTTTATTTTTCCAACAAAGAATTGGTTATGCATGTACATGTGTCCTTTGTATTTAGAAGGGAAATAAGGATTGTTCTTATCTAAATAAAAGGAGAGATATATTCTCCTTGATTGGAGCCCATAATAAGTACTAGTTAAGTGTCTTCATATCGTAATATTTAGAAAGTTTAGAAAATAAGGAAGAGGATGGTTGCATACAAAATGAAGACTATAAATTGTAAATGGGTAATTCTATCCTTTTAACAATATATATATTATCATTTTATCAATTGTGCATTACTTTCCATTGGGCTAAGGAGTAAAGGCCCACTCCATAAATGCAATGGAAAGTATTATTTCTTATATATATGTTTATAGAATAATTAATGATTTTTTAAAATTTATTTTAATGCCTAATGTATATAATTTTAATCTATAATTAATTTATAAATTGTTTTAATTATTCATTTTAATCTCCTAGATTTTTTAATTGATAGAGAAGGGGTTTTGAAAGGGACCCCAAACCTTTTACAACAAGCACAAATGACCTTTAAAAGGATCAAAAAGTGAAAAAGAGAAAAACCCAAAGGGAACAAGCCTTAACCCCACAAAGACAAGGGCAAAAAACTAACACATAAAGGAAAGAAACAAAAACAAAGTTGGGACAACATTCCACAAGATGAGAAGGGAGAAGGGAAAAGCAGGGAGAACCAACATAAAAGCTCAGTCTATGCCTTTGGACTTCTTCTCAAGAAACTCCAACTCCTCACTAGGACCAATATCCATCATCTTTTTCTTCACATCTTCCAAGTGGGTAGTCACCTCCTCCACCATCATTCCCACCATCCTGTTAATCCTGAGCATAAACTCATTTAAGTATTTTATAATTTCATAGCTACTATGTAGGTTAAAAAAATAAAGGGGTTCAAGAGGTAAACCTTTCTCCTCATTCTCGCTAAGGTCTCGCCCATCATATAATCTGAGTCTCTTACCTTCTTTCTCGAAGAGGAAGGGGATCCTTATGAGTGGGTGATCTACTCTTCTGAATCTTAGAATTCAACCATTCATAATTCTTTAAAATCATGTTTAGAGATGACATGGAGGGTAGGATCAAATATCTTCCTTTGCTCCTGAGGCTGCTTCAAACGTTTAGATCATCTCATCTCCATGATAGATTTGATGTCCTCTTGGAAGACTAGGTTTTGCATGTTGTCCTTCTTATGGATATTTGCCCTCTTACTATGGCCCATTATTGGAGAGTAATCCAAAGAGATATCCTTCAACTTTACCTTATTTACCTAAAAAAATGAGGGTTCTCGTTAGACCCTTTCTCCCCTGAAGAATCAAAAAAATATTTCAAAATCGAAGGAGAATCATAGTCTACACCGAGGCACAATCTTCCCTATAGACCTATTTTCTCTACCACATAGGTAAAGATCAATTTTAAGAACCCTTGATGTAAAGGATTTGAGGCTTTCCCCCATCAAACATCCCCCATATATTTTTTAATGAAACAAAGTAGGAATGTAGGGATATTAAGCCTCTTTCCATGATGCAGGTGATTAAGGAATGCAACATGAAAACTATGGACAATGTTGAATCTCCTATCCAAAGTTAAGTATCTCATAATTCGGGTTACCACCCTATCCCAAGGTTTGGGAAGGGACTCTCTTAGGACCCCATTCGTAATATTTTTGGTTTTTATTTTTTATTTTTCTCTAGATCTCTAGGGAATGTTTTTCACTATTGATGCACTCTCCTTTCATAGCTAAGCAAGTTAATTCTACAATTAGCATTGTATTAACCATAAATTCAATTCCTTTCACCTTTATATTTCCTTCCATCCACGAATGGGTAAACTATAATGACAAAGACTCATCATGCCCATAAAATTTCTTAATACACTGCAAAAGTCCTCCTTTCTCTAGAATATCACAAATATATTTCTCAATTGACATCTTGGTTGGTTCCAATTTGAACATATCACCCCCATGGCCACGTTCAAGAGCAACATAACCCTTTTGGAATACTCTTTACTTCCCTACTTATGAATACATAAACATATCCCAAATCAGTCTGAACTTATAATGATTAAACTGACAACTCTTTGCATGTGATACCTTGTGCTCGCTTCTTCATGCATGCAAGGAAATCCTTTCAGCATCCAAATATGAAATCCAAACATTAATCCATTGCACAAGAGTTCTCACCAAAGAAAATTACCAACTCATAAGAAAATTCCTATTGCCACGTTCACTTCGAGAAGGAAATGTAGCAAGGGCATAACATTAACGAAGAAAGGGGCCTAAAATTTAAGGGAAAACCCTTTCCAAAACCAAATCAAAATAGGTTGTGAGAGTTCCAAAGCCACAACCTTATTTTGACCAATCGATGCCCATAAACTATGTGGCCTACCATTATACCTAGGTCTCATCATCCAAAATATTAACTAATATATGGAATCAATTCCACATTCAACAAAAATGATTGTATTCGTTGCTCTAAAAGTAGCTATACGGTCACCTCTCTAAGAAATGATTGGTTTCTCATCAATATTGAAGGTGAGAGAACTAATGAGGCACATTTTTATTAGCTACTAAAGCTGGTATAAAAAATTGACCTCCATTTTATTTCTTTTTTAAAAATAAAACTACCTGTAGTGCACTAATTCTAGCTTAACATGAAACATTCAGAGGATATTAGAAATTTCTATTTAGAAGAGTAAACAACCAATCCACTAAATTCTTTCCATCCCATAAAAATACTTTGGGAATCCCTACCTTGATAATAACAAACTTGAGCCCAAACCTTTTGAAAAACAACTTTCCTTAACAACTCCCACAAAATCATCCAAGTCCAATTACTTCGCTCGAGGACCTTATTTTTTCAAAACATGATAATTCTCTTGTCTGTCAAAGAGATAAGGAGTAAGCCTCTCCTAGGTTAAACCCACCATCCAAGCTAATATAACAATTCTATTAAGAGAATCACCTTATATAAAAATTCTATTAATATTCATTCTCTTTAGTAGAAAGACTCCTTGAAATAAAGCTTGATATTCCACAAAATTACTAGTTTGCAATACCAAACCTTCTGCAAAGGTTAAAATTAAATTTCCTCCTTGGTCTCTAATCACTCCTCCAACATCAACCCTACCAGGATTTGCCTTTCCCTGCCTCGTCAAAGTTTAACTTAGCCCACCTGTCTAGTGGCACCTTCTATTTGGCCTAAGAATGGTTAGAGAGAATAAATTGATTTGAGTATTCCAAATACCTAGCTAGCCCTCATTGGATAGCAATAGCTAATTCCTCCTTGTCCTCTTTGGAATATTTAAAATCAATGCTTTGAATATTTTCAACCAGGGCAACACTTATTCTGGCTCCAATAAAGTTGCAATCCCTTTTCTGGTCATAGAAAGCTCTTCTATTTCTTTCCTTCCATAGGCCCCACATGGTGTGAGGAAGACTAAACAACCAGAGATATTTTAATCTTGAGCTCCAAAAGGGGAAAGACCATTGGAGGCATAGGTCAACCAAATTATTTGGTAAGACCCAAGAAATATTGAACTTATTGAAGATCTTGGAGAGCACTTCCAATGAATAAGGATATTATAAAAATAGGTGTTGAACACTTTCTAAATCCTTTTCACATAAGTAACACCTATTGGGGATAACCAAACCCCTCTTGTGGAGGTTATCAATTGTGAGGATTTTATTTTGAACACAAAGCCAATAGAAGAAATTGATTTTTGGAGTAAGGGCCTTGAGCCAAATTTTGGAGGCCAAAAACCAACCCTGCCTTCACATTACAATAAACGATATGCCAATTTCATGGTAAAATGTCCTCTTTTATGAATTTTCCAATAAAGGGTATCCACCTCTCTATGTAAATTTAAAGTTTTAACTCTTAATAAAAATTATTCAGTTCTTCCAGAGCTTGTCTACAACTTTGGTCCAAGTTTGCAAGATGAATGGGCTTCCATATTTTCCCATTCTCATCCTTAAAAATGAAGTCTAAAACCAACTTACCATAATTGTAAGTGAGGAGGTGTTCAAGGGAGAAAATATTTTGGTTCTCAATCAACGGGGACTATTGTAACCAACAATCCTTCCAAAAATTATTCTTTCCACTATCTTCAAATTTCCATTTAGCTCCTCTCATGAGAAGGGCTTTGGATTTAAGCAGGTGATTCCAAAGGTGATCCTTGATGGGTATTTAGCTCTTCCATAAGATTATTTCCATTCTTAAGGTATTTGGCTTTGAGGATCTTCGTCCACCCTAGTTTATCATTTGTAAGAAATTTCCAACCAATTTGGGAAATCAATGCCCTATTAATTAGATTTAATTTCTTGAGGCCCATGCCTCCCAAATCCTTATGAGTACAAACCTCATCCCATGCCACAAGGGCCATTCTTCTCTTTTCCTCTTTGCTAGACCATAGAAAATACTTGAAATTGCTCAATAATTACTTCGAATTTAGAGGGCATTTGAACACGGATAAAAAGTAAAAAAGAATGCTTTGGAGCATAGATTTGACTATTTGGGCTTTCCTGGCCTAGCTAAGAAGGGACTCCTTCCAACTTGCAAGTTTCCTTTTAATTATTTCCACAACAGGATCCTAAAGAGTAGGCTTTATACAACCTTTGAAGAGGGGTATTCCTAAGTAAGTGGTAGGCAGAAACCCAATTCCACAACCTAGGATTCTAGCAATTTTACCTTGTCTTCTCATAGGAGTATTAAAGAAGTAGACTTTGATTTTCAAAAAAATTATCTTTTGCTCTGCTATTGATTCATAGTTATCCATAAGAGATTTGATTTCTTTTACATAGGGTATAAAAGCGATGGTGGCTAGAATTGTGTCATTCATAAACTACCGATGGCAAATTGATAGAAGGGAGGTGGCAATATTGATGCTATTTCTGGTCATAGTGGTAGTAAAAATAGCTCGACTAAGATCTTCCACCATGATAATGAAAAGGTAAGGGGATAGGAGATCCCCTTGCCTTAAGCTCCTATGACTAGAAAAGTAACCTGCAACAACCCCATTCACTAAAATTGAGAACATTGTGGAAGAGAAACATTATTTAGTTAATTTAATCCAATATTTAAGGAATCTAAACTTAGAGAGAACTTGTAGTAGAAAATCCCATTTAACTCTATCATACACTTTATTCATATCAAGCTTCAAAAGGAGACAATAGAGCCACTTTTATCAATATAATGAATCACCTCATGAATAGTAATAATTCCATATAAAATTTGTTTACCCAAGATAAACCCTCCTTGATTGGTGTCAACAATGAAAGGCAAAATGGCTTTAAGCCTTTTGGCTAAAACCTTAGTGAGAATTTTATAAAGAGTGTTACATAAATTGATTAGGAAAAAATCCTTGAAGTCCTTGGCTCTAGCCACTTTTGAAGTGAACATTAAGAAAGTGGAATTAACATCCCAGGAGATAAATAAGGTTCTTTGGATCTCAAAAATAACATCACAAACCACTTTTCCCATAATATGACAAAATTTTTGTTAGAATATGGCAGGGAAGCCATATGACTAATGGGATTTTGATAAGGAACCTTCAAAAAAAATTTCATATTAGTCTTGTGTTCACACATAAAAGTCTTTACATTGGTTTTTGTGTTCACACATAAAAGTCTTTACATTGGTTTTTGTGTTCACACATAAAAGTCTTTACATTGGTTTTTGTGTTCACACATAAAAGTCTTTACATTGGTTTTTATGTTCACACATAAAAGTCTACATTGGTTTTTGTGTTCACACATAAAAGTATTTACAATTAGCATGTATTCACATTATGACAAGGATAATGAAAAGTCATGTGTTCACATTATTATTAGTAAGGATGAAAAAGGAAAAGTAGGGAATATAGGGATTATCAATCCCTATCATCCCTCCCCACTAGAGGAGCTTTGGACTCTAATGTAGGCAAAAGGGAAGGAAATTCATGAACTAACTATTGATGAGAAATCCATCATGCCTAATGTAGAAGCTAACCTCATTTAACAAGGTAATAAGTGGAATATCCTTGATGAGTTTAGTGAATTTTAGTATTGAAAACACAATCAGAATCCAATGGAAACTAAAAATCAGAGACAAAATATATAGGATGACTAATGGCTGGTGTGGTCTCCAATGTAGAATCATGGTATAGTTTGAGTAGATCAACATTGATAATGTCATGAATTCCGAAGTGTGTAGGAAGATCAAGGAAAAAAGCATTCTCAAACACGTAATATAGGATAGCGAAAGACCCATATCGAAGAGTTTTGATCTTGCTATGTACCTTCTTGGGAAAGCACGATGGTCAAGGTACAACTAAACTTTATCTCCAACCTGGAAGTGATGTTGAACATGATGTTGGTCCATAACCTACTTCCATTATTGCTGCAAGTTTTTGGTGCTGTGTAGACTAATGTAGGCATGTTTAGGGGCTGTGCTAAGTAGCTACATCAAACAAGGGGTTGAATGGTAGTGGTGTCGATTGAGACATCCAAAATGGGGCTTCCTACATGGCCATTTACATGGCTCTCACTACATGTTCAACATGATTCCAAGTGTGTGGAGTTAGGCACACTATGAGGACTACAGGGTATATCAAGGTCTTGAGCATTCAACTTGCTTGAAGATAAAATCTTTCCAAGATGAATCAACAAAATAGATAACATCAAAAAAAGCGGAGCCACTAGATGGAAAGTTGCATAGAGGTATGAGATGGGGCCACCGGAGTCTTCGTAGTTTTCCAACATGTATGACTACATATTTTATCAAGTGAATGTTCTAAACTATGCATATTTATAACAAGAGTCATCATTGACATCAAAGAATGAAAACACAACATGGGAATACAAAAAATGAGACCACATATAGGAACAAAGGTTACAATGACACATGGTTTGAGATCAGGTTATGAAGGATCCCTTGATGAGACTTGAAGCCATCAAAATTTTTTATGCGTAGGGGCCATAGGATGCCACAATTTAGTGAGCAAAGACTGCATGGAAATGAAGACTGTAACAATTAATATTGAGGGTCCTATGATTGTACCAACAACGAGGGCAAGAAGAGAGGATGAAAGAAGCCACCACGAAATGTTTGTATTGTTGCATGGATCTTAGAAATATGTGAATTAGGGAAATCCCCTGCCATGAGGTGTAGGTTGAGGCAAGAATTTTAGGTTAATAAGGAACTCAAAAACAAAGAGGGCCAAATTTCTAAACCCCATATGCAATCAAAATATCTTTGTAAACTAGGAAAAATTAAAGCATAGCTATATTGACATCATTGTATTTGTCCATGGAAAACAAACAGAAGAAGGCAATAGACAGATAGGGACCATATTGAAAGGTCCAAACATATCACAGGTATACATGTAGACAAACAAATAAAATTATAGGGACTTTAAATTATTTAATGTGTGTTATGTGCAATCAACACATGCTAATCATGCATGTGTGATGTGTATGTTTATGCGCGTGCATGGAGTGTGTGTGAAGCATGAAATTTGACCCCCTACTTCATGTGCACATATTAGGGTGTGTGGTGCATGTACAACTCGAAGCATGTGTGGTGACCACGTACTAAGTGCATATTGACCGTGTGTTGAGCATGCATGGAATGCACGTGTGAAGCATGCATTGATGAAAATGCACATAGCATGAGAAGTACATGTACATATTAGACACATGCCACAAGATGGGGGATAGGGAATATGGGGGTAGGGGTTGTGCCAAGTGGAGGGTGTGTGGTGTGGTTGAGGGTATCGAAATGGGGAGTGGTAGACTAAGAAAAATAGCAATATCAATGATCTGTGTAGGAAAACAATAAAAATGAGTCTATGGCCATGAATTGAAAATAGGAGGAAAATGTGCATGTAGTGGATCCATAGCTCGATAACATGACATACAATAAGAGAATAGGAGATGGGAAAAATCTGGAAAAAGTAGGGTTTTTAAGCAGTGGATGCCATGGTGGAGGACAAAGACCAAGACCACAAATTGGGTCATCCAGGTAAACATCGTGCACCAAAACAAGATCCTTGTGAAAGGATTGAGAAGGCCAAAAAACACCATGGTTAACGAAATGGGAGGAACCCACAAGATCTATTTGTGAAGGTGAAAAAGTATCTTGAGGGGTATGATCAATCTAAAAGGTTGAAAAATTTTGCATGATCCACAAGTAGATTTCGTAGGATCAACCAATAATGGTCCATAGATGGTACCTCCCTTATTGTGCATCAAATACTTGATTAGGTGGTTCAAGCCAAAGCCCATGTTCAATGTGTAACAACATAGTTCAGGAGGTCACAAAAGTAATACATCAACCACAGGATAAGCAAGATATTTATCTACAACAACAAGGAGGTCTTCATAAAATAGATCTCCAACTTCAACCGTGTCAACTTCAACAATAGAGTTATCATCTAGATCTTCTTCTACTCCATCAAGGGGGATTTCTACAAATAAATAGTCACTTTCTATAGTAATAGTAGTTTTTCCTAGTGGGAAGGTAATGCACTTCTCACCCATAGACCCTAGTTTACTTCTAGGCACTGCTACATCAGATGAATCTTCTTCTTTAGTAGGAAGAAGCTCTACTACCAATTCTAACAGAATGGTAGCGAATGGAAAAAATATCCATTGAGAGCACTTTGGCTCTTTGAGAGATCTCTTCAAGAGAGAGACTATTTTTAGGTGGTATTATATCTTAAACAAACAATAAAGGAGCATGAATGTCTAATATGATACCAATGATAAGGAATATTCCAAAAAAGTCTTCATATTGGTCTTGTTTGTACACATAAAAGCCTTTACAGTGGTTTTTGTGTTCACACATAAAATTATTTACAATTAGCATGTGTTCACATTATGACAAGGATCATGAAAAGTCATGTGTTCACATTATTATTAGTAAGCATGAAGAAGGAAAAGTAGTGACTATAGGGATTATCAATCCCTATCATCCAATGATAAGGAACCTTCCAAAAAAGTCTTCACATTGGTCTTGTATTCACACATAAAAGTCTTTACTTTGGTTTTGTCTTCACACATAAAAGTCTTTACAATTAGCATATGCTCACATTATGACAAGGATCATGAAAATTCATGTGTTCATATTATTATTAATAATGATGGAAAAGGAAAAGTAGTGACTATAGGGATTATCAATCCCTATTAACTTTATCTCCTACCATCTCAAAAATAATAACTTTTATCTCATCTTCTATAAAGGGGCTAGTCAGGAACAAGTTGTGTTTAACACAAACCAATGGAGGGATATTCTGGATAAAATGAGAAGCTTCAACCTCATTCAACATTTTCAATGATTCCAATGCTATTTTTGAAATAACTTATCATCTCATCATGAATCTTTGCAATGTTATCAGTGAGGGATCCATCATTTTTTAGGATTTTCTTAATTTTATTATAGCTTCTGTCTCAAAGTTTTTTTTTGGCTGGATAATAAGGGATTGTACTTGGGTCCCCCACCCTTGAAAAATTACTACTCTCTTATTTAAATATTGATATTTTACAAATAGATACACTTCTCATCTAAATTGAGATGCTATAGCTAGAAACCTACATCATTTTATATAAACTGTCTGAATTCTTGATTTTTATTTTTTGGATCTTTTCAATGTTTTCTATGAATACAAATATTCCAAAATTCAACATCTTTATTGAAATTTTCCTATAGCAACCTTCACAATATAAAAATTAACCTCTACTATCTATGCATTGCATCTTAGTAGAGCAATATTTCCAAAACATCGCACTATCATAGTCCACTTTAACAAATCTGGATTGCTAGTTTCCTTCTTGAAGCACAAGTGCAACCACAAAAATTATATTAAATAGTATATATGAAAACACATTATTGATAAATCCTCCTTGGTTGGCGTCAAAAATGAAAGGCAAAATTATTTTAAGCCTGTTGGCCAAAACCTTGGTGAGAATTTTATAAAGAGTGTTACATATATTGATTGGGCAAAAATCCTTGAAGTCTTGGCTCTAGCCACTTTTGAAATGAGCACTAAAAAAGTGGAATTAACATCCTAGGGGATAAAAAAGGTTCTTTGGATCTTAGAAATAACATCACAAACCACATTTCCCACAATATAGAAGAATTTTTGGTAGAAGATGGCAGGGAAGCCATCTTATCCATAGGCTTTTATAAGGAACCTTCCAAAAAAGTCTTCATATTAGTCATGTGTTCACACATACAAGTATTTACATTGGTTTTTGTGTTCACACATAAAAGTATTTACATTGATTTTTGTGTTCACACATAAAAGTCATTACATTGGTTTTTTTGTTCACACATAAAAGTCTTTACAATTAGCATGTGTTCACATTATGACAAGGATCATGAAAAGTCATGTGTTCACATTATTATTAGTAAGGATGAAAAAGGAAAATTAGTGACTATAGATATCATCAATCCTTATCATCCCTCCCCACTAGAGGAGCTTTGGAATCTAATGTAGGCAAAAGGGAAGGAAAGTCATGAATCAACTATTGATAGAAACCCATTGTGCCTAATGTGGAAGCCAACCTCATTTAACAAGGTAAGAAGTAAAAGATCCTTGATGAGTCTGGTGAATTTTGGTATCGAAAACACTATCAGAATCCATTAGAAACTAAAAATCAGAGATAATATCTATAGGATGACTAATGACTGGTGTGGTCTCTAATGTAGAACTATGGTATGGTTTGAGTAGATAAACATTGACGATGTCATGAATGTCTAAGTGTGTAAGAAGATCAAGGAAAAAAACATTCTAAGACACCTACTATAGGATAGTGTAAGGCCCATAACAAAGAGGTTTGGTCTTGTTATGTGCCTTCTTGGAAAAGCGACGATGGTCAGGTTACAACTAAACTTTATTTTCAACCTAGAAGTGATGTGGAACATGATGTTGGTCCATGGTCCACTTTTGTTGCTACTACAAATTTTTTGGTGCTAGGTGTATATTGAAGCAGGCATGTTTATGGGTTGCATTAAGCGACTACATCAGATAGGGGGTTGAATGGCAGTGCTGCCAATCAAGACATCTGACATGGGGCTCCTCACATGATCATTTACATGGCTCTCACTACATGCTCAACATGATGCTAAATGTGTGGAGTTAGACACACTATGAGGACTATGGGGTACGTCAAGGTCATGAGCATTCAACTTGCTTGATGACAAACTCTTTCCAAGGTGAATCGATGAAATAAAGGACGTCAAAAAAATCAGAGCAACTAGTTAGAAAGTTTCATAGAGGTATGAGATGGGGCCACTAGAGTCTTCGTAGTTTGCAGATATGGATGACTAAATATTTTATCGAGTGAATTTTCTAAATTGTGCATATTTGTAGCAAGAGTCACCATTGACGTCAAAGAATGAAAATATTACATGGAAACACAAACAATGAGACCACATATAGGAATAGAGGCTGCAATGGCATTATGGTTTGAGATCAAGCGATGAAGGGTCCCTCGATGAGACTTGAAGCCATCAAAATATCTATGCATAGAGGTCATAGGATGCCAAATTTTAGTGAGAAAATACTGCATGAAAATAAATATCATAACAATCAAGATTGAGGATCCTATGATTGTTCCAATAATGAGGGTGAGAAGAGAGGATGAAGGAAGCCACCACATAGTGTTTGGATTGTTGCGTGGATATTAGAAGTATGTTAATTATGGAAATATCTCACCATGACGTGTAGGTTGAGGCAAGGGTTCTACAATAATCAGGAACTCAACAACAAAGAGGTATATTTCTAAACCCCATATACAATCAAAACAACTTTGTAGACTAGGGAAAAATAAAAGCATATATATACTGACATCATTATATTTGCCCATGGAAAACACATAGAAGAAGTTAATGGATACATAGGGGCCATATTGAGAGGCCCAAACATATCACATGCATACATGTAGACAGAAAAATAAAATTATAGGGGTTTTAAAGTATTTAATGTGTGTTGTGTGCAGTCAATGCATGCTAATCGTGCATGTGTGGTGTGTATTTATGCTCATGCATGGAGTGTGCGTGAAGTATGCACTTTGACACTGTGCTTCATGTGCACAGATTGGAGTGCATGTGCAAATCAAAGCATGTGTGGTGACCGTACGCTGAGCACATGTTAACCGTGTATTGAGCATGCATGACACTTGTGTGAAGCATACATTGATGAGCACACACAAAGTGTGAGGGGTGCATGTAGGTATAATATACATGCCACAAGATGAGAGATAGGTAAGGTAGGGTCAGGGTTTGTGCCAAGTGGATTGTGTGTGGTGTGGCTAAGGGCATTGAAATATGGAGTGGTAAACTAAGAAAAATAGCAATATCGATGATTTGTGTAGGAAAACAACAAAAATGAGTCTATGGCCATGATTGGAAAATACGAGGAAAATGTGCATGTAGTGGATCCATAGCTAGAGAACATGACATACAAGAAGAGAATAGGAGATGGGAAAAATATGGAAAAAGTAGGGTTTTTAAGTGGTGGAGGCCATGGAGGAGGATGACGACTGAGACTACAAATTGGGTTATCTAGATAAACATCATGAACCAAAATAGGATCCCTATGAAAGGATTGAGAAGACAAAAAAATACCATGGTTAACGAAATGGAAGGAACCCACAATATTTGTTTGTGAAGATGAATATGAAGGGGGATGATCGATTAAAAAGGTTGGAAAAGCTAGCATGATCCACAAGTAGGCTTTGTAGGATCAACCAATATCAGTCCATAGATGGTGCCTCCATTATTGTGCATCAACTACTTGATTAGGCAGTCCAAGCCAAAGCCCACATTAAAGGTGTAACAACAGAGTTTAGGAGGTGACAATAGTAATACATCGTCCACAGGATAAGCAAGATCTTTATCTACAACAACAAGGAGGTCTTCATCAAATGGATCTTCAACTTCAACTATGTCAACTTCAACCATGTCAACTTCAACAATAGAGTTATCATCTAGATCTTCTTCTCCTCCATCAAGGGGGATTTCTACAAACAAATCTTCACTTTGTACAGTAATAGCCGTATTTCCTAGTGGGAAGGTAATGGGTTTCTCATCCATAGACCCTAGTTTTCTTCTAGGTATTGCTACGTCAGATGAATATTCTTCTTTAGCAGGAAGAAGTTCTACTGCCATTTCTAACAAAATGGTAGCGAATGGATAAAATATTCGTCGAGAGCACTTTGGATCTTTGAGAGATCTCTTCAAGAGAAACTTTTTTTAGATGACATTATATCTCAAACAAACAAGAAAGGAGCAAGAATTTTTGCACTGATATCGATGATAAGGAACCTTCCAAACAAGTCTTCATATTGATCTTATGTTCACACATAAAAGCCTTTACATTGGTTTTTGTGTTCACACATAAAAGTCTTTAAAATTAGCATGTGTTCATATTATAACAATGATCATGAAAAGTCATTTGTTCACATTATTAGTAAGCATGAAAAAGAAAAAGTGGTGACTATAAGTATTACCAATCTCTATCATCCAATGATAAGGAACCTTCCAAAAAATTCTTCACATTGGTCTTGTGTCCTCACATAAAAGTATTTACACTAGTTTTGTGTTCACACATAAAAGTATTTACATTGGTTTTGTGTTCACACATAAAAGTATTTACAATTAGCATGTGTTCACATTATGACAAGGATCATGAAAAGTCATGTGTTCACATTATTATTAATAAGCATAAAAAATAAAAAGTAGTGACTATAAGTATTATCAATCCCTATTAGCTTTACCCCCCACCATCTCAAAACATTAACTTTTATCTCATCTTCTATAAAGGGGCTAGTCAGGAACAATTGTGTTTAGTAGAGACCAATGGAGGGATATTCTAGAGAAAAAGGGAAGCTTCAACCTCATTCAACATTTTAGTGATGCCAATGAGGTTTTTGAAATAACTTATTGCCTCCTCACAATTCTCCACAATGTTATCAGTGAGGGATCCATCATTTTTTATGATTTTCTTAATTTTATTATGGCTTCTATGTCTCAATTTTTTTTTTACTAGATAATAAGGGGTTGTACTTGGGTCCCCCACCCTTGAAAAATTAGTAATATCTTATTTAAATCTTGAGAGTTTACAAATAGATACACTTCTTATCTCAATTGAGATGCTATATCTAGAAACCTACATTATTTTACATAAACTGTCTGAATTCTTGATTTTCATTTTTTGGATCTTTTCGATTATTTGTATGAATAAAAATATTCTAGAAATCAACATCCTTATTGAAATTTTCCTATATCATCCTTCACAATACAAAACTTCACCTCTACTATCTATGCATTGCATCTTAGTAGAGTAATATTTCCAAAACATCACACTATCATAGTCCACTTTACCAAATCTGGATTGCTAGTTTCCTTCTTGACACACAAGTGCAACCACCAAAATTATAATAAATAGTTTATATGAAAACACATTATTATTACCAATGGAAAACATTAAAGTAGATCTTTGTTAGCTTTTGATGCAACATGTAATGGGAGATAGCAATCACAAGATGCAGAATAATATGAAATAAAGTAAATCTGCGAGATGACTGAAAATATACTATAAATAGAAATGATGGAGATGTTTACAAAAGTAGCTATGGAGGAAATGAACACTCCATGAATAAAGCTACTACTCAAGAATGGGCATTGAGCATATTACACTCCATCACATTACATCACACTGCTACATCATACCACACTGTTCTACACTACTTCCTACTACTATATCTTGCTCTATGTCTATGGCCCTTTATATAGGAAATAGGTTCCTTGGCCAACACTCTACCTAGTTGTGCAAGGGACAACTTGCACATATACAACTTGCACTTTGACACTTGTGCATTTATTACATTGCATGAAGTAACTAGATAACTTCCCCCTAAAGTAATCTAATGTCCTAAGTATGTACCAAGAAAGGTACATTTACATGATCCAAATGATGTAATATAATCTATTTCTAACACCCCCTGTATTACATTATTTGGATATTGAAGACTTTAGTCTTCAATGTGGATCTTCTTCCATCTGATAGCTTTGATTCTTCTGTAGTTGCTTCAGTCTTTAGATGATGCAAAAATAGGCTGAAGTTGTAGGTTCTCCTTTCAATTGACCTTGCATTGTATTCCTCCTTCTTTGGATTTATCTTCTTCTTCTTCTTTAGCTTTGCCTTTGGATCCAGTCTCTGTGCTTTCATAGGTGGTCGTGCTGCTACTCGATTCTTGTAGAGTGGGTCCCTCTTTATTATCTTCAATATTTACATAAGTTTTCGAAAAACCACTCAAGTCATCATGATAAGATCTTGAATTAGTAGATCCTGAAATGTCAATGTTGCATGAGGATTGGAAAATATTTTCTAGATATGACTCATTAAGTTTGGTCTTCTTTTTGAGTAGTTCTATCAATCCTCTTTGTTCTACATTTTCATTCTTGTAGAATTTATATGTGAGCAATGCCATGTATAATATGTTCACAAGATCTAAGGAAAGTGTAATGTCACTTTTTCCATTGTCAATAGCTTCATTGAGATGAGCTTGAAGATAGTATTCCATAGTATCAAAATTATCTTCTAAGGCTTCACTATGGATTACTTTTGAAGTTAGATCTATCATTATTTCAGATTTCATGAGCAGATTCATGATCCCAAGTTTTATAGCACTGAATTTTTCTTTGTTGAAACAATTATCCTTGTTGGTGTTTGCATATTTATTAGAAGTAGACATCCTTATGGCTCCCTAATTAGGATATATGATTCCTGATTGAAGAATATAAGCTTGATTTGATAAAACCTTTATTAATCCTTGTTTTGTAGACTTCCTTATGTCTCCCAAGTAATGTGAGTATATACTCCTAAGGATTTTTAGGTTATGAGGAAAGCTTATATTTTGTAACTTGATAATCTTTGATAGATGTTGATATTACCAAGTTTTGTAGAATACCTTATGACTCCCTAGTATGCTATGGATAAGATATAGTGCTTTTGTAAATTATAGTTCAATATTTGATTGATTTTGTAAAGTTTTGTAGAATACCAAAATCAACTCCTATTATCCCTTATTGCTCCTATTGAACTAAGCACTTTTCCCAAATTTTAAAGAGGTTATAATGTTGGATCTTTTGTCTCCTTTTGAGAAGTTTGAGACAATAATATTATGAATATCCAACCTTTGAAAAAACTCTCTTTATAAATAACCCTTTGGGAATTAGGTTAAGTGTATCTAATTTTCCAATTAATTAATTTGATGTAGTAGCCCTTATGACTCCCTAATATTTGGATAAATTAGACCACAATAATATTTGCAAATATTCAATATTTATCCAAGTAGAAACCCTTATTACTCCTAGGTTTTATATTGCAAATATTATATTTATTTGATAAAATATTCCCTTTGATGTATGGCTTTCAATGTAATTAAATTCCTTCAATTTAAACCTTATAACTCCAAGGAAAGAAAGCACTTATAAATGGGAATAAATTTTACCTTTCTCCAAGCAATGTTCGACATTATTTTTAGAGAAGCTAGGGCTGCAGTATTGATGTAGACGTCTTGGATGTTGTGACTGTACCCTCCAATGGAATCACTTGGAGCTTAAAGCATTCCAAATCTGGCATCGTTTAGACTCTTCCTTTGACTTCGGTTGCCTTGAGCATTAAAGGCTCTATCACCTTCTTGACATGTTGCAACTCGACCCTTTTCATGTAGATGGTGAGGTAGTAAATGTGAAGATGAAGATTGCTTGTTGACTTTGATCATTGACGTCCTTAAAATGGAGAAGATTCTTGTCTGAAGTGCCAAGTGGCACATCCATTTCCCTTCGAGTGCTTGAGGAGAGTTTGGTGCCAAAGAAATGTTTGTCTACCTTCTTGTAATGTATGAATGTTATGTTCTTTAGAAAAATATTTGGTCTCCCAATTGACAAGTGTATCCCATACACTCAATGCACCAACCTGTTCATGTAACTCCTCTCTTGAAGATGAGCGCTCTCTTGATTTGAGCGTTAGGGTTTTTCCTTTAGTGATAAGTGTCACTTTCTTCTCTACATGGACATCATCTCTATTGCTGGTTCAAATGGACCCTTTGGAGATCTTTTTAGCTTCAAAAATCCCCAACTCTTCTTTCATTCACCTGCACTATTTTCTACTGGGATATGGAGCAACAATCTGGAGGCTTTGAGCACCGATTTCAGTGAGTGGATGTGGAGTAAGTGACACTCCAATGGTGCTTCAATTTTCTCTTCCTTTCTTACTTGTTTACATCCTCCTTTCATAGATGATGTTGCTCTTGAATGATATTGTTTCTCCCTTTGCTTTTGTACATTGTATCTTGCAGGTTCGGCCATCTAGGATGTGAGGAGAATGAGCCCTTTGAGTGGCTCCTTGAGCTAGGCTTGGATTGCTGCTAGCATACGACCACTTTCGACTAGTTTTTCCAGCGAGTGTAGTGCCTTTGAGGCACCTTTAAATCTACCTTCTCTCCCTGTATAACCAGATTAGGATAGTGCAATATAATGTAAAATAGTTTTTATACAAAATGTCCTTATTGCACCTTCTTTTGCACTCCTCTTTACAAATCTGAATTTCTGGTTTTGAGGCAGAATATTGAGTGCAATATAGGGGTTTTGAGGTTGTCTCTTTGATTAGACACCTTTCCCTTTTTTCTTGGATATTTTATAAATGGATCCAAGCTTGTAACCACATGATAGAATCTCTCTTTTTGTTGTATTTTTTGCACTATTTCTTGTGCTTTGAACTTGAGACTCACCAAGTCTCGTTCGAGGCTTCTTTTGATGCTCTTTTGGTGGTTACTTTCTTCTCCAATGCTTGGAGGATTGAGCTGATTTTGTGGCTTCCTTAGGCCACTTCAAAGTTGCAGATCTTAGTGCACTAATAGTGTCTTTAGACACTTTGACAAATTCTATTTTTGTGCCCTTCTAATGAACACAAACAATAATATTTGAGAGCAATATAATAGTGCAAATGAATCTAATAATATTTTACTTCTACTGCACTAACAATTTCACCTTATCACTCCAATCAACTCTAAAAAATAATGCACTTAATCAATTTACTACAACTAATCAAGAATAATCTGAAATGAATCTTCAAGAATTATTCTGTAATTTCTTTATAAGCAAGGTAATAGGAGCTAGTCTTCTTTTTCTTTCCAAAGTAGATGATAGGTAGTTGATAGATAGTTTGAGATTCTAAAATCTAATCAACTCCTAAAGTGCAAATGAACCTTAAAGAATCCTTTCTTTTTGCACTTTTGAAGACTCTTAATTCAACTCTCATTTTTGCAACTTTACTCCAATTAAGGTGCTTAAACAAATCTGATAAGTAATCCACTTAATGAATTTACTTGCACCAATAGTTGCTTACCTTTTTTTGAAAGCCCTTTTTGCCACTTCTATAGAGGATGTAGATCTTGGTGTCTAAGATCACCAAGTTGCTACCTTGAGTAAGATCTTGCAGCTCTCTATAGGCTACCTTGAACAACTTCATCTTCACCAAAATATGGTCTCCAACTCTCTTTCACGAGCCTAGGATTTTGGTGGCTTGTTCTCCTCTTGTAGTCTCCTCCTTTTGTTGTATATTTGAAGAGATATTTGATTCTGAAGTGGTGCCTTCTTGCTGTGAGAGGTAATCTCCAAATCTCTTGGATTTGGTAGGCTTCTTCTATCTGAATCTTCCTTCAAGCTTCTTGTCAAATTCTGACTTCAAACATGATCTTCTTCTCAAGATTCTGAATGTCTTGAGGTCTTCTGAGATTTGGCACTCCTTGCCAAATTCTTCTTCTTGGGCTTGTTGTCGGATGATGACAATTGTCCCAAATATTTCACTATCTCCAATAGTGAATTTCTCCAATGAGTTCTCCTTGGAACTCCTTTGATGATTTCTTTAGCAAGGCTCTCCAAGCCTTTTATTGGATGCTCATAGAGGCCTCTCCAAGGCCTTGTAACTTCTTCTAGTCTTCCTTGAGACCTTATCTTCAACCTTCTACTTCTAGAAGTGTTGGTGGTGAGATCTTCTCCTAGATATCTGATTCTATTACCTCTGTATTCGAGTAAGACTCTCCTAGTCCTTCTTCATCAATGAGATCTTCTCCTGATATCTTTTGCTTTAGGTGCTGGATTGATTCTGAAGAAGATACTCTTCCTATCCTTTTTGTAGGAAGCTTTCCCAACTCATTGAATCTCCCTGTTCCTACAACAAAGTATTAGTACTAAAATCTGCTTCTGAATTAGATACTCTCTTCTGGAGTCTTCTTCAAGATCAAGGCTTCTGTGGCCTTTTCTTCAGTATCAAGGCTTCTATGGCCTTTTCTTCTGGATCAAGGCTTCTATGGCCTTTTCTTCTAGATCAAGGCTTCTATGGCCTTTTCTTCTTGTGAAGTTTCCAATCTAGCAATGGAGATCTCCTGTCTCCCAACTTCACCACAATTCTTCTCCAGAAGTCTCTTCTGTAGTATTCTTCTCTTGCAACAACTAATCTCTGCACTATGAAGGCACTCCGACCTTTGGGAAACGAAGTTGAAATCTCCTAGCTTTCTATTGTAGGAGGTGTCCCAATCATCTGAGAATTAATTCCCTACAATAAAAGAAACTTCAGGTAAATTTCTCCAGATCTCTTAGATGAGCTTCACTAGTTGATTCATCAAACTAGTGGATCAAGTGTTGAGTCCTAGTCTTCACAAGTTTTCCCTTGAAACTCTGTGGAAAGACTCTAGCCATATGCAATCTCAGTATTCCAAAAACTAAGATTTCTTTCAGTCCTTACTTGTGGCTCTCCTTAATTCTACCACCTAGACTCTTCTGAGAATTTTTGATAGTGATTGGTCCAATGGCGCATCAGGTTGACAAAAACTCAGGGTCAATGATAATGGTGGTTTTCCTATTGACCTACCGTGGCTCTGATACCACTGTTAGCTTTTGATGCAACATGTAATGGGAGATAGCAATCACAAGATGCAGAATAATATGAAATAAAGTAAATCTATGAGATGACTAAAAATATACTATAAATAGAAATGATGGAGATGTTTACAAAAGTAGCTATGGAGGAAATGAACACTCCATGAATAAAGCTACTGCTCAAGAATGGGCATTGAGCATATCACACTCCATCACATTACATCACACTGCTACATCACACCACACTGTTCTACACTACTTCCTACTATTGTATCTTGCTCTATGTCTATGGCCCTTTATATAGGAAATAGGTTCCTTGGCCAACACTCTACCTAGTTGTGCAAGGGATAGCTTGCACATATACAACTTGCACTTTGACACTTGTGCATTTATTACATTGCATGAAGTAACTAGATAACTTCCCCCTAAAGTAATCTAATGTCCTAAGTATGTACCAAGAAAGGTACATTTACATGATCCAAATGATGTAATATAATCTATTTCTAACAATCTTAATCATTAATTGATTTAGGCAATCAACATTTTCTTGTTAGCTTCAACTAAACTTACTACTTCCTCTAACCATGGAAAGGATAATTTAACTTCATGATCCTCAATCAAAACCCATCTATTGGCTAGCCTATTTGCACATTTGTTTCCTTCCCTTAATGTATGTGTAAACCTGATTTCTTCAAAATCTTTAGCAAGATATTGAATTTCCACAATTATCTCTTATATGTTCCATGGAGCCTTAGCTTTCCTCAAAATTGTATTTATTACTATGAGATAATCACCTTCCATCCATATTCTATTCCAATTCATTTGTTTGCATATTTTTAACCCTTCTAAAGCCTCCCAAGCTTCAACTTCATTATTTATTTTAAATCCACTATTGAAAGTGTAATGAGATAAAATCTCTCCTCTATTAATTCTAATTATTCCTCCTCCTCCTGTTGGTCCTGGATTTCCTTTAGATGCTCCATAAAATTTCAAATTAACCCACTCCACATCTAGTGGTTTCCACTTTATATTCTTTACTTTCTTTTTGCTTCTCTTGTACCCAACGTCAGAATTCTATTTAATGACTTGACTCCATCTATCAAGGCTTTTTGATTCTAGATTAAGGATTGAGTGAGTTGATAGGGCTAGTTTAGAATCCTCTATGGCTAAACATATCTTCCTTTCCATTACCTCTAAACTAATTTTATTTTATTTAAATATTCTTCTATTCCTTTCTAGCCATACAATCCAAAGTATTATATCTTTAGATATATCCCATATTTCTTGTAAAGCCTCACTTTTATAAGTGCTCTGCCATTGGTTTAACTAATATTCAATTCTACTATTCATCACTATGCATTTACCAAACATATTAAATATCCATTGCCATAGATTACTGACTATTGAGCTATGTCCTAAGAGATGGTCTATACTATCCTCCTTTTTACAAAGAACACATTGGGAGGGACCATGAAAACCCCTTTTCATAAGGACATCCCAGGATAAAATTCTTTTATGACCTATTAGCCAAACAAAATTTTTGACTCTAGGAATGCTTGGGCTATCCCAAATATCTCTCCATATTCTAGTGATATATTTTTTTTTTGGTGTTGTACATTATATCCACTTCTTGTTGTGTATTCTCCTAAGCTATTCAACTCCCAAATCAATTTATCCTTGGCTCCCCTTAGAATAATCATAGTTGTCTTTCTACTCAATTGCCTCCTAGCATCAATATCTTGTATACTTGTAATTTTATTTTCCATTTGTATCCTCCTTCCCAATCCTTATACAAAATGTTTAAAACCCTATCACCATGTTTTTCTTGAAGCAATATCATCCAAGGTTTCAAAATTGGATCTAAATTGAGTGGTTTTTTATCACACCAAGTATCCATCCAAATATATTTTTTCTCCAGTTCCCACCACCCATCTTAAAACATTAATCATAAGATCAATAGAAATTTTTAAATCATTCCAAAGAGCAGAACCATTTGGGAGAGAGAATGTAGCAAATATTAAAATTGGGTCATTGGAATCAACATACTTACAAGAATTATTGCCCATTGTCTTTGACTCTATTTGTGTAATCTCCAGATTACTTTCCTGCTTAGAGCTAAGTTTGCATCTATACGATCTCTTAAACCAAGACCTCCCCTAGTTTTATCATCACACACCTTGCTTCATTTCACCAAAGGAAATTTCCTTTTATCATGTAAAATTGACCATAAAAAGTATCTCATAATATAGATTAAAAATTGTTCAACTGATTTTGGAATAGAATACAATGACATATAATATGTTGGAATGACCTATAAGACTGACTTAATTAATTACACTCTTCCTACTAATGATAATTATCTACCTTTCCAAGTTGGAAGTTTATTATGAACTTTATTATGAACTTTACTAATAACTGGATTCCATAATTCTATCCTCATTCTCCCCTCAAATAAAGGTATCCCTAGATACATTGTTGGCAAATTTTTCTCCTCCATTTGAAGTAACCTGTAAATTCTTGCTTTGATATTATTTGCAATGTTAATAAAGTAAAATTTAGATTTTGTCCTATTAAATTTTTACCCTGAAGCTATTTTGTATTCCTTTAAAAAGCTATTAAAATCTTTGGCCTCATTTATCCTTACCCTTCTGAAAAGGGTTGTATCATCTACAAACTATTGATGGGTGATGTTTTTGATGTTATTACCAACCTTAGAACCACTTATAAGCCCATATTTGTAAGCCTTATTTAAGTTCCTACTCAAAATATCTACCTTAATAATGAAAAAATAAGGAGATAGAGGATTTCCTTGTCTAAGGCCTCTCTTGGTTTTAAAATATTCTGTTACTAATCTATTGAACAACACTGAATAAGAAACTTTAGAGACACAAGCTTTAATATATCTAACCCATTTCTTCTCGAATCCAAACTTTTCTAATATTACAAAAAGAATATTCCATTTAACCCTATCATAGGCTTTACTTATATCAAGTTTTAAGATCATTGCTTTCTCTTTTCTTGAAGCTCTTTAATGTATAACTTCATGAGATACTATGATCCCATCCATAAGTAGTCTCCCTTTCACAAAACCTCCTTACTTTTTTGAAATGATTTTGTCTAACAATGGCCTTAATCGATTTACCATCACTTTGGAGATAATATTATATATCATATTACATAGGCTTATGGGTCTAAAAGAATCAAACAATTTAGTATCATTTTTGGAATTAGGGTAAGATAAGTTGCATTTATTGAATAAGGTATGTATTGTTTTACCCTAGACTATTCCACTGCCACCAATAAATAATCCTTCACTATATCTCAATTATGTTGGTAAAAAGCTGCAGAGAGCCCATCTAGACCTGAGGATTTATCCTTATTAAAAGATAAAAGAGTTAAATTAACTTCTTCTAGAGTAATATTCTCCAACACTTTCCTATTGTATTCATTCATTATAACTAAAGGAACATATTGAAGAAGTTTATGATTAAGAACTTTAGTCTCCTCTAATCCTAGAATATTTTGATAAAATAAATCCCTCTTAGGACACCAATAATATATCCAATAATATTTGAATGAATTGAATGCTTAATATTTTTTTACTCCACATGAATTTGACACCTATGAGGTAAGTATCCATCAGCCCCTTCTTTGAAACAAACTGCTCAAAATCATACATGCTATGTAACCAGCTGGGGATACCACCATACTTGTTAAAAGGGCAGAGAGGAGTATTGAAGTCACCAACAATGATCCAGACTAGATTATGGAATAATTTTCTCATTGAGATAAGGTCCTTCCAAAGTTGTCTTCTTATTGAATAAGTATTTGGAACATAAACATTGGTTAAGACCCAACTGATATTGGTACTTTGTAATGAAAAATAACACAAATTAACCTACCAGTGGTTAAAATTACCTTCCATTCTATAAGGTTTCCATAACACATACAAAGGAGGCCCCTTAAGGCTCCTTTCACTACATTAGCAACATATTTTGCTTCTTTCCAAACACTTATTTTAACTATATCTATATTATGATAATTCAATTTAGTTTCTTGCAATAACATAATTTAGGGATTTAGGTATTTTCTAAGAGTCAGAACTAGAAGATTTTTGGAAGGAGGATTAAGCCCTCTAATGTTCCATGACATGGTTATCATTTCTTGGATTTGGATGGGGGCTTTTTACCACCCAATATTAGGGTTAGTTGATTTCCATTTTTCCACTTCTTTGGCCATTTCCCTTTCTATGATTTCATTCTAGGTAGGTCTACCTCTGGATTTGTCCTTTCCTAAGTTAATTTTACACAACTACTAGATTAGATTTTATATTCCTACAAGCATGATAATTTATTTTTTTGTGTTTAAATATTTTTTTTCTTCAAAGTACGTTATTTAATTTTTGCAAGTGTGAATTAAATTCCTACGAGTGTAATTTTAATTTCTGCAAGTGTGATTTTAAATTCTTGCAAGTGTGATTTAAATTCCTATAAGTTTGAATGTGTTATTTTATTAAGCAAGTAAAAAAACTTAAAAATTCCTATATCGAGGTTTCTCTCTAATGCATACATCCATTATATTCCACCCTATATTGATAAGATTAAAATGCAAGTATTAACGACACTCTTCATCACCCTATCTATTGGTCACGTTATCCGATGCCTATGTTGTGCATCTACGAGTAGGAGTACCCCATCTAGATGAGGGTACCTAAAATATCCATGGAATATTCTTCCCTATAAGTATTTGAAACCTTAGATTAATTATTATGAACCACAATCACATGCATCACCCTTATGACCTACAGTTTATACTTGTGACTAGTTTGTCACGGGTGGTGATAGGGGTCCAAATGATCTACTTATGTAGGATCTTGGTAAGCAATAACACATATGGTCATGCTGATCCTATGAATCTCACTTGGTGCTATGTCATAGGGTAAACATGGGGGCTAATACATCACAAAATTATCATATATCCATCACTAAAAAGTAAATAAGGGATAATAACACATGCTCGATAGTCCTAAATTTTGAATAAGTCATGGTATAATAGAGCTAGTAAAGACCTACCCTAGAAATATCCCTTCTTTGGTTTTATGTAGTTTTAATCTAAGGTTAGGTAAAGTGGATAGATGCACAATGTCAATAACTTGTCCATACCCTTGTGATAAAACATGTAGGTGAATATTAGGATGATCCCTACATGTCATGTAAATGGTACATCTATCATAGTCTAGATCTTCTCTAACATAATGGTTTGCTATTTATCTAGTATTATTTGTCAAATCATCCATTCCACTAGCATCATGCACATATCTTGGGTGGTCACCATTTAGGATTTTTATGTAATGATCAACAACATTGTGATGAAATACATGTCCTCTAAGGTTGCTATCATCTTGGTAACATCATTTGGTATGGGTCTCCCCAAAATGGTGTTGCTCATTATGTTCTAGAATAGCATGAATTCATGATATAATGACTTATGAGGATAACTATATGATATATGTGCTACCTGGTCTGGAAAAACCTAGCATAGTTCATCTTGAACCTATGGTATCATCTCCTATCCTAGCTAGTTCTACATCTAGGATGGTTATATATTTTACTATAGATGATTGTTTCTGTCTCTCTCTACCTTGGCTAGTCAACTAGTGCTCACTTTAGTGTTATGTTGGCCTAAATTGAATCTTTAACCTTGGATTATATGTCACTTGACCCCTACCTATTGAGTCATTTTCAAAAGAAGCTTTATCTCAAAGAAAAAACTAATTTTGGTGTTCATCCAAGATCATCACCTTTTTCATGATCATCATTTTTGACCAAATATCATTTATTTTTGTTGCATGTAACCCCCATCACCACCTTTTCATGTGATTGCCACCTTTTGCCATGATCACCTCTATTTTGCTTATGGCCAAAATCATTATGTTTGGCCACAAATATCACTTTTTAAAAAATGGTGATATTGGTCAACCTCAATTTTTAGGAGATTTAGGATACTTCTAGAGCATTTTTTATTTCCCCATGTAGAATTCACCACTTGGGTAATGTGGTGATCCTAATGGTACTTGCTACATTATCCTAGCTACTTGCTTGCCTGACTAAGTGTTTGTTCATTACATTGTTCTTCTAGTTTTTATTTTAATTTTACCTCAAAATTGAGGAAAAATGCAAGGAAAAGTTGAGGGCTTTAGCTACTCACCATAAACTATCTTTGTGCTCAAATTGGAGGTCATGTGAATGTATGGTAGTCGTCAAAGGGCTAGGAGTGTATATGAAAATGAAATTGAAAATTTGATATATATTTTTGAATATTTTACTACAAATGGTTTTATACGTAATATTTTACTCCTTTTTGTAAAAATATCATAAGGAAAGTGCCTCTAGGGGTTTTGGATCACTTTGGACTTGTCTATGTACTTTGTTTTTGCTCATTTTGCACATAATTAGAATTTTATAGGTCAATAACTTTCAAGCCACATGGAGCAAGCAAAAAATTATTTTTATCTCATCAATTTTTTTAGAGGTATGCATAGGTAATTGTTAGGTATGTTTTCCTATACTTTCATATTTTTGGCTATTTTTCTTATTGGAACAACCATGAAGCTGAATGAATTTTATTAATTAAATAATAATATCTATACAATACAATTAACTAATATTATGTTCAACAAATAGTCCAAAGATAGACTATTGTTGTAACAAATCACTTTGACTCAATGCAACTAAATGACTCAACTTAAATAACTTATTAGCAACTTGATAATCAACTCACAAGGAACCCTACATGAGTGGTTCTAACCTCTAAATTTGTCTTTTATATAATTTATCACATTAAGATGTAATAAATCCTAACATTCCCCCCTTATTACATTATGATCCAAACATGGGTAGGGATACGAACAATACCATGTGATAAACTAGAATACACTCAATAGTTCATAAAATATCACAACAAATAATAATGAAAATTGGCTCACTATGCTTTATTAGTGGGAATGGTCTCACTAAAAACTTGACTAAGTATAGGGATAAACTCAACTATCCATGATCCTTCGACATAAATAGATAGGGACACACACTATTGTTCATAACAATTGCGACTAGGGATACACAACCAATTATAAAATAATTAGTCATATTGGACCTTATTGATTTACATCATCTTGTGAATGGGGATAAACTCAACCATTCACCTTGAGTGTGGCATGATCCTTCACTTGTCCATATGGTCAATAGGGTAGTCATATGGTCCTTAGTGCTCCTTCCAACTCAATATTGTTGATCTTCAGTTACTTGGTGCTTACCAAATACTTTCTTCAAAATCCTAGGTATATTGATCATTGGGAAAGATTAATATTGCCTCTCCCATCAACGTGAACTATTTACTTGAAAAATACTTGAGAAGTGTTGAGTACCATTGATTATGCACTCCAAAGACATTTTATTGTATTTTTAACATATCTAATTTATAATTTTATTAATAATATGGAACTATGATCAAGGATAGTAACATTTAACCCTTTATTCAATTGCCTTACCATATGATGGTGACTAGAATATGAACAATATGTGTTCCATCTATAATACATCTCCATACTATCTCTTCAAACTTTGTTGCCACACTTTCATTCACCTTCACTTTCACTTTGCTGTCAAATATCATACTAAAGCTTGCTTTTTATTTGCTTTTTGAATTCTAACATCTCTTGTTTCACCCATATTTTCACATTTCTTGAGATCTTCATACATACATTATACAATACACACTCCTTTACCATGTTGTGTTAGGAACCTACTATTAAAAATAAACTCACTCACACAAATATTGCAAATAAACATAAATGCTCAAAACACAAACTATTGCAATACGAAATATAAATGCAGAAAGGAACAATCTCACAAAGTAACACAGAATCGTAGGCCACTTCGAGGGGGAAACCTCCTTCAATACTTTCATTCAATTATGCAAAAATATACATTCATTCCTACCCCTCGTAGTTTTAAAGACTTCATCTACCACCTAACTCTCAAGGTTGGCTTACATGCAAAATGCCACCCGAGCTAGAATCTCCTACCTACAAAACAATTACATTCTTGATAATAGTTACATATAATGGTGCCACTTGTCTAGGCGCTTCTAGAGCCACAACTATTACAAAATATTACAAAGTATTACAAAATATTATCATGGGTGTCCCCCCATGTTCAACAAGGGTCATTACATCATAGTGTTAGGATGGGGTCCTAACATGCCCTTCCCCTTCAGAAAGCTTTGTCCTCAAAGCTGAAGATGAGGAAACTATTGTTGGAGTTGTTGAAGAGGTTCCCACATAGCATCTTCAGGTTGTAAGCCATGCCATTGGACAAGAACATCGGTGATGACACGCCGACGAAGGGTACACGATCTACGGTCTAGAATGCATTCAGGTTCAAGAATGATGGAACCTTCATCATCCAACTCTGGAAGTGTAGACTGCACCTGGACCTTGTTGCCAACAACTTGCTTGAGAGAAGATACATGGAAGATTGGATGAATTTTGGAACTAGTTGGAAGGGCTAGTTTGTATGCTATCAACCCGATCCTTTGCAACACCTGATAAGGACCATAATATTTTACGGCAAGTTTTTGACAACCACGAAGCTAGAGTGAGGATTGTTTGTATGGCTATAGGCGAAGAAAAACCATGTCTCCAATGTCAAAGCTACGTTCAGTGCGGTGTTGATCAGCTTGTTGTTTCATATGGTTCTGAGCCAAGTCCAGATTGACCTTGAGTTGGTGAAGAATGGAATCACGTTGGTAGAGAGTGGAATCCACAACTTGAACCTTGGAACTCCCTGGAATGTAAGAAGATGGTGTTGGTGGAGGTTGACCATAGACTGCTTCAAATGGACTCACCTTAGTGGCAGTGTGATATGTTGTGTTATACCACCATTCGGCCAAAGGAAGCCACTTGGCCCATTGTGTAGGATGTTCAGAGGTGAAGCAACGAAGGTATGTTTCCAAGCATTTATTCACAATTTTAGTTTGGCCATCAGTTTGAGGATGATAGGCCAAACTCATCTTGAGTTGTGTTCCCTACAACTTGAACAATTCCTACCAAAAATGATTGGTGAAGGTAGGATCCCTATCAGAGACAATGGATTTAGGCATTCCATGGAGATGAAATATGGAGTCTAGGAAGATTTGAGCAACAATGGATGTGGTGTATGGGTGGGATAGGGAACAAAAATGAGCATACTTCGTAAGATGATCCACTATCACCAGAATAACTGATTTTCCTCTAGATTTAGGTAACCCTTCAATGAAATCCATAGAGATATTTATCCAAACTTGTTCAAGAATCGACAAGGGTTGAAGGGTACTAGGGGAACACACATTTTCACCTTTCATACATTGGCAATGATCACATTCAACCATAAAAGTATGAATATCCTTTTTCATTCCCCTCTAGAAAAAGGTATGCTTGGTCCTTGTATAAGTTTTGAGAAACCTTGAATGGCTAACTATTGGGGAAGCATGCATCTCTTGTAGGATGAGATCCTTTATTTGTGACTGATTGGGCACAACAAGATGGTCATGGTACCATAAATCTTGACCATCCCAAGTATAGCTAGGGCATGAATGAGGATCTGCTTGAAGTTTGTGGATGAAAGTTTGCAAAGAGGAGTCCTTGATCAGTTCCTCATGGAGTTGATGAATCCATTGAGGATGTGGTGTGGATATAGCATGGAGCATAGCTTGTTCTTCATGTAGTCGGGACAAAGCATCCGCCACCATGTTCTCCTTACCCTTCTTATAGGTGATGTCATAGTCATAACCCAACAATTTAGAAACCCATTTTTGTTGTTCTAGTGTGGCCACCCTTTGTTCTAAGAAATATTTGAGACTCTGATGATCAGTTTTGATGGAAAAATATCTCCCAATGAGATATGGTTACCAATGATTGACCACATGTAAAATGGCAAGCATTTCCTTCTCATAAGTAGACTTGCCCAAATTCTTGCCTGAAATTGCCTTGCTAGTGAAAGCCAAAGGTCTACCTTCTTGCATTAAAACCACCCCAATGCCATTTCTAGATGCATCACTTTCAATGATAAATGGTTTAGAGAAATTAGGCATTGCTAACATGGGGGTAGTGGTCATAGCATGCTTCAAATCCACAAAAGCCTTCTCTACAGGTTCTATCCACATAAAAGAATTCTTCCTCAACATGGCTGTCAAGGGAGCCACTATCTTTCCATAATTCTTCATAAATTTCTTATAATATCCAGTGAGCCCCAAAAAACCATGAAGTCCCTTTAGGGTACGAGGCTTAGGCCAATCTTGAACAACCTAAATTTTCTTGGGATCAACCTGAACTCCATCCTTAGTGATGATGTGACCCAAGTATTCAACCTCTTGTTGGCCAAAAGAACATTTGGACCTCTTTGCATAGAGTTGATTGTCAAACAAAAGTTTGAGTGCTTGATCTAAGTGTTGGAGATGCTCTTCCCATGAATGATTATAAATCAATATATCATCAAAAAAGACTAGAATGAATTTGTGAAGGAAAGGGTAAAAAATGGAGTTCATCAAACTCTGGAAGGTAGAAGGTGCATTGGTTAATCCAAATGGCATAACCAAGAATTCATAATGCCCTTCATGAGTTCTAAAAGCTATTTTTGGAATGTCCTCATCTTTAATTCGAATTTGATGATACCCTGACCACAAATCCAACTTGGAAAAGTATTGAGCCCCATGCAACTCATCAAGTAATTCATCAATCACTGGAATAGGGAATTTATCTTTAATAGTGATCTTATTGAGGTCTCGATAATCCACACACAAGCACCAAGTGCCATCCTTTTTCATACTAATAATATCGGAGAAGAATAGGGACTAACACTGGAATGGATAACCCCAACAACATGAAGCTCTTGAACTATTTTCTCAATTTTAGACTTTTGAGCATAAGGATACCTGTAGGGATGGACATTTGGGGGAAGACTACCAGGAAAAGTTGAATGGCATGGTCATGAGAGTGATGAGGAGGTAGTCCCTTGGGTTCCTCAAAAACTTGAGCATATTTGTTCAATAAACCTTGTAATTGCATTGGATGGCCCTTTTCCCCTTCCTCGAAAGCATCGATAGCAAAAATTTGTGCCACCACTCCATGAGAGGATTTTTTAACAACTTTTCCATCTTATGGGTAGAAATAAATTGAGTCCACACTAACTTTCATGCCACGTAAAGTATATTTGGTCCCCTCTTGACTAAACTTCATCCACAACTCAGAAAAATCCCATAAAACTGGACCTAACATCCACAACCATTGTGCTCCCAAAACTATATCACACCCACCTAATGGTAGGGCAAACATGTCTATCTTGAGATTATATTCCCCAATTTGGAGTTTGACATTATGACATTTTCCTTTGCATGGTAGGGTGCCTCCATTAGCAATCATGACTTCAAAGGAATTGCATGTAGTAATGTAACAATTTCCTTGTTTGGCCACACATGGATCAATAAAGTTATGTGTACTGCTAGAGTCAATAAGAATGATGACCCTTTGCCCCTTGAAGTAGCCAATTACTTTCATTGTTTGGGGAGTTGATACTCCTGCTAAAGCATGCACTAATATTTTTGGTGGGGATTCCTCTGAGACTTTAGTCTATTCTATGGTTTCTACCTCTTGAGGATCCTCTTCTTCCTCTGAAGATTCTATGGTTGGTGTCTCCTCCATATCCATCAGATACAATTTTTGGCACACACACTTGTGCCCTAGGGAATACTTTTCATCACAATTAAAGCATAACCCTTGGGCCCTTCTATTCTCCATCTCTTCACGAGTCAATTTTTTGATGGTTGGAGATTTAGTGGTAGGACTTGTCGTAGGCTTGGATGAAAAAGGTGGTCAAGATTGAGGAAATTTAGAGGTGCATCCTAGAGCCTTGAATTTATCTTCTACCAATTTAGCCAATTGTATTGCCTGTTGTAATGTTTGGGGTCTCAACATTTTAACCTCAGCCCTAATGTCATCCTTCAAACCACTCACAAAACAACTTTGGAAGAAGTCAACACTTAAACCAATGGTATGATTGGCTAGTTTCTCAAATTGAGTTTGGTATTCTCGAATAGTTGAAGTTTGTCTAAGTTTTGTAAGGGATCCTATAAAATCTTCAAACTCACTAGGACCAAAGTGAGTGAGTAGATGTTGCTCAAAGTCTTGCCAAGAGAGGTCAAGGTTCGGCCTTCCTAAGCCATTGAAACCAATGTAGTGCATCTGATTCAAAATTGAAAGAGGCAATTATCAAACACATGTATCTTGGGATATTATGAAGACTAAAATATTGTTCTGCCTTACAGATCCACCCCTTAAGATCTTTCCCATCAAATTTTGGGAAGTCTAATTTGGGCAACTTAAATCCATTGTTATCTGGTACATTTTGTTGGTGGTGACTTGTACCTGTATCTTGTTGATCTTGATGACCCAACCTATCTTGTGAGAAGGAATCAGTAGAGAGATGACTATCCAATTCTACCTTCATTTCCTTTTGTGTCTTGGTAACCAAATTCATAGATTCATGGAAATTTTTTATAGTTGTCTTTATCTCGTCTAAGCTATTGTTGAATTGAGACCCTAATTTATTGCCCATATGATCCACTTGCTTAGCAATTTGTGCCTCTAATTCTTGTTGTCAAGTACTTAAAGCCATGTTCTAAGAGTTATGACCTATTGGTGATACTTACTAAAAATAGAAATTTGATTTCAAGGGTTACTATTTTTAGTAAGGAGCCCAAAAAGTGGTTTGGGTGCTATATATCAAAATGATCAGCTCGAGAAGATGATCACAATGAGCTATATACCACAACACTAGTTTTGGGCACCCTAAACTTTTTTTTATATTGCTTTGTTGTCGAGGTTGTTGGTGTGGTCGGTTTTCCCTCTAGAGGCTTGGTTCAAAAGTTAGGTTTTGTGTCGACTATTGACTATTGACCACTCTTGACACTTTGTCCTATTTGTTCTGACTACTGACCACTCCTAACACTATGTTGTCACCTACCTAGTTTGACTCTATCATAGATATTCCTTGTCTATTTTAAATTTTGACTATCATAGGTAATTGTTTTGACATTAACAATTGATGATCCTATATTGATTGTTACTAATTGAATATTGATTATTACTGACATTGTCCCCCTTGTTCCCATTATTTTGACCTTGTGATTTTTGTCTACCTATTATATTCTTTTATAATTTATTTTGATTATTTTCATGTAAGAATTCTGGAATAGGGATGTCTTCTTCGTATGCTCAATTTTTGTGATAAGGTTATGGTAATAGGTTTGAAATTCATAGAATAAGATTTTTTTGTGTTTTTTGTTGGTTTGATATTCAACATAATAGGGTATTCTAAGCTAGGGTGTATGTACTACCCATAGGCCCTCTGTTATACTATAGTGATGAATGATAGTGCTTGAACCAATATTTTAGGCCACTACTCAAGGAGGATTCCATACATACCCTTGAGCACACTACCTGCCTCTCTATTAGTATGGGAGGGTGATCTTCTCGAGATGTTGTGTCCGAGTGTACTATGGATAATACAAGGCCAAAAATATTCCTAAGGGCTAAAGGTCTCTCTTAATCCTAGGGGGTCTCTCGATATACTCAAAGATATGTGGGAGCTCAATTCCGTAGATGGGTGTTGTTTGAGGCCTAGGTATTGGAGCCTGATCACCCCTCACTTCACTAGATGCTTTACGGGTAATCTAGCTTAGCCAATAATGACAACTCCTCCATGATATTTTAAAACCCCCAACATAGGGTTTCTAACCTAAAAGGGGGTATTTTTTTAAAAGGAAAGGAGAAAAAAAAAACAGAAGAAGAATCTTATACCTAATAGTCAAAATGGCAGAAACTATCGTAGTCACAACAGAACACAACCCTGGAAAGTGCTCTGATACCACTTGTTAGGAACCTACTATTAAATATAAACTCACTCACACAAATATTGCAAATAAACATAAATGCTTAAAACACAAACTATTGCAATACAAAATATAAATGCAGAAATGAACAATCTCACAAAGTAACACAGAATCACAGGCCACTTCGAGGGGGCAACCTCCTTCAATACTTTCATTCAATTATGCAAAAATATACATTCATTCTTGCCCCTCATAGTTTTAAAGACTTCATCTACCACCTAACTCTCAAGGTTGGCTTACATGCAAAATGCCACCCGAGCTAGAATCTCCTACCTACAAAACAGTTACATTCTTGATAACAGTTACATATAATGGTGCCACTTGTCTAGGCGCTTCTAGAGCCACAACTATTACAAAATATTACAAAACATTATCATGGGTGTCCCCCATGTTCAACAAGGGTTATTACATCATAGTGTTAGGATGGGGTCCTAACATGTTGGCTACCATTCTTATTTTTAGCTCAATAGACTTACTAGGATTGAAAACCATAGATAAAGATGGGTAGTTGAGATATCTAGTTGAATACTAACTTTAATTGGGGCATGATGTGTGCTTATGGGTAACGACACCAATCTACTTTTTGATATAGTTGAGACAACACAAATTTTTTAAGTAATCCTAAGGTATGATATCGTAGATGAGTCTTGGGTCCAAGATAGCCATTGGATTTACATGCCCTATGCCCATGGAAAATGTGTGAGGGACCTTCAAAGTCATCGTATATTTGATAAAATTATTTTTATTATCATGAATGTGAGAAGGCATTATCAAATATGATTTGATGGCAATGAGAATCCATGATGAATGGGTGGGTCATTTAAGCATAGCAATATTGCTCATGTGAGGACAAACCATTGATGTTCTCGAGTCTATATAATATCCCCCAAATTCCATTGCCAATATGCTCACACCTAGAGCAATTAAATCCTATTTTAGAAATTTGAAAATATTTCACTTGGTCCCCAGAACAAAAATGTTGTCACAATAGGAGCTATAGTTTTTCCCACCACTATCAATCCTATTGAATGGATGGTTGTTGTTGGTGTCTCACTCCAAAAAAGTATTCTTGTAGCCCACAATGAATAATATTTAATCAAATATTAGGCTCTGTAAATCTCTTCATTGACCATAACCATTCTTGCTCCATCAACTTTCTTTATCACCATGCTATTATTCGATGTACTCAAATCATAAAAAGGTATCGATGGATCATATAGTAAAATATTACCTTTTACCATATCAGGATCAAGACTACCAGAAAGGCAATACCTTAAGCTATTATTATGGGATGCATACACCAAAGATAATTTTTTAGTTCCATATCCTTTGTAAAGAGACAAGCCTCTATACATCTTATGGTTTCCAAAAATAATAGGATCTAGGAATTCTCTATTCATATTGCTGGCACCTACAATAGTGAACCAAGGTGCAATGTTCACAATAGAAGATGGAATGGGCCTAAATTTGCTAGTGGCAATGAAAAAAGTAGACTTTTGTATAGCTTCAAACACTACAATGGCCATGTGATCAATGCAAAAGGGAAGATCAAATCTAATAACGGACAAAGAAATGATGTCCAATCCATCGACAATGGCTTGTTCCATGGTATTTTCTATGTCACTCTTGTCATAATATTTGGATCCCTAGTAGACCATACACATGATCAATCTAGATCTAATACAAATGTTGGAATAACCACGAGTCTAAATGAATTTTATTAATAAAGTATTTATATAATACAATCTACTAATATTAAGTTCAATAAATAGTTTGAAGATAAACTATTATTGTAACAAATCATTCTGACTGAATGCAACCAAACCACTTAACTTAACTAACTTGCTAAAAAATTGACCTAATAATCAACTCACAAGGACCCCTACGTGAGTAGTTCTAACCACTCAATTTGTCTTTTATATGATTTATTACATTATGATGTAAAAAATCCTAACATTTCTACATTTTTTTGCTATTTATTTTATAAATTTACATTGTTGAATAAACATATAATTAGAGCTAGAATTTTTTTTTGTTTTTGCACTATAAGAAATATTTTTTTATTTTTGTTGCTTTAACTATAGCATAATGTTTCTTTTTTTTTTTTTCCCAAGGACTCTTACTAGCTATCCCTTATCATGTCTTCTATAATCCTTAACAAAGGGTAATATGTATTTATAAAAGAGCACTAATAGCTAACTCTTTAGGTGGTAGAAAGTATTGTCTTCCAAATATGGGATAGGGGTGGACTAACTTTATTAGTCCTTAGGTATGACGATGATGAGACATGTTAGTTGATGGATTTTATACTCTTTCTTCTCTTTGTTGTTAGCTTTTTACTGTCTTTCTTTATCATTTTCACTTGTAAACTTTATCAAAACCCCAAAATAAGGATAGAGTCATGATTATGAGACACATCTATATATCTCTCATAAAGCATGTGTCCTTAATATTAATGATACCACAATCACCATGTTAAGTGGATATCATGGTCTTTGATAAAATTTTAGGGTTTTAATCTACAATCATGATCCTACCATGCCTTAATATGTAGGATTAAGAAATGTCATTTGGGCGAATGGTTTCTATTTTATGGTTTCATAAAGAGTGTAATACAAATATTGACATCAAAATTAGAAGTTATTCTTTTCATCTATTATAAATACCCATTTTGCCTTCTCATTTACTTACCATATATTTAGTTATTACAACAATTTACATATGTTCTTAATCATTATTATTTTAATCTCTCAAGATTTCTACCTTTATTGCTGCCATAAATGTAAAATCCTTGATATTTCTCTCTCTTATACTTGTAGGTATAATCAAATCCATTTACTATTGGTTTATTGTCTTCCATAGAGGAGGAGATGACACTCTACCAATATTTGCAACCAAAGATTTAAAATTTTCACCCAAGGATCAATTTTTGAGGGATATCGAATCCTCTACATTCATTTTAGGTGTGATATCTCTTTCTTATTATGGTGATATTTCAAGAAATATATAATACAAGTGAGTGTTTTTATTGTGATTAATAGTGAATGGTATGGTCTTTGATGTCCTAGGTTTTAAGTATTTGATTTACTACATAAGGACTTATCCTTGGATGATCTTAGTGTACTATGTTTCTAAATGCTCTCTCTTAATTGCTACTTGGATTAATATGGTTTTAGCTTTAATTGCATAAATTATTGGTTTAAGTATATTAATTTATATTGTTAAAATTATAGAGATATCTCTTTTTTTTCCACAAAAAGTAATGCCAATCTATCAAAAGAAGACAATGCTAGCATGATGTCATATTCATAATTAAGATAATAAACTAGTTAGGAGTAAAATGTGAGGAAGTGTCAAAGAAAGTCATCACTCCACCAAAAAATAAATTCATGCTCTAATTTACAAGTACCATTTTTGCAAAAATATCCCATGTTGAAACATTAGAATAAGATTCAAAATTATTATACATTCCCTCAAAAAATTAGCTAAGTCCTAAAAGAAATTTTGGGATTGCACAAAAATGGAATGGAATGATTCTAGATTATTTTTAGCAATGATGTTAGTGCAATATCTCAAAAGTCTAATTTTTTTTTGAAGAACATCAAGACGGAATGAAGTCGAATTCTCCAACAACAAAGCAACGCATCCCTGGTGTTGGTCAAGGAATACACTTTTTGTTCAAAGACAAAAGATAATGATTCTAGACTATTTTGGGTAATGATGTTAGAAATCCCACATTAAAGTCCAAAATCATGCAATATATATTACGATTGAACAAAATTAGAGCTATTAATGCTAAAACACCAATAAACCAAAGGGTGCACAAAGACAAAAGACCAAGATATCAACCAGATAAGAATAAAGTTGGGACTTATCCCAAAGTGACATCATTAGAGCATCCCTAAGGTCATGATTTGTTATGAGGAAATATTCAAGCAGATCAAAAGCTCAAATTTGATACACAACACTTTGAAACATCCTTTTCAAAGCTACACCTACGTCAATTCCTTCTAGCTATTTAAGCTAATGTCATTAAAGCATAAAAATGACATCTCTAACAAATAAATTGTAGTGGATCAACCATTTGTGAAATATAGTTGGAGATCTATGGAGCAAATTATAAACATATTCAAATTTACACATAATATGAAATCCGAGCAAGCCACATAAACAATGAACCAATATGGCATGAAAATGATTAGCTCCCTAGAGCATTCTTTGCCAGACTATTTTTCCTAACAAACTAGTAACTATATTGTAAATATTATGCTACAATATTCAAAGAGTAACTTATAAATAGGAAGACATACCTCAAAATAGGGGTTGGCTCTGTAGCATTTGACTAGGTGTATGTTGTATATTTTTTGCTACTAATTAATGAGAAGTGATAGTTGTTTAACCTCCATTGGTGGTGTTATTACAAGTTTTTATGAATAAATCTTTATTTTAAGTAATTTTGTTACACTTTGTGATTAGTTTATTCTATTGAAGTGAATTATACTATTTGGATCACTGTTGGATTACATTTCATTAAATTTTTTGGAATGATTAAAGCATATGATTGTAGTTGAATTAATTATGTTATACATTTGATAATGGCTGGTATTTTAAGTATCATGCAAGTTAATGATGATATTATTTTATAGATGTATCCAATGTAGTTATGCTATATTATATCCATCATTTATTCATTACTCTACACACTTACTCTGTTCTAACCCTCTCATTTCTCACTTTTAGCTTAACCCCTGTTTTAACTTTTGTAATTGTTTTAAGGAGCCAAATTTATATGAATATTGAATTGAGAGGAATCTCATTCATCCAATTGTTGGCTAAAGTATAAGGTGCACTTCATAGGCTTAGGCAAATTTTATGTCAATAATTTTTCTAGAACACCCGATGGGATGAATTGTGGCAATTCACCCATAAATTCGATGGAGCAAAACCTTGGTGATTTTTTACCTCCTAAGATCACTCAAATTATTCATCTGGTGACTCTGTTGATTTACAAGTGACTAAAAAATACCCAATTTCCATTTCATTCTAGTCTCTTGTATTTTTATGCTAATAAGGCTTGCAGCCGAGAAGCTAAATAACCCATTACCATTTATTGAATTATTGAATATTAGGTTAAGACAAACTAGATATCTACCTCTAGAGTTATTATTAGAAAGTGTAGATTCTATGTATTCTAGTCCTTAAGAATTTTCAAGATCATCCAATTTTGAGTTCATAGCTCAAAATCAGCAACAGGTTCCCCAATTTTTTCTTGAATGGAACACCATAAGACTATTGGGTTTGACACATCTCAATGACATCCCTTAGGCAACACTCAAATATTTTCCTACCTATAATGGAATAGGAAAAATGACATACAAGAATTACCAATATTTGATCTCATTTGTCATAATTCATAACATTTAGGAGGAAGATATTATGGTCAGGATCCTTGCCTTATCTTAGAGAAGGAAGATACTACATTGGTAATGTGCTCTAGAAGATGGAATTATCCATTCATGGGATGATTTATCAAGATCCTTTGTCAAAGAATTTAATGAGTTGGACAATCCATTTTCATTACTTACTCAATTTATAGTTATTTAGTGATACCCTCAAGAGATCATCACTGATTTCAACATCAGGTTCATTAGGAATTGAAAAAGAATCCCTTAAGATATTAGACCTCCTAGTACCTTGGCATACATTTATTATATTAGACCCTTGGGTCTTAATATGGGACTCCATACAAATCAATCTAATGTGATGACCTTCTGCTAAGTCTATTAAGCCATTGTTATTACAAAGAATACCTTAATTTTTGTATGAAGACTACCCCCTAGGGTTGTGATGCCATATTTTATAGATATTAGCCAACCCAATCAATAGAAAGAAACCTTGATTACCATCACACACCTTCCCTTGGTATCTACTATTCCTACTCCCAAGGCATTACCTCCAATACTAACTTTACCAATACTACCAACTCCAAATCCAAAAGAGTCTCCAATAATGATAGAAGTATTGACTACATTGAAGACCTTAAATAACAAGGTGGTAACTATTAAAATAAGAGAGGTTGAAATATAACACCCTATAAGGTTTTTGTATGTGGTTAAATATAAAAAAAACTTCTACTAGAAATGCAACCGAGAAGGCTAATAATATTTGTAATGATCAAGAATCAAGACCATTAGTATTAACTTTAGAAGGGAGCCCCTGGTGCATAGTGTGCAACGATCCTAATAATGCTAACACTTGTATGATGTACCATTTGACACTTGCATGATGTACCAACACCAAGCTTAGCTACCTACCATTGAAAATATAGAGAAAGGTCAAGTAAATATTTTATGGTATCTAGAGCAGGTCATGATCACATAAGATCCTTTAGAGAAAGAATGCATATCAATGTTACCAGGTCTAGAAAGAAACCATTACAAATTTATCCATAATATTTAGGGCTATATTGAGTGCCAACTCAACCCCAAAATCCCAAAGAGAAAACATAGCTTGAATAAAAAATCTCCAGCTTAGCTAGAGCCAAGGGAGACTTCCCTTTTGCTAGAGCTAGAAAGGGAGAGGAGAAGGCAAAAGAAACTCTACCTAGATGTAAAGAGCAAGCCTAGGAAAAATTGAAATATCTTTCTATAACTAAAGGATAAATAATGGAAACCACTCAAGAATATAGAAGGAGGTTCGATCAACCAAAAATGGAAGGGTCAAAATAACCAAAATCATCAACATTCAACATTGTTGAAGAACTACAAAAAATTCCATCAAAAGCAAGTATGTATGATGCCCGAACAAATTAACCTGCTCAAAGCTTCATTAATGATGATCAACTTTAGAGATGCACCAAATTCAATATATAATATTGCTCAAGATTTGTTGACTCCTAGAACAAGAAAGAATATGCCACCACCTTTCTACATGTCTTTATGTATGGAAATTTGGATTGTACATAATTGCATGATCAACTCTAGAGCTACAACTATTGTGATACCTAAAGTAGTGTGTGAAGCTATGGGTATAGAATACACCCACTCCTACCTTGGAGTTTTACATTTGGATGGTACCCACATTAAGACAATTGGAGTAATATGTAGACACCTAAAACACATCATGTTGAGAAGGCTACCTATATGGACACCGTTTTAGGCAATATGACCCACCTTGGGCCTCCTCAAGGCTTAACAATGGTATTTACCACTCAAACAAGGGCAACTTATTTTTGCAGCCTGGACCATCATACCTGGGAGTAGTCTCCAGTGGATGCTGGACCTTATGATGGCCAATAGTCACAACCTCTGGTATGGCTACACCTGTAACAAACTTAGGCTCCTTAGCCAAGCTAAATTAGTTACAGGGTAGTTAAGCTTTAACATTTAAGCACGAGAAATTTCTAGAGGTGATGTTTAGTCTTCCTAGAGCCTAACTGATTCTTGGTTCTTGGCATCTCTTACAAGCCAAGATTTCCATTTTAAAAAATTATAAGAAGATCCTAAGCCTTCATGAAAATTTATTTCATTTTAATGTAATGTTGTGCTATTAGATTGAGGAGTAAAGAGAGCAATTGATCATAAGCGAAGTGTTATCCAAATCTAGCCATGGAGTCCTTTGGAGCTTGAAGATAAAATTCAACAATACTTTGTCTTCAAGTGACTTTGTTTTGTGCTATTCCTACAATTCAATCATGATTCAAGTGCACGAACCTTGAACAATCAATTCAGTAGACTAACCCAAGTATTTCCTGCATCGATCACCAAGAAATAGTTCTTTGTTCAGTGATCACTTTGCCCCGAAGTGGCCCATAGATGCAACCACTCTACCCTATGATGGCTAGTAGGCCTGACCATTTTATCCCATGATGGCATCTTGATGATACATACTTTTTCAGTGCTTTCTAATTACAGTAAATTAAGCAATAGTTCATTTATGTTCTAGCATAGATTTGCTCAGTTTTCATGCATTTGTTTATCATTTTTAACATCTTTATTTCAGTTTCTTATTATGGACATGGACCTCATAATGAAAGGTTCCTCATTTGCTATTTATTTCTTGTAAGTGTTTCTATTTGCAGGTTTTAGGTCTCAGTAGAATCTCTTCAGCACAAAGATTCATCAATCTTTATCTCATCATGCGGAGGTCGTAAATAAACCCTCTCTATAATTAGTTTTTAGATTGCAAACACTTTGTGGGATACACCTAATTTTGGGTTCTATATTGTAATTTGTATCAAATTGGTATAATCCCTAAGAGGGATATCTTTGTAACCACATTATGAAGGAATATTTCAATATTAATGAGGACACCATTTTCTATATTTCTTGTTTTATCTTTTGATGGTTACAATGATTATCCTATCAATTTTATTTCATAAATTATTTATATTTACAATTTTTGCATATCTACAATGGTGATCACGGTCGAATTTCACCTAAAATTTCTTAATATGTCACTAATTACCTATTTTATTGTTTTTCTTGAATTCCAGGTGCTACTGCTCTGGGCTGGAATGGATCGTAGGAGCCACTGTCCTACCCTATGATGACTAGCAGACCCCACTGCTCTGCCTCTCAATGAGCTTAGAGCATAATAAAAAAAATCAGACAAGTAGCAACTTCATTAGATGTGGGCTTCCTCTGTGAGTTATTCTATGCTTACTTTTATTGCTTTCATAGTGAAAGTTAGAATTTCATGCTTTAATAAAAAATATAGAAGAAATATTAAATTTGAAGTACTCTGCCTATGACCGCTCTTGGGTCAAGAAACCTATGTTGCTGGCTACTGGTGGGTCAAGCAACCCCTATTTCTAACCACTTCTATGTTATAAGGCCTCTGCTATAGACTGCCTTACACAGAGATAACCTCTATTTTTTTGATTTTATGGATTACTTGCTTATTGCTTGTACATAGGCTGATATCATTCTAGGATTTGCAATTTTAAATTTTTTGAAATTGAAACATTATTATCTAGGAATTTGAAAATTTAAAATATTATTTCATGCATTAGAAAAAAATGATTGATTGCTCTATGTTGCATTTTTATTTTTGCATGAAATAAAACAAACTCACACACATCACAAATCATATTTAACATCAATGAGTTGGAATTCACACCCAACCGCTGATCAAGACTAACGATGGTGGTATTCATCACCACCTTGTTGGATTGTTTATGAGTACTTCACACCTTATTTTGTCCAATTCCAGTACAAGAACCATCATAGCCAAGGAATATAGCACATATTTATTTTTTAAGAGGTATATCACTGATCAAGGTGAAGTGGGTGAGGACTGATAGGACCTGGACTCCCTCACTGGATTTGGACTTCATCATCAAATCTCAGTAGGTTTCATCACCTAGACTTCATCACCAGGCTTGTGTGTGAGACCATATAACAACTCAAGTTCCATAGATAAACACTCATAATATGAGTGAACTTACAAACATAAATAAGGAAACTCATATTCATAGGTAGAATGAAAGAGGGAGATTATAAAAGGAGGCTATAAATAACTAAGGTACACATCCTTGACTAGTGAAGGGTGAGTAGTTGTTACAAGAGAGTTCAAAAGATTTATACCTCTCAATTAAATAAATCCAATAAAATTAAGGTTTAACTTTGCTAAGGAACTAAGAAAAGCACCAACAAAGGTAAATATGCTATAAGTATTAACCTTACTAGGGAAAATATATGTTACAAAAATCCATAAAAGAGTAAGGACATAGTTATGATAAGACAAATATAGTTGCATAACAACATGCACAACACAATTCTACTAAACAATATAATATTATAGCCCAAGAACTATTTGACATCTAGGGGAATGTAAAATATGTGATGAGTACTCATAAATATGAAATGATGATTTTTCCACCATTTTATATTACCTTGAAGAACAAGAATTATCTTCTATATATTTACATCATTGTTTTGGGTGGTACCATAATAGTTATGTCAAAATTAGTTTGGAAAGAGATGGAACTACCATATGTAGAAACCACCACTAGACCTATTCAAATGGATGAGGCAAAGGTAAATATTATTGGTATATTAAGCAATGGATGATTAAATTGGTGATTCGTACAAATCTATTTGTAATACAAAAGGTGATTATGGCTAACTCCCACCATACTTTAGGATGTTACTATCTTAATAATGGATAAATAAGCTATCCAATGATAGATACTTGGTTATGGGATACCCATATAAAGGTTTTGATTAATGGGAAGATAATTAGAATTGAGAAATAATCTCTATGTAATTATCTCTTACACAAGTTGGGTGATGACAAGGCCATCAATTAGAATGAACATCTTAAGTTTGGGGATGATGAGTTAAATGAAGGAGAACTTATCTAAAAAATGGATATGATCATTAGGGTCCTATAAGACAAGGAAGGTGATGATACAAAAATAAACAACAAAGAAACTAAACTTGGAAAATAACTAAACGTTAGGATAACCAACTAATATTTTAGTGCTAAAAAATAAGTAAGTTTAAGGGATAAAAACATGTGGACAATGCACTTTGATGGAGGTAGAATTGGGACTAGAATTGACACTAAAATATGGTTTACAAATTCATAATGAGAACAAATGAATTATTATTTCTAGATAATATTTAATCACACAAGAAATATGGTTGAATATGAATTTCTATGCATAGAGTTGATAAATGCAAAAGAATTGAAAATTAAAAACCTTAAAGTATTTCATGAATCTGAAAAATGTGATAAACTAGGTTAACATGGCATATGCCAAGAATAAACACCCAAAATTTTATAAACATTGAGCCTAGGATTTGATAGAGATATTCAACACTTATGAGATAACAACAATACTTGGCAATCTAAATACACAAGTAGACAAGTTAGCATATCTAGCTACTAAGTTCAACCCTACCAAAGATATGTGGTACCTAGTAAGATAATTAGAACTAAGACATATAATCATTGATAATATTGATTATTGGTGGGTGTTCAATTATGATGAATATATTATTGGATCCTTGGTTATGAAAGCCTAGTATAAGGAATAAAAAAATGACCATGGTGATAACATCAAATATGGGATCATCTAGTTAAATATAAACCAAATATATATAATCTAATCACATTGGGAAGCTTGTTTAATGATGATGCTAGTGCTTAAAAGTCCAACATTAAGGTGAATCCTTCCTCCTATAAACTTGTCAAGATTGTTTAAGGTAATAATTTCTTAAGAGGGAAGAAGTGTTTCGAAGAGTAATACCACTTGTTCAAGGAATTATAATACCACTTGCTCAAGGAATTATGTGGAACGTATGGTGATGCCATTGCCTAGGGATACAAATATAAAAGGGTTTATAATAGAAAAACATTGAGCATACAATCAACCTTGATATTGGAGTTAGACACTTTTATAAAAAAAGAGGATGGTGAATCTAAAAATAGAGGTATTAGATTGTGTTTTTACTTTAGAAACATAAATAGGGAATCTCTAGAAGACCATTACTTACTGTCATCTATGGACTAAATTTTAGATAAGGTGGTATGATCACAAATGTTATCACTACTTGATGATTTATTAGGTTATAGTCAAATTTGGGTTAAGGACTAATGACTAACATACTATGGAATATACAATAAGATGGGGAACTTTTTCCTATGAAATAATACCTTTTGGGTTTTTCAATCCAAAAGAAACTTTTTAGAGAGTTATGGATATCATTTATTGACCAGATTGATGAAATAATACTCATTTGCCCTGATCATCTAATGTTTTATCTAAGGATAAGACCAAACACATTGAGCATATAGAGTTACTCTTTAAAATATATAGGGAATATGGGATCTCCTTGAATCCTAAGAAATATATTTTCTTTGTGCAAGAGGATAAACTATTGGGACTTGTGGTGTCAAATAAGGGCCTTGTAATAGATTAAAACCACTTCAAGTCTATACAAGAGTTACCATTGCCTTTATTTATTAAAGGTATTAGGTCATTTATGGGAAAAATATAATTTATAGTCAATTTTATCACTATAATTGTGTAGTTAGTTAAACGTATCACTAAGATACTAAAGAAATATATCATCTTTACTTGGAAAAAAGAAGGTAATCAAAATTTTCAAGATATTAAGGATTTAATTACTAAGGCACCTATCCTAATCAAACCATATTTTCCCAAGAATTTTAGTTTGTATGTATTTGATTTCAATTGAAGTATCAAATCAATATTAACTTAGAAGAATGATAAAGAGGAGTAACATCTAATATCCTCTACGATCCAAATATTTTAAAAGTATGAAGAATGTTATACTTTCATTATAAAACAAGTGTTTTTGATGATGAAAGTAATAAAAAATATTAGGTACTATCTATACCAAAGTAAGATAATTGTCTTTGTAGTTCACCATAATGTAAGGTCTAAGGTTTGCATTGCAAATTAGATTATAAAATAGTCAACTAGATCAATAAAGTTTAGGAATTTAATATTGGAATCAAGTCGACCAAGTTAGTAACAAGGTGAAATCTATATTAAATTATAGCTATATCTTACCCCAATGAATAGTTAGAATTTGTAGAAGAGGTAAATATAGATGAGCAACCTATATGGATGAATTACATAAGGAAGTACACACAAAAATATGTGGTTCCAAAGAAATAGATAATCACGTAAAGAGATATTAAAGTGAGAAGCTATGAAATATACCTAGATAAATGACATATTGTTCTATAAAAAAGTATAATGGAGTTCTCTTAATATTTTTTGAGAAGGAGAAGGTAAAGGTTATATTAAAGGAATATCATGATAAAATAGGCCATTGTTCATCCCAAACAACCACATATAAGATCCTAAGGGCAGGGTATTATTGACCCATCATATTAATTGATTGATTTCAATGGGCAAAGGGGTGAAAGACATGTTATATGTTCAATTGTTAAAGGATAAAGTTGACGATATCTTTAAACCCCATAGTTGTGATGAAGCCTTTTTAGAAATGGCATCTAGAATTTATTAGGAATATTTGCCCATTATCTAGTGCTAGACATGGATGGATACTAACTACTATAGATTGTTTATCAAATGGATGGAATTAGTTCCTACAAAGTCTACAAATTAGGAGGCAGTCAACTAGCTATTAGATTCTATTATTACAAGGTACATGGCTCCTTCAATAGTGATCACTAACAATGTTGCAGTATTCACTACTATAAAAAATATGTAATTTGCACTTACATATGGATTTATACCAAATACCTCCTCTAATTATTACCCATAGGGAAATGGTTTGGAAGAGTCCACCAGTAAAAATATTATCAAAATTTTGAATATGACAATTATCAAATATTTAAGAGAACAACATACCAAGTTGAGGGAAGCTTATGGATAGACTAGGTCACTCCTAAAGTGTCCATTGTAACATCACCTTATAAGCTAATATTTGGAAAAAAATCGGTTCTACTAGTGAATATATAAGTCCATTCACTTTAAATATCCCAACTAGAGCAAGATAACATTGTCATCACCCCAATGCAAGTTAGGTTAAATGCATTATTACTACTAGAAAAATATAGGGAGAAGACCTTTAAGAGGTTTGTCCAATATTAGTCAGTTATTAAAATATATTCTTATAAGATGTATACTAACATAGAATTCAAAGAAGGGGATTTGGTACTTTAGTGGGATGAAGATACATCCAAACAAGGAAAACATGAGAAATATGACATCTAATTAAACAAGTGATATAAGATTGATAAGGTCAAAGCTGGTAATACCTAAAGGATAATAAAAATATTAAATAATAATAATACCTTTATCGTTTTTGTTTCCTCATCTCATTCTTGTCAAAAATCAAAATAAAAATAATACTATAATCATAATAAAATTAAATAGAATTCTCTTTGTACATGAGTGAAGGTCCTAAAAAGAATACCAAAGATCCCTCTTGTTCCTACTTATTTCTCATAGGTATCAACTTGATCAGTGGGGTAATAAATGAAGATTGAGAAAAATATTTTAAATTTTTACCAATAGGTAAAAAAAAGCGATTCAATTGTAAAGTCAATAATTTTCTAGCAATATGGGGCTATGTCATGCTCAACTACGCAATAATTGGTAAAATTACTCAATTTTTTACCAAGTCTAAAGTCAATGATTCACTAGCATAAGTGCAAGTTGTAACTAAATCTGATGATGTTACCTTGATGTAAGCAATAATTTAGCACCCTAGCAAACAAAATTAAGTCTAACTATCCAAAGTTCAATGGTATGGATGTGATCCATTATAAAAATAGGTGATTTGTTTGTAGGTGTAGAAGATAAGGTGTTGTCACAAATTGGCCCTCTATCATGATGATGTTAACATAAGAACATAAAAATCATCAATAATGGTGATGCCATATTGGCATATGTAATGACCCTTCTAGCAAAGAAGACATGTCACAAGGAAGAAAATGTTGTCATGCTAATGTCAATATAGAAAACAACAAGGTGCACACATTGTGAATATATTTTATATCTATGGGGGGTATTTACATGATGTCTATATAACCCTCCTCAACCCCTTTTTATTTCTTCCATGATTTGAAGATAACATACTACTATGAGACCCTACTACTAGAACCATAAAAATTCAAGTTTCTCTACTACCCATGAGTTGCTTAAATATAATTCTAGTGGAACTATCCTTTTTGTATTGCATGTCATAAGTATATCTACTCATGCATATGCAAAAAATAACCAATTGTATTTTTATATTGAGTGTCACTATTACTATGCTCCTGAATGTTCACATGGTTGCTTGGAGTCTCTATCCTTGTTCCACCATTACCTTCATGCCATTGGCATGTGGTTAAACCTCCCTTTTGTAGACTACCATTAAATCTTGTTAAAATAACTCTTTTTCTATAAGTGAATCATAGGATCTTGATCCTAATGCATGGAAATGGATTAGAGAAATAAATCTTACCCAAGTGAAACTACATTCAATTTGACAATAGAAGGAGCAAATCCCATACAAAATATCTAGTGATCAAATATGATGACTCAAACATTCCTAAATTAAGAACTTGTGATTTATCAAAATTATACCTAATTTACTAATGATCAACAATAACAATATATCTACATAGCTCAAGATATGTACAAGTTTTGGTGCCAGATATTCACTAAAAATAGATGGCTCTTCAGTTGTATCTTTCATGGGCCTTAATGAAGAAATAAATTGACAAGTCACCAATAATGTATCCCACTAGTGCATCCATTGATATGATATATACATAGGTCATTGATATAAAATCAAAAGAATAATTTAAAAAGCATTTAAAATCCTTCCCAAAGAAACTAGAGAATAACCAAGCATGGTGGGAAGGTAGGCATGATCATCCTACAAATATAGAAAATAGTTAGGTGCTCATTGATAGCTTGAGTAGAAAAAGAAGAATAGGGGCTCTATCAAAACTTTCCAAGCAACCTATAGCCTATTTTGATAGGAAAATCTCAAACATAGAACTAGTGAATCTTGAGTAGAAGCAACTCGATGCTACAATATGAACTTGAGTAACACCTAAATCATTATTTGGTTATGGAGTTTAAGGTTAGGATAGTTTTTGGTGTTGTTGATGTACATTAGTGATAGTATTATTGGATGGATAACCTGCTCTCAAAAGGTGTAAGTCAAATTTTTTGATGATAAAAGCAAGAGGAATGGGAAGTGTTCCTAGAAACTCAACTGAAAATGGTATCTTATGCTAAAGAATTGGAGCTACTTCAAAGGATAATGGTATTTAAGGAAGAGACATAATGGGTGCACTCAACTATAGATTTTATTATGGAAATAATTCAGATGAAAAAGTGAAGGAATATCATTTGGGTATGCTTCATGCAACCAAGGATATAGCTTGGTACCATAAAATACTAGACTATGCTACCTACATTTCAAAGATGATGAACTTGCAACTATAGTATTTCAAGGAATGCAAACCATTCAACTTATTTTTGTACTTGGTATGGTTGATAATGCACCAAAGGAACGATTGGTTACCTAACATCAACCAAAACTAAAATGGAACTATGGATTAGCCATTACCAATTTTTCATCACATCAACATGCCTTATAGTAGTACAAAATATATAGATACAACTTCAACATTGATGTATATGTGCCTATCATATGATAAATTAAGGTTGGAATTTAAATGTTTTCACTAGAATATTGGGCACTTTTATAGATAAATGCGAATAAAATTAGTGACTTTTACCTAGGGAGGTACTCATATTTTGTAAGACTATAATTTTTCTAAAGAAGCATATAGACTATTGGTATATATCCCAAACACAACTTTTGTAATGGAGGTTGTAAGATAGCTGGACCTTGTAGATAGGAAAATTTAAAAATACCAAAATAATTCTAGTATTTTTATCATGAGAAACACTACCTAACTATGACCCCTTTAAGTAAGGGTTGTGTAGAGTAGTTTGAGATAAGTCTCAACAGGTTCAATATGGCAACAAAAGTGACAACTTGGCCTATAATTTTAACATTGTATTCATTAGAATATTAATAGGAGAAGGTATTTTTACTCTATACATCCATGCACACCATATTAATATTAAAAATAAAAATAATTTAAGCAAGGAGGAAGCCATTAAGATAGTGGACTCAAATTAGGCCTAGGAAGACAAATACAAGGTATTTAAAGGAAATCAATTTTAATGGTTTCATTTATACCAAGAAATTTTAAAGAGAGACCAATAATATTAGATATGGCTTTGATCCTAATAGGTACATAAATTAGGTATCCAATCTAATCACAGTGCGGAGGCCAAGGGTGTCCTCAAAGGGCTTCATCTCCTCTCAAAGGATCCTCACCCTTTGGTCATCGAAGGTGACTCTTTGAATATCATAAGGTATCTGTCGAATGGAAAAGATCCTTCATGGAAAGTTTTCAATATTGTCTCTGAGGCAAGGATCCTCCTATCTAGATGGATCGATGCCCAAATCAATCACATCTATCGAGAGGGTAACAGGATGGCAGATTACATGGCTAATAAAGGTCTTTTGATCTCTGTGTTGGTAGTATGGAGGTCGTCCTTTCTGGATGAGGTGGAGAAGATGGCCAAATCAGAGTTTCCTCATGAAGACACATAAGAATAAAGGGAAGGCACTCGGAGGTGGCGCATCCTCTTGGCCACCAATTCTCTGATCAAGATGCTGACCAGGATCAAGGAGCAAAACATTAAGGATGACCAGGAGGATCCAGAGTAGCGGAGGATCCTCTGCTGCCTTCCTTGTGGTTTTTTCTTGTTTTACCATGGTTTTATGTTGCTTCCATTTTAGTTTTCTTCAGATTAGTTTTTGTCTACCGACCCTCTCACGGAGAGGCCCCTTTGTAATCCCTGTGGGCAATTTTGAATCATGTTTAGTTAGATTTTGCAAGTCTGTTTGATCCTAGCCCTTGAGGCCTGTAAGGACAAAATGAGCTCAAACATATTTTTGTATATAAGGTTTTGGGATCCTCTATAAAAACCCACTGTTAATACAATCAATCTACCAAAAAAAAATAGGTACATAAATTGTCAAATCTTGAACTTGCTTACTAGGAAAAAGTGTGGATATAGCTTAGAAAAGATCATGGCCTAATAAAGAATAAGGTATGAGATAGGGAAAGAGATCCAAGGTTTGTTATTAAAAGGGAGGTTTGATGAGTACTTCTACCAAATTTAGGATGAGTATCATCCACAAGAGGTAGAAAGAAAACAAAAGTAGGCTTAGGTCCAACTCCAAGTCTCCTCTAAATTTCTACCAACCAAGAAATAATTACTAAGCTAAGGAAAATGGTAAAGACAACAATTGAAGAGATATATCAAAGGAATATGGTAGATGAGAAGAGGTCCATTAAAGATCCTACCAAAATAAATATATAGGACTTAGAATCCAAGCAAATATAATCCCTTGTTAGCCCACTTCAAATACCATAGAAGAAGAAGAATAAGTCCAACCTAAAAGGTAAGTCATCATGAGCATGCATGTAGAAACTAGAGGTTCCCAAGAGTAGATTCAAGAAGTACTATCATAACCTACCATGGGCAAAATGTTTTCCCAAGAGACTATGCATTGATTTAGGAATGACTGATGCCTAGTATGGATAATTGGATTGATTTTGCATTGTTTAAAAAGGTTTTTTTTGGGATATAATATTATAAATAAAAAGAATAATTATAATAAAAAAATATTATATTAAAATAAAGGAATATTTATAATAAAAGAGATATTATATTTATAATAAAATATTATCATAATAAAAGAATGTTATATTTGAATATTTATATTTAATAAAATACTATTTTTAAAAGAATATTTATTATTTTAAAAATAAAAGAATATTTTGGATGTTGATTCGAATAAAAGATGATTATTTGAATGAGAGGAGATATTACTTTGAAAAGAAACATTATTATATATAAATATCTTCCATGGCTGCCTGAAAGTAGATAAGGTATTAATGTTGGTAGATAAGCTTGATGTTCAAGTTGGACTTTAACATGGGGGTAGATGAGCTTCTTCTTGTTAAAAATGGTCGAAGAAGGATGGAAGAGGGGATTCTTAAAGGTAGAGAAAATACGAGCATGGAGAAGGATTTAGAGGCTAGGAAGGGACTCTTGATGACATCCACTTGGAGGAAAAGAGGTTGGATATTTCCATTTGATTTACACTTAATTTGTTTGATAAATTTTAGTTTAATTTGGGAATTAATTGCTTGTTGTGAGTTTATGTTAAACTTAGTTTAAAATCCTGAGTTTTTATTCCTTTTTCAATCTATGTTAGCTTTCTCTAGACTTTGAGCTAAGTTAACATTATACCTTTTCTCTATTTGACCCTTTCTATGTTGAATAGAAGGCCTCGGTTCAACCTTGTTTATGTTTTTAAACCCCTCCAAGACTAGCTTATGGACAACCTCTTTTGATAAGTCTATAAATCACTCAAGTTATTTGATGTTGTTCTTTCAATTTGAATTGCACTAGGGGTGGATTTATCCTTACAGACATTGTAGCTAATAGTAGGAGACATTAAAATTTAGCTTTATTTTAGTTTGAATCTACCTTATTCTCTGTTTCATCTATTATAACCCCCCTTTTGGGTAAGTTTAAAAATTGAGACCTTCCACCTTGAGCTATGAGACACCACCACCACGTGTTGAAATTCACCACCCCTTAATTTAATCTTCTCTAAAGGGTCACCCTAGCACCACATTGAGGCACCCTTACGGCTGATTTCTTGACCTTGAGGATTTGTTGGCCGATGTAATTAATGCAGGGTTGGCTGAACTCACCATTTGAGTGCCCAAATATTTGGGTTGATTTTAACCCTCCATTTAAAACCTGGATTGACCATACAAATAGAACCTAGTGAATAATGAAAGTATGTTTCATTGAATGATTTATGTTTAAATAAATATAGAACCAACTCAATAATGAAAGTATGTTTCATTGAATGATTTATGTTTAAATAAATATAGAACCCGATGAATAATGAAAGTATGTTTCATTGAATAATTTATGTTTAAATAAATATAGAAATCAGTGAATATTGAAAGTATGTTTCATTGAATGATTTATATTCAAATATATATATATATATATATATATATATTAGGTTGAATAATGAAAGTATGTTTCATTGAATATTTTATATTTAAAAGAATATAGAACTGGTTGAATAATGAAAGTATATTTCATTGAATGATTTATATTTAAATAAATATAAAACCAACTAAATAATGAAAGTATATTTCATTGAATGATTTATGTTTAAATAAATATAGAATCAAATGAATAATGAAAGTATGTTTCATTGAGTGATTTATATTTAAATAAATATAGAACTCGATGAATAATGAAAGTATGTTTCATTGAATGATTTATGTTTAAATAAATATAAAACCCAATGAATAATGAAAGTATGTTTAGTTTTTATATTCTTTTGAGACTAATTCCTCCATGAGATTTGGATATGAATAATCCAAAAAGGGTTTCTTTGGTTAGGGTTAGAAAATAAAGATAGATTTCATCTAGTATCCTGGGATAAAGTGTGCAAATCCAAAGCTCATGGAGGAATTGGTCTCAGAAGAATACAAAAGCTAAATATTGCCATGATGGCCAAACAAGCTTGAAGAATCATTTCCAATGACAGCTCAGAATGGGTCACTATAGTAAAGAGGAAATATTTGTAGGGAATTAACTTTCTTGATGAATTGGCTCCAACAAATGGATCAAATTTTTGGAAATCCATAATCCACACTAGAATTCTGTTGAGCAAAGGTCTAAGGTGGCAGCTCAAGAATGGAGAGAACATAGACTTTTGGCATGATAAATGGATCAGAGGAGAACCACTTATTGAATATCCCCACCTTTTATCCTAAAAAATTTCACTGATTCCTTGTTGGGACAAAAGGTTTCCAACTTCATAACTCAATCCAACAACATGCCTTCTTGGAAATCATTCATGTGTGACACTCACCCTACTGAGTCTGTTTCCCTAGTTTTTCTCCTCAATTCTATGGTCATTCCTACCACCAACACCTTAGATCATTTCATATGGGAACATACTAAAAGTGGGGAGTTCTCCATCAAGTCCACCTATCAACTCCTAACGTTGCCCACTGTGTCCTTTCTCCCCTATAACCTAGTTTCACTTAAAAATATTATTCCCAAAATATTCTCCTTGTGGTTGGCCATTCAAGACACCATTGATAATTTAATCAAAATATGTATCATTATTTTCTAATTGTTGCCATTATTTAGTCAAAATATGTATCATTATTTGTGATGTGGTCTACTAGAAAGGACACAACTTGCATTATCGATGATGTAACTCTAGTTCAATCCCCACAGTGGATGTGTATAAGAAGTATTTCTAAAAAAAAAAATTGTTGCCACCTGTGTAAGTCTACTTAGGAGTCCACTCATCACATCTTCTTGGGTTGCACATTTTCTTCCACCATCCTTGACAATCTGTTTCACACATTCCATATCCTTTGGGCCAAACCCCAATCCATCATTGAAATTTTTACTCAATGGCCTTCACCTTTTCCCAATTCCCACCTCAACTTCATTTCCTTTGGAAAATTTGGCTCAAAAGAAACAACAAATTTTTCTCCAATATTTGCAAGGACTCTACCTCATTAACAAATAAAATCATTTCCTATACCAAATAAAATTCCCAACTCACCCCTTACACCAAAACCATCGCTTCCTAGCTCGAATCCTCTTTTTTGTCCTCCTTGAATGTTCCTTGATAGGATTTCATGCCCTCCACCCTTCCCAAGGTCAGACTTAACACCAAGTGGATCCCTCCTCCGATAGGTTGGATGAAGCTAAACTTTGATGGTGCAACCAAAGGTAACCTAGGAAGAGCGAGGGTAGGAGGTATCTTTAGAGACCACAAAGGGGATGCCATTTTAGCCTATTCTGAAGGTCTTGGCTTTCAATCCAATCATTTCGCCGAGGCTAGAGCCCTATGGAGAGGGTTGTATTTAATCAAGTTGAATCTCAATAGGTTAATTATTGAAGGTGATTCTATCAACATCATCAATTACTTGAGGAACAATAAAAATCCCTCATGGAAGATCAAAGGATGCATCGAAGAAGCTAGAAAAATTATCTTTCATCAGTAAGAACCAATTATTCAACACACATTTAGAGAAGAGAACAAGGTGGCAGATGTGTTGGCAAATCATGGGACCAATATCAATGGTTTAATCACTTGGTCTGATGCCTTTTCCCAACATATCTTTGACATGGTCAATATGGACAAAGCTTCCATTCCTCAAAGCTCTAGTGGCCAATCCTATCCTTCTATTCACCATTGCAATACCCAATCATAATTTTCCAAGTTTGTACCCCAAGACCATGTTGGACTTACCTTGTTATCCATGCAGCCTTGTCGATGCCTTCACTCTCTCCTCTTATGATAACTCAGATTGTAATAGTTTCCTTTCCTATGATCCATAATTTTCACTCCTCCCCATTCTTTCCTTTTTCCAAGGTCACCTCTCTCTGTGTCCTTCACCTCACCATATTCCACATGGCTTTGTCCACACATTCTCCTTTAGGACCCTTTACCTCTATCACATGTTCCCAAGCCTCATCATTTTCTTTCCTTCAACCATTATCAATTACTTACCTCATTTTTCACTTTCCAAAGGTTACTTGTGTTCGACTTGCTTGATCACTATTGGAGAGATTTCCCACATGTCTTTAGGAGCCACTTGCAAAACCAACTTTTCTGAGTGTGTTATGATTACTAGGAGCCATGGAAACTCCTTCAATATCCTTCTTTTTCCCGAGGATGGATTTTTAAATCTAAGCTTCGATCCTCGAAGCTTCCACTTCCCAATGCCTAAGCAACATGTTCCTATATGGGCTCTACCAAACATTCCCAATTCCAAATCACTGTTTCAGTTAATCCATCCTCTTAATTTTTGGATTTGGATCTGGTTTCTTCTTTGCATCATCATGTGCTATGTAAATCCAGACACTTTGGAGATGGATGTGCTCATCAAATATATCTTTGACGAGAGGGAATATCTCCCTTTAATAAGGATTTTTTTTGGAAATAACTATGATACTACTCTTGCATTCCTTTGTATCTAGGATGGGGATTAGATCATTATCCGTCGCAAATATTACATCGTCGACACTCAACTACTTGTGGAGATCACTGGATTACCTTTGACCAATAGTCTATGCTTTTATGAAAGTAGATTATGTTCAATTGAAGTAATACAGTCTATGTTTTGATGAAAGTAGATTATGTTCAATTGAGGTAATATAGTATATGACTTTATGAAAGTATATTATGTTCAATTGAGGTAATATAGTCTATTATTTGATAAAAGTAGATTATGTTCAGTTGAGATAATATAGTCTATGATTTGATGAAAGTAGATTATGTTCAATTAAGGTAATATAGTCTATGTTTTGAATGAAAGTAGATTATGTTCAATTGAAGAATATAGTCTATTTTAAAATAAAATTAGATTATGTTCAATTGAATAATATAGTCTATGTTTTAATGAAAGTAGATTATGTTCAATTGAGATAATATAGCCTATGTTCTAATGGAAGTAGAATATATTCAATTGAGATAATATAGTCTACATAAATGAAAGGTTATGGATTATGCTAAATGAGATAGTATAGTTTGTATTGAAATGAAAGGTTATAGATTATACTAAATGAAATAGTGTAGTCTATATTGAAATGAAAGAATATAGGTTATACTTATATCTTGAAGAGTATAATTATCTTTTAAGGTTAAAATTATTGGCTATTAGCAAAAATATAATTGATAAGTACTTATTGATTAAGAGAGTAGTCTCTTAGTTAATTAAGGAAAGATGGTTTGATATGTGATTGCTTGGTTAAGAGTATGGGCTATTAGAAGAAATATAATTGATAAGTACTTAATTGATTAAGAGAGTGGTCTCTTAGTTAATTAAGGAAATATGGTTTGAGATGTGGTTTCTTGGTTAAGAGTATGGGCTCTTAGTAGAAATATAATTGATAAGTACTTAATTTATTAAGAGAGTGATCTCTTAGTTAATTAAGGAAATATGGTTTGAGATGTGGTTGCTTGGTTAGGAGTATGGTCTATTAGCTGAAACCAATGGAATGATTCTTATGTAAAATTTGGTACTGATATCATACATACATTAGACCTTTAGGGAGGTACTACTCATCTAATAGACTAGGAAGAAGGAGCTACTCCTAGATACATGATTGTAGAATCTATTATGTGGATTAAAAGAGCAATTCATAGTAAAGACGTGAGAACTATGAGTTCGTATGTATTGTATTAGAATATGTTTGAGAGAAAGGATTATGAGATTCCTTTTATTAGTGAAGACCAAACTTATGCACTAAAGAAATATTTAAGGTTGGGTTTTCCTCACACAAAGAAATATTTTTATAATGTATATATTTTCCACACAACAACCCCATTCTAGTTTGGCATGCAATAAATAATATGTTGTCAACATATGTTATGGGAAGCCAAGAAATCTCAAAACTTATATCTAGCATAAATTCATCCTCAATCAATGCTCAAGTATTTAATTTTTCTATCATTTTTATTCTCCACAAGGTATTTAAATATCTAGAACTTATCAAATGCTTCATTCTTGAATTTAATAGTGTATATCCTAATAACCTAAATGAGATTCTCAATAAATATAATGGAGTATCAATTATTGAATAAAAAATTAATAGTCATAGGACCATTGTTACAATAATTTATATTGATAAGCATAAATCATTCATGATATACTAAAATAAAACATCACCCATCCACAAATAATCATCCATAATAAGATAAATGTAGATAATACCCTTAAGGTAGAGAAACACCAACAATACTCCATAAGCAAGGGATGACTCCACAATATCCCCTAAGATGAGAGAGCCACTCCATGGGCAAATGCAATTATAAAATAATACACAATATGACTAATGGTCATTTCCTTATAATGACAATATCCCTTCTTTATATACCCAAAATCTAATGCTACTTTAGGGAGGATATAACCCTAACCCTAACCAACTTATAAACCCTCATCCAAATCATTATTATGATATAATATTTCAATACAATTAATATGTGATTGTGCATGGTGCTTGTGAATTAATTATTCCTTACTTAGTTATTGATCAATTCTAAATGCTAAGAACCATGCCACATTTTATACTTAGTAAATTACTCTTGATGGTGCTTTTATAAAAAAACATCTCATAAATATCTAAAAAAAATATAAATGAATATAGGAATTTAAACTATGTGAAGATGACACATTTGCCTTGAAGAATTCAAAATTGTTATGCCCCAACCACTCATGCAAAACAACATTGATGAAATCAAATTTTTTCCACCATTACAATAAAGCTTAGAAGAGGAAGATGAAGCAAAACTAATCTTACACATATTATCTACTTTATCATAATATTCTAAATCAATAACCCTTAATCTATTATCAATGTCCTTAAAAATACATTAATTTGACCAAAACTTAACCTTTATGGTGTCATAAGTGATAGAATATATCCAAATATAGTTAGGCCCAACTCTTAGAATATGAAGGATCTAACAAAATTCAATATCACCAATAGTGATATTATCACCACCTAAATTTGCAAGGTTGAATCATCACCAATAATAATAAGTTGTCTATTATGATAGTTGTTTTAATTAAAAAGTAAATGACCATGCTTGATTTTATTTTAAGTAGTTCTATAATCAACACTTCACTCTTGTGAAGAAGATTTTTTGTTGGAATGGTACCTAGGGATAGATATACATATATATGATATTGTATTGTATATGGGTATTATACATAGTTTCCATGGGCCACACATAACCCAAGCTCTATTATATTAGGAATATTATACTAATGAGTTTACTAGGAGTTTAATATTTAACTAGGGATAGGGTTATACCCTTCTCAATTTAGCATTAGATGATGGATATAATAAGGTATCTTGTCATTATGATCATCAATCATCGATCATATAAAGTATTAATTTATAATCATATTTTCCTAGGTCATGTCCCTCTCATCTTGGAAGATCTTGTGGAGTTTTTCCTTCCTTAAGGAGTATTATTGGTGTTTCCTTACCTTAAAGGTATTATCTATCAATGTATCATTATGTGGATTATTTTATTTATGGATGAATTATTTGATATTCTAGTATATTTATGGATGATATATTTTTCTGAGAATAAAGTTTTATAATATTGTTAAGCAAAATACACCACAAAATGGTCATTATGAGTAGTAATTCCTTGTTATCCCAATGATAAAAACTCATTTCATCAATACTAGAATTCTTAGATTTTGCTTCAATCTTCTGAAGGAAAGTAAGTTAATTTTTATAAGGATGGCCTCATTTATATATTTCATATACAGGTCACTTGTTCTTGGAGGATTTGGACTTATATATCCCAGCATTAACAAACTTATCTATATTGTCATCCTTTGATTTTGATATGAAAGTTATATGATTTTGTTCATAAGAAAGTTTACCATATAAAAGTATAAAACATCATTAAGAGATGGGTAAATTGTACCATTTGAAGAAGACATTTGAATGCCATGAAAACATGAAATATTAGATATAAAAAGTTGGGTATACTTTACATATATCTTAGTTATACCTCCAAAAGTATTAATAACTAACCTTAAAGCATTAAAATTTGTAATATAGTCCTCATAATTCACAATGTCCTTTATTTTAAGAGTAGAAAACTCCAAATTAGTGCAGTTGAATTCTATAACATTTGATTTTTGAATAGATTCTTTAGCTTGTCCTAGATTCTAATTGGATTTTTTTCACATTGAATGTGAAAAAACAAATCACACTTAACCAACAACGAAAACATACAAAGAGATTTTTCCCATCTTATAGAGGAGGATGGTTTCTAAAAGGTTATTATCATTTCTTCTTGGAAATACTTTGTAGTCCCTTTGATTATCTAACTGGACTAAGTATAATAATTGCACCTATTTAAATATACAATGTCTCTTAGAATCTATTATAAATAAGAACAAATAATATCTACACTACAAAAAGAAATCAAATACTACACAGAGCTAAAAAAATATGTGATTTGAAAAAGGGACTACAAATATTTTGTATGATAAAGTTATATGATCTAAAACCAAGTCCTTTATTTAATGACCCTAGATGTAATAAAATATCCCCTATAGTTATTCAAATGATAAAAATTGGTTAGCTAAGGAAAGGTACTTATTGGGTTAATTGAAAACTCATCCTTGTCCATAAAAAGAAAGACTAGATGGATTGACTTGCATTATATGAAGAAGTTGGTTTTTATGCCCTTTAATAGTGTTATGTATGTCACAAATTTAAAGTTGATAAATTCACAAAATCCTCATAAGGTCCAAGGTCAAAGTCAACACACATGATGCAAGTCTAGACTTACACCTTATACATCATGAGGGGCCAAGAATAACTAAGTTAGTCAAGTCCTTATGGCCACACTATTTATGATCGATAATATGCACCCATGATAAAGAAGTAATTATGGTCATTGAATTATGGGTAGGTCAAAAATGGATGAAGGTTTGGATCCATGTCCTCTTTTTTCCAAGTGTCTTGGTTAGTGTGGTATCACCAAGTGACCCAATCACACACTAAGAAAGATAATTGGAGAATAACCATATTTAATGATCCTTTTCCCATGAATAATATAAAGATTCATAACATATTATATTGGTCATAAAAAAGAGAGTAGATTTGCACATGCATATTCCTTTGCATAAGCACCTTGGTGAGGGAAATCTTACCAAGTTGTCCAATCATATCCTAAATAAGATAAAGTAAAGAGGTCTTAAATAATGACTATTTTCAAATAAATTACCATAAATATGCATTGGATGACACCCACATTAGGAAGGAGGTTGCAAATAATAACAAGAAGGTAGAAATTCCCTAGTAATCTTTTTTAAATTTAGAACTTCCCACTGAATGCATACATTATAATTGGAATCTTCAATTAGAAGAGAACACAAATCTATTGAACTAGATCCACCCAAATTTATGAATTGTAAAATCTAAAAGTAATCCTCTTCTCAAGAGAATCTTGGTAGTTCAAGCAAATAAAACATCATTTAAAATAGGAAATATGGCTGGTTTCTCATAAACCACTTCATTATATAATTAAAGCCTATGAAGCATCCATGTTTTCTTATAGATTGAAACCCAAAAAACATATTTTGTGGTGCTAAACATTTTTTCCAAGAAGTTATAAGTGCATGAAATTGTAAAGATGTTCACATAATAAGTGATATTATATGAGACAAAGTATTAGCTAGACCTATTGACAAGAATATTGATGAATGGATATTTTTAAAAATAATTAAAAATTCATATTTTCTATTTGTTTCCTCTATTGGAGCATTAATTCCAATAAAATAATCTTTAATCCCCTCAAATATGGACCTTGGATTTGATTTTTAATCCTAAAATTGGATATAAAAATAAAACATACTATAGACTCTCCTCTAGAAACATACTTCTAAATTGGTTGTAGTTATATTTTTAGGTCAATGATGAAGCAAATAACAAATATTCACACCCACTATAATATCATGAAAAAATTCATGGTATTTATAAAGGAATAAATAAAATCAACATATTACTTATGCATAAAAGGTATGAAAAATAAAATATAGGCATGCGATATGGGAAAGTTTCCTATAGACACCAATATATCATCCACTAATTATGAAATAATGATCTTCAATAAATATAGAAGATCATTTAGGGTGGTTTATAAACACACCTTTGACTACAAAAGTATAAATATGTTGGATAATATTACATTATTTAGTACATGCAAATGTACCCCCATGGTACCTTCATGGTATCAATATAAATATGTAATAGATTAGGGTTGAGTCTATAGTTTAGATGAGTGATTTATATTTCCCCTTTATGTAAGTGTCCATGTGTAAGATATGCTCAAGTGTCATGTAAGTTAGAGTGGAAGTGTGTAGTACAAGTGTCATGTGTGCAAATATGTAATATGAGGATGTGCACAAGTGTATTATATTAGGAGTGCATGTAGAAGAGTAAGAATCATGTAGAAGTGTGCAAGTGTCATAGAGTCAAGTATGCATATAAGAAAAGAATGAAGAGTATAGCATACAAGTGGCAAGATGATAAGCCAAATGTCATGGGAGTTGTCATATGGAGAGCAATAGTCAAGTACATGAAGAGTCATCTTCTATATCTATATTATGGAGATAAAGCTCCATACAATGTATTGGAAAAATAATCTATAAACAATCACCACATAGTAAACATTGGTAAAAAAGCTTGTATATTGATTTTGAGAAATTCATATTAAACACATTCTTCATGCTTGTACATGAATGATTTTTGGCCATTTTACATTTATATTATATATTATAAGTGAATGCTACTTCATTGTTATATTGGTCTGGATATATATTTGATTTCTCACATATGTAATTCTACCTTTCATTATTTATATTTGGACCTATGATATTTTGTGGTAGTTAGTCTTAAAAGGCAACAATGGTATCAAAGCTACCACTTAAATCTATCCATTTTTGATAGATTTATTTTATTAACCACCATCATTCAACTCTGTCTATTTTTGATAGAGTTATATTAGAGTCTATCCACTTTGAAAGCAATGAAGACTTGGACTCTATTTTATAAAGGTTTGATTTAGTAGATATTGAGGGGGCAAGGATTAGTCACCCTGATTTGGATGCTAGGGTCTTTCGACTTGGTTCAAGGAAAACTAGTGAAGACTAGGAATCAATTACGATTGATTAAGGACAAAATTATAAGAAAGTTGGACAATGAGAGAGATCCAACTCAAAAAAAATTTGGAAGTTCCTATCAATATTGACTCAAAAAGTTGTAACCCTAACTCAACCAAACCTGAGTTCAAATTTATCAATACTAGAAGTTACAAGAAATCCTTTATGGATATCGATAGTGAGAAAAAAAGGGAAGATCTTCCATAAATGATCAAAAAATGAAAGAAACAGTTAACGAAATTGCCAATGGCATTCAAAAGAATATTTTTCAGGACCTTTTCAGTCAGGAGAAAGATGAATTAAAAAGATCCAAACCTCCCTTACAACAGTCAAAGGGAGGTAAAAAAATTTCCAAAATTTCTAAATGAGGATCCTCTCATGGAATGTGAGAGGCCTCAATAGTGTTGTCAAGAAGATACTTGCATGCACTTTGAGGAAGGAATACATGCCCACTATCATGATTATGCAAGAAACAAATATTGACCAAAATAAAATCCAAAAAATTGCTAAATCTATTTGGAAGAATAGTGATTTCAATTTTAGCCCTGCTCAAGGCACTTCAGGGGGATTAATTTGTCTATGGGATTCTAGTAAAGTTGCAGGTAGAATAATGTTTTCATTAGATAGAGTTCTAAACATTCTGTTCCACTACAAAGATAACACTTATTCATGGGTTTTATCCAATGTTTACTCCCCCAACAATCCAACTAGTAGAAATACCTTATGGGATACCTTGAGACACATGAGGAATAATTTCAAAAATATTTCATGGATTCTTGTTGGGGATTTTAAATCCCCTCTTTTCCCATTAGATAAGCAAGGGAGAAATATCACTCCATCCAGAAGCATTGAATATTTTCATAATTTTGTAAATGATAGTTAATTAATGGACATTCAAATTAAAGGAGAAAAATACACATGGAGCAACAAGAGAGTTGGGGATCAGCATATCCAAGTTAATCTTGATAGATTTTTTATTTCTCAAGAGGCTATTCCTATTATGGGTGATTCTAATATCATTTGTCTCTTGAGAGTTGGCTCTAATCATTGTATCCTTTTGTTTGAAGTTGACAAATACCCTAATTTGAAGATTCCTTTCATATTCAAAGTCATGTGGATGTAGCACCCTGATCTTAATAATCAAATATCTAATTGGTGGCAGCGGGGCTTTCTAGATATTTTATTACTCAAGTTTTCCATAAAATAAATGTTGCCAAGGAAAACCTTAAAATCTATAACATGGACGTTTTTGACAATATTTTTGAAAGCAAAAAGCAGATTATGGATAAAATAAAAAGCATTGAACAACAAATACAAAATGGCCAGTTGAGTGACCAAATCAGAGTTGAGGAGAAATAAATTTTAGAAGAGTATCATAATATTTTGGGAAAATAAGAGATGTTTTAGAGGCAAAAATCTAGAGCCATTTGGCTCAAGGAGGGTGATTCCAATACACAATTTTTTCATGCTTCCACCCTCAGGCATAGAAGTTAAAACAAAATTAGAGAATTGACTAGAGGTGACAAATTCATTACCAAGGATTTTTTTGAAATTCGAGATGAAGCCTCTTCTTTGTTGAAGATTTCTTGGATACCCAATCCCAAAATTTTGATTGGCCCATGAATCAGTTAATCACAATCTTGCCCTGGTCACTTTAGAAATGAATTCCTCGCTCAACAAGCCTCTTTCTTCAGATGAGATCAAAAAAGCTTTATTCACTATGCACCCTGATAAAGCCCTTGGACCTGATGGTTTCTCCTCTTGGTTCCCCAGATGTATTAATTATACCTTCATAGCTCTTTATCCTAAAGGGCCTATGTGCAAATCTATGACAAATTTTAGGCCCATCAATTTGTGTAATGTGATTTATAAAATTCTAACCAAAGCTATGGCATCCATAGCGAAAGAATTTCTTCTCCAAATCATAGATCCCTACCAAGGCAGTTTGGTAAAAGGAAGATCTATATGACGGGGACGGGAGAATATGCACATACACACTCCTACAAAATTTCAAACTTTTCTTCTATTAATTCGGAAATTCTTATACATTACAGCCCGTAGGCTTACATTAACCGATGCTCAACTCGGTTCTTCCACTCTCACTCTTCTGTGCCCATTCTCTAGTCCACCTCGCCCCTTGCTTTACACAAACTTCCCCCTTGGGAAGAACTGAAGAAAAGTACTTAGAAAAAAAATTTGAAACAAAAAGTTTTGAAAGGTGCAAGATTGCTCTACTTTCGTCGGATGCTCCTGCATCACTATAACTGATGGTATCATAACTTTGCATGAAGTCCTCTATTTTATCTCCAAAAACAAAAAATATACCATGGTCCTTAAAATTGATATGAATAAAGCTTTTGATAGGGTCAATCGAGAGTTCCTACTTGCTATCCTTCTCAAGTTTGGTTTCCATAGAGAGTGGGTTAAACTTATTCAAGGCTGCATTTCTAGTCCCTGGTTCTTAGTGTTAGTCAATGGGTCTATAGAAGGTTACTTCCTAAGTAATAGAGGGCTTAGGGAGGGGGATATCATGTCACATATTCTCTTCATTATTCTTGCTGAATCCCTTGGAAGAGCTCTTAAGGCTACTTGATCGAATGACATGATATATGGTATTCAATCTACTTCCAACATGAGATCCCTTTCTCATCAGTAGTTCATAGATGACACTATCTTAGCCACCCATGCTTTAGTTTGGGAAGCAAAGTCAATTAAAGGTATTTTAGATCTCTACGAAGAGGCTATAGGGCAAAAGATAAACTATGCCAAGAGTAAAGTTTTCTTTCTCAATAACCCCTATCTAGACAAGTCAAGATTACTTGTATTCTTCAGTGTGTCATATATGAGCTTTCAAATATCTATTTAGGTCTTCCCCTATTCACCAGTTGTCCCAAAGAGTCTATGTGGAGCAATGTTATTGAAAGAATTAATAAAAATCTTGCATGTTGGAGGGGGCCCTCCTATCCCAATCAACCAAAGCCACTCTCACTATGGCCTATCTTAAAAGTATTCCTGTATATTTTATGTTAGTCTTCAAAGCCCCAGTTTTTATCTATAATAAAATTGAACAGATTCAGAAGAGATTCCTTTGGGTAGGTTTAGAGGATAAAATAAAGTTTCATATGGTCAGCTGGAAAAAGGTTTGCTTACCCAAAAGTTAGGGAGGGCTTGGTATTAGAAGAATTAGTAATATAAACATGGAACTATTGGCCAAGAAGGCTTGGAAGGTGTTTACCAATTGTAATCTTGAATGGGTTTCCATCATTAATAAAAAATACACTCACATCTAGAATTTTATGGATATAAATATTCTTAAAGTTGGGTCCACCTTCTAGAAATCAATCTTCCAGACGAGACCTCTTATTCAAAGGGGAACTTGATTTTAGCTTGGAAAAGGAAATAGGATAAATTTTTGGTCAGACAAGTGGATCTCCAATCAAATTCTTAGTGAGAACAATGAAGTCTTAGTGGTGCAGCCTTTGCTGGATACTCTCATAGGCAGAAAGGTGGCTGATTTTATACACTCTTTAGTACAATCCAAAATATGGAAAGAGCTCCACATTGCAAATTTTGATGCCCAAATTTCAAATGGTCTCACAAAATTATCAACATTACTAAGGGTAACTATAATTCCATTTGGTATATCTTATAATACCTCTTTATGAAAATAAACTAACTCTAGTATTTTATCTATCAAATCTGCTCATCTGTTGATTTTCACTTCCCAAACATATCTCATTCATTTCAATCTAGTTTGGCTTAAACACCTCATACCTAAAGTTGCTATCTTTTCTTGGTTGGCTATCCAAAATAAGATCCTCACTACTGATAATCTCATGAAGATAGGGATTGTTGTTCCCAATAGATGCCATATTAACTTGGTGGCCTGGGAATCTATCAACCACATATTTATGAAATGATATTTTTTCCACTCTACCATGGATCATATCATGTCCAAATTTCACATCTCCTGGGCCTAGCCCAACTCCTTGGCTCTTTTTTTCTCCCAATAGCCCATGCCTTTCAAAAATTCTAGGTTGTCTTCTTTGTGGAAATTTTATATCCATCATCTCCTGTGGTAGATCTGGCTCAAAAGAAATAGTAGAATATTTTCAAACACCCTTAGGAACTCTATCTCTAGTGCAAAAAAAGCCATCACATTTTTTGTTAAAAATTCTAAGCTTTTTCCTTGCACCAAACCACTTGAGTCTGCCCTTGAGTCCACTTTTTTCCTGTTCCCTCAATATTCCCTATAGTCCTAGCTCTACTCGTAATTCCCATACCAAAATTGGTGCTCATTGGGCTTGTCATCATTTAGGATGACTTAAAATTAACTATTATGGTGCTTATAAAGGAAATATGGGTGTAGAAGGTGCTAGAGGTCTTGTCAAGGATCACAATGGATGACTCATAATGGCCTATGCTGAGTTTCTGGGTGTCTAAACTAACCACTATGCTGAAGCTCGTGCGTTGTATAGAGGGATAGAAGTTCTTAGAGATTACATGGGAAATTTACAAATTGAAGGTGATTCTATGAATGTTTCAAACTCTATATTTAGCGATAGAATTTCTTCATGGAACGTGCGTACTATTATTTAGGAAGCTAAGGTCTTGATGTAAAATTTTTGCAACACTAAAACCTACCATGTGTATCAGGAAGCTAACAATTCTATTGATTTGCTCATAAATATTGAGGTTAGTCATAGGAATATATCCATTTGGCACTAAAATTTCCCTCAAAATGTTCTTAATGCTACTACTGTCGACTTGGAAATATACAACTGGCCCTGAGAGGTATGCTCTCCTCAAAAATTTTGATGATGGGAATGACAAAGATGCTTCTTCAATGGCCATCTTAAAATCGGTCCATAACACTATCCTCAATGGCATCATCAATGGCATGGATAGCATCAACGCCTCCTTGAAACTGTTGGTCAAGAAACATGGCCAAAAGATCTCTATAGCTAAAAATATTATCGATGATTAGAGTTGATTTGTTTTATCTTTCGAGCTCTGTTCCCCTATATGGAAATTTTAGTACTAATATTTATGTTCTCCTTAGCCCTTGTGTGGGCTCTCTCTTTCGATTTTGTTTTTCTGTTAAACAACCCCTGCATGGGTCTATTTTTCTCTGGTCTGGTTTATGGAGTGGCTAGGGTGTAGACACCTTGTTTTGTGATTCTCTACATACTTTTCATCATATGCTTATATTTCTAATTTTGGGTACTAGTTAAAATCCATATAATATAATTTCTACCACCGACCAAAAAAAATTCACCCTGATAATATTCTGGATTCTTTAGAGAAGAAGAGGAGAATAACTATTGAAGATTGAGAGAGAGAGCAAAATCAGGAGAAACTTGGTCATACAAGGATATTCATAGTCACCTTGATATTGATATTGGGTTCTCTAAAAAATAGGAGAATCATAATTTGTTCTTAGGTGTGACCTAAGACATTGGAGATAAATTTAAAATATTGGAGTTAGATTCTAATAGATTGATAAGCATCAAATCTTCCTACAGATATTGAGAAGCAATATAATATTCCATGGATAAATAAGTATAGTACTGAGAAGTACATAGAAGAAGCCACTAGAGATAAAGTATATAGAGGCATAGAGAAGAGTTTTGGTTAATCAGATAACAAAAAAACTTAAAGTTGACTAGAAATAATACATATATATTAGTCTTAGTATTTGATTCAATGAAGTATTAGAAGACATTCAAGGAGCCATTAAGATAATCAAGAAAGATATCAAGAAGCGTTGTCGGTATCAAAATTTGAGAGCTATCACTGCATAATATTATTCTAAAGCTAAAGAGCACTATTATGAGAGACATCATTGAAAGACTGATCAAGTATTCAGGCCTTGTTATTAGGTCACTAGAGAAAGTGCGACAAGTATTCAAGCATTGTCCATAGTGCCACTAGAGAAAAAAGGATAGATATTCAATCAATATCCTATGTATTAAGAGCTAGTATAGTGAGAATAAACAAAGGTAAACATTAGCAGAGGAAGAATGGATAGAAACTAAGCACAAGTAGAGAAGGAATGGATGAAAGGTAATAAGCTAAGCACTAGCAAAAGAAGAATATATAGAAGGTAAGAGCAACTTGTAGAGGAAAGGTGTGAGTGCTGTCTAAAACATCGCTAGTAAAAAGAAGGTAAGTGTCATCTACAATAAGTTTTGGATGTGGAATATAGCACCCTTTATAGTAGAAATCTGAGTGCTATCTAAGCACTATTTGAAATGCTATTCAGATGATGAATTAAATAAAAACTCTTACAAGATATCATTGGATACACAAGCAGTCATAAGCTCATCCACTACCAAGAAATCAATATCTTTATAGAACGTAAAAATCCAGAAATCAAGAGAATATCTTCATAGAATATGAAGAGCCAAATATTAGGAGAGCAACATCTTCATAGAACGTGAAGAACTAGAGACCAAGAGAGTAATATAACATTTTATTCAAAGCAAAGAATGTAGAGTCAGATACTAGGAGAGAAACACAACATTCCATTCACAACAAAGAATGTAGAACCAAACATCAGGAGAACAACACAATATTTACTTCAAAATAAAGAACGTAGAGCTAGAGGCTAGAATATTAATGTTCACTATCCAAAGTAGAAGTATTTGAGAAGCAATGTTTTTAAGAAAAAATCAGATACTCAAGGGCCAGGAAAGCGAAAGTTTTCGAGACTAGCAAATCAAAAATCAAATAGAAGCAAGCGTTTCATTGAGAAGCCAATGTTTCATTGCATTAACAATATTTTAAACGTTTAGTGCTAACATTTAAATTACCGAATACCATGTAGATTAACATGTCAAATTAATGCTGAGCTAGGCACATTTTTAAAAGGCTATTTAAAGGCTTAGTTGGAATATTGAGATAGCAAACTTCAGAGATGTTATCACATCCCAACAAGGTTGAATAAGCAAGCATGCAAGGAAGGTTGAAAAGGTAAGTCAACAAGGTGGTAAATAAGGTAAGCTATATTACCTTAATGAAGAATTAAAGACCTAAGTTTAGGTACTTTAATTAATTGGAGTAATAAGTTAATTAGAGAGGAATTAAATTGTTATAAGGTTTTTATTTTTTTTTATTTTTTATGATTTAGGAGTTATAAGTTTTCTATGATTTAATTATTAGAGGGAGATATAAGGTTTTCTACTATAGTTTAGAATTAATATTTCAAATTTTTAATTTTTGAGTTTTTAATATTAAAGCATGGAGTGATAAGGTTTTCTACTTTAAATAGGATTTAAGGTTTATTTGATTTGAAGTTATTTGAAGAATTTAAGTTAGAAGATTTATTTTTTCAAGTTTTTGAAGTTATTCTTGAAGTTCTTTAAATTTTAAGAAAATTTGAAATTAGAAGTTTTTGAAATTTTACAAATTCAATAGGGAGCTAAAAGGATTACTACATCAAATTATTAGGAAAAATTAAAATTTGTAAATTTCTTATTTGAGTGGTTATTTGAAGTTTTTTGAAATTTCAAGTTATTTTTTAAATTTGGAGTAATAAGGATTTCAACTTCAAAAGAATTGAATCATTGAATTACAAACTTTGTTTATTATGGAAGAAAATATGAAGTCCATAATTAGAAAGAAAAGACTAGAAGTTATAAAGTATGGCATTGGTAAATTGATTGAAAAATCTAAGGGTAAGCTAGATATGGCAATGCAATTCATCTATAGAGAAGTTATGAAAGAAATATTTGAAACATTTAATATTATTTACATTCAAATCTTTTTGAAGCAATTAATAATTCTAAGGATGATATTATGATACCTATTGATATAGGTAGTATAATGTATATGACATTGCTTTCACTTGAACTTCATAAAGATGAAAATCTAAAACAAAAGGAGTTGATTGAAACTCTAAACAAGAAAGTAGAGATTGATACAATTGAATCAAGTGAAACATCTCTAAAACAATATTTCATTCTTCATGCAATATTGACATTCCAAGTTTATTTAATTTAAGAAATTATTATGATGCTCTAAGTGAATATTTAGAAGTTATAGACAATATAAAGATGATAAGAAAACTAGATCAAATGAAGCACATGATACAAAGGTCAAAGACAAATAAAATTTCAAGCTATTCATGCATATGAATCATAAGCACATGAACCAGAGGTCAAATAAGAAGCTCAAGCAGTTTGTGAATGATGTAGGAGCCTATCTTTCAGAGGGTGTTTTTTTAGAAGTTTTAAATAATTTTTATTTATGCATGATTAGGTATCAATATTTTCTAGGACACCTAATATGGGCGTTAAAAAGTTGTGTGTTAATTTGCATGTCAATCTGAGTTTTTTTGCAAATTATTAAAAATGACAAAATTTGACGAGAAAATAATTTGCCGAAAATAGTAATTACTAAAAATGGTAATTTGTGATGGAAAAACAATTTGCCGAAAATGGTAATTACTAAAAATGGTAATTTTTGATGAAAAAATATTTGCCTAAAATGATAATTACTAAAAATGGCAATTTTGACGAAAAAATAATTTGCCAAAAATATTAAATTTTTTAATCTTTAGGGCCTTAAGCTTTAGGGTTCCATTTTAGGGTTTCTCTTGGGATATATATATATATTCCCTTTGTATTGCATTATGGTGGTGAATCTAGGAATGAGAAAATAAAGCATTTATTAGTTTATTTTCATGTATTGCAGTTTTTATGATAATAAGGGTTCTACTAGTTTTATTTTTATTTATTAGGGAAAGACATCCAACAAAATTTACAAATCTAGATTCTAATATGAGACTGTGGAAGAAGATAACATATCAAAGGTTCATTAGAGGAAGAACCAGAGGGAAAGCTAGAGGAGCATAGTTTTGAGGATAGGCTGATTAGGGCCTTAGAAGGAAATAGAGATGGGATTAAGGTTGATGTTTTCGAGTATGCAAGAGGGTTAAAACTAGAAGAGTTGATAGACTAGTTGAATAACATGGCGAAATTATTTGAGTGAAGAGACCTTTTCGAGGAAAGGAAAGTTAAGCTTGCATGCACGAAGTTGAAAGGGCATGCATTGATTTGGTGGGATCATCTACAGAAGGAGAGACAAATAAAAGGAATAAAAAATATTAGGGTCTAGCATAAAATAGAGAAAAATCTTAAAGATAATTTTTTTCCTATAGATTATGCCCAAATATTATTTCATAGATTTTTTAACCTCAGACAAAAGGATCATACCATCGAGGACTACACCAACGAATTCTACAAGTTATCAATTAGAGCAGAGGTTGAAGAGTTAGAGGAATATAAGGCTATAAGGTATGTAAATAGATTAAGTTATGCCATACAAAATGAATAGTGTATGTTTTAGATCCATAGTGTAGAGGATGCATATTAGTTAGCATTAAAAGCAGAAGAGAAATAGAAGAGGAGTAATATTAGAAGAGGAGTGAAGAGAGGACAATTGACACCTCTAGTCAAGGGATATAGTGGATTAAATTCCTCAAGGGAGAATCTTCTAATACAAGAAAATAAGAAGAGTTTGGACAAGGTCATAGTAACCACCAAAGAGGTGGAGGATTTTAGAGAGGAAGAGACTATGTTGGAGGACAAAATTAGGATAACCTATAGAGGTAATATACCTGTTATAGATGTGGTGAGGAAGGGCATAGAGATTTCGAGTATCTGAATTATCTTGCTCAAGAAAGAGGATAGAAATAACAAGCTAGAGTCAATCTAATTAAGGTAGAAGATCAAACTAAGATAGAAGTTGTTGTATACATAGGGGGAAGTCTCATGGTGAGAAGGATAATGATCATCCCAAGGAAGGAGAAAGTGTAGGATAATGATAGTGGTGATTCTTGGTTGTGCATAAATATCTTATGAAATAGGTGCACATCTGAAGGAAAGGTATGTAAGATAATTATTGACAGTGGTAGTTGTGAAAATATGGTTTCAAATGAAATGGTTGAGAAACTTAACTTGAAGTGTGAGAAGAACCCATATCCTTACCACATATCATGGTTCAAGAAAGGAAAAGAGGTAACTGTATATAAGAGGTGTTTGGTTAAGTTTTTAATTGGGAATACCTACAAGGATGAAGTATAGTGTAATGTAATTCCTATAGATGCATGTCACTTATTATTAGGGAGGCCTTGGCAATATGATAGGAAGGCTACCCATGATGGGGGAAGGAATACATACAAATTATGTAAGAATGGAGCAAAAGTGGTCTTGTTACTGCATAAGGAAGAAGGGTAAAGTAAAAACCTATTGATAACTAAGAAATTTATCATAGAGATGGATGAAGTTAGTTTTTGTTGTGTTGATAGCACAAAATGTGGATATTGAGAATGTTGCTATACCACCCGCAGTAGCAAAGTTGCTAAAAGAGTATACAAATGTCATACTAGAGGAGTTACTAAATGGAATACCCTAAAAAGGGATATTCAACATCATATTAATCTGATCCAAGATTCGAACAGTTGGGAAAAAGATAGCAAAAATTTGTAGGAGTTTGATCAGAGGAACTTGTAGGAGCAAAGTTCTTTTCAACCAGAGGAGAATGATGCAGGAGCCTATCTTTTAAAGGGTATTTTTTTAGAAGTTTTAAATAATTTTTATTTATGCATGATTAGGTGTCAAGATTTTCTAGGATGCCTAATATGGGTGTTACAAAGTTGTGTGTTAATTTGCATGTCAATCCAAGTTTTTTTGCAAATTACTAAAAATGACAAATTTTGACAAGAAAATAATTTTTCGAAAATAGTAATTATTAAAAATGGTAATTTTTGATAAAAAAATAATTTGCCAAAAATTATAATTACTACAAATAGTAATTTTTTTATGAAAAAATAATTTACCAAAAATGATAATTACTAAAAATGGAAAATTTTGACGAAAAATAATTTGCTGAAAATAGTAATTTTTATCTTTAGGGTTTTAAGCTTTAGGGTTTCTCTTGGGATATCTATATATATTCCCCTTGTATTGCATTATGGTGGTGAATCCAGGAATGAGAAAATAAAGCATTTATTGGTTTATTTCCATGTATTGCAATTTTTATGAGAATGGGAGTTCTACCAATTTTAATTTTATTTATCACAATTTTTTTAATAGGATTTTTCAATGGGGCATTTATTATGACCCATTGAATCTAGATTTACATTAGTGAACCAAATAATTAAGAACAAAAGAATGAATATGAAAAAGAACTATTAACAAAACTCAAGAATAAAACTAAAGAATCTCAAACAAAGACTCGTGCTCAATTCAAGGTCACATGAAGATTGAAGATAAACAAATATTGAAGACTAAAGTTTTCAATAACCAAATAATGTAATAAAGGGGGTGTTGGAGAATATTATATAATTTTGTACATGTAAATGTACCCCCATGGTGCAAATATAAATATGTAATAGATTAGGGTTGATTCTATAGTTTAGATGAGTGATTTATATTTTGCATTTATATAAGTGTCCACGTGTCGGATATGCACAAATATCATGTAAGTTAGAGTGCAATTATGTATTATGTGCACAAGTGTCATGTATGAAAGTGTACAAATATGTAATATGAGGATGTGCACAAATATATCATATTAGGAGTGCATGTAGGAGAGTACGAGTCATGTAGAAGTGTGAAAGTGTCATAGGTTCAAGTATGCATGTAAGAAGAAAGTGGAGAATCTAGTATACAAGTGGAAAGATGATAAGCTAGAGGTCATAGGAGTTGTCATATGGAGAGCAATAGTCAAGTACATGAAGAGTCATCTTCTATATCTGTATTAAGGAGATAAAAATCCATATAATATATTGGGAAAATAGCCTGATCACCACATGACAAGCATTGATAATAAATATTGTATATAGATTTTGAGCAATTTATATTGTAAGTATTTTTCATGCTTATACATAAATATTTTTAGTCATTTTACATTTATATTTGATATTATAAGTGAATGCTATTTCATTATTATATTGGCCTAGATATATATTTGATTACTCACATATATAATTCTACGCTTCATTATTGATATTTCAACCTATAATATTGTGTCTTCTTTATATTAGGACTTGTGATATTTTGTGGTAGTAAGGCTTATAAGCCAACAAAATATAATAAATGTCACATTGATATATTATTACATAATACAACATCATATGTATCATCTTACAAGATGTCACATTGATCGATAGGTTAGTAAAATATAATACAACATACAATGTTGACCATGTAGCAAAATATAAAAGTTTATATATTTCAACAACTCAATAATCATCTGGTTTTATTAAAAAGTTTTTTCTCATTTACAATATTAAACTTAGGATCATAATTTTATTGTTAATACAAATACTATGAATTAATCTCTAATATAGATTCTTATCCTATTATGTAGCTACTAAATGCATCAATAAGATAAAACATTAAGAGAAAGAGGCCAAAGGGCTTTTATACCTAATGGATATTTGAAATTTGAATACTTTAATGATAATTCCATAATCGCCTTTGGGACAACAACATCATTAAATATTTAAATATTATGGAGATATTTGGGACCAAGTCTAATCCATGTTGACATAAATAAAAGATGAAAGGTATATAATATCAATTGTAGATCTAATTAAAGTTAAATTTTAGTAATAAAACTATTTGGATTGGAACTGATTTAACCTAGTGGGATGTTTTTTGAATCCATGCGTAGAGTATCCATAATGTATCAAAATGCTTTTATAAACTTAATCTAGTTAGACTTCATTGGGATTATAACCTTTTACCAAGAATTTGGCTATAACCTTATAAGTTGTATTAAAAATCACTACGGTTACCCATCTTAATATGTTTTCCTAATTACTTTATTTGGAGATCTAATACCATGTTTAACCTTTGTCAAAGTATTTTAAAGGATTTATAATTCTAGTATTAAAAATAAAAGGTGGTGTTTGATGTTCGGGTATATACCTTTATAAAACTCATAGGAAACTATCCATCTTGGTTTATTAGGTTAAATAGGAAATAATGATTATTTCAATATTTTAAGTAATAGCTTACTCTTAGATCTAAGGATTTCCTTAATGTTTAAATTTTTAGACATCTAGTTTTAGAAAAAACTTGATCTCATGAGGAGATTAGTAGGTAATACATCTTCCCTAGACTTTTAGTTATGATGGGAATATGATTTGAAAGGAATATTGTAATCAAAGTTAAGATATGAAACCTAAAGGTATCTTCACATTGTTACATACTCTTGTTTATATGGAATCAACTCAAGTATCCCAACATTCATTCATATCCTAATCTATTATTTTTTAAAATGAATTATAATAGTTCTAAAACTCTATAGATTACTTAATAAAACAAACAATGAATTCTTAAGTTCTTATAATATAAACATACTACAAAATATTTTATAAAAATAAATACGTGGTGAATTCTAATTTCCTTGTTTCTTCATCTACTAAAGGTTAAAGTCACCTATCAACACCTAACATGCTTGTGACATATTTTCAACTAACCAATATAATGACCTATCCTTCCACTCATATCATTAACCATAATCACCTTGACTTCTATAAGTATTTTTATCCACACACTTTTAAGTATCCTACTTATCTATCAAAGATATTCTTATCTATTTAGCAATCATTCAAGCAATCCCATATCTACCTTCATCACAATTAATTTCTAATAAGAAATCTACTTATTCCAAATTAAAAATAACTTGAAAGCAAATATTTATCCCTCTAACCTTATCCTTTGAAACATCAATACAACTTGTTCATTTGAATATACTATATTCACACACCAAATCAATCATTTTATTTTAAGCTAAGAATCATTCATTTAACTTATATATTAAATTTTAAAATAAAATTTAATTTAGTAAATTCTTATAAAATTATAATTACATAATAAAAATAAAATTATTAATTTTTTTATATAATTAATCATATAAAAACAACAAAAAGAAGTATAGTTAAAAGAAAGAGAGTAATCATCCATTCAATATAGAATCTCTCAACTTCTTAAATTGCTAAAAAGTAGAGATGAATGTTGCACACTCATCTTAACTTTTTTTTTCGAAAGAGAAAGGAGAGAGATGTACGGCATGTTGGCCATACAAAGTGAATGATGAGATGGTAAAAGTTATGATTGGGAGTTCAGAGAGCGCCTTATAGTGGCTTACAAGCAAGGAGGATATATCTGTAATCCAAGTTTGCCAATAAGAAACACAATAAAACCATAACAATAGTTGTTTCTCCACTATATCAGACAACCCATTGCTAAGTGCAATTTAATCCAGACAATCCCAACAACAAAATGGGAACTTGAAAGTTCAAAGTTCAAAAGTAACCCTATTTACACCGCTTATGGTGGCCGAACGATCACAACGTGAAGCAGCTAATATCCATCTCAAAAGCATGACATATTTAACCTGAACCGAAAGAAGGGAAGAAGAAAAAAAAAAGAAAAAAAAAAACTCCCTATTCCCCATCATATCCATCTCAAAAGCATGACATATATAACCTGCAGCACTGCAATCTTCCCTATTCCAGGGTTGCCTCCAAATTGAGATCAAAAACTTTGAGCGTCCTACATTTATCCTCAGAGCGTACCTGTACCTCAACCCCCTTGGCGGATGAAACGCCATTTCCTTGGATTTCCATATGCTGTTTTGCAGGAGAATTTAAATCCCTTGTTTCACAGCCAGTCCTAACAAAATCTTCCCACACGAATGACGGCTTCCAAGCTGATTTGCCTCCCAAAATCTCCATATCAGATAGTATCTCTTCTGAAATCCTGCAATTCATGCGCTTTTCTTCCGCCAGCCTCTTCGTTGCCTCGATTCGATCCAGTAATGCCATGAATTCTTGAAGTTCACTTTCTTTATGCTTATCATTATCTTCTATTCGTGGGCGTTTGCATTTTGAGTCTGGATCCCGTTCAGAGGCCCCATGCTTTGGAGAACATGATAATTCCATCTTCTATGGTTGGTCCCTCAAATCCACTCACATGAACACCCTTTTACTGCCAAACATATTCTGTTGACCCTAGAGCTCTCATTCATTATTGTCATTTTCCTGACGCTGAGGGAGAATTAAAAGAAAGAAGTGAGAGGGAAAATTCCCACCACATTTTGGAAAAGCTAAACACTATTCTCGCTGATTGGAATATCTAGTCATATTTTCTATGATTGGAATTTCGTTCGTTCCAAGTTAATACTAGTTGTTTGCTCAATGATGACAAATTCTGAAATTCTCTTTCGTTCGTTCCAAGTTAATACTGTTTGTTTGCTCAATGATAACGATTCTGAAATTCTCCATCAACGTCAAGTTGTCTGTCAAGCATTAGGTCTGGATAGTTTTACACGGAAGATATGTTTCGATTTTAATAGCGACAGTTGTGGAAGAAAATATGACAACCTAACCTCGATTATACAATAATAGCAAAATTCTGTGCCTATTGAACACGATTGTTACCGTCATAGGCCATGATTGCTCACCTCGATCACCTAAGCAGAACATGTTAATAGTTAAATTATATAACGTCATGGTATTCCTTTTCTCTGTTTGGTTACATGGTATTCCAGATCTAAGACGCAGGGACTTCAAATTCTTCTTCCAATAGTAAGTGCAGAATCTTGACTCTTTTTCCTTTTTCTTTTTTATAGTGCAGAATCTTGACTTTTTTTTTTTTAAGTGCAGAATCTTGACAAAAGGAAGCTTATATTAAACTATGCAATAGGCTTTGCAAATGAAATTACTCTTAGGATTGAAAAATCAAGAAAAACATACAGTATTTTTATTATATATCTATATATGTATGGGTTGGGGTTTCTTCATCGACAATTAATTTAGATTATAAGGTATTTGGGAGAGTGTTGAATGGTAAATAAATATTTTTTTTAGTGTTCAAAACAAAATTAATATAAATCATAATTTAAGTTTTAAATTAAAAAATTAATATAAATTATTTAAAAATTTATAGAGTTTTGTTATTAAATGGTATTAGTTTAACCTATTATATTGTCATCTAGGATTCAATTTTTTTATTAGTTCAACCCTAATGACTAATTCATCATATTGATTTATCATATATGTGTAATATTAGGGTTCCTAGGAGCATCCACCCCTTATAACTTCTTTCATTTCATGTCATTCATCTCTTTCTCTATTTTCGTTTATATGCTCTTCTTCTTCTTTTTTCTTATGATTATGGTGAATGTATGTTTTAGGATATTTTTGAAAAGTATTGTGAATTGTAACATGTTATTAGAGTTAAAACAAAAACTACTTTGCTCAATAATACAAAAATATTGTACAAGGAAAACTATGGTAGATATAGAAAAACATTAGTACTAATGGACGTCACTTGCAATATCGGTGATATGACCCAGGCTCAATCCCCATGGTGGATGTGTATAAGAAGTATTTCTCACAAAAAAAATATTAGTACTAATGGATTTTATCATTTGGTATCTCTTTTGCTTTGAAAAAGTTTCCATATTTCCCTCCACATTTCAAATTTTAAGAGTAAATATTCTATGGAATATTCGATATTTTGGTAGGAAGTAGGGTGGTGCACATGCATTGTGTTATTTGGAACTTTTAGAATTTATTATAAGATGAGAGGGATCATATTTTCAACTATTAAGAGAGCGAGTGGCATAGTGGTATGGCTTTTGGGTTGCATGGCATTGGTCACCAGTTTGATTCACCAATTTCAATTTTTTTTTAGAAAAAGGAGCAGCCTCCTTTCTATGAAGGGCATAGGGTCTATAAAAGGTGATTGGGTGGTATACATGCCTCTCCTCAACCTACTTTAGGTAAGGAAAAAATCCTTCTTTTCTCCCCATCATATTATAAGCAATGGTTTAGTAGTTGGTTCTTTTACATGTATGCAACAGGTCCTTGGTTTGAAGCTCCACAAATCTTTCTTTTTATGAAACTCAACAATATTGTCATATAGTTTTTTTAAGTAATTTTTTTAATATCAACTATGAGGTTGATGCATTAGTTGGGTGTTGCTATTGCATAGAAAATATCGTAAGTCCAATCCACATGTGGATTTTTTTATTTGAGGGACAAAATATAAGTTTAGTGGAAATATATCCATAAACTTTGAAAGCACAATGTATGTATTTTCTTCATAGTGTTGCTAACATGGTCAATCTCTTCTTTGTTACCAATCCATTGTATGATGCATTAGTTGGTATGGTTTGGTGTGATTACTAGGTTCCACATTTGAACAATATATATTATATGTCTCTCTCAAATTTATCATAGGTTGATCTCATTATTGATTAAATAGCCTACCTATTAACTTTAATTATTCATATGGTGGAATGATAGGTTCCTTTATTCACACAAGCAAGATCATGGGCTTGAAGTATTTTGGTTTCAACCTTTCTCACTATGATATTGAAGTATGCACATACATATTTTTTAATATTACTTACCTCCAAAAAGCATTGGTTGGAAAATTGAATTTAGAAGCAAAAAATAAGGTACTCTTCTTGGCATCCTAGGTTTGAGCCTAGTAAACTATAAACTATTGAAGTTTTAATATATATATATATATATATATATATATATATATATATATATATGAGGATATCCACCAACCAAGAAGGTCAAATTATCAAACCACTATTTTCTAGATAGAAGTAGGTCGTAACCAATCAATTTTTCCTAATTATCAACTATGAATTCCACCAAGTGATAATACATGATTCTACTAGATGTTTGTTAAGATTTGAATTCAATTTTTTTGATCTAAGTGTTAATCTATTAGACCTTCCAAAGACCATAACTTTTGCATATTGAAGCTTTTAGGGGTATTTTTTAAAATTGTATGATTTTTTGAGTTCTATGTAGTGGTGAAAATAATTTATAGATTTGTTATAGTTATGTGTGGAATTTTTTATGAGATGGATTCTTTGGTGTATGCTACTAACCTTAATAGGTGAAATTATAGTACCTCATTAGTTCAAATTATAAGATTACTGTAAATTAAGAATCTATGGTTTAATTTTTATGATGGAACAAGAGAAGGTCTAAGTGATCATGAACTCTTTAAAAAAAAGGATGAATCCCTTGGTGTCTTTTTTATATTAGTTTAATCAAATGTACTTTTTTTACATAGGATAGAAGACTAATAATATTTAGGTATGGATAATATTGAATGATATCTATGAACAAGTAAGTTCTAGCAAAGTTAACAAAATAGAGATTTTTTTTTTCAATCTCATAATTTTAGATTTTAATAATGTTGAAGACTATATATTACTTCAAAGTCCTAAAATTTGACTTAGATACATCAAGAGGTAAGATAAAGGGTGATGAAGAGTATTTAAAATATATGACTTCTAATATTGCTTTCTTTATTTTCATACAACTAGATTGGTCCTTTATGTAATGACTATCAATAAGCCACAACTTATTTCTCTTGAATGAATTTTCAAGATTCTTATGTATTATGAAATTGCAATGAAGAATTATTAATATTTTTTTAATCTATAAGATCATCTAAAGAACTTTAAATCAATGGAATCTAAGACTTAGTTTCTCAAGGACAAGTCCAAAATTTCAAATAATTCAACCACACATAAGTACTATAAAGGGAAGGACACTCCATCAAAAATTGTATAGTAAGATTGAAAAATATTGAGATATAATTCTTGAGATCTAAGCAAAATATTTCTAATGATACATAAGAGTATGAATATGGGAAAGTGAATGCCCAATGAAGCATCCATTATGGGGATATTCTAATTCTATTGTCTCTTCTTCTTGGTCCCTCAACTCAAATTATTTTGGGGGTGTTGAAGTATGTGTAATATGATATTATTAGACCATGGAAAAAAGTATGAAAGAGTGTTTATGAGCACTATTGATGTAGCCTATGGATATTATTCATGTAAACATATGAGCATAACTTATATATTAAAAGTGAAATTTTATTTATGGCTAAGTCCAACATTGTATGATGTAATATTAGATAGGCCTAAGGACATTTATTATACAATGTATTGAACTTATTGTAATATTTATTATGCAAATCCTATGGGCAATGATTAACCTTGTTATGGTTAAATCCACTTTATAATTTATAATTAACCTTAACCCCTCTTGTTATTTCAACTTAGGTTAAACTCTATTATATTGGAATTTCGGTATTAGTATAAATACCTCCCATCACTCCTCATTTTATTATTAGAGTGTTTTGAAACTTATATATGGATAATTTAGAGATTATTTATGGTGCTTATTGGAACCCTCCCATATCAACCTCTTTTTTCTTTATACTTTTATACTTTCTATATAACATTTGAGTGGATGGATTACTTATATTCATTTCTTAAAAGTATTATGGATTTTAATATGGTATCAGAGAAGGTATATAGTGGCATCACTTGGTCACATGGGAAGTATACTTGGATCCTTTGATATTTCCTCCTAAATCTAAGGTAAATTACTCTTCAAAGCTTCACACACTCTTTTGATACAAGAAGGAGAGTAGATATTTTTTCATAGTCTATTGTATAGTTAATGTATGTCATTAATAACATAATTTAATATTTATGATTTGTCAATCCAAGGTGGTGTCCAAGGCTATATACGAGAGAAGAGTAAAGCAGGTTTGTAGTTCAACTCATTTAGATAGTAGGTTTTATTGGTGGAATAGGTTTTATTGGGGTTTCAGGTCACCTCTAATTCTAGTTTACATAAAATGAACTAATTACTTGCAGGAATTAAAATATGACTCTAAATTGTAGAAGTTGAAACCTAATTACAATTGCAAGAATTGAAACTGTAGGAAAGTAAATATTATAGAATTGAAATGTGGTCTACTTTTATAGAATGGAAAGAATAGAATTGAAATTGCTCAAATTGAAACACACATGCTAAACACTTTTTTAGTATCCTGTGGTAGAAGGTTTTCAGGCTTCTGCTACAACATCTAACAACAAATTAAAGATGTTGGAAACTTGAAAGAACTACTTAAAGCAAGAAAAATAGGAGATAACATAATTGCTATAACTTATACTAATTGCTCAATCACAAACATATGAAAAATAGAGTAAATACGAATCTAGCTACTTTATCAGTTGATACACACTTGAAACATGAAAGCATCATAAAAATTCAAAACAAAGGTTAGTATGCAACAAACAATGGAAATGGACAAGTACCCTGGTAAAATATATAGTAGCAAATTTTAGGAGAAACCTGTCACCCGTTAGTCCTTCTTCTAGGTCTGGAAGTGACCCTTTATTCCTATTAAAAAATAAGGTAGAAAAGATATATTAACTACTTAATACTAACACACTCATGAACAATAGATTATTGAAGAAATTACACTTTATTATTTGATGTAAAACATTACAATTTTGTAGGGAAATCCTACTCCACTCTATTCACTTATCGGCTATTGCTTGCTACTATCTGCTTTCAATTATCTACTAGCTCAACCAATGAGGGAGACATATTATTTATAATGTCCTATTGCATACCCTACACACTTAGATTAGCCTATTTGCTATTTTACAATGATTTGCCAAATAATCTTCAAACTGACCTAGTCTAGTTTAGGACAATATAAGCTGCAACAATTGTTATTGGTTCATGAGATGCATCTCTAGTTATGGGGGTGAGTTGTAAGTGGTGAGAAACAATATTAAACACCTATATCTACCTTGTAATACCTATTTCCTATCATTTTGGGTGCTTGATCATTCGTTTGTCTAAAATTGGCATCTTCCCCTTTTATTTTGGAGCATCTTCAGAATATCCGGTTGTGTATATGATTTATGTACAGATGCACTTAAAACAACCAACCAAGCAGGTGTAACTAGGTAGGATATCTACCATATCTCTCAAGATATTCTCCCAATTAATTTCACACACTTTGATTGATTAATTCTAGGCCCTGCCATTCATTGGCTGGAATTTATATTGGAATTTCTTGTGTTTTTCGATTTTGCTGCATAGTTGCAATATATTGGTGTTTCTTGCAAATTAAAACCAATTAGCATGTGGGAAAACTATTTAAATATCAACATGAAGGCATATATCAAATTTATACTAAAATTATGCATTTCATTCATCACAAAATCATGCTGAAACATTGTAGAAATATGTAGAAAACTGTAAAACAAAGTAATATATTCCTAAACATTTTAACCATGCAAAAAATAATATATAATGCATTAAACCATCTAAATTAACATAAAAAACATAACATAAGGTTTATGTGGCAGTTTGAAGTAACCAAAAACATGTCATGGATGAGGCAATTTATGGCCTCATCATTCTCCCCCCAACCTAATCTAATGCATGTCCTTATGCATTCTGTAGGGCTACAAAAGCACATAGGTCCATTTTTTGATTCCAGCTCTTCCAAAATAGCACATTCCATATATAGTATCCTATGATCTTCTACAATTATTTGAGCCAATCCTAGAACTGGTCATCCTATTAAGGGTCACTATTAAGAAAATAAGAAACAAGGGTGATAATAGTAGGTAATTTGTACCTCAGAACTATCCACTAATGTTCCAATGTGAGTATGGTCTACATCACACCTTATGCTCTTCTTATGGACCATAACAAGTTGATTGGTGATATAGGTCCATTTTTTTTAGTGACATTGGTAATTCTGCCCACCTGGCCTTACAGGCTGATAAAACATCTATAAACTTTTTTGCACAGAACATCTAAAAACCAATCATGCAATCCTTAAGGTTATTTAGATAAATAAACCTAATTTTTGGTTTGCTCATCATAGTAAAATTTTGACTAGTGGGGATCTTATGATTTGGATGGATATGTCTTATCAATAGTTCAAATTTAAATTCAGTCTCCTTATTTTGCTTCTCTTCTTTTTCCTAGTATATTTGATTTTGTAATATGGATATAAAAGACCTTAATTGGACATCCCCTGTGAATATATGAGGTAGGAACTCCACATCCTTAGCCATAAAAATTTATGCATGAACAACTCATAAATCAAATTATTTTGTTCTTCTGGGTTATGCAGGTAAGCATCCAAAAAATCTTCAACAATGTTCAAATCATAGGAGATATTAGAATGAATTCTCATTGTATGCCAATGCAGATACTTCTACTTAAGGATTATACTGTAAAATTTAGGTGGCCTCCTACATTGTACCAAATATTCTACACCCTGACAAAGATATTGTACCTTTTCTTGTAACCAATTTATTTATGCAATTTTAGCTTTAAATTGTCATTCTAATGGTTTGATTGTTGCAACCTGGGCTTCTAATTTTTGACACTTCAATGCCTAGTATGAAATATCCTCATTGTACTTAACCAAAGGAACTATGTGTGGGGGCCTACATATCGGCTGGTTCATATTAAATTGTACCCCTAAATCTGTTGTTTTATTTTTATGCAAAGAGCTGGTATAAAATTGAACTTACTGGTAATGCAACTTTCTGAACATTTGTGGCCTCCTCCATAGATGATGTTTATTCCTCCTACTGTTGTGGGCTATCAGATGTGCATTCTACATTTTATGGTTTTGTTATGTTATTTCACTCCATTGTTTAAATTCACTCCCATCAGTTACAATCTCACTTCTGCACTACTCACACTACAATTTCATTTATATTTACCTTCTAATTTTGTTGTAACTCTGGTTCTGCATAATTTTATAATTTGAAATTTGTACTTATGAATTTTATGATTTGAAACTATAGTAATTGCAAGGTTTGTCATTGAATTCTAGAAGCACTTAAATCAACTGTATAAGGTGGCACAAAATAAAAAAAAATATTTGATACATTGTGGATGAATGTGTGGCAGATTATCATTCGTTGCTTTTCCAAAATTTTAATTTTTAGAACATGCATTCTAGATGATGATATTGTTCGTGAACTAATACTCTACTACTGATCATGGATTAGCTGAGTTGGAATTTTATAAGTGGTGGTGACTCATCCTGCTCTGTAGACAATAAATTTAGATTGCGTTGATTTCCATACTCTTTCTTGTCAAGGCATTTGTGATTTAATGGGGTGAAGATTGTAAAAGAAAATGAGTCATCCATTTTCCATCAAATCCTGATTTAACAAAACTTTGGAAAATGCAACATGTAACCCTTGGTACTTACACTTTGACCTTCATGCCTGCTCGGATGATGTGGTAAAACAAACAAATTTCCTTACCCTTTTTATGCATGTGCCATGTGGAACTTTGAATTTCAAAGTCTACCATGAATTTTACATTTCAAACCTACCCATTTCTTGTTCTAAAGCTTAGAAACTCATTCTAGAGCATTTTGTATTTTCCTATCATTTTGTCAAATAGTTTTTCATTCCAAATATGTTCTCATTTCGAATATCTAAAATTTTTCACTATAAAACAAACAAAACTGCATTTTTCTCCCGAATCTTGGTATCATTATGAAGCTCTATGAATTATTTGCACGGATATGTAATACAATTTGTGCCTAATTTCACGGGGCTGCAACTTTTACCCATTTTTCTTTTTTTCCCATAAAAACTGTAATTTGTAGAATAGCAGGAATTTCCTTGTTTCCTCTGGACAGTTTGGATGTTTTTGGATTTGCCAAACCCTATGAATATTTCTATGCTAACTAGTGATTTAGACACACTACATACTAAATACCTACAATGATAAAAAAGTGCAAGAAACACATACATGATTGGAATGTCTAGTCATATATTCTTTGATTAAAATTTTGTCTATTCTAAGTTAATACTGTTTGTTTGTTCAATGATGATAAATTATCAAATTCTCCATCAACGTCAAGTTGTTTGTCAAGCATTAGGTTTGGATAATTTTATACAAAAGAGAGATATATTCAATTTTAATGGCGATCGATGTGGAATAAAATATGACAACCTAACCTCGATTATACAATAATAGTAAAATTATGTGTCTATTGAATACGATTGTTATCATCATAGGTCATGATTTCTCACCTCCATCACCTAATCAGAACATTTTAAAAGTTAAATTATATAACTTCACGGTATTACTATTCTCTCTTTGGTTACCAAATTTAGATTTAAGATTATGCACTTACTAATGGAAGAAAAAATTTAAGTCCATGCATCATAGATCGTCGGAGCGAGCGGTGTGAAGAGATATTCATAACTAGGAACCTGAGCTCCAGGGCTTCCCACTACTGTTTCTAAGTTCTTTATTGCCTCTATGTGGGTCTTTTTGAATACTATGTTTCTTTCTATTGAGGTATCTATTATAGTTTTTATTGTTATTTTGTAAGCATACCCTACATGGGTTTTTGTTATAGCTCCTTTACAAGGTTTATAGGTAGTTACTTCTCTTAAGAAACCCCTATGTGGGTATTGCTTGGGCTGTATTTTTATGTTTATGATATTAAACGTCCACTCAGCATTCTTAGCTACTATTTGGTCCTTTTCATTCAAGTTATAATTGGCCAATGTGCAGGCCTGTGTCATCTTATGCTATTTTTTAGCTACCAATTTATGTACTTGGGTTTGGAGCCCATTTAAACCTCGTTCTTAAGCAATTTTACCTACAAAAAAAAATCCATTGCTAGATATAAAATTTTGTGCAATATCACTTTTTAAAATACTCCTAAAATTTTGTTACAACTTTCCTTTTAAGCAAGTTCATGCAAAACCTCTTTTGGTGACTACAGTTAGGTGGTCCCACGATAAGAGGAAGTTTTCAAATAAGGTGATACATGCCATGAGAAGAAATATATGCCCTCTAGTCATACCTTATGTGAATATGGAATATTAATAGAGCTTATTTTTAAAGGAAGTGATGATCTTGACTTATATTATTTATTTTAAGTCCTATAATAAGTATTTTTTGGATGTGTGAGAGTGTCTATTAGTGGCAATGATGATTATAGTCAAGCCCAAGGAGCTTTTTGTGTAATTTTTTTTTTTATAAATAGAATTCAGATGATAGGAGGATCTAGATGAATCTACCTTAAAATATGGATGCCCACTAGAGCATACATTATGGGAGAGATATTATTGTTAGTGATGTCTTCTCTTATTGGCCTCTCAGTTTAGAGTATGGGTGTGTTAAAAGTGTAATCTAATTTATGGACAAGAATGACATTGTATGAAGTCATATTGGATAGGCCTGAAGGAATTTGTTGTATAATATATTGAATTTATTATAATATCTTATAATGTGAGACCTATGCTCTATGGGTAACTGTTGACAATTTTGTCACATTGCACAAGCGATAGAAAAAAATAAAAAAATCAAAATTTTGTAGTCTTTCCTTTTGCAAAAGTATTTCTTTTTGTTGCTTCAAAAGTACTTGTAAGTGTTGCAGCAATTTTGGCTTTCAATGCCACCCCCTTGTACACAAGATGTAGAAGAAAAAGCTTCGCTGCCAAACAGGCCAAAGAAGATAGCTTCAGTGCAATAAATAAAAGGTGTCACGATATCGTGACATGTCGCATTTTCACGACCGAAAGTGACAAGAAGGAGCAGAGGAGAAAAAGTGTCGCGATATCGCGACATGTCACATTTTCGTGGCCGAAAGTGAGAAGAGGCGCCAGAAGGAAAAAGCGTCACAATATCGTGACATGTTGCATTTTTGCAATGCAAAAAGAGGAACCAAGCTGAAGGCATAAAAGTGTCGCGATATCGCGACATGTCGCATTTTCGCATCCGACAGCAAGGGGGAAGTGCCAAAATGAAGAAGTGTTGCGATATCGCGACATGTCACATTTTCACGACCAAAAGCGACAAGGAAGAGCAGCGGGCAAAAGTGTCGTGATATCGCGACACATCACATTTTCGCGACCGAAAGCGACAAGGAAGTGCCAAAGAAGAAAGTGTCACGATATCGTGACATGTCACATTTTTGTGTCCGACAACGACAAGGAAGCACCAAAGGAAAGTGTCGTGATATCGCGACATGTTGCATTTTCATGACCAAAAGCGAGGAGGAAGAGCAAACAAAGAAAGGTGTCGCGATATTGCGACATGTCGCATTTTTGCGGCCCACAGCGAGAAGAAGCGCCAGAAGGAAAAAGTGTCACGATATCGCGACATGTCGCATTTTTGCGACTGACAACGACAAGGAAGCACGAAAGAAGAAAAGTGTCGCGATATCGCGACATGTCACATTTTTGCGACCGACAACAAGGAGAAGTGCCAGAATGAAAAATTGTCGTGATATCGCGACATGTCACATTTTTACAATGCAAGAAGAGGAACCAAGCTGAAGGCATAAAAGTGTCGCAATATCACGACATGTCGTATTTTCATGACCAACAGTAAGGAAAGAGCGCAACAAAGAAAAGTGTCACGATATCGCGACATGTCACATTTTCACGACCGACAACAAGGAAAGAGCGCAGCAAAGAAAAGTGTCACGATATCACGACATGTCACATTTTTGTGACCCAAAGCATGGAGAAAGGGCAAAAGATGTAGAGTGTCATGATATCGTGACATGTTATATTTTCATGATGCAACAAGAACCAAGCTGAAGGCATAGAAATGTCACGATATCATGACATGTTGCTTTTTTACGAGGGGCAGACACTCCAAGCTAGGTCTTTTCCTGAGACCATCAAAGTGCCCTATAAATGCATTTTTACTTGCTCGATAAGCTCGCTGCTCATTTTTGGCAATTGGAAGTGAAGTATCAGTCCTTGATGAAGTATCAGTCAAGCATGGTGGCCACTCGAGCATTGCACCCAGAGACCAAGGACACTCAGACGGTTCATCAATGCATATTTCTATGGTTGAATCGGTCATAGTTACCAGTTTGGGTAATGGATTTGAAAGCTTAGTCACGAGGGCCGCGAGGAGCCAACTTCTTAGATCTCAAGAGTATACTTCGCCATCCTGTGTAATAATGACTCAGAGGGTCGGGTCCTCTATAAAAACCTAGATTTTATAATGTAAAAGGAGGGGAACTATCTGCTAAGAAAGTTGCTGTAACTTGATGTCCTGCAATTAATACTAAAGACATTTGTGCTTCATTTCTCTCTTTTATGCTACCTTTTGTGCTTGATTCTTTTGTCTGTCTTTGTTTGCATACTGAGAAAGCTGAATCCTGCATCCGATGTGCGATTGGGGACTGTACCCTGAAACTCATCTGAAGGATACATAGGAGTAAAAAAACATCATATTGGATTTCTTTTATGCTACCTTCTGTGCTTTGATTCTTTTGTCTTTCTTCGTTTGCATACTGAGAAAGCTGAACCCTGCGTTCGGTGTGCGATTGGGGACCGTACCCTGAAACTCGCTTGGAGGATACATAGGAAGGTTGATATTACATTTATTTCATTTATTCTTGGTGTTATTTGCTTCCATTCAAGTTGTTTTTAGTGATCATGCTTCCTGTTCTCTCCCACCTTAAACTACCGATCTCTCTTCCCTTACTCCTTTTTATTTCTTTCTCTAACCCTTACCCTTTTATCTCTTTCCTGCACCCTTATCTCAAAACACCCGAGTAGTTTAGCATAGGAGCCAACCTTTCTCCGGAGATTGGCACGAGGGGCATCTCTTCCCTTCGGCCTTTCAATGTTGGTCTAGGTCTAGGGCGCATACACTCACCCAAATTCTTTCCTAGGTAGATTTGATGACCAACAATTTTTGGCACGCCCGGTGGGACACTGGTCCCATGTTTTAAGGAAGCCCAAGTTTGGTGAATCTTTGGCTTGCCTCTATTTGGTAAAATCACCTGGTGACTTTGACTGAGCTGAAGATCTAGATTTATTGATCGTAGGTGCATTTTAAAGCTAAAAAAAGACACCCCAGAGGAATCAAGGTTTGGTGAGCAGCCTTGACCTCACAAGCGGAGAAAAGAATGTTCACCTGGTGACTCTAACTCAGTGGTGAGAACCGTGATATCTGCAAGCCACTGCTATAATGGAGAGGGCATGCTATCCCAGCTGGGATGATCATGGCCCTCTGAATATTCAAATTTACCATGAAATTCTCGAAAGCACCTTGAAGACAGTGAGAAAATACGATGGCGCTAAATGAATGACCCTAGAGCACCTTGAATATCTTGTTGATTTAAGGTCCATCCATGACATATTCCATGAAGATGTCATGATCAGGATTCTGGTCTTGTCTCTGGAAGGAAGGGCGTTGCAGTGGTACAAAATGCTCAGGCGTAAAAGCATCTACTTATGGGATGACTTAGCGGGAGCACTACTAGAAGCATTTGATGGCTCTCAGGACCCATTTTAGCTTTTGATGTACCTCTCTACCATCAGGAGAACACCTCTGGAGAGCGTTATAGACTTCAATGTCTGATTCTATAGAAGTTGGAAGAGAATTCTAGGGGATATCCAACCAATGCCCGCCCAAGCCCACCTCTTCTATGTTCGGGCCTTTCACCCGGACATGGGCCTCCTCTTGCTGCAATCGGGTGAACGAATATTTCCTCAAATTTTTGAGGAAGCAGTATGAGCAAAGCAACTCTTGCTCCTATCTGGAAAGTGGCAGTGGGGGGAAAATCCATCACTTCCTCCAATAATTGCTGCTCCTGTCTATCCTGCATAGTATTCATCATGGCAGACCCTTCATACTGAGTAGATGTCTGAGTTGCAGTCATTTGTAGCTCAAGAGGCGGGTTCCATCCAAGTCCAATAATGGCAATATGCAAGCTTTGCCCCAGTAATGAATAATATGGTTGCTTGTAGTCTCCATCAGAAGATGGGCCGAGGAGAAGAACAAGCTCAAGTGGTAGAGCCTGAGAACGAAGAGGGCAAATTTTTGCACACTTTTTGTGTCCCAAGAGATGACACACAAGTACTCAGCCAAAATCCATTGAGCATGTCTCATCAAGCTGAACCTAAAAAGATCCTGGAAGATTACTCTTTACCGGAGGAACCCTGTTACCATATCAGGAGGATAGAAGAACCTGTACCCAGCCCACAGTTAGTAGATTCTTCAGTATTTTGGTATTGGTTCCAACCACCACTACAACTAGTACCCCAAGAGGCCCCTTATGCAATGAACTTCTTTGCCACATATTTCATCAATAGTACGGGTATTGGAAGGAGTAACAACCTGCCACACTGCACTTTGTTTGCAACATGGACAACTTCAGGAAGATGCCAACCGGACTTCAAGGATCAGCTGGAGTTTAATCAAATCTGGTCCGAACATTGCAGGTTCAGCGGATAAGCACCCGAAGCTGAGCTAATGGTAGCGGCATGCCAATCATGTCACAAAATTTTGTGTAAATACTGTAAATAGCACGACTAGTAAATAAGATCTGAAAGCGTTAAGTGTTGCTTAGGAGCTTAGGCACAAAAAAAAAAAAATGCTGTCAGTGGATAGTCAGAGAAGAAGACAATGGGAATGATTCTATTGCCCAATGGATAAAGGCCTGGGATCTCTGCATTCAGACAAGCTAAATGCCCCGTGAGCCACCAAGAATGTTGACAATTTTGTCACATTGTACAAGGGGTAGAAAAAAATAAAAAAATCAAAATTTTGTATAGTCTTTCCTTTTGCAAAAGTATTTCTTTTTGTTGCTTCAAAAGTACATGTAAGTGTTGCAACAATTTTGACTTTCAATGCCACCCCCTTGTACACAAGATGTAGAAGAAAAAGCTTCGTTGCCAAATAGGCCAAAGAAGATAGCTTTAGCACAACAAAGAAAAGGTGTTGCGATATCACGCCATGTCGCATTTTCACGATCGAAAGCGACAAGAAGGAGCAGAGGAGAAAAAGTGTCGCGATATCGCGACATGTCGCATTTTCACGGTCAAAAGCGAGAAGAGGCACCAGAAGGAAAAAGCGTCGTGATATCACGACATGTTGCATTTTCATGATGCAAAAAGAGGAACCAAATTGAAGGTATAAAAGTGTCGCGATATCGCGACATGTCATATTTTCGCGGTCGACAGTAAGGGGGAAGTGCCAGAATGAAAAAGTGTCGCGATATTGCGACATGTCGCATTTTCACGGCCAAAAGCGACAAGGAAGAGCAGAGGGCAAAAGTGTCACGATATCGTGACACATCGCATTTTCACGACCGAAAGCGACAAGGAAGTGCCAAAGAAGAAAGTGTCCGATATCGTGACATGTCGCATTTTCGCGACCGATAGCGACAAGGAAGTGCCAAAGGAAAAAGTGTCGCGATATCGTGACATGTTGCATTTTCACGACCAAAATCCAGGAGGAAGAGCAAACAAAGAAAGGTGTCATGATATTACGACATGTCGCATTTTTGCGGCCCATAGTGAGAAGAAGCGCTAGAAGGAAAAAGTGTCGCGATATCACGACATGTCGCATTTTCGTGACTGACAGCAACAAGGAAGCACGAAAGAAGAAAAGTGTCATGATATCACGACATGTCACATTTTCAAGGTCGACAGCAAGGAGAAGTGCCAAAATGAAAAAGTGTCGCGATATCGTGACATGTCGCATTTTTGAGATGTAAGAAGAGGAACCAAGCTGAAGGCATAAAAGTGTCATGATATTGCGACATGTCGCATTTTCGCGATCGACAGCAAGGAAAGAGCGCAACAAAGAAAAGTGTCATGATATCACGACATGTCGCATTTTCACGACCGACAACAAGGAAAGAGCGCAACAAAGAAAAGTGTCACGATATCGTGACATGTCGCATTTTCATGACCCAAAGCATGGAGAAAGGGCAAAAGATGAAGAGTGTCACGATATCGCGACATGTTATATTTTCATGATGCAACAAGAAGAACCAAGCTGAAGGCATAGAAATGTCACAATATCACGACATGTTGCTTTTTCATGAGGGGCACACACTCCAAGCCGGGTCTTTTCTCGAGACCATCAAAGTGCCCTATAAATGCATTTTTACTTGCTCGGTAAGCTCGCTGCTCATTTTTGGCAATTGGAAGTGAAGTATCAGTCCCTGACGAAGTATCAGTTAAGCTGGCGGCCACTCGAGCATTGCACCCAGAGACCAAGGACACTCAGACAGTTCATCAATGCATATTTCTACGGTTGACTCGGTCACAGTTACCAGTTTTGGTAATGGATTTGAAAGCTTAGTCATGAGGGCCGTGAGGATCCGAATTCTCAGAGCTCAAGAGTATACTTCGCCATCCTATGTAATAATGACTCAGAGGGTCGGGTCCTCTATAAAATCCTAGATTTTATAATGTAAAAGTGGGGGAACTATCTGCTAAGAAAGCTGCTGTAACTTGATGTCCTACAATTAATACTAAAGACCTTTGTGCTTCATTTATCTCTTTTATGCTACCTTCTATGCTTGATTCTTTTGTCTGTCTTTGTTTGCATACTGAGAAAGCTGAATCCTACGTTCGGTGTGCGATCGGGGACTGTACCCTAAAACTCATTTGAAGGATACATAGGAGTAAAAAAATGTCATATTGGCTTTCTTTTATGCTGCCTTCTATGCTTGATTCTTTTGTCTTTCTTCATTTGCATACTGAGAAAGTTGAACCCTGCGTTCGGTGTGCGATCGGGGACCGTACCCTGAAACTCACTTGGAGGATACATAGGAAGGTTGATATTACGTTTCTTTCATTTATTCTTGGTGTTCTTTGCTTCCATTCAAGTTTTCTGTTAGTGATCATGCTTCTTGTTATCTCCCACATTAAACTACCGATCTCTCTTCCCTTACTCATTTTTATTTCTTTCTGTAACCCTTACCCTTTTATCTCTTTCCTGCACCCTTATCTCAAAACACCTGAGTAGTTTAGCATAGAAGCCAACATTTCTCCAGAGACTGGCACGAGGGGCATCTCTTCCCTTAGGCCTTTCAATGTTGGTCCAGGTCTAGGGCGCATACACTCACCCAAATACTTTCCTAGGCAGATTTGATGACCAACAGTAACCTTGTTGTGGTTAAACCCACTTTATAACTTGTAACTAACCTTAATTCATCTTTTTATGTTAACTTAGATTAAATTTTATTAATTTATGGTTTTCATATTGGTATAGATACCCCCATACTCACTTTATTTTCAATGTATCATGAATCTCATCTATGGATAATACAATGATTATTTATGGTGCTTATGAGCAAACCCATTGTTTGTCTCTTTTCCATGATTTTATATTTTTACACTTTATTTATACAATTTGAATGGATGGATTACTTTAATTTATTTTTAGAAAATATTGTGAAATCCAACATTCTGTAAACCTCAAGGAATCATTATAGAGGGGGAAAAATGCCCTACCACATATGATTCTTGGTTGGATCCATTGGGAGTTGAGGTGACTGTGAGGGTATGTTTATTCCTCTACACTTGAGGGCTTGGGATATCAAAGGGTTCACTAGGAACAGTTTAAGGACACACTCCAAGTCGAGGGTTATTGTATTGATTGAATGAAAAACCTATGTTTGGTCTCACTAAGATTTAATCTATAAAAATTTAAAGAATGATGCAGGGCAAACAATAATGCAAGCAAACAAGGAGCTATCCTAGAATTATTCTTGTTTTCAATGAAATATAATTCTAGTTTGTAAAGAAAATAAATCTTTTATTTTATTTTTAGCAAGGGTTCAAGAGAATGCACAAACATAATTACTCTAGGTGCAAAATATATGTTTTTATTCTTTTAAATACCTATAAATAAAATATTTAAGATTAAAAGAGATAATTTTTATTTTTCCTTTAACTATTTGATCAAAATTATATTATTTTCTTATAATTATAGAAAGAAAAATGAACACAAACACTCAAAATATAACCTAACAGAACTAACAAATCATTTACTTGTCTCGGTGGCTGATCCTAGCTAAATTAACACCCTGTAATCTTGACCATAAATTCAATCAAGTCCCTACAAAACAACTTTCAAGAAAAAATATGAAATTGATAATATTAATTGAATTTGCACCCCATAAATCTTTATCGTGAATTTGATCAAAACCCTACAATACAACTTTAATACTTAAATTTTTTATTAATGTTCAAGGGCCTTCTTAGGCTGTTATGTGACTAAGCTTGGAGGTATAGCAATCAATACCCCTTGGTACTTTTAGCTAACTATTGGAAATTAAAAGTGATTGTTGACCTTTTGGGGAACAAACACAACAATATATGACAACATAAAAATAAAATAAAATAAAATGCTAATAGAATAAATGCAATTAAAACAAACATGCAAACAAAGACCTAGGGTTTTGGGGATAGAAATTTTCTTCTAGGCTATATGTAACCAAATTTGTGAATTTGTGCCCCAAAAGTACCAAACGTGAATCCAAAAACAAAGGAAAAAGGGTGAAACCAAGGATTTCATCAAATTCGTACCCCGTAAGGGTAGGGCATTAATTTTTACAAGAAGACTAAAAACCTAATTTAATGGCTAAAAATACAATTTAATACTAAAATTAGATGATATATAGTGAAACAAATGTAAAGAGACAACCTGATAAGCCTATGGGGGAAACAAGAGAAAATGTGGAAGACCTCTCCTCCTAGAAGATAAATATGTTGTCAAGGCTTATTCACTTTCTTATGTTCAATAAAAAATCATAAAAGCACACCAAAAGTAGAGAAATAGAGCCTTTTAGAGCACAAGTCTAATTGAATATCAAGATTGCACATCAACTTTCTTAGATCACTATGTGTTACTTCTTGGAGAAATTCTAGGAGAAAAGGGAATCAAATCCTTCTATTTATATGAGGTTTGAAAAGAAAAAATGTGAGAAAATGAAAAACAACCTTGGACAAGATGATGCCATATAGGTTGATCTCAAAATTAAGGATTTAGAGAGAAAAAAACTATTTTTTTAAATTCACACCCCTAAATTATTGGGCATGAATTCGGTAAAGCCAAGAAAAAAAGCAAAACAAGAGAGAAAGGAAGGGTCCAACTTGGACTTGATAATTTTGGATGCCTTCCTTAGGGGTCCTAAGGAAAAGTGACTCATTTAGGTGAGTTAATTTTCCATGTCTACATTTTAACCCCACTTTGATGCATTTATGGCCTAGTAAATGCGTCAAAGAAATATGTAGACACTTGCAGGTAAAGATCAACAAAAACAAAAGTGGTGGCTAGTTTAGAAGAAGGGGTGGTGAAAAAATGGTGTTATTTCAGATAGTTTTGAGATTTGGATGCAAAATGAGGCATTAATGACATTAATACCTCTAAGGTTGGGGTGCCTCCTCAATTTTTTGAAGGAATGCCATATTATTGAGGAAACTCAAAAAATATGAACGTAGAAGAAAAGAGATCAACAAACAAAAGAGGAAGAAAGAAAAGAAGAGAAGAGAGAAAAAGAGGGAATAAGAAGGGGAGAGGGTGAAAATAAATTCATTTTTACCACACAAGAAAAAGAAAAGGAGCTTTGGAGAAAAGGAGAAATGACATTTTCCATACACTATTCAACAATCACGAGGGATGAGGCTGTCACGATGGTAGACTGAGCATGGGTAAGCACCAAATCTAAACTCTAAGAATTATTTTTTTCAATTTTATTTTTTTCTCTTTTTTTAGAGTTTTAGGCAAAAATCACTATGTGGGACCTTGACATGAATTTAGGGGCCACCTAGAAATTCAGCGTAGACCCAACGATAACCAAATTTATGCCTCATCTATACAAGGCATGAATTTGTGCCCTGGAGAGAATGGGTATGAATTCAAAAAAAAGAAAGAAAAAAATAGAGCAAAGGAAAAAAAAAGAGAATAAAAAGAGGAGAGAAAGAGGAGAGAGAGAGAAGCATAAAAAATATGAAAATATTACTTTGGTGCATGCATTATGATTAGGATTTATGATTTTTTTGACTGAGTTGATTAAATTTTATTTAATTATTTTAGTTGGAGCATGAGGTACTAAAGAGAAGGGAGTGGTGTCCAATATCCTTAGAGGAGACACTATGGAAGCTCATAGTAGTAGATAAAGGTACACTATAGGAGGTGGGGTTTCTATAGCTAGTAGAGATGCCTTAGGTGGAGGAAGATAAAGTGCTACTAACGATGCTAGTGGAGAGATGGTACTAGAAGTCATCCATGTTTTGGATACCTATGGGGGAGATAAACATAACATTAGAGGATGTGTGGTAAATCCTATGCATACCCATTGAGAGAAGATAAATTTATAGAGCACGTGTGATATACATAACTGTAGATATTGTCAAGGGATTGGACCCATAAGATTCAACAAAGTGGGATTCACATGGATGAGTTGCTAGAGAGATATGGAGTAGATGCCTTGACAACTATACTCTATGGGGCAATGGTTGGGTTTCTAATATGCCATACTAGTAGGTGACACCTACCATGGGCACTAGTAGGAGTAGTGGTAGACATGCAGGACCAATAGGTGTGGTTTGCATGGGGTCCATATGTACTAGCTTGTCTATATAGGACATTGTACAATGTCTTGTACAAATGGCATACAGGATTAGTGTGTATGACCTTGCTCTAGGTGTGGTTCTAGAAGCATATAGTTGTCTAGAGACCACATGCATTACTAGGGCCATTACCCAAACCAAAGTGGCCATTCATATACATATTGTCCAGATACCTAAATAGAGTCCAAAGGACCTATGTAGGTATCCTACCACTAGGGAGGTGGGTAATATATGAGTTATGAGGCTCTATGAAAATATGGAGATCATGGTATATATACCTAGGATATGTTGAGGATGGGGTGGAGCTAGCTAGGGTGAGAAGGATCAAGTGGATCTCTATGAAGAAGGGGGAGCTAGAGATTTATCAGTTTTATCATGTCTAGCAGTAGTTCAAAATCCTTCAAGAGATATCAAACTTGGGAGACTACTAGTTTCAATGGGTGTAGAGGGATCCACCGGGAGTCATAAGGGATCCTAATATGGGTAGATGGATAGAGGAGGACCTGGATGATGACTATATATCAATACAAGGGTGGATGATGTTGAGGTGGTACTAGTATATAGGAGATGGTATGGGTATGTTATACCCCCAATGATATCCCCACCCATGCTAGTGTAAAGACATTAGGTCATGACTCAACAAGTGCAACTAGCCTTGGGAGAGGCTACCCAAAACACCACTAAGTGATGATAGAGGGCTCCAAACCCCAAGAAGGCTATGGTACATGTTAGGATAGATATGGTTATAATGATAAGGATGACCATAACCCTCTTAGGCTCAAGAGGAGGGGGAACAACAATGGTTTTCCCCATAGTGGCATAGGTTGGGCCAAGTAGGATGGTATGGGGTGCCTCTCCATCAATGATGACAAGACCTAGTAGGATCACGAGTTAGAAGGACCCAATGAGGGGGATATAATTATTGTGGGCTTGAATAGCATCCATTTAGAGGGATATGAATCTACTTTGAGAGGATGGAGCCAAGAGTATAGAGGGGCTATAGATTTCCTTGAGCACACCACACATAGAGTGATATGCGATGAGGGTTGAGGTGGATCACCTGAGGGGAGAGATAAGCCAGCTAGAGTAGGAGTAGTAGTAGGCTCTGGAAAAGGGGATGGCTATTATCATTGGTAGCTAGTAGGATGAGGGGATATACCTACAATACATGAAGCTGTAGAGGGTGGGATAGAGGCTAGAGGTGTTTGTATGGAGGAAGACCTTCTATAGACCTTATATATTTAGGTAGTTCTAACAGAGTAGAGGGTGACTCTACCATCCTCCTTACAGACATAGGGGTGGTTGTGATCTAGATAATAAATTATTTCATGGTCCATGAACATAGCTCCACCTAAAACACCTTCAACATGTGGCATAAAGAATAATGGATCATAGATCTAGGGTTAGGTTCAGGGTGCCATGCCAATTTTAAGTGTGGCATGCATCCTTGGGGATGGTCGAGTGTGTCGGGCTTGGACTGTTATACAACAACCATACAGATGCATGCTCTCTAGCTTTTAAGAAATATCATGATGCATATTGATGTATATGTATTTGTTAAATGTGTGCTTAATGTTTTTTTTATAATTAAAATATTCCATTAATACTGGGTTTTAAAGGTTGACCCAAAACCTATATACAAAAATCAACATATCACTGAGGAGAATGATCCTTAACCACCTGAGGACCCTCGGTCCTCTAACCTTTAATATTTTTATGTTTGATTATGCATGAACAAATAAAATGAACTTAACTATTGAATGCATGAATAAAATGAACTAATGAAATGCATGATGTGATGAAGCTAACTAATGAAATGAAAGACGTGTAGATCAGAAGATGGAAATAAAAAGGTGATGAAATAAATAAGAAAATAAAAAAGAAAGAAAAAAAGAGAAGAAAGAAAAAAAAATATCTAGTTGAATTCGTACCCCATAAAAAAGAATAACGAATTCATCATAGAGCGAATTCATGTCCCATATGGACAAGGTAAAAATTTGGGAAAAAGAGAGGAAAAGAAAAAAATGAGGAAGAATAAGATGAAGAATGTTACGATCTCACTATTAAAAAAAAGCACACTCACACAAAATACTGAAAAATAACTCAAATACATCAAATAACTCAATAACACTATGCAGAAATCAAATGCATAAATGGAACAATATCACAATAACACAGAATCACAAGCCTCTTCGAGGGGGCAACCTCCTTCAATATTTCATTAGCTTGCAAAAGGATAAATTTGTACATGACGTCATTGTTAGAATAAGTGAATATTCTCTTAATTTCACTAGGATACACACTTGAGTTTCCATTCCTCATTGTGTCAGGAGAACTCTAAGTGGTTTCTTCACCAGGTTTGATGAGTTGTTGTAATCCAACGACTCTCAATGATCAACTCTGCTATTTATATAGAGTTGATCCTAAAGATAAAGCAATCAGTTCCACTCTTCTCTTCATATTTTGTGTAATACTTTGCATATATATTATTGTAAAATTCTAACATGGTACCAGAGCAAGATATATTTTGCTAGTATTCTCTCTTGAAGGTTCTAGGATCTGATTCATTTACTTTGGATAATTTTTTTTGGCTATCTAAACTACAAAAGTTTGCATTAGTCTCCTTTTATCCATTGTTATTTTTCCATATTTCAGCATATTTATTTTTTATTTGTTGCATGTTCCTGAATTGCTTGAGGAAATTTTTTAAGAAAATATAGTCATTTTATTTTTTTTAACACTGTTAACCTATGTGAAGGTGCTTTTTTGCGCTTCCATTTTGAAAGGAAAATAATTTTTTTTCTTGACATTTTCATATTGGAAAAGTATTCTAACACTTCTAGTTATTTCCTTCTTTTCCGCTATTAAAAGGAAAAATCACAGAATAACTAAAGTGTTATTTTAGAAATTATTTTATGAGTTTCTATTTGTTCGTGAGGATTTAAATATACCTCACTCATTATTATTAACTCATTGTTTGACCTTATGTTTTCTAACGCTCTGATTCTAAACGTTCATTCTCAACATATATGAGATTCTAGTCATTGGAAAGACTGCCACTCTCATTGGCGTAGTCTCCTTAAAGATGTCGTTCGCACTCTAGTTGGTTCTATTTTTTTGGCCTCTAATATGGTGCACTCTTCTATTTGCCCGTTGGGCTGCATATTCCTCTTGGAGTCTATTCACCGATGCTCACTAAATCATTTGGTATATATCTCTTCCTTTCGGAGTCATTTGGAAGTATTTTTGCTTTACGTTTTTTAAGGCATTTGTGGAATATTACGCTACTCCCTTTTCCTCGAGATCTGCAGGTTCCTTCATCCGTAGTGCTCTTTGACGCTATCAAATGATTTCGTAGTCTCTCGAATTTAAGAGCAACAACATTCTACTAACATTTTCTCTGTAGGGTTTCAGTGCTTTCAAAATATTTTTCTTTTGAAAACAATTATTTAAATGTTTTAAAACATGTATTTTTGCTAACATTTTTTATCTAAGGTATTTGTGGAATATTACACTAATCCATTTTCCTCGAGATCTACATGTTATTTCATTCGAAGCACTCTTTGAATGCTATCTAAACGATCTCACAGTCTCTCATATTTAAGCAGCAGCAACTATACTAACTTTTTCTCTGCAGGGTTTCGTTTTTATTTAGAGTGCTTTCAAAACGTTTTCTTTTACCATTATTAAAATGTTTTAAATCATCCTTTTTTATAATAGAAAATACTACAACATTAAGTTTTATTACACTAAGGTTTGCTCGCAGGTGGTCAGCTTCACCCATACGACCCTTTCATAGGGCATTCTTTGCATTGACCCGTTTTCTACAGGTCTTTGAAGTTTATGCAGAAAATTTCCCTATTCCTTTTCTACGGCTTAGGTTCTTGGGGGTAAAACATCTCGCTGAAATCACACCATTGTGTTCTCTCTCGGTGGTTTCACTTGTTCGCATTACCTGCTTTTATTCACGTTCCCTGGTTTGACTGTTTCATGGAAGAGTCTATATATATTTTTTATTTTACAAAATTTCTTTTGTTCCAATAGATTCATCCGAATCGTAGTGTAATTTTAGTCATTCGAATCTCCTTAGTCTACATTTTTTGGAAGGCGTCATTAAATTTTGGGCCTCCTCAAAATGACGTAGATGAAAATTGTATTTAAATATAATAAATATTGCTTTTGGGGGGGTTCTTAAGTGCATATTTTTGCAGTCCTATGTGTAAAGAGGGGGGTGTTATTTTCTTTGCTTAAATATCTTTCAAAAGTTTATTATACTAGATATCTTATAGTTTAAATTTTATACATAAATATCAAATATTGGTTTATAAAGGAAATTTCGATTCAAAATTAGATATCTAATTTTTATTTTATGTATTACATAAGGAAATTTACAATTTGATATTTAATCTAGATATCTAATGATTTATATTAAATTTATAAACATAAATTTTATATATTGGTTTATAAAGGATATTTCATTTCAAAATTAGATATCTAATATTTGTTTTATTGGATTATTTTAAATTCCATTTTCAATTTAATAATTTTTAAACAAATTTTATTAAAATATCAACATTTTTTTCCAAATTATCTCTAAATATCTTTTGCCTACGTTCCATGTATCAGTACCTATAAAAACTTATAGTTTCCCTCTCGTAAGGGCAATTTTTTTGAGGCAATTGGTATAAAGGCTAGACAAATATTTTTCTATAATTCGTTTCTTTGGGTATCTCTCTAACTTATAGTTTCCCTCTCGTAAGGGCAAGTTTTTGAGATAACACCAAATAAACTGATTGTTTCCCTGCATATCAAGCCAACACCCTTCAAAATTCTTCTCTCTACTTACAATCTCCCTCAAGTAAGGGCAAGTATTGTCAATAATAAAAAAGGATTTGGATCTCTCAAAGCAAACAATATTTAAAACTCATTATACTTATAGTTTCCCTCTCGTTAGGGTGGGTATTTTGAGTAATATATATTGAAAATATTCATATCTTTTCTTTATTCCATTTGCATTAATCCATTAATTGAAGTTCTAAGGGGGGATATATTGGTTAATTTTAAAACTTCAATCCTTTTAAAAAAGATGAATTCAATGGAACCTCTCACTCCTCATAAATTTCACACTTGGAAACCTAAAATTTTAAATCTTATATCTCAAAAAAGTCTTACTCATTTGTTAGAAGAAAAGCAACCATAATTTGATAAAGAATATGAAATATTTGTTCATAAAGGAAAAATGCACGAAACTATGGGTATTATTAGCTCTAATGTTCATGAAAGTTTGTGGTTTCATATTACAGATTGCAAAACTTCTTATGAAAGTTGGGAGAAATTGAAGACTCTATTTGGGAAAGTAGATCAGATGAGATCAATGCAACTAGAAGCTGAACTAACTTCTTTATCTCCTGAATATTTTAGTAGTATTATTGATTTCCTCACTAAGTTAAAAGAAGTCCTCACTCAATACAAAAGTAGTGAGAAGACTAAGACAGAAGAAAAATGCATTTATCTAATCCTTTCTAAGCTAAATGGTGTTTTTCAAATTTTTGCAACCACCTTCATATCTACTAAATATGCTCTTGGTGCAACCTTTAAAATGCCCTCTTTAGAAAAATTTTGTGATATATTAACTAGGGAAGAAACCAAACTTGTTAGATATGAAATCTCTTCTTCTTCTTCAAAAGCCTTAGTAGCCTCCACCTCCTCTAAAGAAAAATTCAAAAATAAGGAAAAGACTCTCATTACCTGTACTCACTATAAAAAGAATGGTCACTCTGCTAACAAATACTGGAAAAGATTACAACAACTAGAGGCAGCTATAAAGGATAAAAAGATAGAAAATAATAAGCAAATATGAAAATCCCTTAATGTTCAAGGAAAAACCTCCAATTCTTTCTCTAATTACTGGGTCCTAGATTTTGGAGCAACTCATCACATGTATGCTTCAGACAAGTCTTTCTCTTCTATCTCCTCTAGATCTACTCATAACATAGAAGTAGGGGACTCTTCCTTCATACCTGTCAAAGGGAAATGGGATATAACCATTGATGGTGGCTCTATAAACAATCTTCTTTATGTTCTAGACATTACCACCAATATCCTTTCCATTTATCAAATTTGTACTTTTGGATATGGGAAAATTATTATCTTCTCCCCTATAGGAGTTGAGATAAGAGATTTTAAACTCCCTCATTCTCTTGTGGCAAAAGGGAATATTGATCATAAATCTCATCTTTTCTGCTTCAAAGGCTTTTAAAATCTAGAAGGAGCCTCCTATTTTGTGGCTCATAGTAATCTTGAAACTCAAATTTGGCATGAAAGGTTTGGTCATCTTAATTATAACTACCTAAAGGATTTGTGCACCCATAATATGGTTAAAGGATTACCCCAAGTCTCTTCTAGAAATGGGGTTTGTCCTGGATGTGCTCTTGGAAAGCAACATCAAGATCCTTTCCACCCAAGTAGTTCTCTAAAAACCTCATCTCCTCTAGAATTAATCCTAGTGACTTAATGAACTTTCCTGAAACATATTTTAAAGGAGAAAAGTATGCTCTTACATTTATTTATGATTTTTCTAGAAGGTTCTGGGTCTACTTCCTCAAATATAAAAGTGATGTGTTATCCCACTTTAAAATATTTAAAGCCTTAGTTGAAAATTAGGCTTCTTGCAAATTCAAGAAGATTTATACTGATAATGGGAGGAATACTGCAATAATGAGTTCTCCATATTTTTTTCTAATCATGGTATAATTCATCAACATTCTGTCTCCCATAATCCTCAACAAAATGGCATTGCAGAAAGGAAAAACTGGACATTGAAAGAGATGGCTAATTGTATGCTCCATTCAAGAGATCTTCCAAATTTGTTTTGGGCAGAGGCTATTAAATGTTCAAATTATATTTAAAATCGCACACCTCATAAAGCCCTTGACCAAATAACCCCTGAAGAAGCATGGTATGGCTTAAAACAAAATGTTTCCAATTTCAAGATTTTTGGATGTATTGCTTGGGCTCACATTCCAAAGAAGAAAATTAAGGCTCTTGATAAGAATAGCATACAACTCATCTTTGTCGGTTATTGTGAAGAATTTAAAGCATACAGGCTTCTTTATCCCTCAAATCATGAGGTATTATTTCATAGGAATGTCCAATTTGATGAAACATTCCCTAAAAAAGAATGTCCAAAAGACTCTTCCTTCATTGAGCCTTCTCCTATAGTAGAACCTCAATATTATTAAGATCCAACCCTTGAAGTTAATTTGGTTATTGATAATCAATATGAAGAACCTGTAACTCCTTATCAAAGTCTTTCAACTCCTTCAACTCCCTCTTCTATGCCAAAATGGGCCTGCACAATTGTTAAAGAAGCTACTCCCTACATTCAAAATATTCCTTCAAACAGATCATCCAACCCCATAGGTTCTAGTATTGTATGTCAATCCATTTCTTCTGATCCTCAATCCTTCAAAGAAGCCTCAGGTATAAAAGAATGGGAAGATACCATGGATAACGGATTTTCTTCCTTGATCAAAAAATATACTTGGGATTTAGTTCCCTTACCTAAGAGAAGAAAATTAGTTTGATGTAAGTGGATCTTCAAAACAAAATATGGTCCTAATGGAGAAATATATAAACAAAAGGCTCATCTTGTAGCCAAAGGTTTTTATCAAATAGAGGGTATTGATTATACAGGAAACCTTTGCTCCTGTTGCTAAAATGAATTATGTTAGATTGGTTCTTGCTCTGGACGCTTCCCATAAATGGCCAGTCTACCAAATGGATGTAAAAAGTGCCTTTTTACATGGAAATTTAAAAGAAGAAATATTCATGGAAAAACCCGCTGGTTTTACTCAAGACTCCTCTCTTGTTTGTTCGGCTTAAAAAATATCTATATGGCCTCAAACAAGCCCCTAGAGCTTGGTATGAAAAGATGAACTCCTTCTTTCAGCAGGTTTTTCTCATTGTGAGTCTGACAATACAGTTTACATTTGGATAAGTAAAGGAAATATCACCATTCTTGTTCTTTATGTTGATGATATTCTTCTCACTAGTAGTAACCTCACCCACATTCAGAATATAAAAGGCTCCCTCTCTAAAAAATTTGAAATTGCTGATCTAGGTCTAGCTCATTTCTTCCTTGGGATTCAAATAAAACAAAATAAAGTAGGGATCACCTTATGTCAACAAAAGTACACACAAGATCTCCTTAAAAAATTTAAAATGATAGATTGCAAACCTTCTCCTACCCCCTTTCAATCTGGTATTCATCTCAGTACTTCCTGCTCATCTGTTAGCGTACTGTTCTGTTAGCGTAGCTATTCTACTTTGTTTGCATTATATTCTTTAGCAAACTGTTGCAACCATGTAACAGCTCCGGTGTTCTATTCCCGGCTGTTACTGATGTATTTAAACAATGCTGCGTAATACAATTATTGTTGCTGAGTTTTACATGGCATCAGAGCCACTCGAAAATTCTGGGCGAGAAGATTGCAGGGAGCGGTGAAAGGTGGCTGTGTTGCGACGGGATTAAATTTTTTTTCTTCACGCCATTGCGTGATTTAAAAAAAAAAAAAAAAAAACACCCGCGGACGCGTAGGCCGCTGGAAGCTCCTTGGCGGTCCGTGGCCGCAGAAGCGCAGGAAGGGGACGTCCGCGCAGGAGGCGCGGCAATCGCTCCCCCCCGCCCGACGAGGACGCGACAGGCCCGCGTGACAGCAACTGTCGCATTACGCGACAGTGCGCGCAGGGCCGTGCGACAGCGCGCACGTGCGACAGCCCTGTCGCAGGCCTGTCACGAGCGACAGGCCCTGCCGCGGTCGCGCCTTGCGACAGCGACAGGAGGGGAGAACCCCCCCCGCGCGCGGGATTTTTAAATCCCGCGACGGGCCGCGGTCGCGCCAGGCGACAGGCCGGCGCGAGAGGAGGGACCCCCCCACGCGGGATTTTTAAATCCCCGCCCGCGCGGGAATTGGAGGGGGTATAAACCCCCCCCCGCCTCGGCGCCCATTTGCGCGTAGCGGCGCGGCCCCCCCCCACCCTCCCGTTTAAAAAAAAAAAAAAACGGCCCCCCACCCGGCGCACAGCGCGAATCGCGCGCGGCCGGGAAAGAAAGCAAAAAAAAAAAAAACACGGAGCCACCCCCCCTTCCCGTTAAAAAAAAAAAAAAAAAAAAAGTTGGTCTGTGGAAGAATTTTTTTTTGCAGCCGCAGAGAGGAGCGGTGTTTTTGCCTCGGCAGAGAGGAGCGCCGGCAGCTGCAGAGGCCGAGGAGGAGGAGGATTCGGGTTGATAAGGGAGGAGGTCTACTGATCTTTTCGGATCAGCCCGCTGGCTCACGTGGTCGTGAGCCGTGCGGTAAGGCTCAGGGAGCCTACAGGTCGGGGGTTCGAATCCCGCCGACTCCCCCAAGGTATAATTTTTTTTGTCAAAGTCATTTTTTTATTATTATTATTTTTAATTAAAATTTTTAATTTTAATTTTTTTTTAATATAGTTTTTAAACTTTAATAAATTAAAATTTAATTTTAATTTATTTTTTCTAAAGTTTTAAAACTATAGAAATTAAAATTATTTATTTTAATTTTAAAATTGATAATAATTATAAAAATGCTTTGTTAAAGAAAGCCTTTTAAGGGGGGATTTTTTTCAAAAAATCAAAGGGGGATTGAGAGTAATTTTTATGAAAAATAGCAATTTGGCATTGTAAAAGGTGCATTTTCGGCTGTGACCGACACCTAGTGGGTTATTCTAGTGGGCATTTTTTTATGTTGTATGTTGCATATTTCATTTTTGCACTATAACATTAAAAATTAAAATCAAACACTCCCTAAGTCCCCGGAATATAAAACCCATCTCGTGCAATTTATTTGCACTACGAATGTTCGGTATTTGCGATACCTTCCGCCAGCACTTACGGTAAAGCCGTCGTGATTTGGCTACCGTATCCGCCGCCTAATATAGCCGCTATAACGACGTCCGAGCTTGTTCTCTATAAATCGTCTGGGAGGAATAAGTACGCCATTTTTGCATTTTTTACTCCATCCACTACCCTTTATCGCACTTGTGTTTAGGCGTAAATCCTGACGAAGTATTCTTCATAGTGTTTAGGGGAAGTTACGCCCCACGCATGAGAAGAATCTTCTATGGTAGGTGCCATCAACAAGGCGATTCCCTTTCAGCACCGCTTATGTTCCACGTATCGTATGATCTCTAAAATTCACCTATAGTCTCCCTCACGTAAGGGCGGGTGATTTTTGTTGATCTTTCTAAATACCTATAGTTTCCCTCACGTAAGGGCGGGTATTTTGTACGGTATATTGGCCTAGCAAAAGGTATATCGAAAGGGGGACCAATTTGGTGATATAAGGAACCTTCACTATGGCCGCTGTTGCAAAGTTGATGACCGATCCGCATCACTTATTGAAAGGTCCAAATTATACACCATGGAAACATAAGATGAAGGCTATTCTCCAAATGGAAGATTTGTGGGATATTGTTACCGGAGTAGCAACAAGGCCTTCACCAAAAGCAGGATCCACAGGTCCTTCAAAGAGATCAGATTGCTTTTGACAAGAAAGACAGGAGAGCAAAGGTGCTCATTTTGTTTGCTGTTTCAGATGAAGTGCAACCTCATATAGCTGATAAAGCAAGTGGTAAAGAGGCATGGGATGCCCTTAGAACCATCTATGAGGGGAAGAATGAATCCACCATTCTTCATCTTCAACAACAACTTCATAACCTGAGTTTGAGGCAGGGTGAAACAGTTGAACTCTTTCTGTGCAGAGTGTCTGAGTTGAAAGAGAAATTGAGTTCTCTAGGAGATACTGTGGACGAAAAGCTTCTCATTTCACTTGTGATGAGAGCTTTACCTTCTTCATTTGATATGTTGATAACCTCCATCCAGGTGTCCCAACGACAAATTACCTACATCGAGTTGGTCAATCTGCTCCAACAACAGGAGGCACGCCAACTTCACAAGGATGATTCTTCCAATACAGCCCTATACACCAACAGGCAGGGTTCTAGGAAGAAAGGTAATGGGCAAAAAGGAGGCAACTTTCAGAAAGGAGGAAATTCTCAACAGGATACGAAAGGAAAAGGCAAGCAACCTCAACAGAAGAAGAGGTGGTGCAAGATCTGTGAGAAAGACAACCATGACACCAACAGGTGTTGGCATAAGAACAAGCAAAAAGGCCAAAACAAACCACAAAATAAGAACAAGCAACCCCAGGTGAATGTTGTCGTTGAAGAATCTGACTCGTATTCCGAATGGGCACACAAGGTGCTCATGACTACCACAGATTCCACTCGGAGGGATCCTATTTGGTATGTCGATTCTGGAGCTAGTAAACATATGACTCGGCGACGGATCGTGGTTTGAATCATTTGTGGCCAAGGAGGGCAAACCTCGTCACCATTGCCGATGATAAAACCTACAGTGGTTCAGTGGAGAGGGTACGAGCTTCAGCCACTCTTCCCGATGGCAAGTGTCAGATTGACAAGGTCCTCTATGTTCCGGGATTGGCCAACAATTTGTTGTCAATGACACAAATCCTGGACAGAAATATGGTTGTCAACTTTCGTGTTGAGAATGGAAAGAAGTGTTGTACAATTACCAGGAAGGGTAAGCAGATTGCAACAGCTTCATATAAGCATGGCTTATTTGCACTAGATGCTATCTCTACTCCACATGTTGCCATGACTGTCTCTACCAAGGAGGCAACTTCCCTATGGCACAAGAGATATGGGCATCTTAGTTCCGGCTACTTACTTGAGCTCAACAAGTATGAGATGGTAAAGGGTCTTCCTTCCCTTTCCGCCACATTGCCGGTGTGCTCGACCGCTAGCAGGAAAGCAAAGATAGAGTACCATTTGAGAAGAGCTCTACAAGAGCAAGAAAACCTCCGGAGCTAATTCACACCGATCTATGCGGTCCTTTCACACCCAACATTGTTGGAGGGAAGAGGTACTTTCAGCTATTCGTAGATGACTACTCACGAAAGATGTGGGTTTTCTTTCTCAAACCGAAATCTGAAGCTTTTGCATTCTTCCAGCAGTTCAAGAAATCCGTTGAGAAGGAGTCATGGGCTTCTATCAAAACCCTCCGCTCATATCGAGGGGGAGAGTTTACCTCTAATGAATTTTTTGCATTCCTAGATAAGCATGGGATCAAGAGACAGCTTAACAACCGCCTATACTCCTCAACAGAATGGAGTTGCCGAGAGAAGGAACCGTTCTATCATGGAAATGGTTCGTTGTATGCTCACAAGTGCAACTCTTGGGCAACAATATTGGGCAGTAAGCCGTCACCACCGTAGTGTATCTTTTGAATAGGGCACCCACAAAGGCCCTAAAATGAATGACTCCACAAGAAGCATGGAGTGGTCGAAAACCCTCCATATCTCATCTACGTATTTTCGGGTGTCAAGCTTTCATGCACATACTGAAAGAGAAAAGGAAGAAGCTAGATGAGAAAACACCGAGATGTATTTTTCTTGGATATTCTCGAGCACTCTAAAGGATATCGGTTGATAGATCCTTTGACCAAGAAAATTCATATCAGCAGAGATGTTGTCTTTGATGAAGCTTTCACATCACAGAGCACATCTACAGTACACCAGGATATTGTGGAACCAAAGGAAGAGGAGATTCCTTCGTCAACACAGACATGAGGTCCTTCTACATCTTCTTCACCACCACCGAAGCAGAATCCTAAATGGTGTACAAATACAATCAGAGATGCAAATTTATCCACTCCTCCCAATTTGAATTTGGATAGACCTCGTACACGCAGTATGGCTCAAAAGGAAAGAGAAGCCGAGAAACCGGTGAGGTTGATGATCTTTGTCAATCTTTTGAGGAACTTTCCGTGACTCCAAGTAGAGAAGTTGAGGATATGGATATTGATGATGACAGGGCATTCATGTCTACCATAGATAGTCTTGAACCTGCATCGGTGCAAGATGCTCTTAGTGAGCCTCATGGAAGGCCGCTATGGATACGTAGTATGAGTCTCCGATGAAGAATAAAACTTGGAAGCTTGTTGATCCGCCGCATGGAAAGAAACCTATTGGCTGCAAATGGGTATACAAAGTCAAGTACAAGGCAGATGGAACAATTGATAAGCATAAGGCCCGTCTTGTTGCAAAGGGCTATGCTCAAAAGGAAGGCATCGACTATGAAGAAACTTTTGCACCTACAGCTCGGATGACCACAATTCGGGTTATGTGTGCTATGGCAGCACAATATGGGTGGAAAGTTCACCAAATGGATGTCAAAAGTGCCTTTCTTAATGGTGATCTCCAAGAAGAAGTCTATATGACTCACCTCGAAGGATTTGAAGTGGAAGGCCAACAAGCAGAAAGTTTGCAAATTGGTCAAATCCTTGTATGGTCCGAAACAAGCTCCTCGAGCTTGGTATATAAAAATGGACAATCACCTAATGCAAGCATGGATTTAAGAGATGTCCGTCGGATGCAAACCTCTATTTCAAGAAACAGTGGTTCCGAGATAGTGTTGCTTGTACTCTATGTGGATGATCTCGCTCATTACAGGGAGTTCGAAGATATGATCTCTACCGTCAAAAGAAACTTGTGCAAATCTTTTGAGATGACAGATCTCGGACTTCTCCATTACTGTCTTGGTCTGGAATTCAGCCAGAAGGAGCACACCATCAAAGTGTCTCGTAAAAAGTATGCCAAGACATTGCTCGATAAATATCGCATGACTGACTGCAAGCCAATGGCAACTCCTATGGAGAATGGACTTCAGTTATCGCGATATGATGACTCACCTCAGGTAGATGGCACTCTCTATCGACAGTTGATTGGGAGTCTCATATATCTGACCAATACTAGGCCAGATCTCGTATTTGCTGTAAACTATCTTTCGAGGTTCATGCAGGAGCCTAAGACTACTCATTGGAAAGCAGCAAAACGTGTTCTTCACTATGTCCGTGGTACTATAGAATATGGCCTAGAATACAAGAGGAACAACAAATTCTTCTTGCAAGGATACACGGACTCCGACTATGCCGGATCATTTGATGATCGCAAGTCAACTTCTCGGATACATTTTTCATCCTGGGATCCGGTCCTCGTCTCTTGGCACAGCAAGAAGCAACAGGTGGTTGCTATTTCTTCAACAGAGGCAGAATATCGCGCCGCACGTGAAGCTGTGTGCGAAGTGATATGGTTACGTCGCATTCTGACAAGTATGGGCCATCCATCAAAATCTCCAATACACTTGTTCTGCGACAATCGTGGTGTTCGAACCTCGTCAAGAATCCACCCATCATGAAAAAACAAAGCACATTGACACACAATGTCATTTCATTCGAGAGGAAGTTCCAAAGCACCGAATTCAGCTTCAAAGACATTCCCACAGATGCTCAAGTTGCAGTACATTTTCACTAAGGCACTTGGACGTGTCAAATTTGAATTGTTTCGCAGCTCACTTTGTATTGCAAAATAATGTAAGGGGATGTTAGTAGTCTAGTATAGCTATTAGTTATTACATTACCCAAATAATGTAATAAAGGGGGATGTTAGCGTACTGTTCTGTTAGCGTAGCTATTCTACTTTGTTTGCATTATATTCTTTAGCAAACTGTTGCAACCATGTAACAGCTCCGGTGTTCTATTCCCGGCTGTTACTGATGTATTTAAACAATGCTGCGTAATACAATTATTGTTGCTGAGTTTTACATCATCCCCCCTTGTGATGCTACTCTATACCATCAACTTGTAGGTAGTCTATTATACCTCACTCATACTCGCCCAGATATCTCCTATGTTGTTGGTTTCATATCCAGGTTCTCTCATAACCCTCATTTCAGTCATTGGCAAGCAACTAAAAGAATTCTTCATTATTTTTAGGGTACTACAAACTTTGGGCTCATCTATAAAGGAGAATCCATGGATATCATTGGCTATACAGATTTAGATTGGGCAGGATCAATAGATGACAGATGTTCTACCTCTAGATATGTTTTCTGCATTGGTTCTTCACTAATAGCCTGGTTATGCAAGAAACAACAAACAATAGCATTATCTTATACAGAGGTAGAATACATAGAAGTAGTTTCAGCCAATCAGGAAGCCCTTTGGATTCATCACATTCTCAAAGAATTTGGTTTTTTCCAAGAAGAGCCTATAACTATGTGGTGTGAAAATTAAAGCACAATTCATATTGCATGCAATCTAGTTGAGCATCAGTGCACCAAAAACTTTGATATCCACATGCACTTCATAAGGAAACATATTCAAAATGGGAATATACATTTGGAATATATTCCAATAGAGAATAAACTTGCAGATATCTTCACCAAGGCATTTTCTTCTCCACGTTACCTTCAGTTGTGAGAGAAACTTGGAGTGTTACAACTACATTGACAAAGAGGTCTTCCACCTCTCACTATATTGTACATGAGTACCTAATCAGACCTTATTGTTGGGACTCATATTTTATTTGTTAAAGAGGACAATCTTCACCATCCGAAGACAAGCCTCTTTCATACTTCTTTGCTTTTGATTGGTGGCTTTTCCCACTAGGTTTTTACCATCATTTCAAAACAAAGAAGTGATAGTTGGTTTTTTCCCATAGGGGTTTTTCCACCAACTATCTATGTTGTACATGAGTACCTAATCAGGCCTCATTTGTAGAAAATCCCCTAGTATCACTTAAGGGGGGTGTTAGAATAAGTGAATATTCTCTTAAGTTCACTAGGATACACACTTGAGTTTCCACTCCTCCATGTGTCAGGTGAACTCTCACGAAGTGATGCCACCAAAGATTTCAAGTTTGCATCCTGAAGTACCTCCTGTCATAAGGAATCTATCCATTGAGGAACTGGTGAGGAAATACCACATAACATACTGAGGGCCTCAAATTGGTGAGAGAGAGCATCAACCATAATATTCTCTTTACTCATTTTATAGGTGATCATAATCATATCCCATGAGTTTGGAAACCCATTTTTGTTGTTTTGGGATAGCAACCCATTGTTCCAAGAAGTATTTGAGAGTCTAGTGGTCTATTTTAATGGAGAAATAACACCCAATGAGATATGGTCACCAATGGGTTATGACATGTAATATGGCCAACATATCCTTGGCATACGTATATTTCCCAAGTTACGATTAGAGAGTGTCTTACTAGTGAAAGCCAAGGGTCTCCCTTCCTACATCAACACAACCTCGATGCCACAACCTGAAGCATAACTTTCAATGATGAAAGTCTTGGAAAAACCTAGCATGGCTAAAACAAGTATTGTGGTCATAGCATGCTTCAATTTTAGGAAGGATTGGTCAGTGGGTTCCATCCAAGTAAAAAAGTCATTTAAAATGGATGTAAGGGGGGCTACTATTTTATCATAATTAAGAATAAATTTGCAATAGTAACCTATAAGCCCTAATAATCCCTGAAGTCCCTTGAGAGTGTAAGGTTTTGGCCAGTCCTGAACTACCTGAATATTCTTTGGATTGACATTGATGCCATATTTGGAGATAATGTGTCCTATATACTCCACTTCATTTAGACCAAAGGGACACTTGGACCGCTTAGCAAAAATTTGATGTTGTGCCAACAATTTTAATGTATGATCCACATGGATAAGGTGTTCTTCCCATGAGTGACTATAAACCAAGATATCATAAAAGAAAACCAAGATGTAATTCCACAAGAAGGTGAAATATGTTGTTCATAAGGCTCTAAAATGTGGAAGGAGCATTTTTTAGACCAAATGGCATTACCAAGAACTCATAGTGACCTTCATGAGTACAAAATTTATTTTTGAGGATATCCTCATCCTTGATCCTGATTTGATGGTAGCCAGAACAAAGGTCTAACTTGGAGAAGTACATAGATCCATGTAATTCATCTAGTAATTCATCCACTATCAAAATGGGGAATTTATCCTTGATGGTAATTTTGTTGAGCTCACGGTAGTCTATACACAATCACCATGATCCATCATTCTCGCAAACTAGTAAAATTGGAGAAGAATAAAGGCTGGTACTCGGTCGAATGACACCAGCTTTGAGAAATTCTTGTACCATCTGCTTGATTTTAGACTTGAGAGCATGAGGATATTGATACGGTTTGATGTTGGATGGTGCATTACCTACTAGTAATGGAATAGCATGGTCATGTGAGCAATGAGGCGGTATGGTAGTTGGTTCTAAAAAAACACCATCGTGCTTGGTCAGAACAAGTTACAAATCTACTGGAATTTGATCCACTGTGGAAGTGCTTGGTTGAATTGAAAATATGTGTGCAATGACCTTGCGAGATGAATTTTTCAACAATTTCTCCATACAATTGGAACTGATAATTTGGAAAGGGCCTATTTTGGTACCATGGAGGTGTGTGTTTGTCCATGTTGTGAAAATTACATCCATAGTTTTGCAAAGTTCCAGTTGATAGTGCCCAAGGTACTCAACCATTGGGATCCCAACACAATATCACATCCTTCCAATTGGAGGGCAAACATGTCTTGCTTGAGTTCATAATACCCCATATTTATTTCAACATTGCAAAATTTACCTTTACACGGTAAAGTGCCTCCATTTTCCACCATGACTTCAAAGGAATTGCATGTGTGTATATAGCAATTGGCCTACTTAGCAACTCGAGGATAAATAAATTTTTATGTACTGCCTGAATAAATAAGAGTAGTAAGGCGTTGGCCTTTGAAAAAACCCATAACTTTCATGGTTTATGGAGTGGTAACCCTAGCAAGAGCATGGATGAAAATTTCTACTTGAGGGTCTTGGTTTTCCTCTTCCTGTTGAGTTGGTGCTTCAACTGTATCACTCTCCTCATTATTATGGTCACTACTATCGGGTTCCTCTGCATCTATTAAGAACAATATCTTATTTGCACATCTATGCCCCTTTACAATTTTTTCATCATAATTATAACATAGCCCTTGGGCATGCCGTGCATCCATTTCAGCTATAGTCAGTAACTTAGGAGCAGGAGTTTTATTATCAATATTATTTTGGAACCGAGGAGGAAAGGGAGGTCAAGCTTGAGAAAATTACAATGTTTGCCATTAAGTTGAGAGTTTAGATTCGGCCAATCGGGCTAAACAAATAGCCTCCATCATGGTTTGTGGTTTAAACATCTTGAATTTAGCCTAAATATCATCTTTCAACCCAATCATGAAAAAAATCATAAAAAATCCCTCATTCAAGCCCCTTGGTTTATTGGCCAATTTCTCAAATTATGTCTGGTAATCATGAACTATGGTAGTTTATTTCAGCTTTGTCAATGCTCCTGTAAAGTCTTCATAGTCATTAGGGCCAAATCAGGTGAATAGTTGGTACTCAAAGTACTCCCATGATAGATGAGGGTAGTGGCTCGTAGCCATTGTAACCAATGTAAGGATTTAGATTCTAAGTTAAAGAAAGCCATTTGAACCTGATGATATATAGGGACATTATGGAGTCTAAATAATTGATCAACTCGACATAACCACCCATCAACATCCTTTCCATTGAACTTAGGAAAATTCAATTTAGGCATTGTGAAGGTTGGATCACATTCATAGTGAGTGTCTTTAGTTCCCCTTATTCAATCTTTTGTTTCCCTTCTTCGACCTCATTTAGAGTTTTCAACTTGGTTTTTAGATGTGAGAGTACCTTGAAATTGTGTCTCGACCTCTGTAAGTTGTTTTTCTAAGCAGATTCTAGTGGTATATTGATCCGTTCGGATATCTTGAATCTCTTCTATTATGGTGTGGTTTGTAGTCGTCAAGTAGTCAAGGGCTTTTTGCATATCGATTAATATTGTGGCAATTTCTAACTCCTTTTGTCCATGAGTACCGCTCGCCATTGTGGGTCCTCTTTTACTCAGTTACTAAAAATAGATGTGGTATTTCAAGAGTTACTATTTTTAGTGAGGGTCCAAAATTTAATTTGGAAAATGGGTTGCAACACTGAGGATAGGATAGCATCGACTTCGGTGGCTGTTTGATCTAAGCGCTCAATGAGGAGATATACTGAATTTCTTAACTTTTTGTGATCTCCTATTGGTTGCAAGTCGATGTCAAGGTAATTTATTCCACTTGGAATTAAAATTTCACCAGTGATTCCTTAAGGGTATTTGGTGCAAAATAACAAGTAGATTCTATTCCCAAAAATTTAGAACAATTTGATTGACCGTTGAAAAGTTATGGCCTTAGCAAAAAAATTAAAAATCGCTATTTTTAGAAAGTTGGTGCAAAATTTGACCAGGGGCTACCAAGGACAAGTTTGTCTAGAATAGAGTGTAGAATTATCTGCTAAATTTTTGAGTTAGTCTGAGCTCTATGTGAAGAGATATCCCTGTTTTAATAAAATTTCATTTTTTTTTTTCTGCTATGTTGCTGGTGTTGTCGATTTCTAATTTGGAGTTACAGTTCAAAAGTTGGGGTTTGGGATCAACTGAATCTGAGTTGTAGTCTACACCCTAACCACCCTATCACTATCCTATTCCTTCCTCTATAAATTGTATTGTGGTTATAGACACGGTTCCTATCAATGACCCTAGGGATTCTATGATATTGATAGTACTATTTTTGACATTGGAATTCTATAATTTTGGACTATTACAGAGGGTTGTTATTGTCGATCTAACTATCTTTGTTACTGAATAGACTAATTTTTTCACTATTCTAACTATTTTGTTTCTAAACACGGGCTATTGCAGACACTTGCAAAATCTGTCTTGATTGTTGGTGAATGAAAGTTTATTTTCTGTGATAAGGAATGCCTTCTTCGTATGCTCACTTTTGTGGTTGTGAATGTAGGTTAGCAGAACATGGATAATGTTGATTTACATGTGGAAGTTATATTTTTTAGAACTAGGGTACACTAAGTAAGGGGGTATGTAATTCCTATAGATCCTCTGTTATACCGTAGTGGCGAACAATAGTGCTCGGACTAATATTTCAGGCCACTACCCAAGGAGGATTCCTAACATACCCTTGAGCACACTATCTGACTCTCTAAAAGTATAGGAGGGTGATCATCTAGGATGTTGTGTCCCATAAACTATGGATAATACAAGGCCAAAAATCTTCCTAATGGATAATTTTTTTTTTAAATCTAGATTATCTCCCGACACACCCGAAGATGCATGGTAGCTCAAGTCCATGTGTGAGTGATGTTTAAGGCTTGGGTATTGGATCCTGATCGCCCCTCACTTCACCAGATGCTTTATGGGCTATCTATCTTAGTGAATAATGATAACACCTTCATGATATTTTAAAACCCTCGACATAGGGTTTCTAACCTACACAACTACTAAAACAAAGATTGCATTTTATGGATTTTTGGTAAAAAAAAAGGACTGTATTTTTTTTAGATTTTTTAATAAAGGAAAAACATAAACAAAAAAATACACAATTTTTTTTACCTAACAGACATAATGGCTGGTAAAAATCATCTCAGTTGCAATAGAACTCGACCCTAGAAAGCACTCTGATACCACTTGTTAGGATCTCACTATTTAAAATAAGCACACTCACAAAATAATGAAAAAAAACTCAAATACATAAAATAACACAATAACACTATGCAAAAATCAAACACAAAAATGGAACAATCTCATAATAACACAGAATCCTAGGCCTCTTCGAGGGGGCAATCTCCTTCAATATTTCATGAGCTTGCAAAAGGATAAATTTGTACATGGCTTCATATATTTTAAATAAAAACTTCATACAACCCTACCTAAAGGCTCAAGAGTTGGCTTACATGCAAAATGCCACTTGAGCTAGAATATCCTACCTACCATTGGTTATAATCTTGATAAAAATGGTTACATGAGATGGCACCACTTGGCTAGGAATCCTACTTGCCACATACATTACAAAGTATTACAAAATAATATCATAATGGGATCCCCCATGTTGGAAGTGGGTCATTACATATGTAAATGAGAATTACAAAATTGTATTATGATAGGATCCTAACAAAGAAGGAGTAGATAAAAAATAAAAGGAAAATAATAAGGTGCTTAGAGTATTACATTTGAGTTAGAGTAGACTGCAAGGGGTCAGTGTGATCAATTAAACATAAACAAAGAAAAATGGGAAAAAGGTGGAGAAGGACCTTGTAAGGATGTATGCTCATAAATTACTTAATGAAGGCTACCCCTTATTGATGACCATGAAGCTACCCTGTAAGGGTGTAATACTTACTACAAAATAATAAAAGTGGAGCGATACCCACTATGGGTGTGACACTCATGAATGGTTGTGGCTGGAGAGATACCTACTAGGACATATTATTGTAAATGGCTGAATGGAGGCTATCCCTCTCTAGTGACCATGAAGTTATCATGTATGGGATGCAGTGTTTGATTTATTTACCAAAAGGAGTGTAACCCAATAGGGGTGTGGTGTGTGCAAAAGATGAGTGAGCAAAGCAAATCACAACAATAAAATATGCATGTGTGCACATTCTAGACAAAAAGAAGATAGAAGAATGAGAGAAGCAAGAAGTAAATAATATTGTGTGTTATTTTTGAAAATTTAATAGCTAATATATGTGTGTAGTATAGTTAGTGGTCATATGAACACCATAAATGATATTCATGTTGTAACAACCCAAGTCTACCCACTTGGTTGTCCTTAATCAAACAAGGTAAGCAAGAAGGTTAATTTTTTTGTTTCAACCTACATTTGCTAAGGTTTAACCATCAAGGTTTCAAGAAATATTTGTTCACCCAATTTATCTTTTCAACAAAATTTAAGTAGTACAACATATTAAACCAACTTTTGGATCTCATGATTGCTGTAAATAGTCATCTAAGTGGATGAGATAGGTCACATCTCATAATTGTGCCATTCTGTGGATTCAACAATCTCATTTAATGTCCTCATTTTTTTTGCATGAGGATCGAACCATGGTAGGGATTGTTATTTAGGGCCCATAACACCTAAAGGATTGATGCTTTATTTTCCATCTAAAAACATTTTGAACCTATAAATTTTAGTCGTTCATGTTTGACATATTGAATGAAAGGGTTCTAGCGTAAATATGCCATGTGCCTATCTAATTGTACCTAGTTATCAAATTTAGATAGAGCCTTACCAATACACTAGCCTAGGTCTTGATCACACATACTCGATGCAACTCATGATTGTTTATCCCATACCAAATATTGAGGCTAAATATTAGCTAATTTACCTGGGTATCGAACTTATCACAGTACTATCAAGTAGTAATCTTGAGATGACATCCCATACCACCTTCTATTTAAAGGATTGAACCAGTCACACTTTCCAACCAATTCTATCAAACCAACAATTGCTCTCTATCTTTTTGTGTGCATACACACACCTCAACAAATTGGGTTTTCTTTTTCTTCTAAAGACATCCTTATCACTCGATGCTTTAGTTCATAGGCAAGGTAGAGTAGTCTTAACTTCAAACTTAAGGTCTTGACAACCCCTATGAAGTTCACACAACCTAAGATTCTCAAGTAGTAGTTAGGTAAGATTTACCCTTATAAAAGGTTCATTGCCAATCCTTTTACACAGTAGGAAAAAATTATCATGCTATCTATTTCTTTAACAAGCATAAAAGACACAAATCATGTTATTTCATTTTCTACCTCAACCTTCTCATTTTCAAGCACAAGAGCTATGATTTTTCTTTCACTAAGAAATATAGTGGATACTCTCATGCAAACTAAAAGAACACATGCATTTTATAATTCTATTTTCAACATACACAAGCAATGTAATCATAAAGAAGATAATTCCTTAGACTAGCCAATGTAAAAGAAGTTAGCTCTTATTCAGAATACTCATAATATTATTCTATATTGCATTTACAATCGACCGTGCGGGTTCACTTCCCTACATGGCTTTCTATGTTTTGCTTTGGAAAGAGTTCTTTTTTGCTTACGAAGAATAATAATATTTATTAATAAGACATACAAATTTATTCCATTTATCCAAAGACATAAAGCAAATTATTGAAATATTAAGACCTGCATACAAGAGTCTCATTGATCACAACCTTTAGGTTCTAAAAGCTTTAATATTCAAACATTGAAGGAAGGGTGCTCCTTCCAATGTTTAACTCTTTTTCTAAATAGAATTCTAAAATACATTTATTCTGCAATTCATGAAGAGCTTCCAAAGATAAACTATCATTTAAACAAGCATTTTCCATATAGTTCAACCATAGTGAACATTGAATGCAGACAACGCTGCTCATCAAATTTAGTTTTATTTCTCATAACATTAACCAAATAAAGAATTGCACTTTAACAAATTTTAAACTTTTCAATCAATACATCATTGACCAGAATTTGGATACGTAAGATGGTAAAATTTCACACAACTTTACTAAAGTCTACCAACGACTCGCTATACTAAAATTTAAATATAATACACATGCAAGGCTAAACACCCTTCTCCAAAATGTTACATAATATGATCACTGTTAAACTTGAAACATCACTTCCAAGCACAATGAAATGACTTTGGATTCAACAAAGAGTTTGGGTTTTGAGCATGGGTGATGAAATATTTTCATCGGCTCAACACAACTTACTGCTTTCTTAAATGCCATCTAGAACCATGTACAACCAACTCGAAGGAGTTTAGATTTGTAGATATAGTGGGATCAGATTATGGCTCATTCCTTAGATGCATGCATTCCTAAATGCAACTATCATTCAAACAATAAATATGCAGTCTTTTTTTTCCATTTTATGAACACTAGTCAAGGCATTAAAGTTATTTTAACCAACATATCTAATCCATCTAGACAATGCTCAACATAGCACACAAATACTCCATGTTATATTACTAGCTAGTCACCTAGTATACGTTTTTATTGTGCAATACTGAATTTCATTTTTATTTTTCCATTCAAGAACAGAAGCATGGAAGAGTTCTTTTTTAAAAGAAATAGAAATAAACACAAAAATTATGTGTAGTCTATCTTCTACACATACATTCCACATAAAATTCATTCCACACAATCCATCAAATATTATGTGTAGTCTATCCTTTACACATGCCTTCAACAACCAAGGAAATCACACCATATAGAATTCATTTCTTTTAGAATTAAGCTTAATTAACAAAGTCTATGTATCCAAAGAAACCACTTGGATATTACTTACTGAAGACTTCTATAGCCTTCTATGTTTTGCTTTCTCCACATTTTCCCTTCACTTCTCTAGCCTTTTCGGACGTTAGGTAGAAAGAGGGTCCAAATCATTATGGTGCCACTAAGTTTGGTTATGCATGATCTTATCGACATTACTCCACTCCAAAATTACCAACAGACCTCAATTTGGATTAAATATTTAAACATTGGCTTCCTTTAAGTTTTACTCGACCAAGAAGCCAAACATATAAAGTCAAACAAATCAATGTTTTAAAATAACACGTAAAACACATTTCCATGCTATGTTTTAATGTTTATGCATTAAATGATTCCATTGCCTTCACACACACACACACACACACACACACAAATATATATATATATATATATATATATATATATATATATATATATATATATATATATATATATATATTGTTATATCTTTTGTCAAAGATTATGCATAAGTCAAAAAAAGAAAATAAAAGGTGGCTCCCAAGATCATCACCACACACACAATACAAACACACTCTATCCTTGAGTCAAACAAATAATCATTCCTTCCAAACAAGCACACACACTAACATTAAATTAAAATTCTACATGAAATGCAGGTGTGTGAGCATCTATGTACTCACGAGCTGAATCATCACTTCCCTTTCTTACCCTTTTTCCTATTGACTGACTTATTTCCTTGTCATCCTACAACTATCCTGCACTCACAAGGATCATTAGAAGTACCATGTTTTCACAATAAAAAAATGTAAGTTTATATATTTTTATATCGTGAGAGGAGAGTCATTACAAATGTGGTACCTACCCTATCCCATGAGGATCCCTTAACAATTAAAAAGATCAAGAAGTAAGAAAGTGTGAGTAAAACAAGATGCATAGATAGAAGAACACATATCCTTTATCTTGAGAAAAAGAAGTTATTGAAAAATTTTAAAGAACAAAAGATATACGAAAGATGAAGAACTATATCCCTTGAATTGGAGAGATTAAAAATTATTGAAACTTTCAAGATCAAGGAATATATTGTTGAGCAAGGTGCAGAAACAGTATTGTCATTATTGTCAACACAGACAAATAGATCAGTTGATGCAGTGGACAGGAGTTCAGAGGTCGGTCAAAGCATGTACAGTGAATTTCCAAGAAGACAAAAGTGGCCCAGATTCAGAGGATCAAAGAAAAAGACAAGTAAGAAAACTGTCGCGATATCGCGACATGTTTTCTGTCGCGATTTCATGACATATCGAAGGAGAGAGAAAATGCAGGCAAAACTGTCATGATTTCGCGACATATCGAAGGAGAGAGAAAATGCTAGCAAAACTATCATGATTTCGTGACATGTTTCATTTTCGTAGTCCAAAGCGAAGAGAAAGAGGAGAGAGAAAAAGATGTCACGATTTCGTGACATGTTTAGAAAGTGCAAGGAAGACTGTCGTGATTTCGTGACATGTTTAGAAAGTGCAAGGAAAGCTGTCATGATTTCGTGACATGTTGGAAGAGAGAGAAAGCACAAGGAAAACTGTCATGATTTCGTGACATGTTTGAAGAGAAGAGCAAGTAAGGAAAACTGTCACGATTTCGCGACATGTTCGAAGAGAAAGAGCGTAGCAAAGAAAAGTGTCACGATTTCGCGACATGTTTCTAAGAGGAAGGCGAGAGAAAGAAAAGTGTCACGATTTCATGACAATTTGCAAGAGAAGGAGAAAAAGTGTCACGATTTCGTGATATGTTAAGAGAAAGCGCAAGGAGAAAAAGTGTCATGATTTTGTGACAGGTTCAAAGAGAATAGCGCCAAGGAGAAAAAGTGTCATGATTTCATGACATGTCGGGTTTTCATGACCCGAAGAGGAGAGAGATTGTACGGAGGCAATTGTGTCACGATTTCGCGACATGTTGTGTTTTCATGGGCGAAAGACAAAGAAAGGCACAAGGCAGCGAATGTGTCATGATTTCGTGACATGTCAGGTTTTCGCTGGTGCTTGCGGAGAAGAGTGTACGGAAGAGAAAGATGTCACGATTTCGTGACATGTTCCATTTTCGTGGGCAAGAGACAGAGAAGAGGTCAAGTTAGCGAAAGTGTCACGATTTCGTGACATGTTCCATTTTTGCTGGTTGAAGCCAAGAAGAGTAGCGAGGAGGCGAAAGTGTCATGATTTCGCGACATGTTTTGTTTTCGTTGGATGAAGCCAAGAAGAGTAGCGAGGAGGCGTAAGTGTCACGATATCGTGACATGTCATGTTTTCGCTGGTTGAAGCTGAGAAGAGTAGCAAGAAGGTGAAAGTGTCATGATATCATGACATGAATACCAGGATGGTGAAACTGAAGACTGTAGAGTGACGTGGACCCATAAGGAATCTTTAAAATCATTTAAGATGGTCGTTACACGTGGAAAGAAGCGGATGCATGCCCAAGTGGAGAAAATGAACAGTCATGAAAGAGAAAATGAACAGTCATGAAAAAGAAGACGAACAGTTATCGAAGAAGAAAACAAATGCATGCCCAAGTGGAGAAAACAAACAGTCAAAGAAGGAGAAAATGAACAGTCGTCAAAATAGAAACATAAACGCATGCATGCACAGAAAAGGATACGAACAGTCATGATCGAGACGACGAACAGTCATGGTAGGGTTTTATGTGTAAATTCGTAACATGCATCGTGTTTGATGAAAAGCCTACCCTATATATAGACAAAAGCAGTTACAGTTAGAAAGCGTTACAACTGACAAGTGGCGCATGAGAAATGAAAGAAGGAGTTACAACTGAAGTCACAAAGACTCAATATTGTTATAAAAGGGCAGTTGTGTGAAGAATTATGTTGCTGCTGTAAGTGAGAAATTGCTGCGTAAAGAGGGTTAGAAGAGGGCCGAGAGAGAAATAAGCAGAGCCGTGAGAGCATGCAGAGTTTGATTAATTGCAGACCAGTCAAGGTCATGTAAACAGCGAAGGCATTTTTATGTCATTGAAATAATTCAGAATTGCAGTCCAAGTTGGTGCTTGGCATTAGGGGTTGGTGCTCCTATCTATTGCAACAGAAAAATAAGGGGTTGGTGCTCCTTCTAGTGGGTTCTGGTAAAGTGTTTGTAAAATTGGTGTTTTGCAAAGGCTGGATTTGGATTGGAGTCCAAGCGATCATTTTTGAGGAGTAGCCAAATTGGTGAACCTCGTTACATTGTGTGTTGTGGTGTGCTCTCTTGTGAAAATTGCTTTACCTATTTTCAAGTTCTCTTTGCTTCAGCTTTAAGTGTTGTAGATTTGAATATTAATAGCTACACTGATTCACCCCCCCTCTCAGTGTCATTGTGAGAATATCAATTGGTATCAGAGCAAGGTTCCTGAACAAGCTTAATCAGCTAAGGTGATCTTGGAAGGAACACAATGGCAGGTGGTGAAGGATTCTCATCCAACAAAGCTCCTTTGTTCGATGGAACTAATTACTCATTCTAGAAACTCAGGATGCAGACATATCTGAGTGCGTTGGGATACGACATTTGGGAGTCAGTAGAAAGTGGATACACAATACCCGCTACTCCTCCAACAGATACTATCGAGAAGAAAAAGTTTGAGAATAACTCCAAAGCAAAGAATGCCATAATGTGTGGGCTAGTAGACAGTGAACTGATAAGGGTCATGAGCTATAAATCGACAAAAGACATGTGGGACAAACTGAAGAGCATCCATGAAGGAGACAACAAGATCAAGGAAGCCAAGCTGCAAACACATCGAGCTCGGTTCGAAGCATTACAAATGAATGACGATGAGAACATAGAGGCCTATATGCTGAGAGTCAATGGAATCATTAATGCAATCGGAGGACTCGACGAAGAAATCGAAGATGCGGTTGTCGTGAAAAAGGTACTTAGAACTCTTCACAAAAGATTTAACTCTAAAGTTTCTGCAATAGAAGAGGCTAAAGATCTAAATAATTTTAGCATGGATGAGATGCATGGTTCTTTGACCGCATACGAAATGAGAATAGGACAAACTAAGCCCATAGACAGAGAAGCTGCTTTTAAAGCACACAAAAATATAAAAGTCTGAACAAGAATCTGAGGATGAAGAGACACAGGATGAAACGGAAGCTAACTTTGTTCGAAAACTTACAAAGGGAAAAGGAAAATATAGAGGAAAGTTACCGTTTAAGTGCTTCAATTGTGGAGGCGTCGGTCACTTTGCAGCTAAATGTCCAATGCATGATAAAACCAAAAATGATGAAGGGTCACACCAAGAAAAAGGTGACTGGAAGAAGAAACCAAATTTTAGAAAGAACAACTTCAAGAAGAAAAGTTTCATATCCAAGAATGTCAGCTCTTCTGAAGAAAGCTCAGGTGAGGATTCTGAAGAAGAAACAGGTGAAGCTCTGTTCATGGCATTTGAAGAAGAAACAACAGAAGAAAAATAGGAAGGTGATAAAGACCTTAAGGATGAGGCTGAAGTATATCTGGAAGGAGAGTTGGTTGCTGCACTTAAAGAGTTGAGTACAAAAAGGAAGAAGAATAAAAAGGTCTCAAGAAAGCTTGAGGATGCGAATGACATAATAAACAGTTTGAAAGTACAGACAGAAGAATTTAAGAAAATGTCTGAAGAACTTGAAGTACAATTAACCATGAAAATAGATGAGTGCAACAAACTGGAAGAAGAGATTGTTGTTTTAAGAATGCGGCTAGAAGAAAAGAATCAAAAATTGAGTTGCTATCACAAACTTGAAGGAAGTTCTGCAAAGCTTGAAAAAATTATAAATAGTCAGAGGACTACAGGCATCAAATTTGGCTTGGGCTTTGTCGAAGGAGAATCGTCAAGTGGATCAAAGGCCATAACTGTAGAACCAGTAAAGAAAGAAGATAAGATCAAGGTTGACCAAAGAAAATCGAATCATGCAAAAGAAAGCAACAATGCCAGGCACGAGAAGAGTGCTGACAATGAGGGATTCACAAAAGTCACACATCAAAGGAGAAGAAAATTTGTGGCTCCTACTACAAATTGGCAAAGACCAACTCCCAGGTTCAATCATTCCTTTTCTGGTTATTGTTTTAAATGCAATACTTATGGTCATAAGATTTCAGATTGCATTTATAATATAGGACAAAGAAATTTTACCAGAGAGAAATGTCTTTTCACCCTTGATGGATTATGCAAGTAGAATGCTATAACTGTCATAACTTTGGACACATTGCAAGAAACTGTAGAAGCACATATGCAGCAAATAAATATCAGGGAAGAAGAACTCAACCAAACAGTTTAAGGCAAAACAGAAAATTCCCAGAAAAACATGCACAGGCCACTGACAAAGAAAAGTCTAAACAAGTGACCAAAACTACAGTCAAACCAGAATGGAAAGAAAAGGAGCAACCCAAGGAAGAAAAGGAATCCTTGATTGTACAGACAACATTCAAAGCACAGAACAAATCGGCACCATGGATATTGGATAGTGGATGCTCCAGTCACATGACAGGAGATAAACAAAAATTTGAAAAGCTACAGAAATATGAAGGGGGCTCGGTAAAGTTTGGAAATAATGATGGAGCCAAGATAGTTGGCAAAGGATCAGTCAAGATAAGTGATGGAAAGATCAATTCCAAAGAAGTTATGTTTGTGATTGGTTTGAAGCACAACTTAATGAGTGTAAGTCAAATCTGTGACAGAGGTCATGAAGTCATCTTTAAGAAGCAGTGGTCGTGAAGTCAGAAAAGCACACAAGTGGGAAGTCGATAGCTACTGGATCGAGGACTTCTGGAAATCTATATACTCTCTCAAAAACTTCAGAAGGAGCATGCTTGATTGGACAGGAAGATGAAAATTGGCTGTGGCACAAGAGGCTCGGTCATATTAGCTTTGACAATCTGGTAAAAATAAGTTCAAAAATGGCAGTAAGAGATATACCCACCATTGGCAAACCAGTAAATAGCATCTGTGCTTCATGCCAAAAAGGAAAGCAAACTAGATCCACATTTAAATCAAAGGAATACTTCACCAGCAAACCTTTAGAGCTAATACATACTGATTTGTGTGGACCCATGAGAACACAAAGCATAAATGGTGACAAATACTTTATGTTGTTCATAGATGACTACTCCAGGATGACATGGGTACTATTTTTAAAGCTTAAATCGGATGCCTTTGAGATGTTTAAGATTTTTAAAAAATAGGTTGAGAATCAAACTGGAAAAAGAATTAAATGCCTAAGATCAGACAGAGGAGGAGAGTTTATCTCAGAAGAGTTTGCAGAGTACTATCAAAAATATGGGATCAGAAGACAGTTTTCAGCAGCAAGGACACCTCAGCAGAATGGTGTTGTAGAAAGGAAGAACAGGACAGTGCAGGAAATGGCACGGACAATGTTGGCTGAGAACAAAATAGCTGACAGATTTTGGAAAGAGGCAGTCCATACTACGGTTTACATCCAAAATAGGTGCATGCTAAGGACGCATGAAAGCAAAACACCTTATGAGCTGTGGTTCGGCAGAAAGGCAACAACAAGATATTTCAAAGTGTTCGGCAGCAAGTGCTACATCAAACGAACTAAAGATAATCTCGATAAGTTTGAAGATAGAGCTGACGAAGGTATTTTTCTTGGTTACTCAACAAAAAGCAAAGCCTACACATGTTACAACAAGAGGCTAAAGAAAATTGTGGAGAGTGCTGATGTTAAAGTTGATGAAGGTAGAGAACGAGAAATTACTTATCAAGAAAACTACCCTATTTATGAAGAAGTCATTGAAGGAGATGAAGAAAAGGAAACAGAAGAGAATCAAAAAATTGACCCAGATGATTTAAGAACTGACTCAGAAGAAGAAGAAAACAAGAAATTCAAAATAAGCAAGTGGAAAAAAATCATCCCAGAGAACAAATTATTGGGGACCCCACAGTTGGTATTCAGACAAGAAGAGCAGTAGTACGGAACTACTCTCTATTATCCAGCATTGAACCTAAAAATGTTGCTGAAGCAAGCACAGATGAAAGTTGGATGAAGGCAATTAATGAAGAACTAGATCAGATTGAGAAAAACAAAACCTAGGAATTAGTACCACGACCAAGCAAATAAAAACATAATCGGTACTAAATGGATTTTTCGAAACAAATTAAACGAAGACGGACGAGGTTGTCGAAAATAAGGCAAGATTGGTGCTGTAAAGGCTATGCTCAAGTTGAAGGCATTGATTTTGAGGAAACCTTTGCACCAGTAGCTAGACTAGAGGCAATCAGAATGTTTCTGGCTTTAGTAGTTCATAAAAATTTCAAAGTATATCAAATGGACGTGAAATCAGCATTTCTGAATGGAAAACTAGAAGAAGAGGTTTACATTGAACAGCCAGATGGCTTCCAACTCGGTGACAATCCCAATTTTGTTTGCAAGTTAAAGAAAGTTTTGTATGGTCTACAGGCACCCAGAGCATGGTATGCAAGGCTGGATAACTATCTTATTCAACAGGGGTTCAAGAAAGGTATGGTGGACAACAATTTATATGTCAAAATAGAGAATGGCCATCTTATTGTACTTGTTGTTTATGTAGATGATATAATATTTGGCAGAAGCATGGATGAGTATTGTAGAGACATAGCAAATAAAATGAAGAAAGAATTTGAGATGTCTATGATTGGTGAACTTTCTTATTTCCTAGGACTGCAAGTCAATCAAAATGAAAAGGGCATTTTTATTTCTCAAGTTAAATATGTGAAAGAAATGCTGAAAAAGTTCACAATGGAGGATTGTAAACTTGTTAGCACTCCCATGACAACAAGTTGCAAGTTGAGCAAGGATGACAAATCTCCAGATGTAGATCAAACCATGTACAGGTCTATGATTGGAAGCTCGTCGTATTTGATAGCTACTAGACCAGATATCTTACAGGCAGTATGCATGGTAGCAATATTTCAGGCTAGTCCCAAAGAGACTCATGTGACAACTATAAAGAGGATTTTTAGGTACCTCAAGGGTACTATGGAGTATGGGTTGTGGTACCCAAAAGGTAAGGACTTCACTCTTATTGCATATTCTGATGCAGATTGGGCAGGATGTATTGATGACAGAAAGAGTACCAGTGGAGGAGCATTTTATCTTGGAGACAGGTCGGTAGCATGGCACAACAAGAAACAAGAATCAGTCTCTCTATCCATAGCAGAGGCAGAATACATTGCAGCAACAACATGCTGTACACAGATATTATGGATGAGACAAACACTGAAAGATCTTGGTATTCACTTCAAAGAGCCAATTTCAGTTAAATGTGATAACACTAGTGCTATCAACATATCAAAGAATCCGGTTATGCATTCTCGAACCAAACATATTGCGATCCGGTATCACTTCTTGAAGGATAAAGTTGCGGAAGGAGAGGTCAAATTGGATTTTGTTCCAACTACAGAGCAAGTAGCGGATATATTCACAAAACCATTGCCCAAGGAAGTTTTTGAGTACCTTCGGAGTAAGTTGGGAGTGGTCACATTTCCCAAGAACTGACTATCAATTGGGATCACATTCTCGGGGGAGCATTTATGCCTATGTTTATAGTTTTGCTCATATTCATGCTTTTTGCTAACTATAACAATGTGTGTCTGAGAATGTTGTGCATAGACTCGGGGGAGTCTGCAGCAGCCCTTTGGTATTATTGTCAAAGGGGGAGAAGAATTACAGGAAATTACACATGTGTTGCCAACAATTCCAAAGGGGGAGATTGTTGAGCAAGGTGCAGAAACAGTATTGTCATTGTTGTCAACACAGACAGATAGATCGGTTGATGCAGTGGATAGGAGTTCAGAGGTCGGTCAGAGCATGTACAATGAATTTCTAAGAAGACGAAAGTGGCCCGATTCGGAGGATCAAAGAAAAAGACAAGTAAGAAAACTGTCGCGATATCGCGACATGTTTTCTGTCACGATTTCGCGACATATCGGAGGAGAGAGAAAATGCAGGCAAAACTGTCATGATTTCGCGACATATCGAAGGAGAGAGAAAATGTTGGCAAAACTGTCACGATTTCGTGACATGTTTCATTTTTGTGATCCAAAGTGAAGAGAAAGAGGAGAGAGAAAAAGATGTCATGATTTCACGACATGTTTAGAAAGTGCAAGGAAGACTGTCACGATTTCGTGACATGTTTAGAAAACGAAAGGAAAGCTGTCACGATTTCGTGACATGTTGGAAGAGAGAGAAAGCACAAGGAAAACTGTCACGATTTCGTGACATGTTTAGAGAGAAGGCAAGTAAGAAAATTGTCACGATTTCGTGACATGTTGGAAGAGAACAAGGAGAAAGAAAAAGATGTCACGATTTAAGGTTGGGGCAAAGAAAAGTGTCATGATTTTGTGACAATGTTGAAAGAAGGATCGCTAAGAAAAGTGTCACGATTTCATGACAGTGTCAAGAGAAAGTGCTAAGGAGAGAAAGTGTCACGATTTCACGACATGTGTTCGAAGGGAAGAATAGCGCCAAGGAGAAAAAGTGTCACGATTTCGTGACATGTCGGGTTTTCGTGACCCGAAGAGGAGAGAGATTGTACGGAGGCAATTGTGTCATGATTTCGTGACATGTGTTTTCATGGGCGAAAGACAGAGAAAGGCACAAGGCAGCGAATGTGTCATGATTTCGTGACATGTCAGGTTTTCGCTGGGGCTTGCGGAGAAGAGTGTACGGAAGAGAAAGATGTCACGATTTCGTGACATGTTCCATTTTTGTGGGCAAGAGATAGAGAAGAGGTCAAGTTAGCGAATGTGTCACGATTTCGTGACATGTTAGGTTTTCGCTGGTTGAAGCCAAGAAGAGTAGCGAGGAGGTGAAAGTGTCACGATTTCGTGACATGTTCTGTTTTCGCTGGATGAAGCCAAGAAGAGTAGCGAGGAGGCGTAAGTGTCGTGATATCGTGACATGTCATGTTTTCGTTGGTTGAAGCCGAGAAGAGTAGCAAGAAGGCGAAAGTGTCGCGATATCGCGACATGAATACCAGGATGGTGAAACTGAAGACTGCAGAGTGACGTGGACCCATAAGGAATCTTTAAAATCATTTAAGATGGTCGTTACACGTGGAAAGAAGCGGATGCATGCCCAAGTGGAGAAAACGAACAGTCATGAAAAAGAAGACGAACAGTTATCGAAGAAGAAAACAAATGCATGCCCAAGTGGAGAAAACAAACAGTCGAAGAAGGAGAAAATGAACAGTCATCAAAATAGAAACATAAACGCATGCATGCACAGAAAAGGATACGAACAGTCATGATCGAGACGACGAACAGTCATGGTAGGGTTATATGTGTAAATTCGTAACATGCATCGTGTTTGACGAAAAGCCTACCCTATATATAGACAAAAGCAGTTACAGTTAGAAAGCGTTACAACTGACAAGTGGCGCATGAGAAATGAAAGGAGTTACAACTGAAGTCACAAAGACTCAATATTGTTATAAAAGGGCAGTTGTGTGAAGAATTATGTTGCTGTTGTAAGTGAGAAATTGCTGCGTAAAGAGGGTTAGAAGAGGGCCGAGAGAGAAATAAGCAGAGCCGTGAGAGCGTGCAGAGTTTGATTAATTGCAGACCAGTCAGGGTCGTGTAAACAACGAAGGCATTTTTATGTCATTGAAATAATTCAGAATTGCAGTCCAAGTTGGTGCTTGGCATTAGGGGTTGGTGCTCCTATCTATTGCAGCAGAAAAATAAGGGGTTGGTGCTCCTTCCAGTGGGTGCTTGGTAAAGTGTTTGTAAAATTGGTGTTTTGCAAAGGCTGGATTTGGATTGGAGTCCAAGAAGTCATTTTTGAGGAGTAGCCAAATTGGTGAACCTCGTTACATTGTGTGTTGTGGTGTGCTCTCTTGTGAAAATTGCTTTACCTATTTTCAAGTTTTCTTTGCTTCAGCTTTAAGTGTTGTAGATTTGAAAATTAATAGCTACACTGATTCACCCCCCCTCTCAGTGTCATTGTGAGAATATCATATATGAGAATAGAAACGAAGAGAAGAAATGAGCAAATGCAATGATGAAAATGCATGAAGATGTACCCTAGGTTGGGGGTTCACTAAGCATCAGTGACCTAGTATGAGTGCAATGCATGTGAGCTAGAACCTAACTAGGTTCCATCACTTACCTTATTGTGAAGTCCTTAATAAGTAGTCATGCATGTATGATCAAGCAAAAAAGTATCTATATTACAAGAAAATATGCAAAGTGGAACACAATTTTAAGTAATTCATGCAAAATATGATATGCAATCATATAGGATGAGAAATAAAACCAAATTGAGGATGAAGAATAAGGATGTGAAATCATGCATAATATCATTTTAGGTGCATTATGTTCATTGTTTATTTAAGTTATTTATGATATAATGTTGCTAAAATATAGGCTCCTAAGCCAAAAATGGCTATTATGACAAAGGGGCCTAGCCAATTGGGCTAAAAATTATATTTTAGATATAGTCGAGCATTAGTGTTCTTTTAATGTTTCTTGAGAACAAGGTCCTCAACCTCAAAAAAATTATTATAAAATTTCTTACAGTAAGATTGCTTGATCCTATTTTGATAGGATTGAAGATGCTCTAAGGTATGGATGCACTTCTTATCCATCAACTCCAATTGGTTTAAACAATTTAAATTATGGTAATCATTGAATGAGGCATCTTGAAACAAGATGCATAATGAAGGAACCTCTAACTTGAAAAAAATAGCCTCAATATCATATACCAAGATATAGGGGGATGCACTTGTAGGAGTTTTCATGCTAGTATGATATGTCAATAAGGTAGGGTACAACTAGATATGCTAGTCATGATCGGTCTTACTTACCAACTTCTTGAGGATCTTAACTAAATATTTATTGGATGCTTCAGCTTGATCATTACCCTAAGGGTAATATGGAGTTGACCACTTGTGCTGAATCTTATACTTGGCACAAAGTGTATGATATTCTTATCCTTGAAAGGAATGCCATTGTCATAAAAAACCATAAAAGGAATATTATAGGTATAGAATATTTGGTTGAAGATGAAATTGGAGACTTTATCTCCAGTCATCATGGTTAAGTGCATGGCTTCAACCCATTTAGTGAAGTAATTCATTGTCATAATGATAAAATTATGACCATCCAACAATGTTGGGTTAATACTTCCAATAATGTCTAATCCCCACATGGAGAATGACCAAGGAGAAGAAATAATCTAAAGGTTTTGAGAAGAAGTATAGACAAGGCTGTCATGGCATTGCCACTTGTTGCAAACAAAAACATAATCACATGCATAATTCTCCATGGAATGCCAATAATAGCCAATCTAAAGGAGCTTCTTAGCAATAACATTGCTGCTAAAATGATCTTCACATGATCTTTAATGAGCTTCATTGAGAGCTAGCCAGTATTTATTAGAGCTAATGCATTGCAAGAGGATTCCCTCAAAAGAATGTCGATATAAAGTATTACCAATTATCATGAATCAACATGTTTTTTTTCATAAAAGCTTTCATTGGTTATGATATAAAACATTAGGTATTGAACCATTATTAAGGAAATTAAATATGTTTGTGTACCAAGGTTCATATTGAGAAACTCAAACATTTAGGACATTTAAAAAAATGAGACTAGAACTAAGATATGTGGGCTTTTCAAGTTGATGAATAATAATAGATGCTTGAACATGTTATAACTCCAAGGGGATCATGGATGCTATAGTGGCCATGGCATATGCATGGTGGTTGGAGGACCTAGGAAAATAATTTATGGTTACCCTATTGAAAGTGAACATAAGATTGATGATAATCTCCTTGTAGATTTTCAGCTTATCATCTCCAATCTAATAAATATTATTGATCTAATTTAACACAGGTTGAGAGTCACCAAAGATGGACAAGAATCTAACCTTCAAAGCTAATGTTTCTCTAAGACCTAGGATCAAGGCTTTGTACTTTGTAGTATTATTAGTGCAAGAGAAAAAAAGTTTGAAGGAAAGGGGGATGAGCTATTTTTATGGGGTGACTAGAATAATTCCTATACCAGCACCCTTCAAGCAATGGGTTCCATAAAAAAATAAAGTCCTAGACTTGCTCTTTGACATCTAAGCTAAAACATTCATCAAGAAAATTGATGACTAAGGGATGGGAAAATTCTAGGAGAGGAACAACTAGCTGGTCAACAAGCATCTAATATTTTATAGCCTTATGACCTATAAAGGTGAGATCAAACCCACTAAGGGCTAGATACCACTTAGTAGCTCAAACTAAAAGGTGGGGCTTTGACATTAAGTAGAAAAGAGGATCAAAATATGACTACCAATATCTTATGGCTAAGCATGTAGTGTATCAACTTTTGAAAAGTAAAAACTACAATGATGCAAAACTTCTATAAGGGAGTATACTGGGTTTCATAGCTAACCAAAGTTATACTGATATAGTATATATCTCGCTCTTTGTTCTGGTCATCATGCTAAGCCAGTATAGCTCCCAAAGCATGAGTTATGACTGCATGTAAAGCATTATATGCTTATAAAATCTAGGGGGAATAAGGATAGGTAGGAAAGTGAGATACTTATTGAGTTTATCAAAGTATTTTTTATATTCAACATCCCACTTGAACACTACATGTTTCTTTATAAGCTTAAGAAAGGATTAACACTTATTGGATAATTGGGCTATGAATCGATGAGTAATTCAAAGTTTTTATTGTAAGATATGCAACTCGATTAGGTTATGGATAGGAGGTATACAAATAATAGTCACTATATTAGTAGGATCTACTTCAATGCCTCATATAGAAATTGTGAAACCTAAAAGCTTGCCAAATGTTACTCCAAACATACACTTAGAGGATTTAAGACAAACCTTGAATTGTCAAAGTCTTTAAAATATCCATATTAAATCATGAACATGAGTTTATCGATTTATGGAGAAACCAAGAATATCATCCACATAGTCATAAAAAATATCATGGATCATGTCATAAAATATATAAGTCATGATCCTTTGATATTTGACACCAAAATTCTTCAATCCAAAAGATATGACTTTATAACAATAGGTATCCCATGGAGTGATGAAAGTTGTCTTGGCCTGGTTCTAAGGGGTGATCATGATTTGATTGTATCATGAGAAACCGATGGCTATGTTGGGGAGAGGAAATTATCCTTGGGATATGCTAAATTAATATCTCAAAAGTTGGTACATATTTTTATTGTTCCTTCCTTATTAGCTACAAGAGCGATGTTGGATATCTAATTAGAATAGTAAATAGCTTTGATAAAACCGATGTCAAGAAGTTTTTGGAGATCCTCCTTGACTGAAAGGGTGACCTTAGGATGCATATTCCTAAGTTTCTTATTAATAGGCTTGGCATTGGGTCTAACTATAAAATGATGCATAATAAGGGAGGTATCAAGCCCTGACATGTTAGTATATGACCAAGTGAAAATATATTAAAATTCTTTTAATAAATTGGTCAACTGCTCCTGCTCATACTTGGATAAGGCTTTGCATAACTTAAGGATTCTAGGGATTTCCTTAGAACCTATATTAATGTCTAGGATATCCTCAATGAGGGTGTGAGATTCATAATCATAATGAGGAGGGGTCGGGATGACACCTAGTTGCTCAAGGTCTTCATAACACATAGGAAAATAATCCTCTTGAGAACTAGAAGACTCAACATGGGTGACACAAGGGATTGACCTATCAAATAATAAGCTATTTTAGAGGACATTTTTATGATCCATATCATAAATAATATCCCCTTCAACATACTTCCCTGATGTCACAACTAATTTAGGGTGCACCAAAGTTATCACATTGCAAAATAGAATGTTAGAGGGAGAAGTCGATTCCTCATCCTCAATACTCCACTATAAGCCATGATGATCCAAAAATTCAACATAAGTGACACATTGATCATCATAAGTTGGTAAGGGATGGTTTTTATTAGGGATGTAGCCTATGCCACACCTCCCAAGCCAAATATCAACTTCCAAAGGCTCTTGAATACCTTTCTATTGTGGCCCCAAACACTTACTTACATATCCCATACTAGATAGGATTTGCTTGAAAAGTGGGTAATCATTGGATAGATAACAATGGATAAAGGCTTGATCTATAGGGAAAGGATTTCTACCATAGATAGTTTCTTTGAGGGATGTACCCACATAGATAAAGGTACATATGTCGATGTGTACTACTTCACCCTTTTATTGGGTAAAATCATAGTTTGGGATGAAGGTGGTAGCATGACTAGATCTAGAAGAGGATTTTTATCGAGTGATTTTATCCCATGATTATATTGCAATTTATGGTTCCTATATTAAATTTTTTGAATTCCTTGATGATTTTAGAATAAGTAAAAGAAATTTTATGGAGAGAAACTGATGGATAGAAACTGATATTGAGCTTGATAAACCATTGAATAATATTGAAATTGATGAGGATCACCATTAATGGTGATAATATGATATTTGAATTCATATTTTAAACATTGATGAAGAGTAGAAGGGACAACCCTCATTGCATGAATCCAAGGGAATCTAAGAAGAACAATGAAATATGCGGGGAAAGATACCACATAAAACAAGATATCTAAGATCTTGGGTCCTATCTAAAGGGGAAGGGATAAAATGTTGTAGGCTTCTTGAGATTCATTTTTGAAATATTTTATGATGACATTAGATTTGGTTAAATATTTGCCCTTTAATCCAAGATTTTAGAAAAAATTGTAAGTGCATAGATTGAGGTAGGAACCATTGTCCACCAAGATTCTCTTGATAAACTTTGCCCCAATGTATGTAGTGATGTAAAGGGGAGAATTCCCTTGAAAATTTTGAGGAAGGAAGATTGTCATCATAAAAATATAAGATTAATTTCAAGAGAACTTATGACATTGTATAGGTTGCTAGGGGGAAGAACTTGTAGGATAAATTGTTGACTTAGAAACTTCAACAATGCTTCCCTATGAATAGGAGAAATTTAAAAAATCTCTAAGAGGAAAATATTGAATAGTGTGTTACTTAACCATTGTTGAATATCAAAGGAGAATTTTGGATGTGGCTTCAACACTAAGGTTGGTTTTTCTATAGTTGTAATCCTTTTCTAGATACTTTTGAGAACTAAAGGATGTCTAGAGGGTTGGTTGGATGTAGAACTTATTTCCTATAAAAAATTTTGAGTCAATTGAGCTTGAGCTTGTTGCCTTGTAGTAGTTGCTATCATACCAACCATATTGTTGTAGGATGGTGGCACATTATGATAAGATACTTGGTTTTGTTGTTTGTTTCTAATGATTAAGTAGGGGATTTTAGAATATCCCTATACCTTGATTAGTTGTACATGCCTATTGAGTAGGAGGTTGATTTGGAGGTTTGTAGTTAGGAGTAGTTTGGGAGTCATCCATAACAAGATGGACCTTTTATATTAGGTCCTAAACCATGTGTTTCAACCTCTTACATAAGTTTATCACATGTCCCTCCACTCTATGATACTCACAATATTGACTAGTCTCATACCAATATGTCATGGTATTAGGTTACCTTATGGGAGGAAAATCTATCATCTTAGATTCCAAAAGTTTCTTAAGGATGGACGAAATAGGTTAGTTGAATCTAATGAATTTCTACACTTAGATCCTCAAAAAATCAAAGATGTTCAAGATTTGCCTCTACCTAAATCAGTAAAAAAACTTAAGGGATTCCTAGGTCTTATAGGCTATTACCGGAAATTTATACACAACTATGGCAAAATTGTAGTACCTATCATAACACTTACAAAAAGGATGATTTTCATTGGAATGAAGTAGCTACTCATGCATTCCAATATCTCAAGGAAGCCATGTGATTTTCCCCAATATTTGCTACTCCTTATTTTAGCAAACCCTTTTTCATTGAGTGTGATGCTTCAAGTACATGTATTGGCATTGTTTTAATGCAATAAGGTCACCCATTGGCTTTTGAGAGCAAGCAAATTTTAGGTAAGAATTTGGGGTGATCCACTTACGAGAAGGAAATGTTGGCTATTTTACATGCCATTGAGAAATGGAGGCATTATTTAATAAGTAGTCATTTCATTATTAAGACTGACCATAGTAGTCTTAATAATTTTTTGGAACAATGTCTATCTTGCCCTGAACAAAATAAATGGATGACCAAAATTTTGGGGTATGATTTCATGATTGAGTACAAGAAAGGTAAAGAAAACATGGTAGATGATGCATTGTATCACAAATATGAATATGAGATCTCCATCAATACCATTTTGGGTCCTTGTACCCAATGGTTGTCCCAAATTCAAGCAGAATCGTTGGTTGATAGTGAAATTGCTCAAATTATTCAAGATAAAAATTTAGGATCATCAAGGCATCCTTACTTATCATATTTATATGGTGTGCTTCACAAATAATAATGCATCTACCTTTCACATGGTTCCACTATTAAATCTATGGTCCTCCAAGAATTACATGCCTCCCCTTTGGTAGGACACTCAGGATTCTTGGAAATATACTAGTGAGTGAAACAATATTTTTTATGGAAAGGATCAAAATTCGATGTTAGGAAATTTGTGGCTGACTGTGAGGTCTACCAATGCAATAAAGGTGAAACAATGAAATATCGAATACTACTACAACCCTGACCAATTCTAGATAAAAAATGGGAACACATATCAATGGATTTCATTAAGGGGCTCCCCAAGTCTGAGGGTAAAACATTGATTTTTGTGGTTGTGGATCATTTTTCTATGTACACTCACTTTTGTGCCCTACAACATTTCTACTCAGCAAGTAAAGTATCTAGGGTATTTCTTGACTCCATTTTCAAATTACATGCTATACCTAAAACTATTTTAAGCAACCGCGATCCCATATTCAATCACAAATTTTGGAAAGAATTATTTCATCTTAGTGGTACTAAGTTGAACATGTCTTCTGCATACCACCCACAATCGGATTACCAAACAAAAATAGTTAACAAATATTTTGGTACTTATCTTTGCTAGTTTGCTCAAGATAAGTAGTTTCACTAGATTTAATGGCTTTCATTGGTGGAATGGTGGTATAGCACTTCCTACCATTTTCCCCTCAAGATGTATCCCTTCGAAGCCTTGTATGGTCAAAATACACCAACAATCACAAAATATGTTCCAAGATATTCCAAAGTAGTTCAAATCGATGAATTATTTCAACATCATCAAACAATGCTCAAAATTTTTAAGGACAGTTTGATCCAGGCACAAAACCGTATGAATCAACAACACGACTTACATAATTCTGAACAAAAATTCAATGTTGGAGATATGGTATTTTTGTGCTTACAAACTTATAAGAAACTATCCTTGAAGATCAAGTCAAGTCAAAAATTTACTCAATTTTATGGTCCCTCTAAGATAGTTCATCACATTGGTGAAGTTGCATATCAATTGGAGCTCCCACCCTCCTCTCATATACATCCAATTTTCATGTATATTATCTCAAAAAATATTGGTTAGAAAGTGCAAACACAGACAGTGCTTCCAGTACTGGACAAATAAGGATGAATAACTCTTCAAATTGAAGCAATATTGCAAACTAGAGTGCATAATATTCAATCTCGCCAAATTCAACTTTTTTTGATTAAATGGCAGGACCTTCCATAATAAGATGATACATAGAAATCAAAAAGTATTTTCCAGTCATTTCTAGCTTTAAGGACAAAGATTTTAAGGGAGGGAGTCATGTAACAATCCCAATGGATGTGTCGGCTCATTGATGGGTCATGTCCATTCATTGATTAAATCATTTATTTATAGGTAGAATCATTCATTTAATTTTATCATTGAATATCATTTTATCATTTGCATATTGCAAGAGACTCTACCCTCTCCAAGTGGCTACAAGACTCTACCTTCCTCAAGTGGCATGTTTGATTTGTTAATCTATTAATTCAATATTTATTCACATTTTTAATTATTTTACGAAGTATAATATTCCAATGTTGGGGAGAGGAAATTATCCTTGGGATATGATAAATTAATGTCTCAAAATTTGGTACATATTTTGATTGTTCCTTCCTTATTAGCCATAAGAGCGATGTTGGATATCTAATTAGAATAATCAATAGCTTTGATAAAACCGATGTCAAGAAGTTTTTGGAGCTCCTCCTTGACTAAAAAGGTGATCTTAGAATGTATATTCCTAAGTTTTTGCTTAACAGGATTGGCACTGGGTCTAACTAACAAAAAGGGAGGGATCAAACTCTAGCATGTCAACATATGACCAAGTAAAAACATCTTGAAATTCTTTTAACAAATTGGTCAACTAATCTTGATCATCCAAGGATAAGGCTTTGCCTAACTTAAGGATTCTAGGGATTTCCTTAGAACCTATATTAATGTATAGGATATCCTCAATTAGGATATAGGATTCATCATCATAATATGGAGGAATTGGTATGATACCTAGTTTCTCAAGGTCTTTAGAAGAAATGGGAACAAAATCCTCTTGAGAACTAGAAGACTCAATATGGGTGACACAAGGGACTGAATTATCAAAGAAGAAGCTATTTTAGAGTATAATAAAGAATATCCCCTTCAACATACTCCCTTGAGGTCACAAATAATTTAAGGTGCACCAAAATTATCATGTTGTAAACTAGAATGTTAGACGGATAAGGTAGATCCTCATCATCATTACTCCACTATAAGCCATGATGATCCAAAAATCTAGCATAAATGACAAATTAATAATAATTAGTTGGTAAGGAATGGTTTTTATTAGGAATGTATCCTATGACACACCTCCCAAGACGAAGATCAACTTCCAAATACTCTTGAATACCTTTCTATTGTGGCCCCAAACCCTTACCTACATATCCCATACTAGATAGGATCTGCTTGGAAAGTGGGTAATCATTGTATAGATAACAATGGGTAAAGGCTCACTCTATAGGGAAAGGATTTCTACCATAGATATTTTCTTTTAGGGACGTACCCACATAGATAAAGGTACACATGTTGATTTGTACTACTTCACCCTGTTATTGGGTAAAACCATAGTTTGGGGTGAAGGTGGTAGCATAACTAGATCTAGAAGATAATTTTCATTGAGCAAGTTGATTTGATCCTATTATGATATTATAACTGATGGTTCCTTATCTATTTTGAAAATTTTAAACTCTTTGATGATGTCATAAGAAGTAGAAAAAAATTTATGGAGAGAAACAAATGGACAAAAATTGAGATTGAGCTTTCTCAACCATTGAAAAATATTGAAATGGATGAGGATCCCATTAAATATTGATAAGTTAATATTTGAATTCATATTTTAAACATTTATGAAGAGTAGAAGGGACAACCCTCATTTCATGAATCCAAGGTCAACTAAGAGGAATATTGAAAGATACGGGTAAAGATACCACATAAAACATGGTATCTAAGATATTGGGTCCTATATTAAGGGGAAGGAATAAAATGTTATAGGCTTCTTTAGGTTCATTGTTGAAATAGTTTATGATGACATCAGATTTGGTTAAATATTTTCTCTTTAATCCAATATTTTGGAAAAAATTATAAGTGCATAGATTGAGGGAGGAACCATTGTCCACCAAGATTCTCTTGATAAAAATTTTCCAAATGTATGGAGTGATGTAAAGGGGAGAATTCCCTTGCAAATTTTGAGCAAGGAAGATTGCCATCATAAAAAGATATATGATTAATCCCAAGAGAAATTATGACATTGGATAGGTTGCTAGGAGGAAGATCTTGCAGGACAAATTATTGACTTGAAAGCTTTAAAAATGCTTCCCTATGAATAGGAGAAATTTGCAAAAGCTCTAATTGGGAAATATTGGTTGGTGTGTTACTTAATTGTTTTTGAATTTCAAAGGAGAATTTTTGTTGTGTCTTCATCACTAATATTGGATTTTCTACATTTATGCTCCTTTTTCAGATACTTTTGAGAACTAAAGGAGGTCTAGAGGGTTGGTTGGATGTATAAATTATCTCTTGTTGAGATTTTTGTGTTAGTTGAGCTTGAGATTGTTGCCTTCTAGTAGTTTCTATAATACAAACCATATTGTTGTAGGGTGGTGGCACATTATGATAAGACACCTAGTTTATTGGTTGTTGCTAATATTTGTGTAGGGGATTTTAGAAGATCCCCATGACTTGATTAGTTGTACGTGTCTATTGAGTAGGAGGTTGATTTGTTGGAGGTTTGCAGTTAGGAGTAGTTTGGAAGTCATCCATATTAAGATGACCCTTCTCTAATAAGTCCTAAACCATGTTTTTCAACCTCTTACATAAGTTTATCACATGCCCCTCCACTATATGATACTCACAATGTTGAATAGACTCATATTAATATGTCATGGTATTATGTTACATTATGGGAGGCAAATTGATCATCTTAGCTTCCAAAATTTTCTTAAGGATGGATGAAATAGGTTGGTTGAATCTAATAAAATTCCTTGGTGGGGGTTTTTGAGGCCTACTAAATATCATATTTTGCAAGGTACTAGCATCATTGATATTTTGGTTTGTCGATTATTTGTTACCCCATCACCAACTACATGCTTATTCTTTTATTGAATTTTCATAGTCCTTTCTTCTTCTTCATTAAATTTATTTGACCTATTAAAATGAGAGCCTTCTCTACTTTTCTTGCTAAATCTATTTCTTGTTTTAAATAGGTAACAATTGTTGTTTCCAATTCATATAAGATCTATTCTTGTAAGTTTCTAATAAATATCTCTAGCATGTCTCAAGGAGGTAAGGTGTATCTTAATTATCTAACTAAAATTCTCCATCGAGCCAAAAACTCTTACAAACTCATGTATTTACCTTTCTTTAATAGATATAAATCTTGCATAGTCACATTTTTCTCAATGTAAGCTCCAAATTGCTGAATGAATAAGCCATTTGTCTCTTCAATTTTCCTTAAAGAATGATGAGATAGTTGATAATACCATCCGAATGCCATACCATCGAGGCTCTTAGAAAATATTTTTAGCAATAACATATCATCATATATAATATCATGATATGTTGTTTTAAACATCCTTAAATGCTCTACTAGGTCTTCTGTTCCCTTATAAATAAGTAAAAATAACATTAGAAAATTCTTGGGATAGGGCCTAGTGGTGACTATAGGGTCTAAGGGTTGATTGCACATTTCCTTATAGCCATAATTGAAACTTGGAGGTTGAAGCATATCCATTCTTAATGCCAACTATTTCACTACACTTGTTACACTTTGCATATTATGATTGTTATTATGCAATACCCCTAGATTCCCTAAAGGGTTATAGGTTGATTGTTGAAAAGGGGTTTGGTTAATGTTAGAAATATTAACACTATTATGATACGATATGTTTTGCATGGTATATTATCATGGAGGATAACTCACATTTGGTGGAACAGGAAGAAATATTATAAAGAGGAATTGAATGAGGAAAATATTAAACATGGTTTTGAGGTGCACTACTAGTCGAAAGAACTTATGGAATTCCCTCAATATTGGTGGTTGTAGTAGTGACATATATAGATTTATGAAATGGATTAACATCATAAGAATATTCAAACAAAGGATTGACTTGAATATTTTGAGGAGAAATGGTTCAATTATGAGATATCCCAACCTCTTCAAGTTGGGATTTTTCATCCATAGCCTTATTCAAAGTGCCCCTATGATGCTTAAAGAAATTCTAGATATGATAAAATTATTTAAAGGTGAGGTGTCTATTAGAACCCTCAATAGGATCAAGTTCAAAACCAACTATTATATCCTCTTTTATGTCTAGATTGGTATTTAGCCTATCAATATGATCATCCCCTTGAGGATTTTAATTATTATTACTCCTAAGGTTGGGAGCCATTAGGATTAAAATAAAGGATAGGAGAGATGAAGGGAGATCTAAAAATAATGAAAGATACAAAATATTTTATTAAGTATTTTTTTATGTTTTTCTAATCTAAACAATTAAATCTTAATGGTCTTATTTATGGTTTAAAAAAAAAACAAATAAGAGTAGAAGGAAAATGCTTCCTAGATGGCCATTAAGGACATGTTTCACGTTGGGTAAATCCTAACCATGAATTTGGTCAATAACCTACAAAACAAATTCAAAAATAAAAAAAATTGATCATTGTTCAATGGCCTACTTAGGCTGCTATGTGACTGATCTTGGAGGTACAAAAATCAAGCCTCCTTGGCCCTTTTAGCAGCTCGTTTGAAAGTAAAAGTAAATTTTGACCTTTTTGGGATCAAACACGATAATATATGACAACATAAAAAATTTAAAACGAATGCTAACAAAATGAATGCAATTAAAAGAGATATACAAATAGAGACCTAGGATTTTAGGGATAAAAATTTACCCTTAGGCTATCTGTAACTAAATTCATACCCCAAAAGTATCGACCATGAATATGAAAATAAAGGATAAAGGGAAAAACCAAGGGTTTTTTCGAATTAACTCCCTATATGGGTGAGGCAAAAATTCACACAAGAAGACTAAAAATTTAATTTAATGGCTAAAAACATAATTTAATACTAAAATTAGATGATATACAATGAAACAATTGCAAAGATACAACCTGATAAGCCTGTGGTGGAAGCAAGAGCAAAGGTGGTAGACGTCTACTCCTTTTAGGAAATAAATATGTCATCAAGGCTTCTCCACTTTCTTATCTTCAATAGAAAATCACAAAAGCACACCAAAAGTAGAGCACTGGAGTGTTTTAGAGCACAGGACTAATTGAAGATCAATATTGCACATCAACTTGCTTAGATCATTGTGTGTCACTTCTTGGAGAGATTCTAGGAGAAAAAGGGGATCCGATACTCCTATTTATAGGATGGTTGGAGAGGAAAAAGGTGAAAAAAAACCTTGGCCAAGTTGATGTCACAGAGGTCAACCTCGAAATTAGGGCTTTAGAGAGGAAAAACTCTATTTTTTCTAAATTCGTGCCCTTCAATCACTAGGCTCAAATTTGGTAAAGCCAAGCAAAAATAAAAAAAGAGAGGGAAAGTAAGGGTCCAACTTGCACTTGATAATTTTGGATACCTTCCTTAAGTATCCTAAGGAAAAGTGACTCATTCAGGTGGGTCAATTTTCCATGTCTACAATCATCTATATAATCCTATGGGTATGTTCATGTAAGGGAACCCTTCATGTATTCAATCTTAGTGATATTATTTAATACACCTCTATAGATAACCTTAAGTAAAAGGTGTAATGTATTTATTATATTGTAATTTATATTTCAATTCAAGTTATATCATCTTTAGGTTATCCATATAACTTTAACTTTAAATTATCATATAATTTTTAGTATCATGGCACTAGTCATATCTCATGTATATTTTGTTCACTAAATGTAGCAAAACCAACAAGCTTATTACATTTTGGCTCCTCATGAAAATGGCTCTATTGAAATTTAGACGACCCAAAATATTGCCTATTTCAAGACATCCCATTTTTATAAGCACAACATAGTAGAGATTTGCTTCTGTTATGATATTATGTTAAAAAGAATAAATACTTTAAAATTATAAATATAACATAATCATAAATTTCATTATAAGATATGAAAATAGATACAATATGAACTCGTAAAATATAACACTTGTGTTTAGATTAATAAAGGTTATATTAAATGAATTAAGAATAATTATTTCAAAAGTATAAAAACAACATAACATCAATTCCACCACAAGATATTATGTTTTTTTAATAGGTTAAAAACTTGGGGTACATTGGGGCCATCCTCCTTATGAATTGAACTTGGATATCCATTAAGAGAGCCCAATGCCTTTCGACATTGTGTTGTCTCTATCGAAACAAACTAGATATTATGTTAAAATATGCTTAAAAAATATCAATACAAAATTATCATTAATTCTATTACAAGATTTAAAACTAGAATAATATAAAATTTTAATATATAAGACTTATAATTAGATTGCTATAATAAATTACACTAACTAAATTAAAAAAAACACTTCAAAAATATAAACACAACATAAAAATTAATTCCACTATTATATATAAAACTTGTGCAATATCACCTTTCACTATATAATTCTTGTACACATATTGATAGAGATACAAATTTAAAATATAAGACTTGCACATATATTAATAAAAAAACAAGTAGTCTGTAACAACTAAAAACTACCAATCTAATTTTTTTATAAGAATGATTACAAGTTAAAGATCACAAGGCTTCACCATATTTGAGTTCAAAGTCACTACAAATGACACTAAGTGCACATGAGTGGTCAAATATTGTATTTTTTGGGGTTCACCTTAATAAACCTACATATTTAGAAGGATGCTAGTAGTATCCCCCATATTTCCTATACCTTCATCGGTATAGGACCATGTGACCATGATGTAGGGATTACCATTTAAGATCCATAACACTTAAAGGGGGACACTTATTCCCTAACCTAACTCTAAGTTCATCTAGGTAGGTTAATCAAGTGTAGATCCCTGGTTTTTAGTTACCACATCTTCGTGGGCTAACTAAGGTTGTTGCCACTTTGATGAAAACTAAAATGATCACTTGATCCTACACAATCTAGGGATCACCACTACTAACTTGTGAATGGTTCCTCAATTCCTAGTTGGGATACACATGATCCTACTCATTCAATGTGTAAAGATTCACAAGATACCTGGCTATTATATCCACACAAATCCTTCTAGGTTTATGAGTTCTTAGCTATTGCATATTCACAACTCTTTATAAGACTCATATTTATGTGGTTATTGCACCCATGTAACACCTCCCTGGATTAGATTTTATTATGTTTCAATTTCCAAGAGTAATCTTAACCACCCCTTCCCAAGGTAATAAATATTGCATTCAAACATAATTATCTAATAAAACATTACATATTACACTATATGAAAGCATTTATAAAACAACTACATGATCCAATATGTTGTTTTTGATAATAAAGATTCATCATGAAGCAAAACCAAATTGCATATAATACAAATTCTTATCATAAAACTCCAAGGATACTTTTTACTAACTTGCTTACTATAACATAAGAGATCTAATTATCATAATGATGCATTCTAGAAATTAAAATAATCCTATTCTATCTATCCATGGCTAAGATTTTTGAACACAAATTAAAGTACAAAACTCATAGCATCATTAAAACAACATAATCATTAAATTTATATAATAATCAATTTTTACAAAACTATTTGAACATAACATTCATCTACATAGCCTTTGTTTCTTTTTCATCATCTAAATATTTCTAGAGCCTATAAAGCCATCACCAAAGGATCTCCAAGCCTTTTAAATATGTGCAACATCTTCTTGATAAAGACTCCACCCATGACTTATGAGAGAAACTTAGGGATCAAAACAACTCTAGATGTAATGTAATTATAAACATGCCATTTTCTATTATGCAAGAAACCATGCATAGAAACATAATGAAAATGAGAAAACATGGATATAATCCCATACTTATCTTTATAATGATTCCTTAACCTACAAAAGTATTAGGAATAATTATAATAGTTTCTATTTCAAAACCAACATACAATAATTCATTTTATTAAAGAGAATCCCATACTTCTCTTTATAATGATTCCTTAACCTACAAAAGTCTCAAGAATCATTATAATAGTTTCTCTTTCAAAACCAACATACAATAATTCATTTTATTAAAGAGAATCTCATACTTCTCTTTATAATGATTCCTTAACCTACATAAGTCTCAAGAATCATTATAATAGTTTCTCTTTCAAAACCAAAATAATACAATCTATTTTATTAAACCATATTTCTTATCTTTAAATCAAGAATATACATTCCATTTACATAATGTAAACACCTCATCCTATTATACTAAAATAATGAAAACTTCATCCATAAGAGCATATAATAATTAACATAAGGAGGTCCCTAATACATCATTAATAAGGAGAAGCTTTAACTCTACTATAATATAAAATAATATCTCTAGCATAATGAGAGTTTTTAAGCTTCTCAAAACAAGATCTAATATAAGAAGGCTTAGACCTTCCATATTATAATTTACATCTTTAAGAAAATATAATTTAATATATGAAATTACATTATCATCTAATAAATGAAAAATAAAACCTTAAACTAAAACCCCAAAATAAAGCTTAATCTTTTCCAACACAACAACCAAAGCTTCAACTCTAAAATCAAGATTATTAGGTACTAAGGGGAACCACACTGGCTACACCAAAAGCATATAATCAAAAAGAAACCAAAGCCCTAAAATTGATGTATAGCTAGACACGGTGCACTAAAACCAACATGTAAACTTGGACTAACAAAACTCAATGTAGGAATGCACCACAACAAATACTGCAAACAAGAAGCTCTAACAAATCAACTATCACCATATGAATAGAGAGCATACGTTGGATAAAAAGACTCATGTGCAAGTGAACACAAAACAACATCCTTTTACGAAGCCAAAATGGGTTACAAGCAACAACATGCTTAACCATAGTCTAAAGGACTTCGAGATGCAACACACAAGGAAAATTAGAACCCACGTCGAAGGCATCTAAGCTTACAAAAAGGGAGGATGAACCTAAACAAACAAGCTTAACCAAGAATAAAGACTAAAAGCATTCAGGTGAAAAGATCAAACAATAACCTAGAGAGATTCAACAAAAAACAACACATAATAATATAATTACTTAAGTACTTTGAATCCAAAGGATTACCTCCTACACTGCTTGATGACTTGATCCCTTTGGTGCGTTCTTTCCTCCAATGCTTTCCTTCTTCTCTATGCATATGCCACCTTCTAATAAAAAAACTAATATACTCTTTAAAATTGCTTTTGGGATGTTTTCCAAGAAGAATCCATGTTCTTTACCCGAGCCTCGCTTGAGCTGGTGCATAATGTTCTCTTTGAAACACCTCAAGCAATGAAATGCTCAAGGTATTAATTAGAGCATGGTTTTGCTTAACTTATGCTCTAAAAGCAATTTATTACATTTTTTCCTTAACCATAGAATAAAATCATTTAATAATTAAAGTTCTTTTGAATTAATTTTACTAATCCACTTCTAGTTTCCAAACACTAATATTGATTATTAACATTGGTCCTAACATCAACAACATTAATATTTGACTAATATTTTCCCATAAAGCTAATCATACCAACAACAACATGATTACCATTCAATTCCATAATGTTACACACCATTATTTTATCCTTAAATAGGTGGCTCTTTTAATATAGTCCTAGACTATTACCAATATATTAAGGAGGCTCATTGCTTAGGCAACTTCCTAGCCCAATGGTGTGAACATGGATTAAGCACACAAATAATGCATCTACATGAAGGGTATTTTTCTTGTTACCTTGAGATATTGATGAACAAGTCATCATAATAATTTCCTTGAGTATCTCTCTTTGTAGGTGGTTCATCCATAGTTTCCCACCAAAGAGAGTACCTAGTCCTAAACCCATAATTACATCAGTAGTACCATATTTTATGCTAAAAAATTAAACCATTCCATCATATAGACATCATAAAAGAAACTATGCCATTACACATTCACATCAAAACATAGTTCATTGTCTATAAAGAGTTCTACCAAGAAGGGTTATTACATAGTCCCCTCATAAAACCTGTATAACTCATTTAAAAAAAAAATAACAAATTTATAACATTAAAAAAATTCTAATAATAACCTTCTCATCCCTATCCAAAAACATAACTTATTTTTTTAATAACTATTTTTCTATTTTGATAGAGCTTTTACAATTAATTTTTTACTTGCTTTTCTCTTCTCCAAAATAATTAGCCTTTCATTGATGCATCCATTGGATTGAAATTTGAATTCAATGATCATTCCTTTTTCAAGAGGAAGAATATCACCCTAAATACAAGCTCAAAAAATAAATATTAAAATATTCCAACAACTTCAATCTTTTGGAGTGAGTGTCTACTTTCTCATACTTGTGCATGTTTATGTACAATTGTTGTCAAATTTATTTACATTCATATTTAAGAAGTAATTTATTTAAAGAAATAAGTATGGTAAAAATGAATATGTGTATTTTATACAACAAAAAAATTAGAGATGAAATCCAAAGAACCACAATAATACACCTAACTTCCAAATAAAAACAAAGAATATTCTCATTGAAATAATAGCAAAAACACACTTCAAAAGTGATAAAAGGATGTTGAATTCTTTTACTTTGTTAATAAGTTTTTTAATAGAAATTATAAACACTTATATTATTGTTAATAAATTTTGAGCCTCCTACTCAAATTCATTAATGGTTGCACCAATTGAGGATCTAGCGCTATGTGGTGGACTAGTTCATGCTAGCAATTGGTGATGAGTTTTGAACAAGTAGTGGGGCTATAAGAGCTGGTAGTTGTATCAGTTCTTAGCAGCCTGATAGAGTTAGTTAGGATAAACTAGTACCTACACTTAGCCCAGGGGTTCCTACTCCTATTTTTACCAGTGTCTACTAGTTTTATCGAAGTCTACTCCCAGTTTTATCGGCACCTACTCCCAGTTTGACCGATGCCTACTCCTAGTTTGATTGATGCCTACTACTTTTATTGGTGCTTACACCTAGGAAGCACATAGAGGCCTTCACAGTTTTTTATTATGGAGACTATTTTTAGTAAATTACCATGTAATTTAATTAAAAAATATTTATATCTCCTCCTTATGTGAGCTGTACAGATTCTCTAAGATATTTAGAAGTCCTGCAAATACGAAAGTGGATGAGAATTTATATAATAGTATTGCAAATCGGAAAATATTTAGCAATCCTATAATTCTAAAAAGTGGGTGAGAATTTATGTAACAGTCCTGCAAATATGGAAAATAGGCAGGGAAAATCTAGGGAGTCTTGTAGAAGCAATTAATCTGGGTAGAAAATAGAATATCGGGAAAAGATATCTTATCTATAAAAGAGATTTTCCAAGTCTTTCTAGGATTTGGTTCATTATATCACTTGTTGGTATTTGTAATACTGTAGAATTAATAAAAGAGTGTTTTAGCTATATTTTGTGTATATTTAGTTTGGTTGAATTGCATGTGGCATTGGCCCTTGGTTCACAACAAACTTATCTCTTGTAGTTGATTCATGATCAATTTTATGTTTTGTATCTACTATATTTTTTCTCTTATGAATTTTTAGGTGGATAAATCAACCCTTTTTCTTTTGGTGTTATCACCTCTATTTTTATTTTTATTTCCCTCTTTCCTTTTCCCTTGTATTTTTTACCTAGTTTGTTTTTGAGAACTAGGTCTATCTAGAATTTTTTTCTCTCAGGAAGTCCTAAATGAGAGGAAAATTCCCATGTGGGTGCAAGTATAAGCATACATTTTTATATATCAATACTTTTTGGCATACCTGGTGGGACCGATATATAGTTTTATTATGAAAATATCTACATAGATCTTGTTTATATTTCAAATTAGTCAATACTTGGTGACTTTTGTTGTTTAGAAGCACAAAATCCTTGATTGCATACTCATTTTATGAGGGGTGTGTCTAAAAGAAGTAGTTCAATAAGATAAGGTAGATTGCAACTTTAGCAACTCTATTTTAATACCTCAAGGAGAAAAAGAAGAAGAAGGACTCAAGATTAAGTTTCTACACCACATCCTACTGGCTCCTCTTCATTTACTCAAAGTATCTATTATTCTATTCTATTCATGGATCAGTAGCTACCTAGAGCCTATTCTTATTTCAATAAGGGCATTCCATTGGCCCTGACAACACATGATGATATTTTGATATCATCCCTTAAGGCTCTACCTTATTATACTAGAAAATACTTTTTGACTCTTGTGGAACATATCCAAGATAGCAAATAATTCTTAGAATTTAATGTGACTAAAGATAATGTGGAAGTTACACTGTTAACATCTTCTTTGAAGGGTAAAAAATTCCCTCAATGGTTTAGAAGTCTTCTTGTTTGTACCGTCACATATTGAAATGGCTTGGATTATAATATTATCAAGAATATCAAGGATAAATCAGATAACATGTCACTCATGGAGTAGCTGAATACCATCAAAAGAGCTCCTAATGAGAAAATTATAGATTTCAATTCTAGATTCCAAAGGACATGACAAAGTAACCATGGAGGTAAGGCCAAATGCACATTCTACTTTTTTGTATTTGTTGAGATCCTCGAGTTCTGACATAGGTATAAAAATCCAAACTATGGGAGTCAATACATTACCTAATCCAAGCTAAAAATTATTTAGTGCAGTGTGGTAGGATTTCTCCTAGGCTTTTTAAGCCTCTATTTATAGATGTGATTGTAACCAATCCATTATCCTCTCAAGATTCTACTAATATTACGGTAGTTAATCCATTACCAATTAAAGAGAATGCATCTAACACTTATGATCAATCAAATAACCAAATGAATGATCTATTGAACTTGGTCAGAACAATGTATAACAAGCTCAATAGTCTAGAGAAGCAGAAAAATCAACCTCAATAGAGGTATTTCCAACAATACTACTCTCCTTATCAGCATAGATCTCCATTTAAAAATTATGCACACCCATCTAGGCCTTTACAAGATCCTCTCCCTACTATTACCAACCCAAATCAGGTCCTTGTACCTATGTAAAACAACTTATCTAAGCAAAAAATATGGTACCTACATTTCAATTACCTCATAATCCAAATGGATGTGCATATAGAAATAATAGTAGATTTTTAGTGCCACAATATACTAACTATAAGATAATGGAACAACAACAATATTAGCATCCTTCTACATCAAATCCTGACAACAATTTGATGTATTGGCAAGAAAATGAGCATTGTGTAGTGAATCAGATTGTGGGTAATCAACCTAAGAAACAAGTATAGTATAAATATAATACTAGGTCTAAAGGGAAGGCTATAACTAATGGTACTTTTATATCATAAGAAACCATATCCCATCAACCTCCCAGTACCAATGCCATATAACAACCTATAGTTATATTCAAGGATACTTCAGATTGGAGAAATTAGCAGGCTTAAATTCAACAGCCTATACAAACATGATAAAATAATCCTATTTACCTAGTTTTTGAGAGGCTAAGGAATGATTGGACTACCAAACAAACACAAAATAATCAGCCTATCAAATTGGTGGAGCAAATGAGAATGACTAGCTTACAAGATTTTATGTGGGATGCTCTTGCATTGCCTGGATAAATGGGTCTCCTAAAAGAAGCTCTAAGTCACGTATATTTGGCACCTAAAGAGACTAAAAAGCCTATCGTATAAGCTACAAATATAATACAAATGAATTCTAATGAGGTATAGTCACCTACTAAACCTACTCCTTTCTATATGACCCTCATCATAGGAAAGCATTTGGTCCATAAATTTATGATTGAGTTAGGAGCTAGTAGTTGTGTAATGCCTAAGAGAATAGCAAATATTTTAGGACTGCCAATCGAGCCTATGGATTTTTGTGTCATGCAACTAGATGGTACCATAGTTAGGATATTGGGTGTGGTTAGAAATTTGGACCTTACTTTGCATGCCTGCCCCAACCTTACCATTACATAGGATATATCAATCATAGACCTTCTACCTATGTTTGATTTATGCCTATCTAGATATTTCACAGTAAAGTTAGGGGGTTATACATCCCTATAATGGTCCAAGATGTCCTTAACCACATGATGTGGTACCAATTTTTTCATATCAGCTGAGCCTATCTCTCATTTCCATGTATAAGTCCATGATACCAAACCTAAAATTAATTGTATAGCCATGGAGTCAGATAGTTCTTATAAGTAGATCTAAACACCTCATATTCTTGATAATCATCTTGATGAGTGGGCAAATGGATTATATGGATCTTACTTATATTATAGTTTTCAAGAGGTTTGCAAGGGAACCTACTGTATCTTGGAGGAAAAGAGCATGATTCCAGAGGTCATGAAAATAGAAAAACAAATAGAAAAACAAGTGTAAGCAAGGTGTTGGTATTGGTGTAGTTATCACCTATTCTTCTAAGGAGATATTACTCCATTCCTTAAACCTCTAGTTTAGCTGTAGTAACAACATGGTGGAGTATGAAGCTCTAATTCATGGACTCCTACAAGTAGAGAAAAGAGGTGTAAAATTGCTGCAATTTTTTGGTGATTCAAAATTGGTAGTGTAGCAAGTAAAGGGTTAGTGTGTTGTTAGTGAAGAACACAAGCTTATACTGAGAGGGGGGGTGAATAGTATAAGACCTCTTTTTACTTTTTCCTTTATACTTCAAAATAGTAAAGCAATATACCCAAAGCAATATCAAAACAATGCACAAAATCATCCACAAAGTGACACCAATTTTAACGTGGTTCACCCAGAATGCCTGGGCTACGTCCACAAAACTTTTCTCTAAAAGTTATCTCAAAGTTCTTTGGGAAACCTTCCCAATTACAATGTTTATGAGCCTCGGCCCAAAGGAGACACCTTCCCCCAATCTGAATTTATGAGCCTCTGCTCAAAGGAGATACCTTCCCCTCGCTCTGGAAATGATCCCTCAAAAGATCAACTGCCTCTACCTCTTGCCAGCACGTGGAACTCCTTTCCACCGAAGACCTCCTGTCCTCAATGCTTAGCCTAAGAGACCTCTGCCTTCTATGATCACGTCCACAGCAGCTCAGCTACCTGTACCAAACACAGTCAGTCGGTCTAGTACAAGTCTTCCTCTGTCTGTCAGATCTGTCCAACTCTATGAACAAATCAATCCTCTACACACAAGCCTTCTCAAAGACTTGCCAAATCTGTCCTCAGGTTCTTCTCAAAGAACCAATGCACCTCTGTCCTCAAGTTCTCTGATAGAACTCTCTAAAACTCAGCTCACAAGTCCTCTCGCTAGGACCTGTCCAAATCTGCTCACAAGTCCCCACCGAAACCTGTCCAAAACTGCTCACAAGTCCCCAGGAACCTGTCCAAAACTGCTCACAAGTCCCCACTGGAACCTGTCCAAAATTGCTCACAAGTCCCCACCGGGAACCTGTCCAAAAACTGCTCACAAGTCCCCACCGAAACCTGTCTAAAACCTGTCCAAAACCTCAGCAAGCTCACCAAGAAAAACTTGCTTAGCATGAACTCACAAAGAGAATTGTTAGAGACCCAATGTGATTCATAAACCTCATAGAAGCATAAAGAGAATTGTTAGAGACTCAATATGTTCTATACTTAACTCCCAATCTCAATTTCAAATCTCATAGAAACATAAAGAGAATTGTTAGAGACCCAATATGTTCTATACTTAACTCCCAATCTCAATCTCAAATCTCATAGAAACATAAAGAGAATTGTTAGAGACCCAATATGTTCTATACTTAACTCCCAATCTCAATCTCAACTCAATCTCAACTCAAACTCAATCTCAAAAGAATAAGATAGATGTAGTATGCTTTTCTCAAGAATATGAAACACAACCCAACAATTGCCAACTATGCAATATCTCATATAACAATGATGCTTATATTCTTTTCACCAACAACTAGGGTTTCATCATCTCAATGCAAGTATCAAGACTTACTAACATAAACCCTATTGCAAAAATGCTTCTTCTTCCTCAACCAGAATTATGCATTCACCCAAAAATTCAACAATAACTTTAATGCATAAGCAATCTTCAATATCCAGAAAATAAGATTTACACCAAAAATACCTAGTAGACAACCTTTTCACTCCAAACTCAATTTCAGAAAATATACCATAAACAACATACATGGAAGAAGTTGCCCATACCTTTACTTTGATGAAGAAGGAGAACTCAAAAATCTGTCACAACACTTAACTCTCAATTTGCCACCAAATTAGAGTTAGCAACTATACAATAATACACAATAATAAAGATCCAAATATAACACCTTATTTCTCCAACTTAGTAAAAACCACCAAAGTACAATAACATACAAAGTAAAACCTCTTTACACCTTATTACTCCACATAAACATTAAACATTAAACATCAATGTCAAAACAAAAAATGATACCTTAACCTTATACCTCCCGCGCATTCACGACCACCATTCTTTGCACACCGCGACCAAAAGGAAATTCCCAATGAAGAGAATCGAACTCAGCACCTCTGCCGTCTAGCATTTTCGCTTAAACGCCACCGCCGTTGGGTCACAAGTGCCCAACGAAAAAATAAACCGCTGCCCTCTCTTTTATCTTCCTGTGACGCCAAGAATCTGGAAAACGTAAACGTCTTCCACAAACCGCATGCAAACAATCCACTGTCGTCAAGCCAAAGGGTAAGGATGCAGCCCAATCTCAAATCCGAGTTTTCCAAGCACAGTCTCCAAGACACAGAACAAGCGCGATATCTAAGACGTCAAACGGAGATCGAAAATACAGAGCAAGCTCAACTCGAAGTCACCAAGCGTTGTTCGAAGGAAATAGAGCAATTGCAAATCGCGGACGCCAAGCGCAAATCAAATGAAACAGTGCAAATGCAAATCACGGACGCCAAGCGCAAATCGAACGAAACGGTGTAAATGCAAATCGTAGAAGCCGAGCGCAAATCGAAAAATACAGAGAACCACAAATCGCAGATATCAAAATAATAATCGGAGGTGCTCACTTTTGAAAACCATGCCAACTTATATAGCAATTTATCCTTCACTGTTTGACGTCGGCGCTCCTCCAACGATGGCAACAAATCGGCGACGCTTAAGGGTTGAAAGACCCTTTAATAATAATTAAAATAATAATAATTATTATTTTATTAATAATAAATTAAACTTGGACCTTTGACAAAGGTTTGAGTTAATTTAATTATTAATAATACACATGGACCTTTGCATTAAGTTAAGCTTGGTTTTAATAAAAACCCTTAATGAGTCCAAATGGTTTTAAGAAAAACCTTTAGCCTTGTCACCATGGTTTTAATAAAAACCCTTTAACATAATGAAGCTTCTCAAGATATTCTTGACATCACACTCTTTTGAAATCAACACAAAAATGCCTTTTGACATCAATGACAACTTATACATTTGAGCAAAGGCAATGTACCCAAAGTACCCAAAATTGCCAACAATCTCCCCCTTTGTCATTGATGGCAAACCTTTACCGACAACACTTCTCAAGAGCCAAAACTGAAACCAACTGAAACCAACTGTGCTAACAACTGAGAATCTTCCTTTGAAGTTTTGCTCCCCCTGACTTGAAGCTTTCCTCTTCACTTTGAAGCTCTCCCCCTTACTCATATCTCTCCCCCTTTGTCATCAATGGCAAAGGGCCACCTTTGGGGCTCGGGACTAAGAATTAACCTCTTAGCTTAGTCCCTCCCCCACCTCCTGATGAGGTGATTAATTTTGGGGTGGGAGTAAAACTCCCATTAGGCACTGATCATCATCAGCGTCTATAACTTCCTTGTCGGGCCTTCTCTTGAACTCTTTGTCCATATCCCTGTTCCTGTCACTGTTCTTGTTCTTGTTCTCATCCCTATTTTTATCCATGCCTTGATCCTTGGACCTGATCATGCCACTGTTCCTGTTCTTGTATTCTGGAATTTCAGCTCTACACTGTCTGACTGTGTGACCTTCATTGTTGCACTTATAACAAGTAACAATGTTATTTCTTTTAGGCATACCTGTTCTTTGAATCCACCAATTTCGACCAAACCTGTTCTGACCAAACCTGTTCTGACCAAACCTGTTCTGACCAAACCTGTTCTGACCAAACCTGTTTTGATCAAACCTGTTCCTGATATTTGCCTTGCAATAAACTGCCTTGTGCCCAAACTGTTGACAAGAGTAGCAATACCCTTGAAAGAAATTACCACCTCTGAAACTGTCATTTACCTTCTTCACTTGAGCCATGCAATGTGAAGCTATGTGACCAAACCTGTGACAAGCAAAACATCTACCTTGAAACTTTCCTTTATTTGACCTCTTAGGTTCTGAAAACTTCTTCTTCTCATTCTGAATTCTGTTTTCTATTTCTATGCATCTATCATTCAAGGACTCATGATCTGAAATACTTTCCTCATCAGAACTCTCTTCCTTTTGGAGTCTCTTACTAGACTCTCCAACTTGTTCCTTGTGAGGCTTAACAAAACCAAGGCCTGTTTTATTCGTTGTCTTTCTTTGACCTTTGATGAGAGACTTAACCTTTTTGGAGCTATCTTGAAACCTGTGAAGCTTATCCTTGTACCCTTTAGTTTCCTCTTTCAAAGAAGCCATTTTCTTTTCTAACTCACTATACTCAAGAACCTTAGACTCTAACTCATCCTTGAGTTCTTGTGTCTTAGCTATAGAGAAGTCAAGACTTTCTATAAGATCATCTCTCTCCATACAACATTCATCCAACTTATCCTTGAGTCTAGCATTCTTCTTTCTTTCCTTTTTCAAAGCACTAAGAGCACTAATAAGTTCACCTTTAAGATCTACTTCACCTTCCTCTATATGTTTGCTATTAGAATCATCAAAGCCTTTTTCGGATTTCTTATCACTAGAGGTGCTACCCTTTTCAAAAACCATACATGCATCTTCCTTATAGTTTTCTGAAGCATCCTCATACATACTAGAAATCAAATCATTATTTGTGCAATCATCCTCAAGGTGACCAAAATTTCCACATCTAAGACATTTCATGATAATGAATCTATGTTTTGGTTCTTCCTCTTTTTCTGATATGAACAACATCTCATTTTCATTATCACTTGAAGAACTTTCACTATCACTACTAGAACACTTACTTGCTTTGTCTAGGTAGAAACTCTTCTTGTGTTTGTGAGAATACCTCTTTCCTTGATTGTTGTGCTCATCTTTGTTTTTCCTATGATGCTTGTGCTTTTCAGAATCCTTGCTCTTACAGTCCTGTTTATCTTCATCACTTTCATCCTTGGCAACAGTACAGTCAGTAGCATAATGACCAAACTTTCCACAATTGAAACATCTTACATTTTTCATATTTTTGTGCTTTCTAGAGAACTTGCCTTTCTTGCTGTAATATGCCTCTTCATCACTAGAAGACTCATCACTCTCTTGAAGTTGTTTACCTTTGGATTTCTTGGTAGCCTTGAAAGCTGCCTCCTTCTTGACATCAACCTTCACTTGAGTTCTTAACTCAAATGCTGCAAGTATACTATGGAGCTCATCCTTTTTCAATTTATCCAAATCTTTAGCTTCCTCAATAGCAGAAATATTTTCACTAAATCTATTAGGAAGAGATCTTAAAATCTTATCACAAACATCATTTTCAGCAAGCTCAAGACCTAAGTCTTTCATGGAGTTAACAACCTCATCCATACGAAGCATGTAGTCACTAATATTTTCATCATCATTCATCTTGAGTTGTTCAAACATACCTTTGAAGTGTCTCAACTTGGCCTTTCTGACATTTGTATCACCTGTATGAACCACCTTCAACTGATTCCACATTTCACTAGTCTGTCTTGCAGTGAATCACTTTGGTGAGATCTGCTTTCTGTAAGCCTTTCAGGATTGCATTCATTGCTTTTGAATTGCTGTGATGTAGGAGCCTTTCTTCTTTAGTATTGAGACCATGTTCAGGAATAGTGTACTCATCTTCAATCACTTCCCAAACCTCATTCCCAAGTGCCATTAGATGAACCTTCATCCTTGCACTCCAAAGACCAAAATCTGACCCATCAAGAATAGGTGCTGCATTGCCACTTGAATGATCCATTGTGTTCTTTACTAGCTTTTCCTTCAAGTCGTTAAACTTTTCGAAGGCACCCGCTCTGATACCAATTGAAGAACACAAGCTTATACTGAGAGGGGGGTGAACAAGTATAAGACCTCTTTTTACTTTTTCCTTTATACTTCAAAACAGTAAAGCAATATACCCAAAGCAATATCAAAACAATGCACAAAATCATCCACAAAGTGACACCAATTTTAACGTGGTTCACCCAGAATGCCTGGGCTACGTCCACAAAAATTTTCTCTAAAAGTTATCTCAAAGTTCTTTGGGAAACCTTCCCAATTACAATGTTTATGAGCCTCGGCCCAAAGGAGACACCTTCCCCCAATCTGAATTTATGAGCCTCTGCTCAAAGGAGATACCTTCCCTCTGCTCTGGAAATGATCCCTCGGAAGATCAACTGCCTCTACCTCTTGCCAACACGTGGAACTCCTTTCCATCGAAGACCTCCTGTCCTCAATGCTTAGCCTAAGAGACCTCTGCCTTCTATGATCACGTCCACAACATCTCAGCTACCTGTACCAAACACAGTCAGTCGGTCTAGTACAAGTCTTCCTCTGTCTGTCAGATCTGTCCAACTCTATGAACAAATCAATCCTCTGCACACAAGCCTTCTCAAAGACTTGCCAAATCTATCCTCAGGTTCTTCTCAAAGAACCAATGCACTTCTATCCTCAAGTTCTCTGATAGAACTCTCAAAAACTCAGCTCACAAGTCCTCTGCTAGGACCTGTCCAAATCTGCTCACAAGTCCCCACCGAAACCTGTCCAAAACCTGCTCACAAGTCCCCACTGGAACCTGTCCAAAAACTGCTCACAAGTCCCCATCGAAACCTGTCCAAAAACTGCTCACAAGTCCCCACCGAAACCTGTCTAAAACCTGTCCAAAACCTCAGCAAGCTCACCAAGAAAAACTTGCTTAGCATGAACTCACAAAGAGAATTGTTAGAGACCCAATGTGATTCATAAACCTCATAGAAGCATAAAGAGAATTGTTAGAGACTCAATATGTTCTATACTTAACTCCCAATCTCAATTTCAAATCTCATAGAAACATAAAGAGAATTGTTAGAGACCCAATATGTTCTATACTTAACTCCCAATCTCAATCTCAAATCTCATAGAAACATAAAGAGAATTGTTAGAGACCCAATATGTTCTATACTTAACTCCCAATCTCAATCTCAAATCTCAACTCAAACTCAATCTCAAAAGAATAAGATAGATGTAGTATGCTTTTCTCAAGAATATGAAACACAACCCAACAATTGCCAACTATGCAATATCTCATATAACAATGATGCTTATATTCTTTTCACCAACAACTAGGGTTTCATCATCTCAATGCAAGTATCAAGACTTACTAACATAAACCCTATTGCAAAAATGCTTCTTCTTCCTCAACCAGAATTATGCATTCACCCAAAAATTCAACAATAACTTTAATGCATAAGCAATCTTCAATATCCAGAAAATAAGATTTACACCAAAAATACCTAGTAGACAACCTTTTCACTCCAAACTCAATTTCAGAAAATATACCATAAACAACATACATGGAAGAAGTTGCCCATACCTTTACTTTGATGAAGAAGGAGAACTTAAAAATCTGTCACAACACTAACTCTCAATTTGCCACCAAATTAGAGTTAGCAACTATACAATAATACACAATAATAAAGATCCAAATATAACACCTTATTTCTCCAACTTAGTAAAAACCACCAAAGTACAATAACATACAAAGTAAAACCTCTTTACACCTTATTACTCCACATAAACATTAAACATTAAACATCAATGTCAAAACAAAAAATGATACCTTAACCTTATACCTCCCGCGCATTCACGGCCACCATTCTTTGCACACCGCGACCAAAAGGAATTTCCCAACAAAGAGAATCGAACTCAGCACCTCTGTCATCTAGCGTTTTTGCTTAAACGCCACCGCCGTTGGGTCACAAGTGCCCAACGAAAAAATAAACCGCTGCCCTCTCTTTTATCTTCCTGTGACGCCAAGAATTTGGAAAACGTAAACGTCTTCCACAAACCGCATGCAAACAATCCACTGTCGTCAAGCCAAAGGGTAAGGATGCAGCCCAATCTCAAATCCGAGTTTGCCAAGCACAGTCTCCAAGACACAGAACAAGCGCGATATCAAAGACGTCAAACGGAGATCGAAAACATAGAGCAAGCTCAACTCGAAGTCACCAAGCGTTGTTCGAAGGAAATAGAGCAATTGCAAATCGCGGACGCCAAGCGCAAAACAAATGAAATAGTGCAAATGCAAATCATGGACGCCAAGCGCAAATCGAATGAAATGGTGTAAATGCAAATCGTAGAAGCCGAGCGCAAATCGAAAAATACAGAGAACCACAAATCGTAGATATCAAAATAATAATCGGTGGTGCTCACTTTTGAAAACCATGCCAACTTATATAGCAATTTTTCCTTCACTATTTGACGTCGGCGCTCCTCCAACGATGGCAACAAATCGGCGACGCTTAAGGGTTGAAAGACCCTTTAATAATAATTAAAATAATAATAATTATTATTTTATTAATAATAAATTAAACTTGGACCTTTGACAAAGGTTTGAGTTAATTTAATTATTAATAATACACATGGACCTTTGCATTAAGTTAAGCTTGGTTTTAATAAAAACCCTTAATGAGTCCAAATGGTTTTAAGAAAAACCTTTAGCCTTGTCACCATGGTTTTAATAAAAACCCTTTAACATAATGAAGCTTCTCAAGATATTCTTGACATCACACTCTTTTGAAATCAACACAAAAATGCCTTTTGACATCAATGACAACTTATACATTTGAGCAAAGGCAATGTACCCAAAGTACCCAAAATTGCCAACAGTTAGTAATAAGCATTTGAAAGCATATAGACATAGAGTGTTGGACCTACTTGAAGGATTTTATGCCTTGAATATTCAAACAGTCCCTAAGAAGAAGAATTAAGAAGCTGATAGGATGGCAGTTCTGGGGGTACATATGAGCTAGTTGTTGACTTATTCAAGAAATAACATCAACATGTAAAGTCAATCATTAGACCCTTAGTTCCTAATAATGATAAAAATTGGTAGGTTTTTTACTTTAATCAATATATAGCAAACTTTATTATGCAAGAGGCTAAATTTTTCTAGGATATTCAGGCTAAGTTGCAACAGATATATGAGGATACTAGTATTATTCAACTTAGTAGCAAAAATATTCCAAATGGAATCATTACTTTGGAAATTTCTTCACTCCTAATGATCAATACAAAGGTAAACATAAACAAATGAAAATAAAATTTAATTCTTATCGAGATGTCCAAATTGCTTCTGGTAAAATTCTTATGCTTGGTAAATGTAATTATCTTAATCAAGAGGATTTATTCATTTAGAAATGCAAAACTTATGATGATATTATAGCATGGTACTATGACCAACTGAAGGAGTATGCTCCAAATATTATACAACACATTATAGAGCTCCTTCCTGATGATAAACTAGTGCACTAGAAGTACAGGCCTTTTAATCCCAAAGTTGAACCTCTGATGAGAAAATAATTGCTGAAATTAATTGAGGCACATATCATATATCCATACCATCAAGCATTTTACTTGGGGAGCTAACTTGGTACCAGTCAGAAAAAAATTGAGAAATCAAAATTTGTGTGGATTTTTAGGATTTGAACCATGTCTCCCTTAAAGACCATTATCCATTACCCTCAATGGATTAGATTTTGCAAAATATTGTGGTAGATGAAAGATTTTCTATGTTGGATGGTTTTTCAAGATTTAATCAGGTGGTGATTAAGGAAGAATATTAGCATAAGACTATGTTTACCACCAAATAGGGTAAATTTGCATATCATAGAATGCCTTTTGGTCTTTCTAATGTAGGTTACACCTTTCAAAGGGATATGGGAATAGCCTTTAAAGGCTTGATAAATGAATCAATTTTTGTCTATTTAGATGATATTACAACATTCTACAAGAAAGTTGATGATCATATGGAACATCTGGAAGTTATTTTCTAGAGATGCAAAGACTTTGGAGTTTCTTTAAACCTAAATAATTGTAATTTTTTTGTTGAGGAGGGTAAACTATTAGGACATGTTGTGTCAAATAAGGGTCTTTCCATTGATATAGAATGTGTTGAAGCTATTCAGACCTTGTCCTTGCTTCCTCACAAGAAGGCTCTATAGTCATTCCTTGGTAAGATCAATTTTGTAAGGAAGTTTATATCCAACTTTGTTGAGATAATAAAGCCAATCACAATAATTCTAAAGAAGGATCAATCCTTTAGATGGACTGAAGAAGGTAAGCAAAGTTTTTAGAATATCAAGGATGCTATTTCTAAAGCCCCTATTTTAATTAACCCCAAATTTGAAGGAGAATTCATTTTGTAGATTTTTATGGAGAATATAGTATTAGTGATATTCTTACATAGGAAAATAATGAGAAATTGGAGCAACCCATTGCCTTCATGAGCTAGACCCTTAAGGAGTATGAAGAGAGGTATGATATTTTGGAAAAAAAAAATTTGCACTCCTTAGAGCCTTAAAAGATTTCAAGTATTTAGTGGATTAGAATAGGATAGTAGGCTTTGTGGTTTATCCCAACATTAAAGAGTTTTTGTTAGGTCGTGATGTTCCTGATAAAAGAGCCAACTAGGTGACCAAAATTATGAATTTTGATGTGGATATTAGAGTGACAAAATTGGTATGAGGAAGAGCCTTGTGTCAACACCTTGCAGAGGATTTAAATACTGAAAAAGCATTCTTTAATGCCCAACCAATAGAAGAAGAGTTAAATTGGTTCCATTTTATGATGGATTATTTAAAATTTGGAACCTACTCTGTAGTATACAAAAAAATTTAAAGAAGAAATTTGAGATTAAAAGAATTATAATTTGAAGTGATTGATGAGATTATTTTGAAAAGAAGTCATGAAGGTGTTCTGATGCAGGAGCATCCGGTGACAGTAGAGCAATCTTGCATATCCCAAAATTTTTTCAGATTTTTCTAAGTTCTTTGCAATTTTTAGTTTGGAGAAGTTTTGTAAGGCAAGGGGGGAAGGGGTCGCGAAATCGCGACATGTCACAATTTCGCGACATGTCACGAAATCGTGACCCCAACAGCTGCATTGGAACTTTGGTGAGTTTCGTCGTGATATCGTGACGTCGCGATATCACGACGGTTTTGAGAACAAGGCGGAAGGAGAGAGTCCTGTCGCGATATCGCGACAGGCCGCGATATCGTGGCCAGTTAGAAGCTGCCACATGGCATGTGGCTCGACGACATTAAAAGTTAAGAAAAGCGGAGGCAAAGGCCTTTCGAGGATAGGAGGAAGAAAGAGAAAGGCAATCGACAAAAAGAAGGCAAAATATCTAAGGTAAAGACTGAAGGGTGGGGGAGCCGCAAAATCGCGACATGTCACGAAATCGCGGCTCCCGAAGGCGAAGGTTGTAAGCAAGGGCGGGGGAGCCATGAAATTGTGACATGTCACGATTTCGTGACATGTCACAAAATCACGGCTCCCAAGACGTAGGCGGATAGCGAAGGCAGGGGGGTCACGAAATCGTGACATGTCGCTATTTCATGACATGTCACGAAATCGCGACCCCCAAAGGACTTTGGCATGGTGGAGACGTTGTTGGTCGCGATATCGTGACATGTCACGATTTCGCGACCTATCGCGATATCGCGACGGAGAAGGCACAGCCAAAGGTAAACACGCGGACGGCCATGCATGGCCGAAACTGACACGTGGTGGCCACGTGTGTCAAAGTAACGCAGCGGTTGCAGGGGATGAACATTAAGGAAGGGACAGCGATGCAGAAGAAGGGTCTGATCGAAGCGGTAGGTACAAGTTAAAGGAAGCCATTAATGCAGTAGTCATTAATGCAGTCTTCATGGTAGATCGAGCAGATGGCCCATTTACATCGAAATTTTGAAAAAAAACCCGGGGAGGGGGAAAAATGAAATTTGAATTTTTTTAGGCGGGGCATTAATTGCCTAGAGGACCGAGACCTCGTTAAAAATAGAAAATTTTGTAATCGGGGGAGGATGGTGGACCGGAGAACAGGGGAAGTAGTTACAGAGAGAGACCGAAGCCGAGCTCGGTGATTGTAAGCCTGCGGGCTGTTTCCTTTAGATGCATGTAAATATTTTTTTGTAGATTTTAATGAGGATTCAGAAACTTTGAATGTATTGATTCCTCGATCCCCGTCAGTGGTATCAAAGCCAGTGGTTCCTGAGCGTACAGCAGACCATCGAAGGAGAGGCAGTTGTACCAGGACTTGTGGGAGGGCTTGAGATCAGGTGAAGATGCCTCCGAGAAGAAACCCTGTGGGTGGCAAAGGCATGGCAGTAGAAGATTTCCGAGCTTTGCAGCGGCAAGTTTAGGCCCTACAAGAAGAACTGTGCAGAGGACATGAACCGAGAAGAGATGCAGATAGTGAGGATAAGCGGATGAAGAAGAAAATCAGTCAGAAGAAGAGGAAGAAGCTATAGATCCGGCACAAGCCAGGCTGTACAGGGCCATATCTCAGATTGGGAAGAGGCCTAAGATAGAAGTTTCCATGTATTTCGGGAACTTGAATCCGGAAGAATTGATAGACTGGATAAATGACTTAGAAGAATATTTTGAATATGAAGAGGTTGAAGATCCCGCGCGGGTCAGATTTGCCAAAACTAAATTAAAAGGTCATGCCAGCATATGGTGGAAGGGAGTATAGCTAGAGCGAGAACAGAAGAGGAAAAGAACGGATAACAAGATGGGACAGAATGGTGGAGAAATTGAAGAGGTAGTTTATTCTCGTAGATTATGAACTGGACCTGCTATGTAAAATGCAGAGTTTGAGATAGATGAATAAAACTGTCCAGGAATATACGGAGGAGTTTTATAAAATCTCCATCAGAATCGGTCATTTGGAAGCAAGCAAGGAAAAAGTGGCCCGTTATATTAATGGGTTGAGACCCAGTGTTCAGGAGGAGTTGAGCTTGGTTCGGGTGAGCACCATTGAAGATGCTTACCAGTTTGCTCTGAAGGTTGAAGAAAAGCTGAACAGGAAGTTTGAGAGCAAGCAAAAAGGAAGAGGACCCGAAGGAAAGACCGGTGGAAGAAAAGAGGAAGGAAAGGAAGAGAAGAAAGAAGAGGAGAGCAGCAGCCGAAATCAGAAAGAAGATGAAGAACCCAAACCGCAAGTTCAGAATAATGGCTACCCGAGAGGAAGAGGTAGATCTGGACACGGGTATGGGAGAGGAGTGTTCCGAGGAACATGTTTCCACTGTGGAGAAGAGGGGCATCGGGCATATGAGTGTCCCCAACACCCCGAGAGAGTAAACAAGAAACAAGTGGGTCCTGCCAGAGTAGTTGTGGCAGTTGAAGATGCTGACTCAGAACATTCTAAAGAAGCTAAAAAAGGAGAAGCAATGATTGTGAGGACCATGTTGATTGAGGAAGACAAGTCAGAACAGAGGAGAAGCCTGTTTCGCACTCGATGCAAAAGTGCAGGAAAAGTCTGTAATGTTATTATATACAATGGGAGTATAGACAACTTAGTTTCTAAGGAAATGGTTGCTAAGTTGCAGCTGGAAAGGAGGAGACACCTGCACCCATACCGGATTGCGTGGTTGCGAAAGGACCACAGAGCTTGGGTCCGTGAATAGTGCTTAGTCATGTTCAATATTGGGAGATACCAGGATGAAGTCCTGTGTGATGTTTTCCCCATGGATGCTTGCCATTTGCTATTAGGAAGGCCATGGTAGTTTGATCGGAGTGCAGTGCATGATGGTCGTGCAAATACGTACTCCTTGATGAAAGATGGAGTGTGGCACAAGTTGAAGTCATTGCAGACAGTAGATGAGAAGGTGTGCAACAATGCCAAAATTTGTCTGGTAGAGGGTAGAAAATTTTGCCAGGGAACGGGATTTGAGCAGGTTGTAAGGGTTGATGAGTGTTCGGAGATATTACAGAGGACGCGGACCGAACAACTTAGAAGTGAAGGTTACTTCTCCTTTTTACCCGGGGTGTCTGATGCAGGAGCATCCGGTGACAGTAGAGCAATCTTGCATCTTCCAAATTTTTTTCAGATTTTTCTAAGTTCTTTGCAATTTTTAGTTTGGGGAAGTTTTGTAAGGCAAGGGGGAAGGGGTCGCGAAATCGCGACATGTCGTGATTTTGCGACATGTCGTGAAATCGCGACCCCAGAAGCTGCATTGGAACTTTGGCAAGTTTCGTCGCGATATCGCGACGATTTTTAGAACAAGGCGGAAGGAGAGAGTCCTGTCGCGATATCGCGACAGGCACGATGTCGCGGCCAGTTAGAAGCCGCCACATGGCATGTGGATCGACGACATCAAAAGTTAAGAAAAGCGAAGGCAAAGGCCTTTCGAGGATAGGAGGAAGAAAGAGAAAGGCAATCGACAAAAAGAAGGCAAAATCTCTAAGGCAAAGACTGAAGGGTGGGGGAGCCACAAAATCGCGACATGTCACGATTTTGCAGCTCCCGAAGGCGAAGGTTGTAAGCAAGGGTGGGGGAGCCGCGAAATCATGACATGTCATGATTTTGCGACATGTCACGAAATCGCGGCTCCCAAGGCGTAGGCGGATAGCGAAGGCAGGGGGGGTCACGAAATCGTGACCCCCAAAGGACTTTGGCATGGTGGAGATGCTGTTGGTCGCGATATCGCGACATGTCATGATTTCGTGACCTGTTGCGATATTACGACGGAGAAGGCACAGCCAAAGGTAAACACGCGGACGGCCATGCATGGCTGAAACTGACACGTGGCGGCCACGTGTGTCAAAGTAACGCAGCGGTTGCAGGGGATGAACATTAATGAAGGGACAACGATGCAAAAGAAGGGTCTGATCGAAGCGACGGTTACAAGTTAAAGGAATCCATTAATGCAGTAGTCATTAATGCAGGCTTCATGGTAGATCGGGTAGATGGCCCATTTATGCCGAAATTTTGAAAAAAAACCCGGGGAGGGGGAAAAATGAAATTTGAATTTTTTTAGGCGGGGCATTAATTGCCTAGAGGACTGGGACCTCGTTAAAAACGGAAAATTTTGTAATTGGGGGAGGATGGTGGACCGGAGAACAGGGGAAGTAGTTACAGAGAGAGACCGAAGCCGAGCTCGGTGATTGTAAGCCTGCGGGCTGTTTCCTTTAGATGCATGTAAATATTTTTCTGCAGATTTTAATGAGGATTCAGAAACTTTGAATGTGTTGATTCCCCGGTCCTCGTCATGTTGCACCAAAAAATTCTAAAAAATTGCTCGAGGAGTTCTACCAAGGATTTTAGAAGGTCATTTTTATCATCATTCACAACAACCAAAATAATGAGAGCTGGTTCTTCTTGACCAAATCTATTTTTTGGTGCAGTTCACTGGGTCTAAATATGTAAGGAATGTTTATTTTTCTCAAGAAGGAAGAAGAGGGCTCCCTTTCCCTTACAACCAATTATTGTAGACCAACCATTCACATAATGGGGATTGGACTTCATTGGTGTGATTAACCTACCTTCAAGTGTTGGCCATAAATTCATATTGATAGCTACAAACTACTTCACTAGATGGATTGAGGTTGTTGCATTAAAAGAAACCACCAGAGAGGCCATTGTTATATTTTTGGAAAGTATTGTTACAAGTTTTGGAGCACCTAATATAGTCATTACTAATAATGCATGCTACGATCACAAAGTTAGGTATCAAATATGAGATCTACATGAAGATATATTCCAACTATTACCCTTAAGAGAATGGACTAGTTGAGTCCACAAATAAAAACTTAATTAGGATCATTAAGAGAATAGTGTAAGAGAATCAATGAACATGGCATACCAAATTGAAAGCTACCATTTGAGTAGATAGAATTACACCAAAGCAGGCCACATGCCAATCCCTCTTCAAACTTGTGTATGGAAGGGAAGCAATGCTCCCTATTTTACTAGAGCTTCCTACCTTGGAACTGGTCTGTCAAATGAATTTAGAGCATTGTGATCCTATGGAGCTTATGTTTGCAGAGATGATGCAACTGGAAGAGACTAGAAATCAAGCTAGGAAAAAACTTCAAGAGAATCAAATCATAATGAAGAAGTACTTTTATAAGAAGGCTACATCAAAGAGATTTGCAGAAGGAGATATGGTCCTAAAATAGGATGAAGATAGAACAAATCTAGACAAACATACAAAATTTGACTCTATATAGAGTGGGTCATACATTGTTATAGGTTGTAGAGGCAGTAATTCTTTTGAGCTTCCAGGGCTCAATGGAGAAAAACTACAAATCCTAGTAAATGGGATTTATCTCAAAGCTACCCTTGATTTCTTTAGTCGTAGGTTCTCGTAGTTTTAGTTCCTTTTTTGTTATGTTCCCTAAGTTTTTCAATCACCTCTTGCTTCTCGTGAAGCATGTTTTGTTTTGTGTTGGTTATTTTGTGCAGTTTTTATTATGTTGCAGAGGTTATTTCCAATAGTTCAATTTTTGTGCAGTTTTTGTTCTCTTGTAGAAGTTATTTTTCACAATTCTATATTACAAAGCAAGTGTGAAATTATGTTATTTTTTGAAAATATGAAGATGATCAATGAATTTGTACCCAATTTATGCTAAGGCTACCTAGTATTCTGGGTTCTCTTCACATTATAGGTATGTGCTCCCTAATAATAAATAAACTGTTAATAAATTTTGAGCCTCTTGCTCAAATTCAATAATAGTTGCACCAGTTGAAGATCTGGTGGTATGTGGTGAACCAGTTCATGTTGGAAACTAGCAAGGAGGTTTGAAAAAAAGTAGTGAGGTTGTTAGAGCTGGTAGGGATATCAATTTCTAGCATCCTAACAGAGTTATTTAGGAAAAATGACACCTACACTTAGCCCAGGGGTGCCTACTCCTAGTTTGATTGATGCCTACTCCTAGTTTTATCGGTGCCTGCTCCCATTTTGGCTGACACATACTCCTAGTTTGACTGACACCTACTTCTAGTTTGATTAGTGTTTTCTCCTAGTTTGACCGATGACTACACCCGAAAAGCACACGAAGTCCTTCACAATTTTTGATAGAGATTGTTTTTATTAAAGTACCATGTAGTTTTATTAAAAAATTATTTAATCTCTTCCTTTTGTGAGCTATCCAGATTCTCTAAAATATTTAAAATTCCTATAAATCTGAAAGTGGGTGAGAATTTATGTAACAATCCTGTAAATCTAGAAAGTAGACGGGAAAATATTTAGCAATCCTACAAATCTGGGAAATGGGTGAGAATATATGTAATAGTATTGTAAATATGGAAAATAGGCAAGGAAAATCTATGGAGTCTTGTAAAAGTTATTAATCTGGTTGGAAAATAGAAGACTGGGAAAAGGTCTCTTATCTATAAAAGAGATATTCCAAGTCTTTCTAGGGGTTGGTTCATTTTATCACTCGTTGGAATCTGTAACACTATGAAATTAATACAAAGAGTTTTTTAGCTGTATTTTATGTATCTTCAGTTTGGTTGAATTGCATATGGTACTAGCCCTTGGTTCAAACCAACCTTACCTCTTCCAACTAATTCATGATATGTTTTATGTTATGTATTTGTTGTATTGTGTCTCTTATGAATTTTTAGGTGGTTCAATTAACTCCTTTTCTTTCTATTTCCCTGTTTGTTTTATTGTTGTTTTTATTTCCCTCTTCCATTTTCCCCTATAGTTTTTATCTAGCTTGTTTTTTAGATGCAACTCTCTTTGGAGGTCTTTTCCTCTCATGAAATCAATATGAAATGCAAATCAATTTTATTATAATATATGAAAACATATACAATATGAACTCTTAAAACATAAGCCTTGTATTTAGATTGATAGAAAAAGGTTATATTAAATGAATCAAGAATAACTATTTGAAAATTTTAAATGCAACATAATCATTAATTCCACCATAAGATATTATGTTAAAATAATAAATGCTTCAAAAATATATACAACATAATCATCAATTTTATTACAAGATATTAACTCTTAAATATAAGACTTAATAGAGATGGTCATTCCCTTATTATGGAACTAGATTATTTTTTGGATGAAGGGGAATTCTTGCTGAGGGAGCAGAATGGGTTCAGGTCTAAGGCCCTTCAGACCCAATGGGATCGAGTGATCATTATCATCATGGATTACTTCACTCTGAACCCATCAAAAGAGCTTAGCAGGAGCTTCCATGCAATGTTACTTAATCAGTTAAGGAGGGAGATATTGATGAATGTCCTTGCTTTTCTATTCCATTCTTAAAAATAATAATGATAAATGCTAGAAATGGAAGGGGCCTGAACCTGTTGCATTCGGGTTTGGCCCTGTTGATCATGGAATATGTCACCAAAGAAAGAGGAATCAAGCTTACAAAAATATTAAAGTTCATTTAAACCAATGCTTGCTATCTTTGAAATTCTTAGCATTGGAGGATATCATTTCTTCTTACGATGTTTCTAGTGATTCAAATTTCATCTCGGGTCTTGTTTCTTCTGGTGCCCATTCTAACCATTTGGGTAGGGAACTCTCTATGTCCTCTAAGGGAGTGAGGGGTGGTAAATTGCACTAGCCCAAAAATCTAAGCTTCATCTTCTCAAACTTTGTTCATATTGGGAGTCCCTTTGACTCCTTCAGAGGGTCTGATGGTAGTAAGAGGTGTGGGGGACTCTTCGTGATGTCAAAATAGGTGAGGGGAAGTTAGAAGAGGTGGTCCGGTAGACTAAAAAAGAAGAGTATTATCAAGGAGCACTTAAATATTAAGATAGACCATTTTGATTCGTAGGTCTAGAATGAGGTGAAATATCAAATTTTGGCTGAGAGAACGATGCCCCTAAGCTCCTCACGGGTGGAGTATCATCATAATTTCATCCAATCAATAAAAATAATTGATGATAAGTAGAAGTCCATCCTAGGTACTCTTAAGATCATTGTTGATATCACTGAGGATGTAAATTGGCTTTTGGGTAGTCTAATGGATTTCATTTCCTTGAGACTGATTGATCCTGATAATTCTTAGATGATGCTTTGAGTTTTCTTGGATAATTTATTTTTGTGAGTTAGTGTTGTTATGTTGTTGGGTTGTTAACCTGGATTTTTGTGTGAGCCTTGTAAGGTGGTTGTTTTATGTTTGATTTATTGATCTTTGCTAGGATCTTGGTTATTTTTGATCTCCTATGGGAATGGTTGTTTCAGGATGTGGGATCCTCTCAAAACCTCACCGTTTAATTAATAAAAAAGAGATTGAATAGAGAAATTACACTAAATAAGTTAAAAATAGATACTTCAAAAATATAAACACAACATTATTATCAATTCCACATTAAATATAAAACTTGTGCAATATCACCTTTTCAAATATAAATATTACACACATATTAATAAAAATACAACTTTAAAATATAAGCCTATGTAGAAGTAGTTTATTTATAAGAAGAGGTATGGTTTCGATGAATGTGCCTTAAAGGAAAACAAGAATACACATGAAGACACCTAAATTTCAAATAAAAAACAAAGAAAATTTTCATTAAAATCATAGTAAAAACATTCTCCAAAAGTGATACAAACTTAAATTATTTAACTTTGTTAATAATTCTTTTAATAAAAATTGTAAACATTTATGGTATTATTATTATTTTATTAGTTTTTATTAATATTTTAAAAATTTCCTTCATTTATGAGAAGAGAATGACTCTTCCTTACCCACTGGTATGAAAACTTCGCACTTGAAAATGTAAATTTATCCCTAGTACCAGTCTAGGTTAGGATATATGGGTTGCCCATTGAATTTTATGAATTTAATACCTTGAAGGCAATAGGCAAAGCTTTGGGTGAATTCCTTGAGATTTTTAAAACTACAAAAGATGGATTCTTGGCTATTTATACTTGGATAATGGTCATGATTGATATAAGTAAACATTTACTATAAATAATCATTCTTAAGTATAGGGGTAAATTGTGGATCCAAACCATAGATTATGAAAAAATATCTTTTAGGTGTAGAAGATGTCATGAGGTGTGGAATATTGAGAGATCATGCCCTAAGAAGAGTCCAATAAAAACAAATGTAGAAAACTGTAAGAGAAACTTACAAATGGGTATGGATGAGGATGATTTTCAACTTCTAAACAATAGATCTAGATAGATGAAAGTAAATAAATAGTGGAGACTAGTAAGGAAGGATATTAGAAGAAATACTAATTCTTTAAAGGCTTTAGTATATGAAGAAAAATAATATCAGATTTTAAACGACACAATATAATAGGTTTAGAATATTAATAGGAATCATCTATTTAGTATGATCCTGACTTAGGGAAGAATATTCTTGATAAACCTAAGGAATGTATCTTATCAAATTTTTAAGACTCTCTTTAAGTATCATGCACCATTTAGGAGAAGAAAATTGGTAGAGAAAATGTAGTGTTAAATGTCAATACCTCTACCATTAATAAGAAAATACAAGAAAATGAACAATACAAGTAAACAAATTTTGTAGTAGATCTAGTTGAAGATAAATCTAAATAATAAGATGTACTTCCAAGACAAGCAAGGCAAAAAGAGTAAAAACTTCAAATTATCAAGTGAGATCTAGGATGCAAGAGGAAACATAAATAATGGAACACAAATTAAATTGGTTGAACTTCTCTTTATCAAACATCAAAATGATATTGGTAATTAGCAAAGAGGGATAGTAGTCCCTAATCAGATATTATTACCATATCATGGAATTTAAGGGATGCTAATGCTCCCTCAAATCAAAGGTATATTTGGGATATTGTTTAAGTAATAAGCCTACTATTATTTGTATTTAGAAACTAAAATTAAAAAATAAGAAGTTTTAAAAACTATGTAAGCAGTATGTGCAAGATTTGAATGAGATGTTATGGATTTTGAAGGAGCGGCAAGGGGAATTATAAAATTTTGGAATAGTATTAGAAACTCTTGATGTAATAATTCATAAAACTAGGTATTGGATAGCCTCTTTAGCCACATACTACTTTATAGATATTCATTTCATCCTTATCAATGTCTATGGACCTACACCTCAATAAGGTAGACTAGGAATATGGAGTAGGATTGAATCATTTATGATGAGTAATGCTACAACCCTAACATAGTCGACTATGCTAAGTTCCAATTTAATTAATTATTTACTATTTAGACTAGGATTGATTTATTTTTAAATTTATCTATCATCTCTATTTTTATTCCAATTTTATCTACGGTATTTGCATCGAGCCTTTACAGTGAGGGAGTGCCCACCTCAAGTGGCTACAACATTTTATTCAAACTTCATTTGATTTAATTTTGAAATTGCATGCTTCGTCTGGTTGTATATCATAGTTTATTATTAATTGGGTTGAATTAAGTATAGTATAATTGAGGACTGAGAGAACTCGTAGGAGTTCCTCTCCAAGTGGTATCACTCCAGACTGGTCAGGTTACTATTTTTACCAAGTGCACTTTGTGTTTCTGGGATACTATCATCACTGAGCGCAACCCTACTATTACAAATTCGTATTACAAGTAGAGCACAATTTTTGTGAGGAGTGCAGTCTTCGTGATCTTATCCCTCTCGAAACCAACACACAAAATAAATTCACAAACTCTATGCTTGCAGATAGTATAGTGGCAGATTTGGGACAAAGGTAACCAGTTTATCATGGCTATCCACACAGTACAGGCGAACAATGAAATCACAGCTAGGAAGGCAGTGTGGCTTAGGTGAATTCTTCGGGTCAAAAATCTGTTGATGCAAGATGAAAATCCAATTTCTTAGCTATAGCAATGCCAAATCGCCATAGAAAAAACATATCCACTCGCCCAACATCGTCCTCCAATCAGCGTGCAGAATTAAAAGTTTAAAAGGGGCAATACTAAGGTTAGCAAAAAAAAATTAATTTTAATTTTTTTAATTCAGCCAGGTTAATATCCCACATTTAGCATGGAGAGGGGCAAATAAGGATTTAAACGACGCAACCCGTGTTTGTTTAGTCATGGCTCTAGCCACGCTAGCTAGAATCTCCCGCTCATGCACCTAATTATCTGTGTACCTAGCCCTATCGTGTCCTCTTATCTCAAACATGTTCCTCCTACTGACTAGATAAAAAAATTCTCCTTCTCCATCCGAAATTGGTAGTTTTAACCCGAGTCACCTTGTGGTCAGCCCAATGGCATCCAATTCTTCTCCAGATTCTACACAGGAAAACATCACCCAAGTAGAAGGAAATCATCCAGTACTCAATGATGAGTTGTTAAAAGCCTTGATATTAAATCTCCAGAGGATGACTGAAAGTTTCAACGCATCTCAGAAACCGCCCCAACCAAATCCTTCTAGTTCCAATCACTGGAGTACAGATGTCTACAATGATGACTATACACACCATAGAGGTCAAAATAGTCAGTCCTTGACTCACAATGGTCACCAAAATATTGAGGATAGGGGTAATGAAGAAAATATGGAGCAACAAAGAGGGTTTTACAGACCCTATCAAAATAACAACCAGAGACAGAGAAGTAACGAGGAACAAGATAGAAATAATTTCCACCAACCAAGAGGTCCAATGGGAGTCAATCATCCATGCATTGACATGCCTACCTTTGAAGGCCAGGATCCACGCGGGTGGATTGCAAAAATGGATGGCATCTTAGAATTTTACAAATTTTTGGACAAGGACAAGGTCCCTTTTACAACAACCAAATTTGGCATTGAAGCTTATCAATGGTTTACATGGTATAAACGTGAGGAGCCCCAAGATGCATTATATTGGGATACTTTCAAAAGAGCCTTTCTTCACAGATTCGACAAAGGTCCCATGGGTTCATACATAGTACGATTGTTGTCACTCAGGAAAACAGGATCAGTAGGGGCCTATATTTCTGAATTCACCAGTATGCTTTCCTATGCAGAAGACCTACCACAGGATGTGGTAGTAGCAACTTTTTGAAATGGATTAAAAGCACATATTAAAGTTGAGGTAGATCTACAAAATCCATCCAAGTTGGATGAGTGTATAAGGATTGCTGACTTAGCAGAAACAAAGGTGCACATAGGATCATCCACACGACGTGATTCATATGGTCGACCTCCATTTCGCAACAACTCTTTTCATAGAAATGATCAACCGTCATGATACTTCTGCTACAAATGTCGCACTCAACATCAAAAATATCAAGCATGTACACCACGACAAAATTTTCAAATTGAATATGCCGACCAGGAAGAAGAAATAGAGGAGTACGACGCACCTGAGGATCTCCCAGTTGAGGACCAAAATGCACAAGACGAAGTTGTCATTGAGGAGGATACCATGACTATTTCAGTACATGCTCTTATGGGGTTATCTTCTCACCATACAATCAAGGTGGCAGGTTTCATTCGAAAGCAGCGGGTGATGGTACTAATTGATTTCGGAAGTACTCACAACTTCATTGATGCAAGACTTGCAAGGACATTGGGTCTGCACGTCTACTCTTCTAGTCAAGATCGGTTTCAAGTCAGAACGACAAGCAGGGAAGTTTCTCAATGTCTCGGTAAGACATCTTCAATTTCACTACAAATGGGTACGTATACTTGGCAAGGTCCTCTTTTTGTTATGGAATTAGGAAATTCAGAAGTTATTTTAGGTGTTGCATGGATGGAACAATTAGAAACCACCATGGGTTTTAATCACAAACATCGCTTTGTGGAATGGCAAGCCAATGGGAGGACCATCCGTCTTCAAGGACTACCCACACCTCCATCAAAAGTTGTAAGTTCACATAGCATGGAAAAGTTGTTAAGAAAATATGGTGGGGGATTCATAGCCCGAATCAATTGCATTGAAAAATTAGAACAAACTATGCCAAAAATCAAAGAGGAAGATCTCCAAAACATTGTGTCTAACTATGAGGAGGTTTTTCAAGAACCCATAGGCCTACCCCCCAAAAGATCTCATGACCATGCCATACATCTAGTGCTTGGTAGTCTTCCACCCAATGGTCGTCCTTATCGATATCCCCAACCCCAAAAAATAGAAATTGAGAAGATTGTCCAAGAACTATTAGACCAAGGTGTCATCCGTCATAGTACTAGTCCTTATTCCTCACCTGTCGTCTTAGCTCGTCGAAAAGACAATTCTTGGCGTATGTGTCCAGATTTTTGTCCTCTCAATAAAATCACAATCAAAGATAAGTTTCCTATTCCTGTCATTGATGATTTACTAGATGAGCTACATGGTGCCAAATTCTTCACCAAATTGGACTTACGCTCAGGGTTCCACCAAATCCGAGTTAGGGACGAGGATATTCCCAAAACAGCCTTTCGAACTCATGAAGGTCATTATGAATTTTTGGTCATGCCTTTTGGTCTCACTAATGCACCATCTACATTCCAAAGTCTCATGAACCAAGTGTTTCATCCATTCCTACGAAAATTTGTTCTAGTCTTCTTTGATGACATACTCATCTATAGCAAATCATGGAAAGATCATTTAGTACATGTGGACAGAGTTCTCCATATCCTACGCAAAGAAAAGTTGTTTGTCAAAAGATCTAAATGCTCCTTTGGTGTTCAAGAAGTGGAGTACCTCGGTCATATAGTATCTCACGAAGGTGTTAAGGTAGATCCCAATAATATTAAGGCAATACAAGATTGGCCCCTGCCTAAAACCATAAAAAAACTTCATGGTTTTTTGGGTCTCACGGGCTATTACCGCAAATTTGTGCGTGACTATGGTAAAATTGTGGGTCCTCTCATGGCTCTCACCAAGAAGGATGCTTTTCAATGGTCAGTAGTAGCTACTAAAGCTTTCGAGGCTCTCAAGGAGGCCATGTGTACGACTCCAGTTTTGGCCACTCCAGATTTTCAAAAACCATTTGTCATTGAATGCGATGCTTCAGGAACAGGTATCGGTGCAGTGCTAATGCAGGAGGGTCATCCCTTGGCATTCGAAAGTAAACAACTTTCAGGGAAAAATTTGGGTAAATCCACCTATGAAAAAGAAATGTTGGCTATTTTACATGCAGTGGAAAAATGGAGGCATTACTTAATCAATAGCCGTTTTATTATTAAAACCGATCACAACAGTCTCAAGCATTTTTTAGAACAAAGGTTTTCTTATCCCGAACAAAATAAGTGGTTGACTAAATTATTGGGATATGATTTTGTGATTGAATATAAGAAAGGTAAAGAAAATGTGGCTGCGGATGCATTATCTAGAAAATACGAAGATGAAGTAGTTATTAATGCCATTTCAGGGCCATGTTCGCAGTGGGTGTCTCGGTTACAAGAAGAATGGTTGTCCAACAGTGAAACAACTCAAATAATTCAAGAGTTATCTATGGGTTCCTCTAAGTACCCTCTTTTCGCATATGATGGCCAAATATTACGTAAGAAGAATCGTATTTACATCCCTCATAATTCACCAATCAAAGTACAGATTCTAGAAGAGTCACATGCTTCTCCTTCAGTAGGACATTCAGGGTTTTTGAAAACCTACATGCGGGTTAAACAATCCTTTTGTTGGAAAGGATTAAAGGCAGAGGTTAAGCAATGGGTAGCTGAATGTGAAGTGTGCCAACGCAATAAGGGGAAAACAGTCAAATCACCAGGATTACTTCAACCGTTACCTATTCCGGATCGCCAGTGGGAACATATTTCCATGGATTTTATTGAAGGTCTTCCTAAGTCGGAAGGAAAAACAGTAATTTTCGTGGTAGTTGATCGCCTTTCCAAATATGCTCATTTTCAGGCTTTACAACATCCATTTTCAGCAAGCAAAGTGGCCAAGGTATTTATGGATTCAATTTTTAAATTACATGGAATGCCCAAAAATATTGTAAGTGATCGTGATCCCATATTTACCAACAATTTTTGGAGAGAATTATTTCGACTTAGTGGTACCAAATTAAATATGTCTTCTGCATACCATCCACAAACAGATGGTCAAACGGAGGTAGTTAACAAATGTTTGGGTACCTACCTAAGATGTTTTGTTCAGGATAAACAATATCAATGGAGTCAATGGTTGTCATTGGCGGAATGGTGGTACAATACTTCTTATCATTCTTCCACTAAGATGTCTCCTTTTGAAGCATTATATGGAACAAAGCCACCAACAATTGCCGATTATGTACCAGGATCTTCCAAAGTGGCTCAAGTCGATGATTGGTTACAAAAGCGACAAGCAATGCTCACTATCTTGAAAGATAATTTGGTCCAAGCACAAAATCGTATGAAGCAACAACAGGACAAGCAACATTCAGAACGAACATTCAATATTGGTGATATGGTATTCCTACATCTTCAACCCTACAAACAGCTATCATTGAAGCTCAAATCCAGTCAGAAGTTGTCACCATGATTCTATGGTCCTTATAAAATTGTGCGTCGCATTGGCGAGGTAGCATATCAACTAGAGTTACCCCAATCCTCTCGCATACACCCAGTATTTCATGTCTCCTGTCTCAAAAAGGTGATTGGCCAAAAGGTACACTCTCAATCAAAATTACCAGTGTTGGATGAAGAAGGGCGTATCCATCTACAACCAGAGGAAGTACTACAAACCAGATCACGCAGACTCAGATCTCGCCACATCCAAGAATTTCTCATCAAGTGGCAGGATTTACCTGAAGAAGATGCAACCTGGGAACCTGAAAGTATTTTCCAGTCATTTCCAGCTTTGAGGACAAAGCTTTCCGAGGAGGGGAGTCATGCTACAACCCTAACATAGCCGACTATGTTAGGTTCCAATTGAATTAATTATTTTCACTATTTAGACTAGGATTGATTTATTTTTAAATCTATCTATCATCTTGTTTTTATTCTTTCATCTGCGCATATCGCATAAGGCCTTTACGACGAGGGAGTGCCCACCTTAAGTGGCTAAACATTTATTCTAAACTTCATTTGATTTACTTCTAAAATTGCATACTTCTTCTGGTTGTATATCATAGTTGATTATTAATTGGGTTGAAATTAATTATAGTATAATTGTGGACTGAGAGAACTCGTAGGAGTTCCTCTCCAAGTAAAGACCAAGAAACTTGATTCATGATCATAGGATATTTAAATACCATAACTAAGCTAGATGAAAAATTGGGGGAGTCAAAAAATTAACCCTAAGTATGAGATATTTTTTAGCTTTTATTCAAAACAATAATCTATGGGAGGTTGACTTTGAAGAAGATAATTATACATGGACAAAAAACAAGGGAGATATTAACCTAATAGTAAAAAAAATAGATAGGTGCATTCTCTTCGATCATTGTCTAGATGAAGATACTTGTGCTAAAATTAATACGTTGACAAGGATTGGTTTAGGTCACTGTCCATTAAGAGTTAAAATGGTGGTAAGTAAATTAAAAAAATATAATATTTTAAATATGAGATGATGTAGGAAGACCATTCTCAATTTGTTGATATGATAGCATAAACATGAAATACTTTAGGAAATAGTGGGATGTGCACACTTCCAAAATAAATTAAATAAATGACATAGATTAAAAGAATAGAACAAAAACACTTTTGGAAATATTTTTGAGAAAAAAAGAACTAAAAGATAAATTTTCAAAATTCTAGAAAGGTGATCATAATAATCCAAACTTAGGGGAAAGGGAGTTGCTGAATGAATATCATAATATTTTGAGTAAGGAAGAGAACTTTTGGAGATTAAAATTGAGACAAATGTGTTTAAAAGGAGATAAAATACAAATACTTTTCATAGGATGGTAATAGTACAAAGATCAACATCCATGATTAGTTGAAGGGGTTTGGATTGAAGACCAGGGTGAAATTAGAAAGGAGATAAGGTTCTTTTACTAGAATATTTTATGATTGAAGGAGTTTGAAGTTCTTAATGATAAACTACTACAAGAAGTACCTTCAATTATAAGAGATTAATATAATAAGAAACTGGTGGAGACTAATACTCTGAAAGAGTTTTATTAGCTCTATTATCTTTTGATAAGAATAAATCCCTAGGTTCGGATGGGATCTCTATAACATTCTATCAAAATAACTAGGAAGTAATGAAGGATTATTTATTGGTGGCAATGGAATAGTCTAGGATAAAACCATATATTCTTTATAAAATAAATGCAACATATCTTACCCTTATTCCAAAAATAAGGACTCATAAGCCTATGTAATATGGCATATACGATTATATCCAAAGTGACGGCAAATCAGTTAAGACCATAGTTAGATTAAATTATTTTAGAAGATAAAGGAGGATTAGTGGAAGGGAGACAAATTTTATCTGGGATCATAGTAGCTCATGAAGTTATGCATTCAATAGCTTCAAGAAAAGAGAGCAATGAATCTTAAAAATTTATGGGTAAAGCCTATGATAGGGTTAAATGGGATTTTATTATTGTAGTATTAAAAACTTTTGGATTGGGAAGAAATGGGTTATATGGGTTAAATCTTGCATCACTAAAGTTTTATATTCAATGTTGGTCAACGGGTTAGTAACTAAATCTTTTAAATCCAATAGAGGTATTAGATAGGAATATTATTATGGTAGGGGTATTGGGTAGGGACTTGAAGAAGGAAAACTAAGATGGGATAATAAGTGGACTAAAGGCTAGTGATACCATCAACAACATCACCCATAAATAATTTGTAGATGATACAACCATTTTTGATAAGGTAAGGATAAATGAGGCTAGAGCTTGGAATAACTTATTAAATAAATACAAAACAACATCAAGGTAGAAAGTTAATATCAAAAAATCTAAAATTTAGTTCCTAAACATTCCAACTAGAATCAAATAAGGGATATGTAGGTTACTTCAAATGGAGGAGAAAAATTTATTAGTAACTTATCTAAGGATGTCTTTATTTATGGGGAGAATGAGTATATAATTATGAAATCCAATTATAAGTAAAGTTTTGAATAAACTACTAACATAGAAAAGTATAAGGTTATCATTAGCAAGAAGAGTGCAACTAATTAAATCAATCTTACATGCCATTCCAACATATTATATGTCCTTGTATACTATACCAAAATTGATAGAAAAAAGTTTAATTTATATTATATGATCATTCTTGTGGTCAGGATTACATGATAATAGTAAATTTTCTTTGGTGAAATGGAGCATGGTGTGTGATGATAAAAATAAGGGAGGTATCGGTTTAAGATTTCTTATAGACACAAACTTAGCTCTTAGGAGAAAAGTAATTTGGAGATTGTACAAAGAAATTCAAAGATAATGGAAAAAATTCTTCTAAGTAAATTTGTAGAGCACAATGATCCCAATATTAATATTTATTGCATTCTCACTGCCAAATGATTCTACACTATAGAATTATTAAAAAAAATAATTGATTTAGTGATTAGAGGTCTAATATGGGGGGTGGAAACTAGAGAAAAAAAAGCTATTTCGATGGATACATGGTGTGATAAAAAACCACTAAATCTAGATCCAATTTTGAAACCTTGGATGAGATTACTTCAAAATAAATATGATGATAGGTTTTCAAACATTGTGTACAAGGGTCAATAAGGAAGATATAAATGGAAAGAAGATATTTTTACAAGTATACAAGACATTTATGTTAGGAGGCAATTGAGCAGAAGGATAACAACAATGAGGAAAACAGTAGGATAAGTTGGTTTTGGAGTTGAATAGCTTAGGAGAACAACAAGAAGTGGATATAATGTAAAACACCAATAAAATAGGAATATTGTAAGAATATGGAGAGATATTTGGGATAGCCCAAGAATTCCTAAATTCAAAATGTGTGTTTTACTAGTAGGTCATAGAAGAATTTATCCTAGGATAACCTTATGAAATGGGGTTTTCATGGCCCCTCACAATATGTTCTTTGTAAAATGGAGGAGAGTATAGACCACCTCTTGAGACAATACTCAATAGTCTAGAAACTATGGCAATGGATTTTTAAAATATTTGACAAATGCATGGTGATGAATGAAACATTGAAAAGTGGTAAAAGCAATGATGTAGGAATTTTATAAGTGATGCTTTATAGGCATTCGAGGATATATAAAAAGATACAATACTTTGGACTATATGGATAGAAAGGAATAGAAGAATATATAAAGGAAAGAAAAGCAATTTAGAGGTAATGAAAAGAAAAAAATATTTAGCCATAGAGGAGTCTAAACCAACCTTATCAACTTACCTAATACCTAATCTAGAATGAGAGAGCCTTGATATATGGAGTCAAGTCATCAAATGGAATTATGATGCTAAGTATAGGAGAAACAAAAACAAGGCAATGAATATAAAACTGAAACCCCCAGATATGGAATTGGTGGTCAAATTGAATTGTTATGGAGCATCTAAAGGAAATCCAAGGACCAGTAATAGGAGGAGGAATAATTAGAAATAATAGAAGAGGTATTAAAGTGGAACAAAATTCTAACATAGGAAATAGAGGATATTTTGGTCTCATTACGCTTTCAACATTGGATTTAAGACAAATAATGAAGCTAAAGTCTGGGTGACTTTGGAAGGGTTACAAAAATGTTGGAACATAGTATGGATGGAAGGTGATTCACTAATAGTAATAAATACAATTTTGAGGAAAACAAAGGCTCTAGGAATATATATGAGATAATTGTGGGCAAGACCTTGCTATAAAGTTTACATAAATTTTGTTTACACATATGTTAATGGGAGGAAACAAATGTGCACATAGGCTGGCCAATAGAGGGGTTTCATTAAGGATCATGAAGCTCTTTTTCATGGTTAGAGGAATTAGTAAGTTTAGCTAAAGCTAAAAAGAAAATGTTGATTGCCTAAATCAAATAATGATTAAGATTTATTTTAATATTTTCCATTGGTAATATTTGATTTATTCTATAACATTAGGTTGTTTTCACATAACATTAAGTTTGATTTAAGGCATTGGGGTGTCTTTCAAATGCCCATTTTTTTAATGTAAATTCCTTAACTTACCAAAAAAAAAAAAAAGTTGTTTTCACATAAACTATTTTATTAATTTTTTGTGGTTGCACTTATGCTTCATGAAGGAAACCAATAATCCAAATCCAAATCTATAAAGCAAACTATGATAGTGTGATTTTTTGTAAATATTACTCTACCAAGATGCAATGCATAGATAGTATAGGTTGAGTTTTGGTTTTGTGAAGAATTTAAATGCATAAATAGTATAGGTTGAGTTTTGGTTTTGTGAAGAATTTTGTAGGAAAATGTCAAGACAAAGATGCTAAATTTTAGAATATTTGTATTCACAAAGAACAATGAAGAAGATCTAGAAAATAAAAATCAAGAATTAAACATTTTATGAAATATATGTAGATATCCAGAAAATAAAAAATTCAAAATTTGTACCAAATATGATGTAGGTATCTAATTAATTAAAGCAATTCAATTGAGATGAAAATTAAATATGTTTGTAAATTCTCAAACTCTAAAGGATAAAGTTATGATTTGTAAGGGTAGAAGACCCAAATACAACCCCGAGAATTAAAAACTTCAAAACTTAGAATAAAATACTTAGGATTTAAATATTAAAAAGTAAAATTGTAAACCATTTATTAAAATTTTCAATAAATTATTTTGGTCGTAACATCTCTTTAAAAACATATCATTCTACTCCAAATCTCCAAAAACTATGTATTATTTTATTATTTAGATGTTAACAGACATGCAGACTGACACCAGGAGGAACACCAAGGCGACTTCAACCTTTGTAAATTAGCGAGGGAACTCCATTCTGTCGCTGCTGCAACAGACCGTCCAGCCAACGCACAATGGACCTTACTGTGAAAGCTTTGAACTTTACCTTTACCTTTATATATAAAACTATTACCTTTTGGCTTTTGCCTCTGGATCGCTTTCACCTCCACTCTGATTACCATTATCGTCTATTCGTGGGCGTTTGTCTTTTGCGTACGGATCGAGAAAATGATAATTCCATCCTCCGCTTCAAATCCACAGACTTCAAAAGTTCAGATGCACGCGCATGAGCGCCGTATCTGACGAATTTCTGATGACCCTAGAGCTCTCATATATTCTTGTAAAAGGGAAAAGTGCCACCACAAGTGGGAAACGCTAAAGATATTCGATTTTAATACGGACCGATGTGGAAGAAGATAATATGATAACTTTAATTTGACTGCATAGCAATACCAAAAATATTTGACACGTGAAAACAGCAAAAAGGTCTCCATTATCCTGAAAAATCATATGGTCCTAGGTCGTCACAACAAAATATTCTTACGTTTTGTCTTGCCAGTCTATAAAGCCTTTACACAAGTCAGTATTGATGGAATTTGGTCAAGACGGAAAGCCCTGTTTGCTTATCTACATAATTTAAAATAAATTAGATAACTTGATCTCCAAGATCAAACAATTAGTTTATAGCAAATTAATTGTAGTTAAAACATGCTAGTACACTTTTTTTTTTTTTTTAAAATCCTCCATCCACTTATGAAAGTGACTAATAATTAACCACACTCTCCTAAGAATGACACTCATTACATATCACACACTTTGGAATATAATAAAAAAGCTGATAAAAACGTAAATGTTACTATTAATAGTGTAGTATAAGATTATCACTTTAATGACTCAGAATATTGTTTTGTTGTGATGTTAAACTAGTAACTTTCAAGTTCTTCTTTATTCTTTCCAAATTTTCTTTCGATAGTACTTTAGTAAATAAGTTTGCAATTTGATTTTATTATCTCCAATACTTTAATTTAATTTGAACTTTTATTAGCAGCTCTTTAATAAAATGATAATTAATATACAATCATAAAAAACAGATTTTTCATCATGACAATTGCAAAATTATTATCACAATAAATTTCAGTGCTTATACCTTGTTCTTACTTCAAATCTATGAACAACCTTCTCAACCAAATAGTTTGGCAGATATTTGAGTTTTTTGCAATGTATTCTTCCTCAACTATAGATAATGAAACTATTGGCCGAGTCTATGAAAACTACGAAATTGTACTTGATCCCAAGTTGAACATATAGCTTGACGTACTTTTGCGGTTATCAATAGATCTTGACCAATCACTCCCTTTGTATCCAATCAAACCAAAGTTATCAGATGGAATCAAACTCACAACATATATTATATTAGGTCTACGTTGTACTAATATACATATGGCTTCCCACTAACCTCCTGTAAATTATGGCATCCATCCTATTACTACTGTCCTTATTGGAGAATTTCTATCCAAAGGCTAAAGGTGTGCTAACAAATTTACAATTTGAAATTTTAAACCTTTCAAGCAAATCCTTAATATATTTTCTTTGTGAGATAAAGATGTCATCATCCAACTATCTAATTTCTATATAAATAAAGTAATGTGTTAAGCCCATATCTATCATCTCAAATTTTCTTTTCATTGCTACTTTAGAATTACCCATTAACATGTTGCTATTTTTAGTATGTATTAAATCATCAACATACAAACACACAATCAACAAATCACCCTCACCATTGAACTTGCTATACAGAAAAGTGTCGCGATATCGCGACATGTTGCACCATCGCGGCCAAAAGAGAAAAAGTGTCGCGATATCGCGACATGTTGCACCATCGCGGCCAAAAGAGAAAAAGTGTCGCGATATCGCGACATGTTGCACCATCACGGCCAAAAGAGAAAAAGTGTCGCGATATCGCGACATGTTGCATCATCGCGGCCAAAAAGAAAAGAAAAAAGTGTCGCGATATCGCGACATGTTGCATTTTCGCGACCAAAACAGAAGAAAAAAAAAGTGTCGCGATATCGCGACATGTTGCATTTTCGCGGCCAAAAGAGAAAAAGTGTCGCGATATCGCGACATGTTGCATTTTCGCGATTCAAAGCAAAGAGAGAAGAAAGAAAAAGTGTCACGATATCGCGACATGTTACATTTTCACGGCTAAAAGCAACAAAATATGGAAGGGAAAAGTGTCGCGATATCGTGACATGTTACATTTTCGTGATTCAAAAGGGGCAGGCAAACAGAGAAACAAGAAGTGTCGCGATATCGCGACATGTTCCATTTTTGCCAAGGTAACAGACTTGCATAGTGACGTGGACATAAGGACAAAATCTAGTGAATAAGACAAAGCGTTACATAAGGAATATTTAATGATTTGAAATCATTTAAGATGGTCGTTACACACGGAGGGAAATGGACGCAAGCCCATGTGGAGAAAATGAAACGAAGGGCCACAAAATGGAAAACAAAGCACACGCATGCAGGGAAGGTGAAACGAACAACCATTGGAAAATGAAACGAACCGTCATGGAAGGAGAAACAATGTTTTCAGAAGTTTAAATACGCCATTCAAAGAGGCTAGAAGGGGTGGAAAACTGCTGCAAGTAGCGTTGCAGGTTTGAAGGCAAGATAGCCATTCTGGACCTAGTTGGGTTGTTTTTCTTTCGTAGACTAGTTTTTCTTCTTCATGGACATGGGTTGGAAATTGCTGCGAGCAGAGTTGCAGACTTGAAGGCGATGAGGCCATTCTGGACCTGTTTGAGTCGTTTTTCTTCCATGGACTGGTTTGGGAAAACCAAAAATTTTGCTATTGTAAAATGACATATTTTTAATGCAGAAGTTTTCAGAAATTTGCATCTTGTGGGCAAGAAAGAAGGAGATTTTCTTTGCATGCTATGGATTTAATGTTTATTCTTTCATTTTTTCAGATTTCGAATTTATAGATAATGTTAATGCCATTTTTTTGGGTTACATTAGGCGAATATTTGAAATCTGAATTTTATTTCGTACCCTAGGAACCGACACTTAGTCTATCGGGATTGTGCTTGTTTTGCAAGTCCAATAGGTTAGGTTGCATGCATGGAGACCTCACATCTTCGGTTTTGTCGAAATAGGATAGCATCATACTGAATGCATTTTATTTTCAGTTTTCGCATTTCATTTTCATTTTTTGCATTTTATTTTTTTCCAGAAATTTTAACTTTTTTCAAGGCATTAAAATAAACATTTAAAAAATATCAAAATCCAAAAAAAACAATGAACAATCACTAAAGTTTCATGGTGAAATAAACCAACATTGCCCCTTGTTTACAGTTACTTGCAATCACTAAGGTGTTCCAAGCATTTAAATTGAATATCTTTATTTGAGATTACTAATACACATATGCAAATGCTAATACAACGGAGACCTTGGAGAAGTTGTTTGTTTAACTTCTTTGCAAGAGGGGATTTGGAACCCAAATCCTAAAGGAGAGTGTACTTTCACATCTGGGTGAAAATACCACTCAACAGATTGGCGCTAGAAGGAGGGCCTGAATTGTTTTATTTCAGAGTGATTTAAATGCTATAGGGATTTAAATTTTGAATATTTCATGCCCTATTGATTATTATCTTTAGCCCTCTTTTAACAATACAACCTTGTAGTGTTAAAAGGAGGACATGAATTGCTATGCATTGTTCTAACGCTTTTGATTGTTCATACAGGAATAATGTGTTTTGATTTGATTTAAAAAAAAAATTTCTTGACTAACGAGGTTGTCTCCATGCAATTACTTTCATTTGATTTTAATGGATACATCTCTTGGTTGATGCTAACATGATTATTCATACGTTACATGTTTGATATTTGCTAGTCATTTCATGCTTATTTGTAAGGAATTATTTTGTCTAAAAATGTATTTGTTGTCGGTATTATGCTCTTCACTTGCGTGTAATGCGATCTTGTGAATCAAAAGCCTACAACACTAGGAGTATGCTCTTCACTTGCGCATATGCGATCTGGTGAATCAGAAACTAATTTACATTTTTAGAATACTTGCTTTGTCAAGGTTCCTTCTTTCATGACTAACAAATTGATTTTGAAGTTATTCTTTGAATTTCATTAATTGCAAGATTTTCTGTGTGTCGCAGGTTTTCTTTGAGGTACTGAGAGTTTTGTCAAGTTCTTGTAGGGTTATCATCATCGATTTTGAATCAAATGGCCCAACCTCCACCACCTCCTTGGTACGGAGCCAATAACATTCCTTTGAATATTGTAGGGGATATTCATGAGATCCCTAAGAATATAGAGAGATTTTTGCCCAAATACAAATCGGATGGCCCAAGGACCGTAGAAGAACATATTCAGGCCTATAGGGATGTTTTGATAAGATTGCAAGTTCAACATGAAGATGTGGCTTGTAGACTCTTCCCCATGAGCCTAGACCAAGTGGCCTACGAATGGTATATTTGCTTACCTACTGGTTCCATTACGTCATGGACGCAAATGGAGAATGCTTTTGTCAACCAATTCAGGTCACCATTAGATCCCACAATCATCTATAATCAGTTCATTACATGCAAAAGAGGCCAGGGTGAGCCAATCCGAACTTTTAATCAGAGATTTTAGAAGTGCTATAATAGAGCAATTCGACATTTTGCCATTGATCCCGTAGTAGCTTTGCAAATATATTTTGGGGCATTGGATCCTATGACGACAATGTTTGCAAGGCAAAATCCTCAAGTTACCACGCTTGCTCTAGCCTACAATGAAGCTATGACCATTGAACAACAAATGACACCACAGGGTTATGGGTTTTCCCAGATGCCTATGGTAGGACAATATGGTCCATATGGTCAAGCTCCTATGATGAATCAGATCATGGCACCACAAATATCAGGCATAAATGCTTTGCCTTATCAACAACCATATTCATCAACACCCGCTTATGCACCCAATCCAATTTCGATTCAAAGTGTGAATCCCTATGCAAATCAAGTGGCTCAAAATCCAACTCAAATGTTAAGTCAAGATCTCACCAATTACGCAAATCCTATTGGAACTAGCAATAACATAGCTCAACCAAAAGAGATTTATTCAGAGGTTGAAGAACTCAAAAATATGGTTCACAAATTGAGTAATGATTTGGTTCAAAAATAGAAGTATGAATCCCATGCCCCTCACCCAAATCAAAATTTCAACGATAGAGGGAGACAATGGAATACGAAGCCAAACAATGGGGGTGTGCCTTCCCCTATTGCTAATCAGATAGATACTTCTGCAGGACCAAGTCACTCTAGTTCCATTCTTAATATTTCTGATTTTGCATGGGAAAAGGGGTGTAGATTGCATAATACAAAGGAGCATAATGAAAGGAATTGTCCCAAAATTGCTATGTATACCCATTGTCTCCAAGCTCAAGTGGATGATTTGGAACTTGTGCCAAATAAGGGTCCACCCCAACATCAACAAGGAGAGGACAACATTTTGGTGGTGGAAACTCTATATCATCAAGAGAGTGATGACCAAGAGGATCCACACCTTCCAAATTGTGATAAAATTGAATCATGGGTTACAAATTTGGATTATGATAGCTTTACCAATTTGAATTCAAGAAATAACCCACTTTTGGAAATAACTGGACCATCTATGGAAGGTGAAGATGAATTGGATGAGAAACATGTTGATGAATCAGAAGATGAAGAAGAAGTACTTGAGCGTCACGACTTGAACTTGGAAGATGATTACTATGATTCATGGAAGAAATGGGAAGAATATTATCAATCTAAATCTTCTAATAAACTTGTTGCATCAATTAATATGCAGGATAACTCAATTGCTTCCTCGCATGAGGATACTATAAATCCTGTACAATTTGAGAAAGTTTTGGAAGAGGAATTTGAATCTCATCAAATTTTGGAACATGATAAGGATTCTACAACCATGAATCAAGAAAGAGAGTCATTTGCTTTAGATTCCTTTGAAGGAAAAGAAATTGAAAATCTTGATCCACTTACTTGTGCTACAATGATTATGCCATTTCAAAATGAGAAAATTACAAAACCTGAATCATTTGGGTTTGATATCATTGATGATCCAATTGAAAATCTCACGTTACCCAAAACAACCCAAGTGATTGATCATGGAAATGTGTTAGTCAACCCACCCCTAGATAGACAAGACTTATGGTTTGAAAGGGATGGACATATTTTCAATTGGGTACCTAAGTTTGGTGCCTTTGATAAACGAGTCATGGAGAAAGAACAAGTGCTACATGATGATGAATGTCATGAGAGAAAAGAGGAATTTTCAAATCCTCTTCAAGTAAGGTCAAATGAAAACATGCCAAAGGTAAAATCTCATCTTTTTGGTTTCACCATGCAAAATTCGAATGAAGGTTTGCCTAATGAATGGTTTGATTCAAATATTATTAATGTTATGGCTTTATTGAATGAAAATGAAAGCTTATTTCTACACCATGAATCAAAGTGCGGAATGGACATCTTAAAGAATAGACATAAAGGAATTGAATATCAATCATTGTCTAATCAATTTGAAAATTTGAAACTCCACCATAGGATTATTAATGAAACTAAATCAAATTGGTATGGTGAGAGGGGCAAGTGGAAGTTTGTTTCTTTGTTTGGTTTGATCTTGTTTTTGTTGGATTCCTGCAAAACTTGGTATGCGTATCACGTCATATGTCTTTTAAAGAATTCTAATCAGGTTTGGGATCCGAGAAAATGATAATCCAAATTTTTTGTACATTTGTATATACTTTTGGTTTTCGTGTTTTGGTTTTGGATTGGATCTCATTTTGGTTTTAAGTTTTGTGTGTTGGTCCTTTGGACACTTTTGGTTTGTTAACTTAGGTCCTTATGAATGTTGACTAAGACTAGGAGAATATGAAACATCGGAATTGTATTGCGAAAGCTCCACGAATATCGCAAACACATTAAAGAATATCGTTTGGAACTTGTGATGCATGAAGTTGTCAGTTTTATAAATTATGGCAAAGTAGGTGGTATACTCCATCCGCATTTCAAAAGGAGCAATGCATTCATATCTCATGTACATTCCACATTGCATATACATTTCATCTCAGTTGCATCTTCATTTCATGTACAATCATTGAAAAGGTGTCGAATCCTCTTAGGGTTATTACATAACATATATTAAAAGGATCCTAAGGTTGGGAACTGATGCCCGAACTATCTTGAACCAAGCACGTTCTACGCATATTAAAGAGGATCTTGAGCAAAATGGTCAAAACCATACTTGGAAGAAAAGGTGAGGCGAAAGGAGTATTTCGTGTCTGTCCTATTATGCAACATAATCCTTAAAATAGTGGTTTTTACCACTCCCATAGTGCTTAAAGCCTAAAATCAGAGTAGTAAGGATAGGGTTAAATCCTCATCGAACTTAGGTTGAGGATCCAACTCCCCAAAGCTCTGATTTGACCTTCATGGAGTAGTAAGGATAGGGTCTAATTCTCATCTCGCTTAGGTTGAGAATCCGATTCCCCAAAGCTTCTATTTTGCCCACTCAAGAACTTGAAATTCAAAAGAAAATATTTTTCATTTCTTTATTAATATTGGATTGGAAGGATCGTACTACATGTCCCTTGCAAGGATGGGTAGTCATCCCCAAGGTCCAAGAAATCAAAGTAGAGCCAAATCATGGATTATGGGGTTAATCTCCATCGGGGCTATAGACGCCTGGCTGGCAGTGGAGTATGCTCATGCGTGGCAACATGTCTTGTCTAAAAGCAAGACCATTGACTACTCAAACGGATAGGCTAGCCTGACAGTTTCATCCATAACAGGTTAAATCATTTTGTTCAAGATGAGGTAATGAATTCCGGATCAGAGTAGTAAGGATAGGATTAAATTCCCATCTCGCTTAGGTTGGGAATCCTATTCCCCAAAGCTCCGATTTCACTTACACTTGCACATGGGTTCAAGATGGTAGTGACACATAACCAACTTTGGGATCTAGTAAATTAATTCAGTATACATATATTTGGTCCTAAGAGGGTTTGACAGTTTTAATATGTTTGTTCATGATACTAGAAGGTCTGAGCCTTTGCAAAGCAGGTTGTTATATCTCTAACATAGTTATCATACATCAAATCCTGCACAAATCATTCATAGCCTTGCATACGAATCATAAGTGAAACTGACAATGGAAAGTTGAACAAGTTTCAAACGATAGGGAATGAAGCACATTGCACACACCGAGCTGATGCTTAATAATTCTAATGCTTCATGTATTTCTCGTCTAGTTTCATTCTTGGGATATTTGCTAACGCTTGTATTTGAGTCTGTGTGTTTTCAAGTTGAGTTCTCACCGAAATGCTCAGGAGCATTTCCCAGTAGAGTCACCATTTGTTGTGGCTGATCCACAACGTACCCCAAAATTGGGGACCCACCTTTTTTGCATGTGTTCCAAGAAGACCGAAGTGGCCCATATGCTAAAGATCAAAGAAAAAAGCAAAACACCACAAGGAGAAAAAGTGTCGCGATATCGCGACATGTTGCACAAAAGTGTGATATCGTGACATGTTGCACCATCGCGGCCAAAAAGAAAAAGTGTCACGATATCGCGACATGTTGCACCATCGTGGCCAAAAGAGAAAAAGTGTCGCGATATCGCGACATGTTGCACCATCGCGGCCAAAAGAGAAAAAGTGTCGCGATATCGCGACATGTTGCACCATCGCGGCCAAAAGAGAAAAAGTGTCGCGATATCGCGACATGTTGCACCATCGTGGCCAAAAGAGAAAAAGTGTCACGATATCGCGACATGTTGCACCATCGCCAAAAGAGAAAAAGTGTCGCGATATCGCGACATGTTGCATCATCGCGGCAAAAGAGAAAAAGTGTCGCGATATCGCGACATGTTGCACCATCGCGGCCAAAAGAGAAAAAGTGTCGCGATATCGCGACATGTTGCATCATCGTGGCCAAAAGAGAAAAAGTGTCGCGATATCGTGACATGTTGCATTATCGCGGCAAAGAGAAAAAGTGTCGCGATATCGCGACATGTTGCATTATTCGCGGCAAAAGAGAAAAAAGTGTCGCGATATCGCGACATGTTGCATTTTCGCGACAAAAAGAAAGAAAAAGTGTCGCGATATCGCGACATGTTGCATTTTCGCGACCAAAAGAGAAAGAAAAAGTGTCGCGATATCGCGACATGTTGCATTGTCACGGCCAAAGAGAAAAAGTGTCGCGATATCGCGACATGTTGCATTTCGTGGCCAAAGAGAGAAAAGTGTCGCGATATCGTGACATGTTGCATTTTCGTGGCTAAAAGCAACAAAAGATGGAAGGGAAAAGTGTCGCGATATCGTGACATGTTACATTTTCGTGATTAAAAGCGGCAACAGAGAAGCAAGAAGTGTCGCGATATCGCGACATGTTCCATTTTCGCCAAGGTAACGGACCTGCATAGTGACGTGGACATAAGGACAAAATCTAATGAATAAGACAAAGCGTTACATAAGGAATATTTAATGATTTGAAATCATTTAAGATGGTCGTTACACATGGAGGGAAATGGACGCAAGCCCATGTGGAGAAAATGAAACGAAGGGCCACAAAATGGAAACCAAAGCACATGCATACAAGGGAAGGTGAAATGAATGCAGGGAAGGTGAAACGAACAACCATTGAAAAATGAAACGAACCGTCATGGAAGGAGAAACAATGTTTTCACAAGTTTAAATACGCCATTCAAAGAGGCCAAAGGGGTGGAAAACTGTTGCAAGTAGCGTTGCAGGTTTGAAGGCAAGATAGCCATTCTGGACCTAGTTGGGCTGTTTTTCTTTCGTAGACTGGTTTTTCTTCTTCATGGACATGGGTTGGAAATTGCTGCGAGCAGAGTTGCAGACTTGAAGGCGATGAGGCCATTCTGGACCTGTTTGAGTCATTTTTCTTCCATGGACTGGTTTGGGAAAACCAAAAATTTTGCTATTGTAAAATGACATATTTTTAATGCAGAAGTTTTCAGAAATTTGCATCTTGTGGGCAAGAAAGAAGGAGATTTTCTTTGCATGCTATGGATTTAATGTTTATTCTTTCATTTTTTCAGATTTCGAATTTATAGATAATGTTAATGCCATTTTTTTGGGTTACATTAGGCGAATATTTGAAATCTGAATTTTATTTCGTACCCTAGGAACCGACACTTAGTCTATCGGGATTGTGCTTGTTTTGCAAGTCCAATAGGTTAGGTTGCATGCACGGAGACCTCACATCTTCGGTTTTGTCGAAATAGGATAGCATCATACTGAATGCATTTTATTTTCAGTTTTTGCATTTCATTTTCATTTTTCTGCATTTTATTTTTTCCAAAAATTTTAACTTATTTTAAGGCATTAAAATAAACATTTAAAAAATTTCAAAATCCAAAAAAAACAATGAACAATCACTAAAGTTTCATGATGAAATAAACCAACATTGCCCCTTGTTTACAGTTACTTGCAATCACTAAGGTGTTCCAAGCATTTAAATTGAATATCTTTATTTGAGATTACTAATACACATATGCAAATGCTAATACAACGGAGACCTTGGAGAAGTTGTTTGTTTAACTTCTTTGCAAGAGGGGATTTGGAACCCAAATCCTAAAGGAGAGTGTACTTTCACAATTGGGTGAAAATACCACTCAACAGATTGGCGCTAGAAGGAGGGCCTGAATTGTTTTATTTCAGAGTGATTTAAATGCTATAGGGATTTAAATTTTGAATATTTCATGCCCTATTGATTATTATCTTTAGCCCTCTTTTAACAATACAACCTTGTAGTGTTAAAAGGAGGACATGAATTGCTATGCATTGTTCTAACGCTTTTGATTGTTCATACAGGAATAATGTGTTTTGATTTGATTTTAAAAAAAAAAAATTGGTCTTGACTAACGAGGTTGTCTCCATGCAATTACTTTCATTTGATTTTAATGGATACATCTCTTGGTTGATGCTAACATGATTATTAATATAGTAATGATATTTTGATATTTCTAGTCAATTTCATGCTTATTTGTAAGGAATTATTTTGTCTAAAAATGTATTTGTTGTCGGTATTATGCTCTTCACTTGCGTGTAATGCGATCTTGTGAATCAGAAAGCCTACAACACTAGGAGTATGCTCTTCACTTGCGCATATGCGATCTGGTGAATCAGAAACTAATTTACATTTTTAGAATACTGCTTTGTCAAGGTTCCTTCTTTCATGACTAACAAATTGATTTTGAAGTTATTCTTTGAATTTCATTAATTGCAAGATTTTCTGTGTGTCGCAGGTTTTCTTTGAGGTACTGAGAGTTTTGTCAGGTTCTTGTAGGGTTATCATCATCGATTTTGAATCAAATGGCCCAACCTCCACCACCTCCTTGGTACGGAGCCAATAACATTCCTTTGAATATTGTAGGGGATATTCATGAGATCCCTAAGAATATAGAGAGATTTTTGCCCAAATACAAATCGGATGGCCCAAGGACCGTAGAAGAACATATTCAGGCCTATAGGGATGTTTTGATAAGATTGCAAGTTCAACATGAAGATGTGGCTTGTAGACTCTTCCCCATGAGCCTAGACCAAGTGGCTTACGAATGGTATATTTGCTTACCTACTGGTTCCATTACGTCATGGACGCAAATGGAGAATGCTTTTGTCAACCAATTCAGGTCACCATTAGATCCCACAATCATCTATAATCAGTTCATTACATGCAAAAGAGGCCAGGGTGAGCCAATCCAAACTTTTAATCAGAGATTTCAGAAGTGCTATAATAGAGCAATTCGGCATTTTGCCATTGATCCCGTAGTAGCTTTGCAAATATATTTTGGGGCATTGGATCCTATGACGACAATGTTTGCAAGGCGAAATCCTCAAGTTACCATGCTTGCTCTAGCCTACAATGAAGCTATGACCATTGAACAACAAATGACACCACAGGGTTATGGGTTTTCCCAGATGCCTATGGTAGGACAATATGGTCCATATGGTCAAGCTCCTATGATGAATCAGATCATGGCACCACAAATATCAGGCATAAATGCTTTGCCTTATCAACAACCATATTCATCAACACCCGCTTACGCACCCAATCCAATTCTGATTCAAAGTGTGAATCCCTACGCAAATCAAGTGGCTCAAAATCCAACTCAAATGTTAAGTCAAGATCTCACCAATTACGCAAATCCTATTGGAACTAGCAATAACATAGCTCAACCAAAAGAGATTTATTCAGAGGTTGAAGAACTCAAAAATATAGTTCACAAATTGAGTAATGATTTGGTTCAAAAATAGAAGTATGAATCCCATGCCCCTCACCCAAATCAAAATTTCAACGATAGAGGGAGACAGTGGAATACGAAGCCAAACAATGGGGGTGTGCCTTCCCCTATTGCTAATCAGATAGATACTTCTACAGGACCAAGTCACTCTAGTTCCATTCTTAATATTTCTGATTTTGCATGGGAAAAGGGGTGTAGATTGCATAATACAAAGGAGCATAATGAAAGGAATTGTCCCAAAATTGCTATGTATACCCATTGTCTCCAAGCTCAAGTGGATGATTTGGAACTTGTGCCAAATAAGGGTCCACCCCAACATCAACAAGGAGAGGACAACATTTTGGTGGTGGAAACTCTATATCGTCAAGAGAGTGATGACCAAGAGGATCCACACCTTCCAAATTGTGATAAAATTGAATCATGGGTTACAAATTTGGATTATGATAGCTTTACCAATTTGAATTCAAGAAATAACCCACTTTTGGAAATAACTGGACCATCTATGGAAGGTGAAGATGAATTGGATGAGAAACATGTTGATGAATCAGAAGATGAAGAAGAAGTGCTTGAGCGTCACGACTTGAACTTGGAAGATGATTACTATGATTCGTGGAAGAAATGGGAAGAATATTATCAATCTGAATCTTCTAACAAACTTGTTGCGTCAATTAATATGCAGGATAACTCAATTGCTTCCTCGCATGAGGATACTATAAATCCTGTACAATTTGAGAAAGTTTTGGAAGAGGAATTTGAATCTCATCAAATTTTGGAACATGATAAGGATTCTACAACCATGAATCAAGAAAGAGAGTCATTTGCTTTAGATTCCTTTGAAGGAAAAGAAATTGAAAATCTTGATCCACTTACTTGTGCTACAATGATTATGCCATTTCAAAATGAGAAAATTACAAAACCTGAATCATTTGGGTTTGATATCATTGATGATCCAATTGAAAATCTCACGTTACCCAAAACAACCCAAGTGATTGATCATGGAAATGTGTTAGTCAACCCACCCCTAGATAGACAAGACTTATGGTTTGAAAGGGATGGGCATATTTTCAATTGGGTACCTAAGTTTGGTGCCTTTGATAAACGAGTCATGGAGAAAGAACAAGTGCTACATGATGATGAATGTCATGAGAGAAAAGAGGAATTTTCAAATCCTCTTCAAGTAAGGTCAAATGAAAACATGCCAAAGGTAAAATCTCACCTTTTTGGTTTCACCATGCAAAATTCGAATGAAGGTTTGCCTAATGAATGGTTTGATTCAAATATTATTAATGTTATGGCTTTATTGAATGAAAATGAAAGCTTATTTCTACACCATGAATCAAAGTGCGGAATGGACATCTTAAAGAATAGACATAAAGGAATTGAATATCAATCATTGTCTAATCAATTTGAAAATTTGAAACTCCACCATAGGATTATTAATGAAACTAAATCAAATTGGTATGGTGAGAGGGGCAAGTGGAAGTTTGTTTCTTTGTTTGGTTTGATCTTGTTTTTGTTGGATTCCTGCAAAACTTGGTATGCGTATCACGTCATATGTCTTTTAAAGAATTCTAATCAGGTTTGGGATCCGGGAAAATGATAATCCAAATTTTTTGTACATTTGTATATACTTTTGGTTTTCGTGTTTTGGTTTTGGATTAGATCTCATTTTGGTTTTAAGTTTTGTGTGTTGGTCCTTTGGACACTTTTGGTTTGTTAACTTAGGTCCTTATGAATGTTGACTAAGACTAGGAGAATATGAAACATCGGAATTGTATTGCAGAAAGCTCCACGAATATCGCAAACACATTAAAGAATATCGTTTGGAACTTGTGATGCATGAAGTTGTCAGTTTTATAAATTATGGCAAAGTAGGTGGTATACTCCATCCGCATTTCAAAAGGAGCAATGCATTCATATCTCATGTTACATTCCGCATTGCATATACATTTCATCTCAGTTGCATCTTCATTTCATGTACAATCATTGAAAAGGTGTCGAATCCTCTTAGGGTTATTACATAACATATATTAAAAGGATCCTAAGGTTGGGAACTGATGCCCGAACTATCTTGAACCAAGCACGTTCTACACATATTAAAGAGGATCTTGAGCAAAATGGTCAAAACCATACTTGGAAGAAAAGGTGAGGCGAAAGGAGTATTTCGTGTCTGTCCTATTATGCAACATAATCCTTAAAATAGTGGTTTTTACCACTCCCATAGTGCTTAAAGCCTAAAATCAGAGTAGTAAGGATAGGGTTAAATCCTCATCGAACTTAGGTTGAGGATCCAACTCCCCAAAGCTCTGATTTGACCTTCATGGAGTAGTAAGGATAGGGTCTAATTCTCATCTCGCTTAGGTTGAGAATCCGATTCCCCAAAGCTTCTATTTTGCCCACTCAAGAACTTGAAATTCAAAAGAAAATATTTTTCATTTCTTTATTAATATTGGATTGGAAGGATCGTACTACATGTCCCTTGCAAGGATGGGTAGTCATCCCCAAGGTCCAAGAAATCAAAGTAGAGCCAAATCATGGATTATGGGGTTAATCTCCACCGGGGCTATAGATGCCTGGCTGGCGGTGGAGTATGCTCATGCGTGGCAACATGTCTTGTCTAAAAGCAAGACCATTGACTGCTCAAACGGACAGGCTAGCCTGACAGTTTCATCCATAACAGGTTAAATCATTTTGTTCAAGATGAGGTAATGAACTCCGGATCAGAGTAGTAAGGATAGGGTTAAATTCCCATCTCGCTTAGGTTGGGAATCCTATTCCCCAAAGCTCTGATTTCACTTACACTTGCACATGGGTTCAAGATGGTAGTGACACATAACCAACTTTGGGATCTAGTAAATTAATTCAGTATACATATATTTGGTCCTAAGAGGGTTTGACAGTTTTAATATGTTTGTTCATGATACTAGAAGGTCCGAGCCTTTGCAAAGCAGGTTGTTATATCTCTAACATAGTTGTCATACATCAAATCCTGCACAAATCATTCATAGCCTTGCATACGAATCATAAGTGAAGCTGACAATGGAAAGTTGAACGAGTTTCAAACGATAGGGAATGAAGCACATTGCACACACCGAGCTGATGCTTAATAATTCTAATGCTTCATGTATTTCTCATCTAGTTTCATTCTTGGGATATTTGCTAACGCTTGTATTTGAGTCTGTGTGTTTTCAGGTTGAGTTCTCACCGAAATGCTCAGGAGCATTTCCCAATAGAGTCACCATTTGTTGTGGCTGATCCACAACGTACCCCAAAATTGGGGACCCACCTTTTTTGCATGTGTTCCAAGAAGACCGAAGTGGCCCATATGCTAAAGATCAAAGAAAAAAGCAAAACACCACAAGGAGAAAAAGTGTCGCGATATCGCGACATGTTGCATTGGGCCAAAAAAGAAAAAGTGTCGTGATATCGTGACATGTTGCACCATCGTGGCCAAAAGAGAAAAAGTGTCGCGATATCGCGACATGTTGCACCATCGCGGCCAAAAGAGAAAAAGTGTCGTGATATCGCGACATGTTGCACCATCGCGGCCAAAAGAGAAAAAGTGTCGCGATATCGCGACATGTTGCACCATCGCGGCAAAGAGAAAAGTGTCGCGATATCGCGACATGTTGCATCATCGCGGCCAAAAGAGAAAAAGTGTCACGATATCGTGACATGTTGCATCATCGCGGCCAAAAGAGAAAAAGTGTCGCGATATCGCGACATGTTGCATCATCGCGGCCAAAAGAGAAAAAGTGTCGCGATATCGCGACATGTTGCATTTCGTGGCCAAAAGAGAAAAAGTGTCGCGATATCGCGACATGTTGCATTTTCGTGGCCAAAGAGAAAGAAAAAGTGTCGCGATATCGCGACATGTTGCATTATCGCGGTCCGAAGCAAAGAGAAAAAGTGTCGCGATATCGCGACATGTTGCATTTTCGTGATCAAAGAAGAAAGAAAAAGTGTCGCGATATCGTGACATGTTGCATTTTCTGGCTAAAAGCAACAAAATATAGAAGGGGCCAAAAGTGTCGCGATATCGTGACATGTTACATTTTTCAGATTCAAAAGGGAAAAGAGAAAAAGAAGTGTCGCGATATCGCGACATGTTCCATTTTTGCCAAGGTAACGGACCTGCATAGTGACGTGGACATAAGGACAAAATCCAATGAATAAGACAAAACATTACATAAGGAATATTTAATGATTTGAAATCATTTAAGATGGTCGTTACACATGGAAGGAAATGGACGCAAGCCCATGTGGAGAAAATGAAACGAAGGGCCACAAAATAGAAAAAAAAAAATTCTTGGAAACCGAAGCACACGCATGCAAGGAAGGTGAAACGAACAACCATTGGAAAATGAAATGAACCGTCATGGAAGGAGAAACAATGTTTTCACAAGTTTAAATACGCCATTCAAAGAGGCCAGAAAGGGGTGGAAAACTGTTGCAAGTAGCGTTGCAGGTTTGAAGGCAAGATAGCCATTCTGGACCTAGTTGGGCTGTTTTTCTTTCGTAGACTGGTTTTCTTCTTCATGGACATGGGTTGGAAATTGCTACGAGCAGAGTTGCAGACTTGAAGGCGATGAGGCCATTCTGGACCTGTTTGAGTCGTTTTTCTTCCATGGACTGGTTTGGGAAAACCAGAAATTTTGCTATTGTAAAATGACATATTTTTAATGCAGAAGTTTTCAGAAATTTGCATCTTGTGGGCAAGAAAGAAGGAGATTTTCTTTGCATGCTATGGATTTAATGTTTATTCTTTCATTTTTTCAGATTTCGAATTTATAGATAATGTTAATGCCATTTTTTTGGGTTACATTAGGCGAATATTTGAAATCTGAATTTTATTTCGTACCCTAGGAACCAGCACTTAGCCTATGGGGATTGTGCTTGTTTTGCAAGTCCAATAGGTTAGGTTGCATGCACGGAGACCTCACATCTTCGGTTTTGTCGAAATAGGATAGCATCATACTGAATGCATTTTATTTTCAGTTTTCTGCATTTCATTTTCATTTTTCTGCATTTTATTTTTTTCCAGAAATTTTAACTTTTCAAGGCATTAAAATAAACATTTAAAAAATTTCAAAATCCAAAAAAAACAATGAACAATCACTAAAGTTTCATGGTGAAATAAACCAACATTGCCCCTTGTTTACAGTTACTTGCAATCACTAAGGTGTTCCAAGCATTTAAATTGAATATCTTTATTTGAGATTACTAATACACATATGCAAATGCTAATACAACGGAGACCTTGGAGAAGTTGTTTGTTTAACTTCTTTGCAAGAGGGGATTTGGAACCCAAATCCTAAAGGAGAGTGTACTTTCACAATCGGGTGAAAATACCACTCAACAACATCCATTTGGTAAGCATTAAAAATTGAGTGGCTAATGCTAAAATGGTTATTATAGTGTCTACTCTTATAATAGGAGCATATGTCTTATTGTAATCTATACCTAACCTTGTGTCTAATCTTACAATAGGAGCATATGTTTCATTATTGTAAGTAGCCCTTTGCCACCAATCTTACCTTGTGTTTTTCAATTGCTCTATCTTCTTTATACTTCATTTTATAATCCATTTGATTCCTATAACTTCTTTACCTTTAGAGAAATCAACCAATTTCCATTTTTTTATTTCTTTCTATTGTAGTAATTTCTTCATCCATTGCCTTACACCAATTTCTATGCTTTTTTCATATTCATAACAACCTGGTTCTACTTCAATTTTAGAGAATAGAGTAAAATTAACAATTTTATCATTATCTTCAATATTGCTAGTTATTTGATAATTTTATAAAAACTTTTCATCTTTTTTTGTGGTATTGGACTTGGACTTGATTATGAAATTGTAACTAGAGAAGTTATTAGAGGTAAAATTGGGATACCAATGACACTTGAGGTGCTACTAGAAATTATCGGTTGAGTGGTCACATCATCCCATGATGTTTCTATTTCAATGCTTGTTGGTTTTTGATGTCGTGCACTTTATTGCCACTGCAATATTCCTTCCTAATCGAAGATTACATCATAATTTATTTTTATTATCTTTGTTATGGGATTATTCAATTTGTAAGTATTTGTTTCCTCATCGCAACCTTTAAAAATGTATTTCTCACTTTTATCATTAAGTTTTTTTCTTTTCTCCTTGGGCGCATGAGAAAAAGCAATGCATCTAAAATATTTAAAATGAGTCACACTTGAACTTCTTCCAATATGTGCTTCTTCTATTATTATGTCCTTAACACTCTTTATAAGGCATTGATTCAACAAGTAAACTAAGCATGCTACAACTTAAGCCTAAAAAGAATTTGGAAGCTTTTTAGCATTTATAATTCTCCTTACCATTTCTTTATTGTCCTATTTGTGTGTTCTATAAACCCATTTTGTTGATCTATACAACTTGATAATAGTTTTCCTATTATCCCATTTCCCTTACAAAAAGTTTGAATATTAGTGGAGATAAACTCTCCACCTTTGTTTACTCTTTTTTCTTGTCTATGTGAGCTTTAAATTGCCAAAAAACTAAAAATGCTTTTGATTCTTGTTTGAGAAAATATACCCATGTTCTCCTACTAAAGTCATCAATGAAAGTAATGAAATATATACTCTTACCAATTGATGGAGTTTGCAACTAGACCACATATTTTTAGCATGTACCAATTTAAGTGGTTCCTTGGCTATCCATATTATTCCAATTGGAAATGAGTCCTTATGCTATTTTTCCAAAATATAACCTTCACACACTTGGTCCTATTGCTCAATCATTGGAAGTACCTTCACCATATGTTTCTTGTAAAGCAAATGCAAGCCACAAAAACTCAAATGTCCATGCCTCATATACCACAACCAAGACTGATATTCTAGGAAAACTTTGAAAATATGAGGAATATCACTTTGAATATTTAATGAAAACATATGATTCTTTGTTAAGGCTACTTTTGTAATAAGTTTATTTCTATCATTTTTATCAAAAATGTTGCATGTCACTTTAAAAAATAATTGCATAGTTTTTTTTATTTAGTTATCCAATGCTTAACAAATTATGTTGTAAACTAGGAATATAATAGACATCTTGAATAAAAAGTTTCTCATCTTTCTTTGTCCTAATTGAGATGACCCCTTTACTCATCACTGACACTTTGTAATTGTTTTCAAGTTTCACTTGTAATTGTATAGATTCATCTAATGTAGATAATATTACTTTATTCCCTGACATGTGGTTGCTACAAGCACTATCTAAAAACAAAACATCTTCTAAATATTCCTCTACCACATTGCAAGTTAAAAAAAGAGGACCAAAATCTTTATTTTCTTGTGGGAAATTAGTACTTTGCTTATTTTGATCATAGTTTTTTTCGTGCATTCATATTTATAATGGTGATACCTCTTACAATAATGGCATTGAATGTTTAATTTGTCAAAGTTTTGATTGCCTCCTTCATAGTAAATGCTAATTCTTCCTCTACCTCCACCTCTTGTAAAGCTTCTTCCTCTACCTTTGTTCGTGCTTTATGAGGATGCGTTCTAGAAATTTGATTTTTTAACTTTGTATTTTGATTCAGTAGTATAAACTTGTTATTGAAAAGCTTGTTCAAGGGAGGTATTTGTTGGACTATTTAATCTTTGCTTATGAATTTGAAGTGAACCCATGTGTTCTTCAATTGATAGTCTTGTCAAATCCTTAGATTCCTTAATGACAACTACAAGAAGATCATATTTTAGAGGTAAGATTCTCAAAATATTTTCAACAACCTTTTGATCTTGTAGTGTCTCCCATTGAGACTTCACTTGGTTTATAATTCCCAAAATATGGGTGAAAAATTCATGCAAAGATTCTAAATATTTTAATAATAAGTTCTAAAAATCCCTCCTTAGCATTCTAAGTCTAACCGATTTTACCTTATTTGTGCCTTGATATGCACTTTGCAAATAGTCCCATGCTTATTTTGATTTAGTTGTTGCAATTCTTAGAGAGATAGACTCATATATTTCATGTTGGAGGAGGAAGAGTGCTTTTTTTTTTTCCTTAAGTTGATCCTTCTAAGCCTATGTCCACTCATTGTATACAACTTGATCTGCTGGGTACCCATTTTTAACTAAATCCCATAAGTCTTGAGATCACAAAAGAGTCTTCATCTTAATACAAAAAATAATATAGTTTTCCCTCTTAAACTAAGGGTTTTGAGACTGAGGTTATAATTGTTGCTGCCATTGCATATTTCCAACTACTAGAAAATGCTACAAATATGTCACTCATGGAACCTTAATTTCGATATTGATTATGCAACCTGGTTTTGATATCACTTGTTAAAAATTGGTCAAGACAAAAACCTTGATGAAGAACAACAAAACTCTAACTTTGCTTATCTACAAAATTTATAAACTAACTAAATAACTTAATCTCCAATATCAAAGTAATTAACTTATTAAAAATAATTCATACACATAATTTGTATACACCAGAACATAATTTTTTTATTGTGCAACTTTTTTTTTATGAAAAAAAATCCACATAATTTTTTTATTCTGCAACTTATTTTTTTATGAAAACATTCCGCATTTACCCCATTACATTGTGTTTTAAAATCCTCTGTCAAACATACAGATATATAGCTAACTCATAATTATCACACTCTTTTAAAATAATAAGACTCATTTATTGCGTATCACACAAATAACAGAAATACTAATAAAATGTTGCTATTACTATTGATAGTGGTAATGGAATCTGGGTCAAAATTATGAATAAAGTAGAAAGTGCCACCATAAGTGAGAAAAGCAAAACGCTATTCCACCTCAATGATGACGATTCTGAAATTCTCGGTCAACGTCCCTTAGTCTGTCAAGCACTAGGCATGACAGCTACATAGGCGATAGATATTCTATTTTTATAGCAACCCGCATGGAAGAAGATAAAAAGATAACTTTAATTTGACTGCTTAGCAATACCAAAAATCTCTGAACACGATTATTAGTGTTAATAATGAAGCATTGAAAAACAACAAACAGATAAAATGAAAGTTACTTTAAATTAAAAAGTAATTTTCATTATTTTAAAGATTACTATTTTTTTATTTATTATTTTATTTGGTTGATAGTTAATTTAATTTAATTATATGCATGGGATACTCTATACTATAATATAGTTTGTTTACGAGGTTTGAATAGTTTTTTAAATTATATTTAAAAAAATTTAAAATATTTTTTATTGTAGGATTGAAGTGAATTTATTTATTTATTTGGTTAGTGTGAGAAAGCTCTATGATCAACTTAAAGGGTGGAGCAGTTTACTATCAACCATGACCCCTCAAACTAATAACTATGCCTATCAATAAGGAATTTAACAACCATGACCCCTCAAGAACTATGCTTATCAATAGGGAATTTAACACACAGACACTCATCCACGCCACCGTTTGAACCTTGGACATCGAGAAGAAGAGCCATCGCCCCAACCATTGCCCTGGCCCTCTGAACTAGATTGAAGTGAACTTTATTTGTATTATATGATCATTATGTTATTAATTTATTTGAAAAAATTACATAGCTATGGTATTATATCTCATCCAAGAATATGGGTCTTTTTATTGAAATCTCATATTTTTAATCATTTGAACTAATAACATTGATAAAACTATTTGAATATAATATAATTAGTCATTTATTTATTGAATGCTTTATTTATATATATTTTTATAATAAATATGTTTGGGATTATTTAATATTATTATTTAATTGATTATATGAGATTTATGCATACTTACATCATAATGATATTATTTGTTTTAGGGCAACCAATGGTAAGTGAAGAGTTTTATATTATAAGACAAAGTTTGAATATCATAGATGAAAGTTAATATTTTAAATTATTTTATTAAATTTTAAATCAAATTAATATTTTTAAGAGGTTATTTAAAATTTAAAATGAATTCTTTTTATATTATATTTCAATAGAAACTTTGAAACTTTAAATAAAGGTTTAAGGTTGCATTCCTAAGGGTGTAAGTTGGTCACCATGCTTTGATAACCAGAGTGAGGTTGGATAACCATATACTGGATAAACAACATCGTCTTTGAAGATCATCTCATATAACTTTAAAAGTAATGTACCTTTTTTACCCATCAATGAATCACGACATCTTATCATATAACATGAAAATAACATAGGTCTCCTAGTTGAAATACAACATTTTTGACCAATCGATCATATAATTACTATATCACTATTAGTTTATTTATTTATTGAATGTTTTTTTAATATAATTTTAATATAAAATATGTTTGTATTTATGTAGTATTATTATTTTTTAGTTGCCTATACAGGATTGAAGTGGTCCTCACTTGTATTATGTCACAATAATATTATATGTTTTGAGGTTAGAAATGGCAAGTGAAAAGTTTTACACATCATAAGTCAAAGTTCAAATATCATGGGTGGATGTTAATATTTTTCCATTATATTTGGGGTGAGTGGTTGGGAGTAAGGAGTTTTATGTCATAAGCCAATGTTCCAACCATATGGGTGAATAGTAACATTTTTCTAGTGGACCCGGGACATGAATTTCACAATATAAGTAAACGTTATAGTGTTATCAATAAACCTTAATATTTGCAAATTGGATTTAGGGCAAGTGGTAGGGAGTGAATTGTTTCACATGAAAAACTAAGGTTCCAATGACAAGAGTGAAAATGGATTGGTGATAACTAAGGGGAAACAAAGAGTTTTATATCACAAACCAAGGTTCTAATCCATTGGGTCAATATTATGAATCATAAAGTATTTGAGGCAAGTAGTGGAAGTGAGGAATTTAATACTATAACATATAGTCCCAATATAACATATGGAAAATTTGTAAAGTCATGAGGACACTTGAAGGAAGAGATTGAAGGTAATGCATAGACCTAGAATCAAGTGTATCCATATTATGAATCTAGATCTATTGTTATGTTCTCTATGAGTTGTGCCTAATGTTAACCTTAATATTTTCATATTAGATTTTGGAGCAAGTGATGAGAATAAGGGTTTCCACACTAGAATTCAAGGTTGTAATCCCATGAGTGAAGCTTAACATTTAAATGCTATTACATTTAGGGAAAGCGATGGGGAATAAGGAGTTTCACACCATAGACAAAGTTTAAATTTTATGTGTGAACCTTAATATTTTAAAATTTTATTTTCATAGATGAGAACTTTTTAGATCCATGAGAGAATATAGAGGTAAAGATAAAAATTATGACATCATATTACGGATCTAAGCCTTCCATCTATTATTTATGATATTTTTCCATATGATAACCCTATCATGTCCTAATATAAGGTCCAAATACCATGAATGTACCTTAAAATTTAATAAATTTTAGTGGGGATGATAGTAAGGACTTAGCTATTCTAAAATAGGATTTTATAGTTTTAAATAAAGGGGGTAGGATTTGTATACCAAGTTCAAATAAACATAATATGTTAAAATAAGTGTTAATAATTGTTTGATACCATTATCGACCTTATATTATGATCATTGTATATTTGTTGAAAGCATAGTCTAAATGATGGCTAATATCGACATTATATGATATAATATTGTTTATATCAATTTATAAATGTATTTAATTTATTATATATTATCTAAATATGTAATCCTTGTGGTCATTGTTATGGTTAAATCTATCATATAAACTATAATTAACCTAAAAATTTATTACTATGTCAACTTAGATAAACTTGTTTATATAATTGAGGTTTTTGTATTAGTATAAACAACCCCCACCACTCCTTCCATTATATGAAGTGTAGTGATCATTATCTATGAATAATACAATGATTATTTGTGATGGTCAATTGATCCCACCAATTTTGTGTATCTTTTTTTCTTTTTTTCCTTTTAAGCTTTCTATATAATATTTGAGTGGATGTTATGCTTTAGTTTATTTTTGAAAATAGTTGTGAATTCTTATATGATCTCAAAACATGTATGAAGCAAAATTTCTTGGTCAATTAGAAATCCAAATAAAATCCTCCAATATTTATTTTAGGCTTTATGAAAAATTACTCTTCAAAGCTTCATAAGCAAGTTTAAAATAAGAGGTAGAAAGGAGAGTTTCTTCAATGAATCTCCATTCATTTTTCTAATAATTATAAAGAATTTTTGCCTTCTCCATTCTTCAATTCATTGTTATTGAGGTGTGTATTTAAGTTTGATTCCTCAATATATGGTTTGTTCTACAAAAAATACCATGAAACTTTATTTAAATGGTAGGGAGAACTCAAACAATTTGAGTTTAAATGTGTATTTTTCTATGTATTCCTATTTTTCTAGATCCTTGGCAATAATTTTGAATGGTGTAATGGAATTCTTCTTTCTAAGGAGAGAATGCATACTTTGACATGACAATAGGGCTCATGAAGATGATAAGAAGGGCATTGTTTGGGGCTTATTTAATTTTGTAGTTCAAGTTTGAATCCACATAATATATCCTTTGGATTTTCGATTGAAGAGAAACAACAAACAAATGCAAGTGCATTTTTTGTTTTATTTATAGGATGGAGGGATAACATATTGGTTAAACAAGTTAGAACTTGGTCATTGAAAGGATGAGATTTTATGTTTGAACATGATCACATTTTTATTTCAAAAATATCCTTCTTGTGGAAAGCCAAGAAAACATCATCTACAAAGGCATCATCAAATGCATAACCATATCTTGATCTATTTGGATGGTCATGCCAAAGTTGTGAAGGAACTTATGGATAGGATGATCTACATTTGATCCTCTTTGTTGATCATTTCTTTTGTGTTGTGCCTTGAGACAATGGTATTCTCTCACAATATGTAATGATAAATATCTTCACTACTTCAATAAACATAACACTATTGTGGATATCCAAAAGTAAGTTTATCAATGAGGATCTAGGTTTAAACACCTATAGAACCTAAAAATAAATTATGATAGTTCTAGGATGACATAGTGGTCAATGTGGCACATTTGTTGGCTACTAAACGATTTTTCCCCTTATTGATTAGAATATTACATATGCTAAAATATCATTTGCTATAAAAATCCAATAGTGACCATGTGATAAAATATCAATAAATATCACCAATAAATTAGTGGATTCCAAGTGAGAAATTGTGGTTGGGTACAATAGTTCTAAGATTTATGAGTTTGATTTTTTTACTTTTGAGTTCTATTAGGAAAAAAATATAGAGGCCATAAATTTTACATAAGTGTTTAATATCTCAATCTATTACAATATTAGGGGCCAAATTGTCTGTGATGTCCCTCAAAGTCTATGGCCCTATTTCAAAAGGGTAAATTTATAGTATGCTATACAATAAAAATATTTGGTCCATATTCATGAGAGAGATAAATTTGTGTAATTTGAAGCAACTATAAGGTCTTTTGTATGCATATAGAAAAAGAAATTAGAATATGCTCTAACCAATCCTTCTTGTCCTTATTAGATACTAGGATATTAAATAATTTGAAGCATGAAGACCTAAATTTTTTTTTAATACGTAAAATTTGGACCATTTATTGATTTGTGCATGTCATCCTTGGGTAGGGGCCATGCTAATCTTATTCATATCATTCCAAATTTATTAGATGTCTCTGAAGAGATATGAAGACCTAACCCTTTATGATCACTAATTTATTCTATTATTTCTCTAGGTGCTACTAGAGTTTTGTAATATCTTTTCTCATAAATAGGTTCATGCAAAGCCTCTTTTGTTGATGGAAATTGGATAATCTAGTTGAAGAACTCAAGATTATACTGAGGGGGGGTGAACAATATACGACCACTTTTTACTTTTTCTTCCAATTCAATATTATGTTGTGTAAAGATAGCTGTATCAATAGCAGTAATCAAAGCAATGTACAAAAGCCATACACAATAGAGAAACCACAATTTACATGGTTCACCCAATGTGGGCTACTCCATAGAGAAAATATTATACTAAAAATTTCTCAATCAATACCTTTGGGAATCACTCCTAATTACAATATTTATGGATCTCTGTCCAAAGGAGATGCTAATACCCTAATCTCAAGTTCATGGATATCTTCCACAGGAGAACTCTTTCTCCTTCTACTTTGGCTATGTGATATTCTAGAAGACTACATCTATCTACTGCACTAATTGGTGGAAATCTCTCCACTTTAAGACTCCTCACTCATATCTGTCTTCAACTGTGTTGGCTGCTGGATCTCTAGCCACTGAGACACTGTCCTCTATACTCTATCACCTCCAAAGCTCTATCAATAGGCTCACTAAGAACCTGCTCAATACGCTCACACATAACCTACTTAACAAGCTCACACAAAACTTGTCAAATATGCACTAGTAAGCTCACCAAGAACTTGCCCAAATATGCTCTAGCAAGCTCACCAAGAACTTGCCCAAATATGCTCTAGCAAGCTCACCAAGAACTTGCCCAAATATGCTCTAGCAAGCTCACCAAGAACTTGCCCAAATATTCTCCAACAAGCTCACTAAGAACTTGTCCAAACACTACTCAAATCTGTCCCAACACTGTCCTCAAATATGTCCCAAAGGCCTTCTCAAAGGCTCAATCAATCATGCTCAAGTAGTAATTAAAATAAAATCAACAATGAATAGCAATCTCAACTCAAATTAACTTCATAGAAGCATAAAGAGAATTGTTAGAGACTCAATATGTTCTAATCTCACTCTCAACCCAAATCAATCTGAACTCAACTCATATAAGCATAAAGAGAATTGTTAGAGACTCAATATGTTCTAAACTCACTCTCAACCCAAATCAATCTCAACTCAACTCAAATCAACTCATAGAAGCATAAAGAGAATTGTTAGAGACTAAATATTTCTAAACTCACTCTCAACCCAAATTAATCTCACTCTCAACTCAAATCAACCTCAACTCAATTCAAGTATTATAGAACCATAAAGAGAATTGTTAGAGACTCAATATGTTCTAACCTTAATCTCAAATCAATATAGAATTATGGAATAGTTTGTTTCATAGAACTTTAACAATCACTTCACACATCACTTGACTAGGCTCAATCAACTCAACTCAACCAATCATCACAAGGAACAACTCTTTCTCACACAACTCTAGTCCAAGTATGTATCACCCAACTCAAATATTTCCAATAATGCTCAACCACAAATCTCACATAACAATGATACTCATGTTCTTTTCTAACTCAAGTTCTTTCAAAACCAATGGGCTTCAACAACCATGCTTATCCAACAAGGTTTAGACACAACTCTTAATTCAAAAAAACTTGAAGCATTCAACCAACCACTTTCGAAAAGGAAACCGCAAACAATCCTTTTCCCTCCAATGATATTTCAGAAATCAACCACCATAAACAATCAATAGGAGAATGTGCCCATACCTTTTATGAAGATGAAAAAACCTCTTGTAAATCTGCCATAATCACAAAATTCTTTTGCCAATCTTCACAAGGGTTAGTAGATCACAAAATAATCAACATTACTCCACTTTTCAATAATCATCACCAAGGCCTTTAATTGCACAACTTCCTTATCTCTCCTAAAACCACTTGTATCATAAAATAAAATAAATCAAAACATTGCATAAACTTTTCACTCCCAAAACCACTTATACCATAAAATAAAATGAATCACAATATTGCATACCTTGTCACCTCATGAAAGAATTACTCCTCTTGAAAAAGAACAAGGTAAACTTCACTTTTGGAACCCCTTTACAAAATCAGAAATATATCTTTACACACACATTATTTATCCTTATAAATAAGTTATTCAAATAGCCCTCGAAATAAGCTTTCTGGCGATATATAATATGTCCCCTTTCCAAAATAAATTGAAACCTTTACATCTATATATATGCCACCCTCCATTAATTGCACATAGGTCGACCCTCCATTAATTTAAAGTTAAACTTTAAACTTTAATATCTTCATCACCGGAGGTCCTTTTTCGATGAAACAAAATTCCGCCTTGGCTTTTAAGAAAATCCATTTCCACATAAGCCCACCATGGTTTTAAATAAAACCTTTTATTTTTCCTGCCTTGGTTTTCATAAAAAACCCTGTATATATCCATGCTCTCCGAAATATCATAGATGATTATCTATGAAGTGCTTTTGCCACCAAAACTCAATGTGATATCAATGATCCATGTGACATCAATGACACCATAAAATAACTCAAATTTCCAACACTAGTGGCAAGTCAAAGTTTCTAAATAATGTAAAGTATGTTGCAAAGAGGAATATTATGCTTCCAAGTCTTGGTTTATATGACTATATAAAATTGGACGAATTTCTAAGAGGTGGTATTATTGGATTGTCTTCCTCATATGGAATTATACAATAGGAGTTCTTTGTATACATGTGGAGGTATCTAATATTTTTGGTGGTTTATATAGTCAAAGCTAAGGAAATTTGTGTACAAAGTATCTTCATATAAGCAGACTTCTAGATGATGAGGGGGTTCAAATGATATTTCATCAAGAATAAAAGACCACTAAAGCATCCATTATAGGGGAAGATAGTATTTTATTTAATGTATTATCTCTTTAGTCCCCCATATTAGATTATGAAGGGGTACTGGATTGTAACATAACTTAAGGCCAAGACATAATCCTTAGGATCATGATTAACAATTGTATTTAATTTATTGTAATATTTTATTATATAATCCTTACGATCATGATTAACCATGCTATTATATAATCCTTAGGATCATGATTAACCATGTTATGGTTAAATTTACTTTACAACTTGTAATTAACCTTAACCCCTCTTGTTATATCATCCCAAGTTAATTTATTTTTCTGTACTTGAGGGTTTGGTATTGGTATAAATGGCCCCAAATACTCCATCCATTATATCAAAGTGATGGTTTTTATCTATAGATAATATAGTTATTATTTAGTAGGTCTATGGGTGGCCACTATATTTTTCTCTATTTTGTCCTTTTTACACTTTGTGTGTAATTTTTAAGTGGATGGGTTGTTTTTGTTTACTTTTATAAATAGGTATGAAATACAACATGGTATTATAGTAGGTATGAAGGAGAATCACTTGGCCACCTAGAAAGGTAATATAGAGACTCTAATCCTTCTTTTGGACTTTAGGTTCAATTACTTTTCATAACCTCATAATCATGTTTGACATAAGAGGCAAAGAGGATATTTTCTTCTATGATTTTTTTTCAATATTTCATCCATTCTAGACTTTACTTCATTATCATCAAGGAGGACTTTACTTCATATCTATAGAGTTTGATTTATTTTTTTGTTTTTAAGGAGGATAATATTTTTATTTGTGGAAGTTGATGTCCCTATGCATGGTAGACTTGGATTCAAATTCACACATAAAATTTTAAATTTAAATGGTGTGATTTTTGTTTGTACCCTCCCACAATGGTTCTCATGATAGCCTTTTTAAAGGAGAAGGCACATACATCATTCTATTTGAAAAGGTAATTAAGTCAGCCATGCAATTGTGCATAAGTTATTTAAGGGGTTGATGTCTTAGGTTTGAATCAAAATTGGTTTCTTTTGCTTTTCATATTGATAAAGCTGAAACAAGTTTTGTGTCTTAACATCTTTTAACAACTTTGGTGCAATGGCAACCTAGTGATGGGTTTTATATTTGTCTCACTTTAATTAATTATTGAATTAGAGGTGGTATCCAAATATTGTATTCATTAGGAATAGTTTAGATAAGGTTAGATCTAGGTTTTATTATCCAAAGTAACTAAAATACAACATCAAAAGACGATCTAGTAGGAAAGAGAAATGATTAAGCAAAGAAACATTCAATGCTAAAAATGAACATGCTTACAATATAAATAAAAGAGTAAAATCCTTAAACATTGTAGATAATGTAATATTTAACAATGACAATATTTTTATTTCCTTAAACTAACTTAATATCTAGTCCTCCTAGGAGAAAAACTCAAAGAACTATCTATTTCATATAAATTTTAGAAAATAAAAGAAATCTAGTTTATACTATAACAAACACAAAATACATGTAAAAATGTACCTTCCACCTCACCTAGAGTGGGACCTTTCTCTATAGTGGTGTGGAAAGGAAAATTCTAGCTTAGCTAACACCAATAAATAGTTCCAATAACTTTAAATTCTCATTTCATTGTAGGTTTAAATAGTAATGAAGTCTCTTACAAAATACAATAGGTAATAATCATAGTAAAATAAAAAATAACAACAAAATCAACATTGGTAACTGTGAAGACAAAAACAAAACACCAAATATACAACAAAAAATAAACAAATAGTGATACAAGAGATTGCACAATGAAATAGATCTTATATTATTATCTCTGGTGGATCTTAATACAATAAAATATACCCCAAATAGGGGTTTACACTATTTATTCTTTTGATACAATGAATACAATACACTAGGGTTCTCCAAAACCCTAGTCAACAATACTGGTGGTGTCTTCAAAACTCGTATTTTCTCTCAATAAAAGTGAGTGGGCTTCAGATATCCATTTACTAGACCACTCTAGCTTAAACAACTTCCAAAATACCTGTATATCTCTAGATATACACACAAAAAATGATAAAAGAGGGTTAGTAGTAACTGTGAGGGCTCCACTATGTGAGACCCTTAAAAATCAATAAAAACCCTAGCTATCAAATAAAAATTATGTGAGAAAATATAGAAATAATAAAATTAATATTAAATCAAAGTGATTTACCTTGTGAAATCATTGCCTTTTGATCTATCATTGTCGTTGTTGTAGGAAAACTGGTATGTAGATGCCCTAGCGACACCCAAGGGTTTGCTTATCTAAATACCTAGGGTTTGAAATACCCACGAGTGCTTGGCGATAGCAAGAAATGCCTGTGGATGCTTGGGGATGATGGAAAGTGCCCATAGGTGCTCGAGAATAGTAGGTGGGCTTTTGGAAATAGCATAGGGGTGCTCAGGAGTAACAGGGAGGTTCTATAGGTTTGAATTAGGTTCTACTGCTTCACGTGAGGGATGCGATGATGGATACAGGGGTGAGGGTGATGATGGTCAAAATGGATGGTGATGGGAACTTGAGGACTTAGGGAACAAAGGATAAAGGAGCTCAAGGGATTCAAGGAATTAGGAAAACTTAGTATTTAGGCATGAATTGCTTAGATTGCTTAGGTTTCGATTCAAGGGCTGAGCCATCAAAATGAATCCTATTTATAATATTTCCTAGGCCACATTAGGGTTTCAATGATACAATTTGTGCAGTCAATATTAAAACGTGATGAAGGGTGGAGATTAAATCCAGAAAGGTGGCATGCATTATGGCGGATGAATGGCTATGATTAGACCAAGATGGATGGCTGAGATTAATTTACATCCATATATATACATTTATTAAATATATATAAAATATTATATATATTATTAATATTTAAATATATATTAAACAAATATACATAAATATATGTAAATAATGGGTAAAAATATTGGGAAGACCTGGATGGATGACAAGTGGCTAAATTTTGGTGTCTATAGCAACAACCTATTAGATAAGACTACATATTTACTTATAGATGAGGAGGACAAGATCCTACTATTGCCTTCATTATTAGGCTTTTACAATAGCAATATACTTGGTATATTGTCTTAAATAGATATAGATAAAATATGGTGCAACAAATTCTAATTTAGCATCCTTATCTTTGTTAGAACTCAATTACCATGGTTATAGGGCTCGAAATAGGATATTCTATTTATAGAATAATTTTACCATACTTATTCATGGAAATCAAGTCTATCAATATCCCAATATGGCTACCAACTATGCTGAGCCAGTAGGTAGTTGACCATCTATTGATGTCATCACTAGGCAGATGGTAGAACTATAAATATTTTTTAAAATTATAGGGATATGATCTATAGGTTTACAATACCATCAATATTTTTCAACATCCTCTATTGTCCTTAGTTTCCACATCTATTGCCACCTTGTCTTCCCAATGTCTAGTGCGAGTAGGGTGTTATCATATTCAACACTAGCAAGTTACTATCACATCTAGTGTTGAATATGAAGTGCTACATCTAATGCTTGGCAAAGTCTTCATTTTTGGTGCTAGGTAGAATGTGGTATCCAAAACCGATTTCCATGTTGTCCTTGGTTCTGCAACTACTATATCCCAAATCTAATAATTATATTTTATTCCCTAAAGCTTAATATTAATCAACAAAATATCCCTTTTTATTTATCTTAACACATAATATCATACTTTCTATCTTAGTACTACATTAATCCTAATTACTATGTTTAATCAAGCACTACTATAAATGATAAAGCAAATCATAGTCAAATAGTGTAATAAGAAGACAAAACAATTATACAAAATGAGACTTTTTTTAACCTCATCAATCCCCTTGACCTATTAGGAGGTATGTCCTCATGCATAAGATGATTTCTCAGTTGAAAATTGCTTTTGAGGCTTATCCTCTATTTCTATATACTAACTTGCAGTCCCTACCACTTATTCTAAGGTATGTAATAGGGGCTCCTTAATAAATTATCTAGTAAATATAGACATATTCTTAGGATCATGCACCATAATTAAATTCCTTCTCAACATTTTCTTTGCTAATTAGTCTTGAAGATAAGTAATATACTTATTCCTCTTTTACAATAATTTTTTAGCTATTGCTAATCTTGTTTTTAGAACCTAGATGACTAATTTGGTCCCTTCTAGGTCCAAGCCTTTGAGATCTACATCATATTCATTTGGCAATTTATATTATTCTATTTTTAGGCTAGGTTTAGAAGACTATTTAGTAGGGAATTCAAGGGATTTTCCCCCTAGGTCTAGACATAATATTAACTTAGGGGATGCAGGCTACAATGATTCCTTAGTAGTCATTGCTGTATGAGGTCTGCCTAACTCTCCTTGTTGATTTTCTTCCTAGCTCAAGGTAACTAGTGATGCTTATTTTCTAGTTCTCAAAGCAATTATTGTGTCTATAGGGGAAGTTATTATTATTCCTACTACCTATCTACTTCTCTGTGAGTCCTCTTAAACCTCTACTTAGTGCTAAAATAGTATAGTTTCTTGAGGGCATCTAGTTCTTTAGGGAAAATTACCATTGGGTTATTTTAGCTCTTTTATTCTAAAATCTCTAGGGATTTTGTATCTTCTAGTTTATGCTTTTATTTTAGTGTATTTATTCGCAATGCTTCTTCATAGGGTGTTGGAGGAGTTTGTGGTTTCTTTTAGGGCTATGTGTGCTCTTGATTTTCTTCTTTCATGGGTCTTACTTATTTATGTCCCTTAGGGATAGGCCTATAAGTTTTAAAATATTTGTATCACTTGTGAAAGGGATTAAGAGCCATGTTTTTTGCATGTTTCCTTTAGTTGGATTTTGATATTTTAGGATTAGGAGATTATGGCACCTATAAAACCTTAGGTTGTAGTAAGGGTTGGGAAAAATTGGACTCTTACAATGCTTCAAAAACACTAGCATTATTTACTATCATCCTATGGTTCTTGCCCTTCTATCTCTAAAATATTTATTGATATATCACTACTGCATTCACCAGTCTCATTTTGGTGATGACAAAGCAATTGAATCAATCCATAATGTTTAAGCTAACATTTTCATTTTTGAAACATTACAACCATGTCATACAATGTTGCATTTAAGTAATCAAGTACATTAAAGTAAGAATAAGAATTATGCTTTGTAGGTAGGCAAATCCACATATCAAAAGAGAAAAAATGATAATGCACAATGTAAGGATTTGTACAGTTTTGGTAAATGTACAATTTTTATCTAACTGTACAATGTAGGGTTTGTCTAATTATACAATGCAGGGTTTACCTAATTTTACAATGTAGGGTTTGCCTAATTGCACAATGTAGGGTTTGTCTAATTGTACAATGTAGAAAAGTAAATAATAAATGTAAATGCATGTGAAATGAAATGAAATGTAAAGACATGCAAATGAAATGTAATTTGATAAAAATCAAATTAAGACCTTAGTAAAATTTAATAAAGTTATTGATTTGAGATATTGTGGGTGGTAGTTGTAAACAATGCGCTATATAAGAAACAACAATGAAAAGACCTAGATAGGCATTATAATATCCCATTCAATTTGTGTAGGTTGTTGTTGGTGGGTGTTCGGTCATATGTAGTTTACAAGTTATTTATAGAATGGGTATAATGGTTTAATGTCATAGTTTGTGTATTGTTGTGTGTAGTGCTATAATGTAAAATTGTTGTATAAAACAACCATGAAAATTTTAAATCCCAATTGAGTCAGGTTTGTATATGCATGTATGGAAATTAGAGTGTAATTTCTATAACTATATAACCTATGGAGTTTTATTGTTACTATAGGTATTGTTGAATCTAGATCTATGGCAGAAGTGCATATACAAAAACCATACAATCAACCATGTACTATTGTGTGAAATGTATAATGAAGATAAAGTATGATTAATTGACATCTACAATCATTGGCAACGATAATTATGCAATTAGTATGCAACTGAGACAATTACAAGATTAAGTTGTTTGGCATATTGATGGTTTTACCAAACCATATAATTGACTTACCAAATCGTATAGTTGGTTTTTCAAACCATACATTTGATAAATTATGGAATAAATTTGCATGATTGAGCATTTTGAAGTTAGATAAATGAATTTCCAACTTAATAATTACAAAGTGATTATCAATTGAACAATTTCAACATACTTGGAGAAACCATACAATTTGAGTGTAAATGTACAATTGAACAATTGTAACTATAAAATTGAACATTTGCAATCGTACAATTGATCATAAACTCTTACTTTCTTTTATTGGGTTTTCATATTTTGTACTTTTCAGAGTGAGATCGATGATTATCAAGCAGAAAATTATAATATTTGACCGATAAAACCATGTTATTGCCAATTGAATATTTTTGGCCTATTGTACATTTTGGTAAATCATACATTTAGTATCATTGTATGGTTGTAACCATACAATTGTAAGTATTGTAATCATACAATCAACAATTGATTTTTTTGGGAGTTGTATAGTTGTAATTATACAACTGTACAATTATGGAGATTTGGGTACAAATCATTGAGAATCATCCTAAAATCTTTCATCGAACCCCCCTATTGAAAATACTCCACTACATTTGGTGCCATTGTCATTGTAGAGTATGCCGAGGATCTAACACGATGTTATATTTGACACCATTACCATTGTTGGAAAGGCTTGCATTGTCATTATTGAGAATGGTAGAGGGTATAAAATAGTCAATAGCATGGAAGAAAATAGGGATGGATGACAAAGAAAAGTTTGCAAAGATGTGGGAAGATGAGATTGTAGAAAGTTAGATGACCATGAATTTGTCAAGGATGTGGAAAAGTATGTTGCATTTCATTTCTAAATCTTGGAGATGTTGTCTCTATGAGTTGGGGTTAAGCTTGGTGACATGGAGTTGTGAGAAGCAATTTGCTGGGAAGGTGCACAACAAAGACCATGAAATATAGCCAAACCCACAGATGAAAAATATTTTTTTGATGCTGATGATAAAATATACAATGAGATGTGTATGGTTGATGTGCAAAATGGAGGTAAAAGGCAGATTGTAGAGGGTTTATATAGTTGTACAATTGATAACTATATAAATGATTACCATTTAACAACATTGTAAGGTTGTTCAATTGGTGTGCATTGTACAAAGAGAGCCATATGATTGGAGGAAATAATTTCACAACCATATAAGAAAAAACAAAAAATGTATGGTTATTGGTAAAAATAGATCAGTTTAGCAAGAATTGAATGATTACTAGAGGAAATAATACATATATAGTAAGAATCATACTATTTCTAGAGAAAACTATATAGACAAAGGGAAAATTGTACGATTATTGGGCCAATTGTACAATGGTAGAGTAAATTATATAATTTCCATTGTAATTGTATAGTTTCAAGGTAAACTATATGATTTCTAGTCAAACCATACAAATGGGTTGACAGATTGTATAAGCCAAGTTTAAGCAAAGTTGATGGGAAATGTTGATGATGAATTGCATGTCAAAGAAGAGTGTTTGACACCAAAGCAATTATAGATAGTGATGCATGATGGTGAGTGGGACACAAGTCTGACATCGGTGTAAATAGTAGATGTCATGTCAAATAGTGTGCAAGATGAGAGTTTGACACTAGAAAAATTGTAAATTGGTGTGCTTGATGGTAAGTGGGATGAGAGTCTAACATCGGAGCAACTGTAGGTTGGAACATTGTCTAATGAGAAGAAAGGGAGTATAGTGGAAGAGCAATTATAGGGTGATGTGTGTAAGGCTATGAAAATACAACCTATCAAATTGAAGGCTAATTTGGGCATATCATGTAAATATCCATTATTTCATGGAGAATCAATAGAAGACCTAGTTAGACATTGGAGAATTTATTGCATGCTATGGAGAGCAACTAGGTAGAACAAGGATGTAAGATGGAGATGGTTATTTACTATGATATTTCATGGGTTTGTAATAGATTGGTATATAAACTTACCAAAAGACAAGTACCAAACATGAGGAAGAATTATGTGATGCATTTATGAAGGAATTTCAATTGTATTGTAATTACGATGAGGTCATTACTAAAATTTATAAAAGGAAATAGGGTGAGAATGAGTTTGTTTGTTCCTATAATCAGAAGTTGAGTGGGTTGTTTAAATATTTAGAGAAAGACCAGTCAAATACATTGAAGAGGATGTGGTTCATAAATAGAATTCTACTTACATATCAAATGTAAATGAAGATATTCCCTCCAAGATTATACCAAGAGACTATGAATTATGCCTTGATTTGGAAAAGTGATCCAAAAACATCATCAATGAATTGGCATCATGTCAATAAGATGAGTAAATCTGAGGATGAAAGTGAATCTATTACTGAAGATGACTCAGAAAATGAGAATGATTATTTTGGGCAAGAAATTAGTCCCTTGTTCAAGTGTTGGAGTCAAAAAGTTAAGGATAAAAATGACTCAAAAGAAAAAATGTTAACTTTGAGGATGAGTGTGCCTTGGAGAGTGCAAGATCATCGTCGCATGTATATGCAATCCATATCCAAGTTGTAAAAAGGATGGATACCATTAGTGATGTGGTTTGTGATAATTGTCATAGAAATAAAAGATGCAAAATCTTGTATGATATTGAGGGTAGACCCATTGTGCAATATTGGCAATATCACTTGTGGGGGCACTTTGCACGTGATTGTCAAGGTGTTACAAATTAGGATAAACCAATGATGCATACAAAATTTAAAGCATCAAAGAATATTTATATCTGTAGCACCCTAAAATTGGCATAGTAAACCTTCGCAAATAATTAAAATTACATTAGTAATAATTCAAATTCAAAATTTAACCCCAAAACCGCTCCCAAACCGCCTACTGCCCGTTTCCTCATTTTTTGTGCCATTTTTAGAGTTTGTTTTGTCCTTTTGACGATATCGTCGTCGATCAGATGATATCACCTCAGATCGGATGATTTCGTCTAGAGAAGAACGTCTAGACGATCTCATCCCAAACTGATTTGTGCATAGTTAGCTTCTGTTTTAACGACATCTCTAATCTGGGCAGAAGTGTGTCTGCACCATTAAAGACCTCCCTCATTGGAGATCTTCCAAATTAGGATGATATCTAACCTCCTAACCTCCCTCCTAAGCCTATTTAACCTTAGGACCCCCTCTTGGCATTCCCCCTGGCTGAAATTCCCTATAACATGAATTCTACATGCCTTAGACTATCTTAAACCACCATTTGCATTTGTATTTTTCCAAGTTTGTTTGTAGGAACTTCATTGTTTTTTAGCTGGAGCAATCTCAGATCGTCGCAGACGATCCTGTTCAATTCGAGACGATTTCGTACCAATCCAAGATGATTTCGACTGCAGTCAACATTAGGGGCAATCAGTGCCCAGGGTTTGCATTTTCTCACTTTGTTGATTTATCCTGCATTTAGCTAAATTTGTTATTATTCCTTATTGTTCTACATCTTGGAGTTCACCCATATAGCTTAAGTGCACAATGAAGTCATAATTTTTCATTAGAACATCATAATCTACTTAAAGTTTTATTTGTGATTATCACCTTAGCATCTATGTTGCCATTTTACACCATTTTTCTCTGTTAGAATAGTTGCATTTCTGGTATTTTGTATCTATTTCTCTATTTGCAGGTCTCTGATGAATTCGTCTGACGAATTCGTCAGATCTCGTATGATCTCGTCATATCTCAGATGATCCTGTCAAATTTCAGACAATCTGGACTGCTTCAAAAATTAGAACCTTCATCAGACATCTGGATCAGGTATGATTCTTTAATCTAGCTTATTATTTTTGTTTTCTATCCAAATATATTTTTTGTATTTATTTAATTTGCATTTGCACAATAGAACACTTAGATTCATCTGGCCAAACCTAGGACTTGGATGTTTAAAGATAAAACTGAACACATTAAACACATTCCCAACCTAGGCGTGGAAACTGCCACTAAACATTTCCTGGTGAACCCCACCATCCGTCAAAAAATCACCTTAATACCCCTCCCTCGAGAGGCGGGACCTTCAAAATGCCTCTCAGTCTGAGGTACTGTCCCATACTTTTCCCATCCCCCTTCCGGGCGCGGATCCTTTAGCCTGAAGGTAAGGGTGCAAAATTTTTGGAACGATACATTTTGGTGAACCCGACGTGAAACTAAAACCTTTTGAAAAAAAAAACAAAATCATAGATGCATTTAAAATAATTAGAAAAATACTAAGTTGCATATCATGTCTAGATGGTAACTCCTAAGAAAATATTAGCAGTTACCATAAACGTTGAAAACCATTTAGCAGCCATAGAAGTTAATTCTGTGCTTAGTGTGCCTGAAATAGATAGAAACCAACTTATGTGGAAAGAACTTGATAGGAGGCTAGGTGTCATTTCATCTAGATCAATCGAACTTAGAAAAATCAAGAGGTTTGCCCTAGATAGGATCCTAGATCCTCATCAACTCATTTTTTATCATGAACTTCAGAGAGCCTGCCATAGGTGGTTAGCTTATAGGAGACCTCTTGTGTCTTCAGAATTGTTCACCTTCGAGGAATACCTCGAGAATGCAACTGTTATACACCAATTCCTAGGTCGTGTAGAAGATCAAGAGGTTGTTCTTACGGATAGGGAAATATGGAGGAGAGTTCCTCGAGCTGTGTTATATCGAGAGTATTGCAACAAACTCTATTTCTACCAACCAGAGTCTGAGACAAATAATATCACTATAGCACTTTTTGTTAAATTCTTGAAAGAAAATTTCCAATTTGAAGAAGAACACTTCATGAATCCTGAAGAAATTGAGCCCATTAATGACATTTATAAATTATTTATAGAAAACTAGATCATTGCTTTCATTATTATTTCTTTCATTTATTGTGTTGTTTGTTATCTTTATAATATTGTTACAAAAACAAAAAATAGAAAAAAACAAAAAAATAGAAAACATAACAAAAACCCAAAACATTTTTATTTTAAATACTATAGTAGGTATATAATTAAAATATATACCTTGTTGCATATATATATATACAAGTATATATATATTTGCTGAAATTTAAAATTAAGCACAATGCCTAAACTTATAAATGGTAAACAAACTGAACAAGAAGAAGAAGATTGGTTGGGAGGCAAAACTACAAACCCAAATGTCCTTCCTGAGGATCCAATTTCGGAAGGAGAAACTCTAGAACAGCCAGAAGATGACCTGGGTGAAGACAATGAACAAGAAGACAATCTTAAAGAGGAAGGATCCTCGTCCCCTAGAATAGCTCCAGATGGAACTATTGCTTTTGATAACTTAGATCATTTTTAGAAATTTTTCAATAATAACATTGGTGCTCTTAATATGGCAGTTCGTATTGATAAAGGACAAATTAGTGACACTCGAGTAGCTATGGAAGATATGTTTAACATACACACTAATCCCTTGTCCTTTGTTGATCAAGAAAGTGATAAAGCTGGACCTTCCAATAGAGATATGGTCACTATGATTCATAACATGCCAAAACAACAGGTTACCCAACCCCCTAAGGAACCTGTTATTGAGCCTAAAATCATTCCCACACAAAAGAAAACTTCCTTCACTACTTTACTTCGCCAAACTATTGATCAATATGCTTCAAATCAACAAAAACCTAAAATGAAGCTAAACACCAATTTTCAACAATCTGGGATACAGCATAATACAACTTCAAAATTTCTTCATAACACCCTTCCTACCAACAATTTACGCAATAGCAATATAACATCTAATCTCCATGTCCCTCCATCATATGCTCAAAAATCCCATATTAATGCCCTATCAAACCAATATGGTGGGCAAACCAAAGAATCTGGAAGCCATGGTGAAACAGATTAGCTTCGCGCATGGACCGAGATAGATCCCTATCGTCCCTCGTACAATTATCGAGAGATATGTAGTCAACCTTCGGATCCCATAGTTGTAGCACAACCATACCCTAAACACTTTCCCATGCCCGTCCTGCCTATATATAAAGTAACTGAAGATCCCATAGAGAATCTTCGTATGTTTAGGATAACATGTCATGATATATCACACGATGACTTGCTATTACTAAAAATGTTCCTAAAAATTTTAGGAGGAATGGCATTAGAGTGGTACTATCAATTGCCCACTCATTCTTTGAGAAATTTTGAAGAAACAACTGAATCGTTTGTCCATCAATTTAGTGCCTACATCGAGAGGCATGTCACCATTAAAGATTTGTACAACTTAAAACAAGACAAAGATGAATATTTTGTTGATTTCTTAGCTAGATGGAGGCAGTTGATAGGAAAACTGCACTTTGTGCTACCTTATAGGGAAATGTTGGACATTTTTATTAATAATTTACAAGAACAAATATATTATGAGTTATCAACCACCACCTTAACTACCTTCGATCAAGCTATAGACTTAGCTCGAAGGGTAGAAGATGCTCTAATTAGGAGAGGTCACCTCAAAAAGAAATATGACGAGAAAACATCCAAAAATCAGTATAAAAACAAAAAAGTTATAGGTGATGGAGTCACTGATAGCAGAAACGTTGCTAATATCAATACAATGAAGACAAAAAAAAAATTTATATTAAAAACCCTTGATAAACCTCAAGAATTTACTAGATTAAATCAACCTTTATCAACCATTCTACCTCAATTATTAGCACGAGGCTTGATTCAATTAATAGCTATCTGGGAACTTGATCCAACTATACCCGGATACAGAGTCGATCTACACTGTGACTTTCATAGAGGACCTGGAAATGCTACAAATTCTTGCAAAATATTGAAACATAAAATACAAGACTTGATTGATAATAATGAAATGGAGGTGCAACCTTTCCAACCTAAAAAAAATGCTCCTAATAACGCTCAAAAGACCATTCCCCAAAATCAAAATCAAAATGCTAATCAATCATTGGATATATTTCAACATCCTTTACCAAACCATGGTAAAGAAGTGGCCAATCAAATCGAACATCATAATGTTCCCCCTCCTACCCGATATGTAGGGACTATTAGCGGACAATTACCTATTCAGGATCCTCAAATATTTGACACAAATTTATCCTTGGTCACGACCAGGCCCCTACATAATTTTCAAACTCCCGATCCTAGTGATGTAGAATCAGATACTGAAAGTGAAGTAGACATCACCTCAAACCAATCGAATAGTTCTAAAAATGAATCAGATCCTATTCAACCTATCATAGATGCTATGGTTCCGGAAGAACCATTTCCTAGAAGAGTTACTACTCGACCCTCTTCTAATCGGTTCCTTCCTAATGAACAAGCCATAAACGCTCAACCAAGACCAGTTCAACGTCTTCAATATAACATTGTAGGTACCATCGGAGTTGTTACCAAACAACAGGCTCAAAACTCTCAACAAGATCAAACTCAGAATGATGGATCAGCTCCATTTATTTTGAAAAATCCCAATAAATGGAATCATATGTCTAATGTTCAACTTAAGCCTCCTTATAATATTAATGAACAATTATCCAACACTACAGCTAGAATTTCCCTTTTGGATTTGTTAAGATCTTCTCCTACCCATAGGGATGAGTTAATGCTTACATTAAGCCAAATGATGGTACCTCAAAATATTCAACTTGAAGCCATGTCCAATACTATCATCACTCGAGACGTCGATTGTATTGACTTTCAGGATAAAGATATCCCACAACACAGTTTACATAAGGATAATCCCTTATATATTACTGCTCTAATTAAATATGTAGATGTTAAAAGAGTCATGATTGATAATGGTTCATCTCTAAACATTTGCACTTTTGACTTCTACCAAAGTTTTGGCTTTAGAAGTGATGAAATGAAGAAAACTAACATGATTATCAAAGCTTTCAATGACGAGACACAAGAAACGTGTGGAGTCATTACTATACCCTTGCAAGTTGGTCCTCGAACCCTAGATACAACCGTGTTTATTGTACATTGCCCTGCATCGTACAATATACTTTTGGGTCGCCCTTGGATCAATGCGATGCGAGCGGTTCCATCCACTTTACACCAATGTGTTAAATTTGAATTTAAAAATCAGTTGGTCACTATCCATGGTGACCCTAGACCCTTTGATATGTGTGCTTTGGCAGAACCTGTTGGAGTGCAATTTTACCCTGCTCTGTCCTCCACACATCCTAATTCTTATTTTTCATCTAAATGTGTGAAAAACACACACAACATCATCTATTCCATCAACTACACCTATACATTTAACTCAACCATCTTCTAAAAAAACCACACTAGAACCTCAAAAATATCTTCAATCCACAACCAATCCTTCATGTTCTATCCCTATAATTTCAAAACCTATAGACCCATTCATTAACACTTCCACATTATCAACATCTATCATACCTTCCACATCTAAAGATATAGGGAATGATCCTTCTACATCTTATGCTCTTTCTGATGAACTTTTACCGGATTTATCCACAATATTAATATCAGAAAAAACAAATGCTTTTATGCAAGATTCAATTCTTTTAAATAACTTGCCACCATCTCCTCGTACTTTGGGCTTCCCACAACCTATGGGAAGTACTTACCAAATCGAGAGTTGTGCTTTTATTTATAAAGGATATGATTGGGGAAGAATACCCAGGAATATCAAAATTCATCATGAGGGATATGCACGATGCTATTTTACTAATGAATATATTAAAGCTAAACCCATAATGCTTAAAATGGGATATAAAGGGAAAGGCTTGGGACCTTTCCAAAATGGCATGAAAGAACCAATCGAGGTAGAACCATGGCCCGCCCGATGTGGTGTGGGCCTGTTTCCTAGTAAGGGTCAACCCTTCCCTTTTGAAGATGATGATCAACTCATATGTTATCAAGATTATCTATATAAACAAGATTCTTTGTGTCCAACGAATCAGCCATTTACATGTAATATGCTATCCATAGCTTACCCTGAATTGATTGCTGAATCCGATGAGGATTTGGAAGGAGATATTTTCCATGATGTTTCCGTTGAAGAGTTGTTACACAATGGTTTTTATTTTGATGGTTCTATACCAACTATAGAACAACTTGAGGCCACCACTCATCAAGACAAATTATCCAACTTAACTTTAAAAGAATTACAAGAATTGGGTGTTTCACCCGCCCCACCTAATTTTGAAAGAGATCTACACATGGAAGTAGAAAACATCATTAAAGTTAACATTGGAACTGAGGATAATCCTCACATAATCAATATTGGATCAACATTAAGTCAAGAAAAACAAGATGAATACATTGCATTCCTTAAAGAATATGAAGATGTCTTTGTTTGGACATATGAAGATATGCCAAGTCTGGACCCTTCTGTAGTAATGCATCCGGATGCTAAACCTGTTAAACAAAAAATTAGAAAAATGCATCCCAAAGTGGCCCTGCTAGTCAAAGGGGAGTTAGAAAAACTCCTGAATGTTATTTTCATACAAGCTATTGATTATACTGAATGGATCTCGAATGTAGTTCTAGTCACCAAGAAAGAAGCTACCAAAGTTAGGGTTTGCACGAACTTTAGAGATATTAATGTCGCATGCCCTAAAGATGATTTTCCTCTTCCAAACATGGACCAAATCATTGACTTTACTGTCGGGAGTGGAATGATGTCCCTAATGGACGGATTCTCTGGTTACAATCAAATCAGGATAGCTCTTGAAGATCAGGCTAAAACAACCTTTATTACCCCTTGGGGTACCTTTTGTTGGAAAGTGATGCCATTTGGTTTAAAGAATTCCGGCGCAACATATCAACGAGCTATGACTTATATCTTTCATGATATGATGCATGATATCCTACATGATTATGTAGATGATATTATAGCTCGCTCTATTAAAGAAGACGATCATTTAAATGATTTGATAAAAGTATTTAATAGGTTAAGAGAATACCTTATTCGATTAAATCCAGCCAAATGCATATTCAGAGTTAAGTCCGATAAACTATTACGGGTTTTAGTTTCTTTACGTGGTATCAAAATTGACCCTCTCAAAATTGCGGCTATCACTGATATGTCCGCACCTACCAATATATCAGAGTTACGAAGTTTACAAGGTAAGCTTCAAGCCATCCGTCGCTTCATTGATAAGTTGGCGGACAAAACCACTCCCTTTCTTAAGCTCCTTAAGAAGGATGTCCCTTTTAACTAGGACGACGAATGTATATAAGTTTTTGAACTTCTCAAACAATACCTCCTTAACCCACCTGTGCTTTCACTGCCTAGACCTAATCGCCCATTTCTCTTGTATATTTCAGCTTCAGATTTCGCTTTAGGAGCTATGTTAGATCAGCTTGATTATGAGAAGAAAGAATGTGCTAATTATTACATTAGCCGAACCCTCATTAGCTATGAATCCCGTTATACAACATTAGAGAAATTATGTCTAGCAGTCGTATTTTCTACGTAGAAATTATGTCATTATATGCTTAGTCAAAAAACGTATGTCATTGCTAAATATGATCCCTTGAGGTGTCTCATGAGTCGCCCTTATTTATCGGGTCACACAAAGAAAGTGGGTTCTTTCTCTAAGCGAGTTTGAACTCACGTTCATAGGATAGAAGTATGTTAAGGGTCAAATCATAGTAGATCAATTAGCTGCTACACCCTTAGAGTCTACCCATCCCCTCATCATTGAGTTTCCTGATGAATGCCTTCAATTAGAGTGCGACCATATTGAACAATGGTCCTTATACTTTGATGGAGCCTGATGCATGAGCGGGGCTAGTGCGGGTATTATTTTAATATCCCCGCAAAAACATCTTATACCTTTGTCCTTTAAATTAACATTTGCTTGCACCAATAATATTGCCAAATATGAGGCTCTAATCCTTGGATTACGAGCTGCCTTGGCGTTAAAAATCAAACATCTGCTAGTTTTTGGTGATTCTTAGCTTGTCATAAACCAAATTAATGAAGTTTATCAGACCAGAGATGATAAATTGAGCCCATATAAAGCATATGTTTTGCAATTGTTACCTTATTTGATAAAGTTACTTTGGAAGCTATTCCGCGAACTAGCAATCGTGCAACTGATGCTATGGCCGCAACTGCATCTCTTCTGCCCTTGGAGTTAGATGACGAACATGCCACCATCATTATTCGTCAACTCTAGGAACCCACTTCAAATAAGTCATGTTTAGAACCTTTGGATGTGTTTCTAATCAATGAAACTACTCCTAAACCTTAGCATACAGATATAATTGATTTTCTCCAAAATGGGACTTTTCCTGCCAATTCTAATAGAAACCAGCGTCAGTTATTACGTCAATGAGCAAGTCGATTTGTAATAATTGACAATACTTTATATAGGAGATCTTTTGAAGGTATCCTATTGAGATGTTTGAATCTAGAAGAATCCAAATCAACTTTAAGTGAAGCCCACGATGGATCTTGTGGAGGACACTTCAGTGGTAGTGTCATTTCTAAAAAGCTCCTTAGGATAGGCTACTTTTGGCCTACCATGGAAAAGGATGCACATGATTATGTGCGCCATTGCGACAAGTGCCAGAAACATGCTGACCTTGTCCATGCGCCTGCATAAGAGCTGCAGGCTATTTCATCTCCTTAGCCCTTTTAAAAATGGGACGTAGACATTATTGGCAAAATTAATCCTATGTCATCTGATGGACACAAATTCATCATAACCGCCACTGAGTATTTCACGAAGTGGGTTGAAGCTATGCCTTTAGCTTCCTGCACTGGAACTCAAGTCTCTAAATTTATTTTTAATCAAATCATTTGTAGGTTTGGAATTCCCGCAAATCTCATCTCAGACAATGGAACTTGTTTCAAAAATAAATATGTTAAAAAATTATGCCAAAAATATAAGATTCAATATCGCTGGTCCACTCCCTATTATCCTCAAGGTAATGGTCAAGCAGAAGCATCTAACAAAACCTTAATCAAAATTCTCAAAAGAATAGTCAATAAACCGGTCATGATCGGCATATTCAATTATATCCGACTTTGTGGGCCTATCGAACTAGTGTTCGAACTCCCACCGGAACTTCACCTTTTGTCTTGGTTTATGGCGATGAAGTTGTTTTTCCCTTTGAATTAGAAGTTCCTTCTTTGGCTCTACTACTTCAAGATACCGAAGTAGGAAATGAATATCAAGCTGGCAGACTCAGTCAGCTAGAACTTCTAGATGAAAAGTGCATCAATGCTTAAGAGCACCTTCGTGCCTACCAAAACAAGCTTAAAAGATCATATGCCAAGAACGTTCGTCATCGATATTGTGAGGTCAGCGACCTTGTTTTAAAAGAAAATAAAAAAAATACTAATGCAACTAAAGACCTTAAAGGTAAATTTGAGCCCAACTGGATTGGACCATATATTATCACTGCTAAATTTGAATCAGGAGCATACAAATTAGCTACCTTAGATGGTAAAGATTTAAAAGAACCAATGAATATTATGCATCTTAAGCGATATTACGCATAAAATTTGGTCATTTTAATAATTTGTACATATTTTGCATGTTGTCTCATTTAATATATATATATATATATATATATATATATATATATATATATATATATATATATATATATATATATATATATATATCAAACTGTTTAAACAAAAACAAATGAAAAAAATAAAAAAAAAGTCAAAACAACAATATTACTGACTCTTTTGAAACCCAAAAAAAAAAAAAAATAATAAATAAGAAAGAGAGAGTCAAAATTATCAAACTCTTCACAAATATTTGTTGTATATATTTCTTATTAAAGCATTGCCGTTATATTTTCAAGTTATTTTGGATAAATTAGCATTTATTTGGAATGCCCCACTATCACAAACACAAAAAAATAAATATCTTGATTTTATCTGGCATGATTACTAATCTCTCTTATATCAAAGTACACAAAATTCAATTAAATAAAGTTTGAGCACAGAGAATTGATGTTGTTATTTACTTAAACCAAGCATATCTTTTCACAATAAAATGATTCATTTGTAATTTCCATGCTATGTTACATAGTAGAAATGGTTCTTGAGCGAAAAGTTTCCCCTGCTATCCTATCATGCACATGGTCTAGAATCTTTGAGAATTGGCAAAAGGACAAGCTCACCCCTACCCGGAATAAAAATCCCTTGCTCTACAGCTAATCCGAGCAAGTATCCCTAGTATAGGAAGAAAAGCAAAGTTCAAAAGAAAAAGAGAAAAATAAAAAGGTTGTTTCAGCATTATCTCAAATATCAAGTCACAATACAAAAATACAAAAAAAAAAAAAAATGCAAAAGCAAAGAAAAAGAAAAAAAAAAAAAGAAGGCAAAAGCAAAAGCAATAAAATCACTTTCCCTACCCCTTGAAAAGAAAAGAAGGGTTGATGAGCTTGAATCCCTGGAATTCTCAATTATTCAAAAACTGTGAGGTAAGCCCCATAACAGGTGGTTTGTGCCCAACCCGCTTGGCCTTGGGTAATCCCTAGCGTGGTGATATGTCTGTCACATTAGTGACCTTCTTTTGTACAGACCTATGTCTACTTATGGATTAGCTAGATCTTGATAACCCGACCTACATAGTAGTCTGGTATGGTCATATGCATCTAAATCATGGTTAATGAACACTTATTTGGTTCATTCAAATCACTTGTATCAAATTATCTTGCTCACAACTGGTAAATGAACAATGCAATTGCACACACATTTGTATTTGAGATATTTTGTGTATCATTATGATAAATCAAGATTGGTAATGAACTCACATACGCACATGGGATTCCTTATAAATCTAACTTTTGTCTTTAAGATACTTTGAAATATTTTTGCAAATTGTTTGGAATGAATTCATTTTCTTCTTTGAAGAACAGTTGTTTAGTATAAAGACAACTACATGCATTCTCAAAAAAAAAAAAATCAAAATCATTTTCAAAACATGCAATAAAGTTACATTTATATATAACTTTTGACTTTCGCGATGATGGTATAGTTCCAAAACTAAAATTGGAATTTTATGCCTAGTGCAAGTCCTCGTCTTCATATTTTATGAATACCAAAATTACAAATCAACCATGCAATAAAACTATTATTTTCTTCCTTGGATTTCGCGATGATGGTATAAGTTTATACCTAAATATTCTATGCCTAGCGCAAACCATTGTACCAATATTATTTTCTATTTATTTAAAATCATAAAAACATATGACTTAAATCATTATGTTACACAATTATGTTTTAAAACAAACAAACACCTATTCTATTTCATGTCATTATGTCAAACTTCAATTTTGCAATGATGGTATAATTCCTAGGGAATTATCCAAAAAATTTATCACACTTAGGAATTTATGCCTAGCAAAAGTCATTTTAAAAAATTTCATGCATAATATTTTCATGGAAATCTGAAAAACAAATCATCATCATCATCATCATTTGCATCATCACAACAAAGCATTAAGACAGTCTCTTAAGCACTCTTTTACTTTTAGCAATATTTCTATACTAGGTTTAGCTTGACGACCGAGTGAGCGGCGAATCCATGAAATGGTCTATAATAGCAACAATGTCCTTTGAAATTATTGTTAAAAGTCCCTTTTATTTTTATCAAATTATCATATCACAAACAACCAACTTGTTTACATCAGATTATTTCATTTAAATTTTAAAAAAGCATGACATTCAAACCATCATATTTCCAAATGGCATAATTACATGAATCATCGAATTAATCAATCAAAACATTAAAGCATCATACAAATACATAAGACAAGTCATATGATCAAAAATATCATATATATATATCTCAACAGTATATGTACATCATCTCAAAACTAGATTTGTATGCCATAATTTGTACCTAGGCATACTCAATCCCCTATCAAAAATAATAATCAGCACTATAATCAATCTGTGCAATGCAATCTGTAGCAGCTAGCCTCGAGAACCCCTCGAGCTCTCAGCCTCATCTCCTCCCCCCACCCCGAGGTGGACGAGGTGGCCCCATCATAGTCCGTGTGGTGCTATGAGTCCTGGACTCTGATCATGATGATGTCCTCGATGACCTCATCTCGATAGGCTCTGTAATATGGGCTAGCAGCGGTAACCTCTGCCCCTTTGGCACCATATGGTGGTATAGTGTCTGATAGAATGTGACCTGGGCAATAACTCATGCTAGATCTCGAGTGCTCGCCCCTCTGCTCCGTGCTCTGAGGCGTGCTACCTCATCTCTAAGCTATGTGGCCTCCTCTCGGTGTTGTGCAGCCTCATCCTGTAGAGTCTGCACCTCTGCTTGGAGACGGACAATCTCTACCCAAAGAGTAGCCATCTCACTACTCTCTCCTATTTCCACACCCTTGCCCTTAACGGGTGATGGTGGTCTCTGTCTCCATGGAGAAGGGGGTCTCTCCTCCCTCCTCTCTTGCTATCACGACCTTTGTTGAGCCTGTGGTCTGTTTTGCTCTCTCCCACCGTGACCCTGTGTCGCCTCAATGGCCACCTAGTGCCGCCTTCCCATCCGATGCACAACTGTGTGAATCAGACCCTGAGCCCTCGTCATTCGAGGAGGGCAGATGCCTGTGTACCAGGCATCGTAGTCGTTATCTACCCCTGCGTCGTCCCCATACACTGGATAAATGGGGGCATCATCTGTGTCCAGACCCTAGAAGCGCTACATATCTGGAGCCCCACTAACTGTAGTGTTATCCCAGATAGTCCAAGAAAATTCGTAGTCTCTGAGAGATGGGATCCCTCGTCGTAGACCGAATCGCCTCAAAACTCAGTTATAGTGGTGGAGCTCCACCTCTCCCCTCTCCATCCTCAGCCAGCAAACTCGCCTGACACGAGCCAGCTCCTGTTCATCCTTGGCCCACCCTGGATGATCTCTCCAAGGCCTCCAGGTGATCTGGTCGGAGACAAGGTTGTCAAGTAGTTTTTGAGACATTGGCAGATCTATCCACCATTGTGACCCTCTCCAAAGCCACCAGTATAAAGATCAGGGCCTCTCCCTGTCAATCCCTATCAGTGGGAGCCCTACCAGCCTCTGCACCGTGATGTGCTCCCAGCACCAAACTTGTAGTAGATATGTCATAACCAAACATCGACCGCCCTTGTATACGACCCCATGTAGGATCCTATACAGTCGGCATAGTACAAAGTTCCCCCAAGAAAACCTGTATCCGTGGTCTCTTATGTCGCAGACCACATCCGCTCGAGAGCCATGGTACTCGCATCCACTCTGATGGCATAGCAGCAGACCACCTACAACCCCACCCAAAACTTGTGTCGGCCTAGATGCCCCAGGCATCTGCCGTAGAGATTCGATGTTCACTCCGCCCTTCTCGAGGGTGAAGCTCGGATCTCCGCATAGTTGCATCATCGCGTGGCCCTGATTGGCCATGGGAGTGATTAGCTGTCCTTGTATGGGGATCCTCAAAATCCTCCATACATCCTCCAAGGTGGGAGTCATCTCCCGCTTCAGTAATCGGAAACAGGAAGAACCCGGATACCACCTCTCTGCTAGGGCTATCAATAGCCCCATATCTGTAAAAACCTGTGGCATCTCTGCCACATGCTACAAGCGAACCTGAGCTAACTAATCTCACTCTTCCTAAGATAGAGCAGCCAAGTCATCCCTCAACCCGTCGTATTTCCATTCTCTGCTCTTTAGTAATCCTCTCTACAACATAAACAACAAAACAATAAAAATCATTAATAAAACAGTGATTAAAAATGCAAGTAAAGCAAGTTCAATTTAATAAATGATGATATCGTCCACTATTGGATGATATCGTCCCAAATTTGAGAAAATTCGTCTTCGATTTTGCCAGTCGAAATCGTCCCCTTTTTGACGAACTCGTCCCCGTTTCGCTGATTTTGCCCCTGGACGAAATCGACGATATCGAGACGATTTCGATGAAATCGAGACGATTTCATCTGGACGACATCGACGGCCCAAAAATGGCCACGATGCTAAAAAATTATCAAAATTTAATCTAAAAAGCATGAAATTCAAAATTCAAGCCTTCTAAACTAAGTTTAGACCCTTACCCATAGCCCGCGCTGGACCTTTGTCGATCTGTGCACTGTCTCGACCATCTTGTCTGCAAAGCTCCACAAACCAAAAAATAAAAAAAATGAACAGTAAAAATGAATTAGGGTTTTTCCCTATTTTTCTTAATTTTATTCAAAAATAATTAGCAACAAATTTAATTTTGGCTTTTCCACATTTTTACCTCAAACGTTCGATTTGGGTAAAAACACGGAGGGGGCATCATAGTAAGCTGTCGTACGATTCGACCTAGAATCGTCGCCTAAAAATGGGAATAAATTTTTGCTTTCTCGTAGATCGAGAAGAACTCATCTTTAACACATTTTCCTTGAAAAATTTGCTAAAGAGGGGGCAAAATGTAGCACCCTAAAATTGGCATAGTAAACCTTAGCAAATAATTAAAATTACATTAGTAATAATTCAAATTCAAATTTTAACCCCAAAACCGCTCCCAAATCGCCTGCTGCCCGTTTCCTCATTTTTTTGTGCCATTTTTAGAGTTTGTTTTGTCTGTTTGATGATATCGTCGACGATCAGATAATATCACCTTAGATTGGACGATTTCATCTGGAGAAGAACATCTAGACGATCTCGTCCCAAACTGATTTGTGCATAGTTAGCTTCTATTTCAACGACGTCTCTAATCCAGGCAAAAGCGTGTCTGCACCATTAGAGACCTCCCCCATTGGATATCTTCCAAATTAGGATGATCTCTAACCTCCTAACCTCCCTCCTAAGCCTATTTAACCTTAGGACCCCCTCTTGGCATTCCCCCTGGCTGAAATTCCCTGTAACACGAATTCTACATGCCTTAGACTATCTTAAACCACCATTTGCATTTGTATTTTTCCAAGTTTGTTTGTAGGAACTTCATTGTTTTTCAGCCAGAGCAAGCTCAGATCGTCGCAGATGATCCTATTCAATTCAAGACGATTTCATACTAATCCAAGATGATTTTTACTGCAGTCAACATTGGGGGCAATCAGTGCCTAGGGTTTGCATTTTCTCACATTGTTTGTTAATTTATCCTGCATTTAGTTAAATTTGTTATTATTCCTTATTGTTCTACATCTTGGAGTTCACCCATATAGCTTAAGTGCACAATGAAGTCATAATTTGTCATTAGAACGTCATAATCTACTTAAATTTTTATTTGTGATTATCACCTTAGCATCTATGTTGCCATTTTACACCATTTTTCTCTATTAGAATAGTTGCATTTCTGGTATTTTGTATCTATTTCTCTGTTTGCATCTCTGACGAATTCATCAGATCTCAGAAGATCCCGTCAGATCTCGACGATCCTGTCAAATTCCGGACGATCTGGACTACTTCAAAAATTAGAACCTTCATCAGACATCCGGATCAGGTATGATTCTTTAATCTAGCTTATTCTTTCTGTTTTCTATCCAAATCTATTTTTTGTATTTATTTAATTTGCATTTTCACAATAGAACACTTAGATTCATCTGGCCAAACCTAGGACTTGGATGTTTAAAGATAAAACTTAACACATTAAACACATTCCCAACCTAGGCATGGAAACTGCCACTAAACATTTCCTGGTGAACCCCACCATCCATCGAAAAATCACCTTAATACCCCTCCCCCGAGAGGCGGGACCTTCAAAGGGCCTCTCAGTTCGAGGTTCCATCCCATCCTTTTCCCATCCCCCTTCCGGGCATGGATCCTTTAGCCTGAAGGTAAGGGTACGAAAATTTTGGAACGATACCATATCCCTTGCCAAGAAATAAGGGAGGTGGAGGTGAAATTGATGAGCATGAATCAAATTGAGGAAGTGAACTTGATTTCAATGGAGAATGTAGAAATGCCACAGGTAGTCAAGACTATACCAACAAAAGTTGTAGACAAGGTTGATGAAGATAAGAAAGAACAACATACTACCATACAAGTGAACAAAGTAGAGAAGAATGTTATTCATGATGAGTGTGTACAACAACCTATCATTTAAATGGAGAAGTCAAACACACAAATAGAAGGTACCAAGATGTTATCATTTAAGTGCATGTCCTACAAGTGAAGATACCATACAAATAGAAGATGTTAAAATAGAATAGTCAATTGTATAATTAGAGAATGCTATGTGAGTGAAGCAGTTAGTTGTATAATTGAAAGATGTTCAAATAAAATAGTTTGTACTACAATCAAAACTATAAAAGAAAGAAAGGGACTATATGATTGTTCAAAAGGGAATTGTATAATTGTTAGGTGCAATAGTACAATTGGCACAAATCGTACAATTTTTGGATGCAATCGTACAATTGGAAATAATACAATTATTAGGTGCAACCATATAGTTGGCACAAATCATACAAATATTGGGTGAAATCATATAATTGGCATAAATCGTACAATTGTTGGGTGTGATTGTATAGTTCATTCAAATCTTACCATTTATGGGTGTGATCATACATTTGGTACAAATTGTATAACTAGTGAGTGAAATTTTACATTTAATAGAGATAGTACGATTGCAAGTGAAATCATACAATATAAAACTGTTCAATGTCAAATCATATAAAATGGAATCGTACCATGTGAAATCATACAAAGTGGAATCGTATAAGTTGAATTTGTATAGCATAGAATTGTTCAAAGTAGAATCATACAAGGTGCTACTATACAAGGAGAATAATATCCATCAATGATTAAGATAGGGCAGTTTGAGACCAAGATTTAGTCACCTAGAGCCTGAGAGAAGCAAAATGGAGTTGATGGTGAGTTCTTTAAGTGGTTGAGCAAAGGCCACCAAAATGTTGATGAAGAGAAAACTTTATCTTTGATAGCTACCCCTTGAACTTGCAAGGGATGTTGTCCCTTGACCCTGTAAGGGGGATTCCACACCCTTAAACCCCAACATAGGTGGCAATAAGCATTATCCATAACATTTGTTAGAATAATCATGTTGATCATGTTTATGCAATTGATGATGCATTGGATTACCAAAAATCCAAGGAGAAGTCCAAACATAATGTGTTATGAGAAGTAGATTATAGCGATACCAGTTTTAAAGGACCTTTAAAATAGGAGGAAGTGAAAGGAGTCTAACAAGTGATATCAATACATTGTTCAGTGCTTCTATCCAATATTTAGTTCATGTGTCATCGAGGATGCTGACCAATTTAGAGGAGGGGATAGATTAGGGTAGAAAAATCCACATCCCAGAAGAAGAAGAAATGATAATGTACAATGTAAGGATTTGCACAATTTTGGTAAATGTATAGTTTTGTCTAATTGTATAATATAGGGTTTTTCTAATTGTACATTGCAGGGTTTGTCTAATCGTACAATGCAAATAAGTAAATAATAAATTTAAATGCATGTGAAATGAAATGAAATGTAATTTGATAAAAATTAAATTAAGATCTTAGTAAACTTTAATAAAGTTATTGATCTGAGATATTATTGGTGGTAGTTGTAAATGATGCATTGTCTCAGTAACCACTTTGGAACAACCTTGATAGGTATTATAAGCCCTCCATTCAATTTGTGTAGGTTATTGTTGTTGGTGGGTTTTGGTCATGTTCAGTTTACGAGTTATTCATGGAATGGGTACAACATTAATCAAGACAAAAAGCATCACACATTGAAGACCCATTTTAACGTGGTTCACCCAAAATGGTTGGGCTACATCCATGAATAAAATCTTTCACTAAATTTTATCAATACAAATTATGGGAATACCTTTCCCGATTACAATGTTTATGGGAACCAACCCAAAGGAGACACCAATCCCCTAATCTTGAGTTCGTGGGCACCAACCCACAAGAGACATCGATCCCCTAGCTCTGCTCTGGCTAGTGATCCTATAGAAAACCTCTGCCTCCGCTGCCCTTAGCAAATGGAACTCTATCCATAGAAGACACTTGTCCTCCCTACTCTGGCTAGAGACCTCTGTCCTCAACTCTATCACCTCCAAAGCTGGTCCTCGAATTTGCACTAAACATAGTCCTTCGGTCTAGCACAAATATCCTCGTTCGTCTTTTCTTGTTGCGCTCACTTTGCACACTTCAACATCATCTCCCTACTTCTGCGCTCTCTGCGCTCTTTCGGCTGCATCTCGCACACTTCAATGCACATTCAACAATTTCTCAAATTTTCAACTCTCCAAACAACCCTCCTTTTATACTAACGCATTCAAGATCAAACCTTGATCTTAGTCGGCTGCACAACCTTAAACTATGTCGACTGCAAACCCTAAACTACGTTGGCTACAAACCCTAATCATCGTTGACTCACATTTAACTTTGTCGGCCTCAACTACCTCTAAAACTCTTCTGTAGTTTTTGCTGCGAAACTACATGTCGTGATATCGTGACACATTTGCATCCGTACACTTTCTTTTGGCTTTTTTCGTGATATCGTGAAACTTCTCCCTTTTTCGACCTCCTTTCTATTTTTGTCGTGAAATCGTGACACTTCTGTCTTCATAGCCTTCCTCTCTGCTTTTTTCGTGAAATCACGACACTTCTCCTATAGAAGGCCTGCATTCTATTTCTGTCGCGAAATCGTGACACTTTCTCCAACCGAATGCTGCCATCTCAATCTGTCGCAAAATCACGAAACTTTCTCTTCCTAGCACTCTTGTATGCTTGCACTAGAGAAAATGGAACATGTCACAAAATCATGACACTTTCGCCTTTGAGCTCTTCCTCCTTGAATTTGTCGTGAAATCGTGACACTTCTAGCTTTCGTACGTTTTCTTTGCAGCCTGTCACGAAATAGCGACGCTTTCAGCTTTCGTACGACTTCTCTGCAACCTATCGTGAAATCATGACGCTTCTCATTTCAGACTCTTCCCTTTGTTACATGTCACAAAATCATGACAGTTCTTACTTGAAACATTTTCATCTACAGCATGTAGCGAAATCATGACACTTTATCTTGCTTCCACTTTGTCTTCTAACTTGTCACGAAATCATGACACTTTTTCTCCTTAGCGCTTTTCTTTTCTTTGGGTCGTGAAAACCCGACATGTCATGATATCGCGACACTTTTTCTCCCGGACTCTCTCTCCTGCATTATGTCACGAAATCACAACATTTTTCTTTCGGACTCTCTCTCCTGCAACATGTCGCGAAATCGTGACACTTTTTCGTCCGTTCAACCTTCCTTGCAATATGTCGTGAAATCGTGACATTTTTGACTTCGAACATTCTCTCTCCTCTTTGAGTCGCGAAACTGCGACATGTCGTGATATCACGACACTTTTCTAAAAAACTTTCTCTCTCCTGCTTAAGTCGCGAAAATGCGACATGTCGCGATATCGCGACATTTTTCCAACTTACTTTCTTTCGAACCTGTCATGCCGAACCTTCATCAAAACAAATTATTTTACATCAAATAAAATTCCTTCAAATGCTTCTTGACATAAATGATAACTTATACACTTGAGCAAAAGCAATGTACCCAAGGTACCCAAAATTGCCAACATAACTGCCCCTGTAACTGTCATTCTACTTCAGTTAACTTTACTTTGGCTTTAAGTCATGAACAAACAGCATGTCGTGATATCATGACATTTCTGCCCCTTTGAATTTTTTTGGGAGTTTGACCATGAAAACATGACATGTTGCGATATTTTTTGCCTCCTTGTCCTCTTCTTGGCTTGCTCCCGTGAAAACATGACATGTCACGAAATCACGACACTTTTCACTTCCTTGCACTCTTCTTGGATTGCGCCCGTGAAAACATGACATGTCGCGATATCGTGACACTTTTCACTTCCTTGCACTCTTCTTGGCTTGCACCCACGAAAACATGACATGTCATGAAATCGTGACACTTTTTGCTTCCTTGCACTCTTCTTGGTTTGCACCCACAAAAACATGACATGTCGCGAAATCGTGACACTTTCGCTGCCTTGTGCCTTTCTCTGCTTTTAGCTCACGAAAACACATGTCGTGAAATCGTGACACATTCACCTCCGTACACTATCTCTCCTCTTTGGGTCGTGAAAACTCGACATGTCGCGAAATCGTGACACTTTTTCTCCTTAGCGCTTCCTCTTGCAAATTGTCACGAAATCGTGACACTTTTCTTTGCGAGCTCCTTCTCTCAAACATGTCGCAAAATCGTGACACATTTTTGTTTGTACTGCCTCTCTTGTATATTGTCATGAAATCGTGACAGTTTTCTTTGCTTGCGCCTTCTCCCAAAACATGTTGCAAAATCGTGACAGTTTTCTTTGCTTGCGCCTTCTCTCCAAACATGTCGCAAAATCGTGACACATTTTCGTCCGTACTGCCTCTCTTGGAAATTGTCACGAAATCGCGACACTTTTTCTTTCTCTGCCTTCTTCTTCGCTTCGGACCATGAAAATGAAACATGTCATGAAATCGTGACACCTTTTTCTCTCTCCTATTTTCTTCGCTTTGAATCACGAAAATGAAACATGTCGCGAAATCACATCTTTTTCTCTCTCCTCTTTTCTTCGCTTTGGATCGCAAAAATGAAACATATCATGAAATCGCAACACCTTTTTCTCTCTCCTCTTTTATTTGCTTTGAACCGCAAAAATGAAACATGTCACGAAATTGCGACATCTTTTTCTCTCTCCTCTTTCTCTTCCAACATGTCACGAAATTGCGACAATTTTTCTACTTGGCTTCTTTGCCTCCAACATGTCGCAAAATCACGACAGTTTTTCTTTCTGGCCAAACATGTCGCGATATCGTGACAGTTTTCTTTCTAGCCAAACATGTCACGATAGCATGACAGTTTTTCTTTCTGCCTTCTTTCTTCTCAACATGTCGTGATATTGTGACAGTTTTCTTACTTGTCTTTTTCTTTGATCCTTTGAATCTAGGCCACTTCTGTCTTCTTGGAAATTCACTGTACATGCTCTGACTGCTCTGAACTCTTGTTCACTTCATCAACCGATCTATCTAATGACCTCTACACTCCTGTCCATTGCATCAACCGATCCTTTTTCTGTGTTGACAACAATGACAATACTTTGGCTGCACCTTGCTCATCAATGAACTCCTGTCCATTATACTTTGGCTGCACCTTGCTCATCAATGAACTCCTATCCATTACATCAACTGATCAACCTGACTGTGTTGACAACAATGAAAATACTTTGGTTGCACCTTGCTCATCATCCTTTTCCCATTTTAATAAGTAGAAATGAAGAAAAAATAGAATTGTCATCTACCTTATGGCTCCCAATATTAGTATATATAATCCCTTATTGAAGTATATAAGCTTGATTTGATAAAACCTTAGGTTTGTATACTTCCTTATGTCTCCCTAGTTATGAGAGTATGAATACCTAATTTTTAGGTTTTTGTAGAAAGCTTATTTCTTCCCAAATTGATAATATTTGAAGGATATTATTAACAAGTTTTGTAGAATACCTTATTACTCCTATTGAACTGAGAACTTTTCAATTTTGAAGAGGTTTTAATGTTGCATTTCTTTTATCCATTTAAATAAGTTTTTGAGACAAGAATATTATAATTTTTCCAACCTTAAAAAGCTTTAATAACCTATTTTTATATCCCTTGGATTGTTTCTAATTTCCAATAACCTAGTTTGGAGTTGTAGCCCTTATGACTCCCAAATTTGGAAAATTAGAATACATACATATTTGCAAATTTTAAATGAAATAATTCCAAGTACTATTTCTTATTTCTCCTAGGTTATGCTTTGAAAATATTAGACAATTTTAATATTTAATTTCCCTAAGTTTTGCTTCAAATGAAGATTGATTTATTTCAGTAATTCAGCCTTATAATATAACCTTATAACTCCATTTTTATGGAAAGCAAAATATATGGAAATTGTACCTTTATAAAATTGATGGTAGACTGTCCTTGTTGGGAATTGTGAGTAATGGAAGATTCTTCCACATGCATTTTGCTTCAACACTCACTTCAATGCTTCCTTGAACCATTTGACTAGGAGTAATGTGCTTCATTGTTTGCTCTTAAAATATTATCCAAGTTGTTGTCAATCTACTACCGTGTAGATAACGAGCTACTACCATGATACAACAAAAATGCTATTGTGTCACTTTAGACTTGCTTGCTACCATTTATGCCTTGCTTTAACTGTAATTTCACCTCCTTGACCAACCTTCTTATGGAAGATGAGTCTTGAAATTTGTGATAAGTGTCATAGCTATTACGTATGAGTGCTCACTCATTTTTAACGTAACAATCCTTTAGTAACACTATGCTAGCTTCTTGGTTGCCTTGTAACACATGAACACTTGTGTGAGCACTTGTAACTCCTTTGTGAGTTTTATTGGATGTTAAGAAATGGGATGACACCTTAGAGAATTTGTGCCAAGTGGCTTTCAAACTTTTTGCATGGATTTTTTCCCTATAATACTTCCAATGAGAGTATAACTCCTTTTTGTATGCCTCTTCTTTGCTTGATATATTTCTTGGAGTGTAAACAATATCTTATCTTTCTGGTCGATTATTGAGGCAATTTTGGAGCTTCAAATGGTGTTGTAGGTGATTATTTTGGTGGAACATTTTCACTAAGCTAGAAGCCCCTGAATATATCACTTGTTCTCCTTATTCCTTATTCCCTTCAACATGCTCTCCTTTTATGCTATTCATCCATGTTGATTGTGGTAGAATATACCACCTTTTTACTTGTTAAAGAGAGCTCCCTTTCTATCTATGTAAATGTAGGTTGATGATTGACTGATATGTGCATTACCTTTTGTAGGTTCATCCATCCAATATGTGAAATGTGAGCCCCTTCAAATGGCTCCTTGTGCCATGGATGAGGAGTGCTTGACGTTTAACCTTTCTTGGTTGGATTTCCCTATAGTTTTTGTGCCTTTAGTGGCACCTTAAATCTTCCCTTTTCCTATGAATAATGTAGTGCAATACCTTGTAATGTTCTATGAGAATAATGCATTCTTGTTGCACCCTTTTTGCACTCCTTCTTGCAGGTATTGTAGTCTGAATTTGTAGTAAGTTTTGAATGCACAAATGAGGGTTTTGAGGACATCCCTTTGGATAGACTCTTTGCCATCTTTGCTTGGATATTTAATGATAAATCCAAGATTTACAAACGCTGTAGATAGAAGCTTTTTTCTGTTGCACTTATTCTTGTAGTGCTTTGGATTTGAGACTCACCAAGTCTCAATATTTGAAGCTTCTATTTCTATTTTTGGTTACTTGTATTCTTATCCAAGTTTTTGAGGATTCTAACCTTATTTGGTGTCTTCACTTGGCCACTATGAGTTGCAAATTTCATGCACTAATAGTATATTTAGATACTTTGACAATTTTCTATTTTGTACCCTTATCAAGTACACAAAATCTAATATTTTGAGAGCAATATAATAGTGCAAATGAATCTAACAATATTTTAATTTTAGTGCACTAAGAATTTTACCTTATCACTCTAATAAAATCTCAAGAACATGTACTTAATAAAATTTACTACAACTAATAAAGAATAATTTGAAACAAACCTTCAATAATTATTTTGTAATTTCACTATAATCAATATTGTAGGACTTAGTCTTCTTTTTCTTTTTCCAAAGTATATGATATGATAGGTAATTAATAGAAGTAATTAAGAAAGCTAATAAAATCAAGTCAATGTGCAAATGAACCTTAAAAAGAACCTTTCTTTTTGTACTTTTGAAGACTATAATCCAATTTGAAACTTTAATTCAAATTCAAGTGCTTTAACAAATCCGATAAGTAATCCAATTAATGAATCTACTTGCATCAAGAAGTTGCTTAACTTTTTCTGAAAGTTTCTATAGCTCTTTTTACCACTTATGTAGAGGATGTAGATCTCGGTGTCTAGGATCACCAAGTTGCTTATTCGAGTAGGATGTTGAAGCCCTTTGTAGACTATTTTCACCAAATGATGGTCTCGAACTTTCTTTCATGAGCCTAGAATTTGATGGCTTGTTCTCCTCTTGTGTTGTCCTCGTTCTACTATATATTTGGAGAAGTCTTTCTCTCTGAAGTAGTGCCTTCTTGCCATGAGAGGTAATCTTAAAATCTCCAAGATTTTGTGAGCTTATTCTATCTTCACGTCTTCTTGTCAAATTTTGATTTTAAGCAGGATCTTCTTCTCAAGATTCTAAATATCTTGAGGTCTTCACTAGATTATTCTTCTGCTCGAATTTCACACTCCTTACCAAATTATCCTTCTCTTGGGATTTTTTTTGGATGGTGATAATTGTCCCAAGTCCTTCACTATCAGGGGCTTCTCCTTGGTAGTGGATTTCTCTAGTGAGTTCTCCTTTGAGAATATCTTCAGTCAGCCTCTCCTAGCCTTGTTATGGATTCTCGATGAGACATTCCCAAGGTCTTTGATATTGTAGCTTATGTTGGTATTTCCTTGAGACCTCTTCAACCTTATACTCCATGAAGTGTTTGTGGTGATATATACTTATGGATCTCTGATTTTTCTACTTCTAGATTCGAGCAAGACTCTCCTAGTCCTTCTTATTCTTCCAAGTATGGAAGTCCTTCAATGAGAACTTCTCATGATATCTTTTTCTTTAGGTGCTAAATTGATTATGAAGAAGACACTCTTACTAACTTTATTATAGGAAGTTTCTCAACTCATTGAATCTTATTTCCCTACAATAAAGTGTTTGTATGGAAATATTTAGTTTGCTTATGAATAATATATTCTCTTCAAATTCTTCTTCAATATCAAGGCTTCTGTGGCCTTTTTCAGTATCAAGGTTTATGTGGCCTTTTTTAGTATCAAGGATTATGTGGCCTTTTTTAGTATCAAGGCTTCTATGGCCTTTATAGTATTAAGAATTTTGTGGCTTCTCCTTCAATACTTCTATGGCCTTTTATTCAAGGCTTCTATGGCCTTTTTGTGTCAAGGCTTCTATGGTATATTCTTCAACTTGTGAAGTTCTTCGATTCAACAATGGATATCTTCAATCTCTTGACTTCACCGCAAATATTTTCCATAAGTATTCCTTTTCAATGTTTATCTCTTACACAAGGAATCAATATTTGCACTCTGAAGGCACACCAACCTTTGGGCAAAAAATTTGGAGTCTCATAGCTTTCTATCATAGGAGGAGTCTCAATCCTCTGAGAATTAATTTTTTGCAACAAAATAAATATTAGGTAATAGTTAGAAAATTTTATATATCCTGGATGATCCTCACTAGATGATTTGTCAATCTAGTGGATTGGATGCTGATTCCTAGTATTCACAAGCTTTTCCTCTATGGAAAGACTCTAGTCAAATGCAATCTCAGTATTTTATAGAACTGAGATTTCTTTTAGTTCTCACTCATGAATCTCTCTAATTCTATCGCCTATATTCTTCTAATAACTTTTGATAATGGCTAGTCTAGTGGTTTGTTAGTTTGACAAAACACTCAGGCTCAAATATAATGGTGGTTTCCCTATTGACCTACATAGACTAGATCTACCATAGCTCTAATACCATTGTTATCTTTTGATGTAATGAACAATGGGATATAACAATAATAAGATGCATAATATTATAAAAAGTAAGTAAATATACAAGATGATTGAAGTATGTTGAATATAAATAACATAAATGAATACAACGTAGCTATGGAGGAAATGAACACTCCATTAATGAAGCTATTGAACTACATTGTACCCATCACCAATATAAGGTAATATGCATAAAATTACACTACTACCTATGACTATGCTATAATAAAATCTATATATTTATATCCCCTTATCATATATATATGAGAATGAAGCCTTTCTTATATAGGAACACAAGTTCCTTGGCCAACACTCCACCTAGCTGTGCAAGGGACAAATTGCACATATACAACTTGCACATTGGCACTTGTGCATTTATTACATTGCATGAAGTAACTAGATAACTTCCCCCTAAAGTAATATAATGTGCTAAGCATGTACCTTGGAAGATACATTTACATAACCCAAATGATGGAATAAACTCTATTTCTAACAAGATGGAGGAATGAAGGTGTTGTATTGGGTATCCAAACGAGCAACACGTTGTTCCCACTCATAACATTTTGTGGGGGTAGCTAGGATAAGGTGATTTGAATTTAAAAATTAGGATGTGAGTTGAGAAGGAAGTGCCATGGAAGGTGGGACAATGTGTGATGTGTGCAAGATGGAGGGTGATCAAAGTGTAGGTATTTGGAGTGGGAAAAATAAGAATATTGGCAGAAGAGGGAGGATGCAACCGTGAAGGAAGTGGTTGAGAAGAAGTGGAAGGAGATGATGATGATAGGTTCAAAGGTTGATGTGAATATGGGGTGGAGTGGGTGTGAGGGTTGGATGATGAAGAAGAGGAAGTATTTGTGGGATTCCTTGATTTATTTGGGAGTGAAGGAGATGTGGGTGATGTGGCAAGGGGTTAGAGTGTAATTGGAGTGAATTGTGTGGAGGAGAAGTAGGGTCCTGGTGGAAGATAAATGATATTACAAAACTTAAATAAATAATAATTAGTAGGGATGTGATGCACTTGGCCATTATGGAGGTATTTTAGACAATGATGCAAGGTGGAAGGGATGCATTGCATGTTTCAAATCCATGGGTGACTTAAAAGGATATTATATTGTATCTTTCCCTTGATAAACATGGTATAGTGTGGGGATAGTATTAGCACCTACTTGGATAGGTAAGACAATAGAACCTACTATGAAATGCATAGATCCATTGAAAGCTCATAGGTCAAGAGAAAGAGTGGCTAGATGAGTGGGAGGAATATGTAAATGATAAACATTGACTAGGGAAATCATACTAATGGATGATATGGTGTCAATGAGGATATATTTGTAGATAATATCATTAATATAAGCCATAATATGGAGAGGAGGATCAACCCCCTACTATCTTGGTGATTTCATGATCATGGAAACTTATGGCAGGTTGCATACAAGTTTTCACACTACCAAAAAAGTTATCAAAAGCATTGCTATCACTTGTTTCAAGATATACAGAATGAAGAATATCATTGAGGGTATCACAATGAGGTGATGATTGCTACAAAAGGTCATAGATGGATAATCATGTAGGGGTAGTGCAGAGTTGGTGGGAAATACTACTACGAATGGTGATGATATTATGCAGTATAGTCAAAGGAATGCTCAAAATGGGTGGTAAGGTGGAAGAAGATGGCATGTGATAGGAAGGATTGGTCGATATAGCAATACACGATAGATAGCTTTGGTTGCAGGTAGTGAGATTAATAATACCCACAAAGCCTTGTTGTGAAGGATCATGATTGACATGATTGACCTGTCTAGGGTCAACTTGTGATGTGGGTGGATTTGGGTGAGCATTAGAATCCCCACATTCAAGGAAAGGGTTATGATAAATACCCAGGTTTTGAATTTGAGGGGTGAGAGGATTTAACACTTGAATGGTTCCATTATCAATGAGATCTTGTACCAAATGATGAAAGATGCATTAAGAGTTAATGTCATGGCCTTGTTGTCGATGACACTCACAAAATAGTTTTTGATTGTATCCCTATAGTTTTATATGATTGGGATCATCAACCTTAATATGAGGGAGAGCAATATGTATAGAATTGTACAATCATTGAAATAAGTTGGGTAATGTTTTGGACAAAGGTGTCCAATTTTGTGATTGGTGAGGAGGGAGAGGGGTGCAAGAAAATGATTGATTTAATGAATAAGGTGAATTAGTTTGAAAAGGGCCCTATTGGGGTTGAGGAGATTGTTGAACGAATGATGGGGGCTGGTCATTGGACACCACTTTATTTTTATATGGTGGTTTAGACATGCTAGCAGTGGCAATATTTTCGCTGAATCGAATGTTGGTTAGGTAATCTGACTTCTTGAAAACTTTGATCTTGCTTTCATTTACCGTAATGTCTTCAATGACCTTCACTTGAGCAATGGCCTCATTGAATGTATGAATCTACTAGATTTACAATATAATTAAAATGTGTTTAGTGCAACTCTTGGTAAACAATTTGACATATTTTGTAGGTGGTATGGCAAAGGTTAGATCATGAATGAAAACCTGCCACCTAGAAACAAAATTAGTAATAAGCTATTCATCAAATTATTGTAAGTTGTACAAATCTAAGAGTGATGTATTCTTCTTAATATTTATTGAGAAGTGTGCTAAGAATATATTGGCCAATTGCTCAAATGTGAATAGATTGTGCTGCAAAAGGTTATTATACCAATCCAAAGCTTGACCCCCAAGTGAGAGTGGAAATATGTGAAGCATGATAGGATTGTTGCCATTGATTAGAAAATAGGCAAAAATTGATAATTATTGATGTGCTCCCTTGTACCTTCTTTACATTTGGATTTTTCAAATTTAGGCATTTCAAACTAGTAAGGATAAGGATGAATGGTGACAAAAGGATTAATAGGATTGTTGCACAACTAACTATAAGTGGGTTTTTGAGGCCCATAACTAGTTGTACATAGGTCTAATTTCTTGATCTACTCATACATAATTTTAAGCTCATCAGAAGCTACTTGTGAAGTTTGTGTTGGATTTCCTAGTGTGGGAAAGAGTGGTGGGAGTGATGAAGAAAGTGGAGGATATGATTGTGACGTTAAATATGAATAATATAGATGGGTTGGATATTGAAACTATTATTCATCCCATTGATATTGCATGGAGGGTAGTTGAGAATGAGCAACAGTGAGATATTGAAATTGGTCTGGAACCTACTATTGAAAAATAATTTATTGTTGTAGGACTGGTACATATTATTCATGTATCGATGCTTGTTGTTGTGGTATTTGTACTTGTTGTTAGAAAAGCACATACAATTGAAGGACTTATTTTTGTGAGACTAGTACATGTTTTTGTACTAAAATATATTGTTGTTAAAACAAAGTAGGATTTTGAAATGAAGGCTATTGTTGGGTGGTTGGTGTGGAAGACCAAGAAGGAGGTGAAGTGAATGATGTGAGTTGAGAATATGGGAATTAATGAAAGGGATATGTGAAGGGTGGAGATGAGTATCATGGTGTATTATGGAGATATGATGGATAGTTGAGATTTTAAGAAGTGAGTGGAATGGCTAGAGGTGGGCAAAAAGGAGGTGGTGTAGGAAGAAAAAATGTAGAAGAAAGGGAGGGTGGCTATTGAGTAGAGGGAAATATACCATACATAGAAGTTTAGAGTAAATTTGAGGGTGGAAAGGATGGTGTAGAAGATATGAAACCAAGGGTAGAAGATTGTGAAGAAGGGTTGGGGTAAGTGGATATGAGAGAAAAAGAGGGAGTGAAAGTAGAAGAAAATTGTTGGTGGAGTGGAATTTTCTGTTTTTGTAGGATGTATTGTTGTTGCAAAAGTTTTTGTTGTGGCAACATCTGTTGTTGCTATGAAACCTACTAATACTACAACACTTGTTGTTGTTGTGAAATTTGAGGATGTTGAAATGCTTGTTGTTGTGGTATTTGTTGATATTGCAACATTTTTTGTTGTTACAGGATTTGTTGATGTTGCAGCACTTGTTATTGCTACAAAATTTATTGATGTTATTACAACATTTATTGTTGCTATGAAATTTGTGATGAAGAGGATTAGTTTTTAAAAATAGAGGGATGAGAAATTGAAATAAATCCTACCATTTGGGTAGTTGTGACAACATAAAATTTTCTTTGATGGAGGATAGCCATGTCATCATTAAAGAGAGGTTAATATTGGACTTACAAGAATGGATGATTAACAATTTCTAAATAAGGGGGTGTTTGATGCTCAAAAGTGAATGATAGTTGGGAGGTTCCAAGCACAACATAGATAACATATTGGCAAAATGTGGTTAATGGATTATAATATGAAGGATAATACATTGAAGATGTATCATTGGGATACTCTATCTTAGTTTGAGGTAAATTCAATGATTCAACTTGTGACATATATCCTGTGTTTGGTACCTATGAACCAATAGATTGATTTGATGAAGGAGTAGAGGGAATGACCTCAAATTATGGAAGTGGATTATTTGATTGTGAAGAAGCAACACAGTATCCTTATGTAGCAAAATGGGCTTACTCACACACTTGATTGTAGGTGAGAACCATATTTGTGTGTGCAAATAAAGTGGTTAGAATAGTCAAAAATAAAAATTTAACCTTTCTACGTGTTTTGTGCAAGTTTTTGGATATGTTTATGGCCTAAAAATATTGATTCACACACTACTATGTGAATGTGATTTGCACACTACTATGCGAATGTGATTTACACACTACTATGTGAATCTAAATAACAAAGGTAGCCTGGGTGGAATTTTGTAGGAATAGACTATTGAAAACCAACAAGTATGTTTTGGAACTATATTGGATGGTTTTGTAAGAAATTTTGTGACCGAATAGTACTTAGATGCAATAAAAATTAATGACAAACAATAAGCCAATATTTTTGGTGTTTTTGTGTGTTTTTATGATGTTATACAACCTACAATAGAGCAAGGAAGTAGGAAATTGATGCTAAAGAGGTATGTTGAGGCACATGACTTTACAACACCCAAAGGTGTGTAAAGAACAACTATGCAACAACGGAAAAATAGTAACTAATGGAAGGTGCAATGAAAGGTAACCAAAATGGAGTACTCTAAAATACCTCTTGTGAAAGAAGTAACACTATATATGACCTGCTATCCATCTACCTAGGATTTTGCTTCACCTTCAGATAAGATTAGTCAAGAATGATAGTTACCAACTCATGAATTATGTAAATCTCAGTGAGTAGGGGTATCTAATCCTAACCTACTTTGAGGATCTCTCAAGAGTAGGGGATATTCTGGTGATGAAGTCCAAAATATCACTTGAGGGTGTTGCTATGGAATATAGGGTGGTGAGCCAATGGAAGGAGATGAATTCCAATGTCACTGATATCGATTAGATATTGGTGATGAAATCCAATCTTACCAATGTGTATGAAAATCATGCAAGTGTGTGAGGTTGATTTGATTTTTAATGAATCTAGTGTATTGAAATAAAACTAGATTAGGAAAGCAATGGAAAATAATGCATTTAATGATTTGTGAGTTGTAAAACTAAGTTATGCTAAGTGCTTTTTGGAATGGAAATCTATGCTAAAAATTTGAAGTAGATATAAATTAGATGCTTTTAAAAGAAATTGAATCTATCTAGAAACTTTTGAAAGAGATGAAATCTATGCTAAATGATTTTGAAAAGGTATTCAAATGAAGCTAATTGCTTTTGGAAAGGAATTGAAACCTAGCTAAATTATTTTTAAAAGGAATTGAAACCTATCTAAATTATTTTAGAAATGAATTGAAACCTAGCTAAATGCTTTTGAAAAGGAATTAAAACCTAGTTAAATGCGTTTGGAAATGAATTTAAACCTAGCTAAATTCTTTTGAAAAGGAATTAAAACCTAGCTAAATGTGTTTGGAAAGGAATTAAAACCTAGATAAGTGCTTTTGTAAAGGAATTGAAACTTAGCTAAATGCTTTTGGAAAGGAATTGAAACCTAGCTAAATGCTTTTGTAAAGAGGAAATTGGATTAAACATAAAAGAAAAAAACTAGTTTTAGAGGAGATTTCCTATTATCAAATGCTTTAGGAGGCTTTGTTTGGTTTCTGTGATGAATTTTTTTTCATATTTTTGGGATTCACACACTAGTTTTTGAATCAGACTGGACCTCAGGATTCACACTCTACTATGTGAATATGAGTTTGTTAGGTTTTATGAATAGTTTTTATGTGTGTGAAGCTAATTTGAGAGTCTCCCTTAGTTTTGAGATAGTTTCCTATACAAAAAATATAGAAAGTCAGTGCGATCCTCCAAATCAATCAAAAAACCCTAAAATAATGGTCACAAAACAAATTGTAAGAAGGGGAAGAAGCCTAAGTACAATTTGTAATTAAGAAATACAAAAAAGGATTTCACCTTGTACACATCGTGTTGAGAGGCATTTCAACCTATGAAGGTTGTAAAGGTACGTGAGATAGTAATATCAATGGGAAAAAATGCATTTAACCCCCTCGAATTACCTTGCTACTGATGTGGATTTTTAGTAATGGGCACCTTGTTTCTAGGGACCAAATTTTGAGGTAGTTTTCTAAATTTACATACTAGTGTGTGAATCTAATTGTATGTCAAGATTTACATAGTACTATGCAATTTTAGCTTGGAGGCCAAAAATGTTATAGTTGTAGACCTAAACTATTTCTCGGGGTTTTGGTCGACTCTATTATGATTTTTTAGCACCTAAACATAGAAAAATGGTCCAAAATAGATTAGTTAGTTACCAATAAAGGTAGACTAAAATAATATACATGTTGGGGATCCCACTAGGCATGCCAAAATATAACATGAGAAAACTGGTTGTTTTGCAAATTGAATTGGTTAAAAGGGGGTTACAAGAATGTTACTCTTTTTACAAAAGCACCTCTAAGGGCTACAAAACAAGATCTTTCATATTTATAGTATGTTCAATATTGCTCCCAAGTTGTGGAGAAGGGGGTAATTCCAGTGTATTGGTGCATGTGGATATGCTGGTGGTGTTGCTTGTTTATGGGATCCGATTAAGATATCCCCTCTTACTTGGACTTCCAGCAGATGGTCTATTTCGATGGTCATGCATGATGATGAATCTAGTGAAACCATCCTACTTAAAAATGTGTATGCTCCTATTTATTATAATGGTAAAGTGAATTTATGGGATCACATTTGCTTTATGAGAAGTTTGGTTCCCCTGTACCCATGGATTTTGGCTGGAGACTTCAACTCTATCACTTGTCTGGAGGAGAAACGTGGTGGGGTGGACCATCTTGAGCCTTTTTATTTTGTCTTTAGTGCTTATATCCAGACCCTAAACTTGGTTGACATCAATCTAGATAATGGGATCTTTACTTGGTACAATAGAAGGTGTGGGGAAGCTTCCATCTCAGAGAGACTAGATAGGTTTTTGATATCCAATTATTGGATGGGTAATAACAGAAGTGCTAGTTCTATGATTCTAGAGGGTAGGGGATCTGATCATTGGCCTATCAAACTCTCTACTTTGGAGTTAGAGCTAAAAAATAATCCCTCCTTTAATTTTCAACTTATGTGGCTTCGTGATCCTAAGCTTCATGATTTAATGTGAGGCTGGTGGACCACTGGTAAACCTCCTCATGGCACCGCTATGTATTCCTTTTGAAGCAAATATAATTTGTAAAACATAAATTGAAGAGATGGAATAGACTGAATTTTGGGAACCTTTCCTTGGCTAATCTGGTAGCTCTTAGGAGGATGGAAGAAGCTTCAAGGAAGATTAGAGATCAGGGATTCATGAAGGAGCTTCTTGTTGAGGAATTTGAGGCTGCAAAAGACCTTGCTAAATGGGAACTGAGGGAAGAAATTTTTTGGAAACAAAAAGCTCGAGTATATTGGCTTCAATAAGAGGATAGGAACACAACATTATTTTATAACTCAGTTAAGGCTCGTCGTAATGGTAACATGATTACCTCTCTTGTGAATTCTCAGGGTGCCCTACTCTCTTCTTTCAGGGATATTTTAGAAGAGACTAAGAGGTATTTTTTCTCTCTCTTCTAGGACTCTCTATTAGATGATGATAATGAAAAGCTTAGGAGCCGCTAGCTCGCCTCCCTGCCAAATCAAAACTGTATTGCAACGATTATTTCTAGAGATATGAATGAGCACTTGATGGTTCCAATTTCCCTTGAGGAGTTGGAAAATTTTGTATTCAAGAAGAAAAAAGGAAAAGCCCCAGGTCCAGATGGATTTCGGATTGAGTTTTATCAAGAGTTTTGGAATTTAATCAAATTTGATATTTTGGAGGTGGTCCATGAGTCCCAAAAGAATAAATAGATGCTAAGGGTCCTAAATGCTACCTTTGTGGTGCTTATACCCAAAAAAGAGGGAGAAAATTCCTTGGATATGTTAAGGCCTATTGCTCTCTACAATGTTGTGTATAAGATCATCACAAAAATTATTGCTGAGAGGCTAAAGATATGGTTGAGAAAAATCATCTTTAAGGAGCAAGGAGGGTTTGTTGCTGGTCAACAAATCTTGGATGGGGTTGTTATTGCTACAGAAGCTATTCACTCGATGGAAAATTCTAAGGAGAAAACTATGTTCATTAAGTTGGACATGGCCAAAGCCTATGATCGAGTCAGATGGTCCTTCCTTCAGAAAGTTATTACTACTTTTGGATTTGTGGAGGAATGGATTAGATGGGTGATGAGCTGTGTTTCTTCTTCCTCATTATTTGTTCTTGTTAATAATGAGCCATCAGAGCTGTTTGAGGCCTCAAGGGGATTGAGTCAAGGAGATCCTTTATCTCCTTATTTGTTTATCATTATGGCGGAAGGGTTGGGAAGATTGCTCAAGTCTCAAGTCATGCAGGGTCTCATTTAGGGGTGGAAGTGGGATAGTAGTTTGCCACCTCTTTCCCACCTTCAATTTGTTTATGATACTGCTTTGTTGGGAGTTGCCACTATCAGGGAAGCTAACAATATTAGAAAGTCTCTTGACATATATCTTGGTGCTTCTAAACAGTTGATTAATGAGGAGAAGTCTTCTATTTTATTCTTCAATACCCCTCCTCTTATTCAAGCCAGGATTGCTCGCATTATAAGATTATAGGTTGGGACTCCCCCCTTCATTTATCTTGGTATTACAATTTCATCTCATCCTCTACCTAGATCTTCTTGGTAGTCTATGCTTGATAAGTTTAGAAGGAAGGTGAATCACTAGACTTTCAGATGGCTATCCACTACAGGTAGAGTGTTGCTTTTAAAATCTGTTGTTCAAGCTTTACCCATTTATAGATGTTTTGTACAAATATCTCCCTCTCACTTCATCAAGGACATGGATGCTTTTTCAAGATAGTTTTTATGGTCTAGAAAACTTGATCAATCTAAATGGAGTTTGGTTAGGTGGGATTCTATATTTAGGCCAGTGCAAGAGAAAGGCCTTAGGTTGTGACAGACAACTCTTTTTGGGCAGGCTTTGGTTGCAAAACTTTAATGGAGATGGTGTACCTCTCAAAATTAGATTTGGGCTAAAATATTATCTTGTAAATACTTGAGAGGTATTTATGAGGCTGAGATCCCTAGAGTAAGCTTGGTTGGAAAAGGTTCAGTTATCTGGGACACTCTGAGAAGAGGAGCTAATTTAATCAAGCATGGTTTGTTATGGATTTGTAATCAGTGATCAAATGCTCTTTTTTGGGAGGATTCTTGGGATGGCCACCCTCCTATATTGAATCAATATCCTAGGTTACGTTCCCTAAGTGTTTTTTCTTGGAAGCAAGCTGGTCTCGTGTGGAGGACTTTAAAAAAATCCAATTTTTTGGAAATACGGAGATGTATAGGTGGAAAGATCCACATGAATGGCCCCAGGAGTACTGGACAAGGATAGAGAGGTGATTGCTCTTATTATTATGAGGAGGCATTTTTATTCATTGAGGGGTAAAGATATTCTGGCTTGGAACCCTAATCCTAAGGGAACCTACTCGGTAGCCTATGGTTATCAGGTTCTTGATAAGCAAAAGTATGAGAGTCTTCCTGTCACTTGGTGGAAAAAGGTGTGGAAAAAATTTTTCTAGCCAAAATGTAACTTCTTTCTCTAGTTGGTAGCTCGTAATAAATGCCTCACTTGGGATAATGTGAGAAAGAGGGGATTTTAGGGTCCCTCTTTTTGTGTCCTTTGCAGTAATAATGAGGATGACTCTTCTCATTTATTTTTCCAATGCTCCTTTGCCAAAGACATTTGGCACCATTGGTGGAGTGCCTAGAACCATCCATGTTTTCATGTGCTATCCCTAGTGGAGTTTTGGAGTAGTCTGGGTAGACCTCCGACCAAGGCCCCCTTCCTTTAGGTGGATTGGAATTTGGGCCCTTATTAAATAATCTAGCAAATTTGGCTCAAATAGAACCATCACATATTTTAGGGTAGTTATTTGGCTGTTCAACAGATCTGGCTAAGGATCTTGTATATGGTTCAAGAAACCATCCATAGAAGATGTGATGTGGACCCTCATTTGGATTCTAGGGAGGAGAAAGTACAACAAGTACTTGGTCTCTTTGGGGATGGTGTGAACTCTTCTAGCCCTAGTAGGGTTCCTCAGCTAAGCAAGAAGGTTAGGAGAGATGGTAGGTGGAGGCCACCCCCTAGAGGAGTTTTAAAAATTAATACTGATGGATCATCCAGGGTTAATCTTGGACATACTAGCATTGGCGGTGTTGGGAGATATTCTACTGGTGGTGTCAGTTTTTATTTTCCATTTATAAAGGTGTTCACTCCAATAATTTTATGGAAGTTTTTGCAATTCTTGAGGCCTTGTAGAGGGGGTTTTATCTTGGCTAGCATAGGATTATCTGCGACTCTGACTCTCAAATTGTGGTTAATATTTTAAACAGTAAAATGGTGGAGGAATTTAATTGGTAGTTGGCCTCTATAGCCATTCAGATTCTCATAATTAGTGAAGAGTTCAAATTTATATCCTTTGTGCACATTCCAAGGGAATGGAATGTGGTTGCTAATTACTTGGCCAAAAGGGCTTTTGAGCTACTGGATCCTTGGAGTATCGATAATTGGGAGAGTCTTCCATCTGGGGACTCTAAATGCCTATGGGAGTTGATCCACAAGGATGTACAGACTTAATGTGGTTTTTTTTTGTTGTATTTTCTAGGTGTCATTCTAGTCTAGTGGTTTTAGCCCATTTGACTGTTTATTTGAGTCCTAGTTGGAAGCTCAGTTGTACTCTATAATCCAAACTTTTTATCAATAAATTTTTACCCCTTTATTTAAAAAAAAAGGTAGACTAAAGTAATAAACATGGTGGGTATCCCACTAGACATGCCAAAATGTAACACGAAAAAACTGGTTGTTTTGCAAATTGAATTGATTACAAGGGGGTTACAAGAATGTTAATATTTTTACAAAAGCACATCTAAGGACTACAAAACAAGATCTTCCACAAGGGAATTACTCTTTTGAAGTATATGGTAAACAACCATCGGTTGTCTCCTTACCTCCATCGATGTAAGTGGGCTTATTGCTCGTGTACCACTAGTGGTTGAATCTATCTTTGGGGCTTGTAAGTCCTATAAATTTTGGTTAGAATATTTGGGAGCCTGTCTTGATCAAACCCCTCATGTTTGAATATAAAAGACTCCTAAACTATGCTCAAAACATGATTAAAATTGTACAAAATGATAAAAGGTCAATATAGCAAGGAAGTTTACTTGATTTTGTGGCCTATGGACTTCTAAAAATGGGATTCACACACTAGTGTATAAATCTAACTGTACGTTAGGATTCACACACTACTCTATGAATATGATTGTTCTTTCTAGAATCAATGGATTTTAAAGTAAAATTACCTCTGATGTAGGAGCTTCTTTTGTTATATTTTGGGTCACCTTTAGAAAATGTAATATTTGTGAGCAACCTATCAAAAAAATAAGGAATATTTATGGATTTGATGTTGACTTATATATTTAATGGATGTTGAGTGATGGAGGATGGATATTGAGTGATGTTGATGGCCTAGAGAAATTTTAGTAGAGTTTTGTTAAGCAAAAGTGGATATATCTAAAATGGAGAATTTTACCTTCTATTTATAGAGTTTACCAAGGTTAGGGGAGGGGCTGAGGTATCCCATGAGGTGTTCCCTATGAGTTATCATGTATGAGACGTCCATTGTGAGGTATCCCCTGAGGTGGTATTGTTGGCAATTTTGGGTACATTGGGTACATTGCCTTTGCTCAAGTGTTGATGTTGTCATTGATGTCAAGAAGCGGAAAGGTTTTTTGTGAAAACCAAGGCAGACAAAATAAAAGGTTTTATTTAAAACCATGGACAACAGATTTGAAATGGGTTTTTCTTAAAACCCAAGTTGGCTCTTCGTTTCGTTGAAAAAGGTGCCCCGGTGATGAAGATATTTAATTTTAAATATTTAGTTTAAATTTTATTTTTAAAATTTAAATTAATATTTTAAAATTAAATTAATGTATTTTCCGTCGTGGTTGAAAATGCCGACGTATTTGGAAATAAAGGGCGAAATGAAAGTGCATATAAAATAAGGCAAGGGATAATAAAAAAAATGAGACAATATATATTTTCGCATCCACCCAAGCACGTGAATAAAAAGGAAGAAGAATTCGTGCGCATTCCAAGGGCAACGAAAGACAAAAGTTGAAGTGCGCCATTTTTGTCTTACATGGGTGCGGAGGACTCTAGTTCAATTTGCGTAAGAAGCACGCGCAAATTGTGGCTAAGGTGTGCTTTAAATTATTCTTAAATTTTATTCTGTTTTGGATGTTTATGGAAGGATGGGAAGTAATACGCGTTGTTAGGTAAGCCTACGAGTTATAAGGGTTTTTGGCTGTAATATAAAGAAGGGAAGTTAGATATTGGAGGTATAAAAAATAATATATATTTTGTTGTAATATTAAATTGTTTGGGATCTTTCTTTTTGAGTATTTAGAAAAAGAGTTAAGGTTTGGAGTAATAAGGGTGTAAGGTATTTGTTTTGTTATAGAAGTATGAAAAATTAATTTTGAGAAAAGGAAGAAAGAGTTATAAGGTTATGCATTGTTGTGATTTATTTTATTTTATAGTATAAGTGGTTTTGGGAGTTATAAGGTTATGCAATGTTATGATTTATTTTATTTTATGGTACAAGTGGTTTTAGGAGAGATAAAGGGAGTTGTGCAATTAAAGGGTTTGGTGATGATTATTGAAAGGTGGAATAATGTTGATTATTTTGCAAATCTACTAACCCTTGTGAAGATTGGCAAAAGAAAGTTGTGATGGTGGCAGATTTCCAAAGGGGTTCCTTCACTTCAATAAGGTATGGGCACATTCTTCTTATGAGTAATGAGTGGTGTATGTTATTCCTGAAATAAGATTGGAGTGAAAAGGTTTTCAACAAGGTTTCCTTTGGTTGAGTGTAAGTCCTAGTTTTTGGTTTGTTGAAGACTACTTATGCATTGTTATCATTGATGAGAGTTTTGGTGAATGCATAATTCTGGTTTGAGGTAGTGGAAGCATTGTGCACTAGGGTTTATGATTGTGAGTCTTGCTACTTGCTTTGAGTTGGTGAAACCCTTAGTTGGCTGTTTTGATATTGATGGATGAGTGCTTCCATAGTGGTTGTGTTGATCAAGTTAATGCTTTACTTGATACATGATATTGGGCTTACTCCATTGAGTTGATTTGAACAAGTTATTCTATGCATTTGGTGATATTGTGTTGGTGGCTATTTTGTTCAAATATCTTTGGAGGGAAAAGGATTTCTACTTGTTTCCTTTTCTTGTGATGATTGGTTGAATGCTTCAAGGTTAATGTTGAGTTGAATGATGTTGGTTAAACCTTGTCTTTAAGCATTGTTGTTGAAGCCCTAATTGGTTGAGAAAAGATATTGGTTGTTGGAAAGAACATGAGTATCATTGTTATATGAGATATTGCATGGTTGGCAATTGTTGGGTTGTATTTCATGTTCTTGAGAAAAGCATACTACATCTATCTTATTCTTTTGAGATTTGAGATTGAGTTGAGATTGAGATTGGGAGTTAAGTATAGAACATATTGAGTCTCTAACAATTCTCTTTATGCTTCTATGAGGTGGATGAATCACATTGGGTCTCTAACCATTCTCTTTGTGGGTTCATGCCAAGCAAGTGTTCTTGATAAACTTGTGAGCAGGTTTTGGACAGGTTCCATTGGGGACTTGTGAGCAGGTTTTGGACAGGTTCCATTGAGGACTTGTGAGCAGGTTTTGGACAGGTTCCTGTGGGGACTTGTGAGCAGGTTTGGACAGGTCTTAGCAGAGGACTTGTGAAGCTGAGGTTGATAGTTCTATCAGAGAACTTGAGGACAGAGGTGCATTGGTTCTATGAGAAGAACCTGAGGACAGATTTGTGCCAGACCGAAGGACTGTGTTTGGTGCTGATCAAAGACAGAGGACGAGGACATTTGTGCTAGACCGAAGGACTGTGTTTAGTGCAAATTCGAGGACCAGCTTTGAGGTGATAGAGTTGAGGACAGAGGTCTCCAACCAGAGCAGGGAAGACAGGTGTCTTCTGTGGATAGAGTTCCATTTGCTAAGGGCAGCGGAGGCAGAGGTCTTCTAGAGGATCACCAGACAGAGCAGAGGTAGGGGAAGGTATCTCCTTTGAGCGAGAGGCTCATAAATTCAGATTGGGGGAAGGTTTCTCCTTTGAGCCGAGGCTCATAAACATTGTAATTGGGAAGGTTTCCCAAAGAACTTTGAGATAACTTTTAGAGAAAAGTTTTGTGGATGAACCATGTAAATTGTTGTGTCACTTTGTGGATGGTTTTGTGCATTGCTTTGATATTGCTTTGGATATATTGCTTTACTATTTTGAAGTATAAAGGAAAAAGTAAAAAGAGGTCTTATACTGTTCACCCCCCTCTCAGTATAAGCTTGTGTTCTTCAATTGGTATCAGAGCCGGTTCCTTCGAAAAGTTTAACGACTTGAAGGAAAAGCTAGTAAAGAACACAATGGATCATTCAAGTGGTAATGCAAGCACCTATTCTTGATGGATCAGATTTTGGTCTTTGGAGTGCAAGGATGAAGGTTCATCTAATGGCACTTGGGAATGAGGTTTGGGAAGTGATTGAAGATGAGTACACTATTCCTGAACATGGTCCTAATACTAAAGAAGAAAGGCTCCTACATCACAACAATTCAAAAGCAATGAATGCAATCTTGAAAGGCTTACGGAAAGCAGATCTCACCAAAGTGATTCACTGCAAGACAGACTAGTGAAATGTGGAATCGATTGAAGGTGGTTCATACAGGTGATACAAATGTCGGAAAGGCCAAGTTGAGACACTTCAAAGGTATGTTTGAACAACTCAAAATGAATGATGATGAAAATATTAGTGACTACATGCTTCGTATGGATGAAGTTGTTAACTCCATGAAAGACTTAGGTTTTGAGCTTGCTGAAAATGATGTTTGTGATAAGATTTTAAGATCTCTTCCTAATAGATTTAGTGAAAATATTTTTGCTATTGAGGAAGCTAAAGATTTGGATAAGTTAAAAAAATATGAGCTCCATAGTATACTTGCAGCATTTGAGTTGAGAACTCAAGTGAAGGTTGATGTCAAGAAGGAGGCAGCTTTCAAGACTACCAAGAATTCCAAAGGTAAACAACTTCAAGAGAGTGATGAGTCTTCTGGTGATGAAGAGGCATATTACAGCAAGAAAGGCAAGTTCTTTAGAAAGCACAAAAATATGAAAAACGTGAGATGTTTCAATTGTGGAAAGTTTGGTCATTATGCTACTAACTGTACTGTTGCCAAGGATGAAAGTGATGAAGTTAAACAAGATTGTAAGAGCAAGGATTCTGAAAGGCATAGGCATCAAAGGAAGAACAAAGATGAGCACAACAATAAAGGAAAGAGGTATTCTCACAAGCACAAGAAGAGCTTCTACCTAGACAAAGCAAGTAAGTGTTCTAGCAGTGATAGTGAAAGTTCTTCAAGTGATAATGAAAATGAGATGTTGTTCATATCAGAAAAAGAGGAAGAACCGAAACATAGATTCATTATCATGAAATGTCTTAGATGTGGAAATTTTGGTCACCTTGAGGATGATTGCACAAATAATGAATTGGTTGTTAGTATGTATGAGGATGCTTCAGAAAATGATAAGGAAGATGCATGTATGGTTTTTGAAAAGGGTAGCACCTCTAGTGATAAGAAATCTGAAAAAGGCCTTGATAATTCAAAGTGCAATCAAATAGAGGATCTTGAATGTGAACTTACAAATGCTCTTAGTGTTTTGAAAAAGGAAAGAAAGAAGAATGCTAGACTCAAGGATAAGTTAGATGAATGTTGTATGGAGAGAGATGAACTTATAGAAAGTCTTGATGTCTCTATGGCTAATGCACAAGAACTCAAGAATGAGTTAGAATCTAAGGTGCTTGAGTATAGTGAATTAGAACAGAAAATGGCTTCGTTGAAAGAGGAAAATAAAAAGTACAAGGATAAGTTGTACAGGTTTCAAGAAAGCTCCAAAAAGGTTAAGTCTCTCATCCAAAGTCAAAGAAATCCAACAGATAAAATAGGTCTTGGTTTTGTTAAGCCTCACAAGAAACAAGTTGGAGAGTCTAGTAAGAGATTCCAAAAGGAAGAGAGTTCTAATGAGGAAAGTATTTCAGATCATGAGTCCTTGAATGATAGATGCATAGAAACAGAAAACAGATTTCGGAATGAGAAGAAGGAGAAGTTTTCAGGACCTAAGAAGTCAAATAAAGGAAAGTTTCAAGGCGAGATGTTTTGCTTGTCACAGGTTTGGTCACATGGCTGTACATTGCATGGCTCGGGTGAAGAAGGTAAATAACGAGTTTCAGAAGTGGTGATTTCTTTTATGGGTATTGCTACTCTTGCAATTAGTTTGGGCACAAGGCGAGTTCATTGCAAGGCAAACAATAGGAACAGGTTTAGTCAGAACAAGTGGATTCAAAGAACAGGTATGCCTCAAAGAAATAACATTGTTACTTGTTATAAGTGCAACAATGAAGGTCACATAGCTAGACAGTGTAGAGCTGAAATTCCAGAATACAAGAACAAGAACAATGGCATGATCAGGTCCAAGGATTAGAACAATGACAGGAACAAGAATATGGACAGAGAGTTCAAGAGAAGGCCCGACAAGGAAGTTATAGACGCTGATGATGATCAGTGCCTAATGGGAGTTTTACTCCCACCCCAGAATTAATCACCTCAACAGGAGGTGGGGGAGGGACTAAGCTAAGAGGCTCATTCTTAGTTCCGAGCCCCAAAGGTGGCCCTTTGCCATTGATGACAAAGGGGGAGAGATATGAGTAAGGGGGAGAGCTTCAAGTGAAGAGGAAAGCTTCAAGTTCGGGGGAGCAAAACTTCAAAGGTAGATTCTCAGTTGTGGGTTTCAGTTTTGGCTCTTGAAGATGTGTTTTTAGTAAAGTTTTGCCATCAATGACAAAGGGGGAGATTGTTGGCAATTTTGGGTACATTGGGTACATTGCCTTTGCTCAAGTGTTGATGTTGTCATTGATGTCAAGAAGCGAAAGGTTTTTTGTGAAAACCAAGGCAGACAAAATAAAAGGTTTTATTTAAAACCATGGACAACAGATTTGAAATGGGTTTTTCTTAAAACCCAAGTTGGCTCTTCGTTTCGTTGAAAAAGGTGCCCCGGTGATGAAGATATTTAATTTTAAATATTTAGTTTAAATTTTATTTATTTAAAATTTAAATTAATATTTTAAAATTAAATTAATGTATTTTTCGTCGTGGTTGAAAATGCCGACGTATTTGGAAATAAAGGGCGAAATGAAAGTGCATATATAATAAGGCAAGGGATAATAAAAAAAATGTGACAATATATATTTTGCATCCACTCAAACACGTGAATAAAAAGGAAGAAGACAAATTCGTGCGTATTCCAAGGGCAACAAAAGACAAAAGTTGAAGTGCACCATTTTGTCTTACATGGGTGCGGAGGACTCTAGTTCAATTTGCGTAAGAAGCATGCACAAATTGTGGCTAAGGTGTGCTTTAAATTATTCTTAAATTTTATTTTGTTTTGGATGTTTATGGAAGGATGGGAAGTAATACGCGTTGTTAGGTAAGCCTACGAGTTATAAGGGTTTTTGGCTGTAATATAAAGAAGGGAAGTTAGATATTGGAGGTATAAAAAATAATATATATTTTGTTGTAATATTAAATTGTTTGGGATCTTTCTTTTTGAGTATTTAGAAAAAGAGTTAAGGTTTGGAGTAATAAGGGTGTAAGGTATTTGTTTTGTTATAGAAGTATGAAAAATTAATTTTGAGAAAAGGAAGAAAGAGTTATAAGGTTATGCATTGTTGTGATTTATTTTATTTTATAGTATAAGTGGTTTTGGGAGTTATAAGGTTATGCAATGTTATGATTTATTTTATTTTATGGTACAAGTGGTTTTAGGAGAGATAAAGGGAGTTGTGCAATTAAAGGGTTTGGTGATGATTATTGAAAGGTGGAATAATGTTGATTATTTTGCAAATCTACTAACCCTTGTGAAGATTGGCAAAAGAAAGTTGTGATGGTGGCAGATTTCCAAAGGGGTTCCTTCACTTCAATAAGGTATGGGCACATTCTTCTTATGAGTATGATTGGTGTATGTTATTCCTGAAATAAGATTGGAGTGAAAAGGTTTTCAACAAGGTTTCCTTTGGTTGAGTGTAAGTCCTAGTTTTTGGTTTGTTGAAGACTACTTATGCATTGTTATCATTGATGAGAGTTTTGGTGAATGCATAATTCTGGTTTGAGGTAGTGGAAGCATTGTGCACTAGGGTTTATGATTGTGAGTCTTGCTACTTGCTTTGAGTTGGTGAAACCCTTAGTTGGCTGTTTTGATATTGATGGATGAGTGCTTCCATAGTGGTTGTGTTGATCAAGTTAATGCTTTACTTGATACATGATATTGGGCTTACTCCATTGAGTTGATTTGAACAAGTTATTCTATGCATTTGATGATATTGTGTTGGTGGTTGTTTTGTTCAAATATCTTTGGAGGGAAAAGGATTTCTACTTGTTTCCTTTTCTTGTGATGATTGGTTGAATGCTTCAAGGTTAATGTTGAGTTGAATGATGTTGGTTAAACCTTGTCTTTGAGCATTGTTGTTGAAGCCCTAATTGGTTGAGAAAAGATATTGGTTGTTGGAAAGAACATGAGTATCATTGTTATATGAGATATTGCATGGTTGGCAATTGTTGGGTTGTGTTTCATGTTCTTGAGAAAAGCATACTACATCTATCTTATTCTTTTGAGATTTGAGATTGAGTTGAGATTGAGATTGGGAGTTAAGTATAGAACATATTGAGTCTCTAACAATTCTCTTTATGCTTCTATGAGGTGGATGAATCACATTGGGTCTCTAACCATTCTCTTTGTGGGTTCATGCCAAGCAAGTGTTCTTGATAAACTTGTGAGCAGGTTTTGGACAGGTTCCATTGGGGACTTGTGAGCAGGTTTTGGACAGGTTCCTGTGGGGACTTGTGAGCAGGTTTGGACAGGTCTTAGCAGAGGACTTGTGAAGCTGAGGTTGATAGTTCTATCAGAGAACTTGAGGACAGAGGTGCATTGGTTCTATGAGAAGAACCTGAGGACAGATTTGTGCCAGACCGAAGGACTGTGTTTGGTGCTGATCAAAGATAGAGGACGAGGACATTTGTGCTAGACCGAAGGACTGTGTTTAGTGCAAATTCGAGGACCAGCTTTGAGGTGATAGAGTTGAGGAGAGAGGTCTCCAGCCAGAGCAGGGAAGACAGGTGTCTTCTGTGGATAGAGTTCCATTTGCTAAAGGCAGCGGAGGCAAAGGTCTTCTAGAGGATCACCAGACGGAGCGAGAGGTAGGGGAAGGTATCTCCTTTGAGCAGAGGCTCATAAATTCAGATTGGGGGAAGGTTTCTCCTTTGAGCCGAGGCTCATAAACATTGTAATTGGGAAGGTTTCCCAAAGAACTTTGAGATAACTTTTAGAGAAAAGTTTTGTGGATGAACCATGTAAATTGTTGTGTCACTTTGTGGATGGTTTTGTGCATTGCTTTGATATTGCTTTGGATATATTGCTTTACTGTTTTGAAGTATAAAGGAAAAAGTAAAAAGAGGTCTTATACTGTTCACCCCCCCCTCTCAGTATAAGCTTGTGTTCTTCGTGTATGGGTGGAGGAAAGTCTCCAAATATCATTTATGACATGTTGAGGTGGAAATCCTTTTAATTAAAAATATTTTTGTGTGTGCAGGAGTATTCAATTATCATTAAAGTCATAAAGTGTGAGATGGAGCAAATATCAGAGGGGTGGAGTGGAAGAGCTAGGGTAGTGAAAAAGTAGACTAGGTGAGGTGGAAGGACTAGGCTAGTAAAAGGGTAGACTAGGTGAGGTGAAGAGAATTAGGCTAATTATTATTAAGTTGATTAACCATGGGCTTAGCCATAAAGTGAATTTTAACCATAAAGTAACTTTTTACCAGGGTAGAGATCAACCAAGGTTAAGTCATGATGGTGATCGCATGAGGAACTAGAGTTAAGCATAGGGATGGACTTAAGTAGTCCAAGGGGGCTTATGGATATGAATAGTGGTTTGAATTCAATTTATGCAAATTTTATGGGTTTTGAAAATTGATCAATCGTGATGATGGAGGAAGTGGCAATGTGTGAATTTTGGGTGAATACATAGCCTCCCTCTCATTTGCTCATGAGGATCCTTCTCCACTATCACATTGATGCCACACATGTCACCTTAGTGGTGACCCATCTGAGGAGGCACCCTCATCATCGCCACTCAGCCTTATAGCTACCCCTGAGCTATTAGCACCTATTGATATAATCCTACCACTACTCACTATTTTTGCCTCGCTTATAGAATTGCCTACCTACTAAAATACTTGGAATCCCACCTATGTCTACCCTTGGACTCCTAGGTAATATCATTAGTCCTACACCACTAGCTCCATATATCACACCCACTCTGGACTCCCACCTTTGAGTCACCCACCATGAATCATAATCTTGAGTGCTTCCTACATCATCAACATCAGGTAATACTAGTAGCTCATCCAATGATATATCCAATGGCCACACCCGATGATATCCTTGGAACCTCCAAATCACCACTAACAGATCAGGTAAAACTCTATCATAATCCCAACTTCCTCTACATGTTACTAGATGGTAAGAAATAAAATTGAAAAGTGCATTGACCAATCATCTACTTGTATTTCCTAACTCGAGACATATGCACACCATCCTATGGACACATGAATGCTCCTCTATATGGGTACTTGATAACATCCTCATGCCTTAAGCTCTCAAATTACCCTTGGTAGTAAATATCATTTCCTACATGATATCTCTTGATCTACTCCTCCATGTTAGCTTGCCATTACATAGCATATGGTACATATACCTCCATAAATGCATGTGCCTTAAGAAACAAACCCTCTAGCCTCATAAAAACTATATGCTCCTAGGACCATAGTTGTATCAACAAACTACTACATAGGGATATCCTCTTGGTCATTTGTATACCATACAACTCTCGATACATTTGTACCAAAAATGTAGGTGCCCAAAAAAAGTGCATCCTCTGCTCTATCATATCACAAACAAGCCCAATCACATTCCAAGGGAACAACATCCTAGAAGCATATAGTAGCACATAGATGCATATCTAAATCATCAAAAATGTATGGCACCATGATAACTACTTGCTATTATAATGTTCATCAAGATCCACAAGGTGAAGCACAACAAATAGAAGCCCCTATAGTTAAGAAAACATAATTGCCATCTCCTCAAGGAAATGACCCTCATCCTGAAACTAAGGATGACATTGTAAATTTTGATGAAACTGTTTTAATGGTTTAAAATACTAAAGCAACCATAAAAAAATTGCGCTTAGATATTTGGAAGTGATGAAGGATTGGGAATATTGGAGCAAGGTCCTTGTAAAGGAAATTGACATCCGATATAAGAATATTTCTAAAAGAGAATCAATTTTTTTGGTCAAGTATAAACTAAAAAAGCTTGATGGCCTGCTAGATTAGGCCACATCAAGATCAATGAAGTCCATTATTTTCTATGATGATGATATTTTAATTATTATTATTAGTAGAATATAGAGTATTAATACTAAATCCCAATCCTTTTATAACCAATGAGATTTCAATAAGAAAAAAATTACAATCATTGAGGCTACAAGGGATGTGGTTGAGGCAAGCAAATGTTGTTTATGTTTTATTTTTCTTTAGCAACAAAATTTTAATATTTTATTAGAAAATGTTAAATTTTTCATAATAACTCTTTTGAATTATGTTTTTAATTTCTTTTTGTAGTCATATTTTGATAACTTAAAAAAATAAGTTAAAATCATGGAAGTTACTATCGAGGCAACGAAGACATTTATAAACAATGCAAAGGAAATGAAGAAAAAGTACAATCAAAAGAGTGTAATAGTAATATTTTAAGAAGATATATCAAGTAAAAACTCAACCAAGATCCAATTCTTGTACTACAGGAGTAGAAAAGGAAATAACCGCTTTCAACAATACTAGAAGATCCAAACCAAGAAGCTGCATTGGTGGGGAATATTGAAAAAATACAAGAAAGCCTAGTCAGATCTGGAACACTACCAGCACAAGAAACTTCAAGCAAAACTAAGGTAGCAAAACCCCAATCAGATATTTAAAAAAGTGTGAAATATTTTCAAGTTGACTACAGTCAACAATTTTGTACACTGTAATATATATTTAATCAAATTAATGAAAAATAAATTTACTAATTTTGTATCTTCAATGACTCAAAGGTTGTTTCCATTTATAATTATGTGTTGCTTTTTAAGTTTATGTCTATCCAATATTATTTACTATGTTCATCTCAAACAACAAAATATTGGTTAATAGTTATTTATAAAGTAAAACATAACAATATATCAATATTCATACATTAACAATACTATGATATAAACAATAATGATTTATCAATGAAGGCAGTTGAGACACTATGATATAAAACATACAATTTTTAAAACAACAATGTGATATAAAACATACAATTTATGAATAAATAAATTTTGTGAAATCTAATAAATATGAAACAATATTTTGAAATTTGATATCAAGTGAAGTCAAATTTATCATTGTTGTGAAATCTTGGAAAAATTACAATTCAGGTAGTTGAAACAAACACTTCTTAGCTTGTCTAGAATATCTACTGAGCATAGAAGATATCTATGCCTCTACTATTTTATCACTACAACCATCATTATACTCCTTATCGTGTGTATTAGTGACACCCCTTATGTCCGTTAGATATTTTCAATATGTCAATGCTCTATCATAGGGAAATTTGTCCAGCTTAAATGATGACACATAAATTCTCAAACATTTTTTTCTAATTTTTTGTCCAACCTGTTATGGAGCTTAGATTTAAAAAAATATAGTGTACTAAAAACCCTCTCATCTTCTATAGATCCCAAAATAATTGTTTGATATAATTCATATAAATAAAAATATTCACTTATTGTATCTTGTAAGACACTACTTAGATACAATTTTACCATAAATGTGCAATGGAACCAGGCTCATGGATATCACTCAAAAGTGATGTTTGCTCAACCATTGTACTTCCAAAATATGATGATTGTTGTCTTAAAAGTTCATTGTTGAGAATACCCTTGATTTCAACGCCATTGAATTCCACACATTTACTAAAATGCTTACTTAGAATACCCTTATATTTAATAAACCACTCATGTGTGGATTTGTAGTCAATAAAAAGACCCCAAAATAGAGGTTTAACCACACCCATGGCCTCAAGAAACTCTTCTCTTTGAAATCAATCTCTCATTTCACTTATCAATGATTCTACTTTTTTTAACAATTTAATCTTAGTATTGTGTAAAACAACCTCAACCGATCTCTCATTTCACTTGTCAATAATTCTGCTATTTTTAACAATTTAATATTAGTATTATGTTATGGGAACTTGTTCAAAATCATTTGTAACTATATTTGAAGTCTTTCAAAACAATATAGAGGTATCATTTTTTCACGAAATTTAATACAGAGATGATCATTGATGTTAAAATTTGAAAAGCTTTGCAATTTGTTCACATTAGTTAATATTCTCCAACTATCAAATAAGGGATTTATAAATTTCCTCTGAAGAAATATACCATGTCAATTATCATACATATTTGTTTTCTCATCCTCATGAAATTGACAATATAGATGGATCTTTCTTTTGCAAGTTTAATCAATCTATTCATTTATTGTAACATTGGAAGAATACCATATAATGTTAAAAGGGTTTCCAAGTCAGTAAAATGGAATAGCAATTTTTTTGCATTATAAACTACCCTACGATTTACATACATAAACCTTATTAACGATTGATACTCTAAAAAAATTCTATGTAGGTTGATACAATGAAATCTACCTTGTATCCACATCTATTAAAAACTTTTTCCCTTCTATAATTCCTAGAGCAAACTATTGAAATTTTGCAAACCTTTTTGGACTGCACAAAAAATAAGCATGTATTTCATGAATGAGGTCTTCCATTCTTGTATTTCAAAAGTGATCACAATATTATATGCAATATTCACTCTATGAGCCATGCAATAAATGAATATCATAAATGGGGCAACTGATGTCTAGAGTTGAACACAAAGACCATTCCCATGCCCTTGCATTATAGAAACACTGTTAGCACCAACATATGTTAAATTAATGGCTATGTCTATATCATTCATTCCCGTAATATCCTTTAAACTAGTTACAACAATATTATATATGTTTTTGCATTTGAACTTTCCACCATATTATGTAATCCTAGCAAACTAGGTTGCATTACATGATTTAAAAATGTGTACACATGCATGCAAATACAAGATGTGTTTTCCAAAATCATCACATAATAAATTGAAAGTGAAATGAATATGACAAGTTTTACTTTCTCTCTCAGGTCCTCCTCAACTAATGATAGATATTTTTCCATTTTCCAACCACTTCGATCTAACCAATATAAACTAAGAATATTTTGCACATCAGCTAGTTGAAACATGTACTTATAATAAATAATATTGGATATGGGTCTACCCTTTTTAAGAATACTATATACAACAACAAACTGCAATTTTTTTTAATCTAAAGTGATCTTATAAATTTTATGAAATTGGGCTTCAATCGTTCAATATTTCTCAACAAGATAATTTTGTAGCATCAAGTGATTGTCATATTCTTTTGCATATCTAACATGCATACATTCTGATGCATCCTTCCACCTTGTTATTTTATTAAGTGTTCCATCACTTTATTTAACTATTACATAAGTTTTTCCATAATGTTTTTCAATTGTATCTATCTTATTTTGCATCCTATAATCCTTACCTAGTTTCCAACTACAAATTTTGCATCTAGATTATTTTGGTTCACCAATAGTGTTCTTAGTTAGCACTAACTCTACAAAGGAAAATATTTCTACCCATTCAACCTAAAATGACCTTCCAATAGCCCAGTTCGATACCCTTCTACGTTTAGTATTTTTGCTTGAATATTCCCCATAAGTTTGTATTGTATTTGATTTATTGCTTTTATTTTCAACTAGCATGTCATTTAGAGGAATATCTTGAAGCGTTTTTTGCATGTTATTGTTAAGAGAATTTTCATTAGAAGGCATCTCTTGGTGAGTAATATATTCAAGTGGATGCATATCAATGTCAACAGGGCATTTTACATATTAGCATACAATAATATTCTTTATCATTTTTGGGTTTAATAGAAAAAAATTACAAATATAAAATGATTCATATATTCATGCAATATCGCCAGAGCCACATATGAAGAATTAACTATTTGAGAAAGAAAACATTATTTAAAATAATTATAGAATACACAATTAACTATTTAGTAGTTAAAAATAATTTATACCTTGAATTTGCATAGATGTCGATGGCTCATTGGATTTCAACATATGGCTAAAATATTTGAGGATACTTTTTTCAACAAAAGATATATCCCCCTTATTTCCATCACTAGTATGTGATATTTTACTTGTAGAGAAAATATATTTCATTTTAGAAAATGAATAAAATGTTAAATAGATCTTACTATTGTGAAGCCTCAAGATAATATTATAACTAGAATAAAAATATGGTTGGTTTGTAGAATATACATACAAGTTTCCAGGTAGGCTTTATCGTGATTTTTTAGGGCATGCTAGTACTCTATTTTCTAGAGATAGCACTTGTAACTAATAAGAGCACACAAATAATCAATATACAAATTCAAATCAATTTAAGAAAAAAAAATCATATGTATACAAAATATAATCAAAGATACAAATATGAAAAATATTAGATTATAGCACTGAATGGACTAGAAATAGAGAATCATAATGTCTTTAGAGAAATAAAGTATCACAATATCTTTAGATAATCAGAGCATTTACATATTTATAAGTTTATGATAGAAAAACAAATATTAATAGAAATAAAGAATTAAAGTGTCTTAAGAGAAAGAGAGAATTACATTTCCTTAAGAGAAGGACAAACAATTGAAGAATCCATCAAAACACTCACATGCTGAACAGGGAAAAATAGGGGAAAACATGGGAAACAACGGATTGACCTAATTTCAATAAATGATAGAAAAACAAAAAAAGGAAAAATTGTAATTAGATGATAGAAAAATAGATCTTATTACCACAACTACTTGAACTCATATTCCCTAAAAAAATAAAAAAATAGAATCACAAATTCACAATGTCTTAATAGAAATGGATAATCATGGTGTCTTAAGAGAAAGATAAATAGTTAAGAAATACATCAAAACACTCAAATACTTAATATATGAAAACAAAGGAAAAAAAAAAAAAAAACCTGTAGTCAGTTCGGGTTCAAAATAGGGTTTTTCAATCATTCTGGGTGCAAAACAAGATCTGATAGTTAGTCTAGGTGTAAAACAAGGTTTGGCAGTCAGTCTAGGTGCAAAATAAGGTCCAGTAGTCTGTATGGATGTATAACAAGGTCTAATAGCTGGTTTGAGTGTAAAATAAGTTTCGACAATCGGTCCAAGTGGAGAATAGTGTTTGATAGTCAGTTTGGGTCCAGAATAGGATCTGCCAGTTGGTCCTGATGCATAATAGGGTCTGGTAGTCCATTCAGATATAAAATAGGGTCTAGTATCCCATTCATGTGCAGAATATGATTTGAATTTTTTTTCAGGTTTAGAATAGAGTCTAGCAATCCATTCGAGTGCAAAATAGGGTTTGGATTTGTCTAGGTGCAGATATAGTTCCAATTTTAGTTCAAGTAGATGTTTGATCTGGATCAATTGGTTTTTGCACTTGATCAGAGTTTGGTGGAATTATATAATAGAGAAAATATTTCCATTCATATTTTTATTTGGAAGGTTTTAATTTTCATTGTAACTACTCAAATTTCTAATAGTTTGAATGTTTTACATGAAAAACTATAATTGGTGTGTTAATTATATATACTAGTATAATTGATGAATTTGGCAGGATAATTTTAAGTTTTTATAATTTTAAGGTGAAAAGGGTCCTCGATTTAGTTAGGAGTGCTAGCGAATTTAAAAAAATCCATAATACTATTAGCAACATGCAGTGAACCGACCCCTAAACATTTTGTCTCAAAAATTTTGAGCAAATGGGCCGACGTCCAGGGCCCCAAAATTTTCCAATTTGCATTTTTGAAAATGCTAATATTCACTTATTAATGAATATTCACCGTTGTACATAACCCTGATCCCACCCTCAATAATTGCCATGACATGACAAAAAACCACAATAAATCACAACCAATCATGCACCAATCCACATCCACCACAAATCAAGCATCAATCTGGCATCATAATTTTTTTCATGCATTGTGTTATCACATAATGTAGTACAAAAAATGGTAAATGTAGAAATTTAAAAATATCATACCCAACCTTGTGCAGTGGCAATCAATGATCAATTAACAAAAATATTTAAAAATCAATACTCAACCTTGTGCAGTGATAATATGGACAAAACCTAATGCTAAGCCATCCTAAACCTTAGTTTACTCTAAACCCTAGGTAAAATAACACCATCCAACCCATATCCTAGTCACAACCCTCTATACGCTTTCCTAAGAATATAACCACACCCTAATCACACCCCTATCTAGACATTTCTAAGAACCTACCCACCCCCCTTCTCATAATACCCATACCCACCATTTAAAGCATTTAAATGAATTTAATGGAAAAGAGATTTTCCCTCTTCCCTAAGCCTTAGGTGGGCATAGTACACCCATGACCACTTAATACACTTAGGTGGGAAGGCCTTATCAGAATCACATAATTAATTAAGAGGTCTTCTTTTTCTTCTCCTCTACCACATCACCTACCCCTCTTTCTATCCAGAAAGTCTATAAAAGACCCCATTAACTACGGTTTCAAAGAGGATAATATTACTTTGTTATGCTACCAAAATACTTCCAAATCCATTACTCAACATCTTGCACACCTAGCACTCATCCCAAACAAATTTATTTATGAATTTTGGTGGTTATAGGTATCAATCAAACACTTTTTATTTTCATCTTCAGCTGAGATAATATCAAGGACATCTATGGCCGAAGGACCAACCAACTAGAGCAAGAAATAAGAAAACCTATGGATGGGTATATTTTACAATAAAATGTATGAACATGTATATTTTACACACACCAAATCATCCTACTAGGTAACCTCTCTTTGCTCCTTCAGTTTCATTTCATTTTAGTACTTTCTTCATGTATTTTCATCAGCTTTTGTGACACTTCTATTTGTGTTTACAAGAGGCTTGATTGAGACATACCTCCAAAAATTATAATTTTTTTGTAGGATTACATAGTTTTTGAGGACCAATGTAGCTAGTAGTGGCATGCATGTGATAAATCCACTCCTCCTTGAGGATCTGATGGCAATCCGAGATTCACACAACAGAACTTCAAATTATTTTTTTGCAAATTGTTTAACACAGTCTTACAATACCGTTTCCAGGCATAGTTCCCTTTTTTTTTCTCTCTCAATACCGAACTCACCATCCCAATCCTTTACAATTCTCGAGTTTTTATCGAGGCCTCGATCCTCTAGGCAATTAATGCCCCCGCCTAACAAAATCTCAAGTTCATTTTCCCCCCGACCGAGTTTTCAAAATTTTTGCCATAAATGGGCAACTGCCCGATCCACCATGAAGCTCGCATTAAAGACCTCCCTTGACCTGCAACCGTCGTTTTGGTCAGACTGTTCTTCTGCACCGCTGTCTCATCCATAATGTCCATCGCCTGTAACTACTGTTTTGCCAAAATTAAAAAAAAAAAATATGCGTGGCCGACATCTCTCTTTTCAATTTACGTGGCCCTCATATTTGTTTTAATACACGTATGCTTTCGCATGTCTAATTCAACTTTACCTCCAACTGGTTGCATCACTTTTAACACACGTGGCAGCCATGTGTCTATTTTGGCCTTGCCTGTCTGTCTACGTGTTTACTTTGGACTGTCCTTTTCTTGGCCGCGATACCGCGACATGTCGCAATATCGTGACATGTCGCGATATCGCGACCCAAACTGCCCCCTGTGCCTTGGTCCGCAAAAACGCCATGATATCGTGACATGTCGCGATATCGTGACATGTCGTGATATCGTGACCCAAACTGCCCCCTGCGCCTTGGTCCACAAAAACGTCGTGACATCGCGACGTCGCGATATCGTGACCAAACTGTGCCCGTGCCTTAGGTTTTTATTTTTGTCATGATTTCACGTCGCAAAATCATGACAAATTACCTTTGCCTTAGCTTTTGAAGCTGTCTCCATCTTGCCTTGGTTTTGAAATATCGTCGCGATATCGTGACAAAACTGGCCTATGCCTTGTCGTCGCTTTTGAGGTCGTGATTTCGCGACATGTCACGAAATCGTGACATGTCACGATTTCGTGACCCCTCCCCCTTGCTTTACGAAACTTCCCCCTTGCTTTACAAAACTTCCCCCTTGGGAAATAACTGAAATAAATCAAAATGCAAAGTACTTAGAAAACTTAGAAAAATTTTGGAGGATGCAAGATTGCTCTACTGTCGCTGGATGCTCCTGCATCAAACACCCGAGGTAAATTAAAAAGTGATTCTCACTTTTGTTTTGTTAGGGGAAGACCCATGCGGTCAACCTCCATATTTGAAAACCAAGTTGCATCTTCAACAGGTCTACCCTTCCACTTTATCAAATATTCAGAATACTATTTGTTTCTGGTGCTTCTGCCTTCACGAGTGTCTAATATTTCCTCGACCTCGTCTGTGGTTGGAGTAGATGCTGGAATTTGCCATAATTTTGTACTTGGTACCTCTGTAATCTCTCCCTCATGATATTCTACTAAATCTAAAATATTAAAAACTGGTGAAATGTCAAGCCAACTTGGTAATTCCACCTCATATGCATTTCCTGACTCCCGTTTTTCTAGTATTCTGCACGGCCCAAACTTCTTCATCTTCAATTTGTTATAAGTTTTGGCAGGAAATATTTCCTTCCTGAGATGGACCATGACTTCATCTCCTACTTCGAACTCTTTGAACCGCCGCTTCTGGTCTACTCTTGTATTATATTGAGTATTCATTTTTATAATTTGTCTCCTTCTTCATGCAGACTTTTCATATGTTTCGCAAATTCTTCTGCCTCGACACTGCACTTTTCTCTCTTATCCAACTTTCTCAGTTCAGACACATTTCTTGGGATGTTCCCATATATTATCTGGAATGGAGATTTATTTGTGCTCTTATTAACTGAATTGTTATATGCAAATTCTTCCTACGATAAAACTAAATCCCATCCCGTGGGTTGATCTGCTGTCAAGCATCTCAGTAAATTACCCAGGCTTCTATTTACCACCTCTGTCTGTCCATCAGTCTATGGGTGGTATGTAAAATTGAATTTCAGATCTGTCTTCAACTTCTTCCAAAAAGTTCTCCAGAAATACCCAACAAACTTTGTATCTCTGTCAGAAACGATGCTTCTTGGTAGACCGTGAAGTCATACCACTTCCTTGAAAAATAACCTTGCAATGTGAACTGCATCACTTGTCTTCTGACAGGGAATAAAATGTGCCATTTTGGAGAATCGGTCAACCACCACAAATACAGAGTCATTTCCCCTCTGTGTTCTTGGCAATCCAAGAATAAAATCCATGCTTATGTCCTCCCATGGCCTCTCAAGTACAGGTAAAGGCTGGTATAATCTTGTGTTTTGCCTTATGCCTTTTTCCATCTGGCATATTCTACAACTTTGCACAAACTTCCTCATTGCTGAAGTTACGGCCAGTAGTAATTTTCATCCACCAGGGCAATGGTCTTATCCCTACCAAAATGCCTAGCCAGTCCCCCGCTGTGCTTTTCCTTGATCAAGTTCTCCCGCATGGAACTCCTTGGAATGCATAATTTACTTCCCTTGAACAACATTCCATCTTGGATTAGGAAATCTAACCATTTTTTCCTATCCATAGTAACAGGTGCCAAGCAAGCCGTCCAGGCTGTTGCAAAATCAAGATCCTTAGGATAAAGATCCTTCAGTTCTTCGAATCCAACTACTTCCACTGTCATTTCAATTAGCAGATTCTACCTTCTGCTTAAAGCATCTGCAACCCTGTTTGATTTCTTGCTCCTGTGCTTTAATACAAAGGTATAGCTTTGGAGAAACTCGACCCACTTCATGTGTCGCTGATTCAGTTTTGTCTGGCTGTTAATGTATTGCAATGCCTGATGATCAGTAAATAGAACAAACTCTTTTGGAAACAAATAATGCCTCAATTTCTTTAGAGCCTGAACTATAGCATAAAATTCCTGGTCATACACTGAATACTTTTTTTGAGCATCATTGAGCTTTTCACTAAAATAAGCAACAGGTCTGCCTTCTTGACTTAGTACAACCCCTATTGCACTGCCACTAGCATCACAGTCCACCTGAAATACCTTGTTAAAGTATGGGAGTGCCAAAACAAGCTGTTCTGTGACCTTTTTCTTTAATGCATCAAAGCTCCTTTCAGCCCCTAATGTCCACTTGAAATTTTTTTTATCCCCTCTCATTGTTTCTGTGAGAGGTGCACAAATGCTGCTGAAGTTCCTTATGAACTTCCTGTAAAATCTGGCTAGACCATGAAATGATCTTACCTCTGTTGTGCTTCTTGGGGTAGGCCATTCGATGATGGCTCTCACCTTCTATGGGTCCATTTTCAGACCTTCTGCCGAGATTACAAACCCTAGGTATACTAACTCTTTCTTGACAAAATTACACTTTTTTAGATTTATTAATAACTGCTCCTCCCGCAGCTTTTCAAAAACCCTCCTGATATGCATTAGGTGTTCCTCCAGGGTTCTTTTGAATATTAATATATCATCTAAATAAACAATGACAAACTTTCCCAGAAACTCCTTCAGTACCTCATTCATCAGCCACATGAAGGTACTTGGTGCATTGGATAGCCCAAATGGCATGACCAACCACTCATACAAGCCCTCTCTTGTCTTGAAGGCTGTCTTCCACTCATCTCCTTCTCGGATACGGATATGATGATAACCACTTTTCAGGTCAATCTTCGTGAAGTACTCAGCTCCACTCAAACAATCCATGATATCATCCATCCTTGGCAATGGGAATCTATATTTGATAGTGATCTTGTTGATGGCCCATGAATCTGTACACATTCTCCATTCTCCATCCTTCTTTGGCACCAACACTGCAGGTACTGCGCATGGGCTCAAACTTTCCCAAATCAATCCCTTCTCCAGCAACTCCTGGACCTTCCTGTTTAACTCCTCAGTCTCTACAGGTGTCATTCTGTGTGCAGCTTTATTTGGCAAGCTCAATCCTGGCACCAAGTCTATATGGTGGCTGATTTTCCTTACTGGGGGTAAACCCTCAGGCACATTATCAAACACAATATCTGGAAATTCCTCCAACAGATCTAGGACTTCTGTTGGGGTATCTTGGCATTCCTTCTCCCTAACTCTAGGAATTATTGCATAACATAAATGTTCATGCTTCAAACCATCCAGAAACTTTCTCCCTTCAACTAAACATATTCTGGAGCTATTACACACCTTTTCATCCGCTTCCTTTAAGGGTTTCAGCTTATGGCGCATGCAATTCTTTGTCAATGAGTAGGTGTTGGCACGACCGTCATGCACTGCACTCTGATCGAACTGCCAGGGCCTTCCCAGCAACATATGGCAAGCATCCATAGGCAGGATGTCGCACAGGACCTCATCACAATAATTCCCAATATTAGATTTAATGGAGCACTGCTCACTGACCAAGGCCCTATGGTCCTTCTGTAGCCATGCGACCCGATATGGATGTGGGTGCTTCTTCCTCTCTAACTGTAGCTTGGTAACCATTTATTTTGAAACCAGGTTATCCATGCTACCATTATCAATAATAATATTGCAAATTTTTCCCGCGCATTTACACCTTGTGCGGAATAAACTTCTTCTCTAATCTGTGTCCTTCTCCTCATTCAACAGGACTCTCCTTACGATCATTGCTTCCCCTCTCTCCGCTTCTTCAGAATGTTTAGACCCAACATCTTCCTTTGCCACAACAGCTCTGGCTGGACCTTCAAGCCTCTTGTTCATCCTTTCTCGGTGTTGTGGACACTCAAATGCCCGATGTCCTTCTTCACCATAGTGGAAACATGTCCCACAAAATACTCCTCTTCCAAACCCTCGTCCAGATCCACCCCGTCCTCTTGGGTAGCTATTCTGATCACGGGGCTGATAAACATCCTCTTCCCTTTGATCCTGGTTACTACTGGCTTCACCAGTATTCTTTAGATCTTTATATTTTTCTCCACTGGTTCTCCCACCAGTTCTTCCACCACGGCCCCTTCCTCTTTGCTTGCCTTCAAACCGCCTATTCAGTTTTTCTTCCACCTTTAAGGCAAATTGGTAAGCATCCTCAATGGTGCTTACCCGAACTAGGCTCAGCTCTTCCTAGATACCGAGTCTCAACCCATTGATATAACGGGCTACCTTTTCTTTGTTTGCCTCTAAATGTCCAGTTCTAATAGAGATCTTGTAAAACTCCTCGGTGTATTCTTGGATAGTTTTATTTGTCTGTCTCAAACTCTGCATTTTCCTTAGTAGATCCAACTCGTAATATTCCGAAATAAACTGTCTTTTTAGCTTTTCCACCATTCTATCCCATCTTGTTATTCTCTCCTTCCCTCTTCTGTTCCTCTCCAACTGTATTCCCCTCCACCAAATGCTGGCATGACCCTTCAACTTGGTCTTAGCAAATCTAACCCGATTAGGGTCTTCAACCTCCTCATATTCAAAATATTCTTCTAAGTCATTTATCCAGTCAATCACCTCTTCTGGATTTAGGTTTCTCGAGTATGTAGAAACCTCCATTTTTGGTTGCTTTCCAATCTGAGAGATGGATTTGTACAATCTGGCTTGTGCAGGATCCATAGCCTCTTCTTCTTCCTCAGATTGGTCTTCTTCTTCATCAACTTCGTCTTCACTTCCCTCATCCCTTCCGGGCTCGTGCCTTCTGCGTAGCTCTTCTTGCAGGGCTTGAACTTGCCTCTACAAGGCTCGAAAGTCTTCGACCGACACCACATTTCCTACTCCACCATAGTTTCTTCATGGAGGCATTTTTCTTTCTTCCCTTACAAATCCTTCCATAGATCCTGGTGTAACTGCCTCTCTTTCGACGATCTGTTACACACTCAGGAGCTCCCGCTCTGATACCACTTGATGGCAAGCCTAGATTCACACAACAGAACTTCAAATTAATTTTCTGCAAATTGTTTAACACAGTCTTACAATACCGTTTCCAGGCATAGTTCCCTTTTTTTTTCCCTCTCAATCCCGAACTCACCATCCCAATCATTTACAATTCTCAAGTTTTTATCGAGGCCTCGACCCTCTAAGCAATTAATGCCCCTGCCTAACAAAATCTCAAGTTTGTTTTCCCCCCCGCCGAGTTTTCAAATTTTCTATCATAAATGGGCAACTGCCCGATCCACCATGAAGCTCGCATTAAAGACCTCCCTTGACCTACAACCGCCGTTTTGGTCAGACTGTTCTTCTGTACCGCTGTCTCATCCATAATGTCCATCGCCTGTAACTGCTATTTTTCTAGAATTTAAAAAAAAATATGAGTGGCCGACATCTCTCTTTTCAATTTACATGGCCCTCATATTTGTTTTAATACACGTATGCTTCCGCCTGTCTAATTCAACTTTACCTCCAACTGGTTGCGTCGCTTTTAACACATGTGGTAGCCACGTGTCTATTTTGGCCTTGCCTGGCCGTCCGTGTGTTTACTTTGGCCTGTCCTTTTCTTGGCCGTGATACCGCGACATGTCACGATATCGTGACATGTCGCGATATCGCGACCCAAACTGCCCCCTGCGCCTTGGTCCGCAAAAACGCCGCGATACCGTGACATATCGCGACATGTCACGATATCATGACATGTCACGATATCGTGACCCAAACTGCCCCCCTGTGCCTTGGTCCGCAAAAACGCCGCGATACCGTGACATGTCGCGATATCGCGACCCAAACTGCCCCCTGTGCCTTGGTCCACAAAAACGTCGCGACATCGCGACCAAACTGCGCCCGTGCCTTAGCTTTTTATTTCTGTCATGATTTCACGTCACGAAATCGTGACAAACTACCTTTGCCTTAGCTTTTGAAGCTGTCTCCATCTTGCCTTGGTTTTGAAATATCGTCGCGATATCGTGACAAAACTCGCCTATGCCTTGTCGTAGCTTTTGAGGTCACGATTTCGTGACCCCTCCCCCTTGCTTTACGAAACTTCCCCCTTGCTTTACAAAACTTCCCCCTTGGGAAATAACTAAAATAAATCAAAATGCAAAGTACTTAGAAAACTTAGAAAAATTTTTGAGGATGCAAGATTGCTCTACTGTCGTCGGATGCTCCTGCATCAGGATCTTGTAGAACACTCTTGCGGTGTCACAAGGACATTCAGTGCTCGGATACCTTCTCTTGGAGGTCCTATTTTGTAGCCCTTGGGTTAAATTATAAAAGGATATCATTTCACATTGTAACACCTTTTACACATTATCAATGAAATATGATATATTTTTTGTGAGCTCAAGGTTAACTAGAACATTTCATACTCCTTTGACTCATAAATCATACTATTTTCTATATCTATTGGCTTCTCATATTTTTTACAAAAAAATTTAAACCATTATTTGTTTCCAGTCATATATCTATTGTCTCCAGAATCTATATATCAATAATCTATAATGACTTCTAGGTTTAAAAGAAGAGAGAAACTTGTATCTCCATAGGTAATGTAAAAGTATCTAAATTAAATCCTATGAAGTAGAATTCCTTGTCTTACTAATATTTAGAAACTAATAAATAGGATTTACAAATTTAAATTCCTAAATTTGAAGTTGTAAACCTTTTGTCTCCCAAATAATTTGTAAAAAATTCAATAAACTTTAACCAAATAAATTTTTTTAAATAAATTATTATATCTTTAAAAATTCCATACCACTTATTTCTCCATTATTTAAATCTTCAAAGATAAACTTATGCCAATAAATCACTTATTGCTCCAAACTAAAGAAATTTAATTAATCCTTATTACTCCTTAAACTTAATAATTAACCTTCATAAAAATAAAATATTAAATTACCTTATCACTCCTAGTAAACTTTAGAAAATCCCTAAAATTAAAAAATACCTTCTTGTCTTGCTAAGTGTATTTTGAATTTTTTGAGAGTTTCAACTTGCTTCATTTTGCATTCAAACTGCCTTGAGGTGACTTCCAATGCACTCGTGTGATGAGCTATATTGGGTACTCCTTGAGATGTTACACTAATATTTTATACCAATATCACTCGAGTTTCTACTATTCGTACTTCAAAATTATTCCAACTAGTGTATGAACGTAATGTTCTGCCAAAGAATGATTAAACTCTCCTCCTTTGATGTTGATTTTCATTTGTTTGTCTCTACTCACTCATTCCTTTGGTGGTTTGACTATTCTCTTGTCTCTTTGGTAATTTTATTAATATTGTTCCTTTGATGCTTCATTTTCTCTTGCTATCCTTTGACACTTCACTTGTTTGTTGTCCCTCCCTACACTTCCCTTCATTTCTACCTAAGCATTGCCAATGCATTATTTTTGCCTGTGTTCCTTCGTCTATGCCTACCTACATGTTACTTTGTCTTTGTTTGTGTGTCTACTTATTCTTCTTTATTAGAATGAATGTAATCAAATCTTCTTATTGATTAGAGATTTAGGCTATTGCATTCACCATTCTAATGTGTTGTATCTCATTTTTTAGGTGCAGATTTAGTCATTCCTTGGCGTTAAGTAGTCGTGGCTTACCTACAAATTAAACAACATTAAAATTATTTCAAAAGTTTAACACACACATCTCTACATTCTTCTAGAGCAACAAAAATGTATTCACTTATTCGTATTCTATGTAGATACAATAAGTTTCATTTTCTCTTAACATCTATGGCTCCTCTTTAAATAATAGTTCTACTTCCATTCAATACGTTTTTCTTCAGGTGGCATCCATCTCCCAACTACTTGTTGAACATTACCTTAGCTTCAATTTTGCCCTGCTTTACTGACTTTATTGTATCTTAGGATCTTTTATAGATCCTTCTTTTCCCTATATTATTTTGCTGGTCTTCTTTAGACCTTCTTTGTTTGGTTCTACAAACCTTCTTTCGCTTGTTCTCTAGGTTTTCTTTCACTAGATATTTGGGATTTATTTCTTATCCACTACTTATATTCAATGACCTTGAAGCTTTCATGAAACTTTGTTCAAGTCTTATTTCTCTTTTGTAATAAGGAGCTTATGTGTATATTAAATATGACCTCTTTTATTTTATTAATAAGGGCCTCAAATCTTCACATCAATGTCAACGTTGGCTATTTACTTGAATAATCAACTATGTTCAAGTTGATTTATCCAAATATTAGTTCTTATATTCACTTATTATTCTACAACTCTAGAAAGACCCTAGCTTTTCTCTTCCTTCTTTTATGTTTCAATCTTCTTTCTTCTTTTGCAATTTTCTAGCGATCTTTTCAACTAGTTATTTTCAACTTTTGGCGCTTTCTTTAGCCTTGTACTTTTGTTAATCCTCAGGTACACTTATCAACCTAGTTTCTCTCAATCTCAAGTGGTTAAATTGTGGATCTAATAGAACTAATGGATTTTTAAGCCTTACTATTAATATGAAACTCATAGGATAAATATCATAGAATAAAATAAAATATAACCACATTATAATAAGATCAACTGATAATGTAGCCAGAATAATATGAAACACAAGATAAGATTGAAATAATATTTAGAGAGTGAGCACATGTAGAATTATATTGTATGATAAGCTTGTACAAAAAATATAGAGCTTTGTGTCTATAATATAGCTTTACAAAATGACCTTTGATCTTCTTAACTAGACACCTATCTAAGGAACTCTTGATCTTCTCATATATCAAATAATTTAATATTCTCTAACAATTAATTTTAGCAAGCAAATATTGGGATGATGTTGGGTTCTAATAATTTTAGCACATATTTCAAGTATAGAAGGCTGATTTAGTTGGACAATATTGGGTTAGTTATAGATTATGAGTATTTTATGGCTTATTTGTGATATTTGAAATTAATTGTAGGTATGGTAATATTGGGTTGAGATAGTTTTAGGGAATTTTGGTAGACTATAATATTAGGTTTATTTAGTTTATGTTTAATCAATGGTGGGTTATGGAAATATTAGGTTATTTTTAAAATATATAAGGTTTATTTGAGTTAACCGTTGTTAGATTTATCACGGATTTTGAAAATTTTAGAGCTTACTTGTAATTTATGATGTGAGTGATTTTTTAATAAGTTATATGTGGCTTCTATTGAGGGCCACTCTCATCAAAATACCAAAATATTACATTTGCTACAACATACTTGTTTGTCATAATTTTCATTTATTTTTTCTCTTAAATATATTCTTCAACTTCCTCAAGTGCTATGTTTCCACAATCAACTCCTTGATTTCATTTTGAATAAGACGTAAAATATCACTTGGCCATTTACCTTCTATAATTTGAATTTCATCAGGATGATGATCAACATTATAATTCACTATTTTATTTGCTACCTGATTTCCTTCTCTATAAATATGTTCACACTGCTAAAAAATTACCTCTAGTACTAGATTATGAGCATCAACAATAATAATTTTTTTATCTAGTCTCCACATTAATTTTTGTTAATATCATTTATGATAATTTGAGAGTCCCCCTCAATTTCAATATGTTTCCATCCTTTTCTACTATAATTTAATCCATGTAAGAAGTGCCCTAGCTTTTGATAGTTGTTAGTTGAATTTCCATATGATTATTAACAACTAAGGAGAATTTTACCTTTAATATTTCTAAAAATACCACCTCCACATGATTTTCCTAGATTTCTTTTAGAAGCACAATCAAAATTAATTTTGATAAAACCAATTTCTAGACATTTCTATTTTACCATAGATTGAAGTAGATCCTTTGTTTTAATTTCATTGTCATAGATGGGTCTTCCATGTATGTTTAAATCATGTAGTCAAGTTATTAGCACCTATTTTTTTGTAATTTAGACTTACCATTATGAGCACCATATTTTTAGATGTTCTACAAGAGAAGAACTAATATGATTCCAAACTTGGGCATGATTTTATTTTTATAAAATTTGTTATCCCTTTTAAGACAAAAATTCCAATAAATATTGGTAGAGCCAATCCTCCAAAGAATACATAGTTCTTTAGCTTTAAAATAATTTATCTAATATTTTATCAACTCTTTCAATGTTGATGGAGCTACCTACTAGGTGAGTAGGCTCACTCACAAAAATGGTTTCTCTTGAGGTTGGAGAACAAGGGGAGACAATCAAGACATTAAAAAAAATGATAACACTATTATTGAGACCCATGAATAGACTTGCTTGCCCTTGCTACACAACCGTTGATACAAAGTAACACCATATCCAACAACTAAGCTCAAGCCTCTTTCAATAGGTGAACAGGTTGGGATCAAGACATATTGCAAAATAGAAGTACAACCAACACTAGAATTAGTAATAGCACACCAATAATTCTATCTAAACATGATTAGACCAAGCCTAAAACTACCATACTGTATATCCCAATATTATTATCTCTATGTGCATAAAATAAGAAGCCTGAGTAGGTCAGAGTCTCAAACTATAAAATACATCAACACCTTCATCTCCTTGCAAAACTATGGGATGATGATGGGCATATCTTTCCCTACCAAACCAACAACTACATAACCCTATAGGATGATTATGGCTACAAATACCATAAAAATGAGGCCCCTAAACCACATCCAAATGATAGGGTAACCAAATTCTGATATTTGCATAAACCCACCAAAAAAGCAACCCAAAAGTTAAAATGACACCATCCCATCCTCTCCTATTGCAACTTTCACACCAAAATCACTTCCTCTATCACATAATTTCCATAGAAGTGTTACCAGTAATTCAATTGATAAAACCCACATACCCATTGAAGAAAAACAAAAAATGCCACCCAAAATTTGTAAATGTATGGAAAAATTTGGTGATGACCATGTTAGAAGCATTACCAATTGATTCCATGATACAAGATAAATGTTATGATACTAATCAAATGTCAACACCACATTATTGCTTGAATGGATCCAAATCTTCTATGTGTGTGTTTGCCAATCCCCACATATATGTTCACAATTGGCACATCCTCTCTCATACTTTCAAATCATGCTACTACCAACATAAAAAGCAAGAACAAACATCCCTATCCTATCACATATTAATTTTTTCTCATGCTAAACTACTTATATAATACCACTGGCCACTTAGGGCCTACTTTTGTAGTGAGTGGTCAATCCCACATCCACCACCATGGTTGAAAATGTCATGATAGATGCACTTGAAGGAAAAATCCTATGTGTTTGTTCATAACCCTAACCCTAGTGAAGCTAGTCGCAAGTGACTAATGTTGGATAAATCTTGGATTTTGAAAATTTGTAGTGTATAATGTTAATTATAACTAGCTAATTTTGGGTTATTTATGCATTTTGAAAATTTTAGGGTATATAAGATCAATTGTAATTAATTTATTCTAGCAAGTGTTGGATTTTAAAAAATTTAGGGTTTTAACCCCCATTAACATGTATGATTAATTGTACTTAGTTGTTGATGGATCACTTATGGTTTTGAAAAAAATAGACTACTTTTTTCACTTTGCAATGTTAGATAATGTCAACTTTGTTGCTTGTTTTGCCAAATCTAGAGTATTTTATTAGTTGGGTAATGTTGGATTAGTGTGGTATTTGAAAATATTATGGTCTTATTTCAATATTTAATATAGAAGGGGTTTAAACCATGATCAGAAATTTTTTGAGCAAAAAATAAAAATTGGGGTACAAAAGATCAATTCATTCACTCATTGGTTCGTAAGGTACCAACAAAAATCTTGTCCTCATAGAGTAATATTAATAAGTTTATGCTAATATCAATCAACTAATGAAGCGAATATGTTTAATCATACAATAAATAGACCATTCATAGACCATCCACTAGCAAGATCATGAAGAGGACTATTAATTTGTTGATAATAGCCTTTGAATCTACATGCACAATGAGGAATATAATAGAGATATAAAGGAGATTCAACATTCCCTGTGAGAGTATTTATGATATTATTAGAAGTTGTACTCATTTTTTGAGAAAATTATTTTAACACCTAAATGATACCCTTAAAACTTGAATTTCCCCACTTTTCTCTATATGTGTCCTCTATATTAAGTTTAGCAAAATAATCCTTTGGAGAATTCCAACATTATATGTATTGTCTTTTTTTGTTTATGGGACAAGCCCCTCATCAAGGAATGCTTCAAAATTTCCTTATTATGGATAAAAAATAGTTTGGACAATTGGAATAGGGTTACATTTTCATTAATATTAATTCGATATTTAGTTGTGTTCCTTTAAATTAGATTTTATTAGTAACATGAATCATATTGAAAATGAAAAGGATAACCATATAAATAAATATATGTTTTATATGTGTTGTATGGTCCTCATAGTAACATAATTCATCAAAATATTTTTGTGGCTTTGTGGCATCAAATTCACAGCCTTAACACGCATGCAACAACCTAATTTTTTTTTGGTACTATTAATAAAAGAGGATTTTGAAAGGATCCCTACAACATTTTACAAATTAAAAGTCCCAAAGGCAAAAAATTAGGGACCACCGACAACACCAAATGGTGCCCAAATAAAAACAACGAGGAGACCACATAGACCAAAAAATAATCTGGTAGGTGTTCAGGGAGAACCGAGAGAGTTCAACACCCAAAACCCTCGCAAATAATACTCTTGGCCACGTTCCTCCTAACTAGAAAAAATTCAAGTTCAAAAAATCAACAACATCAACAACCACATTTCACAAAGGATTCATCCACTATCCCACTAAGGGAAAACGTGGAACCAAGGACAATAAATGGCTACTCCTAAAAATTATGGAAAATTAACTCCTTCGTACTTGCACTATGTGTTAGGAAAACGATCAAATGTTTATTGAAGAATGTGCAGTTTAAATAAGACTGCAAAACAAACGAATTGCCGGAGGTTGCTAAACCAACCAGCTACAATAGCATTTTGTTAGAACAGAATAACAAATGCATAAACAGACAAATAATGAAATAATTACGCTAACATCCCCCCTTATTACATTATTTGGGTAATAGGATGACTACTAGCTATACTAACATCCCCTTACATCATTTTGCAATACAAAGTGAGCTGCGAAACAATTCAAATTTGACACGTGCAAGTGCCTTAGTGAAAATGTTTGCAACTTGAGCATCGGTGGGAATGTGTTGAAGCTAAATTTGGTGCTTTAGAACTTCATATCGAATGAAATGACATTGTGTGTCAATGTGCTTTGTTCTTTCATGATGGACTGGATTCTTGACGAGGTTTAGAACACCCTGATTGTCGCAAAACAAGTGTATTGGAGATTTTGATGGATGGCCCATACTTGTCAGAATGCAACGCAACCATATCACTTCGCACACAGCTTCACGTGCGGCACGATACTCTACCTCTGTTGATGAAATAGCAACCACCTGTTGCTTCTTGCTATGCCAAGAGATAGGACTGGATCCCAGATGAAAAATGTATCCAAAAGTTGATTTGCGATCATCAAATGATCCGACATAGTCGGAGTCCGTGTATCCTTGCAAGAAGAATTTGTTGTTCCTCTTGTATTCTAGGCCATATTCCATAGTACCACGGACATAGTGAAGAACACGTTTTTTTGCTTTCCAATGAGTGGTCTTAGGCTCCTGCATGAACCTTGAAAGATAGTTGACAACAAATACGAGATCTGGCCTAGTATTGGTCAGATATATGAGACTCCCAATCAACTGTCGATAGAGAGTACCATCTACCTAAGGTGAATCATCATATCATGATAACTGAAGTCCATTCTCCATCGGAGTTGCCATTGGCTTGCAATCAGTCATGCGATATTTTTCCAGCAATGTCTTGGTATATTTTTTTCGAGACACTTTGATGGAGTGCTCCTTCTGGCTGAATTCCAGACCAATACAATAATGGAGAACTCCGAGATATGTCATCTCAAAATATTTACACAAGTCTCTTTTGACAACAGATATCATAGTTTCCGAACTCCCTATAATGAGCAAATCATCAACATAGAGTACAAGAAACACTATCTCGAACCCCGTTTCTTGAAATAGAGGTTTGCATCCGATGGACATCTCTTAAATCCATGTCGCATAAGGTGATTGTCCATTTTTATATACCAAGCTCGAGGAGCTTGTTTCGGACCATATAAGGATTTGACCAATTTGCAAACCTTCTGCTCTTGGCCTTCTACTTCAAATCCTTCTGGTTGAGTCATGTAGACTTCTTCTTGGAGATAACCATTTAGAAAGGCACTTTTGACATCCATCTGGTGAAATTTCCACCCATATTGTGCTGCCATAGCACACATAACTCGAATTGTGGTCATCCGAGCAGTAGGTGCAAAAGTTTCCTCGTAGTCAATGCCTTCCTTTTGAGCATAGCCCTTTGCAACAAGATGGGCCTTATGCTTATCAATTGTTCCATCTGCCTTGTACTTGACTTTATATACCCATTTGCAGCCAATGGGTTTCTTTCCATGTGGCAGATCAACAAGCTTCCAAGTTTTATTTTTCATCAAAGACTCATACTCTGTATCCATAGCGGCCTTCCACTAAGGCTCACTAAGAGCATCTTGCACTGATGCAGGTTCAAGATCGTCTATGGTAGACATGAACGCCCTGTCATCATCAATATCCATATCCTCTACTTCTGTACGTGGAGTTACAAAAAGTTCCTCAAAAGATTGACAAAGATCATCAACCTCACCAGTTTCTTTGGCTTCTTTTTCCTTTTGAGCCATACTACGTGTACGAGGTCTATCCAAGTTCAAATTGGGAGGAGTGGATAAATTTGTGTCTCTGATTGTATTTGTACACCATTTTGGATTCTTCTTCGGTGGTGTTGAAGAAGATGTAGAAGGACCTCCTATCTGTGTTGACGAAGGAATCTTCTCTTCCTTAGATTCCACAAGATCTAGGTGTACTTTAGATGTGCTCTGTGATGTGAAAGCTTCATCAAAGACAACATCTCTGTCGACATGAATTTTCTTGGTCAAAGGATCTATCAAACGATATCCTTTAGAGTGCTCATCATAACCAAGAAAACTACATCTCAGTGTTTTCTCATCTAGCTTCTTCCTTTTCTCTTTCGGTATGTGCATGAAAGCGTGACATCCGAAAATACGTAGATGATATATGGAGGGTTTTTGACCACTCCATGCTTCCTGTGGAGTCATTCATTTTAGGGCCTTTGTGGGTGCCCTATTCAACAGATATACTGCAGTGGTGACAGCTTCTGCCCAATATTGTTGCCCAAGAGTAGCTCTTGTGAGCATACAACGAACCATTTCCATGATAGAACGATTCCTTCTCTCAGCAACTCCATTTCGCTGAGGAGTATAGGCAGTTGTTAACTATCTCTTGATTCCATGCTTATCTAAGAATGCTGAAAATTCATTAGAGGTAAACTCCCCCCCTCGATCTGAGCGGAGGGTTTTAATAGAAGCTCCTGACTCCTTCTCAACGGATTTCTTGAACTGCTGGAAGAATGTGAAAGCTTCAGATTTCAGTTGGATAAAGAAAACCCACATCTTTCGTGAGTAGTCATCTACAAATAACTGAAAGTACCTCTTCTCTCCACAACTGTTTGGTGTGAAAGGACCGCACAGATCGGTGTGAATTAACTCCAGAGGTTTTCGTGCTCTTGTTGAGCTCTTCTCAAATGGTACTCTATGCTGCTTTCCTTCCAAGCGATCGAGCACACCGGCAATGTGGCGTAAAGGGAAGGGAGACCCTTTACCATCTCATACTTACCGAGCTCAAGTAAGTAGCCGTAACTAAGATGCCCATATCTCTTGTGCCATAGGGAAGTTGCCTCCTTGGTAGAGACAATCATGGCAACATGTGGAGTAGAGATAGCATCTAGGGCAAATAAGCCGTGCTTATATGAATCTGTTGCAATCTGCTTACCCTTCCTGGTAATAGTACAACACTTCTTTCCATTCTCAACACGAAAGTTGACAACCATATTTCTATCCAAGATTTGTGTGACTGACAACAAATTATTAGCCAATCCCGAAACATAAAGGACTTTGTCAATCTGACACTTGCCATCAGGAAGAGTGACTAAAACTATACCCTCTCCCTGAACCCTATAGGTTTTATCATCAACAATGGTGACAGGTTTGCCCTCTTTGGCCATGAATGATTCAAACCACGATCTGTCGCCAGTTATATGTTTGCTAGCTCCAAAATCGACATACCAAACAGGATCCCTCTGTGTGGAATCTGTGGTAGTCATGAGCACTTTGTGTGCCCATTCAGAATCTGAGTCAGATTCTTCAACACCAACATTCACTTGGGGTTGCTTGTTTTTATTTTGTGATTTGTTTTGGCATTTCTGCTTGTTCTTATGCCAACACCTGTTGGTGTCATGGTTGTCTTTCTCACAGATCTTGCACCACCTCTTATTTTGTTGAGGTTGTTTTCCTTTTCCTTTCGTATCCTGTTGAGAATTTCCTCCTTTCTGAAAGTTGCCTCCTTTTTGCCCATTACCTTTCTTCCTAGAACCTTGCCTGTTGGTGTATAGGGCTGTATTGGAAGAATCATCCTTATGAAGTTGGCGTGCCTCCTGTTGTTGAAGCAGATTGACCAACTCGATGTAGGTAATTTGTCGTTGAGACACCTAGATGGAGGTGATCAACATATCAAATGAAGAAGGCAAAGCTCTCATCACAATTGAAATGAGAAGCTTTTCGTCCACAGTATCTCCCAAAGAATTCAATCTCTCTTTCAATTCAGACACTCTGCACAGAAAAAGTTCAACTGTTTCACCCTGTCTCAAACTCGAGTTATGAAGTTGTTGTTGAAGATGAAGAATGGTGGAATCATTATTTCCCTCATAGATGGTTTTAAGGGCATCCCATGCCTCTTTACCACTTGCTTTGTCAGCTATATGAGGTTGCACTTCATCTGAAACAGCAAACAAAAGGAGCACCTTTGCTCGACTGTCTTTCTTGTCAAAAGCTATCTGATCTGCGAAAGGACCTGTGGATCCTGATGCTAGTGAAGGCCTAGGTGTTACTCCAGTAACAATATCCCACAAATCTTCCATTTGGAGAATTGCCTTCATCTTATGTTTCCATGGTGTATAATTTGGACCTTTCAATAACTGATGAGGATCAGTCATAAATTTTGCAACAACGGCCATAGTGAAGGTTCCTTATATCACCAATTGGTCCCCCTTTCGATATACCTTTTCCTAGGCCGTTTATATCATACAAAATACCCGCCCTTACGTGAGGGAAACTATAGGTATTTAGAAAGATCAACAAAAATCACCCACCCTTACGTGAGGGAGACTATAGGTGAGTTTTAGAGATCATACGATACGTGGAACATAAGCGGTACTGAAAGGGAATCGCCTTGTTGATGGAACCTACCATAGAAGATTCTTCTCATGCGTGGGGTGTAACTTTCCCTAAACACTATGAAGAATACTTCGTCAGGATTTACGCCTAAACACAAGAATGATTAAGGGTAGTGGATGGAGTAAAAAAAATGCAAAAATGGCGTACTTATTCCTCCCCGATGATTTATAGAGAACAAGCTCAGACGTCATTGTTGCAGCTATATTAGGTGATAGATACAGTAGCCCAAAGCACGACAGCTTTACCTGTAAGTGTGGGCCAGAGGTACCGTTTTTACCGAACGTTGCGGTGCAAATAAATTGCACAGATGGGTTTTTAATTATTCCGGGGACTTAGGGAGTGATTTATATTTTAATGAAGTAGTGCATAGAAATGAAAATGCATCATACATCAAAAAAATGCCCACAAAATGAAACCCTAAGGTGTCGGACACAGCCGAAAATGCACCTTTTACAATTTGCCAAATTGCTATTTTTCAGAAAATTACTCACATTCCCCCTTTGATTTTTTGAAAAAAATATCCCCCCTTAAAATTTTTTTTCTTTAACAAAGCATTTTAATAATTATTATGTATTTAAAGTTAAAATAAATAATTTTAATTTATATAGTTTTAAAAACTTATGAAAAATAAATTAAAATTAAATTTTAATTTATAAAGTTTTAAAACTATTAAAAAATAAATTAAAATTAAAAATTTTAACTAAAAAAATAATAATTATAAAACCTTTGAGAAAAAAAAATTATACCTTTGCAAGGGGGGAGTCGGCGGGATTTGAACCCCCGACTGCTGGGTTCCCGGAACCCACCACGCAGCTCACTTGCCAGTGAGCCCGTGGGCTGATCTGGGAGGAGAAAGGGCCCCCTCGTATTTGAGGAGGGTCCTCAGTCTGCTGCCCGAGCGCAGCCTCTGCCACCTCCGCTCGTGCTTTCCTCCTCTCTGCTACCCGAGCCCACTGTGGCTTTCGTCCACACTCGTGCACGTCCATTTTTTTTTTTTTTTTTTTTAAATACCCGCGCGGGGGGGGGAAGGGGAAGCGTGCGAAATGCGGCTGCGTCGACGAGGGGGGGGGACGCGCACGAAAAGCGCTGCATCCTCCAACGGGGGGGGGACGTGCGCGAAAAGCATTACGTCCTCCAACGGGGGGGGGGGGAAATTCAGCGGACGCGTCCTCGGATAGTGCGGACAGATGTCCGCTCGCTGGAAGTCTCGCGCGCGTGCGGGATAGCGTTGCGCGTGGCTACGTCCCAGTCGGGCTACGCCCTCCTCCAACGAGGGGGGACGAAGTTGCATCCTCCTCCTCGAACGTGGCAGCCCTGAGCGCGTTGCGTCCTACGGGCATCCAGCGCTTTTTTTTTTTTTAAACTGTGCAGGCTGGACGCACTGGTTGCCTGCGTTTTTTTTTTTTTTTTTTTTAAATTGTGCGAAGTCGGACGCACTAGTCGCATGCGCGTGCATGCGTCCCGTAGCTGGGGGGGATTTTTTTTTTTTTTGATTAAAAAAAAATTTGGCTGCGGTGTGGCATAATCACGGCCAGCAAGAAAAAAAAAATTTATTTTCCTGCGGCATCAACTCCTTCCCCCTCCAGCCTCCTCTCACTGCTCCCTTTTACTGCAAAAAAAATTCCGTACCAGTCTGGCTCTGATGCCATGTTAGGAAAATGATCAAATGTTTATTGAAGAATGTGCAGTTTAAATAAGACTGCAAAACAAACGAATTTCCGGAGGTTGCTAAACCAACCAGCTACAATAGCATTTTGTTAGAACAGAATAACAAATGCATAAACAGACAAATAATGAAATAATTACCCTACACTATGCCATCAGGGACTTAAGAAGGTACCACACAGACCACCACAAATGCAGATCAATCACCACCATCTGACAACATTAAGACCTATCATAAATGAATCGACACATATTTTCATCTAGGAAATCTATCTACCATAGAGAAAATCCTTGGGTAGTATTGCTCAAATTCGTCATTAAGTCTACAATGACATTTTATTCCCAAAACATGTGCACAACAGACGCAATACTCATATAATGAATGTTCCGTATGGTCTCCTTTATCAGATTGGACACCTTCCAACCTGTGTGACATTCGTCCTTTAGAATTTTAATTTTATTAAATGAATTGTCCTCGATGATAGAATTACGAATTCCCAGATACTTCAATAGTCTCAAGCCAAGGAAAGCAGCTCTCGCTTTAGCAAAATGGGAATATTGAGTGCCAATATTTTTGTGTAGGCATAAATGATATCTCCTCTACTATCATGGATAACTCCCCCAACACATACAACATTGAAATTTCCCTTGGAAGACCCATAAAAATTGAACTTAAACCACCCTTTAGATGATGGAGACCAAAATACAACACTTCTTGGGTCAAGGAGTAGGCAGGGGCCGAGCTAATAGGATAAAATCCAGCTTCTCCTCCAATTTAATTTCACTTGGGATTGAGCCAGAGGAGAATTCAATTTTTAAAAAATAGAAGAAACATTATTCATAAATTTTTAGAGGATTTTGAAACTAATGTGATCTACTTCACCTTACAAACACCGCACATCACATGAGGTAGCAAGAATTTCTAAAAGCACTAGATATTTAGAGAGGAAAAGGGAGACACCCACTAATAAACACAGTCCAAAATCAAGTTGGGCAACACCCAAGAGATACCCAGCCAAGAGAAAATGAAATAGAGCACTTCCTAAAAGACCTAACAATTGAGAAAAATATGAGAAGATGACTCCCAATCCTACTTACAAAGGAAGCAATGGTTAACTAAACAAAGACCTCTCTTAATGAGATTTTTAATAGATAAGATCTTATTTTGCACCGCAAGCCAAAATAAAATATTAATTTTTGGAGTCAAATTCTTTAGCCAGATCAACTTCATAGGGAATTGACCATTATCTTCAGAGCTCATGAGCTCATACACTGACTTGATAGAGTAATTGCTTTCACTGCAACAACTTGTTAAGGAGTGATTTAAAACCCTCATATAAAATATTTAGGACATATTACATAGAGGATGAGATCAATTTGTGTTGATAAATAGCAAGTTGCTTTAAATAGCCTCCTTTGGCCAATGAAATTTTAAAACTAATTAATAAGTTCTCAATTAAATTGCAAAGATAATGAAAAAAGTTCTTTCTCCATCGCTCACTTTGAGAACTCAACTTTATTTCTTGATGGGAATGAAATATCATCGTGCAAGGTATATTAGAAATAATGAATTCTTGGCATAGCTTTTGCTATTTCATAATAGAGTTATTTAAATTGTTACAATGAAATTTAGCTAACAAGATAATGAAATAAACTGCTATAAGTTACAGTTATTTACATTAAAAATATTGCACATTTGTTTATCCTTATATTTGAGCTTGTACTGAAGGACATAAAATAACTAATTTTTTAACTAGTATTACCATTTATTTTGGATAGTAATAAAAGAGGTTATTGAAAATTATCTATTTGTGCATTCAACATTGTCAAAAATCAATACTCATCATGCTGCAATTTCACTTTTATCATCATCTTCATATGGCTCTACAATAAAATTTGGTGAGTGAATGTATATTGACCTTGATTAGGTTATATAATGAATATTCATTTGTGCATTATAATTGGATATTTCAAAGTTATTATTTTGTATGAAAGTCTTTCTTGTTTTGACTTTTTTCCCTCTTTAGCAGAGCATGAGGCTTCTTTTGTTGTAAATCTATTCTTTGATGGATTTTCTATTGGAAAGCCCATAGAGATCTGTAAGTAAAATATTGAATGAATTTTTGCATTCCTTGTAGTGCATATACATGGATGATATGCATGTTAGTGCTTTAGTAGTGGAATTCATGCCCTCTCCTAGTAATGTATTCATGTTTTTTCACATTTTGTTTTTTAGCAAGGAAAGCAACCACCTTCGACTCAGGAGTTCACAGATTTTTTGCATCCTTATAATAAAAATAGACATACCTTTTTACAGTTAAGTTTTTTGTTTTATTTTTGCAAATATTAGAATGAGAGAATCATGTTGAAAATTTAATTTTTTTTTTGTTTGAAGATAGCTTTGTGTAATTTTTTTAGTATAGCTACAACATATTTAATTTATAATATAGTTTTATTACTATCCATGGATGGCTAGTGTAGGCCAATGAGACTTTTCAATAAGAACTATTACAATGCACGATAGTAACCAAAAGGTACAACAAAAATAAGTTAAACTAGAGTAAATAATCTAGTGTAAATAACTCTAAGGTGAAATAGTTGTATGGAATCAAATTATAGCCTTGAGAGTTAAACAGAATGGATAAAACCTAACATACTAGAAGTAAGGAGAATATATAACCAACAATTAAACAAAAAAATGGATAGAAAGGAGCTCTAATGGATCCAAGCACCAACACTAATCTACAGTGGTATGTAAATTATAAGCATAATATAGGGCCATTGGATTAGTTTTGGTGCTTGGATCCATATAATTAGTGTTGGTGTTATGCTTCTAATTTACATTCCACCATAGATTAGTGTTGGTGCTTAGATCCATTGGAGCTCCTTTCTATCCCTCTTTTACTTAGTTGGCTCTCTCTTCTCCTTACTTCTAGTATGTTAGGTTTTATCCATTTTGGGTAACTCTCAAGGCTATACTTGTATGCCATACACCTATTTTATTTTAGAGTCATTTACACTAGATTTTTTACTCTAGTCTAAATCATTTTTATAGTACCTTTTGGTTAATATGGTGCATTGTAATAGTTATTTTTGAAAAGTCTCATTGGCCTACACTAGTTATCCATGGAAATTAATAAAACTATATTATCTATAAAATACGTTGTAGCTATACTATAAATTTTACACAAAGGTATTTTCTAATAGCAAAAATTAAATTTTTAACATGATTCTCTGCAAAAATAAAATAAAAAACTTAACTAGAAAAAGGTATGTCTTATTTGATTATAAGGATGCAAATAATCTATGAACTCTTGAGTTGAAGGTGGTTTCTTTCCTTGCTAAAAAAAAATATGAATAAGCATGAATACATTACTAGGAGAGGGTATTAATTCCACTACTAAAGTACTAAGATGCACATCATCCATGTATATGCACTACAAGAAATGCAAAAAGTCATTCAATATTTTACTTACATATTTCTATGGGCTTTCTAATAGAGAATCCATCAAGGAACAGATTTACAGAAAAAGAAGCCTCATGCTCTGCTGAAGAGGGGGAAAATTCAAAATAACAAAGACTTTCATACAAAATAAGACCTTTGAAATATTCAAAAATAATATACAAATAAATATTCGTTATACAACATAATCAAGGTCAATATACATTCATTCACCAAATGTTATTGTATAGCCATATGAAGATGTTGATAAAAGTGAAATTGCAATGTTATGAGTATTGATTTTTGACAATGTGATGCAGGAGCATCCAGTAGTGTAATAGTGATCTTGCATCACCCAAATTGTATTTAATTAATTTTGTTCTAGTGTTTGTTTAGGTTGTTTATAGGATGGAGAAATAGATCCAATGTCAAAAGAATCATCCCAATATCCTAAGTGGTTTGGGAGATATGTAAATTTTAGTGTTTCCTACCCTATCAAGAACTAGTGAAAAATTCTTGCTAGTAAAACTAGTAAAACTTGCACATGAATTTTGAAGGTCTTAGAGGCCAAATTTGAGGATTTTCAATTATATGCAGACCTTAGCACAAAGAGTGCTATGGACTGGCCCGCTTAGTTCGTATCGTTCCCTTTATGAAAACGTGCTGTAATAGTCAATTAGAGCAACGAGTATGAAGTTATGACCCTAGAAAGTTTACCTCCAAAATTCAAATTTCAAATGCATTGTTTTAGGCGGGAAAAAGGGGAAAATAGGGTATTAGAGGGAATTTTCAAAATTGTAAAAGGGTATTTTTTATTTTGTATACTCTTTTTTGGGATGAAAGTAAGGAGATGCTTGGTTCTCTGACTTGTTCAAAGGAAAAACATGTGTATCATTTGTTTTGTGTTGCTTGATCTTCACCACAATGCTGACTGCACAAATAGATAATTTTCAATAACCTCTTTTGTTATCGTCCAGAAGAAATGGTAATACTAGTTAAAATATTAGTTATTTTATGTCCTTCAATACAATCTCAATCATAATAATAAACAAATATGCAACATTTTCAATGGAAATAACCATAAATTATAGCAATTTATTTCATTATCTTGTTAGCTAAAGTTCAATGTAGCAATTTACATAACTCTATTATGAAATAGCAAAATATATGCCAAGAATGCATTATTTCTAATACACCTTGCATGATGATATTTCATTCCCATAATGAAACAAATCCGGGTTCTCAAAGTGAGCCACGGAGAAATAAAATTTTGCATTATCTTTGTAATTTCATTGAGAACTTATTAATTAGTTTTTAAATTTCATTGGCCATATGAGGCCATTTAAAGCAACTTGCTATTTATCAACACAAATTGGTCTCATACTCTATGTAATATGTCCTAAATATTTTATATGAGGTTATTAAAGCACTCCTTAACAGGTTGTTGCATGCATGTTAAGGCCGTGAAATTGATACCACAAAGCCACCCAAATATTTTGATGAATTATGTTCCTAAAAAATACGAGGAGCATACAACACATCTGAAACACATTTATCAATATAGTTATCCTTTTCATTTTCAAACTGACTCATGTTACTAATAAAATCTAATTTAAAGGAACAACAACTAAATATCAAATTAATCTTAGTGAAAATGTGACCCTGTTCCAATTGTCCAAACTATTTTTCATCCACAATAAGGAAAGTTGGACGCATTCCTTGATGAGGGGCTTGGCCCATAAACAAAAAATAGAAGACGCTAATTTTGGAGTCCTCCAAAGGATTATTTTGCTAAACTTAATATAGAGGACACATATAGATAAAAGTTGGCAAATTCAGGTTTTAAGAGGATCATTTAGGTGTTAAAATGGTTTTCTCAAAAAATGAGTACAACTTCTAATAATATCATAAAGACTCTCACAAGGAATGTTGAATCTCATTTATATCTCTATTATATTCCTCATTGTGCATGTAGATTCAAAGGCTATTATCAACAAATTAATAGTCCTCTTCATGACCTTGCTAGTGGATGGTCTATGAATAGTCTATTTATTTTATGATTAAACATATTCGCTTCCTTAGTTGATTGATATTAGCATAAACTTATTAATATTACTCTATGAGGACAAGATTTTTGTTGGTACCTTACGAACCAATGAGTGGATGAATTGATCTTTTGTACCCCAATTTTTATTTTTGCTCAAAAAAGTTCTGATCATGGTTTAAACCCCTTCTACATTACATATTGAAATAAGACCACAAAATTTTCAAATCCCACAACTAAGCAAACTTTACCCAACTAATAAAATGCTCTAGATTTGGAAAAGCATGCAACAAAGTTGACATGATTTAACATTGCAAAGTGTAAAATGTATTCTATTTTTTCAAATCCATAAGTGATACATCATCAACTAAGTACAATTAACCATACATGTTAAGAGGGGAAAAACCTTAAATTTTTTTAAATCCAACACTTTCTAGAATCGTTTAATTATAATTGATATTAAATACCCTAAAATTTTAAAAATGCATAAATGACCCAATATTAGCTAGTTATAATTAACATTATACACTACAAATTTTCAAAACCCAAGAGTGATCCAACATTAGTCACTTGCGACTAGCTCTGCTAGGGTTAAGGTTGTTAATAAACACATAGGATTTTTTCTTCAAGTGCAGCTATCATGGCATTTTCAACCATAGTGGTGGATGTGGGATTGACAACTCACTAAGTGGCCAGTGGTGTTGTAAAAGTATTTTAGTATCAGGAATAAGGAATATGTGATAAGATAGGTATGTTTGTTCTTGTTTTTTATGTTGGTAGCAGCATGAGTTTAAGGTATGAGAGAGGAGGTGCCCATTGTGAATGTATGCGTAGGGCTTGGAAAACATACACATAGAAGATTTAGATCCATTCAAATGACAATGGGGTGTTTACATTTTATTAGTATCATAATATTTATGTTGTATCGTGGAATCAATTGGTACTACTTTTGACATGGTCATCACCAAAGTTTTACATATCTTTACATATTTTGGGTGGTATTTTTAGCTTTTCTTCAATGGGTATGTGGGTTTTATCAATTGAGTTGTTTTTAACACTTATATGACAATTGTGTGATAGAGGAAGTTATTTTGGTATGAAATTTGCAATAGGAGAGGATGGGATGGTGTCATAATTTTAACTTGTGAAATACTTTTTTTGTGGGTTTATGCAAACATCAGATTTTGGTTGCCCTATCATATTGTTGTGGTTCAAGGGCCTCATTTTGATGGGCTTTGTGGCCATAGTCATCCTATAGGGGTTATGTAGTTGTTGGCTTGGTAGAGGTAGATATGCCCATGGTCATCTCATAGTGTTGCAAGGAGATGGAGGTGTTGATGTATTTTATAGTCTAAGAATCTGACCTACTTAGGCTTCCTAATATATGCACATAGAGATGAGAATATTGGGACATACATTATGGTGGTTTTAGGCTTGGTCTAATTATATTTAGATAATATTATTGGTGCTCTATTACTACTTCTAGTTTTGGTTATCCTTCTATTGTGCAATATGTCTTGATCCCAACCTGTTCACCTATTGAAAGAGGCTTGAGCTTAGTTGTTGGATATGGTCTTACTTTGTGTTAACGGTTGTGCAACAAGGGCAAGCAGGTATATCCATGGGTCTCAATAATAGTATTATCATTTTTATTGAATGTCATTACTATCTCTCCTTGTTCTCCAACCTCAAGAGAAACCTTTTTTGTGAGCAAACCTACTTACCTAGTGGGTAGCTCCATCAACATTGAAATAATTGATAAAATATTGGATAAATTATTTCAAAGGTAAAGCATTATGTATTTTTTGGAGGATTGGGCCTACCAATATTTATTGGAATTTTTGTCTTGAAAGAAATAACAAAAATTTTAAGAATAAAATCATGCCTAAGTTTGGAATCATATTATTGCCTCTTACATAATATCTACACATATGGTGCTCATCATGGGAGTTTAACACACACCTCTATGCATTATTCTAAAGCAACACAAATGTATTCATTTATTCTTATTCTATGTAGATACAATAGGTTTCATTTTCATGTTAAGAGGAAAGTGGTCCAAGGATAAGAGAAAAGTGCTACAAAGATAAGAGGAAGTCTTCAAATAATATGATGCATACCATGAAAATAAAAGTTATTTCCTCAAGTCATACCTTATGTGACTATGGAAAATTGAAGGATATTATCTTTAAATGAAGTGATTAAATTGACCTATATTCTATATTTGAAGGTCTAATAGGAGTATTTTTTATATGGGTGAGTGTCTAATAGTGGTAATGTTTTTTTTATTTGGTTAGTGAGAGAAACCCTTACGACCAACACATAGCATTGAGGAGTCTCCTTCCAACCATGACCCCTTGTAAAGTCGAGAGTTATTCTTATCAATAGGGAATTTAAAACAAAACCATGATACACCCACTCCCTCACAAACTTGCCCACATCACATTTTGAACCTTGGACCTCTTGAAGAATATCCAAATCCTGAACCATTGTGTTGTCCACACTAATAATAGAAATGATGACTATCTTCAAGCCCAAGGAGCCTCTTGTACAAAAAATAATTTTGTAACAATAGATTTTAGATGATGGGGGATGTAGATGAGTCTACCTCCCACTAGAGAATCCATTATTTGGGAAGATGTTATTGTTGCTAGCGTATTTTTTCTTTGATCCCCCAGTTTAGATTATGGGTGGTGTTATAAGTGTAATCTAATTCATGGTCAAGGTCGATATTATATGATGTAATACTGGATAGACATAAAGGCATTTTTTGTATAATGTATTGAATATATTGTAATATTTTATTATGCAAGACCTATAGGGTATCCTAGGGTAATATATGAACCTTAGGGCATTTGTTTGTATTATTTTATTATGTAAACCTTAGGGTAATATATTGTATAATTTTTTAAGGTTTATGAATTCTAATATTATGTAAACCTTAGGGCATCATCTATGTAATCATATGGGTATGTTTGTGTAAGGAAACCCTTCATGCATTCATCCTTATTATTTAATCCACATCTATGGATAACCTTGATTAAAGGATGTAATATATTTATTATATTATAATTTATCCTTCAATTCAAGTTATATTAGATTGAGGTTACCCATATAACTTAACTTCAAATTTCATATAAATTTAATTATCGTGGCATTAGTTTTATATCATGTATCTTTTGTTCTCTTAATGTAGAAACATTAACAAGCCTATCATATTTTGGCTCCTTAAAAGAAGGGCTTTGGTGCAAGTTGTACAAACCAAAGTATTATCCATTTCAAGACATACCATTTCTTATAAGCAAGACATAGTAGAGATCCACTCATGTTATCATATTATGTTAAAAAATATTTATACTTTAAAAATATAAATATAACATAGTCATCAATTTTATTATAAGATATGAAAACATAAACAATATTATCTCTTAAAATATAAGCCTTATGTTTAGATTGATATAAAGAGATTATATTAAATGAATTAAGAATAATTATTTGAAAAGTATAAATGCAACATAATCATCAATTCCACCACAAGATATTATGTTAAAAGAATAAATGCTTCAAAAATATAAATACAACACAATAATGAATTTTATTAAAAGATATAAAATTGAGTATAATATTAAATTTTAAAATAATATTGAATAAATAAGTTACACTAAATAAATAAAAAATAGATACTTCAAAAATATAAATACAACATAACTATCAATTCCGCATTAAACATAAAACTTGTGTACTATTACCTTTTTAAAATATAAATATTATAAAACTTGCACACATTACTAAAGATACTACACATTTATAACATTAAAAAATACTAATAATAAACTTATTATCCCTATAAAAAAAAATAACTACTATTTGAAAGAAAAAACCACTATTCTATTTTCATAACACCTTGCTTTTCTCCTCCACTATGACTTTTAGCCTTTCAATGTTGCAATCACCGGATTGAAATTGAATCCTAGTCCCATTGATTGGTGTATTCATTCCCTTTTTTTCTAAGGAATAATATCACCCTAAATACAAGCTTCTAATAATTATTATTTTAATATTCCAACAACTTTAATTTTTTTTTGGAAGGAATGTCTACCCTCTTGTACTTGTATGTTTTTTCATATCCTTTGTTTATATTTGTACAATTTTTATCATTATTTTATTTATATTCATGTATGTAGAAGTATTTTATTTGGAGGAAGAGGTATGGTTACCTTGAATGGGTTTTAAAGGACAACAAGAATACATTTGAAGACATCTAACTTTCAAATGAAAAAATAAAGGAATTTTTCATTTAAAATATAGTAAAAACACATTCCAAAAGTGAGTTAAGAAAATATTGTAAATAGTTTTTTTAATAAAAATTTAAACATTTATGTTATTATTATTATTTTCTTAGTTTTCTTAAGATTTTAAAACTTTTTTTTTATTTATGGGAAGAGAATGACTCTTCCTTACCCACTGGTATGAAGGATTTACACTTGAAAATGTAAATTTATCCCCGGTACGAGTCTAGGTTAGGATATATGGGTTACCCATTGAATTTTAGAAAATAGATACCTTGAAGGTAATAGAAAAAATTTTAAGTGAATTCTTTGAGATTTTAGAAACTATAAAATATGGATTCTTGGCTATTTATGCTCAGATTTTGGTCATGATTGATATAAGTAAACCTTTACTATAAATAATCATTCTTACGTATGGGGTAATTTGTGGACCCAAATCATAGATTATGAAAACACATCTTTTAGATGTAGAAGATATCATGAGGTGGGACATATTGAGAGATTATGCCCTAAGAAGAGTCCAACAAAAACATATGTAGAAAACCACAAGATAAACTTACAAATGGATATGGATGAGGATGGTTTTCATACTCCAAAAAATAGGTCTAGATAGATGAAAGTAAATAAATAGTGGAGACTAGTAAGGAAGGATATTAGAAGAAATACCAATTCTTTTGAGGTTTTATCCTATGAAGAAAAATAATATTAGAGCTTAAAGGGTACAATATAATAGGTTTAGAATATTAATAAGGAATAACCTATTTAGTATGATCCTAACTTAGGGAATAACATTCTTAATGAACCTAAGGAATGTGTCTTGTCAAATTTTTAAGACTCTCTTGAAGTATCATGCTTTATTCAGGAGAAGAAAATTGATAGAGAAAATGTAGTGTTAGATGTTAATACCTCTACAATTAATAAGGAAATACTATAAAATGAACAATACAATTAAAAAGATTTTGTAGTAGATATGGGAGAGGATAAATCTGAATAATAAGATGTACTTATGATACAAGCAAGAAAAAAAGAGGAAAACCTTCAAATTATCAAGTGAGATCCAAGGATGCAAGAGGAAACATAGATAAAAGAAAACAAATTAAGTTGGTTGAACTTCTCTTTACCAAACATAAAAATGATATTGGTAATTAGAAAACATGGCCAATAGCCCCTAATGACATATGATTACCATATCATGGAATTTAAAGGGTGCTAATGCACCCTTAAAGTAAAGGGGATCTTTTTTTTGTAATAAACATGTTATTCTTTGCATCTAGGAAACTAAAATTACAAAGGAAGAAGTTTATAAAACTATGTAAGTAGTATGGGCAAGATTTGAATGGGATATTATAGATTTTGAAGGAGAAAAAAGAGGAATTATAACATGTTGGAATCCTATTAAAACCTCCTTATGTAACCATTAATAAAACTAGGTATTGGATAGCCTCTTTAGCGACATGCTACTTTATAGATATTTATTTCACCCTTATCAATGTCTATGGACCTACAACTCAATCAAGTAGATTAGAAATATGGAGTAGGATTGAATCATTAATGAGAAGTAAAGACTAAGAAACTTGATTCATGATCATAGGATATTTTAATACCATAACCAAGCTAAATGAAAAATTTAGGATAATTATAAAATTAACCCAAAGTATGAGAGATTTATTAGCTTTTATTCAAAACAATAATCAATGGGAGGTTGAGTTTAAAGAAGACAACTATACATGGACAAAAAACAAGAGAGACTACAACATAATATAAAAAAAATAGATAGATGCATTCTCTTAGATCATTGGCTAGATGAAGAGACTTTGGCTAAAATCAATACCTTGACAAGGATTGGTTCAGGTCACTGGCCAGTAAGAGTTAAAATGGTGGTAAGTGAATTAAAAAAAATCACATTTTAAATATGAGTATATGTGGGAAGACCATCCTCAATTTGTTGATATGATAGCACAAACATGAAATTATTTAGGAAATAGTGGGATGTATACACTTCCAAAATAAATTAAATCAATAACATCTAGATTAAAAGAATGGAACAAGAACACTTTTAAAAATATTTTTAAGAAAAAATAACTAAAATATAAACTTTCAAAATTATAAAAAGGTGATCATAATAATCCAATCTTAGATAAAAGAGATTTTCTTAATGAATATCATAATATTTTTATTTAGGAAGATAAATTTTGGATATTAAAATTGAGACAAATGTGGTTAAGAGAAGGAGATAAAAAAATATAAATATTTTTTGTAGGCTGGTAATAGTACAAATATCAACATCCATAATTAGTAGAATTAAATTAGTAGAAGGGATTTGGATTGAATACTAGGGTGAAATCATAAGGAGGTAAGGTTCTTTTACTAGAATATTATAGGATCGAAGGAGTTTGAAGTTCTTAATGATAAACTACTATAAGAAATACCTTCAATTATAAGAGATTAGTATAATAAGAAATTGGTGAAGCCTATTACTCTGGAAAATTTCATTAGCTCTATTATCTTTTAATAAGCATAAATCCCCATGTCCAGACGGTATCTCTATAACATTTTATGAAAATAATTAGCAAGTAGTGAAGTATTATTTATTTGTGGTAGTGGAACGGTCTAGGGTAAAACAATGTATTCCTTATAAAATAAATGTAACATATCTTACCCTTATTCCAAAAAATAATGATGCATAATTGTTTGATTTATTTAGGCCCATAATTCTATGTAATATGACATATATGATTATCTTCAAAGTGATGGTGAATAAATTAAGTCCATAGTTAGACAAATTTATTTTAGAAGAGCAAGGAGGATTTGTGAAAGGGAGATAAATTCTATGTGGGATCATAGTAGCTCATTAATTTATGCATTCAACAACTTCAATAAAAGAGAGCAATGATCTTAAAACTTGATATGAGTAAAGCCTATGATAGGGTTAAATGGGATTTTATTTTTGTAGTATTAAAAAAAATGGATTTGGAAAGAAATGGGTTAGATGGATTAAAGCTTGCATCACTATAGTTTCATATTCAATGTTGACCAATGGGTTAGTAACTAAATCTTTTAAAGTCGATAGAGGTCTTAGAAAGGGAGATTATTATAATTTATGGTAGAGGTATTGGGTAGGAACTTGAAGAAGGATAACTAATATGGGCTTATAAGTGGACTTAAGGTTAGTAATAACATCAACAACATCACCTATCAATAATTTATAGATGATACAACCTTTTTGAGAAGGTAAGGATAAATGAGGCTATATCTTGGAATAACTTATTAAAGAAATACAAAGCAAATCAAGGTAGAAAGTTAATAGTACAAAATCCAAAATTTGCTTCCTAAACACCCCAACTAGAATCAAAGCAGGGATATGTAAGTTACTTCAAATGGAGGAGAAATAAACTACTAATATGAAAATGTAGATGGTTATAATTAGCAAGAGTGAAACTAATTAAATCAATCTTACATGCCATTCCAACACATTATATGTCTTTGTATACTATACCAAAATTCATAGAAAAAAGTTTAATATATATTATATGATCATTCTTGTGGTTAGGATTACATGATAAAAGCAAATTTCCTTTGGTAAAATGGAGCAATGTGTGTGATGATAAAAATAAAGGAGGTCTCATTTTAAGAGTTCTTATAGATGCAAACTTAGCTCTTAGGGGAAAAGTAAGTTGGAGATTGTACAAAGAAAGTCAAAGACAATGGGAAAAAATATTCTAAGTAAATTTGTAGAGCACAATGACCAAGATTAATATTTATTGTATTTTCACTACCAAATGATTCTACACTTTAGAATGGTTAAAAGAAAATCAATTGATTTAGTGATTAAAAGTCTACGATGGATGGTGGAAACTAGAAAAAAAATCTATTTAGGTGGATACTTGGTGTGATAAAAAACCACTAAATCTAGATTCAATTTTGAAACCATGGATGAGATTACTTCAAGAAAAATATTATTATAGGGTTTCAAACATTATGTACAAGGATCAATAAAAAAGATATAAATGGAAAGAATGTATTTTTACAAGTATACAAGACATTGATGTTAGGAGGCAATTGAGCAGAAGGATAACAATAATGATTATTATAAAGGAAATGATAGGATAAGTTTATTTTAGATTTGAATAGCTTAGGAGAATACACAACAAGAAGTGAATATAATGTAAAACACCAACAAAATAAGAATACTGTAAGAATATGGAGAGATATTTGGGATAGCCCAAGCATTCGTAAAGTCAAAATATTTGCTTGACTAGTAGGTCATAGAAGAAATTTATCCTACGATAACCTTATGAAATGAGGTTTTCATGGCCCCTCACAATACATTCTTTTTAAAAAGAAGGATGAGAGTATAGACCATCTCTTGGGGAACTACTTAATAATCTAGAAACTATGGCAATGGATTCTTAAAATATTTGATAAATGCATGGTGATGAACGACAATATCGAAGAGTGGTTAAAGTAATGATCGAGAACTTTTAATAGTGAGGTTTATCAAAAGATACAGTATTTTGGACTATATAGATAGAAAGGAATAGAAGAATATATAAAGGAAAGGAAAGTAGTTTAGAGGTAATGAAAAGAAAAATTTATTTAGCCATAGAGGAGTCTAAAAAAACCCTATCAACTTCCCTAATCCCTAATCTAGAAGTAGAGACCCTTGATAGATGGAGTCAAGTCATAAAATGGAATTATGATGCTAGGTATAGGAGAAACAAAAATAAGGCAAAGAATATAAAATTGAAACCACCAAATGTGGAATTGGTGGTTAAATTAAATTTTGATGAAGCATCTAAAGGAAATATAGGACCAGTACAAGGAGGAGGAATAATTAGAAACAATAGAAGAGGTATTAAAGTGGAAATAAATTCCAACATAGAAATATGCCATTGGAAATAGAGGATAAATTTGGTCTAATTATGCTTTTAATAGTGGATTTAAGACAAATAATGAAGCTAAATCCTAGGCGGATTTGTAAGGGTTAAAAATATACAAAAAAAAAAAATGAACATAGTATGGATGGAAGGTGATTCACTAATAGTAATAAATACAATTTTGAGGAAAACAAAGGCTTGAGGAACATATAAGAGATAATTATAGAAATACAATACCCTGTTATAAAGTTTATATAAATTAGGTTTACACATACGTTAAGGGAAGGAAACAAATTTGCAAATAGGCTACCCAATAAAGGGATTTTCATTAAGGATCATGAAGTTCAATTCTATTTTTCATGGTTAGAGGAAGTAGTATGTTTAGCTAAAGCTAACAGGAAAATGTTGACTACCTAAATCAAATAATTATTAAGATTTATTTTAATATTTTCCATTGGTAATATTTGTTTTATTTTATAACATTAATTTATTATTACTCTACTAAGATGCAATGCATAGATAGTATAGGTGGAGTTTTGGGTTTGTGAAGGATGTAGGAAAATATGAAGAAGAAGGATGCTAAATTGTAGAATATTTGTATTCACAAAAGATCTAGAAAATGAAAATCAAGAATTTAACATTTTATGAAATATGATGTAGGTATTAATGAAAATCAAGAATTCAAACTTAAAGTATGATATTTCGTAAATATTACTCTACTAAGATGCAATGCATAGATAGTATAGGTGGAGTTTTGGGTTTGTGAAGGATGTAAGAAAATATCAAGAAGAAGGATGCTAAATTCTAGAATATTTGTATTCACAAAGAAAAATAAAGAAGATCTAGAAAATGAAAATCAAGAATTAGATATTTTATGAAATATGATGTAGGTATCAATGAAAATCAAGAATTCAAACTTTTTAATGAAATATGATGTAGGTATTAGTTACAACTCAATTGCGATAAAAATTGAATATGTTTGTAAACTCTCAAGCTCCAAAAAAAAAAAAAAGAATTGTAACTCAAGCTCTAAAAGAAAGAATTGTAATTTGTCAAGGGCTAGAGACCCAAGTACAACCCCATCCCTAAAAAAAAAAAAACTTCGAATATACAAAAATAAAGTTATAAACCATATATTTTTTTATATTTTATATCAAAATTTATAATAAATTACTTTTATCTTATATCAAAATTTATAATAAATTATTTTGTTGTTAAGGTAAGTTAAAATCATTAAAAAAAAACTTTCTACTCCAAATATAAAAAAACTATGTATTATTTTATTATTTAAATTTTATTATTTAGATGTTAACAGACCTGCAGACCGACACCAGGAGGAACACCAAGGCGACTTCAACCTTTGTAAATTAGCGAGGGAATTCCATTCTAACGTTCACCTCTACTTAGGGACTAGTCTTTTAACAAAAACCTTGTGAATATTTATTTTAATGGTCTTTTTACAGTGTAGTGGAGACATATAATATGTTTGCTCATCGTGGCAATGACATTAGTTATATATCATGTACTTTTCTTCACCCACTGCACCGAAACCAACGAACCTATAACAGTTTTTGGATGCTTGCAGGAAGGGATGTTTCCCATTCCGTACAAACCAAAGCATTGAGCATTTTAAGTACATCTAAGAAAAACAATTACCTAGTTGCTAAGAGAGAACTTAGTACGACATCTAAAGGGCTATGGCAGGAAGGGCTGTTTCCCACTTATCCTGATTGAAGCACTGCCACCCGGAGCATGACCTCCGGATCGCTTTCAGAGGCCTCACGCCTTCGAGAACATGATAATTCCATCCTCCGCTTCGAATGCACGCGCATTATCGCCGTTAACTGCCAAACATATATTCCATCGATGACGAAGTTCTGATGAGCCTAGAGCTCTCATATATTCTTGTAATCCTTCTGACGCTGAAGGAGAATTGAAAGAACGAAGTAAAAAGGGAAAAGTGCCACCGCAACTGGGAAAAGCTAAAGATATTCGTTTTTAATACGGACCAGTATGGAAGAAGATAATATGATAACTTTAATCTGAGTGCATAGCTATATCGAAAATCTCTGAATACGATTATTAGCACTAATATTGAAGCATAGAAAACCAAACAGACAAAAGAAAGGTTACATCTAAACACGTGAAAGCACAGCAAAAGGTACCACAAAATGTTGCTTCCAAAATATTCTTACGTTGCCCTGCTTATCTACAAAATTTAAAATAAATTAGATTACTTGATCTCCAAGAGTAAAGTAATTAGTTTATTGCAATTATCCATACAAAAATTAAACAGGATATCTTTATTGTGCACCTTTTTTAATCCTCTTTATGCCAAAGATACACTTATGTAACTAACTAATAATTAACCACTCTATGTTATTGTGCACTTTTTTTATCTATTATTAAGATACACTTATGTAACTAACTAATAATTAACCACTCTCTCTTATTGTGCACCTTTTTTTTTTAATTCTCTTTATGTCGAAGATACACTTATGTAACTAACTGATAATTAACCACACTCTCTTAAAATGACACTCATACCACATACTTTGGAATACAACCTTATAAAATCTAAATGTTATATAGAATAAGATTATCACTTTAATATTCTTCTTTATAAAGTTTTTCTTTTGCCCTTCAAAATTTTCTTTGGATAATACTTTAGTAAATAAAATTGCAATTTGATTTTATGATCTACAATACTTTAATTTGATTTGATATTTTGCTACAACTCTTTAATAAAATGATAACTAATATCAATGTGCTTGGTACAACCATGAAAGACTAGATTTTTCATCATGGAAATTGCAAAATTATTATCACAATAAATTTCAGTGCTTATCTGCTAACAAACTTCTCAACCAAACACTTTGACAGGTAGTTGAGCATGTTGCAATGTATTCTTTCTCAGCTATAGATAATGAAACTATTGGTTGATTATTTGAGAACCATAAAATTGCACCTGATCCCAACTTGAACATATGGCTTGAAGTACTTTTGTGATCATCAATAGATCTTGCCCAATCACTGTCTGTGTATCCAACCAAACTAAAGTTGTTATATGGTGAATACCAAATACCATAATTACTTGTTCCATGAACATATCTTAGTATTCTTTTTGCTACCTAGAAGTGTATGTTCAATGGAGTCTGCATAAATACTACAATCAAACTCACAACATATATTATATTAGGTCTATGTTGTAGGAAGATACATAAGGCTTCCCACTAACCTCCTATAAATTATAGCATCTATCCTATTGTCAAAGGTTTGGTTACCTCCATAGTAGATGCTACTTCTTCCTCTACCTCAACCTCTTGTAAAATGTCTTCCTCTACCTCTATTCATGCTCGATGAGGATGCTTTCTAGAACTCTGATTTTTTCCTTTGTCTTTTGATTCACTAATTTAAACTTGTGATTGAAAAGATTGTTCAAGGGAGGTATTTTTTGGACTATTTAATCTTTGCTTATGAATTTGAAATGAACCCATGTGTCCTTAAATTGATAGTCTTGTCAAATCCTTATATTCCTTAATGTCAACTACAAGAAGATCATGTTTTATAGGTAAGCTTACCAAAATATTTACAACCTTTTGATCTTGCATGTCTCCTCCTTAGCATTTGAAGTCTAACCAATGATACCTTATTTGTGCCATGATATTGATGTAGGAGGCTATCTTTAGAGGGCTTTTTTAAAAGGAAGTTTTAGAATAAATTTTTTATTACTCAAAATGGAATTATTTGACGCAAAATATAATTTGTCGAAAATGGTAATTACTAAAAAGGCAAATTTTTATGAAAAAATAATTTGCCAAAAATAGTAATTTTTTTATTTCTAGGGTTTTAAGCTTTAGGGTTTTATTTTAGGGCTTCAAGTTTTAGGGTTTTATTTTAGGGTTTCTTTGGGGATATATATTCCCTTGGTATTGCATTGTAAAAGGGGAAGTGAATCCAGGAATGAAAAAATAAATTATTTATTGGTTTATTTCAATGTACTGTAGTTTTTATGTGAATGGAGGGTTTTACTGATTATTTTTCTTTATTGCAATTTTTATATAAATGAAGGGTTTTACATATCATTTTCATTTACAACAATTTTTATGTAATGGGAGGTATTTTATTTTGATCTCTTACAGCTAGATTTACATCATTTGATATCAGAGCAAGTTGGATCTTGTTGGGAGGAGAAAAGAGAAGAGAATAAAAAATAAACTGAGATGAGATCAAAGAGGCTCAAAAAAAAAAAAAATTGCACTCTATGCAGTGCTTGTAGAAGGTTTGTAAAACCTTGGAGACAAAAATTGACACTATGTATAAGTGTTTGCAGGAGGTTTTTTTTTTAATGTAAAAGCCTCAGATAAAGAGATTGGAACTTTGTGTAGTGCTTGCAAAAGGTTTGTAAAACCTTAGAAAAATAAATTGGCACTTTGTGTAAGTGCTTGCAAGAGGGTTTTTTTATATAAAACCTCAGAAGGAGGAATTGTCACTTTCTGTAGTGCTTGCAGAAGGTTTGTAAAACTTAAAAAAAATAAATTGGCACTCTGTGTAGTGTTTGCAGGAGGTTTTTTTATTAAAAAACTTAGAAAGAAGAATTGGCACTTTGTGTAATGCTTGCAGGAGGTTTGTTATTTTAAAACATCGAAGGAATAAATTAGCACTATGTGTAGTGCTTGTAGGAGGTTTGAGATATAAAACCCTAGAAGGAGATTGGTACTTTGAAGAGTACTTGCAGATGTATGACACTCTATGGAGAGTGATTATGAGTTTGATGATAGGAACTCACAGGAGCAGAGTTCTTTTCAACAAAAGGAGAATGATGTAGGAGATGAACTCAAACAAATATTAAGATATATTTCAACATATTATACCTAGAACTTGGTATACATATCCTACCCCATTTATTTAAAACCATAAACTTCTATTTTAAAATAACCATACCTTTACTATCATCCCCACTCAAATTTATAAAATGTTAAGGTACATTCATGGTATTTGGACCTTAGATTAGAATATGATAGGGTTAACATGTGGAAAAATATCATGAATAATAGATGCAAGGCTTAGATCCATAATACAATGTTATAATTTTTACCTTTACCTCTAGATTCTCTCATCGATCTAAAAGGTTTTCATCCATGGAAATAAAATTATAAAATATTAACGTTCACACATAAAATTAGAACTCTATCTATGGTTTGAAACTCCTCGTTCCCCATCACTTCCCTAAATGTAATGATATTTAAATGTTAAGCTTCACTCATGGGATTACATCATTGAATTATGGTGTGGAAACCCTTATTCTTATCGCTTGTTCCAAAATATAATATGAAATTATTAAGTTTAACATTAGGCACAACTCTTAGAAAACATAACGGGTCTAGATTCATAATATGGATACATTTGAATCTAGGTCTATGCATTACCTTCAATATCTTCCTTCAAGTTTCCTTATGGCTTTACAAATTTTCCATATGTTATATTAGGACTATGTGTTATAGTATTGAATTCATCACTTCCACTACTTGCCTCAAATTATTTATAGTTTATAAGGTTGACCCATTGGATTAGAACCTTATCTTGAGACATAAAAATCTTTGTTTCCCATTGGTTATCCCAAATCCGTTAGGAAAATTATGAAGGTTCACTCTTATGATTGAAACCTGAATTTTCTAGGTGAAACTCTTCACTCCTTACCACTTTCCCCAAACCCAGTATGCAAACATTAAGGTTTATTGATAGCTCTATGACTTTTGCTTATATTGTGAAATCCATGCCCCAATTCCACTAGGAAAATTTTACTGTTCACCCATATGATTGGAGCATTGACTTATGGAATGAAACTCCTTACTCTTGACTTCTCACCCAAATATAATGGAAAAATGTTAACGCCCACCCATGATATTTGAACATTGACTTATGATGTGAAACTTTTCACTTTCCAGTGCCAACCTCAAAGCAAATAATATTATCATGATGATATACAAGTGAGGACCGCTTCAATCCCATATATTCAATTAAAAAATAATAATACTAAATAAATACAAACATATTTTATATTAAAATTATATAAACAAAACAAATAAATAAGCTAATAGTGATACAATAAATTATATGATCAATTGGTCAAAAATGTTCGATTTCAATGAGATACCTATGTTATTTTCATGTTTTATGATATTGTGCCATATGATTCATTGAAGGATAAAAGAAACGCACAATAGTTTTTAACATTGACAATCTTATAAGACATATGAGATGACCTTCAAAAAGAAGAGGATGTTGTTTATTCAATATATGATTATACAACCTTACTCTCATTACTAGAGCACAGTGATCAACCTACATTGGTAGAAATGGAACCTTAAACCTCTATTTAAAGTTCAAAAGTCTATATTGAAATACAATAATAATATTTTTTTTATAAATAGAGGAATCAACTACATCCACAATCATTTTCTACTATCTAGTAGGGTTCAAATCTTGAGGTTGTTCCCTATAACCCCTATACCACTTCATTGTTATTTAACCTAGTATGAAGTGGACCATCAATCGCTTGGGATTGGTATCAGTCTCTCGGGATTGGTGTCGATTGATCAGAATCGGTACCATTATTGTTTAACCTAATATAAAGTGGACCATCCATCACTCAAGATTGATACCATCATCGTTGGACCGATGCACACTCAGCATATTCAATTCAAACTACTACCTTTGCAAATAGGCATACCCCTAAGAATTGAACCTAGGCTTCTTCTTGGAGAAGAGCAAGAACATACCAATCCACCTGGCCCTTGGACTAAATACAATAATAATATAAAGAGGATTCATTTTAAATTTCATATAACCACTAAAAAAAATTAATTTGTTTTAAAATTTAATAAAATAATTTAAAATATTAAATTTCATCCATAAGATTCAACTTTGTATTATAATGTAAAACTCTTCACTTGCCATTCGTTGCTCCAAACCAAATAATATGATTATGATGTAATACAAGTGAAGACTACATAATCTCATATAATCAATTAAATAGTAATATCAAATAAACATGAACATATTTATTATAGAAATGTATATAAATATAACATCAAATAAATAAATAACTAATTATAATATATTAAAATAATTTTATCAATGTTATTAGTTTAAATGATTAAAAATACGAGATTTCATAAAATGACTCATATTCTTGAGATGATATATAATACTATAAGTTATGTGATTTATTCAAATAAAATAATAACATAGTAATTATATAATAAAATAAAACTCACTTCAATCTCATATTAAATAATATTTTAAATTTTTTAAAATATAATAAAATAATTTAAAAATCTATTCAAATATCATAAACAAACTATATTATATTTTAGTATAGAGTAACGCATGCATATAATTTAATTAAATTAACTATCAACCAAATAAAATAAAATAATACTCTTTAAAATAATTAAAATTACTTTTTAATTCAAAGTAACTTTCATTTTATCAGTGTTGTTTTTTTCAATGCTTCATTATTAACACTAATAATCGTGTTCAGAGATTCTTGGTATTGCTATGCAGTCAAATTAAAGTTATATTTTCATCTTCTTCCACGCCAGTTTCTATCAAAATCGAATATCTATCGCCTATGTAACTGTCATGCCTATTGCTTGACAGACTAATTGACGTTGGCGGAGAATTCCAGAATCGTCATCATTCAGGTGGAACAGCGTTTTGCTTTTTCCACTTGTGGTGGCACTTTTTCACTTTATTCATAATTTTGACCCAGATTTTATTACCACTATCAATAATAATAGCAACATTTTATTAGTATTTCTGTTACATGTGTGATACGTAAAAGTGAGTCTTGTGATAATTATTAGTTGGTTATATAAGTGACAGAGAATAAAAAAATAAAAATAAAATAATGTGGGTATGTGAGTAATGATTTTTTTTACAGGTTACAGAATATATGTTTTAGTGCATACAAATTATGTGTATGATTTATTTATAATAAGTTAAATATTTTGAATTTGAAGATTAACTTGTTTAGTTTGTTTTAAATTTTGTAGATAACCAAAGTTAAGAGTTTTGTTGTTCTTCATCAAGGTCTTTTGTCTTATCAAATTCCATCAATGATATCAAAATCAGGTTGCATAATCAATATCAAGGAAATATTAAATAAGGTTTCATAAGAGGCATATTTGGAGCATTTTCTAGTAGTTGGAGATATGCAATGAGAGGCAAAACTACATTGTTTGTTGTATTAAGATGCAAACTCTCTTGTGATCTCAAGATTTATCGGATTTAGTTCAAAATGGCTACCCATAACCAACAGATCAAGTTGTATACAATCAGTGGACATAGGCTCAAAAGGATCAACTTAAGGAAAACAAAAAAAGTACTCTAAAGCACTCTTCCTCCTCTAACATGTAATAGATGAGTCCATTTTTCTAAGAATTGCAACAACTAAATCAAAATAAGCATGAAACTATTTGCAAAGTGCATATCAAGAATGATGTAAATACAGCTGCAAGAGGTCAAAACAAAATACCTCCAATTATATAAAAACTACGGTAAATGAAAATAATATGTAAAACCCTTCATTTACATAAAAACTACAATAAATGAAAATAATCAGTAAAACCTTTCATTCACATAAAAACTATAGTACATGGAAATAAACTAGTAAATAATTTATTTTCTCATTCTTGGATTCACTTCTCATTTTACAATGCAATACCAAGGGAATATATATCCCCAAAGAAACCCTAAAACTTGAAGCCCTAAAAGAAACCCTAAAGCTTAAAACCCTAGAAATAAAAAAATTACTATTTTCGGCAAATTATTTTTTCATAAAAATTTGCCTTTTTAATAATTACCATTTTTGACAAATTATATTTGCATCAAATAATTCTATTTTTAGTAATAAAAAATTACTTTAAAACTTCTTTTTAAAAAGACCCTCTAAAGATAGGCATTATCGACCTTATATTATGATCTTTGTATATTTGTTGAAAGTGTAGATTAAATTATGATTAAGATCGACATTGTATGATATAATATTGTATATATAAATTCATAAATATGGTTAATTTATTGTATATTATCTAATTAAGCGATCCTTGTGGTCCATGGTTAACCTTGTTATGGTTAAATCTCTGCTATATAAATTGTAATTAACCTAAAAATTTCTTATTATGTAAACTTAGCTTAACTTGTTTATATAATTGGAGTTTTGATATTTGTATAAATAATTCCACACCACTTCATCCATTATATTTAAGTGTAGTGATCATTATCTACAAATAATGCAGTGATTAATTTTGGTAGTCAATTGATCCCACCAACTTTATGTATCTTTTTTTTTCTCATTTGATCCTTTTAAACTTTCTATATAATGTTTGAGTGGATGTTATGCTTTAGTTTATTTCTAAAAATAGGCATGAATTATTATATGGTCTTAGAACATGTATGAAGCAACATTGTGTGGTACATTAGAAATACAACTCAAAGCCTCCAATATTTCTTTTAGAATTTAGGGAAAATGACTCTTCAAATATTCATAAGCATGTTTCGCATTAGAGGTAGAAAGGAAAATTTATTCCATGAATTGCCATTCATTTTTCTAATAATTATAAAGAATTTGTGCATTCTCCATTCTTCTCTTAATTTTTATTTAGGTCTGTATGTAAGTTTTGATTCCTTAATATATGGTTTATTCTCCAAAAACTACCATAACACTTTATTTTAATGGGAGGGAGAACTCAAACAATTTGAGTTCAAATGTGCATTTTCCTATGTATGACTTTTTTTCTAGCTCCTTGCACTAATTTTGAATGGTGTAATAGAATTCTCATTTCCAAGGAGAGGATGCATTCTTTGACATGACAATAGGGACCATGAAGATGATAAGAAGGGCATTGTTTGAGGCTTCTTTAATTTTGTAGTTCAAGTTTATATCCGCATAATGTACCCTTTGGCTTTTAGATTGAAGAGAAACAACAAATAAATGCAAGTGTTATGTTTATTTCATTTACAGGCTGGAGGGATGACATATTGGTTAAATGAGTTAGCACTTGGGGATTGAAAGGAGGAGGATTTATGTTTGAACATGATCACATCTCTTTTCAAAAATGTCCTTTTGGAAATACAAGAAAACATCATCTACAAAGGCATCATCAAATGCATCACCATAGCTTGATATTTTTGGATGACCATGCCAAAATATGAAGGCACTTATGGATATGATGATCCACATTTGAACCTCTTTGTTGATAATTTATTTTGTGTTATATCTCATGAAAATGGTATTATCTCACAATATCTAATTAGAAATATCTTCACTACCTCAATAAACATAACACTATTGTGGATATCCAAAAGTAATTTTATCAATGGAGATCCAGGTTCAAACACCTATGAAACCTAAAATAAATAGTAATAGTTCTAGGATGATATGGTGGCCAATGTGGCACATTTACTAGCTACTAAATAATTTTACTCCTTATATATATTTCTATTAATTATACTATTGCATATGATAAAATCTCATTTGCTATCAACATCTAATGTTGAACATGTTGTATAATATCAATAGCTATCATCAATGAATTAATTGATTCCAAGTGGAAAATTGTGGTTTGGTACAATAGTCCTAAGATTTATGAGCTTGATTTTTTTATTTTTAAGTTCTATTAGGAAAATAATCTAGAGGCCATAAATTTTACATATATAAGTGTTTCAATATCTTAATCTATTACAATATTAGGGGCCAAATTGTGTGTGATACCCCTCAAAATATATGGCCCTATATCAAAAGGGTAAATTTATAGTATTGCTATAAAATAAACATATTTGGTCCATATTCATGAGAGAGAGATGGATTTGTGATATTTGAAGCAACTATTGGGTCTTTTTTAATTCATATAGAAAAAGGAATTAGAGTATTATCTAACCAATCGTTATTTTCCTTATCAAATACTAGGCTATTAATTAATTTTAAGCATGAACACCTAACCCTTTATGATCACTGCTTTATTCTATTCTTTGTCTAGGTGATATTGGAGTTTTGTAATGGATCTTATCATAAATAGGTTCATGCAAAGTATCTTTTGTTGATGGAAATTGGATAATCTAGTGGCAAGTCAAAGTTTCTAAATAAGGTGAAGTATGTTGTAAAGGGAAACATTATGCTTCCAAGTCTCGGTTTATGTGACTATATAAAATTGAACCAATTTTTAAGAGGAGGTATTATTGTCTTGTATTCCTCGTATGGATTAATAGAGTAGGTGTTATTTGTGTGCATATGGAGGTATCTAATATTTGTGGTGGTTGCTATAGTCTAGTCTAATGAGATTTTTGTGTAGGGTATCTTCATGTAAGCATACTTCAAGATTATGAGGGGTTTCAACTGAGATTTCCTCAATAATAAAATACCACTAGAGCATCCATTATAGGGGAAAATATTATTTTCCGTAATGTATTCTTTTTTTAATCCTACAACTTAGATTATGAGGGGGTTTTGAATTGTAACTTTACAGAAGGCCAAGGCTGACATTATATGATGTAATCTTGTATAGTCCTATGGAAAATAATTATACAATTGTATTTAATTCATTGTAATATTTTATTATGTAATCCTTAGGATCATGATTAACTGTGCTATAGTTAAATTTACTTTACAAATTGTAATAACATTAATATTTCTTGTTATATCATCCCAAGTTAAATTATTTTATGTAATTCAGGCTTTGGTATTGCTATAAATGGCCCCCAATACTCCATCCATTATACCAAAGTGGTGATTTTTATCTATATATAATATAGTGATTATTTAGGGGGGCTATGGGTACGCACTATATATCTCTATTTTGTCTTTTTTAAACTATGTATAAGTTTTGAGTTGATGGATTTATTTTGTTTATTCTTATAAATATGTATAAAATACAACACAGTATTACATTAAGTATGATGGAGCATCACTTGATCACCTATAAAGGTAATCTAAAGACTCTAATCCCTTCATAACCTCATAAGCATTTTTGAAATAAGAGGTATCTTCTTCCATGATTTTTTTTATCTTTCATCCATTATGGACTTTACTTCATTATCATCAAGGAGGACTTTACTTCATATCTATGGTGTTTGTTTTCCCTATGCATAATAGGCTTGGATTAAAATTTACACAAAAAAAATTAAATTTAACTTTACAAGATTTAAATTTGTGTGCCTTCATTTTTGTACCTTGCGACAATGGTTCACATGATTGCCTTCTTTATAGAGAAGGAAAACATATTATTCTATTTGAAAAGGTAGTTGAGTTGGCGATGTAATTGTGCATAAGGTATTCAAGGGGCTGAGGTATAAGGTTTGAATCAAAGTTGTTTTTTTTTTGCTTTTCATCTTGATAAAGGTGAAACAAATTTTGTGTCTTAGAATATTTTAACAACTTTGGTACAATGACAACCTAGTGATGGGTTTTATATTGGTATGAATTTAATTAATTATTGAATATGAGGTGGTGTCCAAATATTGTATGCATTAGAAGTAGTTTAGATAAGGTTAGTTCTAGGTTTTATACTCGAAAGTAACTAAAATACAACATTAAAACACAATCTAGTAGGAAAGAGAAATTATTAAGCTAAGAAGCATCAAATGTTAAAAATGAACATGCTTATAATACAAATAAAAGAGTAAAATCCTTAAATTTTTTAGATAATATAATTTTTAACAATGAAAAATAGTTTCCTTTCCTTAAACTAACTTAATATCTAGTCCTCCTAGGAGATAAACTCAAATAACTCTATATTTCTTATAAATTTTAGAAAATAACAACAATTTAGTTTATACTATAACACACACAAAATACATGTAAAAAAGGTACCTTCCAACTCACCTAGAGTGGACCCTTTATCTATAGTGGTGTGGAAATAAAAATTCTATATTATCTCACACCAATAAATAGTTCCAAAAATTTTAAATTAGTATTTCATTATAGGTTTAAATTGTAATAGAGTCGTTTACAAAATAAAACATGTAATAATCATAGTAACATCAACAATAACAAAAATTTCAACTTTTGAAACAACCTATTAGATAAGACTACATATTTACTTATAGATGAGGAGGACAAGACCCTCCTCTTGCATCTATTATTAGGCCATTACAATAGCAATACCTGTGGTAGATTCTCTTCAGCAGATATAGAAAAAAGAGGATGCAACATATTCTAATTTAGCATACCCATATTTGTTAGATCTCAACTACCATGGTTATAGGGATGCAAATAGGATATTATGGTTATAGAACAATTTTACCATGATTATTCATGGAAACTAAGTTTAGAAATATCCTAATATGGCTACCAAATATGTTGAGCCAGTAGGCAGTTGACCATCGATTGATGTCATCACTAGGAAGATGGTATAAGTATAAATATTTGTTTGAAATGATAGTGATATGATCAATAGGTATACAATGCCATTAATAATATTACACATCCTATAGTTCACTCAATTGCCACATCTAGAGCCACCATGTCTTACTAATGTCTACTGTGAGTAGGATGTCATATTCAACACTAGTCAATTTCTATTGCGTCTAGTGCTAACTATGCAGTGCTACATATGATCCCTGATAAAGTCTTCATTTTTGGTGCTAGGTGGAATATGCTATTTAGCACAAATTCCTATGTTTTCATTGGTTCTCCAACTACTATATCCCAAACCTAATAATTCTATTTTATTCCCTAGATCATAGTATTAATCAACAAAATGTCATTTTTATTCCTCTTAACACATAATATATTACTTTCTATCTCAGTACTACATTAATCCTAATCACTATGTTTAATAAAGCACTAATATAAATGATCAAGCAAATCATATTCAAATAGTATAATAAGAAGACAAAACAATTATACAAAATAAGACGTTTTTTAGCCTTATCAATCCCCGTGACCTATTGGGAGGCATATCCTCATGCATACAATGGTTTATTAGTTGAAAATTACTTTTTAGGTTCATCCTCTACCACTATATATTGACTTGTATTCCCTACCACTTACACTAATGTATGTAATAGGGACTCCTTAGTAAATTCTCTAGTTAATATAGGTACATTCTTTGGATCATGCACCATAATTAACATCTTTCTCACTGTTACCTCTACTTGCTGGTCTTGAAGCTAGGTAATATACTTATTCCTCTTTTACAAAAAACTTTTAGCTATTTATAATCTTGTTTGCATAACCTAAATAACCAATAGGTCCCTTCTAGGTCCAAGCCTCTAAGACATGCTCATATTAATTTGGTCATTCATATTGTTCTATTTTAAGCTCAAGCGTAGAAGACTATTGAGCAAGGGATTCAAGGGATTTTACCACTAGATCTAGACACAATATTAACTTAGGAGATGTAGGTTACAATGATTCCTTAGTGGTCATTTCTCCATGAGGCTTGCCTAATTATCCTTGTTGATTTTATTCCTAGCTTAGGGAAACTAGTGATGCTTATTTTCTAATGCCAATGAGAATTTTAATTTTTGATAGAGAATAATCAGACTATTGTGTTTGTAGGGAAATTTACGATTGTTCCTACTACCTAGTCACTTCTGCATGAGTCCTCCTCCTAAACCTTTACTAAGTGTTAAAAGACTATATCTTCTTGAGGGCCTCTAGTTATTTAGGGGAAAATACATTTGGCCTCTTTTGGATCTTTCATTTTATATCCTCTATGTCTTCTATACATTCTATTTTATCCTTTTATTCTAGTATATTTAATTGAAATTCTTCTTCATAGGGTGTTAGAGGAGACTATGGTTTCTCTTAGGGCTATGTGTGCTCTTGATTTTTTTTTTTTTGGGTTTTATCCATTTTTATCCCTTAGGTATAGGCCTATAGATTTTAGTAGATCTCTATCACTTGTAAAAGTGATTAGAATCCATGTTTTATGCATGATTATTTCAGTTGGATTTTGATAATTTAGGCTTAGGGGATTTTGGCACCTATAAAACCTTATGCTCTAGTAAGGGTTGGGAAAAATTGGACAATTATAATGCTTCAAAAATACTAGCATTCTTCACTATCATCCTGTGGTGCTTGCCCTTATATACCTAAAATATTTATCCATCTATCACTATTGCATTTGCTAGTATCAATTTGGTGATAACAAAGCAATTGAATCAATCCATGATGTTTAAGCTAGCATTTTCCTTCTTGAAACCTTACAACCATGTCATGCAATGATGAATTCAAGTAATCAGGTAAGGTAATACAAAAATAAGGATTATGCTCACCATACCTCAAGTGGATGAGGATTTTCAAGTGTGATCTAGATGAGGAGATAAATTACCCATTGCATGTGAGGTATTTCATCAATTAAAGGGTAATAAAATCTCATGGTCTTAACAAAATGGTTTGTTATAACCCCTTACAATATTTATGGTGAATATCATAAGAAGGATCTAGATCTCCTTCCCATTTAAATTGAATAGTGTGATGGTACTACCCTAGTTCAGAAGAATTCTTGACCAAAAAGTGGAATTCCAAAAAATTGACTCAACACTACCAAATTTACTAGAATATTGATATTTTAATGCTAGCAAATCCATCCTATAATATCTATGCAAATTCCTTCACCAATTTAATGTTATGGTCATTTAAATAGAGGAAGAAATAGAACCACACTATAGTTTCAAAATGCATGTAACCTCTATATTTTGTAGAAATTCTTCATGCTTTCTATATTAGACTTCCTCTTCTAGTCCATAATACCTAGAACAAATTTTAAAAAGGGTAAAATAGTTCACATGTCCTGGATTGTTAACAAAATTTTTAGTTATAGAGATAGTAGAGTAAGTTTGTTCTTTGTTCGTGAATGCATGGGAAAAGGATTGTCAGCCTTTATTATCATCAACTAGATGTTTGTACCTCAAAATGAGGTGAATCCTTTGTTGATATCATTCCCAAACCACTACACTCCACTTATGTAATCATTAATTGCTGGATATGTTATAGGAGCATGCTAAAACAACATGCATGTGGGAAGAATATGCCAAAGTTTGAAGTTCCTATAGAGTGTCTTTCTCCATGCATGAATCATGTTCTTGTTTTCCAAGCATTGACATGTCATATAATATTTTTCTGAAATCCTCATGTGGATTTCATAAGCTGACATAACTTTTGTACTTTATATAGATTATTGCCATGTAGAACATATAAATATTTAGTACTAGATGACCTTGTCTAGCACTGGTCAATGTAGTGGCTGCTAAAGAATTTGTTGACACATCCTGGATAAGTTTGGTGCTTAGCCATACGACAAGTTCAGTGATTATAGTAAATTCATGATATATGGTGCATAAAATGAGGCTTGGAAAATGATCCTAGTGATTGGAAGAATTATGCATAGCACTATATTCTCCTAGATTCTATTGGTAACTTCTACTTGACAATTTGCCTGAGGGTGATATAGTAAACAATTCTTATGTTTTACTTGGTAGAATTCCATAAATGCATGAATGAATTTTGATGTAAATTGGGGTACTTAATCAGAGAAAATTATGTGAGGGGTACCAAAGTGGTAAAATATATAATTATATAAGAAATAATTCACTTTCTCCTTGCAAGTGTACTAGATATTAGCTACTTTGACCAATTTTGTTACATAATCTATAGATACTAGGATGTGTTGCTTCCCTTAGGATGGTGGACCAATGGCTCCAAAACTACCTAAGGTTGAAAGAGCATTTTGTTTTATCTAGTTGGTTTCCCCATTCATTGGCATTAATCATAGTGGGAAATTGTAAAGCTCCAAAAACCATGCATCTAATCTATTGCAATATTATAAATAAATTGAAATATGAAATTATGTAACCATTGAAATAACAAGATAATAAATGGGGTGCTCTTATTATTAATAAAATGAATCTCGATTACAATATATCCCTCTTAGGGATACCAAATTTGATATAAGATTACAAAGTATGAAGCCCCAAAAGGGGAAGATGCACTCCACAAGGTCTTTGCTCTTCCACTATTTTGATTATAGAGGGTTTACTTGGAACCTCTGCTTTTGAAATCAAGAAATGGGATCTTGATGATATTTAGCCCTTGAATAGCCCTGTAACCTACACACAAGAAACTAAAAGAAAGGTCTATAGCATATGACGTCTCTCGAAATGAGGCTTGTTTCTCAATAAATGCAAATTGTAATGCAAATGTGTAAAATGATGATAGAATGCATAAAAATAGGAAATAAATGCATAAAGACATTGTTAGAAATCCAAAATCAAAGCATATAAAATTGATCTAATGTCTATAAAAAATAAATGATACATAATCTTGAGATCATTGTTGATTAGGTCGACGTGCTATGTTAGCTGTTGTCAACGTTGATGGTGGTGCCTGTGAGTCATCATTAAAAATAGCATATATAGGATAAAGGATCTATTATTTGTGTTCTGGGCTGGGTGACAATCAATTCCAATGTTGAATTGATGTTCAAGGGTTCGTCATATCTCAAGACATAGTTGATCACGAAATTGGTCTCAAATCCATGGTAATTTTATGTAGAAAAATAAGGTGATTTATCCTCAAGATTTTATGAAATCCATTGGCAACATCATGATGTGAATTGGGCAGCACTTCATTGCACCTCAAAGGGATATGACTTCTCTTATTGGTTTGGCAGTGCATCGCTATGGTAATTGCTCATCAAAATATCCAGACTTATTTCTTATTTTTGGGGCCTTAAGTAGCATTCCAAAATTATCATCCTAGCTTGCCCATGAAGCTAAGAACAATATTCAATTGTGCTAGTGTAGTTGGGTTGAAGCTTTCGGAAGCTTCTATTCACTAACCGTCAAGATTGTTTTGTATTCCAATGGATTTTATTGGGCTCGAGTAGCCCAAGTCTGTTATAGACTCATTTGCTATCGACAAGGATGACTCGGTCTATGGCCACTATCAATAGGTGTGGCCCACCTGCAGACATTTTCAACATCAGGATGAGACCGCTGCTAGAGAAATCAACGACCTAGGCTGAATAGGACTAAGCTATGTTGTTTTAATGGTTAGGACCATTATCGGGTCTTGGAAAGGTCGAAGGTGAGTCATATGGCATAAAACGATGTCCACATGAGTAGCCTCCTCAACATGATGTATTTTAGGTGTCTACATATGCCCCTTTTTGGGATGCATTATAGGAAAACATAACATGAAGCAAAAATAGACAACCTAACATCACATTGCAGGTTGATTGAATTTCATTGATTTGGTCAACTTTAGATAGCCTAACCATTAAAAGGGCACACATCTATGAATCATTACCTCCAACATAATGATGGCTTAAATTTGTTTAAAATTTTGATTAATTATGAAAGTATACGAGTAGTGGTGTCAAGATACAATGACCATAGGTCCATACTAGCAAAGGTTTAGGTTTTTATTTTTGCTTTTTGCCTCTGCAAATTGGGAAGCTTATGATAGTTGTTAGCAATGATTCATGGATGAACGAAATTAACATAATTTGGTTTTTAATTGTTTATTTTGATTATGAATGTTATGATTATGACTACCCCTCAAGTGATGATTCGATGAGGATAATGGCAAGTGATGAAAGTGATGATTCGCTTGACCAAGATGACTAATTTTGACAATTCAAAATGATAATAGTTGTTAAGGGAAAGTCTTGTTATAACTATGATTTCAACCATTAATAGTAATTGTACATTGCTATCTCATGGAGCAATCCTAACACAATGGCATTATTAGGAATAAATATGATAGCAATTCAATTAAAGCATGTGATGAATCACTATTTTTGATTATTTGATGAAAATATCATAGAAGAAAAGAAATGAACGCCTCGTTCCCATGGAGCAGTCCAACCGAAATGGCCTTCTTTGGGAAGAGAAGTGCATACATTTAAATTCATCAATGAATAATTTGGTGCAAATGGCCTTATGATAATTTAATCATCCTACTGGATTGCATGGAGCACAAATCACTGCAATCGCCAAGTGTATAGAGTAAATTAATAGGTACGAGGTGCATTTGAGATTATGATTTGTTTTATTTTTTTGTGATGTTGAATTTTATGATAATTATGGATCAATAGATATGATTTAATGTCCAATATAAATATCATTTTGTTGAGAAAATGGAGGTATTTATGACTATTTCTTGGCCATCGTCAAAGATAGTAGGGAATACCCACAAATTTGGTGGTCGTTATCGATGTCGACGGTCAGGTGACTATGACCATTTTTGAAGTGAGCGGTGGTCAAAATTACAAAATATAAAATGGATTTTTGGTATTTTTCATTGTTAGTATTTCCATATGGTAATGTAGAAATAGTGAGCTATGAGGTGAGAGAGACAAAATTTAACACGAAACACTGTTGAAACCAATACTAACCCAATGGCGGATAAGCTTGAGGCAACAACGGGCGATGGAGTCAAGGCTCCTAAGGTACCTATTCATATCATCTTCATGATTTGTGCATTTTAAAATGAACCTCACTAATTAATGGGTTAAGGCACCACATTAAACTACTGGTAATGAAATTCATCCCTTAGTGTAGGATTTAGCTTAGGTTAGCTTAAGGGTAGCTAAAATTTTCAATTTTTGCATTTATGGGTGGGAAATGACCCTACATGAGGGCCACTTTGGGGCCATATTTAGCAAGAGCGATGCTTGATTGGCTAAATGGATGTCGTCATTGTTTATGGTGGTGAGCTTCAAATCCCAATGGTCAAAAATTTAACTATTGGTGGTGGTCATCTATGATGTTAGTAGCGACCATGGCGATCATTGGTGACATGAGCGACTAAGAACCTTAGGTTTATTTTTTAATTATTTTTTATTGTTTTTTGATTTTTTTTGTGATGAGTAATTTATTTCCTGCTTTGAATTGTATTTAGCCCTATGTCAAACTATAACAACTCAGGTTCGAGAACCCAAATTATTATTGGAGTTATACCCATTGTTGGATGAGGATGATTGGAAGTGGTTTGGGATGATTGGCCTCAAATATGTTGTTCGATTTCCAACCGTAATTTCAGATCAGGTATACCTTACAACCCTGGCTCATTGATGGGATAACAAGACTAATACTTTCTATCTCCCTACTAGAGAGATGATGGTGATACTAGAGGATGTATACCATATTTACAGGATTCCCATAGATGGATGGGCTATTGTTTCTTATCCTACTATGGTGAAGGAGGTATTTTTTGCTCAGGTTTTTGGAGGTAGATATGAGGAGGCACTAGGGGATATAGAGCATGGTGGTATTCCTATCCGGTATTGGTATGATGAGGATATATTATCTTGACATTAGGAGGTATTGATGCACATCATGTCAAATGTGCTATTACTAGACTCTTCAGGAGTGGGGTTTCTTTGGAATCTCCTAGACATGGTGTAAGACCTTCTAGAGTGCAACCTACAATGGCCTTTTATTATGGCATGGGGGAGCACACTGCTAGCTCATCTATAGAATGAGCTATATGATATTACACAATGGGGGTGAGTGGGATTGGGATGCAACCTATTTCTATAGATTTGGGGATGGGAGAACATCTAGATAGATCAACCTGGTGGCCTACCATTGGATCTAGATGACCTAGCATAGGATGACCATTATTATGCTGCATGTTGGCCATGGGAGGTATAGACTAGCTAGAGCTATCCATAAGCAAGTGGACTAACACACTATATTAGATGTTTAATAGGATTGTAGTTGAGTCAGATCATATGGAGACCCTACTTAGGTTATCCTATTTGGGTTGAGGCAGGGGGATACTTGACTCGAGTGAGGTATGGTAGATGGCTCATGGTGTAATATGGGAAGGAGAGGGAGTACTTCCACTACTCTCAAGTCACTAGCCAATTTGATATAGCACATGATGTGTCAAAGGAGCCAGTCCTTTATCACCATAAAAAGGTGAATATACAACTTGTAGTACCACATATGATAGGGTTGACAGAGGAGGTGGAACCTCCTATTTATGATACAGGTGTGGAGGACCCATGGACCACTATAAAGTATGATACTTGGTGGATCTCTCATCTATGGTAGGGTGGTAGTAACTTAGGTAAACCTAGGGAGGCAGTAGCAAGTGAGGGTGGTGATGATGATGGGCGATGAGTGCATTATAGTATGGAGGGTGAGTGGGGAAAGGTAATAGGGTATATGGATGATCCACATGATGAGGAGGAGGGTGAGGGGGATACCGTATAGGATGAGGTGGCACAACTATGGATACAAATTTAGATTGTACAGTAGCAACTATGGGAGCAAGATACATATCTTACTCTGGATTAGAGTCATCTTAGTGTAGGGCATGTGTAGTGTTGGGGGTATTCAAAGGAGAGGACTACTCTCCAGAATTAGATTAATTTGTGACTACTATGATAAACACTCTACAGATGCAATTGGTGACCAAGATGGTTGAGGCAGATGCCAGGACTAATAATATTGATGCTCTTAGGACACAACTATGGGTTTCTCCTATAGGATTAGTAAAGGTCATAGTAGGTATACCTATTATAGGAGATGTAGTAGGGTTGTAGTTGTAGGTTCTAGAGTTATAGGCTTAGGTGACTAGACTGGAGGGTTTGGTTATCCAGTATGATGATGGGAATCAGTCTGATGGTGCATATATTATTTAGCTATAGGTATGGATTTCTATTTTTGGTTGTACTCTACCTATGTGGTTTACTATAGTAGGATCCCATAGGAATAGGTAGAGTGAGTCTATGCAGTCATCAATGCAGCCCAATCACATGTTAGGTTCATGATCTAAGATATTGGTGGGTACTAGCTCTAGGCAACCTCATAGAGATGGAGCTGAAGGTGGAGGTGACTTGGGAGGTACAAGCCCTATATGATATGTCATGATGTTTGTATCATTTTTGAGTGTAAGGTCTAAGTACCTACATAGTTGTAGCCTACGAGTATTTTTGTATCTCTATGTAATTTTGACACACACACACACACACACACACACACACACACACATATATATGATATTCTATTTTTATGGCTCATTATGTGTATTATATCTTTGATTTTATGTTTATGGATCCATTTATGGATGCAATGCCTAGATAATTATGTGATTATGTTATAAGTATGTGATGTATTGATGACATGCACTAGCTAGATGATAGATGTATGGTTAGATGCTATGATCGAGATGTGTAGATGCTCTACTATATATGCTTATATGGATGCAATGATAAATGTTAAATGCATGTTTAGATTTGTGTTATTGATGATGCATTTAATTTATGTTTATATGATATGGTGAATGTAATGCATTAATTTTATGTGGATGGTCTAATGCAAATGAACCTGTATGCTTTAATCATGTAAAACATAAGGAATGAATCTAATATGTGTAACAAACTAATGTAAGATACCATAGAATATATGAGAATCATGAATGAAAATGGTAACTCTTATCATAATAGTTATTCATTTAACATCCATATGTGAAATATGACGATGTGAGATGTAGGTATTTTCTCTATAAGCTTATACAAATCAAAATTTATGTATAAAATAGTAAGTTGTCATATAAATATCATTGCTGACATCCATCTGCTATCTACCCTATTCTATGAACACCCATTAATAAACAAAATTTCATAAGAAAATTTTATTATTGTTTTATGAGATGATTTATTGCTATAATGTATTTTTGAGGTTTTCCATGAGACTCAATCACCCTCATTGATTGATCCAAAAGTTGTATAATGACTACACAAGACTCCTCAAAGATATAAGCTTGTTAAGAAGACCAAGATATTTACTATCCCTGTGTGTGTAAAATAAATATATTATATGAGACACAATACTACTTCATTATCAAGTGGGTTTCATTCAACCCATTGTTGTAATGAGGATCACCATTTGTTCATCATGATCCTAAATTTGGACATAGTTGGATTAAACCACTAGGTAATACAAGCCACCTAAAGCTAGCAAATACATAAGCTGACATTAGTCTATACAAAATAAGGTCACTAATATGACAAACATATCACTGTGCATAAGGATACCCCATTTCCAGCTGGGTTTCATTCAACCCATTGCTATAATGGAGATCACCCCATGGCGTTTGAACACTGAATATTCCAAGGATTCAAGCTCGTTACTCCCTTATTTTATTTTGATTACTTGGGATACTTACTCATGATTAGTGATGAAAATCACTATTTATTTTACATTTTGTTTTATTTTGGAGCAAGGGATTTGCTTAGTGATGAAAATCACTATTTATTTTGCTTTTCTTTGGGAATTTTGCTTGTTTTGTATAAAATCAAGGGATTTCTTAGGTAGGGGGCGATTTTCCTTTTGTTAGTGTTGAACATTCTAGACCATGTATATAATAATATAGGAAAGGAAAACCTTTCACTTAAGGTTACCAATACCATTTTGTAGTATCATCCTTCCTTGTTCAAACTAGGATTGCTAATGTTTAAAATTATGATGCAATTTTGAGATATACAAGGTAATATCAAAGCTAGACCTCATATTTGAAAACAAAGATAAATTTCTACAAAATATAAAAATATATCTAGGTATGGCTGAGTGACAAGAAACCCCTGGTATGCACCTGATACCAACTTCATAAGTTGTTTTGAAAAACACATTTACTCATAAGGAATATGAATGATGATGATTTTGAGGATGCATGATTGGCATACAAATGTGGTGCCATTCGTAAGAATTTAAACATAATCTATCCTAATAAAATGTAATGTATGGGAATGCCTAATTCAATGTTGCTACTGAAGGCATATAATGAAATACAAAATGCACATATTTTTGTGTTTTTGGTGTTTTGAATTATTTTTTGGGATTTTAATGTTTTCTGATTTTTCTTTTTATTTTTGATGATTTTATTGTTTTTGTGATTTTATGTGTTAAATTCCATTAAGTTAATAATTTTGAGAGTTTCAAGCTCTTCAAAACCTTCTTGCGATGTTAGGCAGTAAGTTCTAGGTCCTATCTTCTCTAAAATTATGAAGGGACCTAACAAGTTGGTTGCAAATTTATCTCATAGATGAGGTGGTAGGTTTGAGTTATGTTGGTGCTCTTTTAGCACAAGATCCCCAACCTTAAAGTCTCTCAGAAGAAATTTATTATTGTAAGCTCATTTAAGATGATATTGGTAAACACAGAGATGCTCAAGAACATTTGCATGATGTTCATCAAGAAGGGTCAATTAATCTAGGTGAGCTTGTCGTGTGGTGTCTTCATAAATGAAAAATTTCAATGAGATGTGCAATGATGAAATTTCCAATTCCAAGGGCATAATGGCCTTAGTGCCATATACTAGTGAAAATGGGGTTGCCCCAGTGGGTTTCCATATGCTAGTTTTATAAGGCCATAAAGCAAGAGGTATTTGAAGGTGCCAGTCCTTATGATTATCTTGAACTATTTTCTTCAGTATGACAACTATTGTCTTGTTAGAGGCCTCTACTTACCCATTAGCTTGCAGTTAATATGGCGTTGTAAAGTTGTGTTGAATATTGTATTTGGACATTAAATACCATACATAATTATTATTAAATGAAGTTCCAGTATCCAAAATGATTTTGGATGGGATCCCAAAATGACATATGATATTATGGAGTATGAACTCCACAATATGGGCTCCAATCGTAGAGGTTAAAGGGATCACTTCCACCCATTTTGTGAAATACTCAGTTATTGTTATGATAAATGTGTGCTAGTCCAAATATGAGGGAGATATATTACCAATTAGATCAAAACCCCACTAAGAAAATGGCCAATCTGATTGAGTTGACTGCAAGGCCTATGATGGTAGGTGCATAAGATTAGCATGGTGCTGATATTTAATACATTTATTGATATACGCACAATAATCCTTCTCCATGGTGGGCCAATAATAACCCATTTGAAGGATGCACTTAACGATGGTCATGCCACCAAAATGGCCACCTCATGTACTATTGTGAGCTTCTAAAATTGCCCAAACTAATTTTTGGGGTTCAAGATAATGAAGAAGAATTCCATCATAGCTCCATTGATACAAAAATTTCTCCTAACAAGATATATCTAGTCGCTTTTTGTTTGAATGCTCATTTTACAACATGCAACAATACCCGTGGGATGATGCCATGATTTAGGTAATATTGTAATTGGGTAAGCCAATCTTGATAAGCCATAGCATCGACTAACTGAATAACTTATTCCTGTTGTGACTTGAGTTGAAAAAATATAGATTGAAAAACAACCTTATTGTGAATGGTAGTACCACTCTTTGAAGGACTCTTCGAAGAAAAGTGCTATGTCAGCTTTTTTATCTAGTTCTTTGAGTTTGAGTGACTCTAAAAATGAAAATACTACATCATAGAGAATTACTATGATGAGAGGCCTGTCATCCTAAAGAGGAGCCTCTACCAGTTGATCTACTATTACCTAACCTTTTGATTGACTTTTGGCTTATGAATTTTAGATCAAATTCTATTAGTAGCATGATCCACTTTGTAGTACGTGTATTATGATATGTTTTGCTCATCATATAATGCAAAGGATTTTGTTTTGATATGACATACATAGTATGACTTAGCATATAGTGGCACAACTTCTTAGTTGGAAAAACCATTGCTAAATAGAGCTTCTCGATGTATGCATACTTTAACTCATAGCTGACCAAAGTTAGACTAATGTAAAATATCACCCATTCTTTATCTTGCTTGTTATTTTGGGCTAACATGGTTCCCAGTGCAAAGTCCATGGCATATATATAGTAAAAAATGTACATTTGGTCTAGGTGGAGCTAGTGCTTGCAGCGATGCCAGGTATTTCTTGATCTCAACAAAAACTTGTTGACACTCTTCATACCAATTGAATGGGATCCCCTTGTGTAGCAATCTATTCATGGGATGACATTTATCCGATAGCTACACAATGAAGTGCTTTATGGATTCTACATTTTCCTGTAGGATTTTAAGTTCTTTGATATTTGTGGGGGAAAGCATTTATAATATTATTTTTACTTTTTCAAGATCGACTTCGATCCTGTTGTGGCTGCTCCACAACATACCCAAAAATTGGGGACCCACATTTTTACATGTTTTCCAAGAAGACCGAAGTGGCCCATATGCTAAAGATCAAATAAAAATCAAAACATTGCAAGGAGGAAAAAGTGTCACGATATCATGACATGTTGCATTTTCGTGGTCCAAAGCAAAGAGAAAGAGCAAGGAGAAAAAGTGTCGCAATATCGTGACATGTTGCATTTTTGTGGCCAAAAGAGAAGAAAGAAAAGTGTCGCGATATTTCGACATGTTGCATTTTCGTGGCCAAAAAAGAAAAAATGTCGCGATATCGCGACATGTTGCATTTTCGTAGCCAAAAAGAGAAAAGTGTCGCGATATCGCGACATGTTGCATTTTCACGGCCAAATGAGAAAAAGTGTCGTGATATCGCGACATGTTCCATTTTCGCAGCCAAACAAGAAGAGAAAAAACAAGAAAGAAAAAGTATCGTGATATCGCGACATCTTGCATGTTCGGGGCCAAAAGAGAAGAGGAAGAACAAGAAGAAAATGTTTCGCGATATCGCGACATGTTGCATTTTTGCGGCCAAACAAGAAAAAGTGTCACGATATTGCGACATGTTGCATTTTCGTGGCCAAACAAGAAAAAGTGTCGCGATATCGCGACATGTATTTTCGCGGTCCAAAGCAAAGAGAAAGAGCAAGAAGGAAAAAGTGTCGCGATATCACGACATGTTGCATTTTCGCGGCCAAACAAGAAAAAGTGTCACGATATCGCGACATGTTGCATTTTCGCGGCCAAACAAGAAAAAGTGTCACGATATCGCGACATGTTGCATTTTCGCGGCCAAACAAAAAAAAGTGTCGCAATATCGCAACATGTTGCATTTTTGCGGCCAAACAAGAAAAAAAAATTGTCGTGATATCACGACATGTTGCATTTTCGTGACTCAAAAATTGCAGGTAGGTAGAGAAACAAAAGTGTCACGATATCGCGACATGTTGCATTTTTGTGACTCAAAAGGGCAGGCAGGTAGAGAAACAAAAGCGTCATGATATCACGACATGTTGCATTTTTGTGACTCAAAAGGGGTAGGCCGGCAGAGAGACAAGAGTGTCGCGATTTCATGACATGTTCGATTTTTTCCAAGCAAATAGAGTAGTTGACAGTGCGTCTGATATTAGTGATGAACACCAGGATAGTGAAATTGAAGACCGCACAGTGACGTGGACATAAGGAAAAAATCCAATGAATAAGACAAAATGTTACATAAGGAATCTTTAATGATTTAAAATCATTTAAGATGGTCGTTACACATCGAAGGAAATGGACGCATGCCCTTGTGGAGAAAGGGAAACATTTTTTTCGTAATCAAACCATGGGAATGAAACGAAGGGCCAAAAAATGGAAACAAAAAGTCTTTTTGGAAATCAAAACACATGCATGCACAAGGGAAGGAGAAAACGAACAGTCATGGAAGGAGAAACAAATTTTGTTCAGAGGTTTTAAATATGCCATTCAAAGAGGCCATAAGGGGTTGGAAACTGCTGCAAGCAGAGTTGCAGGTTTGAAGGCAAGAGGGCCATTCTGGACCTGTTTGGGCTATTTTTTCTTCCATTGACTGGTTTGGGAAAACCAAATTTTTTTGTTATTTTAAAATGATAAATCTTTAATACAAGAAGTTTCAGAAAGTTGCATCTTATGGACAAGAAAGAAGGAGTCATTTTCTGCATGCAAGATTAAATGTCTATTTTTCCCCTTTTTATATTTTAGGCTTGTAAATAGGGTTTATGCAAGTTTTCTTGGTTGCTTTATGCGAATGTTTAAATCTAAAAATCCTCAGTTAAAACCCTAGGAGCCAACACTTAGCTTATCTGGATTGTGCTTATTTTGCAAGTCCAATAGGTTAGGTTGCATGCATGAAAACCTCACATCTTCAGTTTTGTCGGAATAGGATAGCATCAAACTGAATGTATATTGTGTTCAATTTTCTGCATTTTATTTTTCAAAAATTTTAACTATTTTTTAATTTTTAGGAATTAAAATAAACATTTAAAAAATGTCAAAATCCAAAAATAATTTCACCATTGCATAGGTTATACTACAAACTTCCAATACGCATTTTGAAATTTCATTTTCGGAGGTGTTTGGTATTTTTAAAAATTCATCAAAGTTGCTATTTTGTTACAGATTTTAAAAATGCGAAAATAGAAAATTTTCATTCTAAGGTCAAATTTCATTTTTTCATTTTTGTTTTGCACTCATGAGCCTATGATGACATTCTCTTCATGAAAATTCCTATTTCATCGAAGGAGTTATGTTTTATGGCATTTCACAAATTTCCATTTTTGGAGCCTCGAAATTGCCCTCTCTTCATAAAAAATCTGATTTTACGAAAGAGGGGTAATTTGAGCATCACATTGAAGGTCATATGAGGGCCAACTCACATTTGCTTTATTTTGGTTCAATGAACAATCACTAAAGTTTCATGGTAAAATAAACCAACATTGCCCCTTGTTTACAGTTACTTGCAATCACTAACGTGTTCCAAGCATTTAAATTGAATATCGTTATTTGAGATTACCAATACACATATGCAAATGCTAATACAATGAATACCTTGGAGAAGTTATTTTTTTAACTTCTTTGCAAGAGGGGATTTGGAACCAAAATCCTAAGGGAGATTGTACTTTCATAATTGGGTGAAAATACCACATCAACAGATCCCTCATTTTGAAATGATGAATCCCAATAGTTTTCCTAATGTAACATTGAAAACACATTTCTTGGGGTTCAACTTCACATTGTGCTCAATCAGGCAATTGAAGACCTTTCTTAGGACCTCATCATGCTCTTCACAAAATAATTACTTGGCTAGCAAGTCATCAATGTAAACTTCTAGAATTTTGTGCATTTAGTCATGCAAAATATGTCATAGCCCGTAGGTATGTGGCACCAGCATTTTTGAGGCCAAATGGAATAAACTTGTAGTAAAATATTTCCCATGGAGTGGTAAAGGTTGTTTTATGTTGATTTTAGGGTTTGATCCAAATTTTATGATAGCTAAAAAATCCATCCATGAGTGATAACATCTCATGACAAACTGTAGCATCTAAAATAGCATCAATATTGGGAAATAGAAATGCATCCTTTGGTGTTCCCTTATTGAGGTCCTTGAAATCCATACAAATACGAATTCTTCCATAAGGTTTTCCTATAGGTACCGTATTTGATACCCATTCTAGATAATAAATGTGAATAATGAATTTTACATCCAATAGTTTTTGCAATTCATATTTGACCATCAGAGCGATGGTTGGATGCATCTTCCTAAGTTTCTACCTGACCATTTTCTTGGTAGGGTCCAATGAAAGGTTATAAGTAATCAATTTCGGATCTAGACCCAACATATCTTTATACATACAAGCAAAGAGATTAGGTCTCTGTTTCTATAGAGGTATGAGGATGGTTCATTCCTTAGGAGATAAAATTTCTCCAAATTTGACTTTCTTAGGATTCATGGGATCTGAGTTGATATCCACTTTGAAATTATCCTCTATTGACACATGTAACACCTCCTCAAGCTGGTGATACATAGGGATCAAATGAATATCGTCTACTAGGTTCAAAGGATCTACCATATTAGTGTCAACCTCAACATTATAAACATCATGAGTGCAACATGGGGCAAAATGGAATGGTTGTAACATTTCTTCACTAGGGAAGAAATCCTCGCGAAATGGGGGTGAACCAGCGTCATTAAAATTAATGGCCTCAAGGTCAAAGTGCAATGGTTTTGAAATGTTGTATGGGTTATGGAGGGGTGTGGTTAAATCAATGGAGACCATGTTTATGGGTGAAAGGTAATCTCCATAACCACGTGGGTAGAACTTGTCAACTACTTATTGCTCTAAATGTTTCCAATCTAGATTAGGAGGCTTTGAGATTTTAGGATCCACTTCAGGAGGAGGTAGGACAATTGGGTCCTCTGGTGGGAGTAACTGCACTAGAGTAGGTAGTTGAGGGAATGTCCCATGATGAAAATCATCTTGATTAACAAGGGGTATTTTAGGCTTAATAGCCTCTACATGATTTTTTATGGGATGAAGGTGCCTAGAACCTAAATATACCATATCAATTTCATCCTCATATTCATCATTATTGACCTAGTTAATTCTAGGAATTCTCTCTAGATCAGTTTCGATAGAGATGTTCTCAAGATAAACCAAATAAGGCTCTATAAAGACCATAATTACTGGATAATCAAACCTCCATTGATGTGAAGTATTGGGATATACATAGGTATTGCAATCGATATCTTCTCTAAAACCTAGACTTAGGTGTTCTAGAGATATAGCTAGCAATTCATCCTACATATGGATAGAGTATCCTAACCCAAAATTATTAATGGGCAACTGATATCGAGGCTTATAAGGTGTCTTGTGACATTTTTCATACAAGCCTAAGCTATTTTCGTTCCACTGGTAATGGTGAAAATACCTAATTGTAAACTCATGGTTTGATAGATAATACATGTTCCTTGTGAAAGGTTCATCATAATTATCATCGAAAGGATAATGGTTTATGGATTGATAAAATCCCCATTAAATAAAATTGGTTTGATTTAGTGGTATCCCAAGAGGTACCACCATACCAATATGAAATGGAGGAATGATAGGTCTCCCCACATCTTGAGCGAATTATATTATTGGTGTAAACGTAACATTCTAGAACAAATACTACACTAGCCCTGGATTGACTAAGTGAAATGTCAGCTACGGTGTGGATGATGCAGTGGATGACTTAGGTAGAGCAGGTTGAGGCATATCTTACTTTAGATTTGGTAAGTCATCCTCCTCCATGGGAGTAAAAATTTTTGCAGTAGCCACATTAGGAATGACTCTAGGCTCTTCTTCTACCATGGGGGACTTAATATTATGCTTATCCTTTGGTTTTGATATATCAAAGGCTTATCAAAAGTGATAGTTGGTATAGGATATTGTGGAGGTGATGATGTGGATAAATTAGCTTGCATTGACTTGGTATTATATTCTATATGCTTAATTGGTGATGTGGGTCAAATATCCAGATGTATGGATGGGAGGAAAAATTCCCCTGACATATCAACCTTATTGACATACTTGAATGGTTCTTCACCTAAGGGGACAACATGGACTTGTTCTGAAGATATCTACATATACTTATTTTGGAAATAATGCAGAAATAAATAAATTAGAAGAAATAACAACACACAATGCACATATAGCACACAAGATTTATCTTGGTTCACCCAATATGGGCTACGTCTAGCCAAAAAAGAGGCATACCTCCTTGATATTATTATTCATTTTCTTGCCAAAAAATGGGACAATACAATAAAATATAAAGGAAATTCTTACAACCCTAAACCATTATGTGGTATTAGAATACAATGGGCACAACATCATGGGCTAAACCACCCACACCCACCAACCACCCACCAACCATGGGAATCCTTAAAATCGCTTCGAAAAAATGGGAAAAATAGTTTACATGTATTTTTGCAATTTTTCTTAGTATAACACTTCGTGATACACCCTATTCTTCTACAGTATCTGCTAGATGAACTGATACTATTCATCCAAGTTTTATTTATCCAAACATAGCTAGATCAATGTTGCTTGTTTGTAGTATTCTTTTAAAGGGCTTGTTCTAGTTGGTTAGAAGTATTGGGTCAATTGCCTTTCATGATAATACAAAGGACGTTGGCATGCTCTATTGATCTAGAATGGTTGTTTATCTATTTTCCATGATGGAGGGAATCTACATTGACTTGGTGTCCAAGATTATAGGTAAGCTCGAAAGACTCAAGGGGCATAGAGGCACAACTTTCTTGAATGAAATACTTTTATTGAGGATTTTGGGGATGATCAAAATCTCTTTCCTCCTCTTTGACTAAGACTATGTGAGCTAACACTGGTGTTTGAGTAGGATAGTGAGTGTCGTACCTATATAGAAAGGTATATTTTTGAGTCATCCATGGATAGTCCAAATGAGTGGCATGATCATCCAATATCGTCCATAGTGTATACTCTTGATCATTATATACTTGGTATATAGGGAATGTCAAAATGTGAACTCGTGACACCACCCTACTAGGATCTTTCCCATGCTATAAGGTTTGTATATGGTGAGCATGAAAATCATATCGACTATGGAGGTCATCATTGCGATCATATCGAGGATCAGTAGATGCATCTGGTATGGGGACTTCCTCTAGGATAGGTTATCTATAAAATATAATATGCCAAGTAGTAATGGCTAAATATTTAGAACTAAAGTAGAGGTATTCCATGCCTCATTGGAAATCTTATGTGGTACTATCCCTTGATTGGTCTTGGCCACGTGTAGTTACCATGTGATTATATCCTTTAAATTTTAGAAACACACAATCAAACAATCAAAGAAACACACAATCAAACAATGTGATTATCTCTTTTAAATTTTATATTTGAATCCCTAAGCTATTTGGTGTATTTTGATGTGTTTCTCTTGTTTATTTTTTTTCATGTTTTGCTTTTGTTGATGATATACTCAATGTTAAAAGTATTTTACCTGTACACTGGAACACACAAAAATATGGAGATGAAGCCCATATTCGATGAGGTAGCATAGGTCCTACCAGTCCTCACCTAGTCCATCATGGGTAGTGATATACCCTTCAAAGAGGAATGTATGCTATTTTCCATTGCTAAAATGGTTCTTGGAGCCAGCCTTGGCCAAAAATGGTGTACAATGTAATATTATGCAAGCCAACGAGGTGGATATGAAGTCCACATTCATTGGTATTGATCAACGGTTGGTGGTGAAATCTAACTCGTTGATGTTCAAAATGAGACTTGGTGTGTGGGGTTCATTTTATTTTTCAAAATAAAACAAAGCATAGAGCATATGATGATGTTTTTCTAATGCATATAAAATGACGCTTCAAATTTATATTCCTAAAAAATATACATTTCAAGTTAAGAAATATAAAAATGCACCGTAAGTGAGTAGCCTATAAATAGGTAGCAAAAAGCAACCCAAAGAAACAACAAACAAAGATTGTAAATTTTTCGATAATATAAAACTTTTTTTTTTTTACTTTTCATTATGAGAAAATGAAAAGAAGGATAGATACACTTTGATCCCTATATTTTATGAAGATCCCATTTGTTATCATTTTCTACCTTTCATTTTGAGGTGGGTGGTCATGCACTAATCATAATGACAAGCACCCGCAAGGGGATTTCATAGGGGGCACCTCCCATATCCAGGGGTTTAGAGGTGAAACCCCCCCCAAAAAAATTCACCATTTGTATGATTGTTTCAGGTCAAAATGACTTCAAATCGAGGTCATCTCAAGGTCATATGGTCATCGAACCACATTGTCCTAGGATTAGATGGTCATGGAACCAGGCCATCCTAGTGTTAGACAGTCATAGATCAGGGTCATCCCAGGGTCAGATGATCGTAGAATAGGGTCATACCGAGGTGAGACAGTCATTTTTGCTAACCATATCTATAAGGGATAGTGGTACTTACAACTCAAAAACACCAAAAATAATAGCAATTAGTAAGGCTCAAACTAGTATGATTGAAATAAATAAACACAATAGCATGCAAGGTAATAAACTATGAGAAAATAAGTAAATGATAAATGAGATCCTTTATATTAAAAATAACTTGTTTTGATGAAAATAGGTTACAAATACATCCCCTTTAGGGAGTTTAATAATGCGATACAATAAGTACACAATCTGAGAATTTTAACCCTCTATAGAATAGTCTGGTGCACTATGTGATCTTCTCACATACACAAATCATCTTGCAAAGTGTTTCTTCGTGACCTCAACAAGCAATGATGATGAAAAATCTTGCGCTCCTCTTCTCCTATAGAAAATATGCGATCTACACACAAAGAACACAAAAGCATTACTAGCATATGTGGGTGAAAAGATAAGTAAAATCTAAATATAACTGAAACATGACAAGCAAATGCATAAAAAAAAATTGTAACTATGCTAAACAATGAAGAATGTAAACAAATAAAGGGTTCATGGTTCAATTCTAGTAGCACTTCATTGTTTTTAAACTCTAAAACATGAGATCTTTCAAATGAGGGTGAATGTCAATTTATAGATCCCTTCAAAGGAACCTTTTATTGGCAAATAATATTTGCATGGGAAAGGTGGCCTACATGCTCTTCCTAAAATACCATGCAATGCCACTTTGCTCATCTAACCTACACAATAGTCTTCTAGGAGAAGCATACTTACTAAACTAGGCTCGAGCGTGCACACAATCAACATCGCCAGCCCACACATGGATTCTTTTTTTGTTCCACTTTTGGTAAGGTCACCTCGAGGTAAGATGACCTTGATTGGGGGCCACTCTAGGGTAGGATGAAATCGATATGGAGGCCACTCTAGGGTAGAAAAACCTTGATTTGGAGGTCGCTCTAGGGTAGAATGGCCTCTGGAGGCTATCCCTAGGAGGGAAAACCAAGGTTACAAAGGGAAATTTCCCTTTCTTGAGTGGTGAAAACCACTATTTAAGCCCTAGGGCCACCCAAGGTGGATCACATGGTCTTTAGAGAGTCCAAATAGGTAGCCTCCTCAAAATGACATGTTTTAGGTGTCTACAGTAGCTAAGTTTTAGATATTGAGATTGATAAGAGTTTGTATAATCCTAAAGAGAAGTTCCATTAAAAGTAGATTTAGAGACCCAAGAAGAAGGTCCTACTAAATATTAAATATAGATAAGAAGACCTATTGGAAAAGGTCCTATATAAAGGTCCATTGGTCCTTAGCAATAAAATAGACCATTAAGAAAACGTTAAAGGTAGCAATAGTAATTTAAGATAGTAGAGAGTATTGAGGATAGTCCTAGCTGAAGGACATCACATAGCACATTGAAGACAACATAATGATAGTCTAATTTGGATAAAAAATTTAGAATATTTAGTATAGCAAAAGAGCAAGGTAGCATTTGGAAATAAAAGAGAGTAGGACACCAGGGCAATATTGAAAGCAAGTGAATGAAAAAAATGTAATATTGAAAGTGTTTGAAAGTCATAAGGATAACGTTAAAGAGAAAGGTAACATTTGAAAGCCACAATGGCAGCATTAAAGAAACAACAAGTTTAGAGAACATAAGGCAACATTCATAGTATTTCCATAAATAAGTAAAGCATCAAAATAGAATCATAGAAAGAAGAATTAAAGCTAGAGAAGGAAACATATGTAGTTAAGAGAAATATTGAAAACTAGAAGAAAAATCTTAAAGACAAGAAGAGATTGTCAAGAGAGATAGGAGACAGAGAAAGAAGAGCTCCAAAAAAGTGTATTCACACCAAGTTTGGGATAATCGTCTTCATACGACGACAAGCCCATAAGGTATAGTGGGATTCCATTAGGGTTATGCATAAGGGGTTGGACCCAACATATCCTTGTAAAAAAATGGTGAATCCTAATCGAAATTAAGGTGAATTCTAAGCAAATCAAATCAATCATCTTCACACCAAATTTTGAGGGTATTTGAAGCTATAAGAAATAAGGTCATATTTGTGGCCAATTTTGACATATTAAATCACCTTATAAATTCATAAAAATACCACCATTAGATCAATATTGAAAAGAGCTTTCCAAAAAGTACAAATATACCTATGTTTGGATATATATTGTGGTGAATTGAACCTAAGAAAAAATTGGTCCCAAAAATTTTAGGTGAATGGGCTGACGTCGAGGGTCCTCATATTTGCCAATTTTAAATTTTGGAAATCCTAATATTCGCCCAATTTGTGAATATTCACCACTATGCATAACCTTGAATTCCATTTAAGGAAATTTTAATAAAAGTTATGAAAACATAAGGAAGGCAAGTATCTTGCCAAAGTTTGAATGATAGGGTAGCATCTCCTACAAGCAAAGTGAAAGGCCATAATAAGTGTCATAAAATAATTTATAAAAATGTGTGAAGTAATAGAAATAGAGATAGTATATCTCTATATAATTGGTTAAGAATAAGATTCTAAATAGACTAGTTTAAGGTATCCAGGACAACACATTGCTTAAATTCCACATGGGAATATTTAAGTTTTTGTTTCAGCCAATGTAAAGCCACAAAATTAGGGCAACAAAGTTAATGTTCCAAGATAATGTAGAAAGTGTTCTTTAGAGTTCAATATAAGGTACAAAAGGAAGAGTTCCCTATCCAGTCAACATTTTGGAGATGCGATCTTCAATGTCTTATCTACGTATAGTTTTACTTGTAAAATAATAAGTATTGTAAACACCATGTATATCAAAAAGGTGGAATTGCTAAAGTAAATAAAGTGAGTGCCATTTCTAAATGAAAAAGAGCACCAGAGAACATCATTGCTAAAGGAGAGAAAGCACAATTTCTAAAGGATAGAGAGCACTATCATTGAAGGAAAAAGAGTGTCATTACTAAAGGGAAATAAAGTGCCATTACAAATAGACAATGTAATAGAGAATATACTATCATCAAGGGAAGTATTAATATAGTGTAGGAGATAAGTGTAATAGATCTAGAAAAAGTGCCATTAGAGATGATAGAATAGAAGGGAAGTCGAGTTTATTTTACAATAAAAATAATAAAGTGCTAGTAAATAAAGTATACACATGCAAAATAAAGTTATCAATGTAGATAGAGAATTAGCATAAGTGAGTGCAAGAACAAAGACAACAAAATAATAATGGTATAGTCTCCATTAGAGCTACACTAAAGGTATCAAGAATACAAGCATCACTTAACTACCTAAATTGAATGTAACAAGGAAGGTACAACATCATTTCTTAGTTCTATTACATAGTCCATTACAACCATTGAGGAACATCTAAACACAATACAACAACATCACCCATCATAATATAAAGGATATTACAATGTCACTAGTCATAGTTAGAAAGGAGAATTGAAATGTTAGGGTTTAAAAAATCAATCACCATCTATCAAAAGAGCCAAGTACCATTGAACATGTGAGTAGCTAGCAATAATACATTAGGAATCAAGTGCCAAGTTGAGAATTATGAAATAATATTAAGGCATTGCAACAATGTAACATATTTTGAAAGGATATTAATATCAACCCCAAATGATTGTGAACCACATTTGAAAGACGAAGTCAAAACATTAACAAGTTGAACATTGTATGAATATACACATGGTAGAAACCATGTTTTGGAAAGTATAATGCCAAGGTTAGTGAAATATTTTATTTGCATACCCCCAAGAAAGCTAAATTTGCTATACACAAAGGCAAGATGACATGTAGAAGAATAAAAGGTGAAATGCAAGAGTTTTGAAATACCCATTCAATAGGAATTCAAATAGAGGTCCATGCAAATATCCTCCAACTAATTCTTGCATTCTCAAAGGAACAAGTAAAGTGAAACCATTTTTATACTTTGTAGCATCCAAGAAACCATAAAGAGCTATTTCCTCAAGGAGGTATTTTTAGATTTTATGGTTTATATTCTTTACTGAAGTTAAAGGAGAAATAATACTAGTTATTTTTTATCTCTCTAAGGTTTAATGAAACAAATAATATATCCTTAGAAATTCCTTATCAAGGATGTTTCATTTGATGAGTTAGTTAATATTCTACAAGAATATGAAATTAAGAATTCTATCAAATATGAAATGACTAACAATGCATTGGTAACTAAAGATAACACTCAAGGACATGTTGCTTCAACTTCAAGAGATAAATTTAATAGGAGTAACATATATTATCAGATATGTAGAAGAAGGAATCATAATACAAATTTTTGTAGATATAATCCAAGGAATTATTCTCAAAGAAATCAGTTAAATCAAAATGGTCAAGCAAATAGACCAATACAATCAAGACAATACCAAACTCAATATCATCCACATCAACAATAATTTCAATAGCAATATCCTTCTCAATATCAATATAATCAACCTCAATTACAATATAGATAAGGAAATCAAAAGAGTCATTTAGCTCAAGAAATTCAAGAAATTCAGGAACTACAAGAAACTACAAAAGAAAATGAAGTCAAGGCTCTTTTAGAAAAACAAGTAATACATGAAGATATTGTTTTGAAAGATACTAATCACTGATTTGATCAAAGTACAGAAATGCTATCAATTAAAGAAAGCAAGAAATAATAGTTGAGGCTTCAGGATTAGCATGAAGACCCATATTGAATATCAAAATCTTCAATAACAAAATAATGGAATATAGGGGGTGTTATAAAATATTACATTATTTGGTGCATTCCAATATACAAATTTGGTATATTATTATATTAGGTGTGTGTATTATATTAGAGAGTGAGTTTATATTTCATATAATGTAATAATGTGCAGGAAATGCACAAGTATCATGTAATCATGTGTGCAATTATTGTGAGTGTAAATGTGCATAAGTGTCCATTATTAAGAGTGCACATATAGCCTTAGAATAAGAAATTGAAGAGTTTCAAATAAGATTAAAGTTTAATAATGCACCATATGAGGTGTCACATACTATTATATATGTGTCACTAAGCATGTAATTTGTATAAAAAATGCATAACACATATCATGCATTTGTAGACATTTTGTCTATATCATTTTCACCATTTTCAGGAGCTTTGTTATATGATTATTCTTTTTATTATTATTATACTAGAAGAACTGGTAAATCATTCCAATTTTCTATGCCTCTTTGTGGGTTTGAATCTTGCTCCATGTTGCCACTATAACCTCCAGTTGCATCGGGTAAACATTTTATGTAGCCGGCTATGCTGACACGACACGTCCACTGATACTACAGGGCCTGAGGGATTGGAACCCTGGTCTCTACACTCCTACAAAAGCATTTTGACCATTGAACCAAGCCCTCAGACCCGTTGTGTGATTATTCTATGATTTATTTCTTGAATTAATCATATTTATATTGTGTTCTTTACATTGTAACTTTATTTGATCACGTTATTACTTTATTGTGACTATTTTATTTAAGTATTAAAGCTGCAAAAGCTATCATAATGAAAAATTGATAGAAAAAATCCAAACATAAAAGGAATAATATGATGATACTTCAACCATGGGATACCTTGACATGACAGAGGGACCCCATGGTCAACTTACCTTCAAATATCATAATCACATTATAATTTTTCTATGGAAAAATAGGCAAGTAATGATAGAAATAATGGAAAGATATATTCATGTTAATTAAGTATTACCTTTAAATAATAAACAAATTCCTAATTCATGTTCTATATCAATCCATAAATCACATAATAATCCTTTATTTAATCGATATCCCATGAATCAAAATGTAAATCCATTTGCTTCTAATTCAAGTTATGTTACAACTGTAATGACCCATGTAGGGGAATTTTCCCAACCTCCTCTAAATAATAACGCTCCTTATAATAATTATCATATTTCTTCTATTCCTCTTAAGAATATTTTTTCTTCTATTCCTCCTAGTAACAATTTCCCTCTATTCCACCTAATGTTAATAACACTTCAATTCTTCCACAAACAAACACACAATATCCATATTATTCTAATATGCATAACAATACCTATAATAAAAAGATAAATATATCAAATATGAATAAAATTCCATTTCAAAACCCTATGTTCAACAATTATAATCCACCTTCTAATTTTTTTGGGATCAACATACCCACGACTCAATATTTGTCTTTGCAAAATAATAATCCTGAAATTCAAAATTTAACAACATTAGTCAAACAACTTGCTCAATGAATAGATACTATTCAAGCACCAAGCTTCACCTATTCATATAAATAAATGTGTAATCAACCTTTGGATCCTATGGTAGCTTATTGACCATACCCAAATAATATTCCTACACCCCAAATTTTAATATATAAGGGTATGAAGGATCTAATCGAGCATATGTGGATGTTTTGAATTGCTTGCCATGACATTGCCTATGATGATATACACTTATTAAAAAAAAAATCTAAAATCCTTGGAGGACTAGCATTAGAATGGTATTATCAACTACCCTACCATTATCTTATAAATTTTGAGGAAACCACTAAAATGTTTGTCCACCATTTTGGTGCCTATGTGGAAAAGAGAGTTAGCCTCCAAGATATTTATCTACTTAAACAAGATAAAGATGAAAACTTTATAGATTTCCTATCTTGATGGAGAGGATTGGTGGAAATATTGCAATATACTCCACCACCTAAGGACATTTTGGAAATATTCATTAATAATTTGCAAGATCAATTATCATATGAATTGGAAACCACAACTATCACATATTTTGAACAAGTGGTTTATTTGGCAAGAAGAGTCGAAATAGCTCTTATGAAAAGAGGACAATTAAATCCTAAGAAGACAGAAGAAAAATATACTAAATATCAATATAGGGATAAGCATGTGGTATGTGGCGGTGTCACTGATAACCGCCAAAATGATAATGTCACTACCATAATCACTTTGTAAAAATTGGTTCTTAATAAACATTAAAAGCCACAAATGAACTTTATGAAGTTTAATCAACCTTTATCATTAAGTATTAAACCAATTTTGGATGCTAAAATTATTGAGCTTCCAAATATAAGATAACCTAACACTACTGCTAAATAGTATAACACAAATCAAGATTGTGATTATCATAGAGTGTATGGACATCTTAAAAATCAATGTAAAAGACTTAAATATGCTATTAAATATTTATTGGATGAAGGTTGCCTTGTATTATGTGATTTTGAGTCTGCTCCTTCCACTAATCAATATATGGGGATATTTCAAAATCCCCTACCTAATGATGATCAAAATGCTACTAATAATATTTCTTATCATGCTATTTTGCCTCCATATAACAATATTATTGGAATGATATCTATCACCACAAGACAACAATACCAATCTCAACCATCCCAACAACCTCAAACTCAAGAAAATTTAATTTCTAAACAAAATCCTAAGACATCATTAATTCTAAGAAATAATAATAAGAAAATTGTTAATGTTGATAACTAATTTTAATTTTTAAATATCAAACCTAAAGAATTTTTTGATCTCAAAAAACAACTTGTAAATACACCTACTTAAATCTCTCTTCTAGAGCTTCTCCAAAACTTTAATAAAATTATTTTATCAACAAGTAATACCTCAATATATCCCACAAAATAATCTTGCTAATGTTGTTGGATCTCTTGGGTTAAATAATAGACCCTTTTATGAAGATGATCTCCGTCTCCCAACCATAAAAGGAGAATCACCCCTTCACATCATGCTATTTAGAGTAGATAAATTTATCAAAAGAATTTTGTTTGATAATGGATCCTCCTTAAATATATGTAGCTTTTAGTTTATCCAAAAATTTAGAATGGAAGAATAAGATCTTGAAAACTTTGATATAGTCATAAGAGAATTTAATAATTAAGCCCAAGAATTATGAGTACAAATGCTATATTCTCATTGAAGAGATTATAAAAATTAATATTGGCACTTCAAAAAATCCTAAAATTCTTAAGTTGGGACAAGTTCTATCCATTCAAGAACAAGGACAATTAACTGATCTATTAAAATAATTTAAATATATATTTTCTTGGTCATATGTTGATATGCCTAGGCTAGATCCTTCTTTGGTCATGCATCAACTAGCAATCTAACCAAATACTAAACTTGTTAATAAAAAATTAAGAAAATTGCATCCTAAAATTGCCTTGTTAGACAAAGAATAGATATGAAAGCTTCTCAATGTTGGATTCATCAAAGCCATTTACTATTTTTATTGGATATATAATATTGTGTCCATTTAAAATTATGATTGGATATCTAATATTATGATTTTCCTTTGAAATATTTTGCTAGAAACCTCAAGTTTACATTTTGTGCAACCACATCATGCACTATGTAAAGAGTTACCGTATGATGTAGATGTTCTTATGCAACGATTGCATCTTCTTAAATGAATTTAAGAAAGGAATTCAAAGTCATAATAGGAATTAGATCCCTTGTGTTAGGTGGAATAAGATAAACCAAGGGATGTTATTCATTTCATGTTGGGATCCTCTTAGGGTTTAGTTGTACAACCATATCCTAGTAGGAATAGGGGTACCATATGAGGGGTGGTGCATTGGTGCTACTTTGAAAAGTTGATAAATAGATATTTCCACTAGGATCTCTATCTAGAAATTATTATGTGGTAAATTTTGGTTGTTTTTCAATAGAGTCCTTGAATTTGAATGATTTTTTGACCAAAGGGGTTGTCAGGTGAATGATTACAGTGCTTCAATAAGGTAATGAATGAGGTCTTCATCAAAACCTCAAATTTATAATTTGGGTTTGAGTCCCATTAGGCATGCCAAAAGAATTTTTGGGGACTAAATGGTCCTTATTCTCTACGTATCATGACCCCTTGCAATGTGATTCTTGCCAGGTGCATCTGATGCCTATGCCTCACTTGGAGCACCAATTCGAGAAGTCTAAGGAGTGTGGGTTGTGGATTCTTTTGATGTCCTCTAGGATTTTTTACCAAGGCCAAATTATTGTTTGTATATGATCTTTGATGCATCATTGGGTTCTTATGTGGGTTCTTTGCCAATGAAAAGGGTTAGAAGGAAAGTAGTAAATGATAGAATGCATATGAAAGAAATTAAATCTATCTAATCTAACTAGTCTAAGCTAAGGGTGATTATGTGCCAAAGGTCTATAAATTTTTACATCATGATGGGTTGAATGAACACATGAATTATAACTGATAGCACACAAGAAACACTATTTCCTCAAACATAAATCATTTTGAACATCCACACAAGAACCAGGATAGAAACTAGAATAGTCACAACTTATATATATAAATTCCAGAGAAAAAGGACCAAAACTAATCAACTAAAATGATACAAGGCTTGAATCAAGTTGTGGTATATAAGAGGATGAAGGAAAATCCCATATGAGATCATATACTAGACATGGGTATGGGTAGCTTTAAATATCTTATAATTAAGAAGAAAGAGGTATTTATAAAAAGAAGTGGGGAAAAATTCCCTCCAAAGTTTGTGCAAGAATTTAAAATTGCACAGGTTAGTCAACATAAAAAATGAATGATATTCAAGGTATTGGGTATTTGTTGCCATAAATGCTACTAGTAGGTTGTTTTGATGGAACTCTCATCATGCCATTGAGCTTCTTCATGTTTAAAATTCCCATGATTAAACATTTGAGATGCTTCATTATAAATGCTTTAGATTTTGTATTACCCCCTGGGTTATTTGTCATGTAATCACTTTCAATGCTCCAATTGTCACTTGGGAACCATGTCCAATCATGGATTGCCAAGATTAAAACTATATCATCATACCTTCCCTTGCATCTAGTCACTATGGGTTGGTCTAGTTTTTTTGGTGGTTACCAATAGTTAACCTCCTCCACATTCTAGATAGGTTCCTTTGATGAATTATTCCTTGTTTCATTATTCAAAGGTTGTGATTGCCACGTTTAGTATTTTTGGGGAATATGCCCTTTGTTGGAGGTCCATCCCTTACTATTTTAAAAGCACCTCAATCATAACTAGGATTTCTAAATTTCTAGCTCATGTGGATGTGCTTATGGGTGTTCTTCTCCTTTTGTTCCCTTGATCACTCTCTCATTATGTGTTTTAGGGTGGAAATTATGGGGGTCAAGAAATATCAAAGCACAACATAGGCTTCAAAAATTAGAATTTCCAAGATGCTAGGTTTTTAGAAATCCTTTGATATTCAAGTTCCTCTTGAGGGAAAGGGATTTCATGGCTTCCTTTCTACTTAATTACCTCAATTTGCTCCACTTTATTCCTCCATGTGATTGGGTCCGGTCCCTACAAGTCACTAAATAATGATGAATTATGACCTCACAATGGGGACATGAACACCAAGAGACATAGAAGAAATCCAGGTAAGTTATCGTTCCTATCTAGGAGGAAATATGTCCATGATATTTGGATGGGGTAAATTTTTTCCATGGGTGAAGTACCATTAGATATTACCAAAAAGAATCTAGTACTCTGGTTCATGGTAAAATTTTCCTTAGCTACCACCAAAAAGTCTTGATGGAAAATTGTTATTTTTGTATGGTGATTTAGCTAGACTACATGGCTTAGAGAGATTTAGGTTCAATGTTTGTTAGCGGTGGGGGTTTCTCATTGGTTGCACCTTGGATAGTCTGATATCATCAACTACTCCATGGGAATTGAGATCTTTAGGACCCTTTATTTTGGGTTTAGGTCAAGACTCTAATTAAAATTACCTTTTGTGGCAATATTTTCTTGGTGTAGTGAATTTTCACTATAACTATGTTTATTAATTCCATTAGAAGTAATTATGATCCATTATTGTTATTTTTAGTTGATTTTTGGTACCCTTAATACTTGTTATTCTTTGAAAAAATTTGAGTTTGGTGCCAAAAATTCTAAACTAAACATTGGTTCCTTTTGTGCATTGTTTGTTTCACATGCATATTTATCTCATAGAATTTATCTTCCCCTAGTTTTTCCTTCATCATAGTGAAATACAAGTTCCTGAATCACATATGAAAGGTTCTTGGATGGCCATATGGAGAGGTCTCAAGGTGTTGAGCACTATGGATCCTTGGTTTGAATAATCTATTTTGTACTACAAAAGGAAGGATGGTTATAGAGGTGTGCTAGCACATAAATGGAAGTACCTTTGTCTCTTTGGACTTTGTGTCCATAATTATTAATGGAGATGTAGGTATAATATATCACATGAAAAAACTATCATAGGTGGTTGGCTTACCCCTATTGAGGTGCTCATGACACAAGGATCTAGTGTTTGATTTCCATAATAGAAAGATATTTTGGCTTCTTTCTTTGTCTATAATGTGTAGGCTTCAAAGGTGATTGATGTGTTCTCACTACTCATCTATGATGAGGGTGTGTTGGCTAGATTTAAGGTTATATAACATAGATGACCTAGTTTCAATCCTTGGAAATACGTTTTAGGCCCTTCTTAATTAGATAGATACTCCTATTGACATGGCAACCATATGCACCCTTGCATGCTACATATGCATTTTTTCTACTTTTTATATGTGTTGGACCAATTAGGGAAAGACAAGCATCAAATTATCAATTTTCAAGTAGATCCAAAGTATCAAAAAAATTGGTCATCATCAAATAATGAACACATGACACATTAATTTTATAAGGTTTGACAATTTAAGTTTTCAAAATTTGAGGGCTATTTGGCAAAACCTCTAGAGGCCATAAAACTTGCATTGGAAAGCATTTTGAACCTTTTTTTTCAATAAAATGTTTAAGATCTATGCATTAGTGATATTAATTTACAAATATATTCCAGTGTTAGGGGTCAATTTTTATGGAATAGTCATTAATCCCTATTATCCTATTTTGAAATGAGAATTTTACAATTTTCTATGCAATCAAAATATTTGGCTTGATTTTTGGGGGAATATAGAAGGATTTACAATAGTTGTATTATTTTGATTCTTTTAGAGGCTTGTAGGAAAAGGATTTAGGATATGTTTTAGTCAATCCCTCTTTATCCTTTGGGAGATTGTTTTATTTTATTTATGAAGATGTAATATTTCATTATCTCCTTCTTATATTTCTTATCTAGGTACTCTAGGAAGTTTGTTACAATTTTTATTTTAAGCAATTTTATGCAAAGCCTCTTTTGGTGATTGAAGTGAGGTGGCCCAATTATAAGAGGATATATTCAAATTAGGTGATGTTTTCAATGAGAATAAAATTTATGCCTTCAAGTCATACCTTATGTGACTATGGAATATTAAAGGAGCATATCTTTAAAGGAAGTGATGATCTTGAATTATTATTTTCATTTAAATTCCTAGAAAAAGTATTTTTTAGATGTGTGGGAGTGTTTAATAGTGATAATGATGACTATATTCTAGACAAATGAGACTATTGCATAGGAATCATTTTTGTATTAATAAATTTCATATGATAGGGGCCCTAGATTAGTCTACCTCAAAATGTGTAGACCCACTAGAGCATCCATTATGGGGGGAGATATTATTTTACTAATGTCTTATCTTCTTGGCCCCTTAGTTCAAATTATGGGAAGTGTTAAAAGTATAATATGATTCATGTCCAAGGTCAACATTGTATGATGAAAAATATAAATACAACATAATAATCAATTCTATTAAAAGATATGGAGATGGGTACAATATAAACTCTTAAAACATAATACTTGTACTTAGATTGTTAAAATAAGTTACTCTGAATGAATTGAGAATAAATACTTCAAAAATATAAACACAACTTAATCATCAATTTAGTGAGTAGATATAAAACTTGGTGTATCAGCTTTTAAAATGCTCTTAGATGTTTGTTACAACTCTTCTTTTAAGCAATTTCATGCAAAGCCTCTTTTGGTGACTGAAGTTAGTTGGACCAGGGATAAGAAGAAGTCTTCAAATAAGGTGATGTATTCCACGAGAAGAAAATTTATACCTTTAAGTTATACCTTATGCAACTTTGAAATATTAAAGAAGATTATAATTAAAGGAAATGTTTAACTTGACTTATCTTCTTCATCTAAAGTCCTAGTAGAAGTTTTTTTTTTTTAATGTGTGGGAGTGTCTAATAGTGGTAAGGATGGCTATGGTCTACTCCATCGAGAATCTTGTGCATAAAACATTTTTGTAGCAATAGATTTCAGATGATGGGGGGATCTAGATGAGTCTACCTAAAAATGTGGAGGTCCATTAAACATACATAATGGGAGAATATGTTATTGTTATCAGTGTCTTCTCTCCTTGTCCCCTTAGTTCATATTATAATGGGTGCTAAAGTATAATTAATTTCATGGCCAAGGTCAACATTGTATGATGTAATTTTGGATAGACATAAAGGTATTATTTGTACAATATCTTGAATTTATTATAATATTTTATTATGTAATCCCTATAGGATTTGGGTATCCTTGTTATGGTTAAACCCACTTTATAACTTGTAATTCACATTGTACCCTCTTGTTATGATAGCTAATGTTAAAATCTATTATTTTGAGGTTTTGGTATTAGTATAAATACATCCCACCACTCATCACTTTATTTTCAAAGTGTTGTGAATCTTATATAAGGATATTACAATGATTCTTTATGGTGCTTATGACAACCTCTATTTTTTTTTTCTCATTTTCTTTATTTTTTTCTTTTACACCTTTTTATAATATTTGAGTAGATGGATTGATTCTATTTATTTCTATAAAGTATTGTGAATTCCAATATTATATAAAACTTAGAGCATTAACTATGTAATCCTATGGGTATGTTCATGTAAACCTAAGGGAACCCTTCATGTATTCAACCTTAGTGATATTATTTAATCTACCTCTATGGATAAACTTTGATTAAAGGGTAGGGTTATGCATAAGGGGTTGGACTTGAAATGTACTTGTAAAAAAATGGTGAATCTTAATCAAAATCAAGGTGAATCATGGAAAATACTAAGAAAATCAAATCAATCATATTCACACAAAAATTTGGGGTATTTAAAATCCTAAAAAGTAAGGTCATATTTGGGACACATTTTGACCTATTAAATCACCTTATAACTTCATAAAAAAACCACCATTAGATCAGTCTCAAAAAGATCTTTCCAACAAGTACAAATATGCCTATGTTTGGATATATATTGTGGCAAATTAACCCTAAGAAAAAATTGGTCCTAAAAATTTTAGGCGAATGGGCCGACGTCGAGGGTCCTCATATTCACCAATTTTCAATTTTGAAAATCCTAATATTCACCCACTTTGCGAATATTCACCACTGTGCATAACCCTATTAAAGGGTGTAACATATTTATTATATTGTAATTTAATATTCAATTCATTTTATGTCAACTTGAGGTTATCCATATGAATTTAACTTCAAATTCTCATGTAATTTTTATTATTGTAGTGCTAGTCATATATCATGTATTTTTTGTTCACTCAATGTAAAAAAATTCACAAGCTTATTATGTTTAGGCTCCTCATGAGAAGGGCTCTATCACAATTTCTTCAAACCAATGTTGAGGGGGTGGTCATTCTTAAGAAATGGTAAATACCATGTGAGTGCATACAAGGGGTATTTTTAATATCATGTTGAACCATCGGTATATTGGTAAGTATCTTAACCTTTGAAATGGTGGGGGTGGGGGAGCCAGCCCTGTTTAATTTAAAGAGCTTAAAATACTTGTGTTTGGTAACTCTCTTATTTATATCTATTTCTTCGTTCACCCACTATAGTTATTGTTACTAAGAAGGTGCCTACTCCTACCAATACTGGGAATGATATGACTGAACCTCACTATCTTAAAAGGTGAGATTAAAATGCTTGTTAGATTTCTTCGTGAGTATTTAACCATGATTGATTTTTTACCCCGTCCTACCCCAACCTTTTAGAATAGAGAGGACCTTAAAAAATATGACATTTATTCATGTATAGTAATGGATGATGGAAAAGAGCTAGGGATTATTGGGTCACCCGGTTTATAGGAGGGTCGATAGGGCTTCTGAATGACTAGTGGTAACACTTTCAATTTTTATTATTTTGAATGATTGGAGTAACAAAATTGATATTATAACACCAGGGTCTACCTCCACTTTATTTAAAATAATATCCATTTCTTATTTTTGATGGCTCACCTTAAAATAAAAAGTTAATGGGAATTTTTATACTCCTCATCAATTTTAAAGGTTATAATCCCTTAAAACAAATCTATCTATCATTCTCTTTAAAGTAAAATTGATTAGTTATTTGGATTCTAAGTAATAACATGTTGATCTGATGTTGCCTACACTCACCATAGAGGGAGCTACCCTAGAGATACAATTTATAGAAAGAGACCCTTTTCATTTTAAGAGGTATTTCTAGAGACTTCAAACTTCCTAATATTGTTGCTCTCGCCATCTTTATTCCCATTTTAAAATAGAGGGGACTATTTTACCTAATTATTTATATGCTTCACCTGGTACCTCTTAAAATAGAGAGTTATTTGAGCTTTAAGTTGAGTTTTCATGGATATTAGATATATGCTATAACTGAGCTTCCAATCCCTTTCAATTGGATCTAATGGAGTAAGATCTCCTTAAAATACATAGGGATGGGTGTTTAAAATTTATGCATGCCTAGAAATAGATTCTATTGGTAAAAAAGGGATTGGAGAAGAGGGGTGGAGGTTATATTTGAGTTGCATACCATATATTTACATCATTTATAATATGAAATAGTTCTAAAATAGTAAAATATTTAACAAAACATAACATGTTAAATTTTAAACTAAAATTTCTTTCAAAATCCCTTCTTGCAAAACCCCTTCTTGCATCTAATAATAATAATAAAATTTGAAACTAAAATTACACAAAGAGGAAAATTTTACTTAACTTTTTAAAACTAGATATTGAACCTTGAATTTAAATAATAATACTAGAATATGACCCTTTAATTGATTATAATCAACTATTAATTACAAAGGTATAACTTTTCATAAGGAATGTGCTCTTTCACTATAATATAATAAATAGAGAGAAAATTATTCATTCACATTCATGATCAAATATCATATAATTATATTTACCTCTTATTGGTAAAAGTTTGACAATTAACACTCCTAAGTAACTTCATAAAAAGTGAATCAATATGAATGAATGATGTCTTTTAATGTCCCTTACACTCAATGGTTTGTAGGACCTATCAAAGTTTATCCAAAGATAAATATGAATGGTTCAATATATTGGTCAAATATAATAAAGCTACTTCAATATATATGATTTAATTGATTCACCTTTTATTTAAAATAGTAAAAATGATTATATTGATTCACTTTTGAAGAATACAACTTATATGTATATGATATAAAAATGATTAAATATATTACTCACACTCTTCATACTACTTTCCTTTCTATTGCAAGGTGAAGATTTCATAATACTTGAAGAGAATGAAGATGATTTAGCTAGATTAACCTTGATCTCATTCTCCTCCTTTTTACCTTCAAATCCTTATGAATCTAAACTTGCACATTGTACTTCCTCATCTAATGTGTTCTTCTTTGTTTCTCTAATGGTTAAATCAAGTAAATCATAATGGCCTTAGCCATTTGTTGAATCAAATGGACTTTCTTTTCCACTTTCTTAGGAGTGGAAAATCCTTATTTAATCTAGTTTTTTATATGGCATGATCATCTTGCTTTATATTGAACTCTATCTCATACCCAAAATTTATTGTTTATTTTCCCATCATTTTCACTTTGCAATCTCTTGTCATGTGTCCATTTTTATAATATTTGCAACATAAGAATGCAATGTTTTCATATTCCACTTCTTGATGCCATTTTTTAATTTAATTTTAATCTTAACAAAATGTAGCAAAGGTTTATCAACGACAATGCATATCTAGGTATATACAACCTGTTGATCCCATTTTTTTGATTTGGATATAATATTAATGACATGTGATAAAGGTTTTAAAATATCCATAGCAACACACATCCAAGTGTATATAACATGCCTTTGCTTCTTAGTAGTTGGTCCCACATGGATGAACTTCCCTAAAGTATTTACTATTATTTTTTAAAACCTCCTTATTGATAAGTTGATATAGAAGTCCAAAAAACCTTAGCCACACTCTAAGATTTTTAATAGTTTATGTCTCCACAAATATATTCTCACTCCATGGTATTAAATATAATGCATCTCCCCCCTAAACCCTAGGTCACTGCCTATTATTTAACTTGATGATGAAGAAAAATCCTTTTAAAAAATAAGTCATAGAGTAGTCTAAATTTAATCCCAACTTCCATTTGATCCAATTTCGAATCTCTAGAAAACCTAACCAATATTCATAGAACTTTCATATTAATTTTTTACTTTTAAGAACTATTATGCCATGTCTGATCATCTCATCCTTCGTGATCACTTTTGGTATAACAACTATTATCTTAACAATGTTTGTCATAGATTCAACCTTCCTCTTATATCTAAGACTTCTGTACTTTCGATTAGAACATCCTTACTTCCAATTAAAACTATCAAAAATAACTTTTTTTTCTAGGTTAACAATTTTTCCTCATAAAAATTATTAAATTTTTTAATTTTTCTATATCTAAAAAAAGAAAAACAAAACTAACTCCTTACTTGCACTTGCTTTTTATATACACTACTAATACTTATTTATATATAAAAAAAGACTTATTAATAACTCAATTACTTCTTAAAACTGGACATCTACTCCTACCTAAATTATTTATTTATTTATTTTTATAATTTTTACCTATTAAATACAATATTTCTCATTGTTCAAACATTCTCACAAAAAATGAATCCCTCGGCAAACCATTAGCCTTCCGTGGATCATATCCTATATGGCCAATTAAAAATGGAAAATTAATTTTAATCATAATCATAATCATGATTGCGGCCATTAATGCCAGCTTATAAAGGGGAAGGGAAAAAAAGCTGATTCCGTGGAGATAATTGACTTTGAATTTCGCCGTCCTTGGTATTTCCGGGGCCATGGATGACACTTTTTCTTTTGTTCTATGCTTGAACTTCTTGTTATTGTCGGCGAAATTGTTTTTTATCTAAAATTTGGTTATATTTATTGTTTTTTTTATTATTAAATAGTTTAAATTTTTTGGATTGTTTTTAATAATACTTATTCCATTTTATTATCAAGTATGCTTCAATATTTGAATTTAGATTTCTTTTAATAAATGCCACAAGGGATTGCGTTGCACAGATGCTATCAATATCAATCAGCATCCAAATTCATAATTGCTAAGAGCGGTACGAAATACTGCCCACGGGTGAAGAATCACAAGCCCACTTCATTATCTTCTTCTGATAACAACTTTTACATGTTTTAGCAATGGCGGGGATCTCTTTCAAGATTGCTAAGAGCGGGACGAAATACTGCCCACGGGTGAAGAATCACAAGCCCACTTCTTTATCTTCTTCTGATAACAAGAACAATAATAAGAATGGAGACAATAAGCCCTCTGAAAATTTTCTTCTCCTCCTCCGCTGTCTCCAGGATGCAAGAGGAAGAGAGCCGAGGTTAGATAATCGGCCCTTATTATTATTATTATTGGTATATGCGTATTGAGTTAAATGGATTTTGTTTTTTTTGGGTTTTTTAATATGATGTTACGCACGGGTGCACGGGACCTGAGACAATTGACCTCTTTGCAATGAGTATCCCCACTCACCATATGGCAGAGTGGGGTCTTGGAAAATTTAAGGTATTTTTAAGTATAGTGGGCTCAATGAAGTTTGTGAATGTTGGGTCAATGGCGGGTATTAAAAATAGGAGGGCGTATTTGAGAATTGTAGTGCACGGGACTTGAGACAATTGACCTCTTTGCAATGAGTATCCCCACTCACCATATGGCAGAGTGGGGTCTTGGAAAATTTAAGGTATTTTCAAGTATAGTGGACTCAACGAAGTTGGGGAATGTTGGGTCAATGGCGGATATCGAAAATAGGAGGGCGTATTTGAGAACTGTAGTGGGTTGTGGTGGATCAGCGTTGGATCAGCGTTGTGTTTTGAAAGTTTTGGGTATTTTGATAGCGGGTTTGAAAATTTTAAGGCATAGGTTTTGGAAAATTTAGAGTAATTTTGAATAGACAGTAATGTTTTCTTGTGTAGAATTTGAAGTTTGTAGGGTGTACTTATATTATGTGATGTTAATTGCAGTTGGATAGTGTTGGATTAGTGTTGGATTAGTGTTAGGATTTGAAAAATTTAGAGTGTTTTTGGTGAAATGTAAGTTTAATTTTGAAAATTTGAGGGTGTTATTCAAGTATTGAAGGTTGATAGAAATTGGTTTGGAAAATTTTATGGTATTTTCATAGAATCAGTGAATGTTGATTTTGTGGTTGGCTTTCAAAATTTTAGGGTATTATTCAAAATTATTCAAGTATTTTTTTTGGATTGGAATTGGGCAATGCTAGGTCAACAACAGATTTTGAAAATTTTAGGGTGTTTTGGTGGAATGTAAGTTTAATTGTAGCTATTGGATGTTGAGTCATGGTGGGTTCTGAATATCTTAGTGTATTATTCCAATATATAAGGTTGATTGAAATGAGTTTTGGAAATTTTAGAGTATTTTCACAAAATGTAAATATTAATTACAACTAGCGGATGCCAAGTCTATGGTGGGTTCTCAAATTTTTAGGATATTGTGCAAGATTATTCAAGTGTTGAAGGCTGATTGTAGTTGGGTAATGATAGTTCAATAACAAGTTTTGAAAATTCTAGGGCATGTTGGTGGTATGCAAGGTTCATTGTATTTGAGTAGTGTTGCATCAATGTTGAGACTTTATAATTTTAGGGTGTTCTAGTAGAATGTAAACACTGAATGTGTGGTGGGTTTTAAAAATTTTAATCCATTATTCAAGTATTGAAGGTTTATTAAAGTGGGTTTCAAAAAATTTAGGATGTTTTTGAAGTGTAGGAGGGTGATTGAAGTTGGAAAATTTTGGGTCAGTGATAGATTTTGTAATTTTTGAAAATTGTAGGGGTATTTGCATTCTGTGATGTTAATTGTGGCTAGGCTATGTCAGATCAGCATTGGATTTTGAAACTTAGAGCAGTTTTAAAGCAAGCATACAAAGATAATTAAAGGTGGGTAATGCTAGTTCAAATGGTTTTTGAAACTTGTAGGACCTATTTACATTATGTGATGTTGACTGGATTTGGGAATTTTTGGATCAGTATTGGGTTTTGATAATTTTAGGTTATTTTTATGGAATGTAATTTTAACTATAGTTAGGGCATAGCGAGTTTTGGCACTTTTAGGGCATACTGGAAGTATAGAAGGCTGATTGAAGCTAGGCAATGTCAAGTTATATGAATTTTGAAAATTGTGGGGCATAATTGCATTATGTGATTTTCATTTTAGTTAGGTGGTGTTGTATCATTATTGGATTTTTCATAAGTTTAGGGTATTTTGCTAGAATGTAAAAAAATGTAATGTATTTTTTAGGTCATATGCCTATCTCATACGAAGGGATACAATGTTAGTTGTATCTAGTGGATGTTTGATCCATAGTGGATTGTGATACCTCAAGGGCATTTTTTACGTATTGAAGGTTGATCAATTTTAAGGGTATTTTGGTAGAACAAAATGTTAATAATGGATTTTTAAGCCTTACTATTAATATGAAGCTCACAAGATAAATGTAATAGAACCAAATATAATGTAGCCACAATATAATAAGATCAAATAATAATGTAGCTAGAAAAATATGAGACACAAAAAAATAATGAAACTTACAATATACAGAGATTGAACACATGTAAAATTCTATTGTATAAATTTCTTGTACAATACAACTTTGTGTCTATAATATATATTTTATAAAATGATATTTGATATTCTTAGCTAGACACCTATCTAAGGAACTTTTGATCTTCTCATATGCCAAATAATATAATATTCTCTAACACTCCTTGTATTACGTTATTTGATGTAAATTTCTCTTGACTTGTATAGATTATCTATAAATATCTAAAACTTATTTCGACCTAGAGCTTTTGTAAAAATATCTACAATCTATTATTTCATAGGAATATGTTTCAACTTGATATGATGATTCTACAAATGATCTCTAATAAAATGACATTGAGCTTGAATATGTTTGGTTCTTTCATGTATGATTGAGTTTTTTATTAGATTTAATACTCCTTGATTATCATAATATATTATTGTTAGAGTTATTTTTATTCCCATATCCAGTAGTATGTACCGTAACCATAGTGCTTCACAAAATGTATCCTTTTCTACATGATATTCTACCTCTATAGATGAAAGTGCTATTGCATGTTTTTTTTTTACTGTACCATGATATTGGTCCTAAACCAAGATAAAAATACATCCTAATATTGATTTTCTATCATATATAGATCTAGCATAATCAAAATCTAAATATCATTGTAGAAAAAAATTCTTATCATTACTTTTATATGTAAGCCCATAATCTATAGTCTTGTCGATATATTGTAATATTTTTTATAGATTTCCATTGAATTTATATAGGTTCTTCCATAAATATTGAGAGATAATTTATAGTATAAACTATATATGATCATATATTTGTTAAATATAGAAGAATTCCAATCAATTGATAATAGATTATTGTTGAAACACAGGAAGTTTCATCATATCTGGATAGTTGTAGTCCTTGTTACATAGATGTATCATTGGTCTTAAAATTGCTCATCTTATATTTCTTGAGTAAAAATTTTGTATACTTTGTCTGTGTTATTGTAATATTATCTTCATTTTGATTGATTTCTAAACCAAGACAATAATGTACGAACCCCAAATAAATCATTTTAAAGTCTTTTTTCAGCATCCCTTTTGACTTCATTTATTAATCCTTTTGAAATTATTATAATTACTATGTCATCAGTGTACACAATAAGTATTATTATATCGTTTCCAACATTTTTTTGTGTAGAGATTTGGATCTGAAAAGCTTCTCTTAAAGTTGTGTTGTAGTAAATGATTATTGATCTTTATATACCATGCTCTCATAGCTTGCTTTAGACCATATAAAAACTTATTTAAGTTATAAATTTAGTGTTCTTGTCCCTTAATTACAAATCCCTCTAGTTGTGATATATAAACTTCTTCAAGATCACCATTAAGAAATACACTTTTTACATCCATCTGATGAATTTTCCATCCATGGTGTGTTGCTAGAGCACAAATAGTTCTGATAGTAGTCATCTTTGCTATCAGTGCAAAATTTATTCATAATCAATTCCTTCGGGTTGTTTATATAATTTTTCTATTAATCGAGCCTTGTATTTGTCAAGTGAACCATCTGCTTTATATTTGATCTTATAAACACATTTATGACCAACTATTTTCTTTCCTAGTGGTATCTCAACTAAATTCCATGATTTATTTTCAATAATGATGTATATTTTGATTATGTAATTTACTTCCATTTTTGATGATCTAATGCTTGAAATGTAGATGTGGGTTCTTCTATAGAGCTTAATAATATCCTATTGATTCTAGTAAGACTATGAGTTTGAGATCTTGTAGTAATAATATCTAATATTTGCTATATATTTGAATATTTAAGTGTATTTGTAAGTCATACAGGTCCCTTTGTCTATAAATTTTTAGAAATATCTGTATTTTCATTTTGTTCACCTTGAGATTCTACATCTTCATCTGATGAGTCTTCTTCTAGAAATTTTAGAACATCTAAATCAAATTTATTTTCTTTAGTACTAACTGTAAGGTTTTCATAAAACACTACATCTCTACTTATATAATATTTTCTTGTTGTTGGGTCAATTATTCTATATCCTGCAGATTCATCATCATAACCAAGAAATATACCACACATTGTTTTATCATCTAATTTTGTTCTTTTCTATTTTGGAATATGCATATAAGCTTTGCATCCAAACACTCTTAGTCATTCAACACTTGGTTTTCATCCTAACCATACTTATTTTGGTGTAACACTCTTGAGTATTCTTGTAGGTAATCTATTCTACAAATATATAGTTTTTTTAACTTCTTATGCCCAACACTAATGATTAAGATGTGCTTGTTTTAACATGCATCTAACCATCTACATGATAAATCTATTCCTTATTTTTACAATACCATTTTTTTGTGGCAAATATGCTATAGCGAGTTGTCTTTTTATTTTATTTTATTCTAAGAATATATTAAATTATTTTGATAAAATTCACATCCTCTATTTGAGCAAAGATTTTTGATAGTCTTGATTATTTTTCAACTAGAAGTTTGAATTTCTTAAAACAATTAAATTCTTTAGATTTGTATTTCATAAAGTATACCCACATTTTCTAGAATAATCATCAATAAATAGTTGAAAATATTTCTGTCCTCCAATGCTAGTAACATTCATATGACCACATAAATTTGTAATACTAATTCCAATGGTTTTTGAGTTTGATGTTACTGAATCTCAAAATGCATTCGATGTTGTTTTCCTACTAAAAATACTAGATAAATTATATATTTCCAAGAGATTTTTGATAGTAATTCTACCATTTAATATTTAATCATTTCATTTAATGATGATGCACTTGTATGACCCAATATTTTATTCTAAAGTTCTTTACTTTTCGATATTTCTACTAAAACAACCACATTTGTTGTTGTATCTAGATTAAACAAACTATATTTATAAGATCTTAAAGATATCACTTTTCCTTGCTTGATAATATGAAATTTCTTTCTTCCTTTAAAAACTTTAAATTCTATTATCAAAATTTGATCCATAAGCTCAGAAAATGAAGGAATATTTATAGTTAATCCTAGAACATATAACACATTATTAATTACTCCTTTTCAATTTTTTAGGTTTGTAGACACCTCAAATTTTTTTACTTAGCCTTGTGTAGTGATAATTAATTATTAATTGACCAAAACATTTGAAAATCAATTTAATTACCCTAAACTCCAGGTACTAAACCTTTACTCCATCCAACCCATACCCCACTCACACCCCTCTATGCTCTTTCCTAAGCACTTACCCACCATTTTCATAATACACATACTTATCCTTTAAGGCATTTAAATAAATTAAATGCAAAATAGATTTTCCCTCTTCCCTAAGCCTTAGGTGGGCATGGTACACCCATGCCCACTTAATACACTTAGGTAGGAAGACCTTATCACCATTAAATACTTAATAAAAATACTTATCTCTCGTCTCCTTCTTTCACCACATCACCTACCCCCATTTCTAACCAGAAAGTCTATAAAAATATCCCATTACTTATGGTTTCAAAGAGCATAATATTACATTGTTATGCTACAAAAATACTACCAAATTAATTTTGAAGCATCTCGTACACTTAGCACTCCTCCCACACAATTTTATTTGTGAATTTTGGTGGTTATAGATATCAATTAGGTATTTTTTGCTTTCGTCTTCATCTTATATTGCATCGGGTACATCTATAGTTGAAGGACGAACCAACCAGACGAAGGAATAAGAAAAAATATGGATGGGCATGTTTTCTAATAAAATGTATGGATAGATATATTTTCCACAAATAGATCACCAAATAAACCAACCAAGTAACCTTGATTTATTGCTTTAGTTTCATTTCATTTTAGTACTTCATGTATTTTCATCAGTTTTTGTGCTAGTTCTGTTTGTTTCTACAAGAGGCCTAATCGAGATAAGCCTCCAAATGTTCTAACATTTTTTATAAGGTTATGTAGGTTTTGAGGACCAACGTAGCTAGTAGTGGCACACATATAATAAGCCCACTCCCCCTTGAGGATCTCATAGAGGACTCTTATGGTTCCATGAGGAAATTTAGTGCTACGATCCCTCCTCTTGGAGGTCTTATTTTGTAACCCTTGGGGGAAATTATAAAATGATATCATTTCACATTGTAAAACCTTTTATACATTATCAATGAAATATGGTATATTTTTTGTTAGATCATTTTGGCAATCATAATTTATATTCTTTTTGTTGGTTTGCTAGCTAACTAATAAATTTTGTCATGTTGGTTACTAAAAAATTAGCGTAGGAGTCTCCCAAATCCCTGAAATGTATCTTAGGCCCATCTTACACAAATTTGAAATTTACCTCTTTGTCGTTTTTATGCAGTTATTTCAAAATTTCCTTGAAAACAAGCACTTTCAAATTTTAGTAGCTGAAAACAAGCACATTTTAGTTGTTAAGAAATTTGATGTTTTTGCTTCCCACACTTGCAAGTATAGTTCCAAATCCAATTTTTTTGACACCGAGGCTCGAGACAATTGTAGAATAACTTAAAAAAACACTTTTTAGTAAAACATATAGATAGGTATGTGATAGGTTTGTTTTACAATTCAACACATGAAATGGATCCTGTCAAATTTCAAAAAGCACCCAAAAGCTAGAAATCGTAGTTAGACATACAAAAACCCTAAATTTCACTAGTTTCTTTCCTTCTTCTACCTATTTTCAAATCAAATAGTAGCTACTAATTTTTATTTAAAAAAAGTACCATATAATTTGGTCATCTTCATAATAGTGTAGATTTGATTTCAAAAATGCACCATATCATTTGGTTATTTTCAAAATAGTGTAGATTTGCTTTAAAAAATGCACCATATCATTTGGTCATTTTCAAAATAGTGTATATTTGCTTTCAAAAATGCACCATATCATTTGATCATATTCAAAATAGTATAGATTTGCTTTCAAAAAGGCACCTTATTTTGCATATCACCTTTGGATGGAAATGTTGTCATCTATCATAGCGTAGTTTCATTTTTTGCATTTTTATTATCAAGGGAAAAGAGCATCACACACACATAATTCAAAAATATTAGTTTGCATTGTATTTCATAGCCAATCACCAATAGATATCAATGATATTGGCTTTCAATAGCACTTGCCTCCCTAGACACCATAACAACCTCCCTCAAGTTGTTTTTTGAAATTCATAACTAGAAAATACTCTACTCTTGAGATTATCTCAAGGTAGGATAGGATAGAGGCCCCTAATTATAGCTCTATATAATAAGTAAGTGCATAGCTATCATTTTTATCCAAGCTCAACCAAGGTGAAGCAAAAGCCCAACTAGGCCAATAGAAGGATTTAGATAGTGCAACCTTATTCTTGAAGCTTTATTTTGTATCCCTCCTTCTAGTCACCATCATAGGAAACCCTTTTCCTATTTTTGTATCACCACTCCTTGTGTACCTTCAGGTATTATGGGAATTATATGCATTAAAATACACTTGTAGATATCAATCACATACCTTATCTTTATAGTAGTATATTCATATCCAAAAAAACAAACTACAAAACCAAATAGTCAAGGAAAATGGTCCACATAAACCATACACACTTGTTTTTTACTCACTTTTTTTTAGATTAATTTAAAATATTTTATTACAAACTACTGAAGCACCTTCAAAATAGTCCTAGATATCTCCAAAACTAATTTTACAATATTTAGTCTAAGAAAATCTATTTTATAATAAAAATATATAGATAGATACATTTTCCTAAATAATGTATGGATAGGTATGTGTTTCTCTAAAAAACTTAATTCAAAAAAATCTAGTCTTGAGGTTGCTTAGATAGTTGAATTTTTTTGTTTTCCCTTCATATAATACATATATTGACTATTCTCTCCATTAGGGTTTCCACATAAAACTAGGTGCATGAGCAAGAGTGCATTACCATGGACAATGCTAGAGTGATCCCCTTTCTTGAACACCAAGGAGGAGCAACCCTCTCACTATTTCCGCATCCACATACACCTATCGTAGATCAAAAATAAAATATCACCTCCTCAGGGTCCACAATTCATCATATACAACCAAGATCACCTCAAGCATTATTGGTCCCTCTCTACATTGTTTATAGAAATATGGTTTTACTTTCACAACCCCAGATATAATCCACTATCATCTCACAAATTGAGGTACCTATCTTAACAACCTTCATCCGATCCCAATCACATGTCATTCCATATCTATAAATCAAGGATCTACCTTCCAAAATCTACTTTTCCAACGACCTTCATAATCTTCATACAAATGACCTACACAACAAGTACACATTCAGGTGCCAACCCACCAAGCACACACTCAAGTACCCAAACAACAATAGGTGCACAATGAGGTGCCAACTCAACAAGTGTATACTCAAGTGCCCTAAAAATAACAAGGGTACACTTAAATACCCCAACCATAGCAAGTTCACATTCATGTGCCAATCTAAAAAATTACACACTAAAGTGCCCCAATAATAATAAGCACACAATTAGGAACCAATTCAACATGGATACACTTAGGTGCCACAACAACAATAAGTCCATTTTTAGGTGCTAATTCAACAAGGGTATACTTAGGTACCTCAATAATAACTAGTGCATATTTAGATGCCAAACCAACAGGGATACAACCAAGTGTATCCCCAACAAGGGTACATACAAACACCACAATAAGAATGACAAACTCAAGTGCCTTACCAATAAGTGTATGTCAAAATTCTATATCGAGCATGCAACCAAACACCTCTTCAATTATACAATCTTATAGCCAACTAGATACAACAATAGATGCCTCATGAAGGAATAAACTACATTCCACCCGAAGATTAGTTATATCCAAATCCACCCCCTACATGCCACCCAAATAAATGGGTATCACAACAATGACAATATCATCCTTCTCATTCAACTTACCCATATTTGCATCCCTAGCCATACCAATCGAACCCTTCCCCTCTAGTCATTTATGTCAAACCTATACCGATAACCTTAATTCATACCTCGACTATTATGCAACACATCTTAGAGTGCCTCTAAAACATTGAGCTATGAATGAACAACTATGGGTGTCAGCCATCTACCCATAACTTGACCATGATAGGACCTATATTAAATCCACCTATCTAGCTTCATACAAAAACTTAGCACCCTCTTTGTCTACTTTATAGTAAGATGCATCTGTTTGAACCATTGACCAATATCTCTTCCAAAAGTTGCATAATGTATGGAAACTTAATTTACCTAAAACTGGGTCAAATAATCCTAATTTTCTTAAATAAAAAGGATACACCAAGCATCAATATTATGTTTACCACCAACAAGTAGGGTACGATATTAATGATTTCTTCCCTTTCAAGTGACTAGTCCACAATCTGATTGACCAAGAGTAAATGCAATTGGACAACACCATATCATCTCCCAATAAAAACTATGACATATCTATGATTCATTAACCCAATAATGGGTGCCACAATCACAAGCCAAGGCCTCAACATCACAATCCATACCCAAACAAGTTCATCATGTCAATGACCACTTGTTACCAAGATGTTCATCACACCAATCTTGTGTCTCACAATCCATGATCTCTGAGATAATATCTCCCAATAACATAAAATTTTTCTTGCTTCACTATAGTCATTAGCTATTATTTTCTTGATTCTGCTCTAAAATACTTCTTCTTCCTTGCTTATCCAAATTTGCTCTCTTCTCTCTTTCATAAGTTCCATATCTTTATTTTACGACCATGCATGCATGGCTATGTACCAATTATTGGTTATTTCTCTCTTCTTTCTCTTTTATCCATCTCTATTTTTCATCATCATTTTTGCATCTACTTCGAATCAATATCATCACTAGGGGAGTCTCATCCTTTTTCAAACAATTGTTTCTATTTGGGGGAGTTACCACCCTCTTCAATCAATTCTGCATCCAAAAGTGTTAAACCTCCCTTATTATCTACTTATGTTGAAGTTATCAAATATTTCAATCAACAAATCAATTACCGAGTTCAAAAGGTTACATCTTTTTGTTAAAGGTTGTGCTCTTTACCTCGCATTCACATATCAAAATAATTAATTGCTAATTTTAAAAGGTTGTATCCTTTTCCTCACATCCACATCATAAACTAAAATCAATTGCTAAGTTTAAAAGGTTGTGTCCTTTTTTCAAAGGTTTAACCCTTTGCCTCACATTCACATAATAAAACAATCAACTACTAGGTTCAAAAGGTTGCATTATTTTTTTGAAAGGTTGTTCCATTTGCCTCACTTTCACAAAATAATCAAATCCCAATTTTAGTGCAAAAGTCCTAAAGGTATAAAACCTCTTTGGTTAAAATTCACTTTTAGGTCAAAAACCCCAAAGGCATAAAACCCGTTCGGTAAAATTTCAATTTTAGCTCAAAGTCCCTAAGGGCATAAACACCTTTGGTCAAAATTTAATTTCAGCTCAAAGGCCCAAAAGGCAAAAATCCCTTTGGTCAAAATTTAATTTTAGCTCAAAAGTCCCAAAGGCATAAAATATTTCTGGTTAAAATTAAATTTCATTTCAAAGACCCCAAAGGAATAAAACTCATTTGATCGACATGAAATTTCAATTTCAAATCTCCAAAGGCACCAAATCCCTTTGATAAAAAATCATTTAAAAAGCAATTTACATTTAATACCCTATGCATTGTCCTTAGGATAAAATTTCATTTCAAAAGCAATCTAGTTATTATGACATGAGCATTATATTTAGGATAATTTTTTTTCAAAAGAAATTTACTTTTCATTTCTTGAGAATTGTCCTTAGGATAAAATTACATTTCAAAAGTGATGTTCTTTCCATGCCCTAAGCATAGAGGTCTCTCCCTCCCCCCCCCAAAAAAAAAACAAGGCAATTTAATTTCCATACTCTAAGCATAGAGTTCATCCCCTCCAAAAAACAATTTACTTTACATACCCTAAGCATAGATATCACTCTCTATATGAGGTAATTCTTGTTGCACACATTTAGCAGTGAATGTCATGTTAAAGGACCAGAATTTTAAATTCAAACACAACTCCAAGGCACCAAATCCAATTGGTCAAATTCCATTTCAAAGGCCCCAAATTGCTTTGGTCATCTTCAAATTCATGATTGGGGGTGCCAATACCCCTTCTCATATAATCAATCTCATGATTGGGGGTTCCAATACCCCTCCTCATCACATTATCCCCAACCCTTCTACCAAATCAAGGCTTGCACATTCTTGTACATTCTATATAAAAAATAAGAAAAATACAAAAACAACAAAAATCAACTACACAATTAAAACTATCCATCAGTGACATATCCTTATCTCACTTTCCTCTATTTCCATTGATATTATGCTTATTCTTCCTCCAAACCCTTTCTCACATGATTTCCTCCCCTATACATAGGTATTCCACTTTTCCAAAGACATATCCTAATGCCATGGACATAAATTTTATCTAGGCAAAGCTTCATGAAATTTGGTTCACACAAATCAAAGAATACATTAAGCTAGGTAAATACACTTTCAAATATAAAGTTGCTAGATATACCCTATTAGGGGATATACTTTATAAAAATAGCTATGATGACATCCTCCTTCATTTATTAGAGCCATAAAAAGCCAATCAAGTCATCTCTACAACTCATTATGGTACTTGTGGTGGTCACTTTAGTGGAATGACCATCACTAAGTGCATCTAGTGTATGGGTTACCAGTGGTCCAATATGTAACGTGATTGTTGCACCTATGTAAATATGTGCATTAAATGCCATCCCAAGAACAACAATCCATATAATAAATGTGACCATTTTCATAATGGAGCCTAGATATCATAGGAAAAATCACCTTGAATTACTCAGGCAGACATAAATTCATCATCATCATAATAGAGTATTTCATAAATGTATCAAACCCATTCCCCTCATCCAAAGGATAGGACCTAAAATTGATGAAATAATTACACATCTCATATGTCATTTTAGTATTCCCTCTCGAATCATATTAGATAACAACACACCATTCAAAAACAAGTATGTTTGTGCATTGTGTAAAAAGTAGAACATCAAACACAAATTCTCAACTCCTTATTACCCCTAAGGAAATGGTTAAGTAGAAGCAACAAAAAAAATTATTTGTGTCATCCTTCACAAAATGGTTGTTGAATCTCACCGTAATTGGCACAACCAAATCTCTTTAGCATTATATAGAATAAGCATTAGAACACATATTGGGGCAACTCCTTTTTCACTTGTCTATGGATCTAAGTCCATCATGCCCCTAGAGTTAGAGCTCCATTCTTTATGAATATAATTGTATGAATTCATTTATTATGAAACTACTTACCAAAATCATTTAGACCACCTTAATCTTCTTGTCAAACATTGCATCAATGCCATTAATCACCTTTATGTCTATCAAGACCATGTTTGTCTTGCATACAAAAATAAAATACATTAAAACAAATTCCAAGTAGGGGATCTTGTTGTGCTAAAGGAGAACCAATAAAACATAAATAAATCATATCATCTAAAAGACAAATTTGCTCCCAATTAGTTGGGTCCATATATTATTACGCACAAATATGGTTCAAGCACTTATCAACTTGTCAATTTTGAGGGAATAGCAAAACCCAAGCCCCTCAAAATCATTAATCTCTAAGAATTTTATACGTGATTTCACCAAACTAGGCTCACAGAGTCTTGTACATTCTATATCAAAAATAGCAAAAATACAAAAACAAAAAAAGTAACAAAAAGGTATACAAACAAAAAAAATTACAAAAACAACATAAACAAAATTACAAAAATATAAAAATAACCACATCACAACACAACAACATATTTCTCCACTCATCTTCCTCCTCCCTCACATCTCTTTCTTCTTCTTTCTATCCCTATTGTATGGTCACGCTTAGGGCAACTACATACCTTGGGTAGGATTTTCATCTCTTTTTCTCACACCTCTTTCTTCTTCTTCCTATCCCTATTGTATGGTCATTCTTAGAGTGGCCACATACCTTGGGTAGGATTTCTATATTTTTCTTTTCTCACATCTCTTTCTTCTCCTTCCTATCCCTATTGTATGGTCATGCTTAGAGTGGCTACATACCTTAGATAGATTCTTCTTCTTCTTCTTCTTCTTTATGACCTTCTCACCAATCATTCATGTTGATATTACCAAACATTTGTAATTACATTACTCATCATATACATGCATATACCCTCCAAATACAATATCTATGATACTTTGTTAATCACATTTGGGGATATGTGAGTATGCTTTCATCAATCTTGCTTGGTTAGCTTAATCAATGATAAGTATATCATGCATATTATTATACATAAGCTATGTATTTCTTAGGTACCTCATCAACCTTTATATTTTCACATGATTATGCTTATTCACTTTCACATAGATATATTTTATTTCACACAATACCATGCATTATTTATCACAACTATCATGATGTCATGTCCAACCCTATGAATAGGTTGCTTGGTAATAGAAGTATTTTATATTAGTCAACCATTTTAGTTGATTCCACCAACCTCTATCAAATGGCATTTCTTTCTAATGTAGTTTTAGACCTCCCTCACTGTCTAGAGTTTTTTCATGAACCAAACACATGTGAAACACTAAACAAATTTTGAGTCTAGGGAAAACAACACCTAGTGTACAATAGCCACCAAATCAAACTATTTCTCTTGCTCATACTATTATTTGCATGATCCAATCCTAAGTATCGACAAAAGGATAAGCTACAAAAAAAACTTGAATTCCTATTTTCCTCAAAGATATATAGATCATGGAATTAACCTCCATTGGGGCTATAGATGTTTGTCTAGTAGTGGAGTATTCCATATGAGTGGTGACATGTCTATCACATTAATGGCCTTCTTATGTACAAAATACTATGCACTTCTGGATGAGCTAGCTTTACCTAGCCTAATTTACAATTGGTTAGTCCAACCTCACTCAAAATAGATAATTGAACATCATTACACACACACTAGTTCATTATAAGATCAACCTCAAACATGATGGACTAGATTTTAGTAGAATGTCACTTGACTAATAGATGGATTTTATGGTTAAATTCAGATAGTTGACTCCCTAAAAATCTTTCTAGCATCTAAAACACCTTTAGAAAAATGTACAAACACACATCATGCTTAGTTACACAACTAGAAAACCATCAGGATCAATATGGATTATCCTTAGTTCAATCATCTGCATATCATCATAAGCATTTACATACTACCATTATTATATTCACATTCATCCTCCATATTGCATGTTTGCCTATCTTATTCCTTGTTCATATGTCAATGTGATGACCAAATTATCATCGATTATGTTAACCATGCAAGATTGTATCAATTAAATACACACATCCAAAAATATTTGATTACATACATACATTAGAAGTTTCAAAATGCATTTACACAACCACCCAATTGCATTCATAACATTAACAACATCAAATGAATGGAAAATGTTACATCACATCCATATCAAATAAAACACATTCAATCATCACAATAAACCAAAAATCTAGAACAAAAGTAAACGAAAATGCATATATATGTCAACATAAATTTATACATCATCAAAATGATCGACTGGCTAAACTCATACACATAAAAAATACTACACATTTGTATAATCCATAGAGATCATATACAAAACTCATGACATGTTAGTCACATAAAAAACATTAGCCTTGCTCTCCACTAGGAGACTCAACGCTCCCCTCCTATCCTCCTAGCCTTGCATCACCACTCATACATGATCCTCCACCTCCCTGCATAGGTCATCATATTATTCTTCTATTACATAATGGATCTCCCATAATCATATTAAAATTATCACAACTCTGTGATCTCAACCCGAAGATCTGACTCAACCACTATGCTCTAGGTCACTCTTCCCTCTCTCATAGTTAATTCATCTCCACTGTAGCAACATAAAATTTTCATTTTGACTCCTCCACCCATACCCTGAGCTACTCCAACCCTCGTCATCCCATCTATCAATAAAGGCTACATATCATGTAGTCACATCATGCTCTATATATATCTCTCTCATCTATGTTTGTAGTCACTGCATCTCTCTCTCTCTCTCGATATCTACTCTACCTCTCTCAGTCACATATCTCTTAGTTGAAATCACATCATGCTCTCACTTAGCTCCTCCACCTATATCTTGAGTCTCTTAACCTCCCCCACTCGTACTCTCAGTTGTACCATAGCTAACTCCACCTCCCTCTTCCTGTTATAGCCACATTGTGCTCTTATCATAACTCCTCCATCTGCATCATAATAGGCTTATACTATCCCCCCATTACATAATAGGCTTATCCTTTATAGTGGATGGTCTAAAGGGTACAATGCTACTACTCCCTTGAAATTTCTATCACATAAGTGAACCACGTATTTTTTCTAGTCTGTGCAATAAATCGATGTTGTCGAAGGTAGAGCTAGACCGTTATGCGAACCTTGTTTTTCAATTACAGTGGAGATCAATGTTTGATATAAATGAAAATAATTTTATTCCATCCAAAAAATCTTTGGATAATCAATCAATCAAAGTAAAATCTCAATATTTTTAAATTGGTAGAAACTAGAAAAGACTATTGTGCATTGACTGAAACATTTTTTAAGAAAGAAGAAATATATCTACAAATTCAATTATGATCATGGTAAAAGTCATAATTTATGATAACGTACTAAGATATAGACATTAAGGTGGCCCATAAGAAAAATGATATGTCTGTAATGCAAAATTGGCAAAGCAGAAAAATGATAAAAAACCATAACAATCGTCTTTTCTCATCCCTAAGTCTAAAAAATCCATTATTTCAGATACCCCATTTATAAATCCTATTCTCACAACCAAACATAATTTTATCTACAATTATCCCCAAAAAATTGTTTCCCAAGCAACTTCAAACGTAACCTATTTACACCATTATATGATTTTTATGGTGACTCCAATACTTTCAGAGACCTCACACCTTCGGGAACATGATAATTCCATCCTCTGCTTGGAATACATAGACTTCAAAAGTTAATATCCAAGCGCATGAATGGTATCAAATTAAGGTCTGAGGTGTAGACCAATTAGTTTGACCAAACCCCACAAGGGGGGCAGAGGTCAAAGATTTAAATCTAGAGCCTCACCAAACTGAATGTTTATCCCTTTCCTAGTGCTTTCAACAGTGTAAAAGGTATAAAATGATTGTGGAATGGTGGTTATAGGTGTGGATTGCACAAAGAACAATGTGGTAGCTTCTATGGTAGATAGTGCAAAATACTGTGGTGATCATAAAAGCCAAACAACCTGCCTAGATTATTGGCAGCTACCGATTCCACCATGTAAATTAAAAGGAAAAATTTACCTTCAAATTATAAATAATTTTTTTTATGCTACCAAATTTAGATTTTATACCACCATTATATATATCTAATATGACAATGATACTCATAAATTTAAAACATTTATTCTACCTGATAGCGAGCAATAAAATGAAAGTGATAGACAATAGGTGATAGATATAGACAATAAATAGCAGACAAGATAGCAGGTAAGAAAAATTAGTAGGTAATAGAAAGCAAGTGATAGATAGAAGGTAACATGTAGATAAAAGGTGATAGATAAGGGGTGAATGCAACAAGCAATAGATAAGAGACAACCACTGGAGGTAACAATCATCAGGTGATAAATAAGAGGTGACCATAGCAAGTGATGGACAAGAGGTATACACAAGAGGTAATAAACATCAGGTAATAGACATAAGATGATAGACATAGGACAATAAACATAGGGTGACGACAATAGATGAAAGATAGAAGGTGAGCATTGTAGATGAAAACATAGGTTAGTAGACATAGTATGACCACCATTTATTGGCTTCTACTAGTGTTGGTTGTATTTTAAGAATTTAATTATCTTCTATTAGAGTTTCTAGTATTCAATCCAAATTTACTGTTAGATGCTCAATGCTTGTTTTCATACATCCAATATTCTTATTAGTCATTCATATTTGCTATCAAAGGTCCAATTTTATTGACCAATAATTCTCTTTTACTAGTAATTTCCCTTATTAAACATCTTGTTCATGTTCATAAGGAAGAAATTTAGGATATTTGTACATTTTATTCCTTCCATTACATTTTAAATTTTCATGCTTTATTTATTTCTTATAATTGTTTTCTCTAAAACATGGACACTCAATAAGGAGGTTTTCCTATTATTTGGGTACCAATCCCAAGCCTGGTTTTGAAATCATTCCCTGACTACATTGGAGAAGATGCAATCACACTAATAGTATATTTGAGTCACATGGTGAACTTATGCATATTAAACATCCAGTATTTCTATCTTCCATTCATATTTGCTACAGATGTCCAGTATTTATACCAGTCATCCAAAATTTTTGTCAAACATCCTTTTTTTTTTACCAATAATTCTCTTTTACTAGTATTTTTTATTTTTTCTTTATACGGGTAAAATATCACCTATTGGCAATGGAAAAAATAGAGGTCAATCTTCTGATAAAAAGTGTATCCTAAAATACTTTCACCACATATCAAAATCCATTCAACCATCAACATTTACATAAATTCAAGGTACACATACCTTTTATTTACCAATATAATGTATTTATTAATTAAAAATTGTGTTTTTTTTGTTCATGGATTTGGCTAGTGTTTATCTATATATTTTTTTTGTTTGAAAAAAATAATTCAATTGATTAAAAAAAATAAAAAATAAAATAAAAAAATAATATGGAAAATCCTTGTGTACAGAAAACAATATTGACCCTGAAGATGTCCCGAATAATGAGATGCCCTCACATGAAAATTTTCCTAATGAAATCCAACAACATGAAAAGATTCTTGAAACTAGCATGTTAAACAAAAAAAATGATAGTTCTCATACAATACTCAGTTTTTGGGAATCTTATTCTAAGAAGCCTATATTTAGAAAGTTGACCAAGTGGACTATTGGAAGAAAATTTTAGCTTGATTGGTCATCAACATATCCTTTTATCAAGCCAGTGTAGCTAGAGAATAGTAATGAAGAAGCAAAATAATGTAGATGTATAATTTGTAGTTGGAAACTTGGAAAGGATCATAGAATGCAACATAAGATAGAATAGAAAAATATTATGGAAAATTTATCAAGCATTAAAATAAAATGGTGGAAAAATCATGAAAATAGTTAGGTGGAAGGATGCATCATAATGCATATATGTTAGATATGCACAAGAATATGAAAATGAAATTAAACAAAAATAAGCTCTAGTTGAAAAGGATGGAATGACTCAAGTCCAATTTCAAAAACTTCATAAGACCACATTAGCTTCAAAAATTTTATAGTCTGCTATGATATATAATATTTTTAAAAAGGGTAGACCTATTTCTGATTTCATTGACTATAAACATCTATTTCAACTAGCTAATGCGTAGAATCTTCCCAATACCCATTGGTCAAATCAAAGTCGTTGGAAAATAACAAAATATCTCTCATTTGTTGAGAAGGACGACCTCAAAGAGAAAGTAAAACATTCCAAATTAATTTCACTTCAATTTATGAGGAAATTATTGTTGAAACACATCTTGGATTTGCATGCATGTTTACACATTGGAAAATCATTTAAGGCAACCTCATTTACTTGCACTACATAATATGGTAGAAAATTGTAATACGAAAAATCTTTACAATGTTGTTGTAACAAGTTTAAAGGACATAGGAGGAATGAATGATATAGAAATAACTACTAAGTTAATATGAATAAAAATTGATGGTGTTGCTACAATGTAAGGACATAGAAATGGTCTTTGTGTTTGACTACAAACATCAATTGCCCTATATTTGATCGTTATTCATTACATGGCTCATAGAATGAACCTTGCATACAAAATTATGAGCACATTTAAAAATATAGCGAGAGTGGAAGAACTTGTTTGTGAAATTCATGCTTATTTTTGTGCATGTTGAAAGGATTTTTAGAGTTTCAACACTTTGCACTAGGAGTTACTGAAGGTAAAAAACTGTTAAAAAACGTAAAGTTTATGTATGCAAATTTCAGGGCAATTGATAAGGCTAAAAATTTATTATACTAAATGAGTGACTTGGAAACACTTTTCACATTGTGCAGTATTATTCCAATGTTTTTTTTTTTTACATGGTGGAATCAGTAGCCGCCATGAATCCGGGTAGGCTGTCCAGCTTTTATGGCCGCCACTGTATTCTACGTTGTTCGCCCTGGAAGCTGCCACACAGATCTTCGTGTAGTTTGCCACTATAATCGCCATGCCACAATAATTTTAAACCTTTTATGTTGATGAAAGCACCAGGAAAGGGACAAGCGTTAAGTTCGATGAGGCCCAAGATTTGAACCTTGGAGTATTCTTCCAATGTTGAAAGAAATTAGTACTTTGATTAAATTTGCACAAAAAAGATCAATTTATATTGTGGATTTCAACAGGATGAGAAAACAAATATGTATGCATATTGATATGTTGTACACATTTGTTTAATGTTTTATGGATCCCATATTTGAGAGTTGAATAACATTAATAAAATTCAATGATCCTAAAATATTTTTAAAGTTCAACATCAACGATCATCTTTGTATTAATGTCCATGAAAAGGATATACCTTTATATTAATTTTATAACCAACTAGATATAACTACAAATGAAGTTGAACAAATACCCATAACATACAACATATTTGATGTAGTTGTAGATAGTATAAAGATTAAACTAAGAAAAATAGGAAACACCTTGAAAAGAGAAACAAAAGTCCATTTTTAAAGATATGAATTGCTTGAAGCTATGGGTGTGGTTAACCCCATTTTATGGGATCTTAGTACTGAATACAAAATTTTAAGTGATTGCATTCTCTATCTATTTTTAGGCATGTTTATTATTGTTCTATTATTGGTGATCACCTAATTTTGGTTTTGTATTTCTTATCGTATCCCTATCCCTTTTGACCTCCTTCAGGAGCTTTGTTCTAGATATTTATACTGGGTTATGGGTACCTCTCAAAACTCTCACTGTTTACCTAATCAAAAAATTATATAACCTTGAGAGTTACCCAAAATGGATAAAACCTAACGTACTAGAAGTAAGGAGAAGAGAGAGCCAATAATTAAAGTAAAAGAGGTATATTAAGGAGCTCCAATATATCCAAGAACCAACACTAATATATAGTGGGATGTAAAGTAGAAGCATAGTATTCCAAAAGGGCCAACACAATATCTAATAATTCTCTTAAGAGAATGACCAAGATTAAGAGTACTAGTTGGATAATCCTGGGAGGGCATGGAGTTTGACCCTCAATACTCTTCTAGAATATATGAATGTGGAACCATTAGAATAAGATAGAGAATTGGTAAGTTGTGTTTATTTGCAACTCCTTGGTATTTTAGTGGTAGATACCTAACACCAAAGAACTATTTTTTTATCCTTCTATATGAAAGAAAAAGAGAGAACCAATCCCTAGTAGCCACTTTTGTATGTAAAGAAGGATATAAAATTTTTTATTACCATCCTAGAGAGTTGTAGCTTCAAATGAATACGTATTACTTTTGACTGCATAGATAGAGTGAAAGTATGAGGTAAATAGTGGTTGATCTCCCCTATAATAATTGATATTTAATAGCTTTCCTAGGATAAAAACCAATAATATTTTGTTAGGATAGCTAAAAATGTGACAAAAAATCTACTTGAGTCTTCATACAAGCAATATTACCTACCTTAAATATCATAATAAAAAGACATCTTCAAATAAAACATTCTTCAATAACCAAATTCCAAAGGGATTAAAGACAACATACCCTATCCTCTTGATGAACATGGTGGTTTATCTACACTTATAATGGATGTGAGCATATACTGAGGTGTTTAGGAGGAATCCAAAAGCTTTGTGTCCAATCTCATCAATCATAATAAAGATGAATAATAATTCCATTCTCAATCCTAATAAAATATTTAGTGTAGAAGGCAAGATTAGGACTAAAATGTTGAGATAGGGCAACCCAAGTGATATGAATATATTATCAATAAACATCATCATTGAATACAAAGATTCAATTTTCAAAGTTCTATAAATCTAACCTATTTTCTAAGGACCTTAATTAAATCATAGTCACAAATATCTATTGAATATTCTTACAATTTTTTATCCTTATATGTTTGGGCATGTAAGTAATCTAGCCATAGTGCTGACCATACAATGGCAAGCTAATATTTTATGCTTAAAAATATGAATTATATTAATATTATTATGATTGTTTGAATTTATACCTCATATTTTTATTTTCTTTATATTATATCATTCTTTCACAAATATGACATGGCCTTTTGTATGTATATGATAATATTTATTTGTAACTTGTTAGGGGTCAACTTCATTGTTTTTTTGGGTCTATGACTAAAATAAAACACAAGGAGATTATTTCTAACCATAAAATAATAGTAGGATATTAACACAATTACTTAAAGAATTAAAAAAATGTTTAAGCAATGTTTGTCCATCAGGATAAGATATTGAGGTAGGTGAGGGAATGAGGATATTAAAAAGTTGATTTAGGTTCAAATGTCCATTGGTTAATTCAAAGTAATGAACAATATAATGATAAAAGAGTTGGCATTGATGAATATGTATCCATGGATTACTAGATAAGGCTACTTGGCTTGTTCAGATATAGAAAATATGATTATGAATAATTTGTAACTAGAGGGAGGCTTGCTGTGGAATTATAGATACACTTTTTATCGATATAAAAAAAAATTAGCATAGGAGTTGTCATTCAGATTGTTGAAGCTTCATCTGATCCATCCAACTTGCAACAAAAACTAGCTGATATGATCTCCGGACATCTCTTGCTTGTCTTTTGTACCCTTTTGACTGGTAATCATAATGTCTTCTTAGATTTGAATTCCAAGAGCTATAAATATTCATAGGCATTCCTCTCATTCCTCTTTTTAGGACATGATTGTCATGGCTTAATTTTTACCTGTTATTATTGATCCCTCTTTAGATATGATCTATTACTTAGATTTCAGGCAAGTGGTATGATCTATTACTTATATTTTTTTCTTCTAAGTTTATTTCAATTTAAAAAGCAATCAGAAGGTTTCATTCCATGACAACTATTTGCATATTACCATTGGGTTTAAAGGATGTCAAAATACATCATTCATCATTCATTCATATAATGTTTGGAGATATAATATTACCACCATCCATGAATATAGGGAACTGGATGTTGAAAAACTCATTATCATATGGATGTTATTAAATTTAGAAAGGTTTTATGTATTTGAAGTAATTTTTTATATTTAAAGCATCAAAGTAGGTAAACAATTTTATACAAATATTCAAATTTATATCTATGTAATTTTATTTTTCATAATTATTATAACCAAAACTTGCTCTTGTATATTATTAATTAAATGAAATGTGTTAAGACTAGGAATATACATATTTTCATTTTAGGTTAGAGCTTAAGCCACTAATTTTTGTTATGCTCATAAAGACTTGATAGTTCGATGAAGTCAAACATACTCAATGGATATACATTGATAAAATGGTAAAACTACTAAGGGATATTAAAACTTAATTCAAATTATTTTTGACAAAATGGTAAGTTTTAAAAAGGGATTATTATTTATTATATAGGGTTTTACCACCAGGGGTTTAATAAATTAAATGGAGAGGTGGTAAATTTTAAAGATATGGGGTATTTTAGTGTTTTGGAAAATTTTAATTAAGTGAACCATTGTGGCCAAAGTATATACCCATTTTAAGTCATCTCATTTTTGATAAACACAACACGGTAGAGATCCACTACTATTATCATATTATGTTAAAAATAATAAATACCTAAAAATATAAATTATAACACAATCACCAATTTTATTATAAGATGCGAAAATAGATACAATATGAACTTTCAAAATACAAGACTTATATTTAAATTGATAAAAACCTTACAAAATCTTTCCAAAAATCATAGACCCGTGTCAAGGTAGCTCTGTTAAAGGTTAAAATATTGGTGATGGTGTGATAACTATTCATGAGCTAATCCACTCTGCCCATAAATCTAAAAAAAGTGTTTTCTTCTTGAAGCTGAATATGAACAAAGCCTTTGTAGGGTCAATAGAGATTTTCAATCTAAAGTCCTTCTAAAGTTTGGCTTTCATAGTGATTGGACCCATATAATTATGAAATGTGTTTCCTCTTCTTATTTTTTCGTCCCGGTGAATGGCTCTATAGCTGGGTACTTCTCAAGTACTAGAGGATTAATACAAAGGGACCCCTTATACCCCATCCTCTAAATCATTCTGGTTGAATCTCTTGCCAGAACTATAAATTTAGCCTATTATTTGGGGTTAATTTATGGCATAAAAGATGCTTCCAACCTAAGACCTATCACCCACCAACAATTTGTTGATGACACTTTGTTGGCTACCATAGCTTCCGTCCTAGAAGCCCGTACTATCAAGACTATTCTTAACCTCTTTGAAGATGTAGCTAGGCAAAAAATAAATTATTCCAAGAGCAAAATATTTTTTCTTAATACTCCTATCTCGTGGTAAACTTCTATTGCTAATATCCTAGAATGTTCCATTTCTAATCTTCCCACTACCTATCTTGGGTTATCCATGTTTGTGGGTCATCCAAAATATGCAATGTGGAATAATATTATTGAGCGGATTCACAAGAAATTAGTAGGCTGGAAAGGTATTTTGCTATCTTTGGTAGGAAAAGCCAAGATGGTCATGTCATTTCTTCAAAGCATTCCTTTTTTTTTTTTTTTCTTTTTTCAAAGTGCCTATAATAGTTGGATCTAAAATAGAACAAATTCAAAAGCGCTTCCTATGGACATAAACTGGTAATCAAAAAAAGTTTCACTTGGTTGCTTGGGATATTGTTTTCTCCCCAAAAGATAAAGGGGGTCTTAGTTTTCAAATAATTCATAAGATGAATCATACCATTTTGGCAAAACAGGCATGGAAGATCTTTACCCATGAGAACTTGGAATGGATATTTGTTGTAAGGAAGAAATATCTACAACACCATTCATTTATGGAAGAGGAAGATCCTCAACCTAGAACCCAATTTTGGAAGTCTATCCTTCAAACAAGACCGTTGCTCAACAAAGGTGTAAGATGGCAGCTTGGTGACAGGAAGACAATCAATTTTTGGCATAATCCTTGGATCAAGGATGAGGCTCTTATAAATGATCAGAACATTACTGTTCTAAAACCCTTAACAAATGCAAATATGGGACCAAAAGTTTCTTAATTCATCATCCAAACCCAGGGGTGTCCCATGTGGAAACTGAAAGCACGAGATTCCGGGCGAAGGAAACACTAATTGCGATGCATTCAAAATCAAATACGCTTAAGTCCTAGAAATGTAGAATGCATGAAATGAAAGAGACGCATTGAAATGAGATACAAGCAAATGGAGAAAACACAGCCCTTTCATTAAACTCTCTTGATCTCTGTTACAAAGACGCCTCCTCCCTCTTCAGGGGCTAGGAGCGTTAAAAGAATTTGATTACAATCAAGACTCAGTGTCCCTTTTTTCGCGTGCCCACACTTGAGATGGGCGGGCCAAGACGATGCCGCCGCTGATGTTGATGAGTCCTTGACCTCTGCTGCTCCTCCTGCGAACAAAGAAACAACGAATATGTCAGTAGCACCTGCTGCACATAAGAAGTGTTTGTTCTCTAAAATCGCCAAAAGATGCATACAAACATTTGTCTGAAACAGTGAATAAAGTGAGTCCAAATGACCTGAAAACCTGACAGAAGACATAAGATATTACCAGAAGGCCATTGCCACTGAGACAGTCGGCCAATCTGCCTTCACCTAGAATTCGTCCCTGGGCAGGACGAATTCTGACTGCAATTCGTCCCTGGGTGGGACGAATTCTACTGTGTTGGAAAAGCCGAACTGACACCGCTCCAATGTCGACTCCCGAGACCTCCAAAACACCTGCAAACAAGGGGGTTATGTAATTGGGGCCATTTTGGGACGACCCAGATGGTCGGATTCTCCCAATTTGGCCTCTATCCTCGGGAATTCGATATCGCCACCTGCAAGTTAGTAGGACAACAAAGCGACAAAAGGCATGATAAAATCTGATCAAAATGTTATGAAATTGAAGCTATGAGTTAATCAAATAGAATAACATGAGATGCAACCTGAAACAATAATCTAGAATGCTTTTAAAACAAAACTTGGAAAATGCGGGGTGCCCAAGTGGGCCTCCCACCGTTGGCACTTGATTTCGGAGCCAATCCACTAGGGATGGGTCCAAAACCTCTTAGGATTGGGATGTCTGCAAATTGGTGGTGTGAGGTGGTCAAATGTTGGGTTTGGGTTGGATCCACGCTTCCAAAAGCCACCCAATAACCTCCCTTGCGAAAGAGATTAGTGGATGTGAGAAGGTGAATCAAAGGGATGCAAGTGGGTAATCAATCGGACAGCACTTCGTTGCTTGAAATCGCCTCCAATCCATTCTTTTGGGTGAGAAAAGTCCCACCTTTTATAGACCCATGGGGTCTCTTTTGAGAGGGAAGCATAAGCGCCATGTGTTGGTCATAGGTGCCATGTGGCGCTCAAGTCTTCCCATGAGGGAGGGGAGTCCTCCATGACTTGGGCTTTCATAATCGCCCTTGTGACAGCTCCTCTAACGGCCTATCTGTCCACCCACACACGCGTGCGAGGCAGGAGTCATCAACTGACTGTCCTGGGCTGCCACTTGGCGCCATTCTTCTTTTTTCCCGTTAAACTCAGAATTCGTCCCTACCGTAGACGAATTCAGAATTCGTCTCTGGGTGAGACGGATTCCATTTTGAATTCGTCCCTGGGTGAGACGAATACCGAGCAAAGTGTCTAAATGTACCAAATTGCCTCTTGACCTTACAAAATTGCTATGAAAGTGGTTAGGACCACCGTTTGACCTCTCGAGGGCTGCCCCGGGGGCTGTGTTTGTCAAAGCGATCAGTGTTTGCAGTCACATAATCGGATTGGTGCTGTTTTGGTGTCTACAGATGCCCCTTTTTGGGATGCGCTGTGCATAGCGCAACGTCGAGCAAAAATAGATAACCAAAGCACTAATGATTAGGGTTTCTTGGTAACCTAACCAACTTTTGATGCCCCAAGCATGGAAAGGGCATGCATTCTTGAATCCTTGCTTCTGACGAGCTAAGGAGTTTGATTTCAAGTGTTAACCTATTTTGGTGAGGTGTGACTTGAGCTTGGACATTGATCAGTCATGATTAGGCAAAGGGCGCAACCTTTTATCCTCATGGGAACCTTGTGTTCATGATTCACGAAATGCCAAGTGTTTGATTGATTCGATTGTTGCTTGTTTACTGCCCCAAGCAGGAGCGTGATTGTCTTTGTCAATGATTCTTTGAATGCATGTCATTTTCCTTAATTGGGTGTGTGATTGTTGATTGGTGACTAAGTGTGACTACCCCCTCAAGCGACGAATCGATGAGGGAATGACCTTCATGAGAAAAGCGACGAGTCGCTTGACCCAAGATGACTTGTGCAAGGGTGCCTTTAGATGTTTTACCGTTTAAGAATGTGCAATTTTTCCAACATTTGGACCTGTTTTTGGTGGGTGTTAACCCTTTTGGTGATGCCATAATGGGGTGAAATCATCAAAAACCCATCTTCCCGTGGAGCGGTCCGGCTATGGTAGCCTTCTTGGGGAAGTAAGAGAGTGACAATTTGAACCCCGACATCGAATTTCTTTGCCTAGAGGTTAAGTGCAAGAGCACTTGTGTCCGGCAATGCTTATTGCTGTGTTTTTGTGTTGCGTTTATTTGTTGTTTTTGTTGTTTTTTGTGACACCATTTGGGGATTAAATTATCGGAAATCCGTCTTCCCGTGGAGCGGTCCGGCTATGGTAGCCTTCTTAGGGAGTAGGATAGTGATAATTTGTGACTCCAATGTCTATTTTGTATGCGCTGGATGTGAGGTGCAGTAGCACTCCTATCGGGCAAATTTATTGTCTGTTTTTAGTGCATTTTTGATCATTTTTTGATGTTTTTGAAGTTCTGGCCTGAATTCGTCCCTGGGTGGGATGAATTCCAGCTATAGAATTCGTCCCTAGGTGGGACGAATTCTAGCTGTAGAATTTGTCCCTGGGTGGGACGAGCGCTAACCAGAGCGCTCATCCCAGTCAAGGATGAATTCCAGCTCATAGGTCTATTTAAGGGCCAAAACTTGAATTTGGGCTCATTTGTGTCATTTTTTTTCTTGCGATTTTGGAGCTCTGGGAGGAGGAGGTAATTCGCGAAGCGAAGCGCCGCTGAATTCTCTCTGCCATCATGAGTGCACAAACTGGTTCGAGCGGCGGAGCCGAGGCGAAACCTGTAAGTGCCTCTTAGAGTTTATTTTTGTTTAAAATTGCACTTGTTTTATTTAACTGTTTTTGTGATGATGTTTTTCAAAATATGTTTTAAAACTTAAACCCTGAAACTGGATTTAAGACAACTAAGTTTTACTGTACAATTAAACGTAACGTAAAACCTAGGTAAAGAATTTTTCTTATGACTAAACCCTAGGATAACGGAACGTAAAACCCTAAGACGTATTATTTTTTTTTTGTTTTTGAATTTTCTTTTTATGCTGTTTTTGAATTAATCAGTTAAGATTAGAAACCTTGGAACTGAAGATTTGTTTTTTTTTTTATTTGAATTTTTTCTCTTGTTATTGCTGTACAATTCTTTTTTTTATGATTTTTTTAATTTTTTTTTTTGTTGAATTTTTTCCTTTTGCAGGTTAGGAGCCGGTACCGTGTACCCGCTGCTTTTACTGAGGTGCGGGGTGCACTGACTGATGATGATTGGGAATGGCTTGATGCCCTTGGGCTCAAGCAGGTGTCTCGACTGGAGCCTGTGGTCCCGGATCAGGCCTATCTGACGGCCCTGATCAAACTTTGGGATCCGCGGACCAACACGTTCCATCTCCCGATAGGGGAGATGACTGTGACTTTGGAGGATGTCTATCGGTTGCTTCGGATTCCGATAGATGGACTGCCCATTAGGACATCGCCGCGTGATCAGCGGACTGCTGTACTTACGAGATGCTTTGGGCATGGGGGGCGGCTGGGTGTAACGAACCCAGTGGAGACAGCCGAGGTGGACTGCCAAGCTGGCGAGATTTTGGTTGGCTAGTGGCAGGAGAGGGGGGTGTTAGGAGTGAGGCACGCATTCTTGATGGGCCTCATTTCTAACATGCTTCTACCCGATTCGTCAGTGCGAGGTTCCCGTGGAACCTGCTGGATTTGGTGTGGCAGTTGGTAGAGTGCCCGATAGAGGCACCACTGATTTTGAGATGGGGACAGACATTGTTGGCACAACTCTACGGGGAGTTGTATGGGGTCCGCTGTCGGCAGCAGAAGGGGGTCAGCTATAGTTATCTGCTGTAGTGCTGGGGTTGGCAGCACATAGCAGTTGAGAGGCCAACCGGGTTACCATGGATGACTCGGGCAGCGATGGATGATGTGGAGATAGGCTATGCAGTTTTGTGGCGGCGGTCTGCGGAGCAGGGGCAGAGTCGGCGATGGGCAGGTGTCGTAGAGCATTATACTGATGCCTTCTCTCGGCTCACTCTAGGGGGAGGTGGTTTGGCGCCCTTATCGGGACTGTCCAGCACCGGCCGGAGGCCGGAGAGTGGCTCCGACGGGTACGCAGGGAGCGGTGGTTGATTGGGCGGCACGGGACCGAGCATGAGTTTTTCTCATATAGCCGGGTTACACGATAGTTTGGGGTGCGCCAGGGGTTTCTTGGTGAGCCCGTGGTCTATCGACGTCGGGGTGATGAGAGGGCTCTAGATCCACCGGTCACCGCGCCATTGGGCGAGGAGTCAGATGCGGTGATTGACGTCCCGAACGTAGATGACGTCGGGACTACCACTGAGTATGACTCGTGGTGGGTGCTACGGCGATGGAGAGGGGAGGGGCCACTAGGAGGCGCAGAGGCGGCAGTGGAGGGTGCTGAGGCAGCAGGTGATGATTGGGGAGGTCCGTTGGATGATGCGGACATGGTGGATGTGGGGAATGAGGATGTTGATTTTGGTGCTCCGGATCAGCCGGACATGCAGGATGTGGAGGAGCAATGGGAGCCAGAGCAGGTCTGCTATTCCAGAGGGTCCTGTTCGTCAGGAAGATATAGAGGAGATGGAGTCTGAGGTATGCACTGAGATTGCGCGACTGACAGAGCTGCTGCGGATACGGGATCTGGAGCTGGGGGACGCGCTGCGGGAGAGGGATCTTTTGCGGGCCCAGCTAGCAGAGCGGGATAGGGTTCTGGCACAGCGCGATGATGCAGTATCTTACTATCATCGACGAGAGGCAGAATGGTGTAGGCACCGGCTAGACTTGGAGAGGGAGGTCATCCGCCTTGGCGGGCGGCTGCCTGAGCCCTCGGGCAGTGGATCTTCACGCCGGACGAGGGATAGTGCGACTGAGCAGTCAACATCATCTCGTCGCAGGCGATTAGATGAGGGAGGTGGTAGCAGGCGTGATGCGGGGGCTAGTAGTAGCCGCCCTACAGGGTCCCATAGGACCCACACCACGGGGGTAGTTCTCGTCGCACCGATCCCGCGTGATCATGGTGGTCGACGCCTTAGGTTGGGTTTTTGGATATGATTGCTGGGTCTGAGGACCAGTTTTGTAGCCTGCGGGCATTTTTTTGACGATATATATATATATATATATATATACCTGTTTTATTTTGGTTATGTACATGTGATGATCTGATGTTTATTCATGATTGCTAATGACTATGCATGTTTATTTATTTTGATGAATGCTTATGCAAATGATGAATGCAAATGTTTTTGATTCTTATGTGATATGCAAAATGGATGAATGGAATTTGTGATTTTTGGCTATGGCACCATAGACTGTTTTAGGATGCTTTTTATTTTTGTTTTTATGCGATTGCATGACGTTGTATATGTAGCTGTGGTTTTTTCTTTTTTTGTGTATTTTTTGATGGTATTGTAAGAATGAGAAGTAGCGCAGTTGGTTTAGAAATGTAGCTAAGGTTTTCTGAGACTCAGACGGTTTTAACTCACTAGCCACGACTGTACTTTGTCTTACAAGACTTTTGAACAAGGTATGAATCGAACTTGTTTTTGACCGAGCTATTTCACATCCCTGTGTGTGCAATTGAGTTCATTTATGTGGTATTTGTCAGGATACCGCCAGTTCCAGATGGGCTTTCAACCGAACTCCGTACCGAGGATCACCTAATTAGCTCCACTAACTCCTTTGTTGTATTCAGTTAGATTAATCTGTGATGTTATCCAGGATGCCATAAGCTAGCTCATCCACATGCAAACATTGATCTGTACGCAAGTTAATGTGACAGATATATCGTCATGCGAGAAGTTTACCGCCGCTTACCGATAGGCTATCAACCAAACTGGTACTAAGGCTTGCCTCATGACCTATAGAATGCCGAGAGTTCCAGGGATTCAAGTTCAACTCCCTTCTTTTTTTCAATTGTATTGGGATACTTGCTCGTTTGTAGTGATAAGATCACTTGTTTATTTTGGTTTGTTTTTCTTTTGAGCAAGGGATTGGGGAGATGGAGTGATGAAAATCACTATCGTTTGTGCCGTTTGATGTGTGCACTGTATGATGTCAAATATTTGAGTTTTTGACGTTTTGCAAATTTTTGATGTTTTGCAACTATTGAGAACTAGGGATTCTTAGGGAATTGGGTAGGGAGGATGCTTGTCCTTTTGCCAACTCTCAGCATTCTTGGGGTCATTCGCACAGGGGGATGAGCACGATAACCGTTTCGCTTATGGTGACTTGGATTACCCTACAGGTTTCATCTTTCGTTCACACAACTTAGGAATTGTTTTATGTGTTTTTATGTGTGTTGGGATGTTACGTAACAAGGTGTATTTCAAGTTTAACTCTACCTTCGTAAAATCTGTCTGACTTGATACATTACATGGCTAAAGAGGAAAATGATGACTGAATCATGAAAACTTTTAATACATTAAAAGACCACTGACTCTAGTGTGGTAAAAAGCAATGCATGGTGTTTTCGTTGTTTTTGTAAAATGGAACAGTGTGGAACAAGATGGATTAGCAGAGCAATTACAGCCTATGGTGCCTTTGACCTGTACGACCACAAATATGCAATGTACGGATGCAATGCTTAATGCAGCTACATATTTTTGTATTTTTGATGTATTGATTTTTGTGAATATGAATATGAGGTGCGAGAAGAGCTCTCTATTGATGAGTTTGAGTATGCCTAGAAATGAGATGCAAATTTTTGTTGTTTTTGATTATTTTTTATTTTTGACCAAGTGATTGTGGACATCCTTGGAGCATTTTGGTGACCAAGTGATTGCGATAATCCTTGGGGCTTTTGGGGTGACCAAGTGATTGCGATAATCCTTGGAGCTTTTTGGGTTGACCAAGTGATTGCGATAATCCTTGGAGCTTTTGATGTTTTGACCAAGTGATTGTGATAATCCTTGGAGCTTTTTGGGTGACCAAGTGATTGCGATAATCCTTGGAGCATTTTTGGGTTTTGACCAAGTGATTGCGATAATCCTTGGAGCTTTTTGGGTTTTGACCAAGTGATTGCGATAATCCTTGGAGCTTTTTGTGTTTTGACCAAGTGATTGCGATAATCCTTGGAGCTTTTTGGGTTTTGACCAAGTGATTGCGATAATCCTTGGAGCTTTTTTTTTGGTTTGACCAAGTGATTGCGATAATCCTTGGAGCTTTTTGGGTTTTGACCAAGTGATTGTGATAATCCTTGGAGCTTTTTGGGTTTTGACCAAGTGATTGCGATAATCCTTGGAGCTTTTTGGGTTTTGACCAAGTGATTGCGATAATCCTTGGAGCTTTTTTTTTTGGTTTGACCAAGTGATTGCGATAATCCTTGGAGCTTTTGTGTTTTTGACCAAGCGATTTTATGGATCCTTGGAGCATTTTTGGGACATGGCTCTCTTATATATAAAATGGTCGCAAATGACTGATATTCAAGGGTTCTGTTTCCTTGATACCGTCAAGAGAAGCTAGCCGGTACGTCCCGGGTCCTATTTTGCTATCAATGACATATGGACCTAACCAATTTGCCGTGAACTTGTCCCTCAGGTGGGACGGCAAATTAGAGTTCTGTTGGTTTTCCTTCAAAACCAAATCACCAACCCGAAAGTCCCTTAGGTGAACTTTCATGTTGTAAGCTTTCTTAAGCCGCTCTTGGTAGATACGTAAGTGCTCGAGAGCATTAACGCGTCGTTCGTCAAGCAACGTAAGTTGGTCTAATCAGGCCCGCCGCGTAGTGTCATCATCGATGAACTCCTGCATTGATATGCGTAGGGAAGGAATTTCCAACTCGAGAGGCATTACCGCCTCCGAGCCATACACGAGCGAAACGGAGTTGCCCTAGTTGGCGTTCGAATGCTAGTGCGATAAGCCCAAAGGGCAAGTGGGATTTGGATGTGCCAATCTTTATGACTGTCTGTGACCATATTTTTAAGGATGGCAACTAGCATTTTGTTTGACGCCTCTGCTTGCCCATTTGCTTGTGGATAATAGGGTGTTGAAAAGTCTGTGCTGAATTTTGTACTTTGTGGTCAAAGCACGCACGTCTTTGTTCTTGAATGATGGCCCATTATCCGAGATTATTTTGGATGGAATACCAAAACGACATATGATGTTATGCAAGATGAACTCCACAATACGGGGTCCTGTCGTAGAGGTTAACGGAATTGCTTCCACCCATTTAGTAAAATACTCTATGGCCGTTATGATAAACGTGTGACGGCCTGATGATGCAGGGGAGATCTTTCCAATTAGATCGAAGCCCTATTGCGAAAATGGCCAAGCAGACTGGACTTCCTGCAAGGCCTGGGAAGGTACGTGCATCAAATTGGCATGATGTTGACATTTCACGCACTTCTTGACATATGCACAACAATCTCGCTCTAAAGATGGCCAATAATATCCCATGCGAAGAATGCACTTTGTAATGGCCATACCACTAAAGTGGCCACCACATGTACCGTCGTGCGCTTGGGCGACTGCCCAAGTGGACTCTTGCTGGTCCAAACAACGAAGAAGAATTCCGTCATAGCTGCGACGATACAAAATGTCTCCTATCAAGACATACTTAGCCGCTTTCTGCTTGAATGTTCATTTTGCGGCATGCGTCAATCCAAAGGGAAGATTACCTAACTTGAGGTAGTCTCTAATGGGTAAATACCAGTCCTGTTGATCGGAAACCTCGACAGTATGAATAGCCAATCCCTTTTGAAGTTCTTCCCTAACAAATGCTGAATGGGATAGAACTTGTAAGAATAGCGTTGTGTTGCTATTAGTGGGAGTGGGGGAAAACAAGGACCCCCAGTTGGCACGTTTCAGACGATCTCGGATTCGAAAGAACTTATCCGAGGATGGTTCAATCTGGATCATGTGGATTCCTGGCGTCAAGTCTGAGCTTGCACGCTCCATCATGGATTGCGATAAGGTTTTGACTTGAATGGTTGTCATATCACCGAAAAGGTCTTGCGGGATTAGTGACCCCAATGAGGCCATTGTGTCCGCAAAATGATTCGATGATCGAGGGAGTGCTTCGATGTCATACCACTCAAGTTTTGCCAGGAATTTGTCCACAAGGGCTTTATAGGCCTTCAGAACTTGGGCATTTGCATTGATATACCCCTTTGACTTGATTGACGATTAACAACGAATCACCAAAGATGTTCAGTCTTTTGATGTTCATGGCGATTGCTGTCTGAAGACCTAGGAGCAAGGCTTCATATTCTGCATTATTGTTGGTGCACTGGAAGTTTAATTTAAATGACAGGGGCATTGGAGCACCCTGCGGTGTGAAGAATACAATTCCCGCACCACCACCTTGCTCACATTTAGAACCATCGAAGAATAGGGTTATGTCGGCCTGTGACTCAGGCTCATCGAAATCTGGCGATTCTGAGACATGGAAGACCCCATCATCGGGTAGTTCTATGACCAGAGGCTGATCGTCTTCAAGAGGAGCCTCTGCTAGTTGATCGGCTATGACTTGTCCTTTGATAGATTTTTGTCCAATAAACTCTATGTCAAATTTCGTCAACAACATGATCCATTTCGCCGTGCGACTACTATGATAAGTGCGACTCATCATGTATCGCAATGGATTCTCCTTAGACACAACATACGTAGTGTTGCTCAAGCATGTAGTGGCGTAGCTTTTTGGTAGCAAACACCACTGCCAAGCAGAGTTTCTCAACGTATGCATAGTTAAGTTCGTAATCGACCAGTGGTGCGGCTAAGATAGTAAGTAGCCCGTTCTTTGTGAAGTTCATTCTTTTGGGCTAGCATGGCGCCCAGTGCCACCTCGCAGGCTGAGATGTATAAGTAGAACGACACTCCTGGTCTAGGTGGTGCCAATACCGGTGGCGAAGCCGTGTATTGTTTGATTTTGTCAAAGGTCGACTGGCACTCGTAATCCCAATGAAATGTAACCCCCTTGTGCAATAATTTGTTCATTGGTCGGCACTTGTCAAATAATTGCGCTATGAAGCGTTTAATCGACGCGACCTTTCCTTGCGGACTTCCGAGCTGCTTGATAGTGGTTGGGGGAGCCATTTCAAGGATTGCCTTGACTTTGTTTGGGTCCACTTCGATGCCTCGCTTTGAGACTATAAAACCCAAGAGTTTTCCAGATGTGACGCCAAATACGCACTTCTTGGGGTTCAGTCTGACCTTATGCTCTATGAGGCGATCGAGAATCTTGCTTAAGTCACCGAGATGATCTGAGCGCAAAAGAGACTTGGCTAACAAATCATCCATGTAATCTTCCAAAGTTTTGTGCATGTAATCATGGAAGATATACGTCATGGCACGTTGGTATGTAGCGCCAACGTTTTTAAGGCCAAAAGGCATGACCTTATAACAAAATGTTCCCCAAGGCGTTGTGAATGCCGTTTTGAGTTGGTCTTCGGGATTGATACGAATCTGATTGTATCCTGAGAAACCATCCATTAGGGAAAGCATTTCGTGACCTGCTGTAGCGTCTACCAACGCGTCGATGCTGGGCAAGGGGAAATCATCCTTAGGACTCGCTTTGTTTAGATCTCAAAAATCAGTGCATATGCGAATCCTCCCGTCGGGCTTCTTGACGGGAACCATGTTGGACAGCCATGGCGGATAATCCACGCAGATGACAAACTGTGCATCCAACAACTTTTGCAATTCATCTTTGACCATCAAGGCCACTGTTGGGTGCATCTTTCGTAGTTTTTGCTTTACGGGCTTGATTGTCGGATCAAGCGTTAAATTATGCGTGACTAGCCACGGGTCTAGTCCCGACATGTCTCGGTATGACCATGCAAAAACCTCCTTCTTCGCTTTGAGAAGGGTAATGTAGTCGGCTTGCTCTTCGGGGATAAGCTTACCCCCACCTTGAGAATCTGTGGATTCATTGGGTCTAAGCCGATGTCTACGTCAGTCGTTTCCTCGACTGACATGTGGGATCCGTCCTCCAACTGATGTGGAGTCGGGATCAAATGGATATCATTGGCTGAGTTTAAATCTACGTTTGGAATTTCGGGCCCCTCTTCAGCCTGACAGATATCTTGAGTTGTCCTTGAGGTAAAATGAAGCATTTCACCGAAAGGCCAGTACTCTGATGGTGATAAAGGTGAATTGACGCGATCCCAGTCGATGGCATCTATGTCTAGATGCAATGACCGTGATGGATCGGCCGGATTGCGGATGGGTGCGGTCAAATCAATGGAGATCATGTGGATGGAATGAATTTGGTCTCCATTACCGCGGGTGTTATAGCTCGAACATTCTGGGTGCTCCCTATGCTTTGGATCTGGTTCTGTAGGGACGGGTATGAACGGATCAGCCCTATGTGCTGAAAGGAGGACAGGGTCTTCCCTCGGTACTGTTGTCATGATAGGGTCTCGGGGTGGACGGTGCTCATCTTGAATTTGGAGCCATGGATCCAACACTTGGTCCCACCTTGCTGGGTCTACCCACCATTCATGCCCTAGCCGTATGCCCATTTGTCCCATTAGATCTTCATGAGTTAAAGGGCGATAATTCCGTCGCGCATGTCTGAGATAGATCATCTCAGTCTCGTCTTCTGAATCACTTTCGGAGATCCAAAAATGTTCATTCTCTTCAGCAACAGTTACTTGCGACGTTGAGGGTTCTCCTTGTTCCAGCAAATTGATCCGGTCCCATTGCGATTGTTCCCCTCTTGGTGGAGGGACCTGATTCTCTTGACACTGTATTGATTCAACTGGAACTTCTAAGGGGAATAGCTTCAAAAAGATGTCCGAAAGCCGTTGATGTTCTCTTTGAGGATTAATCTCTGAACTTTCACCTCTCTCTAGCAAAGGAGAGGGATTACTACTGTTGCCAAGGGTGTTTGTTGACCATGGGAGGTAATCTCCCAAGGTATATTCTGTATTTGGGTTGGCATAAGGATCTCGGTGCCAATCCCCCCTTGTTGCCTATTTCTAGGCCTTGCATATTTTTGACCAAGATGTCTAAGGGCGGGGGTGGTTGAACCCTACTCCCGACTTATCATATGGCATCTGGTATCTTGGTTGGCAAAGGACACACATCCCTTGCTCATATCTACCTAGCTCCGTATCCATGCCAATTGCATTGGTCGAGATATCTTAGAGCGAATTCTGGGTTTGACAGATAGTTGATATTTTCAACAAAAGGCTCTTCGTCTGCTTCCTTTTGTTTGCATGGTTCAAGACCATGATCAAGGCCCCCATACACAAAATTCGTCTGGTTTGGTGGGTAGCCTAGAGGAACAACTGTCCCTATGGGAAGGCGAGGTCTTCCCATGTCCTGTACTGACTCCAATGCGGGGGTTGCCACAACATTTTGCACTAAATACTCCCCTAGGCCCGTACTGGCCATTTCAACAATGATTGTTGATGATTGGGTGGGAGGAAACGGGAGTCCTTCCTGAGTCCATTCCATGTTCGGCATTTTAGGAGTCTCCGCTTCTGCTGTGTGAGGTGTTTCTTCTGTTGATACCGTTGAAATTGTGGGCAACCCCTCTTCTAGGGGCTTAGCCTCTTCCATGATCTGTTTTCCCTTGTCCTTCTGTTTGGCCATGGCAAGTGGCATTGATAATGAAGGAGCAGATGATGAAGACTCACCTGGCTGGGATTTTGTTGATTTGGTCACCAATGGTGCCTGCGGTATTGGACCCTGTTTAGATGGATTTAACTGGAAATCCAAATGCGTTGAAGGGAGGGTCGATTGAGGCATGAATTGTACCGCATTGCAATACTTGAAGGGCTCTAAGTCCATTGGGACTACATGTATTTCTCCTTCAAAAGCATACTTTAAGCACCGGTGAGCGATCGAAGGGACACACTTCATGTCCCCCGATCCAAGGCCGCCCTAGCAAGATATTATAAGCCATCTCGCCTTCCAACACATGGCACAATGTAGGTATTGTCTTTTGTCCTACCCGGACAGGCGTAACAACCGTGCCGACCGTCGAGCATATTGCATCGTTGAAAGCTCGCAAGTGTGTACGTGGAGGCCGTGATGTGAGAGGTCGGCAGCTTCAAATGTTTTAAGGCTACGAGTGGTAATGATGTTACTCGGACGAGCCGTATCTACCAACACTCTCTTGTACGGGATCCCGTTGACCCGCGTGATAACGTGCAGGGTTGGATCTGCCATGTCATTCGATATTTTTTTGACTTCATCTTCTCCGAAGGTGATGACCGGCTCCGTACATCGTTTCACATGTCCCACGAAGTTGTTGAAAGAATTTGCTTCGTGAGGCCGTAATTCGATGGCTTTTAAAATGTCCATAAGAGCTTCCCTATGGGGTGCCGACCGTTGAATAAGCTCGTAAATGGACAGCCTAGCCGATGTGGTCCGCAAACTCTACGTGAGTTTGGTCCGTATCGTGACCTCGGGTCTAGGCGGAGGCAACTGCGTTGGGCGTTGTTGAGGCTGCGATGTTGTCGGAACTTCCCTCGTAGCTACCTCGGGGCAACTGCTGGGTACTTTTTGTTCCTTGTCACTATACTAATCATTCCCACAAATCCTTGCATGGGAAGATTCTGTCGCACCTCGTTAATCTGGAGAGGTTTTGCCTGTGCTTCGTGGGTAGGCAAAGGGTCCTTGAATACCCCCATTTGTTGATTATTTGGCGCTATGGGGTTGTCCACGGCCAATGTTCTATTGTCGATCAAATCTTGGATTAATTCTTTGAATTTCAAGCATCCATTCAAGTCGTGTCCTCTGCGCCTATGGAATCTACAATACAATTCCTCTCTCGTATCCCCTAGGCTTAGGAGCGTTAGGGTCTATAGTTTGGATTTCTCGCAGAGTGACTAAATTTGCCGCCGACAAGCGGTCAAATAGGGAGTCCCTGGACTCCGTGTAAGGGGTGAATTGTCGCCTAGGGCGACGCCGCTGATTCTGCTCCTGCCTTCTATTATCTCTTTCATAACCAGGAGGCACTCGCTCGGTAATTAGCCTTTTGGGGCTGCATTTCTTGCACAGGCACGGGAACATTTATCGCAACTTGGTTAACCGCAGCGTGTTGTGATTGCGTTGTCCCGGTCTTAGTGGTTTTATTCCACTCTTTCTTTTTAGGCTTGGCGATTGCGCCTTCGCCTATTTTGATCTCTTCTATAACTCTGGCTTGTGCCAAAGCTTCTTCTAAGCTGGCGTATTGCTGCAGCTGCAATAGCCCAGAGATCGATTTCAAGCAACTTTTTGTGAACATCTATGTGAGATCGTACATAGGGGGACGGTAAGGTAACTTAGAAAGCAAAGCTCTCCATCGATTCCCGTATGCTGCCATTGTTTCTTCCTCAAATTTCTCGAGGCTAGCCAGATCACTCAGTGATGCCTTCTTCCTTGTGTTGAAGGCAAAGCGTTCAAGAAACGCATCTACTAATTGATCTAGGTTGCTTATGCTGTGTTTGGGTAATTGTGTGAACCAATCCGAGGCAGGGCCTACGAATGTGGTTATGAATGTCCTAAGCAACAATGCGTCATTATCTTGGATGCCGAAGCATTGACTTAGGAACCTTGTGACATGTTCTTGTGCGTCCTCTTCACCTTTAAAGATTGCCAATTGAGGCAACTTGAAGTGTTCGGGGTAAAGAGGTGTTGGCACTGAGGGATGCACTGGATGACTACGGAGTTGACGTAACGTGGGCTTTTGATGCCCAAAAGTTTTTGTCTCCACAGACTCCAAACGCTCTAATAGCGCTTTGTATGCATCTGAAGATTTTATCTCCTCCTCTTTTGTTTGCTCCCGTTGTGCGTTATGGAAGACTGGAGGCCTATGGAGGGGTGGTCGATTGGCAGCCCTCCCGCCTTGATGGGGTGTTTCTGCCCATTCTATTTCTGGTTCGTACTCCTCATAAAATTCTTGAGGAGTCTCTCGGGCGAGACCTATGACCCCGATTGAATCCCCGCCGAGGGTACCCATCATTGTTTCGGGGAGTGGCCTCCCTCTCGGGTCTATAAGGTCTCGGAGGCAAAGCTTGACGAGGTCGTGGAGACCTCGTCCCGCACCAACGGATTATGCCTCTCATATTGTTCGGCTCTTTGGGTGCGAGGGGTTGGCCCCCTCTCAGGTAGTTCATAGCGTAACTCATCCGCTTCGCGTTGCATGCGCTCTCTATCCAAGCGGTGTCGATACTCTATCTCCTGATGACTTTGTTTAAGCCGCACGATTTGGGCTTGACGGGTGGCATGTCTGGCGACTATCGGGTCAATTTGGTCTACCCTATTTTTCTCAGGAGGTTGGAATGTTTCTCCTATGTGTTTGCCTCGATCTTGATGATCTAAAATTTCAATGGGTCGCTTCCTCTCGTCGAGGTAGGCGACATTTACTCGAGGCTCTGGCCTCGATGTATGATCATGATACCTAGCAAGGGCGGAAACGCAAGGTTCCCACACTATTTGTTGTCCTCGAGGAATGCGATGGCTTTCCTCGTACTCCCTTTCATTGGTTTGAAAGGGGCGAGCGGAGTTAGCTCGCCCTATGTAAGGAGCCCTGCGCTCTGGATTTTGTCTTTCTGTCCCGATGGGAGGTAAAGAAGGGACGCCATATCCACGTTGTCCCTCCAAATGGACAATGTGCCTCTCTAGCATTTCATCGCGCTGTGGCCACTCATGTCTAACCTCAAAGGCGATTCTCTATTTACATCAAGGTCTACATGTAAAGCGTCTTCCCGAAAGGGGCTATTTTGAATGGGCATACCCCACCGAGGATTCTGACATGGATTCTTTTGTAGGCCAGACCGATAAGGCGGTATGACCAAGTCCTCAGGATTGAAGCGAAGGCGACTTGTGCCTGCTTCTTGTGTACCTTCCGGAGCTTCTGCCCTTGATTGGGCTTGGCTACGGGTGTACACCATTGCGGTGCTTCTCTACTATCTAAGTAGATTTTTATCTCGTTTATGATGATTTTCTTTTTGTCTACACTAAGCAAAAATGAACACACACATACAAAAATCGTGATTATCTCTTTTAAGGATTAATGGTGTGTCCTAAACTGGTTTAGTGCATTTTGATGTTTTGTTTTGTTTTTTGAATGTTTTTGAAAAACGTTTAAATGCATAATGAAGGCTCATATAACTCCCAAAATGGTCGCCCCTTCAATATACCAACCAGGCCGATATACCAACCTCTCTATATACCCGCCCTTACGAGAGGGAGACTATAGGTACGTGAGAGCAGAAGGTACGTGGTACGTAGGCGGTACGGAAGGGGGATTGTCCCGTTAATGACACCTACCATAGAAGACTTATCCTCGCACGCATGGGAATCACCCCAGTGACACTCGGTCAGCTTTCATCAGGATTTACGCCTAACAACAAGTGACAATCGGGGAAATGGATGCAAAGCTAAGCCAAGGTGGTGATGAACCCACCGTTGGTCTTGCTCAAGGGTTGGGGTCTTACGACCAGCTCCTTGGTTTAAAGTTATTGCGTGAAGTGTGTGGGATTCATTTTATTTAGCGAAAATGAAACAAGCATAAATGACTTTCCCTAAGCATGCAGGATAAAATGAAAACAATCAAAGGAACAGGAACATAAACAGAAAAATTTAACAGAGATTATAAAAATCCCTACCTCTTCTCTGCCTGGACCGGTTGCTTCTGAATTTCTGCTCTGAAAATCCACAGGAAGGAATTCGTCCCTCTATGAGACGAATTTCAGAACAGAATTCGTCCCTGCCAGAGACGAATTTGAATTCGTCTCAGGGTCAGACGAATTACAGTAAAGAATTCATCACAGTCAGAGACGAATAACAGTCTGCAACAAAAAAAAATGTACCTGTCAAGCACAAAACACAAAAATTTAATCAGTTTCTATGATCTTAAAAACCAGGGAACAGTGTCCCACCGTGATCGCCACTGAAAGCACGAGATTCCGGGCGAAGGAAACACTAATTGCGATGCATTCAAAATCAAATACGCTTAAGTCCTAGAAATGTAGAATGCATGAAATGAAAGAGACGCATTGAAATGAGATACAAGCAAATGGAGAAAACACAGCCCTTTCATTAAACTCTCTTGATCTCTGTTACAAAGACGCCTCCTCCCTCTTCAGGGACTAGGAGCGTTAAAAGAATTTGATTACAATCAAGACTCAAGGTCCCTCTTTCCGCGTGCCCACACTTGAGATGGGCGGGCCAAGACGATGCCGCCGCCGATGTTGATGAGTCCTTGACCTCTCTCGCTCCTCCCCGCGAACAAAGAAACAACGAAGATGTCGCAGCACCCCGCCGCACATAAGAAGTGTTTGTTCTCTAAAATCGCCAAAAGATGCATACAAACATTTGTCTGAAACAGTGAATAAAGTGAGTCCAAATGACCTGAAAACCTGACAGAAGACAGAAGATATTACCAGAAGGCCATTGCCACTGAGACAGTCGGCCAATCTGCCTTCACCTAGAATTCGTCCCTAGGCAGGACGAATTCTGACTGCAATTCGTCCCTGGGTGGGACGAATTCTACTGTGTTGGAAAAGCCGAACTGACACCGCTCCAATGTCGACTCCCGAGACCTCCAAAACACCTACAAATAGGGGGGTTATGTAATTGGGGCCATTTTGGGACGACCCAGATGGTCGGATTCTCCCAATTTGGCCTCTATCCTCGGGAATTCGATATCGCCACCTGCAAGTTAGTAGGACAACAAAGCGACAAAAGGCATGATAAAATCTGATCAAAATGTTATGAAATTGAAGCTATGAGTTAATCAAATAGAATAACATGAGATGCAACCTGAAACAATAATCTAGAATGCTTTTAAAACAAAACTTGGAAAATGCGGGGTGCCCAAGTGGGCCTCCCACCGTTGGCACTTGATTTCGGAGCCAATCCACTAGGGATGGGTCCAAAACCTCTTAGGATTGGGATGTCTGCAAATTGGTGGTGTGAGGTGGTCAAATGTTGGATTTGGGTTGGATCCACGCTTCCAAAAGCCACCCAATAACCTCCCTTGCGAAAGAGATTAGTGGATGTGAGAAGGTGAATCAAAGGGATGCAAGTGGGTAATCAATCGGACAACACTTCGTTGCTTGAAATCGCCTCCAATCCATTCTTTTGGGTGAGAAAAGTCCCACCTTTTATAGACCCATGGGGTCTCTTTTGAGAGGGAAGCATAAGCGCCATGTGTTGGTCATAGGTGCCATGTGGCAGTCAAGTCTTCCCATGAGGGAGGGGAGTCCTCCATGACTTGGGCTTTCATAACTGCCCTTGTGACAGTCCTCTAACGGCCTATCTGTCCACCCACACACGCGTGCGAGGCAGGAGTCATCAATTGACCGTCCCGGGCTGCCACTTGGCGCCATTCTTCTTTTTGCCCGTTAAACTCAGAATTCGTCCCTACCGGAGACGAATTCAGAATTCGTCTCTCGGGTGAGACGGATTCCATTTTGAATTCGTCCCCGGGTGAGACGAATACCGAGCAAAGTGTCTAAATGTACCAAATTGCCTCTTGACCTTACAAAATTGCTATGAAAGTGGTTAGGACCACTGTTTGACCTCTGAGGGCTACCCTGGGGGCTGTGTTTGTCGAAGCGATCAGTGTTTGCAGTCACATAATCGGATTGGTGCTGTTTTGGTGTCTACAGAAACAACTAAGTTTTAATTCAAATGATGAATTAATTTCCTAAGTTGTTAAGGCCATGTAGTCCATTCTCAGATCAAGTTTTATCCTAGATTCCCAAGAAAAAGATAGGCCTTTCTAGAAATGCAGTGAGGATGGCAACTTCTCAGTCAAAATGTCCCATGGGTTATATGACAATTATGATTCTCAATATGATCAATCGGTATATTTGATATTCAAATGCATTTGGCTCAAAAACATTATCCACAAATTTGCTCACTTCTCTTGGTTGGTTTTTAAGAACAAAATTTTAATTACTAATAATTTGTTTAAGCATGGAGTCATGTTACCCAACAAATTTTATTTGTGCTACCAAGCTTGGAAATCAGTGCAACATATTATGGTTGATTGTCAATTTGTCTATGATGTTTTTATAGTACATTTAAGTATATTTAGATTTCAATGGGCATGGCCCTGTTGGTCCAAAATCTGCCACAGGAAAGGATTTTACAAATGCACCCTAGACCTGGCCAACATTGAAAGGCTGGAAGCAAGAAATGGCTCCCAGACCAATCTCCAGAGTGGGCTGGTTCCCTTTACTAATCTAAATTTCTGTTTGAAGATAAGGGTTGCTGGAAAGAAATTAAAAGTTGCAGAAAGAAATGGAAATATGGCCGCAGGCCGGAGTTATGGGATCGGAAGAACAACAACGAGAAAACTTAAAGTGCAGCGAACAAGCAAGCAACATAAGATAATGACTCAACTCTCACACAACTGTATGCAGAAAATCTCTCCAAGATTACACTCCAGGAATCATATCCTTACAAGCAAGATTCAAATCCAATATGCAGAATTTGAATGTAACAGCACTTAAGGAATATAAATTCGATTAGAAATGCAAAAGGAACAGAAAAGACAATCACCCAAACAATTGCTTGAAAAATCTGAAGCCAATACTTTATTCTCGCAAATGCACTTCCAGTTTTTAGCAAAACTTCCAACCTTTCGAAATGAGAATTACATTGGTTTTTATAGAGGTCCGTCCTCTTTGCAGCATTAAATATTTTAAACCGACCTTCTTGAGATCTACAATTATGCGAAGGAAACGAGGAACATGATCCCCTTAATTGCAGTCTCGAAGAAACAAAAATTAAATGCAATGAAACGTTCGCGGTCCTTCATTAAATTCGATTCTTCGAACATGTGCATGAAAACCATTGAATTAATCCACGAACAACAACTTTGAACCAATAAATCCTTCAATTTTGGTGGCCTGGGCGCTTCTTCGACCTTGACTGCCTTGGAAATCCGTGAATCATTTAATTCGGGGCAGCATTAAATCATCGAAAACCAAAAATATCTCCTCGGCCGTTCATACTGCACTTGGCGGGAAAACAGTTGCAGGTCGCGAAAACGCGACGGGTCGCGAAATCGCGACGTCTTTTACGCCGTACACCCTGGCCGCTTTTAACCCGCGAAAATGGGACCTGTAGCGATATCGCTACGTCTTCGGCTTCCTCTTCTCCATCGCAAGCTTGTTCCGCGAAAACGGAACATGTAGCGATTTCGCTACATGTTTCTGTCGTTGGCTCCTCCCTGCGCTCTGCCCCGCGAAAACGGAACATGTAGCGATTTCGCTACATGTTTCTGTCACCTTGTACGGCCTTATGGATGGGTCGCGAAAATGCGACGCCTTTTGCTTTTCGCATGCCTTCGACTTTTCCTTGTCGCAATTTTGCTGCATATTGTCTTGCTTGGTCTTATCATCAAAATTTGCAGCGAATCGCTACAACTTTTATGTTACTGCCCTTTAGACCGTAGCGACCGCGATTTTAAGACATGTAGCGATATCGCTACTGCCTCTTCTCTCCGTACCAATCGCCATTTTTCGTCGATGGAAGTTTTAACTTTGTGTTAAAGTGTCGCGATTCGCTGACATGTCAGCGACGCGCTGCAAGTTTTCAACTTTGTGCCTTTGAAGCCGACCGACCCACGATTCTGGAACACGTCGCGATATCGCGACGGTTCCGCCCAACCTGCCTGCGTTGACTGCGTTGACCGCGATTCTGCAACATGTCAGCGCATCGCTGCAGTTTTTTGACTTAACCATTTTTTGCTCAATTTTTCTCCTTTTTTCGCCCAAGCTGCATCAAAGCTGATATCAAAGGTCAGATTTCCAACAATACACTAATGCATTAATCAATGAGAATCAATGTGGCAAAAATGCCAACATTCTTGGCGGCTCACGGGGTATACAGCTCGCTGTATGCAAGAATCCAGGCCTTAGTCCATTGGGCACGGAGTCATATTGGAACTCGTAAGGTTGGTGTGTACATGTCGTGGACTCGTCGCAAAACTTCTTCTGCTACTGAAAACTAGAACCGGAAGAACCTACATAGAAGCGGTTATAAACTGAAGAAATGGAATGTGATGGTGGAGTGAGCTCTTGCGATTGCGCAGGCGGTGACTGCAATGGAGTGATGTGGAAGTAAGCAAGTGATGTGATAGACATAACAACATCATGTTGATACACTACCAGCGGCAATAGATGGAATGAACGAATGGATGGAACAGAAATGGAAGTTTTGAAGCGTGAAATGAAAATGAACTAAGCTGGAAAATAAATGCTTTTTAAAACAAAAACCAAACTGAGAAGAAAGGGATAAGAAGAAATGGGAAAAATAGAAAAGGGGAGAAGAAACAACAGTCGTGGCTTATTCTTTTTTTTTTTTTTATATTGCAAGAAGAAAGAAACAAAAGAAGGAAGAGGAAGATGAAGAAAGGAAATAGAAAGCAGGGGAGGGAAAAGAAGAATTCTTTGGAAGCCACAAACTACCGGGAAAGGAAGGACAAAAGGGAAACAAACACCTACAGCCCACAAGCAACAAGAGCCAAGGTGACAACAAAAGGCAACACATATATACATACTCTTTTCTTCTTCTTCACTTCCTCTTTTTTTTTATATATATATATATATATATATATATATTTTTTTATATTATATACAAACTCAAATTGAACTTGCGAAGTCATGAAAAGTAGGCTTTCAAATGAAAGCCATTAACTGAAATTGGAAGTGGGCTACCATCCATATCTTCCAAATAGAAAGAATTAGCTGCACCAGTGCTGGAAATACGGAACGGACCCTCCCAGAATGCATCAAACTTCTTATGATTGCCAGGTTTAGCTTTATTCTCATTCCATTTCAGCACCAAATCTCCTGTCTTGAATGGACGGGCTGCAGAATGCTTATAAAACCACTTCGAAATCCCTTGTATGTGCTTGTCAAATTCATTATACGCTTTGGAACGCTGCTCCTCTAATTCCAACAACTGTGCTATTCGCAGATCCAAGGAACTCAGGTCTGTCTCATCATCTTGAAAAGACTGCAACTGTTGTAATATCGGCAACTCAAGATGAACCGGCAACCTTGCTTCTTTGCCATAGACTAGGGCATATGGTGAGGTTTTAATGGACTTCTTGACGGAAATCCTGTCTGCCCATAGTGCCTGATTTAATAACAAGTGCCATGATCTTTTGTTCTCTCCCAATGACCTCTTCAAAATTCTGAGCAAATTTTTGTTCGTTGACTCTGCCAAGCCATTTCCCTGTGGATAGTAATTGGAAGATGTCTTAAGGAAAATGCCAAACTTGTTAGCAAACTCAGCCAGTTCAGCTCCAATGAATGGAGTTCCATTATCTGTAATGATGGCGTCTGGAACACCAAAACGTGTAATCAAACTCTCAACAAAAGAAATCACTACAGATTGATTGGCCATCTTTGTAGGTATGGCTTCAGACCACCTGGTGAAATAATCTATAGTCGTTAAGATGTATCTGTGACCAGCTGAGGAATTAGGATCAATTATTCCAATAAAATCCAACCCCCATTGCTGAAAGGGTGCTTCAACCTGATCTGGATGCAAAGGCAGAGCTGCATTCCTTACTCTTCCTGCATATCTTTGACACTTATCACAGGCTTGTGCAATCTTGAAAGAATCTGAGAACAGGGTCGGCCAGTAGTAACCAGCTCGAATGATTTTCAAGGCCATCGGTCTTCCTGCAAAATGTCCTCCTGATAGACCGGAATGGAACTCTTCCAAGATCCTATCCTTGTCTGCTTGTTTAACACACTTCAAAAGAACACCATCAATATTTTTAAAAAATAAACCATCTGAAAACAAAACATACCGCAGAGCTTGCAACCGAAATCTCCTCCTCTGAGAAGCAGTCAATTGTGATGGACATCTTCCAGTTGTGAAGTAATCAATCAGGTCCTCTGTCCAATCTTTTTCCAGAATTAAGAAATTCATTAAATTGTCATTACCAGCAAGAGCCTCTCCCTGATCTTCGCATACATCAAATGCTGCCATCTTTGCTAACTGTTGGCACGGAGCTTTACCACGCACTAATTTAGTTGGGTGAATTTCTACATCAAATTCCTTGGATCTTGGTGACCCAGCCAGCACGTTTATCACCCAACTCTCCTTGAAGAATGAAATTTCTCACATCTGGGTGAAGCACATAAACAAATGTCCTGCTCTGGGAAATAAAATGTTTGAATTTCTTCAGGGATTTCATCACAACATATACCTGTTTCTCAATAAAATTGTACTTTGCTTCGTGAGGTAAAATGACTTGGCTCAGAAAAGCAATGGGCCTTTCATTCCCATCATCTCCCGTTTGCGTCAAAACTGCAGCATAACTGTCATCTTCTCCAACCGCATATAAGATGAAATCCTTGGAGTAGTCAGGATTAATCAGGACAGGGGCCTGCACTATTCTTTCCTTGATCTCCTGAAATGCTTCCTTTCTTTGAGCTGTCCATTGGAAAACTGCATCTTTCTTCAACAATTCAGTCATTGGTTTAACAACCTGAGCAAAATCAGCAATGAATTTTCTAATGAAATTTATCTGTCCAAAGAAAGATTGAAGTTCCTTCTTGTTTGCAGGGAGTGACAATTTCTTCAGGGCTTCAACACGGGCTGGATCAATTGCTAATCCATCTTCAGAAATCACATGACCCAAAAGCTTACCTTCTTTTACAGCAAACACAGACTTCTTTGGATTAATGGAGATTCCGAATTCTCTGCATTTCTCAAAAATCAGCCTCAGGTGAGAACAATGGTCTTCCCTTCTATGTGAAAAGACTGTCATGTCGTCAAGGTATATTACAATGATCTTGTTCAACAAATCCTTGAAAGCAATGTCCATAGCTCTTTGGAAGGTAGCTCCAGCATTTGACAGTCCAAAGGGCATTCGCTGATATGCAAAAGTACCCCACTTCGTGGTGAATGCTGTCTTAAACTGATCTTCATCTTTTACCCAGATCTGGTTATACCCAGAAAATCCATCCAACAAAGAAAAACGCTGTGCACCAGCCACAACATGCAATATTTGATCTATTCTTGGCAAAGGATAATGATCCTTTAATGAAGCACGGTTCAAATTCTTGAAATCAACGCACAATCTAATATCTCCATTCTTCTTATGGACGGGGACCAGATTGGCGACCCATGTGGAATGCTTGACCGGATAGATGATCTTAGCTTGCAGCATTTTAACAAGCTCAGCCTTCATCAATGCCTCAATCTTTGGGTTTACAGGTCTCTGTTTCTGCCGAAAAGGCCTAACTCCTTCTTCCAGTTCAATTGTATGCTGTATAATCTGCTTGTTGTAACCCTTCAAGTCTTTATAGCTCCAAGCTATAATATCAGAAAACTCTTTACAGAGTTGCCTGATTTTCTGCAGTTCTTCTGGGGTTGAGTCAGTGCCAACCTTAATCACTTTGTCAGGCTGAAGCTCTAACTCCATGAATTCCTTTCTATCAATCTCCATTCGAGGCTTTCTGGAATGATCATGTTGGTCAAACAAGCTCTCCAGAGTTATTAGACCCTTTGGAATATGGTTATTCCTTAATTGAATAAGACCTTCGGCTTCCTCATCTTCCAAAGTTCTGCCTTCAATAGCCTTCATGTATCAGGAAATTAACAATCTGCTCATCGGTTTCAAAGACCTGCCAAAAAGTTTCCTTATCTGGCACACTGGGTCTGTATACCATTCTCACTGTCTTGGGCTTGTTCACAACTTGATCAGCAGGAGAAAAGTTCGCTCCAAGAGATGCTAATAAGTCAGCATGTTTATTCATCTCTCTGGAAACAGCTTGAATATTAAGCGCAGTGAAAAGTTCAAACAAATCCCAAACCTGATTACGATATGCTTTCAGATAATGCTGCTTTGAGATGCATCTATTTGTGACCTGATTTACAATAAGCTCGGAATCACCAAAAATATTGAGTTGTTCTATTCCTAACTTCTTTGCTTTCTTCGGACCCAAGCACAATGCTTCATATTCAGCAAGCATTATTAGTACAACTCCATGTAAGCCGATATGAATAAGTTCTCTCGTACACCGAGAAGGAGAAATTAACACAATACCTACTCCGGCACCATTCCCGCATCTAGCTCCATCGAAATACAGTTGCCATAACTGATCTGTAACCTCAGTCTGATCAACTGGGTTAGACAATTCCTGCTTTGTCTCAGTCTCAGGTTTTCGAATGGCATAGCAGCCAATCTCTGTCTCCATCATGGCATTGAAGTTAAGCATTGAAAATTGGTCTTCCAACTGAAGATTGTTTAAAACTTCACTCATTAAAACAGCATCTTCAGACTCTTCAGTGAGCATATGGACCGACTGCATGTCTTTTCCAACATCTTCCAACTTCTCAATGTGAAAAGGGGAAGGCTTTTCATTCTGTATTCTGAGACGTCTATTCTTAAAAGGAATTTCCAGATGGGAATAATCTAATGCCAGATAACCCCCTAATTTTGCGGTAAATTCCCTGGATAAACACATGCTAAAATAGGGCTCTAAATCTACTACAACAATTTCTTGAATAACAGTGATTTGGGGCATTGTATGCAGGACAATGGGTACATCTTTAATGACACCTACTATTTTTACAGGCGTACCATCCAATTGCAGAACTCCAGGACTACTCCGGGTATACTCCATTCCCATAGCTTCACAGACTCCCTTGGGCATGACAGTGGTTGCAGCTCCAGAATCAATCATACAATTGTGTACAACCCAACCTTCTATTTGCAATGACAAGTAAAAAGGAGGAGGTCTGTTCTTACCAGTAACAGAGGTGGTTAAAGTTTGGGCATAGACGGTCTGGGTAGGCCCTTTTTCACTCTCCTTCACAGATTTCAATGACTCTTGTAATAAATCTACTTGACCAGGTAATTGCAAAGCGTCATAAAGGCTTACCTTAGCAGGGGTCTTTTTAAGATCATCAACAATGTTGTATGAAACTGCAGCAGAATTTTTCGTCTCAGCAGGTTGCTCAAATCTGGTTCTGTACTGTTGTGTAGCTTCCACTCTTAACCTCTTGGTCAGTGATGGATACTTCAATTTTTCACGTGCCTGCTCCTCTCGCTTCCGACCTTCATCGGTGCAACTGCTGCCTTTTCTTGAACTCTGTTAAAAGTTGGATCTTTGGGCAAAGGCTTTGGAGCTAGCACAGGAGCTTTCACTGGCCTTTTCACTTCAGTCGGTACTCTTAACGGCTCTAAGTCAGCAGGATCAACATTCATAGGCTTCTTTCCAGTCCTTGTTAGAACTGAAACTTGATCTTCCACTGCAGTCATCAAATTATAACCAACTTTCCGAGATCATATTAACATGGTCACCTCGAAGAGCCGGCCGCCAAGGTCCGCACATAATTTAAGTGAACCATACATGTATCCTCTCCGTGAGGATCATTACAAGTCGAGCACCAATATACTCCATCTGCATGGGCTGCATCTTCATTTGCTAGAACAGCTAAGCCCTTTTCAGGTGCTTTGCTTGTGGAGGCAGCTTGATCTCTAGTAATTTGAGGAGGTTGAAATCTCCTTGGTTGGAAATCTCTCTCAGCCTGCTTCCTCTCAATGAGTGTGATCTTATTTCCCATGGCTCTAATGGCAGAATTTGCAGACTTAACCTCTTGCAATAATGTTGTATATGGATCGGTGGTTTGCAGGTGCAGGAGGTGTCGGTAAGGGCAAAGGAGCTGGTGGTGCTGGCAAATCTGGAAATGCAGTGGAAACGGGAGATGGTTGAATGCTGGGTGCAGGGAGCGGTAAAGGAGTTAAAGCGTGGCAATTGAGGAGCTGGAACAGTTGCAACCTGAGGTGCTTTAGAACTCCATGATGGTGTAGGATACATAGCTGGCATGGGGTGTGGTTGTGAACCATATAAATATTGAGGCAAATCCGGAATAAGAGGCATAGTTACCTTTGGAGGCAGTCTTCCTACAACAACCAGATCAGCTTCTGCTTTAATTGCTTGTTCAAAGATTTCTGGAAACGTTACCACATTAGACTGTCGAACCGCCCAGCCGATATCTGAGTGAAACGCTCTGAGGTAGTACATCGCAGCTAATTCATCAGCAGGCCGAATACCATCAGGAATCCTTTGCCAAGTTCTGGTAAACCGGACATTAAAATCAGGTATCTCTTCTTGTGGATGTCTCTGTATGACAGTAAACTGATTTAACAATGAGAAAGGGTCAGCCTGTTCATGAAAATGTTTCACCAGCAAATCACCAAACTGATCCCATGATGTTATGGTGCCGGGAGGCAGAGTTCTGTACCAAAACAGCAGTTTACCTCTCAAAGAACACACTAACAATTTGATCATTACATCTTCATCAGTAATGTCATGGATAGCAACCAGAGAAGCCACATCATTTATGTGCTCATAGGCTGTTTTACCAGTACCATCGTAAGTGGGCAAAGCCTTAAGTGCAGCCTGTGGTACTGGATTCTGAGCCCGCAGATTCAAGGCTCCAGTGTTGTTCCATGCCAAGAATTTTCTGGGTGGAGGAAATTGTGCCATTGGTGGAACTTGTAGGGGTGCAACACTAGCAACAATACTGGGTATTTGTACAGCAGGAAGATGGAAGGGACGAGGAAACTAATCTAGAATGCTCACCACTTCTCGAACTATCAAGCTCAAAAAACTGAACAAGATCGCCAAATTTCTTTGACTGTGATCTTGTGATCATGAAGTATTTCTGGGTTCAGCAGGGTTACCAAAAACAACAGAGTCACCAAATGCTCTAATTTACAGTCTGAAGGCGAACATTAAACCTTCGACCCTATGGGATCTTTTAGAGACAAATAAAATCTGTCCCACCGGGCGTGCCAAAAACTGTTGGTCCAAAATCTGCCACAGGAAAGGATTTTACAAATGCACCCTAGACCTGGCCAACATTGAAAGGCTGGAAGCAAGAAATGGCTCCCAGACCAATCTCCAGAGTGGGCTGGTTCCCTTTACTAATCTAAATTTCTGTTTGAAGATAAGGGTTGCTGGAAAGAAATTAAAAGTTGCAGAAAGAAATGGAAATATGGCCGCAGGCCGGAGTTATGGGATCGGAAGAACAACAACAGAAAACTTAAAGTGCAGCAACAGCAAGCAACAGAAGATAATGACTCAACTCTCACACAATTGTATGCAGAAAATCTCTCCAAGATTACACTCCCAGAATCATATCCTTACAAGCAAGATTCAAATCCAATATGCAGAATTTGAATGTAACAGCACTTAAGGAATATAAATTCGATTAGAAATGCAAAAGGAACAGAAAAGACAATCACCCAAACAACTGCTTGAAAAATCTGAAGCCAATACTTTATTCTCGCAAATGCACTTCCAGTTTTTAGCAAAACTTCCAACCTTTCGAAATGAGAATTACATTGGTTTTTATAGAGGTCCGTCCTCTTTGCAACATTAAATATTTTAAACCGACCTTCTTGAGATCTACAATTATGCGAAGGAAACGAGGAACATGATCCCCTTAATTGCAGTCTCGAAGAAACAAAAATTAAATGCAATGAAACGTTCGCGGTCCTTCATTAAATTCGATTCTTCGAACATGTGCATGAAAACCGTTGAATTAATCCACGAACAGCAGCTTTGAACCAATAAATCCTTCAATTTTGGTGGCCTGGGCGCTTCTTCGACCTTGACTGCCTTGGAAATCCATGAATCATTTAATTCGGGGCAGCATTAAATCATCGAAAACCAAAAATATCTCCTCGGCCGTTCATACTGCACTTGGCGGGAAAACAGTTGCAGGTCGCGAAAACGCGACGGGTCGCGAAATCGCGACGTCTTTTACGCCGTACACCCTGGCCGCTTTTAACCCACGAAAATGGGACCTGTAGCGATATCGCTACGTCTTCGGCTTCCTCTTCTCCATCGCAAGCTTGTTCCGCGAAAACGGAACATGTAGCGATTTCGCTACATGTTTCTGTCGTTGGCTCCTCCCTGCGCTCTGCCCCGCGAAAACGGAACATGTAGCGATTTCGCTACATGTTTCTGTCACCTTGTACGGCCTTATGGATGGGTCGCGAAAATGCGACGCCTTTTGCTTTTCGCATGCCTTCGACTTTTCCTTGTCGCAATTTTGCTGCATATTGTCTTGCTTGGTCTTATCATCAAAATTTGCAGCGAATCGCTACAACTTTTATGTTACTGCCCTTTAGACCGTAGCGACCGTGATTTTAAGACATGTAGCGATATCGCTACTGCCTCTTCTCTCCGTACCAATCACCATTTTTGTCGCGATGGAAGTTTTAACCTTGTTGAAGCGCTGTCGCGATTCGCTGACATGTCAGCGACGCGCTGCAAGTTTTCAACTTTGTGCCTTTGAAGCCGACCGACCCGCGATTTCGGAACACGTCGCGATATCGCGACGGTTCCGCCCAACCTGCCTGCGTTGACTGCGTTGACCGCGATTCTGCAACATGTCAGCGCATCGCTGCAGTTTTTTGACTTAACCATTTTTTGCTCAATTTTTCTCCTTTTTTTGCCCAAGCTGCATCAAAGCTGATATCAAAGGTCAGATTTCCAACAATACACTAATGCATTAATCAATGAGAATCAATGTGGCAAAAATGCCAACAGTGCCCATACTATTGCTGATATGTTTACCCAGTGGCCTCCTGTGTTTTGCCACCCTAGATTAAAGTTTATATGGAAATATTCTCTCCGTCATACCTTATGGTAGATTTGGTTAGAGAAAAATAATAGAGTATTCAAAAATCAGACCAGGGATCCAGTGATGGTAGCCAATATAACAACGAGGTTCGCTACTAAGAGCACCAACTTAATTTAGTGTGACAGACCCCCTGATCCAGGTTTAGAAATGCTTTTGTTTAAAGTTGTCAATATTTTCACCAAAATTTCTAAGAAACTAGTTCACATCAATGACATGATCAATACTAAGTGGAAACCTCCACTGTTGGATTGGCTAAAAGCAAATTTATATGGTTCATCTAAAATAAATTATGGGGATGCTAGAGCTGGTGGTATAATCCAGGATCACAGTGGAAAGATCTTTAAGGCCTTCATTTAAAATTTAGGGATTTAATCAAATAATTATGCTGAGGCTCATGCCCTCTGGAGGTATCTTACTCTGTGCAAATATTTTCCTAACCCAATCATATTTGAATGCGGTTCCCATGTTGTGGTTAATCATGTAAAAGGTTCCTCAAAACCAAGTTGGAATATTCAAAATTTTATTAAGGAAATTCAAGTCATTCTTAGGCAACTTCCCTTAAGTACAGTTCAACATATCTTCCATGAATCCAACGTAGCTGCTAACACTTTGACTAATTTGGCAGCAAACCAATCTAATTGAATTATTTGGGAAGACTAATTTTCGGAGGATTTAATCAATATTGTTCAAAAAGAAAATGAGTAGGTTTCTTAATAATCACAAAAATACCAGCAAAGGTATTTTTTTCAATTCCATAAGGTGTTTTGTCAATACCGGTGTATTTCCTTTCAAGTGTTTTTTCAACACTATTGTCAGTTCCAACAAAGTTTATCTTTATAATGCTATAAGGTGTTTCGTAAACACCTTGTTATTTTATCTTTGGTGTTTTATCAACACCATTCATTGTCCTTTTCAGGATCCCACATGTTTCCTTTCAAATTATGGGATTTTTCAAAATTGTGGTTTTCATCACAAGGCTATTGTTTTCACCACTGTGTAAAAACTTCTCCATATGATGAGTTTGTTAATTCATGGAATGATGGAATGGTTCATGTTAGAGGACTTCAAACTGAGTTCGTGGATGAAGTTGCAAATATTACTAGCTATGTTGTTGAAGCCTTTCACTCCAAAATTATCAACCATGTCTCAGGGACGGTTGACCAACTCCTAGCAGCAACCAATATGATCAAGGAAGCTGGGATCATATTCTCTCTTAACTTTAAGGAATTGCAGGATCTTTTGATGTCGCTCAGCGCTCATTAACAAAATAATGCTACTGAAGATGGTGATAAAGCCCATTAGTCCTAAGTTATGGGCTAGTGGGATTTTTTAGTTTAGTTTTTGTTACCGAACCTTCCCTATTTTGTTAGGTATATCCTTGGTTTCTTTTTGTTTGTTGAAAAATGTTATTGAAATCTATTGTTTTAATTTTTTGTGTTCCCATGAAACTAGCACAACTTTTACCTATATCTATGGGGGTTGTTCTATTTTTGTTTCTTTGGCGCTAGATAATAGCCTTATGTAAATAGGGATTGAGACCCTTCAACCCAACGATATTAATAAATTTTATTACCTACCAAAAATAAATAAAAACCTTACAAAATAAATTAAAAATATATTAAATAAATTAAAAATAAATATTTTGAAAGTATAAACATGAAAAATTCATGAATTCCACTAAAGATATTATATTTAAAAAATAAATACTTCAAAAATATAAATACAGCATGATCATCAATTCAATTATAAAATATAAAATTAATACAATATAAACTAAAAAAAAAAAAAAAACTTACACTAAATAAATTAACAAATATTTCAAAAATATAAATGCAACATAATTATCAATTCCAACGCTATGTATAAACCTTATGCACTATGAGAATATTTAGGACTTACACAAATTGATCAAAGATACAAGTGTAATATATAAGACTTAGACATCTCGCTAAAGTTGTAAAGTATAAAATTTGTACACATTAATAAATATAAAATAAATTTATATGATGATAAAAGTGTAAATAATAAACTCTTCATCCCTATCCAAAAATATAACTACCATTTCATTTTATTTTATTTTTTAATAACTACTATTCTATTTTACATAACAACTTTTACCGTTATTTTTTTAACTTGTTCAGCCATATCAATTTTTTTAGAGAGGGAGTCTTTTATAGTTTGAATGTGATTGAAGATACTACCAGTTATTATAATATCATCAATAAAAGTTAGAGCATATTTTTCTCCTTTGAAAGAAAGTTCTGGAAAAAACATCAAGTCACTATGGATTAATTCTAGAGGGGATGAATTTTTTAGAGAACTACTTGGGTGGAAAGGTTCTTGATGTTGCTTTCCAAGAGCACATATAGGACAAAATCCATAAATATAAGAGACTTGAGGTAAAATTGTTATCATTTTATGGGTGCTCAATTGCTTTAGGTAGTTGTAACTGAGATGACCAAACATTTCATGCCAAATTTTGCTATCAATATGTCCATGAGCCACAAAACAGGATGTCCTTCTAGATTTTTGAATCATTTGAAGTGAAATTGGTGAGTGTTGTGATCAATATATCCTTTGGCTATGAGAGAATAGGGATCTTGAAATTCTCTTATCTCAACTCTTGTTGGAGAGAAGAGAATAATTTTCCCCTTTCCAAAAGTACAAATCTGATAGACGGAGAAGAGATTTGTTGTAATGTTTGTAACATAGAGAACATTATTTATAGATCTACCATCAATGGTTGTATCACCCTTTCCTTTGACTGGGATGAAGGAAGAGTCACCAACTTCTATGCTACAAGTTGAACTTGAGGAGATATAAGAGAATGAATCATCTGAAGCAGTCATGTGATGAGTTGGTCTGAAATCTAGGACCCTATGATTAGAAGAATAATTGAAGGTTTTCCCTTGAACATTAAGGTATTTTCCTATTTGATTTTTATTGTCTATATTTTTATCCTTCATAGCTGCCTCTAGTTGTTGTAATCTTTTCCAACATTTATTTACAGAGTGACCATTCTTTTTGCAGTGAGTACAAGTTATGAGATTTTTTTCCTTATTTTTTAATTTTTATTTAGAAGAGGTGGAGGCTACTAAGGCTTTTGAGGAAGAGGAAGAAGAAGAGATTTCATGTCTTGCATGTTTTATTTCTTCCCTAGTTACTTTATCACAAAACTCTTCTAAAGAGGGCATTTTAAAGGTTGCACCAAGAGCATCTTTGGTAGATAGAAAGGTGGTAGTAAAGATTTGAAATACACCATTTAGTTTAGAAAGGATTAGATAAATGTATTCTTATTCAGTCTTAGTCTTCCAACTACATTTGTATTGAGTGAGGATCTCTTTGAATTTGGTTAGGAAGTCAACAATAGTGTTTAAGTCCTCAGGAGATAGAGTTGTTAATTCTATTTCTAGTTGCATTGATCATATTTTATCTACTTTCCCAAACAAGGTTTTTAGTTTCTCCCAACATTCATAAGGAGTTTTATAATCTGCAATGTGAAACCATAAACTTTCATGCACATTAGAGCTTATAATACCCATTGTTTCATACATTTTCCCTTTGTGAACAAATATTTCATATTATTTTTCGAACATAGGTTGCTTTCCTTCTAATAGGTGTGTGAGCCCTTTCTGATAAATGAGATTTAAAATTTGAGTTTCCATGTATGGAAGTTTTGAGGAGTGAGAGAATTAATTATACTCATTGAATTCATTTTGAATTTAACCCAAAGGTGCCCCCTTTAAATTTAATTTAGAGAATGCAATGGATATTAGTCAAAATAATCCTGTAAAAAATACCAAATTGCTCAAAAATACCCGCCCTAAAGAGAGGGAAACTATAAGTAATTTTGAGGTTATTTGATATTTAATGAGGTTAATGAGATAAATATGTCAAAGATTTTAGGAAACACCAAATAACTCAATAAATACCCACCCTAATGAGAGGGAAACTATAAGTATTTTGAGTAAATTTGATATTAATTATGGTTAAGAGAACAAATATGCCAGGCCTATATATCTTTTCTTCTCAAATATCCACCCTGACTAGAGGGAAACTATAAGTATTTTATTAGATATGATACTTGGAACATAGGTAAATATCAACCAGGCCTGTATTGGTTACCAAATAACTCACCCTTATTTGAGGGAAACTATAAGTTAAATAGTATGTACAATAAGGTGAGTGGTGGTATGAATTATTTGTTCTTATTAGGAAGTTTAGAATGATAAATAATGCTTTTAAAGAGATAATTAAAAAATACTCTTTGTCGACAATAATAAATTGAACACATAAATATTTTTAATTACTTAATGAAATAATAAAAAAATAATAGATATATTTTATTTATTCTTTATTATGTAAGGATTGGATTGAATACCCTTTTATTTTGTTTAAGCTAACTATATATGTAACAAATTGATTCTAAAATTTTTAATTAATATAGAGATTGTTTTGAAAGGAAAGATTTTTCATTCACTAAAATATCTTTATAAAATATTAAAGATGCTTGGAAAATAAAGAATTTAAGTTGTTAATATAAAAGTTTGCTTAATGAAATAAAGAAATAGTAAAAAAAAATATTCTAGTAATTTCTTTAATTAAGGATTGAAGATATAATCAACACCTTTTTAATATTAAGCAAGATATATAAACAAAATTAATATTACCAACTTAAGAACAAAATTAAAGAAGGCAAAAGAAGGCAAAAAGTGATGCAATGACACCCCCATGAACTTAGTATAGGTGCAAAAGGCACCTATAAACCCTCCACAATTTTTTTTTTGTTAAAATATTTACAATTCTCCTTTGATTTTCAGGTGAAGAAAAATCCAGAATGAAAAGGTAATGAAATGTTTTTTTTCTTTCTACAATATATAAAAAAAAAAGATATTATAGCTTAAATTAAAGGGGTTGACATCAGACAAAGGATGTAGTGGAAAAATGTCTTGAAAAGAAACGAGTAAGGGTCCACAAAGCATCTTTCAATGAATAAGCAATGAAGAAGGGTGGCATCTACGTTCGCCGCTCCAATGGTAGCGTCCAGGGAAATGAGACTCCTTCTATATATGCACTCGATATAAGGAATGCTGACATCAAGGAAACGAGTAAGGGTCCACGAAGTGCCTTTCAATGAAAAAGCACCGAGAAAGGGTGGCATCTACATTCACCGCACCAATGGCAGCATCCAAGAAAAATGAGACTCTTAAATTGAGGATGTAGTGCAAAAAATGTCTTGAAGGGGAACGAGTAAGGGTCCACAAAGCGTCTTTCAACGAAAAAGCAATGAGAAATGGTGGCATCTACATTCACCACTCCAATGATAGCATACAAGAAAAATGAGACTCCCTCTATATCTGCACTGGATATAAGGAAGGGTGGTGTCTACATTCACCACACCAATGGCGACATCCAAGAAAAATGAGACTCCTTTTATATCTGCACAAGATAAGAAAAAAATTATTTTAAAAAATCATATAACACCTTACCATATGATGCATTGAAGAGGCTTTGAGAGGAGTGATGCCAAAGCAGAGAGTCTCCCTTAGCAACTATGCCATAGACCAGCTTTAAAATATGAATTAGAGATGCTAAGAGAAAGGTACCTAAGGGAGGATGCGGTGACTTGAGTGTTTCTAAATCTTTTACTTGCAAAAAATATTATCTCACCATACACTAACTTGAAGAAAAAACACTTCCAGATATTTACAGGGAACAGTATAAAATGGGCCCAAAGAAATATCAATCTAAGCTTTACCAAAGAAAATATTAGGAATACAAAAGATTTTTGATTTTAATATTAGAAATATGTTAATATAACAATAGGAAATAAGATCCTCTTAAGGACTGGAGGACACACAAATATGATGAAATTCGAGTAGAATACTTCCTAAAATCTCAAGATATTCGAAGAATATAAACAAATAATGAAGGAAATAGATGTTGAGAGATGCAATCTCAAGGCGTGCCATAGCAAAAAGTTTGCCAAAGGCCACGTTAAAGAAAAAAAATTACAAACGTTGGTCTAGGTAGGTAGACCAAGAGTCATTAATTGGTGATGTAGAGAGTGATCCTTATATTAATAAAAATATATGAAGACAAAACGATTTGATATTTTAAGATAAAAAATAAATAAATGTCCACCAAAATTAAGGGCCTATGATTTTTCTCATTCCTCCACATTAGAATATACGTAGCGAGAAAAAATGGTCGCCGAACGCTTATCCTTATATGTTATGAAATGCGTAGCAAAGGCTATTGAAAGTCGAATGAGCTGGCATCTAAGGCAAAAAAAATAAACATAGGCAAAGTAGCAGGACAAATAAAAATAGGGGGCCTCTAAAAAAAACTTTAGTTTTTATTAGTTTCCTTCTTGAGTGAAACACAGTGATGGCTGTGTTCGAGAGGGAAGAAATAATATAAACTAAAAAACACCTAGAACATGACACATCGTTGCTTTAATTGTTTTAAAGCAAGTTGTGTTCGTTAAGAAGGAGTATTTTTATAGAGGAAAAAAAAAAATTAATATGCATACACAAAGTAGTGAATAAATATGTTTTTGAAATATTTACATAAATGGTAAAATAAAATTATATAAACCAGTAGGTATTACCATAAGCAAATATCTTTTAAAAATATTGTTTATATGAGCATACTACAATATAGAAAAAAAACCTCTTTATTTAAAAAATCAAATTATAAGAGATTAAGAATCAGTTCTAGAAACCTCCTTTAAGAGATAATTCTAGTAGAATCTACCCTTCTCTAATACCATGTTAGAATTCCCAAGATTAGAACTACAAATCATTACAAGATTTGAAGAAACAAAATAGAACTAATTGATTTATTCCAGGGATCAACTTTGTATAAATAGTAAAGTTGATCATTGAGAGCCATTGGATTACAACAACTCATCAAGTCTAATGAAGACACCACTGAGAGTTCACCTAACACATGGAGGAGTGGAACAACTCATCAAGTCTGATGAAGACACCACTAAGAGTTCACCTGACACATGGAGGAGTGGAAACTCAAGTGTGTCTATCCTAGTATAACTTAAGAGAATATTCACTTATTCTAACACATTGTGCTCTAGAATAATTCTTGCAAATTGTATTTGAATTGATTTGTATAATATTCAAATTACCTTTTACCTAAAAGCTAAGTTTGCATCCATAAGAACTCTAAAACTGATACCTCAGTTTTATCATCACACACCTTTCTCATTTCACCAAAGGAATTTTTCTTTTATCATGTAATCCTAACCATAAAAATAATTGCATAATATAGATTAATTCTTTTCTATTGATTTTGGTATGGTATACAAGGATATATAATATGTTGTAATGTCCAAAATTATTTATTGAATATTCTTATAATTCATCTCCTTAATCCTAACATGTTAATTGATTTCCTTGTTCGGAATATAGATAATAAGGACCTTTTCATGGTTAAAATTGTTTAATTTCTTTAGTTTGATGACGAAGAGGACTAATTTCCAGTCTGTAAGATATATTTCAAACATCTCATACCTAAAGTTAATTTCTTCATTTGGTTTTCCACCTAGAATAAAATCCTTACTATTCAAAACCTTCACACAAAGGACTTGCTCATTTTGAATAGGTGTTATTTGTGTGAAGCTTCTTAGTAAAAGGCTAATCATGTATTTTTTTAGTGTCCCTTCTCCTTAAAAGTTATCCATATTCTTCTAATAAAATTCAATGTTACCTAGGTCATGTCTAAAAGCATTTTGGACCTATGTTTGTAGTGGGTTGCCTCCTTCAATAAATTCTGCGTAGAAATTATTGGTCTTTCTATTTATCTCATTTTATTTGAGGTATTTGGAATGAAAGAAACAACAAAGCCTTTAAGAATGTTAAAAAGTATCCCCTACTTGTGGAAGCTAAAATTTTCATTTCCTTGAAATAAAATATTTCCATAATCCATATCAAATATGATAAATGACACCATAGTGAAGGTAAGCTTGTCATCCAACTGAGTATCCTAATTCAAGAATGTATTTATAGTTTTCCCACCCCAATCCTAGAGATATTATTAAATTATAGCCTTTATCTTAGGGTTAGATAAAATTAAACAATGATAGGGTGGTTAAAGGTAACCCAAGCACTGCAAGGGCTAGTTTGAAACCTAGCCTATATAATTACCTGCTCAAAATAGTTTTTAGTGTACCAAGATTAAGTACACCTAAATTCATTTGACATAGAAACTATACCCTTGAAAAAAAGGCTTACCAAAACCAAGTCCATCAAAGAGTTGGAAGCAATGATTCAGAAATGTATGCTCTTTCCATGATTGGGGCATCTAAAATTGATCAGATCAATAAACACCATCAACCCTCAATTTGACTAATAGGTCATTTATTTTTGCCTTGTGTTGTGCTTTCACATAATGCATCCCAAAAAGGAGCATATTTAGAAAAAATAATATGTGATAACCATTAGCATTACCATTGATATGTGTTGCATTTAAATAACATTAAGTTTAGGATATTAATAGCCTAATAGGTAGCCCACCCTTAAAGGTAGCTAACAACATTTTAGGTAGTCCCCCCTAAAGGTAGCTAACAAGTTAGGGAATAATGCTAACTACTAACCATATATTATTCACTTAACAATGTGAATAATATATCATGTCTTAACAATAGGTTATTGTTAAGATATTTACAATAGTAAAACAACGTAAATACTAAAATAACCTAATGGTAAAAGTAAATAATAATTTTTACCCTAACACTGCCACATTTTCAACTTCTCTTTGGGACTCGATTGTTGCGAAGGCTCATCCCACTACCATGCCAGCTTTTTCATCCTAGATCCTTTATCCATGGAAAATTAGTCCATATAAGGGAATCATCCAACCAGTTTACTACTGGATCCTATTTTGCTATCGATATACCCTTGGATCCTATTTTGTAACCAATTTACAACCAGATCTTATTTTGCACCCGGTCTGCATCTAGGTACTATTTTACAATCAATTTAAAGTCAAGCCTTATTTTGTAATCGATCTACATCCAAATCCTATTTTGTAATACGATCACGGTTAGATCCTATTTTGTAGTCAATTTATAATTGAAAACTATTTTGCGATGGTCATATTTATTGTGACAATTGAATTTATTGTGATGGTCATAAAAATAATCAAATTTCACCACTATTTTATAATTTTTGGTGAAAAATAAAGGAAATTCACCAAGTCTCCTCCATGAATTTGGCCAAGATTTACCTATATTTAAAAAATAATTCATCTTTTTTTTATAATTAGATTTGTGTTTAACCCATTATGCATAACCTAGACATAATAAGTATCAAGTACAAATTAATGTTCCACAAGAGGTATATTTGGAACATATTCTAGTACCATTTTCTAGTGGTTGAATGTGTGCAATGGGTAGCAAAAATTATAACCTTGGCCTCAAATCCCTCAATTTAATAGGGAAAACTTTGTTATTTGGATTATTAATATAAAGACTCTTTTATGATCTCAAATTTTATGGGATTTAGTTGAAAATGGGTACCTAAAACTAGCAAATTAAGTTGTATATAATCAATCAACAAAATATCAAAAGGATCAACTTAAGGAAAACAAGAAAAATGACTCCAAAGCACTCTTATTCCTTCTACATGCTATAGGCGAGTCCATATTTTTAAGAATTTCAATAACTAAAAAAAATGCTATAGGTGAGTCCATATTTTTAAGAATTGGAATAGCTAAATCAAAATAAGCATGGGACTATTTGCAAAGTGCATATGAAAGTATAAATAACATAAAATTAATTAGAATTCAAATGCTAAGAAGTGAATTTGATAACTTATTAATGAAATATTCAAAATATATGCATAATTTTTCATCCATCCTATGATAATTATAAACCAAGTGAATTCTATAGGGGAGACACTATAAGATCAAAAGATTGTTTAAAACATTTTGAGAAGATTACCTATAAAATATGATCTTGTTGTAGTTGTCATTAAGGAATCTAAGAATCTAACTAGACTATCAATTAAATAACACATGGGTTTACTTCAAATTCATAAGAAAATGTGAAATAAGCCAAAAAATACATCCCTTGACAAAGCTTTCCAATCACAAGTTTGTATTAGTGAATCAAAATACAAAGGAAAAAAAATAAAGTTCCAAAAAGCATCCTCATAAAGAATGGACAGAGGTAGAGGAGGAAGCAACATCTATTATGAAGGAGGTAATCAAAAATTTGACAAATCAAATATTTAATATCAAAATTTTAAGAGGTATTACCGTTATCAATCCAAATGCAAAAGAAAGAGTTTTGATCAAAATAAGCAAAGTGTTAAATTCTCACAAGAAAATGAAGAATTTGGTTCTATGTTTTTCACTTTCAATTTTTTGGAGGAAAGTTTAGATCATGTTTGGTTTTTAGATAGTGGCTATAGAAAACAAATGTTAAGGAATAATGTGATATTCTCTACATTAGGAAAAATAACAAAGTTCTAGTGATGACCAAAAAGGTCATCTCAATTAGGACAAAGAAAGGTGAGAACAAGTTTATCCCATATGTTTATTATGTTTCTAATTTACAATATAATTTGCGAAGCATTGGATACCTAAGTAAAAAAGGATATGCACTTATTTTTAATGTGAGACATGCAATATTTATGATACAAATGGTAGAAATAAATTTATTATAGAAGTAGTCATGACAAAGAATCATATATTTCCCTTAAATATTCAAAATTATATTCCTCATATTTTTAAAGTTATCAATGAAGATCAAACTTAGTTTTGGCATTTGAGATATGGATATTTGAGTTTTTATGGATTAGATTTTATTGACAAGAAAGATAAGGTGAAAAGTCTTCCAATGATTAAGTAGTAGGACAAAACACCATCATTGGTAAACACAAAAATAAACACAAAAATGTATGCTATTTCCATGATTGGTGTATCTATTTATTGATTAGATCAATAAACACCATCAACCCTCAATTTTACTAATATGTCATCTATTTTTTGCCCTGTGTTGTGCTTTCTCACAATGCATCTAAAATAGGATCGGATCCATTGGCATGTTTTCCATGGATAAAGGAGTCATCATTGATAAAGCTTTAATAATGTATTATTGTAGCTTTAGTTTTCAAGAAATGTAGTGTTGCTAAATTTCAACTTGAAAGCACGAGGATACGAAAACAAAAAGGAAACTCCAAGTGCGATGCAAACGGAACTAAACTTAACGCTAAGTCCTATGAATTGAAAGTGCATGAAAGGAGAGAAAGCATGAACGAATCGAAATGAAACAAAAAAGCCAATAACGAAGACAACCCTTTTTATTGATGTGTTTCAGAACTCGGTTACAATTCGCCTCCTCCCTTTTCAGGGGCCAGGAGCGTTAAATATGTGTTCTTGTTACATCCATGAATGCTATTCCTTCTTCCGCGTGCCCACATGTAAAATGGGAGGACCAACATGTCACCGCCGCTTGTGTATATGAATGTTGACTCCTTGCTGCTCCTCCAATGTCTAGATCCTGCATTCAAGGAAACAAGAAACAGTCAGTAGCACCTATAGATGAAATAAAACATGCAATCCCCAAGCCTGAGATTAGTGCCTGCAAAGAATTAAATAAAACGATGACTAAAATGAATCCAAACGAACTAAAAACTTCACAGAGGCATGAAAACATCACCTAGAAGGCACTACAAAAAGAACAGTCGGGAAATTCCTCACAGATTTGTATTCGCTCCGGGGCGGGACGAATAAACCTGCAACAAATTGTCAGAAAGCACAGTCCCAAATGTCTTATCCCGGAGGCTCCAAATCACCTACAAAGTTGGGGTTAGCTAATTGGGGGCATTTTGGGAAGACCCAAAAGGTCAGATTTTCCCAATTTTGCCTCTACCACTAGGAATTTGATGGTACCATCTGCAAGTTAGTGAAGGCAGGAAATGATAGAAACATGATCAAAATTGCTCCAATCAAGATGAAATTCAAACTACAACCTATCTAGATAACCTAGAATCAGATGCAAAAGAAAATTTGTGGAAATCTACCATAGATTCCTAATCATTTTGGGGTGGGGCGATTAGACCTGCAACAGTGTGGGGGGCACCCGAGGGCAGGACGCCCACCGTTTGGGGCCCGATTTCGGCACCAATCCACTTGGGATGGGTCCAAAATATCTTGTGGGGTGTTGTCAAAAAATTTGGTAGGATTTTGTGGCCAAATGTTGGGTTTGGGTTCCGGATTTGTGCTTCCAATAACCACCCTATGACCTCTCTTCCAAAAGAGATCAAGGATGCGATAGGCACAAATCAAAAGGTGTGTGTGTGGGAGTAAAATGACAGCACTTCATTGCTCAAAATGCTCCTTCTCCCTTCCTTTTTTGTGGTGAGAAAACTCACCAATTTATAGACTTGGAGGTCTCTTTGGATGAGCATGCAGAGGCGCCACTTGGCAATCATGCCTTCCTAGGAGGGAGGAGATTCCTCCCTGATTAGGGGCCTCATGGCTGCCTCTGTAATTGCCTCTAATGCTCAAAAAATGCTCACTCACACTCCCATGCAAGGAAGGAAGAATTAAGTGGTGGATCTGAGCTGCCATTTGTCAAGATTTGACTTTTTTCCAGTCAAACCTCCTATTCGCCCCACCCTGGAGTGAATACTTCTATTCATCCCTGGGTGGGGCGAATACTAGTTTGTAATCGTCCCTGGGTGGAACGAGTATGAAGCAGAGTGCCTGAAGGTGCCAAATTGACTCCTGACCTTCCAAAACTACTGTGAGAGTGGTTAGGACCACTGTTTAACCTCTAGGGGCTGCCCTTGGGGTTGTGTGTGTCAGTGCGATCAGTGTTTGCAGTCACATAATCGGATTGGTGCTGTTTTGGTGTCTACAGATGCCCCTTTTTGGGAAGCGTTGTGCGTGGCGTAGTGCTGAGCAAAAATAGATAACCAAAGCACTAATGATTAGGGTTTCTCAGTAACCTAACCAAATTTTGATGCCCCAAGTATGGAAAGGGCATGCATTCTTGAATCCTTGCTTCTGACGAGCGAAGGAACTCAATCCAAGTGTTAACCTTTTTCGGTGAGGTGTTACTTGCGCTTGGACATTGATCAGTCATGAATAGGCAAAGGGCGCAACCTTTTGTCTATGGGAACCTTGAGTTCATGATTCATGAATGCCAAGTGTTTGATCAGCTTGTGATTATTGCTTGTTTGCTGCCCCAAGCAGGGGCGCGATTGTCTTTATCAATGATTCTTTGAATGCATGCCATTTTCATGATTGGGTGTGTATTTGTTGATTGGTGACTAAGTGTGACTACCCCCTCAAGCGACGAATCGATGAGGGAATGACCTACATGAGAAAAGCGATGAGTCACTTGACCCAAGATGACTTGTGTAAGGGTGCCTTCAGATGTTTATCGTTGAATGTGCGTGCGGTTTTCCGACATTTAGACCTATTTTTGGTGGGTTTGAACCCTTTTGGTGACGCCATTCTGGGGGTGAAATTCTCTACAATCCGTCCTCCCATGGAGTGGTCCGGCTATGGTAGCCTTCTTAGGGGATAGGATAGTGAGGATTTGTGACCCCGACGTCTGTTTTGCATGCCCAGAATGTCAAGTGCAAAAGCACTCTCATCGGGCAAGTTTTTTGCTTTGTTTTGGTGCATTTTTGTGCAGTTTTTGTTGTTTTTGAAGTTTTTGCCCTGTATTCATTCCTGGGTGGGACGAATACCAGGTTAGTATTCGTCCCAGGGTGGGAAGAGCACTAAACAGAGTGCTCATCCCAGGGAGGAATGATTACAGGCCTAAAAGCCTATTTAAGGGCCAAAACTAGGGTTTGGGCTCATTTGCATTCGAATTTTCTGGCGATTTGGAGCTCTGAGGAGGAGGAGGCTGATTCTGTGAAGTGAAGCGCTGCCAAATTTTTCCTGCTACCATGAGTGCATGAACCGGATCGAGCGGCGGAGCCGAAGCGAGACCAGTAAGTGACCTTCCTCGTTATTGCTTGTATTTTGTGGTTACAGTTTTTAATACTGCAATTGATTTGTTGTTTCTTTTGTAGTTTGTTGTTCAAATTAAAAAATGAACCCCTTAATTAAATGTATGTCGTTATGCGTGACTTGTTGTTTTATGGCTTCATGAAAACTTTAGGTAAAACCCTAGGTACACAAAGATCAAAACTGAACGTAAAAACTTAGTTCAAAACTTAGTTTAAAAATTTTTTTTTCTTTTTAGTTGGCTTCGTAAAAAATGAAACCCTAGTTTACATGTATGTGGAAAAGACGTGATAAAAGTCTAAAATTTATTTCCTTTTTACAGTAAGGTAAACCTTAGGAAAAAAGAAAAATTTTGTTTTTTGTGATGTTTTTGTTACATGAAAACCTTAGGATAAACCGACTGCGAAACCCTAGTTTTTTAGGTTGAATGTGTGAGTTTTTAAAACTTGATTGAAAACCCTAGGTAAAAACTGTCATGTTAATTTTGTGTTGTTTGTTTTTTTATTTTGTCTGTCAGTTTTAAACTTAGAGTACATAAACCCTAAGACTGAAAAACTGTATTTGAAAATTGTTTTTGTTTTTTTTGTTGTTTTTTGTTTTGTCTGTCAGTTTTAAACTTAGAGTACAGAAACCCTAAGACTGACAAACTGTATTTGAAAATTGTTTTTGTTTTGGTTTTTTGTTTTGTTTGTCAGTTTTAGACTTAGAGTACAGAAACCCTAAGACTGACAAACTGTATTTGAAAATTGTTTTTGTTTGTTTTTTGTTTTGTCTGTCAGTTTTAAACTTAGAGTACAGAAACCCTAAGACTGACAAACTGTGAATGTTTTGAATTTTTGTGAATTTTGTTGTTTTTAGTTGTACATTGTTTTATGCATTGTTGTATATTCATGTTACTGTTGTACAGTTTTTCATGATTTTAATGTTTTTGTGTTGTTTTCTTTTGCAGGTTGTGAAGAGTCGGTACCGTGTACCTACTATTTTTACTGAAGCATGGGAGGCGCTGACTTTGGTTGACTAGGAGTGGCTTGATGCCCTTGGGCTCAAGCAGGTGACTCAGCTGGAGCCTATGGTCGGGGATCGGGCCTATCTGATGGCCCTGATCAACTTGTGGGATCCTCGGACCAACACCTTCCATCTCCCAATAGGGGAGATGATAGTGACCTTAGAGGATGTCTATCGGATCCTTCAGATTTTGATAGATGGACTGTCGATCCGGATGATGCCATGGGATCAGCGGACAATAGTGTTGACATGCTACTTCGGGCATGGGGAGGAGGTGGGTGTGGATAGCCCAGTGGAGAGGGCGAAGTGTGACTGCCAGATTGGCGGGATTCTGGTTCGATGGTGGCTAGAGAAGGGGGTGTTGGGAGTGAGGCATGCAGTACTTATGGGCCTCATTTCCAACATGCTGCTACCTGACTCGTCAGGTGCGAGGTTCCCATGGAACCTATTGGATGTGGTCTTTCAGCTGGTGGAGTGTCCTATGGATGCACCTATGATCATGAGGTGGGGGTAGACGTTGCTAGCATAGCTCTATGATGAGTTGTACGAGGTCCATTGCTAGAGGCAAAGGGTATTGGGTGCAACTTTCTGTTGCAGTGTTGGGCTTGGCAGCATATAGCGGTGGAGAGGCCGATGGGGTTGTCATGGACTACTCGGGTAGAGATGGTGGATAGGGATATAGGCTACGCGGCTCTGTGGTGGTGGTCCAAGGAGCAGGGGCAGAGTCAGTGGTGGGCAGGTGTCGTAGGGCACTATGTCGATGCCTTTGCTCGGCTTACTCTAGGGGAGGTGTTCTGGCACCCCTATCGGGACTGTCCAGCCTAGCTTGAGGCTGGAGAGTGGCTCTGGTGGGTTCGTAGAGGGCGATGGCTGATTGGGTGGCATGGGACCGAGTAGGAGTTCTTCTCTTATAGCCGGGTGACACGATAGTTTGGGGTGCGCTAGGGGTTGCCTGGGGAGCCCATGGTCTATCGGTAGGGGGATGAGAGGACTCTGGCCTAGCCGATCATTGCACTGCTGGGCAAGGATTCTGACATAGCTATTGACGTCCTAGATGTGGATGACGTCGGGACTACCATGGAGTATGACCAGTGGTGGATACTACGGTGATGGCGGGGAGAGGGACCACTGGGAGGTGTCGAGGTAGCAATAGTAGGTGATGAGGGTGCAGAGGCACCAGGTGAGGGTTGGGGGGTTCCACTGGAGGATGTGGATATGGTAGAGGTGGATGATTTTATGGGGGAGGATTTTGGGGTTCTAGAGTAGCCAGAGATGTAGGACATCCCGGAGTAGTGGGAGCTAGAGCAGGCTACTATTCTAGAGATGCCAATGCCCTAGGCAGTCATGGAGGACACGGAGGTAGGGTTGCGCATTGAGAATGCACGATTGGTGGGGCTGCTTTGGAGATGGGATGAGGAGCTGGGGAGGCTCTATAGGAGAGGGATCTCTTGCGGACTCAGCTAGCGGAGTGGGAGACCGCATGGGCTACGTACCATCGGTAGGAAGGGGATACTGATGCGACATGGGAGAGGGATCTTCTACGGGCACAGTTGGCATAGTGCAATGAAAATTTGGCTATGTACCGATAGTGGGAGATGGACTTGGTGCGGCATCGGTTGGAGCTAGAGGCAGAGATTAGCCACCTCGATGGGTGGATCCCTACGCTTAGCGGAGGTGGGTCATCACGCCGCTCGAGAGGGAGTGATACTGAGCAGTCAACATCTTCTCGATGTAGGCGACTGGATGAGGGGGGCTCTAGTAGGCGTGATGCGGGGGCTAGCAGCAGCCGCCCTGAGGGGTCCCATAGGACCCACACCATGGGGGGTAGTTCCCATCGCACCGATCCTACGTGATCATGGTGGCCGATGCCCTAGGCTTAGGGGTTTTTGAGGTTTTGCTTTTGGTGAGGTTAGAGGACCGGTTTATTGTAGCCTATGGGCATTTTTGATGATATATATACAAGATGACTTTATTTTGTTTATACACATGTCAACATTTGATGTTATGCTCAATGGTTGTTGAATGTGTATGTATGCATGTTAATTGATGTTGATGGATGCATATGTTATGATGAATGCAAATGTTTCTAATTTTTAGGATATGCAAATGGAATGGATGAATTAAATTTGTGATTTTTTTTTGGTGAGGGCACCATAGACTATTTAGAACTTATGGCTTTTTGTCTTAGGCGATTGTTGTGGTGAATGACTTTTGTTGTATACATGCTATTTTTGTATTTTTTGATGGCAATTCGAGGATGACAGATTGCACAGGTGGTTTTAGAATGTAGTTAAGGTTTTTTGAGACTCAGATGTTTTAACCAACTAGCCAGTACTGTAATGTTATCTTCCAAGACTTTTGGACAAGGTATGAATCGGACTTGTCTTTGACCAAGTTATTTCACATCCCTATGTGTGCAATTGAGTTCGTTTATGTGGTATTTGTCAGGATACCACCAGTGCCAGATAGGTTGTCAACCAAACCTGTACTGAGGATCACCTAATTAGCTCCACTAACTCCTTTGTTGTATTTAGTCAGATTAATCTGCGGTGCTATCTAGGATACCATAAGCTAGCTCATCCACATGCAAACATTGATCTGTACACGAGTTAATGTGACAGATATATCATCATGCGGGAGGTTTACCACCAGTGACCGATAGGCTATCCACCAAACCGGTATCTGGGGTTCACTTCATGACCTTCTGAATGCTGAGAGTTCCAGGGATTCAAGTTCGACTCCCTTCTTTTCTTCAATTGTATTGGGATACTTGCTCTTTTGTAGTGATAAAAATCACTATTTATTTTTATTATATATATTTTTTCTTTTGAGCAAGGGATTTGAATTTTGAGTGATGAGAATCACTATTGTATGTGTCGTTTGAGGTATGCACTTTGGTGGTGATGTCAATTTTTTGGAGTTTTGACTTTTGCAAAATTTTATGATTTTTGCAACTTTTTGAGAACTTGGGATTCTTGGGGAATTGGGTAGGGAAGATGCTTGTCCTTTTGCCAACTCTCAGCATTCTTGGGGTCATTCGCATAGGGGGATGAGCAAGATAACCATTTCGCTTATGGTGACCTGGATTGCTTTGCAAGTTTCATCTTTCATTCACACAACTTTGGAATTTTTATGTGTTTTAACTTTGTGTTGGGATGTTACGTAACAAGGTGTGATCCAAGTAAGATTCTACCTTTGGAAAATCTGTCTGACTTTGTACAGTATTTGGCTAGAAGGCTAATGACAGCTGAGTGACAAAACTCTAGATACATTAGAAGACCACTGACTATGGTATGGTAAAATAACGTGAATGGTGGTTTATTACAGAATTGAGAAATGTGGGAATGGATGGATTTGTCGAGTAATTACAGTTCTATGGTGCCTTTGACCTGTATGACCACAAATATGCAATGTATGGATGTGATGCTTAATGCAACTATTATTTTTGTGTTTTTGATGGATTGATGAGGTGCAAAAAGAGCTCTTTATTTGTTTGTGATGATTTTGAGCATGCATGGAAATGAGATGCAAATTTTTGTTGTATTTTTGATGATTTTATTGTTTTTGAATTTTCTTATTTTTGACCAAGCGATTGTGGGAATCCTTGGAGCTTTTTGGTTTGACCAGAGGGGTAATGGGCACCTTTGGGGCATTTTTTTAGGGTTGACCAAGCGATTGTAGGAATCCTTGGAGCATTTTGGGATTGACCAAGCGATTATGAGAATCCTTGGAGCATTTTGGGATTGACCAAGCGATTATGAGAATCCTTGGAGCATTTTGTTTGGGCTATGGCTCTTTTAAATATGGAATGGCCACAAATGACTGATGTTCAAGGGTTCTAGTTCCTTGATTCCATCAAGAGAGGCTAGCCGGTATGTTCCAGGTCCTATTTTATCATTGATGACATAAGGACCTAACCAGTTTGCCATGAATTTGTCCCTTAGATGGGGTGGCAAGTTAGAGTTCTGTTGGTTCTCTTTTAAGACCAAGTCACCAACCTGAAAGTCCCTCAGGTGAACCTTCATGTTGTATGCCCTCTTAAGTCGCTCTTGATAGATACGTAAATGCTCAAGAGCATTAACGTGTCGTTCATCGAGCAACGTAAGCTGGTCTAACCGGGCCTGCCGCATAGTGTCATCATCGATGAACTCTTGCATTGATATGCGTAGGGAAGGAATTTCCAACTCGAGAGGCATGACTACCTCGGAGCCATACACGAGCGAAAATGGAGTTGCCCTAGTGGGCGTCCGAATGCTAGTGCGATAAGCCCATAGGGCAAGTGGGATCTGAATGTGCCAATCCTTATGATTATCTACGACTATCTTTTTGAGGATGGCAACTAGCATTTTGTTTGACGCCTCTACTTGCCCATTTGCCTACGGATAATAGGGTGTCGAAAAACTATGCTAAATTTTGTACTTTGTGGTCAAAGCACGCACGTCTTTGTTCTTGAATGACGTCCCATTATCCGAGATTATCTTGGATGGAATACCAAAATGACATATGATATTATGTAAAATGAACTCCGAAATGCGGGTTCCAGTCGTAGAGGTAAGCGGAATTGCTTCCACCCATTTGGTGAAGTACTCTGTGGCCATTATGATAAACGTGTGATGGCCTGACGATGCAGGGGAGATCTTTTCGATTAGATCTAGACCCCACTACGAAAATGGCCAAGCCGATTGGATCGGTTGCAAGGCCTGGGAAGGTACGTGTGTCAAATTAGCATGGTGTTGACACTTCACGCACTTCCTTACATACGTGCAACAATCTCGCTCTAAATATGGCCAATAATAGCCCATGCAGAGAATGCGCTTTGCGATGGCCATACCACTAAAGTGGCCACCGCATGTACCATCGTGCGCTTGGGTGATCGCCCAAGTGGACTCCTACTGGTCCAAGCAATGAAGGAGGATTCCTTCATAGCTACGATGGTACAAAATGTCTCCTAACAAGACATGCTTTGCCGCTTTCTGCTTGAATGCTCATTTTGTGGCATGCGTCAATCCAAGTGGGAGGTTACCTAGCTTGAGGTAATCCCTTATGGGTGAATACCAATCCTGCTGATCAAAAGCCTCGATGGTATGAACAACCAATCCCTCTTGAAGTTCATCCCTAGCAAAAGCTGAGCGGGAAAGAACTTGTAAGAATAGCATTGTGTTGCTATTAAGGGGAGTGGGGGAGAACAAGGACCCCTAGTTGGCATGATTCAGACAATCATGGATTCGAGAGAACGTGTCCGGGGATGGTTCAATCTAGATCAGGTGGATTCCTGGCGTTAAGTCAGAGCTTGCACGCTCCATCATGGATTGCGATAGTGTTTTGACTTGAATGGTTGTCATATCACCAGAAATGTCTTGCGGGATTAGTGACCCCAAGGAGGCCATAGTGTCCGCAAAATGATTCGATGACCGAGGGAGTGCCTCGATGTCGTACCATTCAAGATTTGCCAGGAATTTGTCCACAAGGGCTTTGTAGGCCTACAGAACTGGGCATTTACACTGGAATACCCCTTTAACTTGGTTGACAATTAGCAGCGAATCACCAAAGATGTTTAATCATTTGATGTTCATGGTGGTTGTTGTCTGAAGACCTATGAGCAAGGCTTCATATTCTGCATTGTTGTTGGTGCACGGGAAGTCTAATTTAAATGACAGAGGCATTGGAGCCCCTTGCGGTGTAAAGAATATGATTCCCATGCCACCACCTTGCTCACATTTAGAACCATCAAAAAATAGGGTTATGTCGGCTTGGGACTCAGGCTCATCAAAATCTGGCGATTCTGAGACATGGAAGACCCCATCATCGGGTAGTTCTATGACCAGAGGCTGATCATCTTCGAGAGGAGCCTCTGCTAGTTGATCGGCTATGACTTGACCTTTGATGGATTTTTGTCCAATAAACTCTATGTCAAACTCCGTCAACAACATGATCCATTTCACCGTGCGGCTACTATGATAAGTATGACTCATCATGTACCGCAATGGATTCTCCTTAGACACAACATACGTCGTATTTCTGAGCATGTAGTGGCATAGCTTTTTGGTAGCAAACACCACTGCCAAGCAGAGCTTCTCAACGTATGCATAGTTAAGTTCATAACTGACCAGGGTGCGGCTAAGGTAATAAGTAGCCTATTCTTTGTGAAGTTCATTTTTTTGGGCTAGCATGGCGCCCAGTGCCACCTCAGTGGCTGAGATGTATAAGTAGAATGACACTCCTGGTCTAGGTGGTGCCAATACTGGTGGTGAAGCCAAGTATTGTTTAATGTCATCAAAGGTTGAATGGCACTCGTCATCCCAGTGAAATGCTACACCCTTATGCAATAATTTTTTCATGGGTCGGCACTTGTCAGATAGCTACGCTATGAAGCGCTTAATTGATGCGACCTTTCCCTGTAGGCTTCTGAGCTACTTAATGGTAGTTGGGGGGAGCATTTCAAGGATTGCCTTGACTTTGTTTGGGTCCACCTCGATGCCTCGCTTTGAGACTATGAAACCCAAGAGTTTTCCAGATGTGACACCAAATATGCACTTCTTGGGATTCAATCTGACTTTATGTTCCATGAGGCGATCGAGGATCTTGCTTAAGTCATCGAGATGATCTGGGCGCAAAAGATATTTGGCCAACAAATCATCCATGTAATCTTCCAAATTTTTATGCATGTAATCATGGAAGATGTATGTCATGGCACGTTGGTAGGTGGCGCCAACATTTTTAAGGCCAAAGGGCATGACCTTATAACAAAATGTCCCCCAAGGCGTCGTGAACGCCATTTTTAGTTGGTCCTCGGGATTGATACGAATTTGATTGTATCCTGAGAAACCATCCATGAGGGATAGCATTTCGTGACCTACTGTAGCGTCTACCAATGCGTCGATGCTTGGCAAGGGGAAATCATCTTTAGGACTCGCTTTGTTTAGATCTCAAAAATTAGTGCATATGCGAATCCTCCCATCAGGCTTCTTGATGGGCACCATGTTGGACAACCATGGTGGGTAATCCATGTAGATGACAAACTGTGCATCCAACAACTTTTGCAACTCATCTTTGACCATTAAGGCCACTGTTGGGTGCATCTTACATAGTTTTTGCTTAACGGGCTTGACTGTCGGATCAAGCGTTAGGTTATGCATGACTAGCTATGGATCTAGCCCCGACATATCTTTGTAGGACCATGCAAAAACCTCCTTCTTCTCTTTGAGAAGGGTAATGTAGTCGGCTTGCTCTTCAGGGGATAAGCTTACCCCTAGCTTGATGATCTATGGATTCATTGGATCCGAGCCGATGTCTACGTCAGTCGTCTCCTCGACCGACATGTGGGATCCATCCTCCAACTGGTGTGGAGTTGGGATCAAATGGATATCATTTGCTGAGTTCAAATCTACGTTGGGAACCTCGGGTTCCTCCTCAGCATGGAAGATATCCTGAGTTGGCTCTAGGGTGAAATGGAGCATTTCATCGAAAGGCCAGTACTCTGATGGGGATGGTGGTAAATTGACGTGATCCCAGTCTATGGCATCTATGTCTAGATACAATGACTGTGTTGGATCGGCCAGATTGTGGATGGGGGCGGTTAAATCAATGGAGATCATGTTGATGAAATGATTTTGGTCTCCATTACCATGGGCGTGATGATTCAAACATTCTGGATGTTCTCTGTGCTCTGGGTCTGGCTCTAGAGGTATTGGCATGAATGGATCGGCCCTATGTGTGGAAAGGAAGACAGGGTCTACCCTCGACACTGATATCGATATAGGGTCTCTAGGTGGAAGGTGTTCTCCGTATGCCCAAAGTGGCAGATTCAACACTTGGTCCCACCATGCTGGGTCTACGTACCACTCATGCCCTAGCACTATGTTTAGCTATTCAAATATGTCATTAATCTCCAAGGGGTATTGTTGTTGTCGCATATGATTGAGATAGGCTATCTCAGTTTCATCTTCGTAATCATTGTCGGAGATCCAAAGGCCTTCGTTGGCTCCAACAACTATTTGCGACATTAGAGGCTCATCTTGCTCGAGCAAATTGATCTGGCCCCATTGGGGTTGTTTCGCTCTCTACGGTAGGGCCTGATTGTCTTGTGGTGGCACTTGCTCGATGGGAGCCACCAAAGGGAACATTGCCAAGAGGCTTTCCTGATAATCATCCATGGGGGTCACTTGTGAGTGATTGCTATCTGATTCGAAGGGATCCCATGGTGCTACCTCATATTCTGACTCGTCTTCTGATGATCCTTCTTGACCTTGTCTACACCTCTCTTTTAGGTGTGTTCTTGAACTTTCTCCTCTTTCGAGTGAAGGGAAAGGGTTGTTAGGGTCAACAAGGTTGGTTGTCAACATTGGGAGATAATCTCCCAGTGTGTATGTCATGTTAGGGTTGGCATATGGATCTAATGCCAATCCCCCCTGTTGCCTATCCCTAGGCCTTGCATGTTTTCTACCAAGATGTCCAAGGGGAGGGGGTGGTTGAACCCTACTCCTGACTTGTCGTATGGCATCTGATATCTTGGTTGGCAAAGAACATGCACTCCTTGCTCATATCTGCCTAACCCATATCCATGCCAATTGCATTGGCCAAGGTATCTCAAAGCGAAGTCTGGGTTAGACAAATAATTGACATCTTCCGCAAAGGGCTCTTCATCTTCACCCTCTTGCATGTATGGCTCAATACCATGATCAAGGCCCCCATACACAAAGTTTGTCTGGTTTGGTGGGTAGCCTAGAGGAACAATAGTACCAATGGGGAGGCGAGGTCTCCCCATGTCTTGCATGGACTCTAGTGTGGGTGTTGCTACAATATTCCACACCAGATACTCCCCCAGGCCCGTATTGGCCATTTCAACGGTGATTGTTGGCGATTGAGGGGGAGGGAATGAAAGTTCTTCCGGAGTCCACTCCATGTCGGGTGAACTAGGAGCCTCGACTTCCATTCTGTTAGGCATCTCCTCAGTAGAGATAGTTGATACTGATGGTGGTGCCTCTTCTAGGGGTTTCTTCCCTTTATCCTTCTGTGTGGCCACCGTAGGTGGCATCGTTGGTGAAGGACCAGCCGATGAAGATGGACCCGACTATGGTTTTGATGGGCTTGCCAATGGGGATGCCTATGGAATCAGACCCTGTTTAGATGGATTCAACTAAAAATCCAAATGCGTTGATGGAAGGGTCGATTGCGGCATCAGCTGTACCGCATTGCAATACTTGAAGGGTTCCAAGTCCGTCGGGACTACATGCACCTCCCCTTCAAATGTATACTTTAAGCACTGATGAGCTATCGAAGGGACACACTTCATGTCCCTGATCCATGGCCGACCCAACAAGATGTTATAAGCCATCTCACCTTCCAAAATATGGCACAATGTAGGTATAGTCTTTTGTCCCACCTGGATGGGTAGAACAATTGTGCCAACTGTCGAGCATATCGCATCATTGAATGCTCGCAGAGTGTAGGTGGAAGCCATGATGTGAGATGCTGGCAACTTTAGGTGTTTCAATGCCATTGTTGTGATGATATTACTGGATGAGCCAGTGTCTACCAACACCCTCTTATACGGGATCCCATTGACCCATGCGATAACGTGCAGGGGTGGATCCGCCATATCATCAGCCACTGATTTCACTTCGTCTTCTCGAAAGGTGATGACTGGCTCAGTGCATCGTTTGACATGTCCCACAAAGTTGTTGAAGGAATTTGCTTCATGGGGCTGCAACTCGATGGCTTTCAATATCTCCATTAGAGCCTCCCGATGGGGCGTTGATTGTTGTATGAGCTCGTATATGGAGAGCCTAGCCGACGTGGTCCTCAAGCTCTGAGTGAGTTTGGTCCGAATTGTGGCCATGGGTTTAGGCGGAGGAGGTTGTGTAAGGTGTTGTTGCGGTTGTGACATTGTTGGCACCTCTCTTGTAGCTGTCGCGGGGTAGCTACACTCGGATACCTCCTGTTCCGAGTCACTATACTGATCATCCCTACATACCCCTGCATGGGGCAGTTCTGTGTGACCTCATTGACTTGTAGGGTCTTTTCCTGTGCATCATGGGCAGGCAAGGGGTCCTTAAAGACCTCCATTTGTTGGTTGCTTGGTGCCACGGGATTATCCACCGCTAATGTCTTGTTATCAATTAGGTCTTGCACCAAGCCCTTAAACTTCCAACAGGCATTAAGGTCATGTCCCTTCCACCTATGGAACCTATAGTACAAATATTCCCTATAGCCCTTAGGTTTTGGTGCATTGGGATCCATGGGTTGGATCTCGGGTAGGTTGATCAAGTTTTCCGTTGACAAGCGATCAAACAGGGAGTCTCTGGACTCTGTGTAAGGTGTGAATTGTCACCTAGGGCGACGCTGCTGATTTTGTTCTTGCCTCTAATTTTCTTGGTCATAACTGTTAAGAGGCACCACCTGATAGTTAGCCTTTTGGGGTTGTGTTGCTTGTGCAGGCTTGGGGACATTGATAGCAACCTGATTGATCGCCACGGGTTTCTATTGCGTGGTCCCTATTTTGGTGTTCTTAGACCATTCTTTCTTTTTTGGCTTGGCTATCTCGCCATCCTGAATCTTGATCTCTTCAATGATTCTGGCTTGTGCCAGAGCTTCCTCTAAGGTGGCATATTGCTGCAGCTGCAATAGCACAGAGATCGATCTCAAATAGCTCTTTGAGAACATTTGTGTGAGGTCGAACATAGGAGGGAGGTAGGGTAGCTTTGAAAGCAAAGTCCTCCATCGGTTCCCATAGGCCACCATGGTTTCTTCCTCATACTTCCTGAGGCTAGCTAGGTCACTTAGTGATGCCTTCTTCTTAGTGTTGAAGGTGAAGCGTTCGAGGAACGCATCCACTAGCTGATCTAAGTTGCTAATGTTGTGCTTTGGCAATTGAGTAAACCAATCCGAGGTAGGGCCTACGAACGTGGTGATAAATGTTCTCAATAGCAAAGCATCATTATCCTGAATGCCAAAGCATTGGCTCAGGAATCTAGTCACATGCTCTTGGGCATCCTCCTCACCTCTAAAGATTGCCAACTGAGGCAGCTTAAAGTGTTTAGGGTAAGGGGGTGCTGGCACTGACGGATGCACGGGATGACTGCAGAGTTGGCGTAACATAGGCTTTTGGGGCCCAGAAGTCTTGGTCTCCATAGACTCCAAATGCTCTAGCAACACTTTATATGCATCGAAAGATTTAATCTCTTCCTCCTTAGTTTGCTCCCATTGTGGGTTGTGGGAAACTTGAGGCCTATGGAGGGGTGGCCGGATAGCGGCCCCTCCACCTTGGTAGGGCATTTCGGCCCGCTCTTCTTCTTGCTCATACTCCTCATAGGCTTCTTGAGGAGTTTTTGGATGAGACCTATGACCATGGGTGGGTCCCCACGGAGGGAGCCCATCATTGTTCCTGGGAGTGGCCTCCCACTCAGGTCTAGGAGGTCTCAGAGGTAGCACTTGGTAAGGTCATGGAGACCGGTCTCGCACCAAGGGGTTGCGCCTCTCATATGGTTCTGCTCTTTGGGTGCGAGGGGTTGGAACCCTCTCAGGCATAGTGTTATGGAGCAGCTCATCTGTCTGGCACCGAATGCGCTCTTTGCTAAGGCGATATAGATGCTCTAGCTATTGTTGGTCTTGCTCAAGCTGCGTAATCTGCGCTTGGCGGGTGGCATGTCTAGCGACTGTAGGTCGATTTGTTCTACCATATTGAGTCTAGGAGGCCTAGATGCCTCTCCTATGCATTTATCTCGGTCGCAGTGATCCGAGATCTCTATAGGTCGCTTCCCTCTATCGAGGTTGGTGGCATTCACTCGAGGCTCTGGCCTCGTTAGGTGATTCTGGTAGATAGCAGGTGCGGAGGCGCATTGCTCCCATGCTGTGTATTGCTCTTGAGGAATGTAATGGTCTTCCTCATGCTCCCTTTCATATACGTGAAAGGGGTGGGCAGAGTTGGCTCACCCTGTTTGAAGCACCTTGTGCTCTGGATTTTGTCTATTGTTCCTAATAGTGATGGGTGGTAAAGGAGGGATGACATAATCATGTGGCCTCTCCTCATGGACCCTCTACTATTCTAGCACTTCATCGCATGGTGGCCACTCATACCGAGCTTCCAAGGGAGCCTTCCCATTTATATTGAGTGCCACATGTAAGGACTCCTCCCGAAAGGGTCTATGTTGGATGGGAGTGTCCCTCAAAGGGGTGCCTCTATAGTCCCATTCTGAAATGGCACGATGTGGACTCTCTTGTGGGTCAGGCCGCCAAGGCGGTATGACCAAATCCTTGGGGCTATAGCGGAGGCAACTTGTGCCTCCCTGCACACTCTCTGTATCTCCTGCCCATGATTGGGCTTGGCTACGGGTGTACACCATGGTGGTGCTTTCCTACAAGGTGCATAGATTTTTATTTCTTTTTATGATTTTTTTTTTGCTACACTAAACAGAAAATATCACACACGCAAAGCAATGATTATCTCGTTTAAATATTAAAGGTGTGCCCTAAACCTGGTTTAGTGTGTTTTGATTTTGTTTTGAAAGCTTTTGTAAAGAATGTTTAAATGCAATATGATGGCTCTTATGGCTCCCAAAAATGGTCGCCCCTTCGATATACCATTGCCAGGCCGATATACCAACCTCTCTATATACCCGCCCTTACGTGAGGGAAACTGTTGGTACGTGAGAGCAGATGGTACGTGGAACATAGGCGGTATGAAAGGGGAATCACCCTATTTTTGACACCTACCATAGAAGACTTATCCTCATGCACTGGGAATCACCCCAGCTACACTCGATCAGCTTTCATCAGGATTTACGTCTAGCAATAGTAGCGATCGGGGTTATGAATGCAAAATTCAAGCCAAGGTGGTGATGAAATCCACCGTTGGTCTTGATCAAGGGCTGGGGTTTTACGACCAGCTCCTTGGTGTTTATGTTGCCACGTGATGTGTGGGGTTCTTTTTATTTTGCATGAAAGAAAATAAACATGCAGTGCAACTTTTCCTAAGCAAGCAAAGAACCAAAAAAATAGGAAACAAAAAACAAGAAATGACAGAAGGAGTTCAAGACCCTTACCTCTTCTCTGCCCAAATCTGCTGGTTCTAAGTTTCTATCCTGAAACTGCATAGACAACTATTCATCCCGGGGTGGGATGAATAATAGGACTGTATTCATCACAGGGTGGGGCAAATGCCCATTCATCCCTAGGTAAGATGAATTACAACTCTATATTCACCACAGGCTGGAACGAACAACAGTCCAGCGTTTGAAAACTCGGTACCTACAAGCAAAAAAACAATCAAGTTTTGATCAGATTTCTGATCTTGAAAATAGAGGACAAGGGTCCCACCGTGATCACCACTGAAAGCACGAGGATACGGAAATGAAAAGGAAACTCCAAGTGCGATGCAAATGGAACTAAACTTAACGCTAAGTCCTATGAATTGAAAGTGCATGAAAGGAGAGAAAGCATGAACGAATCGAAACGAAACAAAAAGCCAATAACGAAGACAACCCTTTTTATTGATGCATTTCAGAACTCGGTTACAATTCGCCTCCTCCCTTTTCAGGGGCCAGGAGCGTTAAATATGTGTTCTTGTTACATCCATAAATGCTATTCCTTCTTTCGCGTGCCCACATGTAAAATGGGTGGACCAAACATCACCGCCACTTGCGTTGATGAGTCTTGACTCCTTGCTGCTCCTCTAATGTCCAGATCCTACATTCAAGGAAACAAGGAATAGTCAGTAGCACCTGTAGATGAAATAAAACATGCAATCCCCAAGCCTAAGATTAGTGCCTGCAAAGAATTAAATAAAGCGATGACTAAAATGAATCCAAATGAGCTAAAAACTTCACAGAGGCATGAAAAAATCACCTAGAAGGCACTGCAAAGAGAACAGTCAAGAAATTCCTCACAGATTTGTATTCGCTCCGAGGCGGGACGAATAAACCTGCAACAAATTGTCAGAAAGCATAGTCCCAAATGTCTTATCCCGGAGGCTCCAAATCACCTGCAAAGTTGGGTTTAGCTAATTGGGGGCATTTTGGGAAGACCCAGAAGGTCATATTTTCCCAATTTTGCCTCTACCACCAGGAATTTGATGATGCTACCTGCACGTTAGTAAAGGCGAGAAATGATAGAAACATGATCAAAATTGCTCAAAACAATGTGAAATTTAAATGACAACCTATCTAAGTAACATAAAATCAGAGTGCAAAAAAAAATAGAGGAAATATACCACATATTTCTAATCACTCCGGGGCGGGGCGATTAGAGTTGCAACAGTGTGGGGGGCACCCGGGGGCAGGATGCCCACCGTTTGGGGCCCGATTTCGGCACCAATCCACTTGGGATGGGTCCAAAATATCTTGTGGGGTGTTGTCAGAAAATTTAGTAGGATTTTGTGGCCAAATGTCGGGTTTGGGTTTCGGATTTGTGCTTCCAATACCCACCCTATGACCTCTCTTCCAAAAGAGATCAAGGATGCGAAAGGCACAAATCAAAAGGTGTATGTATGGAAGTAAAATGACAGCACTTCGTTGCTCAAAATGCTCCTTCTCCCTTCATTTTTTTGTGGTGAGAAAACTCACCAATTTATAGACTTGGAGGTCTCTTTGGATGAGCATGCAGAGGCGCCACTTGGCAATCATGCCTTCCTAGGAGGGAGGAGATTCCTCCCTGATTAGGGGCCTCATGGCTGCCTCTGTAACTGCCTCTAACGCTCAAAAATGCTCACTCACACTCCCATGCAAGGAAGGAAGAATTAAGTGGCGGATCTGAGCTGCCATTTGTCAAGATTTGACTTTTTTCCAGTCAAACCTTCTATTCGCCCCACCCTGGAGTGAATACTTCTATTCGTCCCTGGGTGGGGCGAATACCAGTTTGTAATCATCCCTGGGTGGAATGAGTATGAAGCAGAGTGCCTGAAGGTGCCAAATTGACTCCTGACCTTCCAAAACTATTGTGAGAGTGGTTAGGACCACTGTTTAACCTCTAGGGGCTGCCCTTGGGGCTGTGTGTGTCAGTGCGATCAGTGTTTGTAGTCACATAATCGGATTGGTGCTGTTTTGGTGTCTACACAACCATGGATCTTCAAGCCCTTTTTGCATTCTTTTATCCATAGAAAACATGCCAATGGATCATTTTGAAATTTTAAGATCGCATCCATGATATTTGTACAATATAACACCCTTGTTTCAATGTTGAATTTTTCCCCTTAAGTCATTCTCCATGAATGCACCAATTCATCAACCAATCCACAGACCGAATCTAATGTCACCTCACATTGATCAAAAGAGAATCACTCGTGGGATAGCGGTAGTATCTCTTAGAGATGATCCGCAAGTATGACCATCTTTCTCAAATATTGGTAGGACTCTAGGTCCTAGCAGGTTACACAAATAGAATGAATAATTTTTTATGCAAAAAATAAATGAACTGATAGAAACACCTTTTAGATTGAATCACTTTTGCACTAGAATGGGGGATCCCTCTAATGTATTTGAACAAATATTAGATTATTTCATCCTATATGCTTACTTACACCCATTTGAATGATTATATATATCTACCCTATAGTTGTGAGTGAAAGGACACAATGGTCCATAAAATAATGAGTGATTAATTAATGGTTAATGGTTAGGATTAGAATCCTAACATGCCACCCTCCTTAAAAGGAGATTTGTCCTCAAAGCTCAAAGTGAGGAGCTTTGTCCCTTGTTTTCCAAGTAGAATTTGTGCAAGTTATTGTACTATTTTAATGTCACTTTTTTGGAGGTAGAGATATCTTGAGGGTTGAAGCATTAGTGGGGTTTGCTAGGAAGACTAGTAGAAGTGTCCTTAGGAGAATTTTCATGATGATGAGCATCCACTTTAGTCGGTTCTTCATGTGTAGAATGAAGGGAAAATAAATGTGCACTCACTCTTTTGCCTCCTTTTTGAATCAAGTTGCCTATACGATGAGAACTCAATGTTGGTGAGGAACTTGTGTGTAGTTCATGTAGAGTGTATGTCTAGCCTTCATTGGTCACTTTGTATATCTCTACCTCATCCTTGCTTGGTGCATCAATCACTTCTGGCATATCAACCTTATTGCCTTCATCGTTGTGATCAGGTGCTTAGGTCACTTTTTGGTCATATTCTCATCTTTAGTGCTATCCTCGGGTGTATCCAACACTACTTCTACCTCAATTTAATTTTCTTCATTGGTGGAACTACAAGAAATAGTTGCATCCAAAATATATAGTTTGGGTGTAATACATTGATGATTAGGTACAAATTTCTCATCGCAATGAAAACAAAGGCCTTTTTTTCTTCTTTCCTTCATTTCCTTGGGATTGATACGTTTAATTGGTAAGATCTAGTTATGTTTTGGGGTGGTGTAAGTATTTTTTGGGGACATTCTATGGTCAAATTCTTGCCTTGATAAATAATATTTAATAATTTGGTCCTTCCATTGGTGATACTCCTGGTAAAAATTTTCAAGAGTAAGGTCTTGCGATCTCCTTCTGTTAGCCATTCAAGGAGTAATTTACAATTCTTCGCCAACATATAATTTAAATTTTGAATTTTATTTTATGGTTTACAAAAAATTTGGCACAAATTTTTGATATATATGGGCAAAAATTTTGCAAAAATTTGGTTCAAAAATTGGTTTTGAGCAACTTTTTATGACCCTCAAACGGTCAATTTTTTATTTTAAAATTTTGTGGGAATAGAGTAGCATGGCAGGTGAGGCGTTGAAAGCAAGATGGCATGACATGATATGTGAGTACTAAAAGTGAAGCAGTATGGTAGGTGAGGCATTGATAGCAAGACGATAGGGTGGAGGGCTAAGCAGCGCTGAAGGTACAAGTGAAGGATGGCAGGTAGGGCATAGAAAGCAAGGCAGTAGGGTGGAGGGCTAGGCACAAGTGAGAGGCACATAAGGTTGGGTGATGTAGGGATGTGGGAGATGCTATGTGACCACAATTGGGTGGTCATAAGGTCTTGTATGTGCCTTGCACCTTATAAACTCATTGTTTGCCACAACAAGGCTAATGTGGGATTTTAATCCTGCGGGTTTTAAAAACTTTGAATGCTAATTGACTTCCCTTGCAATCGAATGCACATGGTGATATTTTGTTGGACATTCCAACCTTATAATGAATGATTAAAATTCTTCACAAGGTGATTTATGATTGGTCGAAGGAATTTTGACATCTTTCTGTGAAAAGTTTTGGCAAGATTTTTGACGGTGATAAAATTAAATAAAAATTTCGGATCGCCAGAGGTTTATTATCATTTTACGGAATACAAAAGCATCATCAAGAAGGTAAATGGTAGTGATGGAAAGTTTATCGATGACCTAAAATATTTTTTTAAACCTTAGGTTATATTTTATTTGCTCGCTGGTTTCGTTGGTTTTCCTGGAACAAAATTGCACACAGTTTGTTTTCTTCTACGCAAAATAATTCGCACAAATGGAAGGATTTTTGTACGCTAGGATTGCATATGGGTTTGGTGGTTGGGCCTTCACATCAAAGAAAATATCGACGATCAGAAAAATAAACAACTTTAGTTTTGTTTTAATTTTTTAATTTTTTTAGCCACCGGTTTCATATGATTCTCACTAGAAAAAATGACGTATTGTAGCGGTTTAATATTTTATTCATGAAGTGATTCACTGTTCGATATTGAATTTAATAACAAATCCCAAAGAATATTTGAGAAGATATTCAAGGATTGAAAACTTTTTTTTTCACCGAAGATGTTAATGAGAGTTGTTTTCCTTTGTAGTAGGTCCTCAAAGTTATTTGATGTGCCAAAATAATGTAGTTGTATCTTAAAGACTGCAAAACCAGATAGAACCCTTTCCTAGTGCACTGAAACACGTCATACATCGCATATAGCTACAGTGGTGAGTTTGATTTTGTGAATGATAGACAAAGTTTTTATAGTGATGTATCTTGTAGAGCGGGTGGGCGAAAATTTTTGTTTATATGGGTTGTGCTGATATAATGAAGTTTATGATCAGAAACCTACGTAGGCTAGTGAACCGAATTTAGTAGTTGATCACCTAATGTGTCTCTTGAAATAGATGATAATAGAGTGGGCGTTGATAGAATGGTAATGAATGAACGAATCCCATGGAAGGAAAGGCTCTGATACTAGATGGTAGGACTCTAGGCCCTAACAGACTACATAAATGGAATGAATGGATTTGTTTGCAAAAAATAAATGAACTAATAGAATCAACTTTTATATTGAATCACCTTTACACTCGAATGGGGGATCCCTCCAATGGATTTGAACAAATATTATATTATTTCATCTTGGATGCTTACTTACACCCATTTGAATGATTATATATCTACCCTATAGTTGTGAGTGAAAAACATAATGGTCCTTAAAATAATAAGTGATTAATTAATGGTTAATGGTTAGGATTAGAATCCTAACAAATATGGCCAATAGGTACGATCATCTTGCACAAAGACAACCTCCCGAGCATAGATTTTTTTCCTATTTTATTTTTTTGTTAAGCTTTAGCAACATTTCTTATTACTGTTCAACATAGATAGATTTCATTTTCATGCATGCATTCAAATTATTTTAGTTTCTTTACTATTAATATGTGCCTTATCTTGAAAGGCTCTACATATGCTTTTAATTGTATTTAATATTTCTTGTGTGCAGATCACAAGTATTTACAAGGAAGCAACAAAATCAAGATTCACATATTATCATCATCAATTGTGATAGTCCTAAAAACCTATCCCAAATCAGTTTGTGGATGCAAAAATATCCTGCATAGTACATCCCAATTGTTTCATTTGTAATTCATTATATCATGATTGGTAGCAATCCCTCAAAGGGGATCATCTTTATAACCTTCTTGGAAAGAAATAAGATATTATTATCCATACAATTGGTCAGATGGGTAGATCACCATAAGACCACTCAAACAAAAACAATTACTACTAATGGTAAAATAAATTCAAAAGGCCACAAATGCACCTAACCCCTTTGGTCACATAAAATCTAAAAAGCTCAGGTAAATCTCATATCTAGTGATTTTCTCTATCAACCTAGTGATTGCAATGATTGGTTGTCCATGAAATTTGGTAGGATGATTAAATTACCATAAGGTCACTCATAAAAAACAATAATATAATGTTCAAAATAAATTTTTTAAAGAGATCACCCCCCTTCCACTTTCACAAAAGTCCTATAAAATCCAAAACAATTCATCTTGGTCAAGCAACTCGTTGCTTTCATCGACTCGTTGCTTGAGGGGATAGTCATGTAATCACAAAATTAATAATCAAATTCAATAATAAAACACTCAATCAACACAAATTGCATTCATTCAAGAAGCATTTCCAACAACTATCACACACCTTCTTATTTGCTGGGAAAAAGCAAAAATTTCAATAAATGCTTGGTATGTTTGAAACCTAGCCTATAGAATTACCTACTAGAAATATTTTTTAGTGTACCAAGATTAAGTATGCCTAAAGTCGTTTGACATAGAAACTGTACCCTTGACCAAAAGGCTTACCAAAACCAAGTCCATCAAAGTGTTGGAAGCAATGATTCAAAAATGTATGCTCTTTCCATGATTGGGGTATCTAAAATTGATTAGATCAATCAACACCATCAACCCTCAATTTTACTAATAGGTCATCTATTTTTGCCTTGTGTTGTGCTTTCACACAATGCATCCCAAAAAGACGCATATCCAACCAATCCAACTTTTTCATCGACGATGTCCCCTTAATCAACTAAAAATTAGTGTATATATCTAGGGGTAAACTGGTTGGATGATTCCCTTATATCGATAACAAGAGGGAAAGAGAGGAGGGAGGAAAAAACAAAAAGCAGTAGAAGCAAGGAAATAGCTGCTACTAACCTTTACATTTGGAAATGGAAAAGAACTAAGGAAAGAGAAGGAACCAAAGGATGCACAAAAATAAAATAAACAAAATGGAAAGTGATCCATGGGGCACCCCCACATATCGCATTCCTAATAACATACCCCATTAACGATCACGGTAGATTCAAGAATAGACAAAAATATTGAAGGTATTTCCTAGTTCTGGAGCAACACCTCCTTTTGTCATAATATTGTAAGAACCTCATTTATTTATTTCCACTCTCCCAGGGAATCTTTAGTCATAGCCTCATATTCATATTCATTTTTCATGCTGCTTCTACCCTTCGAGGTCTTATAAAGTTTATTTTCCATAATTCAAGGAGTGGGTGTTGCTTCCTAGAAGCAAAAGATATATTTTACAAGATTATCTATAGAGATGCCTAAATCATGAGCCTTAGGTCCATTGGGCTCAGGGTCACAACAATAATTGCACAGAAAAAAAGTGTGAATTTTAGGATAGAGGATTCTGATTTCACCTCTCAAACAAGGAGGAATTTCCCTTTACAACCAAGACCATCCTACCAAGGGATGACCTCCAAATACCATCTTACCATGAGATAGTTTCTTATCAGGGCCGTCTCACCCTAAGGGGGTCATGCCTAAAATAAATTTAAATAATCTCAAATCTTATGCCATGGTTAAAGCGGTTACATGTGTCAACTAAGCATAATGACATAGATAATTAGGTGTGGGAAGATTCAAGAATAGGCAGTTGTATTTCTTGAATCTAACTACTTCGTGGCTTCCAATGCAAGCTTGGATGTAAAAAGGTTTGGATATAGGCCAGGTGCAAACCTGTGTCTAGATTTAGTCCAGTTGCACAAGGGTTTAAGTTACCATGTGTCACATGGTCGGTCACCACCTATGCATACTAAATAACATACTGTCACATGTCCATTCCAATCAATTTTATTTGTAAATAGACATCGATATTTATTCTTAAAGTTCTTTTCTTCTACAAGATATCAGAGCAAGTACTTCCCTCCCCAAGTGACCATTATCCTACACCTTTCTAGAGTGAAGTTTCCCCTACTACCACAACATTCAACAATGGCCATCACTTCTACGACCTCTCAAAGAATTGTATTAAAAAATAAAATTACCCTAAAATTTTAGACATGTTAACCACCCCTACTTATGACATTTCATGGGTCATTGATGCAGGTTTACATGGTTTTATTTCAATGCCCTATTTTATGATAGATAAATATGTTCTACACAATATCATTTCTGGTTATAATACTCTGCAAGTTTCCCAAGCATGGTGCCAAACGTGGGGATTGAACCAAGTGCTTGAGAGCCTTTGTAGGCATTTCGAAGTTCTGAAGATTTATCCAAATTTAAAATTTTTGGATTTCTGATTTGGAGCATTATATTTATCTGGTTTTCAAAAATACCCATTTACATTTCATTTTAATATTCAGCACTAACGTATTTTACAGGATTCCTCTAGTTTTTGAAACGAATTACAATACATTGATTTTGATTTTTTATGCACTAACGTATTTTGTAGGCTCCCAAGGTAGCATATTTATTCCAATACATTTGGATTTTGTTTTAATATTATGTACTAACATATTTTGCAGGATTCATTTCATTTTTTGAAACAGATTCCAATACATCTCCATTTTGATTTAATTTTAAATATTTTGCACTAACATATTTTGCATGCTTTTTCTAGTTTTTGAAACAAATTCCAATACATTAATTTCAATTTATTCTGCACTAACGTATTTTGTAGGCTTCCAAAGTAGCATATTGAAGTTATAAATTCTTATTTTTCAAAAGTTTTATATGCTTAAATATCCATAAGTTTTTTTTAGGGTTCTTGATATTTTTATCTACCATATAAGAATTTTTTATATTAATTTCCTTTAATTTATTTTACAAATCAAAGAATATATTATCTAAATTTCTGCAGTGCTTCATGGAAACATCCACCAGTATTGGAATTTAGAGGAATCTCCTTTTTTCCTGATTCTCAGTGGTGCTACAAGGACGATTGCTAGGTTTTGCCATTTACCAGAATCTTCAACGAATACAATTGCCTCCACTTCTATTTGATGACATATTGGTGTATTTATTTTTCTCTTTTTCATTTTAGAATTCGATTCTACGAATCATCGTTCTTTTAGCTCCTTTTCTTCATTTATTTTAGGCAGGCCACATTTACTTGTGGCTCTCCAAAATGATAGACGAATCCTATCTGTAAATATTTAATAATTTTTTTTAGGGGGGATCTTATAGTGACAAATTGTGCACTATTGTGAGTCAACGGGGGGTTTTATTTTTGTTACTTTTATCTCCTCAAATAGTTTAAGTAGCTACTTCCTTTTTACTTTTCATAAGTAATTAATATTTGAATCATATCAAATTTAAGTAGCCTTTGTTTCCTCAATTAGTTCATGTACGTAATTTATTTTATTATTTCAAATAAGGATCTAATATTAGAATCATATCAAATACTTTAGCTCTTCTTTTTCTCAAAGCTTCAAAACTAATTTTAATTTTGTATTAGCATTTCAAAAGTACTTCATTTAAAAATTAAAATTTATTCAAATAAAATTATATATATATATATATTTTTAAAACAACATAATTTTTATATTTACCCCAAAATATTTTGTCTACGTTCCATGTATCAAACTCCTTAAAACTTAAAGTCTCCCTCATGTAAGGGCAGTTTTTTTGGAAACTTGGTATAAAGGCCTGACAGATATTTTTCTATTAATAGTTTTATTGATAATATATAAACTTATAGTCTCCCTCACATCAGGGCAGGTTTTGAGATCATATTTAAAGTTATTACTCCTTGCACTTCACCCCAAAACCCTTCTTTGATCACAATACTTATAGTTGCCCTCAAGTAAGGGCGAGTACTGTGATTCATTGAAGATTTGGCAATATAAAGCAAATAATCATAGGCATATTTATACTTATAGTTTCCCTCTAGTAAGGGCAAGTATATTTGAATTACTTATTTTTGAACAAGCTTCATTTCATAATAATTTCTTTCTATTCCATTTTTGAAGTTTTAAAGGGGGTATATTAATAATCTTAAATCCTCAAAAACAAATTCAATTGAGCCTCTCACCCCTTATAATTTTCAAACTTGGAAACCTAAAATTCTAAATCTCATCTCTCAAAAAGGTCTTACTCATTTATTAGAAGAAAATCAACCAGAATTTGATAAAGAATATGAAATATTTGTTCATAAAGGGAAAATGCACGAAACTATGGATATTATTAGCACCAATGTTCATGAAAGCTTGTGGTTTCATACTATAGATTGAAAAAATCCTCATGAAATTTAGGAGAAATTAAAAACCCTATTTGGAAAAATAGATCAGATGAGATCAATGCAACTAGAAGCTGAATTAACTTTTTTATCTCCTGAATATTTTAGTAGTATTATTGATTTCCTCACTAAGTTCAAAGAAATACTCACTCAATATAAAGGTAGTGGAAAGACTAAGTCAGAAGAAGAATGTATTTATCTAATCCTTTCAAAACTAAATGTTGTTTTTAAAATATTTGCAACCACCTTCATATTTACTAAATATGCTCTTGGTGCAACATTTAAAATGCCCTCTTTAGAAGAATTTTGTTATAGATTAATTAGGGAAGAAACCAAACTTGCTAGATATGAAAAATATTCTTCAAAAGCCTTAGTAGCCTCCACATCCTCCAAAGAAAAATTCAAAAAGAAGGAAAAGACTCCCATTACCTATACCCACTGTAAAAAAAATGGTCACTCTGCTAACAAATGCTGGAAAAGATTACAACAACTAGAGGCAACTATAAAAGATAAAAATATAGAAAATAATAAGCAAATAGGAAAGGCCCTTAATGTTCAAGTAAAAACCTTCAAATCTTCCTCTAATTATTGGGTCCTAGTTTTTGGAGCAACACATCACATGTCTGCTTCAGACAAGTATTTTCTTCTATCTCCTCTAGCTCTACTCATAGCATGGAAGTAGGAGACTCCTCCTTAATTCCTATCAAAGAGAAATGGGATATAACCATTGCTGGTGGCTCTATAAACAATGTTATCTATGTTCCAGACATTGCCACCAATATCCTATCCATTTATCAAATTTGTACTTTTGGAAATAAGAAAATTGTTCTCTTCTCCCCAACAGGACTTGAGATAAGAGATTTTCAACCCCATCATTCACTTATAGAAAAAGAGGATATTGATCATAAATCTCATCTTTTTTACTTCAAAATATTTCAAAATATAGAAGGAACCTCCTGTTTTATGGCTCATAGTAATCTTGAAAATCAAATTTGGCATGAAAGGTATGGTCATATTAATTATAACTACTTAAAGAATTTATACACCCATAATATGGTTAAAGGATTACCCCAAGTCTCTTCCAATAATGGGATTTGTTATGGATGTGCTATTGGAAAGCAATATCAAGATTCTTTCCACACAAGTAGTTATCTAAAATCCTCATCTCCTCTGGATTTAATCCATAGTGACTTAATGACCTTTTCTGAAACTTATTCTAAGGGAGCAAAGTATGCTCTTAACTTTGTTGATTTTTCTAGAAGGTCCTGGGTCTACTTCCTCAAATATAAAAGTGATGTGTTATCCCACTTTAAAGTCTTTAAAGCCTTAGTTGAAAATCAAGCTTCTTGCAAAATAAAAAAAAATGTACTAATAATGGGGGAGAATATTGTAGTAATGAGTTCTCCATATTTCTTTCTAATCATGGTATAATACATGAACATATTGTCTCCCATAATTCTAAACAAAATGGTATTGCACAAAGGAAAAATCGGACATTAAAAGAGATGGCTAATTGTATGCTCCATTCAAGAGATCTTCCAAAAAAAATTTGGGTAGAGGCTATTAACTGTGCCAATTATATTTAAAATCACACCTCATAAAGCTCTTGACCAAATAACCCCTGAAGAAGCATGGACTAGCTTAAAACCAGATTTTTCCAATTTCAAAATTTTAGGATGTACTGCTTGGGCTCACATCCCAAATAAGAAAAGGAAATCTCTTGATAAGAAAAGTAGAAAATTCATCTTTGTTGGTTATTGTGAAGAATTGAAAGCTTACAGGATTCTTTATCCCTCAACTCATGAGGTATTATTTCATAGGAATGCCCAATTTGATGAAACATTCCCTCAAAAAGAACCTCCAAAGGACTCTTTCTCCATTGAGCCTACTCCTATAGTAGAACCTCAATATTATGAAGATCCAACCCTTGAAGTTAATTTAGTTATTGATAATCAAGATGAAGAACCTGTAACTCCTTCTCAAAGTATTTCAAATCCTTCAACTCCCTCTTCTATGCCAAAATAGGCCCGCATAATTGTTAAAGAAGCTACTCGCTACATTCAAAATATTCCTTCAAATAGATCATCCAACTACAGGTTATGGTCTTGTATGTCAATCCATTTCCTCTGATCCTCAATCCTTCAAAGAAGCCTCACAAGGTATTTTATTCCTTGCTCAAAAATGATACTTGGGATTTGGTTCCCTTACCTAAGGTAAGAAAATTAGTTCGATGTAAGTGGATCTTCAAAATAAAATATGGTCTTAATGGAGAAATAGACAAACACAAGGCTCATCTTGTAGCCAAAGGTTTTTCTCAAATAGAGGGTATTGATTATACATAAGCCTTTGCTCCTGTTGCTAAAATGGACTCTTTTAGATTGGTTCTTGCTCTGGCCACTTCCAATAAATGGCTAGTCTACCAAATGGATGTAAAAAATGCCTTCTTACATGGAAATTTAAAAGAAGAACTATTCATGGAATAAATCGATGGTTTTACTCAAGACTTCTCTCTTATTTTTTGGCTTAAAAAATATCTATATGGCCTCAAACAAGCCCCTAGAGCTTGGTATTAAAATATGGACTCCTTCCTTCTTTTAGTAGGTTTTTCTCATTGTGAGTTTGAAAATACAGTTTACATTTGGAGAAGTAAAGGAAATATCACCATTCTTGTTCTTTATGTTGATGATCTCCTTCTCACTGGTAGTAACCTCACTCACATTCAAAATATCAAAGACTCTCTCTAAAAAACTTGAAATAGCTGATCTAGGTATAGATCACTTCTTCCTTGGGATTCAAATAAAACAAAACAAAATAGGGATCACCTTATGTCAACAAAAGTACACTCAATATATTCTTCAAAATTTTAAAATTATAGATTGCAAACCTTCTCCTACCCCCTTTCAATCTGGCATTCATCTCAGTACTTCCTGTTCATCGCCTCCTTATGATGCTATCCTATACCATCAGCTTGTAGGTAGTATGTTATACCTCACTCATACTCGCACAAATATCTCCTATGTTGTTGGGCTCATATCCAGGTTATCTCCTAACCCTCATTTTAGTCATTGGTAATCAGAAAAAAGAATTCTTAGTTATTTTCAGGGTACTACAAACTTTAGGCTCATCTATAAAGGAGACTCCATGGATATCATTGGCTATACAGATTCAAATTGGGTAGGATCAGTAGATGACAAATGTTCTACCTCTAGATATGTTTTTTGCCTTGGTTCTTCACTAGTAGCCTGGTTATGCAAGAAAAAATAAACAGTAGCATTATCTTCTACAAAGGTAGAATACAAAGCAGCAGTTTTATCCAGTCAGGAAGCCCTTGGCTTCGTCAAATTCTTAATGAATTTGGTTTTTTCCAAGAGGTGCCTATAAATCTATGGTGTGACAATAAAAGCACAATTAATATTGCACACAATCTAGTTGAGCATCAGTGCACGAAACACATTGAGATCCACATGTATTTCATCAGGAAACATATTAAAAAATGGGATATACATTTGGAGTATATTCTGACAGAGAATAAACTTGAATACATCTTCACCAAGTCATTTCCTTCTTCGCGTTACCTTAAGTTACAAGAGAAACTTGGAGTATTAAAACTGCATTGACAAAGAGGTATTCCACCTCTCTCTATATTTTACATGAGTACCTAATAAGGCCTTCTTATTGGCACTCATTTTTTATTTGTTAAAGAGGACAATATTCGCCATCCAAAGACAAGAATCTTTCATACTTCCTTGCTTTTGATTGGTGGCTTTTCCCACCAGGTTTTTACCATCATTTCAAAATAAAGAAATGATAGTTGGTTTTTTACCATAGGGGCTTTTTCCACCAACTATCTATGATGTACATGAGTACCTAATCAGGCCTCATTGTCGAGAATCATTTCTAGAATATCCCCTAGTATTACTTAAGGGGGGTGTTATAATAAGTGAATATTCTCTTAAGTTCACTAGGATACACACTTGATTTTCCACTCCTCCATGTGTTAGGAGAACTCTAAGTGGTGTCTTCATCAGGTTTGATGAGTTGTAATCCAACGGCTCTCAATGATCAACTCTACTATTTATACAGAGTTGATCCTACAGATAAATCAATCAGTTCCACTCTTCTCTTCATATTTTGTGTAATACTTTGCATATCTATTATTGTGTAAATTCTAAAAAAATTTACCTTCCATATGTAGAGGATCCTTTTTAACACTCTTGAAGGATCTATAGTTTATTTCATTCCAAATTCCCCAAAGAAAATGAGGTAAAAAAAAAGACCAAGAATTTTTAAGTAGATGATTATGTAAGGGGGCAACCCACTACAAACACAAGTCCAAAATGCTATTAGGCATGATCCATAAAATATATAATTTTATGAGAATATGGATAACTTCCAAGGATAATGGACACTCGAGAAACAAATTATTAGAATTCTCCCAAGAATATTCACATTGAGAACACTTCTTCAAAATGGGTAAGCCTTTTTTGTGAAGATTTTTGATAGTAAAGATTTTGTTCTAGGTGGCCAACCAAAAGAAGAAATTAACTTTAGGTATGTGGTGTTTGAACCATATCTTACTGGCTGGAAACCAGTCCTATTCCTCATAAAATTAAAGAAAGTAAGAAAATTTAACCTTGCAAAGGCCCTTATTAGCTACTTTTAAAATAAGGGAATCAACTCATAGTTCAAGATTAAGGATATGAATTCTAATAATATTCAATAAAGAATTTAGAGCATAAATTTTCCTAGGATAGGGGTTAACAAGAGAAAAAGTGTTCCAAGTCCTTTTTCCATCCCTTACCTCAATAAAATTAGTGACTCTAGATCCACATGATTTCACATGCTACTTATAGCCTCTTTAATCACATCTTATTTTACAAATATTCATTTCATCCTTATTAATATCTATGGATCTACAATTCAATCAGGTAGATTATAAATATGGAGTGGGATTGAATCATTTATGATAAGTAAAGACCAAGAAACCTGATTCATGATCATAGGATATTTTAATTTCATAACCAAGCTTGATGAAAAATTTAGGGGAATTAGGAAATTAACCCAAAGTATGAGATATTTCTTAGCTTTTATATAAAACAAATATCTATGGGAGGTTGAATTTGAATAAGATAACTATACATGGACTAAAAATAAGAGAGGACATAACCTAATATCAAAACAATTAGATAGGTGCGTTCTCTTAGATAATTGACTAGATAAAGAGAGTTGTGCTAAAATTATTACCTTGACAAGGATTAGTTCGGATCATTGGCCAATAAGAGTTAAAAATGGTGGTAAGTGAATTAAAAAAATGATGAAATTTTAAATATGAGCAGATGTAGGAAGACCATCCTCAATTTATTGATATGATATAAATACATAAAATTCTTCAAGAAATTATGGGCTGTATACACTTCCAAAATAAATTAAATCAATGACATCTAGATTAAACAAATGGAACAAGAATAGTTTTGAAAATATTTTTAAGAAAAATGAACTGAAAGATAAAATTTTAAAATTATATAAAGGTGATCATAATAATCCAAGCTTAGAGGAAAGTGAGTTTCTTAGTGAGTATCATAATATTTGAAGGAATTGAAATTTTGGATATTAAAATTGAGACGCATGTGGTTTAGAAAAGAGATAAAAATACAAATATTTTTCATAGGATGGTAATAGTACAAAGATAAATTTGTTGTTATTTACTTATTTTTAAATTGGTTTTGTGTGTTTGTTTTCTCCTTAAGTATGTCAAAGGTGGTAGGCCAGATCCGAGTCCTAGGAATTTTTGGTGGAATGGATATCCCTGCCTCCCTGGGTCTTACCCGAAAGTGGCATCCCTTTTGGGATGTTTTCCACAAAAAATAAATGAGGGAATGCAAGACAGAAGTGAGTGTAAGGCAGGCAGGAGTACGTTCCAAGAGGGAGTCCGACTTTGGAGCGAGCCCCACTAGCTAGTATGGAAGGAAATTCATGTTTGAAAGCCTTAACGAGAAGTCATGATACCCTAGTTGGAAGTATGGAGGCCCAAGTTAGAGATAAGAGAAAGAGTGAATACATGGCAAGTTCGATCCAGGTAGCTGATGTTACACCATAAGTGAGTATCAAGGATGAGATGAATGAGCAAGGTTAATATATAAGTTCCATAGATCATGGCCAAGGTTTTTGAAGATTAAAATTTGGATCAAGTGGAAGTGGGGATTGAGTTCAAATTAATCTATGACTTTACTTAAATATTTTTTCCTCATAATATTTTCTGGTGCAAAAAGTAGGGATAAAATAATGTGTGGTGGCCCATGGTTTAAGGGGAGAGATGCACTTTATTTGAGACCATGGAATCAATTTTTTTTGTTGAGATAGAAACTATTAAGAACTTTTTGGCGTGGGTTAGATTTTTTGGACTTCCATATCAACTTATCCATAAGGATGTTTTAAAGAATATTTAAAATTCCCTAGGAGAATTCATCAAGGAATGACTATCTACTAAGAAGTGAAAGAATGCTATATATACCCAAATATGTATTGCTATGGATATTTCAAACCCTTTTCCATAATCCATTAAAATTAAGTTTGAATCAAGAGAATGGGATCAACAAGCAGATTATGAAATTATCACATTTCAAGACCATAATTGTTATGAGATTGGACACATGGAAAGACTTTACAAAGTAAAAATTATGAAGAAAGAGACATAAAATTATGGTCATGAGATAAACTTCAAGATGAAATAAGGAAATCATACAATAATAGAAGCTAGATAAAATCAAGGATATTCCAATGCAAAAGAAGAAGCAAAGAAATCCTATCTAAAACATCATTTGACAAGTTTGAAATGAATTAAAGATGCAAAGGAAGATGTGGAGGAAAATCCTAAAACAAAGATGATAGACGAGGTCAAGTTTATTCTAGATAAATCATCTTTATTTTCCTCAAGTAGTATAGAATCCTCTCCTGGTAATAAAAGTGAAAGTGATGTAGATGTTATCCCTTGTACTTTAAGATTTTAATAGAAGCATAATAAATAAATAAATGAGGATGAAGAAATTTCATAACAAATTAAGGTTTCTAGGGTAGAATAAGAAGGTAATTGCTACAAAAGATCATCCTTGTACTTTAGGGTCTTTATGGCAACATAAATAAGAATGTGCTTTTGAGGTTATTCCTTACACTTCAAATCCTTTAGAGTAAGATAAACCTAAATATGATAAGTCTTCCTATGAGCAATGTGAAAATATTGAAGAGATCGATGAAATAAAAGTACTATTGGGAATGAAAAAAATAGAGCAACCCAAGAAGTAGAAACAAAGAAAAATAAAACCATGCAAAAATAGTTGAATTAAATTAATAGAAAGGTTTTGGATTGAATACCAGAGTGAAATTAGAAAGGAGGCAATATTTACCAGAATATTCTAGGATCAAATGAGTTTGATATTTTTAATGATAATCTAATACAAGTACCTTCACTTATAATATATTAATATAATAAGAAACTAATGGATCCTATTACTCTAGAAGAAGTTCATTAGCTATTTTCTCTTTAGATAAGGATAAATCCCCAAGTCCAAATGAGATCTCTATAGCATTCTATCAACATAATTAGGAAGTAAAGAAGGATTTTTTAGGTGGTAGTGGAACAGTCTAGGGTAAAATAATGCATTCCTTATAAAATAAATGCAACATATCTTACCTTGATTCTAGAAAATAAGGATGTATAATTGTATGATTTATTTGGGCCCATAAGCCTATATAATATGTTATATAAGATTATGTCCAAAGTGATGGAAAATTGATTAAGACCATAGTTATAAAAAATATTTTCAAAGAGCAATGAGGATCTATTAAAGGGAGAAAAATTCTATATGGTATCAAAGTACATCATGAAGGTATGCATTCAACAACTCCAAGAAAAGAGAGCAATGATATTAAAACTTGATATGAGTAAATCCTATGATAGAGTTCAATGGGATTTTATTTTTGTAGCATTTATTTTTTTTGGATTTGGGAAGAAATGAGATATATGGATTAAAACTTGCATCACTATAGTTTCATATTCAATTTTGGTCAATGGGTTAGTAACAAAATCTTTTAAAGCTAATGGAGGTCTTAGATAGGGAGATTCTCTATCTCCATATTTGTTTATTATAATGGTAGAGATATTGGGTAAGAACTTGAATAAGGATGACTAATATGGACTAATAATTAGACTTATGACTAATAATTACATCAACAACATCACCCATCAATAATTTGTAGATGATAAAATCCTTTTTGATAAGACTATGATAAATGAGGATAGAGCTTTAAGTAACTTATTAAAGAAATACAAAATAGCATCAAGGTAGAAAATTAATAGTACAAAATCCAAATTTTACTTCCTATACACACCAACTAGAATCAAAGTAAGGATATGCATGTTAATTCAAATAGAGAAGAAAAATTTACCAACAACTTATCTATGGATGCCTTTATTTAAGGAGATGATGATGATAGAATTATGGAGCCAATTATAAGTAAACTTTAGAATAAACTACTAACATGGAAATGTATATGGTTATCATTAGCAAGAAGAGTGCAACTGATTAAATCAATCTTACATGTCTTTCCAACATATTATATATTCTTGTATATTATGCCAAAATCGATAGAAAAAAATTAATCTATATTATGCGATCATTTTTATGGTTATGATTACACGATAAAAGAAACCTTCCTTTGGTGAAATGGAGTAAGATGTGATATAATAAACCTAAGGGAGGTCTTAGTTTAAGATTTCTTATAGATGTAAACTTAGCTCTTAGAGAAAATATAATTTGAAGCTTGTACAAAGAATGTCAAAGACAATGGGTAAGAATTCTTCTAAGTAAATTTTTAGAGCACAATGACCCAATAGTAATATTTATTTCATTCACATTACCAAATGGTTCTACACTAAAAAACGGTTTTATGAAATCAATTGATTTAGTGATTAGAGGTCTAAGATGGGTGTTGGAAAGTAGAAAAAAAATCTATTTAGATGGATACTTAGTGTGATAAAAAATCAATAAATCTAGTTCTAATTTGAAAACCATGGATGTGATTAATTCTATAAAAAAATGATGATATGGTTTCAAACATTGTGTACAAGGATCAATAAGGAACATATAAATTAAAAGAATATTTTTAACAAGTATACAAGAAATTGATGTTAGAAGATATTTGTCTAGGAGGATAACAATAATGATTATTATGAGGGGAATGGTAGGATAAGTTTATTTCGGAGTTGAATAACGTAGGAGAATACACAAAAAGAAGTGGATATAATGTAAAGCACCGATAAAATACGAATACTGTAAGAATATGGAGAGATATTTAGGATATCCCAAGCATCCTTAAAGTCAAAATGAGTGCTTGACTAGTACATCATAGAAGAAATTTATCCTAGTATAACCTTATGAAAAGGTGTTTTCATGGCCCCTCACAATGTGTTATTTTATCCTAGGAATATAGTATGGATGAAAGGTGACTCGCTAATAGTAATAAATACAATTTTTAGGAAAGCAAAGGCTTGAGGAGCATATAAGAGATAATTGTGGAAATACAAGACCTTGCTATAAAGTTTTAAAAAATTATGTTTAAACATATATTAACGGAGGTTTAAACATATGTTAAGGGAATGAAACACATGTGCAGATAAGTTAGACAATAGAGGGGTTTTCATTAAGGATAATTAAGTTAAAAAAAAAATCATGGTTAAAGGAAGTAGTAATTTTAGCTAAAGCTACCAAGAAAATGTTGACTGTTTGAATCAAAAAATGATTAAGATTTACAATAATATTTTTCATTTGTAATGTTTGCATTTATTTTATAACATTAACTTGTTTTCACATAAATTATTTATAACAATTTTTGTGGTTGCACTTATGTTTCAGGAAGGAAACTAGCAATCCAAATCTATAAATATTTTGGAAATAATACTCTACTAAGATGTAAAGCATTGATAGTGGAAGTGAAGTGGAGTTTTGGTTTTGTGAAGGATGTTGTAGGAAAATGTGAAGAAGAATATTTGTATTCACAAAGAAAAATGAAGAAGATCCAAAAAAAATGAAAATCAAGAATTAGACATTTTATGAAATATGATGTAGGTATCCCAAAAAATGTTCAATAATTTTATGAAATATGATGTAGGTATCCCAAAAAAATGTTCAATAATTTTATGAAATATAATGTAGGTATCTAGTTAAAGCAACTCAATTAAAGTGAAAATTGAATATGTTTGTAAACTCTCAATTTCTAAAGGTTGAAAGGTGAAAAACCTGAGTACAAACTCCTACTCTTCAAAGAAGAAAAAAAAAATTAGATTTAAAAAACAAACTTAAAGTTTGAACATTATACACCATACTTTTATCTTTGGTCTTAATGCAAGTAAAAATTGTTTTAAAATCTTAAAAACATTATCATTCTACTCCAAATCTCAAAAATCTTTGTATTATTTCATTATTTAGATGTTAACAGACCGACACTAGGAGGAACACCAAGGCGACTTCAACCATTGTAAATTTATGTCGCTACTGAAGAGACCGTCTAGCCAACGCACAATGGACCTTACTGTGAAAGCTTTGAACTTTACCTTTTATCTTGATATATAAAATTTAATACCACTTCCACGATTAATACTTTTACATCGCACCACAAAACCCCTATCCCCGCATTGCATAATGGGCCGATTCTTTGCAGTGGATGGGTACGGCGCTACTACGCCCTAGAAATTTCTGTCACATAAGCAAGCCACGTATTTTCGCCGAGTCTGCGCAATCAATGAGATCAATCTTTGATATAAATGAAAATAATGTTATTCCATTTAAAAATCATTGGATAATCAAGTAAAATCTCAATCTTCTTAAATTTCTAGAAACTAGAAAAGACTGTTGTGCATTGACTGAAACTTTTTTTTTTAGAAAGAAGAGATACGTCCACAAAGTGAATTATGATAATGGGAAATGTCATAATTGATCCACGTAACTGTGACATAATGATAACGTACTGAGATATAGACATTAAGGTGGTCCATAAGAAAAAGGATATGCCTGTAATGCAAAGTTGGCAAAGAAGAAAAATGATAAAAACCATAACAATCGTCGTTTTCTCGTCCCTAAGACTAAACAATCCATTATATGAGATACCCCATTGATAAATCCTCTTCTCACAACCAAACGTAATTTAATCTGCAATTAACCCCACAAAATGGTTTCCCAAGCAACTTCAAACGCAATCATCCCACAAAATGGTTTACACCGTTATATGATGTTTATGGTGATAATTCCATCCTCCGCTTCGAATCGACAGACTTCAAACGTTCAGATCCATGATAATTAACGCCGTTAACTGCCAAACATATATTCCATCGATGACGAAGTTCTTGTAATCCTTCTTACGCTGAAGGACAATTGAAAGAACGAAGTAAAAAGGGAAAAGTGCCACCACAAGTGGAAAACGCTAAACACTATTCCAGATGAATGATGACTGTCCTGAAATTCTCCGCCAACGTTAGTCTGTCGAGCAATAGGGATGAGTTACATACGGACCGGTGTGGAAGAAGATAGATAGATATTCGATTTTAACACGGACCGGTGTGGCAGAAGATAATATGATAATTTTAATTTGACCGAAAATCTCTGAGCAGGATTATTAGTGCTAATAATGAAACATAGAAAAACCAGAAACTAAAGAAAGGTTACATCTAAACACGTGAAAGCACAGCAAAAGGTCTCCATTGTCCTGAAAAATCATATGGTCCTAGGTCGCACGACAAAATGTTGCTTGCAAAATATTCTTACGTTCTGTATTGCGACTGAAGTCAGGATTGATGGAATTTGGTAAAGACAGAAAGCCCTGTTTGCTTATCTACAGAATTTAAAATAAATTAGATTACCTGATCTTCAAGATTAAAGTAATTAGTTTATCGCAAATCAATTGTCCATATAGAAATTAAATAGGATATCTTTATTCTGTGTATTTTTTTTAATCCACTTTATGTCAAAGATACACTTATGTAACTAACTAATAATTAATCACACTCTTCTAAAATGGCACTCATTACATACCACACATATTCTGGAATATAACAAAGATGTTGATAAAATGTAAATGTTACTATCATAAGATTACCACTTTAATATTCTTCTTTAAGATTTGACTTAGAATATTGTTCTATTTTGATGCTGGAATAGTATTTGCAAAGTTTTGCCTTATCCTCTCAAAATCTTCTTTGGATAATACTTTAGTAAATAAGTTTGCAATTTGATCCTATGATCCACAATATTTTAATTTGATTTGACGTTTTGCTACAGACTCTCTAATAAAATGATAACTAATATAAATGTGCTTGGGACAACCATGAAAGACAAATTTTTTTATCATAACAATTGCAAAATTATTATCACAATACATTTCAGTGCTTATACCTTGTTCCTTCTTTAAATATTCTAACAACCTTCTCAACCAAATAGTTTGATAGATAGTTGAGCTTGCTGCAATGTATTCTTCCTCAGCTATAGATAATGAAACTATTGGCTGATTCTTTGAAAACCATGAAATTGCACCCGATCCCATGTTGAACATATAGTTTGAAGTACTTTTGTGATCATCAATAGATCTAGCCCAATGATTCTCTCTATATCTAACCAAACCAAAGTTGTCAAATGGTGTATACGAAATACCATAATTACTTGTTCCATGAACATATCTTAGTATTCTTTTTGCCACTTAGAAGTGTATGTCCAATCCTAGGTGTTGCACCCTAGCACCCCATTTGGATTTTAACTATCAATCTATCTTTGATTAAGTCTCTTTCTTTTAATTAAGGCTTATTAGTTCTATGCACTAAATTAATTAATCATAACTCTACTCATGAAATATAATCCGTAATTACACATATTATTATCATCATCATATTTGAACATTCTCATAACAACATAACTATACAATTAAGATTACCACATTCAGTTATAAGTTATCAAAGACTATTTCTTTTAACATTGCATGAAAGCATAAATATTGCATCATTATTCAAGTAAATAATATTTTGAAATCATATCATAGAAATTCAAATACAATGTTCACAAACTTTTTAATCAGCATCACATTGAAATATAAATGTAACATCCATGTAAACTATCAGTTGCAAAACCATAAGATAAAAATACACAACACAACATATATACTAGGAACCCTCATGGGGAATAAACCCAACCTTGAAAATATATATTTTTTATTTCATAATCATGAAGTTCTTAATATAATACAATTTAGGACTCTCCATGATTCCTTTATTTTACAAGAGCATTCAAAAAAATTTCATAAGGATTTCCACAACTCTTATATTACAAAAGGAATATCCAATATTATCTATCACTTTATAATGTCAAGAAGGGATCCCATAATCCCTTCAAGAATGGAACTCCCCTTCCATTCTTTCTTTCAATCACTAAAGTTCTTACATAACAATATTAATATGGAGAACAACCCCTTCTCATTACTCTATTAATGAAGGTAAGGCATCAGGTTATCTCATGAATCATATTCATACATCAAACATTCACCAAGGCGTAATTTGTATATAATACAATCAAATCATCAAGGGAAGGGGTAACCCAATAATTTTTCCTAGGTAGGATTTCCACATTCATCCTACTATCGTATATCATTTTTCCACAAAAGGATACTCCCTTGATCAAATTAAATTCTATTTATAAATAAATCTAATCTAATTTATTTGCAAGCATGAAGGAGTCTCATACCTCCTTCCAAGAATGAACCCCCCACCCATTATTTATTTAAATAAAATTAGAGGATGCATTAGAATATCAAACTTCCAAACATAGGATCGTTAGCCATCTTCACTATATACAATAAACCTCAAAATAAAGGAATTTATCATTTCCCAATTCTAATGTGTCCAAATTTTCTCCTTAAAAATTACTTATAGAAACATTAAATTATACCATCAATTCCTTTTTAAAGGAATTTAAAAAATATTTCAAAATACCTTCTAGATGTTTATGAATTTTTTCCCAAAAGAGGTATTCATAAATTTGTTATCAAATTTTCTCCAAATTTGATCGAATGATACATTCGATTGTTTCATCAATTAATTTATCACATAAGTATACATTTGAAACCTTCTCAAATATGCAAAATCAAATTGATAATATTTCTTATATTTTCCCCTTACTTTAGTTCAAGAGGATAACTATTTTACAACATGTAAAAGGGACTAATTTTTCTTTTTATATTTAACATCTTTTACAAATATCAGCGCTAGTTCAAGCAAACACAAGAGGAATCGACCTCACAACCACATGGATGATAATAACTAAGCAACTGCAATTACACCAAATGTCATTAGATTATTTCTCCTTATTTTTAATATTGGAAGGGGTTAATTAATATAAATATCCTTTATTAAGTTAACACTTTTGTATAATCTAAACATAGCGCGCTCTCTGATTTAGAACCCACCCTTAATTATTTAGAAGAGGTATAGTAAAATTCAGCCACTAAGGCCTAAGGATTCACCTTCCTCTTTAATCCAGTGCTAAATATATCTCACCTACCACTTAGGCAATAAAAAGGGATTTGATCAGTGATAGAACTATCTCTATATTCAAGTGAAGTAACCCTCAACCTATCTCTATATTCAAGTGAAGTAACCCTCAACTGGGTCATCCACTGGTGAGTGTCAATAGCTCAATAGTGATACGTGGTGAGACAAATCAGGTCAAGCCTCATATTAAAGGCGTGAGGCCAAGTATCCATAGTAAAGCACCTCCAACTAGTGTGTGACCACCACATGGTGGCCACCATGACCATTGAGTGGTGGTCACTCATTAAATGAAGGTCTAAACTGTTTAAACCTCTATACCACCCCAACACAAAAAACAAAAGGATATATCCTCCCTTAGAAATAAGAAAAATATTTTTTATTTGCCCCTACCAACCATTGAAGGGACATCAAATTACAAATAGACACGTGGCAACAGTGCAAATAACAACACACAACTGTATGGCGATAACAGGGTAACGCAAAGTATATCTTTAGATACTACCAACTGGCACTACCCAGCCACCATGTGATGGATCATATGGCCACCACTTGATGGTCAAAAGGCATAGCGAACCAAGCTCCCTTTATGCTCTTCGAGCGCTCGAGATAATGCTCGTAAAAACCTTTACAAAGTCTTCCACTTGAGTGGGCCGAATACTGGCCAGTGCTTCGATTGCTTACATTTCAACTTCTTATATCGCTTCAATACCTTCTTCCAGACCCCTAATTGGTGGATCTCAAGATTGATGGACTGGTTTTATCGCTTGTTCTATGTGCAATACAAGTAGGGGATATCTATTGTGATAGAGAGGATTCAGGCCTAGTCAAGGTATTTACATAGAGAGGATTCTAGCTGAAGATTATCACAAGAAATCTCCAAGCTTCTATTACGGGATTTAATCTCCCTTACCTGGCAATCAAATATCTAATAGATGGGTTCAAATAATTCTATCACTAGTTCGATGCAGAGGGGGATGTCTGACTGTAACAAGGTAGTCTAACTTCTTAGTTTTAGGGGTGAAACACTTCATAGGGAAATTCTCAAAGAAGCCTAAAAGAGATTGTAATGCATAGAGGAGGAGTCTATGGCTTGTAGAATCAGCCATGGATATCTTCTACCATTAGGTCAAGAATGCAATATAGTAGCATCTATGTAGAATTGTAACAAAGGTAGTTTGTTGCTTACACAGACCATATAAAACCTAAATAGATGTTTCTAATAGGTGATTAAAGGTTATTACAAGGCCATTGCTGAGTCGCCTTAAGCATAGCCATAGATAGCAAGAGAAACATTCATTTTTAAAGCAGTTGTAAAGCTAGAGGAAAGGTCCTTTAAATAGCATAGTTCTGTTAATGATGACTGGAATGCTTTCAGAGGCCTCACGCCTTCATTTTGATTACCATTATCGTCTATTCGTGGGCGTTTGGCTTTTGCCTCTGGATCGCTTTCAGAGGCCTCACGCCTTCGAGAACATGATAATTCCATCCTCCGCTTCGAATCGGCAGACTTCAAACGTTCATATCCACGCGCATTAACGCCGTTAACTGCCAAACATATATTCCATCCATGACGAAGTTCTGATGAGCCTAGAGCTCTAATATATTCTTGTAATCCTTCTGACGCTGAGGGAGAATTGAAAGAACGAAGTAAAAAGGGAAAAGTGCCACCACAAGTGGGAAAAGCTAAACACTATTCCAGCTGAATGATGACTGTCCTGAAATTCTCCGCCAACATTAGTCTGTCGAGAAATAGGGATGAGTTGCATACGGACCGGTGTGGAAGAAGATAGATAGATATTCGATTTTAATACGCACCGGTGTGGCAGAATATAATATGATAATTTTAATTTGACTGCATAGCAATACCGAAAATCTCTGAACAGGATTATTACTGCTAATAATGAAACATACAAAAACAAGAAACAAAAGAAAGGTTACATCTAAACACTTGAAAGCACAGAAAAAGGTCTCCATTGTCCTGAAAAATCATATGGTCCTAGGTCGTCACGACAAAATGTTGCTTCCACAATATTCTTACTTTATGTATTGCCAGTGAAGTAAGGATGGATGGAATTTGCTTATCTACAGAATTTAAAATAAATTAGATTACTTGATCTTCAAGATTAAAGTAATTAGTTTATTGCAAATCAATTATCCATATAGAAATTAAGGATATATTTATTGTGTATTTTTATACATAGAATACAGATATCCCTAATTTCTATATGGATAATTGATTTGCAATAAACTAATTACTTTAATTTACACAGAATAAAGATATCCTTAATTTCTATATGGATAATTGATTTTCAATAAACTAATTACTTTAATCTTAAAGATCAAGTAATCTAATTTATTTTAAATTATGTAGATAAGCAAACACGGTTTTCTGTCTTTACCAAATTCCATCAATCCTTTTTGTCTTTCTGTCTAATTTATTTATTTATTTTAATCCTCTTTATTGGGTGTCCAACCAGAACGATTTGGTCTGTTGGTAGAGACTTTTAGTGGAACTTAACAGGTATGCGATCAGACAGGATGATTCTAGAGACCGTTTGATTTGGAGCGGGGAAGCTGAAGGTGATTTTACTATGAAATCAGCTTATTCCTTCCTTCTCCCAAAATATGAGGCTCCTTTTCTAGCGAATCTTATTTGGATTAAAATACTAATCCTAAAAATCAATATTTATTTCTGGCTGGCGGATCAAAATAAAATATTTTCTTTAGAGAATCTTTGAAATAGGGGTCGCATTATGGTGAACAGATGCTATCTTTGCAAATCAGACTGGGAATCCACACAACATCTGCTCCTCAGCTGCCCGTTCACATGGCAGGTATTTATGTTTATTTTTAATTGGTTTAACATTTGTTGGGTGTTTCCAGGTATGTTGATGGACAACATCCTTCAATGGTGTTCGCCGTTCGTGTCCCAACGACTATTTTGGTTGTGGAAAATTATGCCTTCCCATGCATGGTGGAGGGTGTGGAAATATCAGAATGCTCGTAATTTTAATGACGTTGAGACCGATGTTGTCAAGGTGGGTACTAAGATCATTAACAAAGCGTTGGAGAATGTCTTGGCTGCCTTTGTTGGTAAACGGCCCAAGGAGCCCTCCTCCTCTGATGAAGTTGATTTATAATTTAAATTGGGTTGGAGCCTTCTTCCTCGCCCCCCCCGAACCTAATCCTAGAGTAGGAATTAAGTGGGCCCATCCGAATCCCAATTTGCTGAAACTCAACTTCAATGATGCCTCAAAGGCTAACACCGATAAGGTTGGAGCAGGCGGTATTGTGCGAAATGAGAATGGTGACATCATCATGGTATTTGTTGAACCCCTTGATTCCCAATCTTCACACTTCATGGAGGCTCGTGTAACTTATATGGGGTGAAATTATTAGTGGATGCTGGCTGTCAGAATGTGGAAACCGAAGGTGACTCTTTGAACATAATCAAGATTCTCAAAGGGGAGTGTACACCTAGCTGGAACATTCTCAATCTTATTGCTGAAGCTAGGAGATTGTTGTACACTTTTGAAGAGGTGAACATTCGCCATGTGTTCCATGAGGGGAATGCACTGGCCGATATGCTGGCCAACTATGGTGTCCACTGTGCTTCCTTTTTGGTGTGGAAAAATGATGTCTTGAATGACGTAGTCTCTCTTGCAATAAAAGAGGCTATTGATGCTTTGTTTTTGTAAGGAGGAGTCAGACATCCATTTGGATCTCATTGGAAGGGGTGTTCGGTCTCGTTTTACCCTTTGATCGAAGTTTGTTAATGTTTGTTTTACCTTCAAAGCATTGTGATTTCTAATTTCTCTCTGGAATCATTATGATTATTAGGAATTAAACTCTCTCAGTTATTCCTAATAGGTATAATATTTTGGAGATTGTTATTATGGTTGAGAGTTTGGCTGTATGTATAAGTTTGTGGGGACCCTTTCAAAACCTTCTCTTTAAATTAATACCAAAAAAAAAGATACGCTTATGTAACTAACTAATAATTAACCACACTCTTCTAAAATGGCACTGATTACATATCACACATTCTTGAAAAAATGCTGATAAAATGGAAATGTTATTATTAATAGTGTAGTATAAGATTATCATTTTAATATTCTTCTTTAAGCTATGACTTAGAATATTGTTCTGTTTTGATGCTAGGCTAGTAATTGCAAAGTTCTTTCTTAACCTCTCAAAATATTTTTTGGATAATACTTTAGTAAATAAGTTTGCAATTTGATCTTATGATCTACAATACTTTAATTTGATTTGACCTTTTGCTACCAATTCTTTACTAAAGTGATAGTTAATATCAACGTGCTTGGTACAACCATGAAAGATCAAATTTTTCATCATGGGAATTGTAAAATTATTATCACAATACATTTCAGTGCTTATACATTGTTCTTGCTTTAAATATGCTAACAACCTTCTCGACAAAATAGGTTGGCAGATAGTTGAGCTTGCTGCAATGTATTCTTTCTCAACTATAGATAATGAAACTATTGGCTGATTCTTTGAAAACCATGAAATTACACCTGATCCCAAGTTGAAAATATAGCTTGAAGTACTTTTGTGATCATCAATAGATCTTTCCCAATTGCTCTTTGTGTATCCAACCAAACCAAAGTTGTCAGATGGTGTTTATTAAGTATCATAATTGCTTGTTCCATGAACATATTTTAGTATTCTTCTTGCTGCCTTGAAGTGTATGTCCAATGAAATCTACATAAATACTAAAATCAAACTCACAATATATATTATATTAGGTCTACATTGTAGTAAGATACATAAGGATTCCCACTAACCTCCTATAAATTATAGCATCTATCCTATAACTAATAATATTATTGGATAACTTATGTCCAAGAACTTAAGGTGTGCTAATATATTTACAATTTTAACATTTTAAGCCTTGTAAATTCATAGCATATTTGCTTTGTGAGATAAATATGCCATCATACAACTATATAACTTCAATGCTAATAAAGTAATGTGTTAAGCCCATTCCTATCATTTTAAATTATATTTTCAATGCTACTTTACAATTACCCATTAACATGTTATTATTTCTAGTATGTATTAAATCATCAACATAGAAACACACAATAAAAAAATCACCCTTACCATTAAACTTGATATATCGAGTGGCTTCATTACACTTCTATTGAAGCCTTTACTTAAAAATATATGCAACTATACTACTATACCATACTCTTAGTACTTGTTTGAGACCATAGAGAGCCAATTTTAACGTATATACTTTGTGTTCTTGTCCAACAAGTTCATAACCTGGTGGTTATATAACAAACACTTTCTCATCCAATACACCATTTAAAAAATCTTATTTGATATCCATTTGATAATAATTCCATTTAAATTGATTGGCTAATGCTAAAATGGTTATTATAGTGTCTAATATTGCAATAAGGGTATATGTTTCATTGTAACCTATACCTAGATGTTGTAAGGAGCCTTTTTCCACCAAACTTATCTTATGTTTTTCAATTGCTCTATCTCCTTTATACTTAGTTTTATATATCCATTTGATTCCTATAACTTATTTTCCTTTAGAGATATCAGTCACTTTCCATGTTCTATTTCTTTCTATTGTAATAATTTCTTCATCCGTTGTCTTACACCAATTACTATGCTCTTTCATCTTCATAGCAACCTAGTTCTACTTCAATTTTAAATAATAGAGTAAAATTAATAATTTCATCATTGTCTTCAACATTATGAGCTATTTGATAATATTTTAAAGAATTTTCATCTTTTTTGGTGGTTTTGGACTTGTACTTGATTATGAAATTGCAACTAGAAAATTTATTGGAGGTAAAATGGGGCAACCAATGACACTTTAGGTGCTACTAGAAATTATTGATTGAGTGGTCATATCATCCCATGATGTTTCTACTTCTACATATGTTGGATTTTTATGCTATGCACTTTCTTGCCATTGCAATATTCCTTCCCAATTGAATATTACATCACTAATTATTATTATCATATTTTTAATGGGATTATATAGTTTGTAAGTGTTTGTTTCCTCATTGCAACCAACAAAAATGTATTTCTCACTTTTATAATTAAGTTTTTATCTTTTCTTCCTGGGCATATGAGAAAAAAAAATGCATCTAAAATATTTAAAATGAGTCATACATGGCTTTCTTCTAGTCTATGCTTCTTCTATTATTATATCCTTAGCACTCTTTACAAGACATTTATTCAACAAGTAAACTAAACATGCTACAACTTATACATAGAAAGAATTTGAAAAATTTGTAGCCTTTATCATGCTACTTGCCATTTAGTTATTGTCCTATTTGTGTGTTTTATCAAACTATTTTTTTTATATATATAGCTTCATAATAGTTTCTATTTTATCCCATTCTCCTTGTAAAAAGTTTGAATATTAGTGGAGATAAAATTTTAACCTTTGTTTGTTCATTTTGCTTGTCTACATGCACTTTAAATTGCAAGAAAACTAAAAATACTTTTGATTCTTGTTTGAGAAAATATACCCATGTTCTCCTACTAAAGTCATCAATGAAAGTAATAAAATATACTCTTACCAATTTATGGAGTTTGTAATTTGACCATAAATTTCAGTATGTACCAATTTAAGTGGTGCCTTGGTTCTCTATGATCTTCCAATTGGAAAGAAGTCATTATGTTAATTTTCTAAAATGCAACCTTCACACACTTGGTCCTATTGCTCAATAATTGGAAGTCCCTTCACCATATATTTCTTTTAAATCAAATTCAATCCATGAAAGATCAAATATGAGGAAACATATTCTAGATTGATATTCTAGGATAAATTTGGAAATATGAGGAATATCACTTTGAATATTTAATGGAAACATTTATTTCTTTATCGTGGATACTTTTGTAATAAGTTTATTTCTATCATTTCTATGATAAATGTTGCATGCGTCACTTTAATTAATAATTTCATAGCCTTTTTTATTTAGTTGTCCAATGCTTAACAAATTGTGTTGTAAACTAGAAATATAATAAACATCTTGGATAAAAAAATTTCATCTTTATTTGTCCTAATTGAGATGACCCCTTTATCCATCGTTGGTGCTTTGTAATTATTTCCAAGTTTCACTTGTAATTGTATTGAATCATCTAATGTAGATAATATTATTTTAGTACTTGACATGTGGTTGCTACAAGTACAATATAAAAATTAAACATGTTCTAAACATTCCTATGCCACATTTCAAGTGAAAAACATAGGATCAAACTGTAATAACCCTTAATTCCAACCCAAATCAAGAGAGAGAGAGAGAGAGAGTAATTTTTTTGTATATAATAACTACCCGATAAGTAGAAACCATAATCAAGGATTATTGGGGAATATATTCAACTTAAGTTGTAACTCAACAATGTAACACACTAAAATGTTGATGTGGTTAAAGTCAATCTCTTACAGAAAAGAGTGGCCAAACTCCTTTTTGAGACCAACGTGTTTATCCTTTATACTTCCATGGTATAAGGATGCCTCAAGTGGTTACCATATCTTTCTTATTATCCATGAATAAATAATGTCTTGATCATAGCATAGTGGACTATTCTGTTCTCAATATACACAAGCATGGAAACATCAATTCTCTTACTAATCCAAGTCCTTCTACGTTAGTTCCATCCTAAGTCCATCTAGGATGATGCTTAGGTGTATGCTTTGGAGACTAGATATTGCATCTCCATGGTGGAATGTCTAACCTTATAGTACTTAGTTGCTCTTATCTCCATGATGAGGTAACTAATATGGTCATAACTCTACATGATAAAATCACGTAGATGATCTATCACCTATCACACAACTTACGTGCATATAAATTCCCTAGTCTCCACAAAATGAAATAAGATCTACACTACATCATTTAATTTCTCCCCCAAAGATTCATTTCCTTGGATCCTTGCTAAGTTTTGTACTTAAATGTCCCTTATGAAAATATCCTAGGTGTTGCACCTTCGTATTCCCTTAGAATTTTAATTATCAATCTATCCTTGATTAAGTCTCTCTTTTAATTATGTCTTATTAGCTCTATGCACTTAATTAGTTAATCATAATTCTACTCATGAAATATAATCCCTAATTGCATGTATTACTATCATCATGATATTTGAACATTCCCATAGCAACATAATTATACAATTAAGATTACCACATTCATTTATAATCTTAATAAAGACTATTTAATTTAACATTGCATGAAAGCATAAAATTTTACATCATTATTCAAGTAAATAATATTTTAAAATCATCTCATAGAAATTCAAATATAATTTTTACAAAAATTTTAATCAACATTACATTGAAATGTAAATGTAACATCCATGTAAAATATCAGTTGCAAAATATCGCCTCAACATAGGGTTTCTCGATCTAGTGTAGAAAGTAATCAACACCCAGGTAGTCATCACCCTGTGCACCCATGCCATTATTGAAAGTAAGCACCCCAAAACCCTTCCCTCGGATGGTCTAGCACCGTTCATGGTTCTTCAACCTATCAATGATAGGTCTCATATGACTTGGCATCTCTTGTCGTATGTGTTTTGTATATTTTCTAAGCATAGGGCCAACCTCGTTGTTTTCCCTCGAGGACACCTAATCAGGGATGGACACCCCTCTCTCCAGGTTCCCACCAAGCCCAGATTAATCCTAGAAAAATTTCATCCTAATTTCATTGTAAGAATGCATTGGAATCAAAATATGTTTAAGCACCCATGTGATTTCTTAGAACCTTATTTTAATTATAATGGTGTTATTTCCCTTAGGTGCTTCAAAGTCCCTCTACATGAAGTTTTGTTTAGCGAGCCCTCACCTGCCAACAATTACCATCATTGAACCTGACACCCTAAATCTTGAGGCCGATATCAAAATTATCCTCTACAACCATGGCTTCCTTCCTTTCCTTAAGAAATTTAGGGGGTATGATGATGTGATCACCAAAGATTTTGCCAACACTTGGGTTAAGAGCCAAATTTTAGTCATCAGGAATGAAGTTCACTGTATCTACAAACCTCTTAGCAGAGATCACCTAGCTTCACAATGAGGGTTTCAAGCTCCATAAAGATAATCACACCATTCAATATGAATTGAAACACTTTGCGAATAGGGGGAAGAAATTGGTGAGAGATGATAAAGGCATCATCCGCAAGAAATTACCAGTCATGATGCAAGGATTTGATTCTAGTGATGCAATACATCATGATTGATAAGGTGGATGAACCATTGAGAAGCTTCCATATTGCTTTCCTCAAAATTATAAGAGATGTTAAAGAGGTTAACGCCCCTAAATATCTACATCACTCTATGGATATTTCCATAAAAAACTATCAAAAAATAAAGGCTCCACACAACAAGCACCAAGGGTTGTTCTTGGTCATCTCTGACCACATGCTGGGTGGATTCAAACCTGATTATGTGCATTGAGGAGTACCAATCGATGGTTGACGTTGTGATGAATAGCCACATATCCTACAACTACAGAAGCACGTGAAATGCTACTAGAAAAAGAAAGAGCCTTGACCAGTTCACCATTGGAAGCATTGTCCTTGTGCTAGATCAATCCTTCACGAATGCAAAAGTGATGTCCACATCCAAACGTGATCCTTTGAAGATTCTAACTGAAATGTTGGAGAACATTTTTCAAACTTATTCGAAGGCCTTAATTTACCCCGAACATGCTATTCGAGTCTCTAAGGACGTTATTGTTAGTAAATCTGAGACCTTTAAGGTCATCCTCCCCATCAAGAAGGATAGCGTTGATGGTCTTACTCCGGAGTAAGTTGATTGGTCCTTTCTGTAAGTCTTTTTGATCCATTTGGTTTTGTATGGGCTATTTTTCATAGTCTCTTTTTCCTTTGGCTGCTTCTTTGCCCCTTGTCCTTTTGTTTGGATGTAATTTTGGTGTCTTGGTTTAGCTACCGTGGTCATATTGTCTTTGTGGGTGCTTAAAAATTTTCATTTTCTCTGGTTTAGTCTCTCAGTTTGTTGTTGTACAAGGTTCAGGGACCATTTCAAAACCCTTTCTACCAATAAAAAAAAAAGTATCAGTTGCAAAAGCATAAGATAAACTTACACAACACAATATATATCCTGGAAATCCTCATGGAGAATAAACACATCCTTGAAAATATATTATTTTTATTTCATAATTATGAAGTTCTTAATATAATAAAATTTAGGAATCTACATGATTCCTTTATTTCACAAAAGTATTCAAATAAATTAGATAAGGATTTATACAACTCTTATATTACAAAAGAAATATTCAATGTTATCTATCATTTTATAATGCCAATAAGGGACCCATAATCCCTTCAATAATGGAACTCCCCTTCCATTATTTCTTTCAATCACTAAATTTTTTACATAGTAATATTAATAAGGAGAATACCCTCTCGTCATTACTCTATTAATGAAGGTAAGGCATTATTTTATCTCATGAATCGTATTCCTACATCAAACATTCACCAAGGTGTAATTTGTATATAATACAATCAAATCATCAAGGGAAGGGTAAACCCCATAATTTTCCCTAGGTACAAATTCCACATTCATCCTACTATCTTATATTATTTTTCTACAAAAGGACACTCCCTTGATTGAATTAAATTCTATTTGCAAATATATATAATCTAATTTATTCACAAGCGTGAAGGAGTACCATACCTCCTTCCAAGAATGGACGCCCCAAACATTATTTATGTAAATAAAATTATATGATGCATTAGAATATCAAACTTCCAAACGTAGGATCCTTAGCCATATTCACTATGTACAATATTCCTCAAAATAAAGGAATTTATCATTTTCCAATTCTAGTGTGTCTAAATTTTCTTTGTAAAAATTACTTATAGACACATTTAATTATACCATCAATTCCTTTTTAAAGGCACTCAAATTATATCCCAAAATACCTTCTAGATTTTTATCAATTTTTTCCCAAAAGATGCATTCATAAATTTGCTATCAAATTTTCTCCAAATTTGATCCAATAATGCATTCGATTGTTTCATCAATTAAATTATCACATAGGTATACCTTCAAATCATTATCAAAGGTCCAAAATCAAATTGAAATTATTTCTTATATTTTTCCCCTTACTTTAGTTCAAGATGGTAACTATTTTACAACATGTAAAAGGGGCTGATTCCCACCTTTTTTAATATTCTCAAGGGGTTAATTAATATAACTCTCATTTATTAAGTTAAAACCTTTTGTATAATCTAAACATAACTATTTCTTTGATTTGGAACGCACCCTTAATTATTTAAAAAATGTATAGTAAAATTTAGCCATTAAGGCCTAAGGATTCACCTTCCTCTTTAATCCAGTGCTAAATATATCTCATCCACCAATTATGCAATAAAAAAGGGTTTGATCAATCACTGAACCATATCTATATTCAAGTGAAGTAACCCTCAACTGGGTCATCCATTGGTGACTGCCAATATCTCAATAGTGACACATGGTGAGACAAATAAAGTCAAGCCTCATATTGAAAGCATAAGGTCAAGTATCCATATTAAAGCACCTCCAACTAGTGTGTGACCATAACTTGGTGGAAACCATGACCATTGAGTGGTGGTCACTCGTTAAATAGAGGCCTAATTTTGTTTAAACCTCTATAGCATACCCAACAAAAAAAATAAGGTATATATCCTCCCATAGAAATAAGAAAATATATTTTATTTACCCCTACCAACCATCAAAGGGACGTCGAATCACAAATAGACACATGGTAACAGTAGGAAAGAACAACACACAACTGTGGCCATAAAAAGGTGATATAAAAGTCTATATTTACGTACTACCAACTGGCACTACCCAACATCCAAGTTATGGATCACATGACCACCACTTGGTGATCAAAATACATGGGGATCCATGATCCCTTTATGCTCTTCAAGCACTCGAGCATATCCCATATGAGATAATGCTTGTGAAAACCTTTATAAATAATTCCACCTGAGTGGGCTAATTATTGGCCAGTGCTTCAATTGCTTAGAGATTGACTCCCTATGGCCACAAACCTCACAGGAAGGCCACCAAGGCTTCAGCACCTTCATCCAAATTCCTATTTGGTGGATCTCAAGACTAATGGAATGGTTTTATTACTTGTTCTATGTGTAATATATTGAGGGGATATTTATTGTGATAGATAGGATTCAAGCCTAGTCAAGGCATTCACATAGAGAGTATTCTAGCAAAATATTATCACATGAAATATCTAAGCTTTTATTATGGGATTTAATCTACCTTACTTGGAAATCAAACATCTAATAGATTAGTTCAAATTATTCTATCAATGGTTCAACATACAAGGGGATGCCTGACTATAATAGGGTAGTTTAACTTCTTAGTTTTAGGGGTGAAACACTTCACAGGGAAGTTACAAAAGAAGCCTAAAATATATTTTAATATATATAGAAGGATTCTATGGCTTGTATAATAAACCATGGATATCTTCTACCATAGGGTCAAGAATGCAACATAGTGATATCTATGTAGAACTATAAAAAATCTAGTTTATTTCTTACACAAACCATATAAAATATCTTCTCAACCTAAATTAATGTCTCTAATAGGTGATTAATGGTTATTACAAGGCCATTGTTGAGTCACCTTAGATATAGCCATAGATAGCAGGAGAAACATTTATTTTTAAAGTAGTTATAAAGCTAGAGGAAAGGTCCTTTAAATATCATAGTTTTGCTAAAATTAGGGATTGAAAACACAGTCACTAGAAGCTTTGTTCAAGGAAAAAGAGAATTAAAATAGTACATCCTTATTACCCATGGGTTTGCAACCTATTAGAGCTTCAAAAAATTCATAATCACTTTGTATTGTAACTAATTAGGGCCTCTAATAGGCATATTAGATTTGGAAGAAATAGAGCAAGTATAAACACTTAGATTAGACAAGCAGGTAGGGCTTCAACATAAGAATTAACACAAGTAATGGTAAGAAAAATTACAACTTTAAATCAAGCATAGGCCATTAAGAATTGCAAGCCATTAAAGTATCTAAATAAATCAAGACATAAAAGGCATCAAAACAAGCATGATAATAAGGGATCCTACAACCTCTTGCTACAACAAGGTAGGGATAATTTACCTCTAAATATTACCCTCAGATTCCTAATATCCTCCATGCTTTCCTACCACCTCCTACTCTCCTCTGTGCTTCTCTCCTCCACATAACCTCCTTACTTTTTTCTTTAGGATTTTTTCCCTCCTATCATCCCTTCATGATGAAATTAGGGCCCTTTATTTTTTTTGTGGAAAAAATCCCAAAAGGGATGCCACTTTCGAGTAAGACCCAAGGAGGCAGGTGTATCCATTCCGCAAAAAATGCCCAGGACTCTGACCTGGCCTAGCACCTTTGACATACTCAAGGAGCAACAAAACACACAAAACCAATTTAAAAATAAGTCAATAACAACAAAAATAATAAAATAAAATAAAAAACATGCTCCTTGAGTGTGTCAAAAACAAAAGCACAACCAAACACGCACAATAATATGAAAGAAACCACAACACAAAGCACATAGAAAAATACAAGAACCACATAACAAAACACAAACAAGACAAAAACAACATAACACTACAAAGACAACCCAAAAAAAAAACACAACCAAAACCTAAAAAAATTAAAAATAAAATAAAAATAAAAATAAAAAACAACCAAAAATAGACAATAAATAAAAACAAAAAACATAGAAAACAGTCACACATAAAAACACGAAATAACACAAACAAAGAGAAACCCAAGAACAAGAACGAAAAAAACACAAGAACAATAACAAAAAACATTAAAAAAATAAAACAACAAAAACACAAGAACAACAAAAAACAACACAAAGAACACAAAAACAAAACAAAATAAAAAAACCCACCCACCTTAAAATACTAAAAAAAAAAAATAAAAAATAAAAAAGAAAAAAAAATGAACAAAACAATGACCTATCTAGACCAGAAGACTATTAAGGCAAGAATAAAACTAATTTATAGTGGAAAACACCCCTTTTGAGGTGCCACTTTCAACAGGTTGGGCATAGGAGTAATGGAGCCTTGTCGGCCTCTACCAACACATAGGACATTCCTAACTATACCATATATCTACAGGATGGAGACAAGGGGAATGGAACCTGGGTCGGCCTCTACCGGTACCCAGGGCATTTACCACTACACCACAACAAGAAGATCTAGAAAACTAATTTATAGTGGAAAAAACCCATTTTGAGGTGCCACTTTCAAAAGTTTGGGCATAGGAGAAATGGTGCCTTGTCGACCTCTACCAACACAGGACATTCCTAACTATACCGTATATCTGCAGGATGGAGACAAGGGGAATGGAACCTGGGTCGGCCTCTACCAGCACCCAGGGCATATAACACTGCACTACAATAAGAAGATGAAATTAGGGCCCTTTCATGACAAGAAATATACCCTAATAAAATAACCAATTTCTCCATTTATGAGTCATAAATGTTAGGGGGAAAAAGGGTTCATTTTTAGTTATTTAATTCTTCCTTTTCATGCTCCTCCATGGTGAGGACATTTAAATTTTTGGTTGAAAATAAAATAAACACCTATCTTCTCTTATTTAAAAAAAAAAAGGTAAATAGAATAATTAGGTAAATCAAATCACCAAATTAAAGCTAATCATAATTAATTACATAAAATTGTAATTAAATCATAATTAGGACCAATATGGATCTTCATCCATATTTTCCTTCTTTCTCATCCTTAGTGGTGACTCCCTCATCCACTATATCCGAAGGATACCTGCTTCTGCAACCATTTAGACTAAAGAAAACTATTAGTAGTATGATTTTATTCAATAAACCAACCATATATTATAAATAATTAATTTAGTGCCATTTAGTCTATATTTAAAACAACATAACAATTTGTAAGTACATGATATGAAAAGCTTTCCAAGGAGGGGGTCATGCCATACTACCCCATTAAAATAAATGCAGTGCTTTATGTTTACCTACAAAATAAAGCACAAATGTATATAGGTTTTCAATCCTCTATTTTTTTACATGTGGCATATTGTTCAACATTGTTTTATTTTGTATTCATAGAGATGATATGAAGTCAATTTACCATAATAGTTTTAAACAAAACAAGTCTAGTTACAACTAGGTTTATCAAAAAATAAAATCTCACAAAGGTGTTCCAACCTATAACTTGATGACCCTTATCATGAGTTAACCTCATAGAAAACATGTGTTATCAAAGGAGAAAACATAATTTCATACATCTCACTTCAGGATTGTAGACACCTAAAAGTTGTATTTAGTCGTAAATTCATCCTTCATGATTAATTAAGTCACAAGCCTTACCAAATTGCACTAATTAATCCTAAAACATGTTGTACTCACAAAAAGAGCTATCCATGAGCCCCTCTAGGCAATCTAATCCCTTTCCTACATCTAATAATGATCCCCATGTGTTCACCTTCAAAAATTCTAATCATGGTAACTCTAATATTAGTTTAAAATTCACTTTATCATTAAAGTGTATTTTATTACTTAAACATGATTAATTAAGGATAATTAATATTTTAAACACGTTTTTTCTCATCCTTTACTTATATTTGTACAATTTATATAATATGTTATTTATATTCCTGTATGGGGAAGTGGTTTATTTTGAAGGTATAATTACAATGAATATGTCTTAATGGACAAAAAGAATACATATGAAGACACATAACTTCTAAATTATAAAAACAATGGAAATTTTTATTGAAATCATAGAAAAACCACAATCCAAAAGTGATAAAAATTTAAATAATTTCTTTGTTAATAATTTTTTAAATAAAAATTATAAACATTTATATTATTATTTTCTTATTTGTTAAGATTTCAAAACTTTCCTTGGTTTATTGGAAGAGTATGACTCTTCCATACCTAGTGGTAGGAAGGCTTTGCACTTGAAAATGTAAATCTATCCCTAGTAAAATTCTAGGTTAGGATGTTTGGGTTACCCATTGAATTTTGGGAAGTAGATACCTTGAAGGCAATAGGTAACACTTTGGAATGTTTTCTTTGATATTTTGTAAACTACAAAAGATGGATTCCTGGCTATTTATACATGAATATTGGTCATGATTAATATAAGCAAACCTTTATCAGAAATAATCATTCTTAAGTATGGGGGTATATTGTGGACCCAAATAACAGACTATAAAAACATATCTTTAGATGTAAAATATGTCATGAGGTGAAGCATAATGAGAGATCATGCCCTAAGAAGAGTCCAACAAAAATAAATGTAGAAAATTGTAAGAGAAAATTACAAATGGGTATGGATGAAATAGGTTTAGAAATATTAATAAGGAATTTTCTATTTAGTATAATCTTGATTTATGGAAGAACATTCTTGATGAACCTAAGGAATGTGTCTCATCAAATTTTGAAGACTCTCTTGAAGTATCAGACACCATTTAGGAGAAGAAAATTAGTAGAGAAAATGCAATGTTAGATGTTAATACCTCTACCATTAATAATGGAATACTAGAAAATGGCCAATTTTGTAGTAGATCTAGGAGAGGATAAATCTAAATAATAAGATCTACTTTCAATATAAGAAAAGAAAAAAGATAAAAAACATTAAATTATCAAGAAAAATCTATGGAAATAAGGAGAAACATAGATAAAGGAACGCAAATTAAGTTGGTCGAACTTCTCTTTACTAAACACCAATATAATACTAATAATTAGCGGATAGGGCTAGTAGCTCCTAAGGATACATGATTACCATATCATGGAATATAAGGGATGCTAATTTCCCCTCAAAGAAGATGTGTATCAAGGATCTTTGTTTAACTAATAAGCATGCTATTATTTGTATCCAAGAAACTAAAATTGCAAAGGAAGAAGTTTCCAAAACTATGTAAGAAATATGGGCAAGATGTGAATGGGATGTTGTGGATTCTAAATAAGCTATAGTTAAAATTATAATATGTTGGAATCCTATTAGGACCTCATGATGCAACCATTCATAAAATAGGGTATTGTATAGCCTCTTTCGTTTTTATTAGGTAGAAAAACAAAGGATATTGAAAGGATCCTTAACATTTTACAATAAGGGACCTAATAGAAATAAGAATAGTAAACCAATCAAGAGGAGAAAAACCCCAAGATATAGGGAGATAGAATAAAATAACCATAGATAGGCAGATGTATGAAAATGACTTCAACAAAAAGCAAGAGGGAGAACCTTATCAACCAAGGAATAAAACATACCAGAATTTGAAACCAAAACACACTAAATTAAAACGATAGTAAAATTCTTCATCTAAATTTGAAGAGCATTTTGATTGACCCCCTAGTTGACCAATAAGTCAGCTTTCTTATTTCCTTCTCTAAAGGTGTTCCTGAATTCAATACCTTCAAAATTTCTAGTACAACAATAAATACCTTCTATTAAATTTGCAATGGACTAGTGGGGGAATGATTTTCTTTAGCAATATTAATTATATAAAGAGAGTCACCTTTAATCACCAACTTCTTTACATTCAACTTTTCTAGGAGCATGACCCCTTAATAAAGTATCCAAGATTGAACAAAAAAACTGGATTCAACATAAAATAGTTTAAAAAAGGGTAAAAGAACAACCCCATTATCATTCTTGATGATTCCTCTAGCCCTTTCAGTGCTTGGGTTACCTTTAACCACCCTATCAATGTTTAATTTTATCTAACCCTAATACAAAGCCTATCATTTAATAAGATCTCTAGGATTGGGGTGGGAAGACTATAAATACATTCTTCATTTAGGATACTTAGTTGGATGACAAGCTTACCTTTACTATGTGGCCATTTATCATATTTGATATGGATTATGGAAATATTTTATTTCAAGGAAATGAAAATTTTAGCTTGCACAATTAGAGGATAGTTTTTAACATTCTTAAATGTTCTGTTGTTTCTTTCATTCCAAATACCCCAAATAAAATGAGACAAATAGAAAGACCAATAATTTCTAAGAAGAATATTATGGAAGGAGGCAACCCACTACAAACATAGGTCCAAAATTCTTTTAGACATGACCTAGGTAACATTGAATTTATTAGAAGAATATGGATAACTTTTAAGTAGAAGGGACACTAAAAAAATACATGATTAGCCTTTTACTAAGAAGCTTCACACAAATAAAACCTATTCAAAATGAGAAAGTCTTTTATGTGAAGGTTTTGAATAGTAAGGATTTTATTCTAGGTGGCCAACCAAATGAAGAAATTAACTTTAGGTATGAGATGTTTGAAATATATCTTACAGACTGGAAACTAGTCCTCTTCCTCATAAAACTGAAGAAAGTAAACAATTTTAACCATGAAAAGGTCTTTATTATCTATATTATGAACAAGGGAATCAATTAACATGTTAGGATTAAGGAGATGAATTATAAGAATATTCTATAAAGAATTTCAGCCATTCCAATATATTATATATCCTTGTATACCATACCAAAATCAATAGAAAAGAATTAATCTATATTATGCAATCATTTTTATGGTTAGGATTTCATGATAAAAGAAAATTTTCTTTGGTGAAATGGAGATAGGTGTGTGATGATAAAACTAAGGGAAGTATTAGTTTAAGAGTTCTTATGGATGCAAACTTATCTCTTAGGTGAAAGGTAGTTTGAATATTATACAAATCAATTCAAATACAATGTACAAGAATTATTCTAAGTAAATTTATAGAGCACAATGTGTTAGAATAAGTGAATATTCTCTTAAGTTATACTAGGATAGACACACTTGAGTTTCCACTCCTCCATGTGTCAGGTGAACTCTTAGTGGTGTCTTCATCAGACTTGATGAGTTGTTCCACTCCTCCATGTGTTAGGTGAACTCTTAGTGGTGTCTTCATTAGACTTGATGAGTTTTTGTAATCCAATGGCTCTCAATGATCAACTTTACTATTTATACAAAGTTGATCCCTGGAATAAATAATTTAGTTCTATTTTGTTTCTTCAAATATCGTAATGCTTTGTAGTTCTACTCTTGGAAATTCTAACATGGTATTAGAGTAGGGTAGATTCTACTAGAATTATCTCTTGAAGGAGGTTTCTTGAACTGATCCTTAATCTCTTATTCTTTGCCTTTTTAAATAAAGAGTTTTTTTTTTTATATTGTAGTATGCTCATATATGCAATTTTTTAAAAATATATTTGCTTATGGTAATACCTACTGGTTTATATAATTTTGTTTTACCATTGATGCAAATATTTCAAAATTTATTTATTCACTACTTTGTGTATGCATATTGAATTTTTTTTTCCTCTATAAAAATACTCCTTAACGAACACATCTTGCTTTAAAACAATTAAAGCAACGTTGCATCCCATTCTAGGTGTTTTTTAATTTATATTATTTCTTCCCTCTCGAACACAACCATGATTGTGTTTCACTCAAGAAGAAAAATAATATAAATTAAAGTTTTTTTTTAGATGCCCCCTATTTTTATATGTCCTCCTACTTCGCCTATGTTTAATTTTTTTCCCTTAGATGCCAGCTCATTCGGCTTTCAATACCCTTAGCTACACATTTCATAACATATAAGGATAAGTGTTCAGTGTCCATTTGCTCTCGTTGCGTATCTTCTAACGTGGAGGAAAGGTAAAAATCATAGGCCCTTACTTTTGGTGGGCATTTAATTTTTTTTTATCTTACAATCTCAAATCGTTTTGTCTTCATAAATTTTAATTAATGTAACGATCACTCTCTACATCACCAATTAATGACTCTTGGTCTACCTACCTATACCAATGTTTGTAAATATTTTTCTTGAACGTGGCCTTTGGCCAACGTTTTGTTGTGGCTCGCCTTGAGATTACATCTCTCAACATGTATTTCCCTCATTATTTTTTATATTCTTCGAAGATCTTGAGATTTAAGGAACTATTCTACTCGAAGTTCATCATATTTGTGTGTCCTCCAGTTCTTAAGAGGATCTTCTTTCCTCTTATTATATTAACATCTTTCTAAGATTAAAATCATAACTCTTTTGTATTCCTAATATTTTCTTCGGTAAAGCTTAGATTAATATTTCTTTGGGCCCATTTTATACTGTTCCCTGTAAATATCTGCAAGTGATTTTTCTTCAAGTTAGTGTATGGTGAGATAATATGTTCTGCAAGTGAAATATTTAGAAACATTCAAGTCATCGCATCCTCTCTTCGATGCCTTTCTATTAGCATATTTGATTCATATTTTAAAGCTGGTGTGTGGCACAGTTGCTAAGGGAGACTCTCTACTTTGGCATCACTCCTCTCAACACCTCTTTAATGCATCATATGGTAAGGTGTTATATGATTTTTTAAAATAACATTTTTCTTATCTAGTGTAGATATAGGAGTCTCATTTTTCCTGGATGCCGCCATTGGTGCGGTGAATGTAGACACCACCCTTCCTTATATCCAGTGCATATATAGAAGGAGTCTCATTTTTCTTGGATGATGCCATTGGAGCGGTGAACATAGATGCCACCCTTTCTCACTAATTTTTCATTGAAATACGCTTTGTGGACCCTTACTCGTTGCCTTTCAAGATGTTTTTTCCACTACATCCTCAATTTAGGAGTCTCATTTTTCCTAGACGTTGCCATTGGTGCTGTGAACGTATATGCTACCCTTTATCACTTATTTTTCATTGAAATATGCTTCGTGGACCCTTGCTCGTTGTCTTGATGTTAGCCTTTCTTATATCCAGTGTAGATATAGAAGGAGTCTCATTTTCCCTGGATGCCACCATTGGAGCGATGAACGTAGATGCCACCCTTCCTCGCTGCTTGTTCATTGAAAGATGCTTCGTGGACCCTTACTCATTGCCTTTCAAGATGTTTTTTCTGCTGCATCCTCTGTCTGATGTCAACCCCTTTAATTTAAGATATAATATATTTTTTATATATATTGTAGCAAGAAAAAAAAACATTTCATTCCATTTTCTTTCTGAATTTTTCTTCACTCGAAAATCAATGGAGAATTGTAAATATTTTAACATTTTTTTTGGTGGGGGGTTTATAGGTGCCTTTTGCACCTATACTAAGTTTGGGGGTGTCATTGCATCACTTTTTGCATTATTTTCCCTTATTTAATTTTGTTCTTAAGTTGGTAATATTAATTTTGTTTATATATCTTGCTTAATATTAAAAAGGTGTTGATTAAATTTTCAATCCTTAATTAAAAAAATTACTAAAATATTATTTTTACTATTTATTTATTTCATTAAGAAAAAATTTATATTAACAACTTAAATTCTTTATTTTCCAAACGCCTTTAATATTTTATAAAGATATTTTAGTGAATGAAAAATATTTCTTTTCAAAAAAATCTCTATATTAATCAACATTTTTAGAATCAATTTGTTACATATAGTCATCTTAAATGAAATAAAAGGGTATTCAATCCAATCCTTACATAATAAAGAATAAATAAAATATATCTATTATTTTTTTATTATTTCACTAAGTAATTAAAAATATTTATGTGTTCAATTTATTATTGTCAACAAAGAGTATTTTTTAATTATCTCTTTAAAAGCATTATTTATCATTTTAAACTTCCTAAGAAGAACAAATAATTCATATCACCACTCACCTTATTGTACATACTATTTAAATTATAGTTTCCCTCAAATAAGGGTGAGTTATTTGGTAACCAATAGAGGCCTGGTTGATATTCACCTATGTTCTACGTATCATATCTAATCAAATACTTATAGTTTCCCTCTAGTCAGTGTGGGTATTTGAGAAGAAAATATATATAGGCTTGGCATATTTGTTCTCTTACCCATAATTAATATCAAATGTACTCAAAATACTTATAGTTTCCCTCTCGTTAGGGTGGGTATTTATTGATTTATTTCATGTTTCCTAAAATATTTGACATATTTATCTTATTAACCTCATTAAATATCAAATAACCTCAAAATTATTTATAGTTTCCCTCTTGTTAGAGCAGATATTTTTGAGCAATTTGGTATTTTTTACAGGATTATTTTGACTAATATCCATTGTATTCTCTAAATTAAATTTAAATGGGGGACCTTTGGGTTAACTTCAAAATTAATTCAATGAGTACAATTGATTCTCTCACTCCTCAAAACTTCCATACATGGAAACCCAAAATTTTAAATCTCATTTATCAGAAAGGGCTCACACACCTATTAGAAGAAAAGCAACCTGAGTTCAATAAATAATATGAAATATTTGTTCACAAAGGGAAAATGTATGAAACAATGGGTATTATAAGCTCTAATGTGCATGAAAGTTTATGATTTCATATTGTAGATTGTAAAACTCCTTATGAATATTGGGAGAAACTCAAGACTTTTTTTGGGAAAGTAGATCAAATAAGATCAATGCAACTAGAAGCAGAATTAACAACTCTATATCCTAAGGACATAAATAATATTATTGACTTACTAACCAAATTCAAAGAGATCCTCACTCAATACAAAGTCAGTGGGAAGACTAAGACTGAATAAGAATACATTTATCTAATCCTTTCTAAACTAAATGGTGTATTTCAAGTCTTTGCTACAACCTCTCTATCTACCAAAGATGCTCTTGATGCAACCTTTAAAATGCCCTCTATAGAAGAGTTTTGTGATAGAATCACTAGGGAATAAATAAAAAATTCAAGATATGAAATCTCTTCTTCTTCCTCTTCCTAAAAAGCCTTAGTAGCCTCCACTTCTTCTAAAGAAAAATTTAAAAAGAAGGAAAAAAATCCCATAACTTGTACTCATTGCAAAAAGAATGGTCACTCTGTAAACAAATGCTGGAAATGATTACAACAACTAGAGGCAACTATGAAGGATCAAAATATAGAAAATAAAAATCAAATAGGAAAATCCCTTAATATTCAAAGGAAAACCTCTAATTCATCTTCTAATCACTGGGTCCTAGATTCCGGAGCAACTCATCACATGACTGCTTCATATGAGTCATTCTCTTATATCTCCTCAAGTTCAACTTATAGCATAGAAGTTGGTGACTCTTCCTTCATCCCAGTCAAAGGAAAGGGTGATATAACCATCAATGGTGGCTCTATAAATAATGTTATCTATGTTCCAATCATTACAACAAATCTCCTCTTCGTATATCATATTTGTACTTTTGGAAATGGGAAAATTGTTCTCTTCTCTCCAACAAGAGTTGAGATAAGAGACTTTCAAGATCCCCATTCTCTCATATCCAAAGGAGATATTGATCACAACACTCACCAATTTCACTTCAAAGGATTCAAAAATCTAGAAGAGGCCTCCTGTTTTGTGGCTCATGGAGATCTTGATAGCAAAATTTGGCATGAATGGTTTGGTCATCTCAGTTATAACTACATAAAGGAATTGAGCACCCATAAAATGGTAACAGGTTTACCTCAAGTCTCTTATATTTATGGAGTTTGTCCTAGATGTGCTCTTGGAAATCAACACTAAGATCCTTTCCACCAAAGTAGTTCTCTAAAAACTTCATCCCTCTAGAATTAATCCATAGTGACTTGATGTCTTTTCCATAACCTTCTTTCAAAGGAGCAAAATATGATCTAACCTTTATTGATGATATTGTAATAACTAGTAGTACCTTCAATCACATTTAAACTATAAAAGACTTCCTCTATAAAAAATTTGATATGGCTGACCTAGGTTTAGCTCATTACTTTCTTGGGATCCAAATAAGTCAAACAAATGCAAGTATTTTATTGTGTCAACAAAAATACACTCTAGATCTTCTTCAAAGTTTTAAAATGTCATATTACAAATCTTTTCCTACACCTTTTCCATATGGCATAAATCGAAGTACTTCCTGCTCATCCCCTCTATGTGATGCAACTCTATACCATCAACTTATAAGGATTTTGTTATACCTTATTCATACTCGTCCATATATCTCATATATTTTTGGCCTCATATCTAGATTATCCCATCAACCTCACTTCAGTCATTGGCAAGAAACAAAAGGAATCCTCCACTACTTGTAAGAAACTACTCAATTTGGGCTCTTATATAAGGTAAAATCCATGGATATCATTGGCTACAGAGATTTATATTGGGAAGGTTTAGTATAAGATATATGTTCAAATTATGGATATGTATTTTGTCTTGGTTCTTCGCAAATATCCCGGTTATGCAAAAAAAATAAGCAGTAGCCTTATCATATAAAAAGGTAGAATACATGGTAGTATTTTTAGCAAGTCAAGAAGCTCTTTGGCTTCATAAAATTATAAGTGAATTTGGTTTGTCCCATGACAAACCTATAACTCTTTGGTGTGACAATCAGAGCATAGTTCACATTGAATGAAATCTAGTTGAGCATCAACACACCAAGCATATTGAGATACATATGCACTTCATTCGACAACACATTCAGAATGGGGACATATACTTGGACTATATTCCAACTTATAAATAGACATCTCTGAGTTACATACAGTTGTGAGAGAAACTTAAAGATAATTGCATTGACACAAAGGTCTTCCACCTATCCTTTTACTATTGTATTCTTTGGAGGATGGTTTTTCCCTTTTGGTTTTTTCATCATCTCTCTAAAAGTATATATTGTTCATGAGTACCTAATTAGACCAAGTTGTCGGGACTTATTATTTTTTTTTATTGATAGGACAATCTTCGCCATCCAAAGACATTCATCTATCTTGGATATTTTTCTTGTACAGATGGTTTTACCCAAGGGGTTTTTTAACCATCTATATATTGTAAATGAGTACCTCATCAGGCCTTGTTGGAAATTATTTGTACAAACTACCCCTAGTATCACTTAAGGGGGATGTTAGAATTAGTGAATATTCTCTTAAGTTCTATTAGGATAGACACACTTGATTTTCCACTCCTCCATGTGTTAGGTGAACTCTCAGTGGTGTCTTCATCAGACTTGATGAGTTGTTCCACTCGTCCATGTGTTAGGTGAACTCTCAGTGTTATATTCATCATACTTGATGAGTTGTTGTAATCCAATGGCTCTCAATGATCAAATTTACTATTTATACAAAGTTGATCCCTGAAATAAATCAATCAGTTCTATTTTGTTTCTTCAAATCTTGTAATGCTTTGTAGTTCTTCTCTTGGGAATTCTAACACAATGAACCAGGATTAACATTTATTATATTCTTACTATCAAATTTTTCTACACTATAGAAGAATTTTAAAAAATAAATTGATTTAGTGATTAGAGGTCTAAGATGGATGCTGGAAACTAAAGAAAAAAATTCTATTTGGACAGATACTTGGTGTGATAGAAAATTACTAAATCTAGATCTAATTTTGAAACCATGGATTATATTACTTATATAAAAATATGATGATAGGGTTTCAAACATTGTGTACAAGGATAAAGAAGGAAATAAATGGAAAAAATATTTTTTACAAGCATACAAGACATTAATGTTAGGAGGCAATTGAGCGGAAGGATAACACCAATGATTATTATCTGGGTAATGGTATGATAAGTTGATTTTGGAGTTGAATATATTAGGAGAATACACAATAAGAAGTGAATACAATGTAAAGCACCAGTAAAATAAGAATATTGTAAGAATATGGAGAGATATTTGGGATAGCCCAAACATTTCTAAATTCAAAATGTGTGTTTGACTAGTACTTCATACAATAATTTTATCCTAGGATAACCTTATGAGAAGGGGTTTTCATGGCCCCTCACAATGCATTATTTATAAAAATTAGGAGGGTATAGACCATCTCTTGGGATACTATTCATTATTCTAGAAACTATAGCAATAAATTCTTAAAATGTTCGATAAATGCATGGTGATGAATGATAAAATTGAAGAGTGGTTAAAGCAATGATAGAGGAATTTTAAAAGTGAGGCTTTATAGATATTTTAGGATATATCAATATATACAATACTTAGGATGATATGTATAGAAAGGAATAGAAAAATACATAAAGGAAAGGAAAAAAATTTAGAGGTAATAAAAAGAAAGATTTATATAGCCACAAAGGAGTCTAAACCAACCCTATCAACTCACCCAATCCCTAATATAGATGTAGAGAGTCTTCATAGATGAATTCAAGTCATCAAATGTAATTATGATTCTAGGTATAGGAGAAACAAAAAGACGATAAAGAATATAAAGTGGAAACCACAAAATATAGAATTGATGGTCAAATTGAATTTTGATGGAGCATCTAAAGGAAATCTAGGACCAGTAGGAGGAGGAATAATCAGATAATAGATAAGAAATTTTGTCTCAGTATGCTTTTAATAGTGGATTTAAGACAAATAATGAAGATGAGGCTTAGGTGGCTTTGGAAGGGTTAAAAATATACAAAAAAAGTAAAAATGGAATATAGTATGGATGGAAGGTCATTTTCTAATAGTAATAAATACAATTTTGAGGAAAGCAAAGGTTCGAGGAGAATACAAGAGATAATTGTAGAAATTCAAGACCTTAGCATAAAGTTTAAAGAAATCAGGTTTACACATATGTTAAGGGAAGGAAACACATGTGCAGATAAGTTAGCCAATAGAGGGGTTTTAATTAAGGATCATGAAGTTAAATTCTTTTTTTCATGGTTAGAGGAAGTAGTAAGTTTAGCTAAAGTTAACAAGAACATGTTGACTACCTAAATCAAATAATGATTAAGACTTACTTTAATGTTTTCCATTGGTAATATTTGCTTTATTTTATAACATTAATTTGTTTTCAATAAACTATTTATTACAATTTTTGTGGTTGCACATATACTTCAGGAAGGAAACTAGCAATCCAGATCTGTAAAACAAACCATGATAGTGTGATGTTTTGGAAATATTACTCTACTAAGATGCAATGCATACATAGTAGAGGGGAAGTTTTGGTTTTGTGAAGGATGTTGTAGGAAAATGTCAAGAAGAAGGATGCTAAAAATATGATGTAGGTATCTAGAAAATGAAAATCAAGAATTCAAAAAGTTTAAGAATATGATGTAGGTATTTAGGTAAAACAACTCAATTTAGACGAGAATTGAATATGTTTGTAAAATCTTAAACTCTAAAGGAGAGAGTTGTGATTTTTCAAAGGTAGAAGACCTGAGTACAACCCCTATTCTTCAAGGAACAAAAAAAAGACTTTAAAACTTAGAATAAAAATCTTAAAGTTTGAATATAAAAAGTTATTATACACCATACTTTTTTGTTGATATTATTAAACGGAAGAGGGTTTTGACAAGAATCCCACAACATATACAATCAAACACGCCAAGAAAATGAGCATCAAAAAGGGCAAATAAGTAAACACCCCACTAAGGAAAAACATACAAGAAAATTGGACAACTAAAAAACTACAAAAGAGAAAGTGACAAAGGGGAGAATTGAGATAGTTCTACCCCATCATACCAACCTCTTGAGCCACCAAAGCATTCAACCACAAGATCTCCTCTGAAAAATCCAAAGCATTTTTTAAAGAGCTCCAAATCGCTCTTTTTTTGATATCAATGAGTTTCATGAAAAACAATATTTTTCCTGTTAGGAGTGTCCTCTGGCGCATTAACGTCTTTGATAGTTTTGTCTCTGTGACAGTCTCTAGGCAGGATATCCACTTTGGGAGAAGGGGAGAAGGAGGACGGACCATCCTTTTGCTTCTTGTCACGCAAACGTTGGACTTACACGTGCTACCTCCATTCTGGCTGGCGAAGGACCATCAACCAAGCACATAAGATTATCCTTTTTAGGAGAATCAATGACATTGAAGGTAGGGCAATTGAGAGGGATCTTACGCTTCCTCATGCATACCTTTCCCAGATACATGAATATTCCAAGAAACCTTTTCACATCTTGAATCCAAATAAAATTAGTAAATATCCTCATTATTATCACTGAAATCCTCAAATGCGTCCTTCGACAAACCAAGAGTGAGACAAGGAATATCCACACACGATTTCAGAAGCTCCTCCACATCAAACCATGTTCAAAAGCTGCTTGTTCAAAAACAAGCAGAATCTATTATACACCATACTTTTGTCTTATATTAAAATTTATAATAATTTATTTTGATCATAATGCAAGTTACAGTCATTTAAAATCATTAAAAAAATATCATTCAGACTCAACCGAAGGCCTTAACCGGCCTCGAACATGCTATTCGGGTCTCCAAGGCCATTATTGCTAGTAAATCTGAGACCTTTCAGCTCATTTTCCCCATAGAAAAGGATAATGGTGGTGGTCTTACTCCGAAGTAAACTGATTGGTCCTTTCTGTAAGTCTTTTTGATCCGTTTGGTTTCGGATGGGCTCCTTCTAGTAGTCTCTTTTTCGTCTGGCTGCCTGTTTGCCCTTCTCTTTCTCCAAATCTCAAAAAATCTTTGTATTATTTCATTACTTAGATGTTAACAGACCGATACCAGGTGGAACACCAAGGCGACTTCAAACTTTTTAAATTACCGAGGGAACTCCATTCTGTCGCTGCTGCAAGAAACCGTCCAGCCAACGCACAATGGACCTTACTGTTAAAACTTTGAACTTCACCTTTACCTTTATATATATAAATTAATACCACTTCCACGATAAATACGTTTACATAGCACCACAAAACCCCTATCCCCGCATTGCATAATGGGCCGATCCTTTGCAGTGCATGGGCTAAAGGATACAGCGCTACTACGCCCTACAAATTTCCGTCACATAAGCGAGCCACGTATTTTGCCCAGTCTGCGCAATCAACAGCTGCTGTCGAAGGAAGAGCTAGGCCGCTATGCGAACCTCGTTTAAATCTTTGATATAAACGAAAACAATGTTATTCCATTTAAAAACTTAGTGGATAATCAATTAATCAAAGTAAAATCTCAATCTTCTTTTAATTGGTAAAAATATCTGTCACATAGGCAAGCCACGAATTTTGCCCAGTCTGCGCAATCAATGAGATCAATCTTTGATATAAATGAAAATAATGTCATTCCATTACAGTGGAGATCAATCTTTGAAAATAATGTTATTCAATTTAAGAAAGAAGAAATATGTTTACAAAATCATTTATGATCATGGGAAGAGTCATAATTGATCAACATAAATGATAACGTACTGAGATATAGACTTTAACGTGGCCCATAAGAAAAAGCATAAAAACCATAAAAAAAAAAAAAAAAATGAACAAGGGCATCTTTGCAAACACTCGCTATTCCTGAGTCGCCTCCAAATTCAGATCAAAAACTTGGAGGGTCGTACATTTATCCGGAGAGCATCTAATGACCCTGTTAGCTAGTGGAACGGTATTTCTTTGGATTTCCATAAAGCGTTTCGTTTCACATTTGCAATCGTTCCGTCCCATTGGCGGTATGGCACTCTTACAAAAATCCTCCCATTCAAATGACGGCACCCATGGGGACTTGTTTTCAATAACCTCCATCTCTTCTGAGATCTTCATGCGCTTCTGTTTCGCAAGTATCTCCGTTGCCTCGATTCGATCCAACAACGCCAAGAATTCTTGAAGTTCACCTTCATTCTGATTACCATTATCGTTTATTCGTGATCGTTTGGCTTTTGCCTCTGGATCCCTTTCAGAGGCCTCACGCCTTGGAGAACATGATAATTCCATCCTCCGCTTCGAATTCACTGACTTCAAAAGTTGAGATCCACGCGCATTAACTGCTAAACATATATTCCATCCATGACGAAGTTTTGATGACCGTAGAGCTCTCATATATTCTTGTAATCCTTCTGACGCTGAGGGAGAATTGAAAGAACGAAGTAAAAGGGAACAGTGCCACCACCAGTGGCAAAAGCCAAACACTATTCCAGCTGAATGATGACGATCCTGAAATTCTCCACCAACATCAATTAGTCTTTCAAGCAATAGGCATAATAGGCATGCTAGTTACATATGAGATAGATAGATATTCGTTTTTAATACGGACCATTGTGGAAGAAGATGATATGATAACTTTAATTTGACTGCATAGCAATACGAAAAATCTCTGAACACGATTATTAGTGCTAATAATGAAGCATAGAAAAACCACACAGTCAAATGAAAAGTTACATCTAAACATGTGAAAGCACAGGAAAGGGTCTCCATTGTCATGAAAAATCATATGGTCCCAGGTCCTCAATGTAAAAAGTTGTTTCCAAAATATTCTTACGGTCTGTCTTGCCGGCAAGGGAGTTATAATTTTTCTTAAGGTCTGTATTGCCGACAAGGGAGTTATAATTTTGCTTGTTTACATAATTTAAAATAAATTAGACTGACTTAATTTCCAGTATCAAAGTAATTATCGTGCTACAAATCAATCATACACAGAAATTGCACACACTAAACTACAATATCTATATTCAGCTGAAAAGACATCTCTCACATACCCAACATATGTCAAATATACAGTTATATAACTGACTAATAATTAACCACACTCTCCACTCATTACATACCCCACAATATAACAGATATTTTCTTTATTCTTCTGAAAAGACATCTCTCACATACCCAACATATGTCAAACATATAGTTATATAACTAACTAAAAATTAACCACACTCTCTTAAAATAACACTCATTACATACCCCACACTTTGAAATATAGCAGAAAAGCTAATAAAATGTAATTGTTACTATTTATAGTGGTAATGTAAACTAAGTCAATATTATGATTTTAATATTGTTTTGTTTTGATGTCAAGTTAGTAATTTCTAAGTTTTTTCTTAGCCCCTAAAAATTTTCTTCGGATATTGTTTTAGTAAATAAGTCTGTAATTAAATTTGATCTTGTGATGTACCATACCACAATTTGATTTGACCTTCTACCAAATTTTTAATAAAATGGTAATATGATAACTAGTATCAATGTGTTTGGTACAATCATGAATGAGGAGATTCTTTGTCATGGTAATTGTATAATTATTATCCCAATAAATTTTAGTGGACAAAAATTGTTCTTCTTCAAATCTGCTACTAGTCTTCTCAATCAAACAATTTGTTAGGTAACTGAGCTTGTTGCAATATATTTTGTCTTAGTTGTAGATAATGAAACTATTGTGTGCTTCTTTAAAAATCATGAAATTGCACCTAATAGATCTTGCCTAATCACAACCTATGTATCCAACCAAATCAAATTTTTCAAATGATGTATACCAAATACTATAATTGCTTATCCCATGATTATATATATATATATATATATATATATATATATATATATATATATATATATATATATATATATATATATATATATATATATATATAATCTTTGCTATACGGAAGTGTGTGTCTAATGGACTCTACATAAATCTTGAAATCAATCTCAAAACATACATTATATCAGGTCTAGTTGTAGTAAGATACATAAGGCTTTCCACTAACCTCTTATAAATTATAGTGTATACGTTGCTTCTAATATCCTTATTAGATAACTTTAGTTCAAATACTAAAGGTATACTAACATATTTATAATTTGTATTTTAAACCTTTCAAACAAATCCTTATTATATTTGTTTGTGAGATAAAGATATCATCATCCAACTGTCTAACTTATATTCTAATAAAGTAATACATTAATCCCAAATCTATCATTTCAAATTTTATTTTCATTGCTACTTTATAATTATCCATTATCATACTGCTATTTCTAGTACATTAAATCATCAACATATAAACACACAATCAACAAATCATCCTTACCATTGAACTTGATATATAGAGTGGGTTTATTTGCACTTTTTTTGAAGCCTTTACTTAAAAGATATATATCTATCCTACTATAATATGCTCTCAATGCTTGTTTGATACCTTAGAGAGATTGCTATAACCTTTAAACTTTGTATTCTTATCTTATAAATTCATAACCTAGTGGCTTCTCAAAAAATACTTTCTCATACAATACACCATTTAAAAAAACTAATTTGACATCCATTTGGTAAGGATTCCATTTAAACTGAGTAGATAATGCTAAAATGGTTTTTATAATGTCTAATATTCCAACAAGGGCATATGTTTCATTGTAATCTATACTTGGTTGTTGTGATTAGTCCTTTGTCACCAATCCTACCTTATATTTTTTGTTTATATATCCATATTATACTTTATTTATAAATCCATCTAACTCTTATAACTTCTTTACACTTCAAGGAGATCAACCATATTCCTTTCTTTACTTCTTTCTACTATAGTAATTTATTCATCTATTTCCTTACATTAATTACTATATATTTTTGCATCTTCATCACAAGTTGGTTCTGCTTCAATTTTAGAGAGTAGAGTAAATTAACAATTTTATCATTGTATTAAATATAGTAAGTTATTTGATAAATATCTTTAAGAGTTTTCATATTTTTTGGTGGTGTTGGACTTAGAATTGATTATGAAATTACTCTAGGAGAAGTTCTTGAAGAAAAAATTCGTCTACTAATGACACTTGAGGTGTTGCTAGAAATTATTTGTTGAGAGGTCCCATCATTCTATGATGTTTTTATTCTCATACTTGTTAGTTTTTATGTTATGTGATTTATTTCCATTACAATATTTCTTGCTCATCAAATATTACATAATGATTGATTATTACCTTCTTTTTTTTTGCTGTCCTCTTCAATTATTATGGGGAGAACATTTGGGATAATCATGCCTTGCATGGAGAAACATAGCAAGGCCAAGGGTTATACATTATGGTGAATCATCATAAATTCATGAATATTAGGATTTTCAAAATTAGAAATTGATGAAAATGGGGACCCTAGCTGTCAGTCCATTCAACTAAAATTTTGAGGATAAAATTTTTTAGGGTCCATTCACCACACTATGTTTATCTTACCAAATTTACCTTTTATACCACCATTATATATAGCTAATATGAAAGTGATACTTATAAATTTAAAACATTTATTCTTCATGATAGTGAGCAATAAAAAGCAAGTGATAGACAATAGATGATAGATAATAAACAATAAATAGTAGGTGAGAAAAAATAGTAGGTTATAGAAAGCAAGTGATAGATAGAAGGTAACTTACAGATAAAATATGATAGACAAGGGATGAATGCAAGAAGTAATATATAAGAGGTAACCACTAGAGGTAAAAAATATCAGGTGATAAGTGGGAGGTTACAAATAATAGGTAACTATAGCAAGCGATGGACAAGAGGTATATACAAGAGGTGATAAACATCAGGTAATAGATATAAAACAATAGATATAGGGCGACAAACATAAAGTGATTGTAAAATATTAAATATAGAAGGTGACCATTGTACATGATGAAAATAGGGTAATAGACATAGGATGACCATCGTTTGTTGGTTTCTACTGGTGTTGGTTGTATTTTAACCATTTTGTTGTCTTCTATCATAGTTTCTAGTCTTCACTCTAAATTTACTGTCAATTACTAAGTTTTTATTGTCATACTTCTAGTCTTCTTATTAGTTATTCATATTTGCTATCAAAGGTCCAATTTTATTGACCAATAATTATTTTTTACTAGTAAATTTCCTTTTTTATACATCTTGTTCATGTTCATAAGGAAGAAATTTAGGATACCTCCCTTCCAAAACATTTTAATTTTCCATGCTTTGTTTATTTCCTATCATTGCTTTTCTCTAAAACATGGACACTTAATAAGGAGGTTTTCCTATTATTTGGGTACCAATCCCAAGCCTAGTTTTGAAATCATTCCTTGACTACATTGGAGAAGATGCAATTACACTAATAGTATATTTGAGTCACATGGTGAACTTATGGGTATAAAATATCTAGTATTTTTTTCTTCCATTTAGATTTGCTATAGATGTCCAGTCTTTCTATCAGTCATCCATAAGTGTTGTCAAACATCCATTTTTCCTGACCAATAATTCTCTTTTACTAGTAATTTTTATTTTCCCTTTATATAGGTAAAATATCACCTATTGGAAATGGAAAAAATAGAGGTCAATATTATGATAAAAAATGTATCCTCAAATACTTTCACCATATATCGAAATCCAATCAGACATCAACATCTACATAAATTTAAGGTATAAATATCTTTTTCCTAATAACCTGTTAATTTTGTATACTGTTAATTTTTTATATAATGTCTTTATTCATTAAAAACTTGTGTTTTTTGGTTCATGGATTTGGCCAATGTTTATGTATAATTTTATTGCTTGAAAAAATAATTCAATTGATTTTTAATAAAAAAAAATTAAATAAAAAAATGATATGAAAAATCTTTATATGTAGAAAACAGTATTGACCTTGAAGATGTCCCCAATAATGAAACATGAAAATATTTCTAATTAAATCCAACAACATGAAAATATTCATGAAACTAGTATACCATAATAAAATAAAGATAGTTCTTATACAATCCTCACTTTTAGGGAATCTTCTTCTAAGAAACTTAAATGTAGAAAGTTAACTAGGTGGACTATTTGAAGAACATTTTAGCTTGAATGGTCGTGACCATATACATTTATCAAACAACCAGTGTAGCTAGAGAATAGTAATGAAGAAGTAAAATAATATTGATACATAATTTGTAGCTGGAAACATGGAAAAGATCATAGAATAAAGTATAAGATAGATACAATAGAAACATATTGTTGAAAATTTTATCAAAAATTAAAATAAAATGATGGAAAAATTATGAAAATAGTTAGGTGGAAGGATGCATTAGAATACGTACATGTTAGATATACACAAGAATATGAAATAGAAATGAAACAACAATAAGCTCTAGTTGAGAAGGATGGAATTCCTCAAGCCCAATTTCAAAAAATTTATAAGACCACATTAGCTTCAAAAATTTTGTAGTTTACTATGATATATACTATTCTTAAAAAGGGTACACCTATGTTTGATTTCATTGACTATAAACATCTATTTGCCGATATGTAGAATATTTTGAGTTCCCATTGGTTATATCGAAATGGTTAGAAAATGGTAAAATATCTCTTATTGGTTGAGAAGGAGGACCTCAAAGAGAAAGTAAAATATGCCAAATTAATTTTACTATTAATTGGTGAGATAACTATTATTGACAATACATCTTGGATTTGCATGTATATTTACACATTGGAAAATCATTTAAGTAAACCTCATTTAATTGCACTACATAATATGGTGGAAATTTATAATGCAAAAAACCTTTACAATGTTGTTGTAACTAGTTTAGAGGACATAGAAGGAATGAATGATATATAAATAACCACTAAGTTAATATACATTAAAATTGATGGTGTCACTAAAATCCAAGGACATAGAAATGGTCTTTGTGTTTGATTACAAACATCAATTACCCTATATTTAATCATTATTCATTGCATGGCTAATAGAATGAACCTTGCATATAAAATTGTGAGCACATTTAAAAATGTAGTGAGAGTGGAAGAACTTATCGGTGAAATTTATGCTTATTATTCGTGCAATCCAAAAATATTTTTAGAGTTTCAACACTTTGCACTAGGAGTTACTTAAGGTAAAAAATTATTAAGAAATATAGATACTACGTGGATTTCGTTGTATCAACTAGCATATAGAGTTTTCAAATAATATCAATCCTTGGTAGAGTTTATGTATGCAAATCATAGGGCGGTTGATAAGGCTAAATATTTGTTATACCAAATTATTGACTTTGAAACACTTCTTACATTATGTAGTATTGTTCTAATATTGAAATAAATTAATACTTTGATTAAACCTGCACAACACCTATTAATTTATATTATGGATTTCATCAAGATGAGAAAACAAATATGCATGCATATTGATATGTTGTACACGTCTACTAAATATTTTATAGATCCCATATTTGAGAGTTGGAAATTATTAATAAAAGTCAATGATCCTAAAATTTCAATACAACAGGTCTAATTAAAACTAGGTTTATAAAAAAAAATTCTCACAAAGATGTTTCAACCTATAACTTGATGACCCTTATTATGAGTTAACCTCATAGAAAATAAGTGTCATCAAAGACAAAAATATAATATCATACATCTTACTTCAAGATTGTACACACCTAAAAATCGTATTTAGTCATAGATTCATCCTTCATGATTAGTTAAGTCATAAATCTTACAAAATTGCACTAATTATTCCTAAAATACTTTGTATTCACAAAAAAGGGCAATCTATAAGCTCCTCTAGGCCATATAATCCCTTTTTTTTGGTAATATTAAGATAGGAGGGTTTTGAAAGGGGCCCAAAAACCTTTTACAACAAAAAAAATAGCAAGCCAAAACTAGTGCAACCCAACACTGAATAGGAAAGTACACAAATTATACAACACTAAACTAAAAAAACAAGAAACTACACGAGAAATACCGAAAAACATACATCTAAAAGGATCAAGAAATCTAGGAAGACCTATGGAAGAACCAATATAGTTCTACAACACAACATCAACCTCATCAATGATTCCACCGGATATTTGAGCTACCTCCTCCGCATAATCCAACACCATATTCATGGATCTCCAAACTGCTCGATTTTTTATCTCTATTAATCAAATATTGTGAAGAACATTGCTCTTTTTCATAGTAGAATTGGAAGGGGAATATATGTCACTCACAATATTGTCCTTCAAAACTTTCATTAGTAGAATATCAATTTCCATATTACACACCTGAATCTTGGAGCTTGGATAATACTGACTTGAAGTACTCTTTTTCGTGCTAATACATATGGACTTATGTATCCCCACAACAACACCATATCCATCCTTAAGGGGACTCTTAGTAGCCCCACCAAAAACTAACTCCTGCCCCATTGGAGAATCCCAAATGCCCAAGATAGACTCATAAAATTTAATCAAATTCCCAGACATAGAATCCTAAGAAGAGGGGTGACCCAACTCATCCTTAGATTCCCCAAAATCCACAGACACCTCTGACGTATCCTCACCAACTTGAATAGGGATAGAATCCAAAGAGAAAAGAACCTCATTTGCATCAATTCCTCCCTCCTTCACCGCTTGCTCAAAAATAATTAATGCCAACCACTGATGCAGTGGCAACTTGTTCTGAGAAACCTAAGCAACCATAATTGATGAATTCAAAAAATTATATAGGAACAGAGGAATTTCCATCCATCTTCATCTTCTTAGATGATTTATAAATATAGCATGGAAGCTAAACACCACCTCATACATGGAAGACCTTTCCTACATCTAATCATGGTCCACATGCGACCACCTTTAATAAGTCTATTCATGGTAACTCTAATATTAGTTTAAAATTCACTTTATCATTGAAGCATATTTTATGACTTAAACATGATTAATTAAAGATAATTAATATTTGGAAACATGTTTTTGCTCATTCTTTACTTATATATGTATAATTTTTATCATATTATATATATTTATGTATGGGGAAGTGGTTTATTTGGAGGAAAAGGTATGGTTATGATGAATGTGTCTTAAAAGATAACAAGAATGTATATGAAGACAAATAACTTATAAATTATAAAAACAAAGAAACTTTTCATTGAAATCATAGGAAAAATACACTCTAAAAGTTATTAAAATTTGAATGATTTAACTTTGTTAATAAAATTTTTAATAAAAATTTTAAAAATGTATGTTATTATTATTTTTCTTAGTTTTTTTTAAGATTTCAATACTTTCCTGGTTTATGGGAAGAGCATGACTCTTCCTTATCCATTGCTATGAAGGCTTTGCACCAAAAAATGTAAATCTATCCCTAGTAATAGTCTAGGTTAAGATGTATGGGTTACCCCTTGAATTTGGGAAAATAGATACCTTAAAGGAAATAAAAAACACTTTGGGTGAGATCTTTGAGATTTTGAAAACTACAAAAGATGGATTTGTTTCTATTTATGCTTGGATATTGGTCATTATTGATATAAGCAAACATTTACTAGAGACAATATTTCTTAAGTATGGGGGTTAATTTTGGACCCGAATCATAGATTATGAAAACATATCTTTAGATGTAGAAGATATCATGAGGTGGAGTATAAAGATAGATCATGCCCTAAGAAGAGTCCAACAAAAACAAATGTAGAAAATTGCAATAGAAACTTACAAATGGGGACAGATGAGGATGGTTTTAAACTTGTAATAGTAATTCTAGATAGATGAAAATAAATAAATAGTGGAGACTAGTAAGGATATTAGAAGAAATATAAATTATTTTAAGTTTTTAGGCTATAAATAAAAATAGCATTGTAGCTTAAAGAGCACAGTTTAATAGGTTTAGAATACTAATAAGAAATTATCTATTTAGTATGATATTGATTTAGGAAAGAATGTTCTTGATGAACCTAAAGAATGTGTCTCATCAAATTTTCAATACTCCATTGAAGTATCATGCACCATTTAGAAGAAGAAAATTGGTAGAGAAAATACAGTGTTAGATGTCATTACCTCTACTATTAATAATGAAATAATAGAAACTGAGAAATACAAATAAAAAAAATTTGTAGTAGATCTAGGAGAGGATAAATCTAAACAATAAGACCTACTTTTGAGAATATAAGGGGTGCTAATGCCCCCTCAAATAACAGGTGTATCAAGAATATTTATTTAAGTAATAAGAATGCTATTCTTTGTATCCAAGAAACTAAAATTACAAAGGAATAAGTTTCCAAAACTATGTAAGCAATATGGGTAAATGTGAATGGGATATTAAGGATTTTGAAGAAGAAATAGTTGGAATTATAACATGTTGGAATTCTATTAGAACCTCATGATGTAACCATTCATAAAATTAGGTATTGGATAACCTCTTTTATTTTTGTTATGTAGAAAAACAAACGATTTTGAAAGGTTTGTTAACCTTTTACAACAAGAGATATAATAGAAACTAGAATAGTAAGTGGATCAATATGAGAACAACCCAAAGGTATAGGTGGATACAAAAAAATAGTCATAAATAGGTAGAAGAAAGAAAATACCTTCAACAAAAAGCAAGATGGAGCACCTTATCAACCAAGGACTAAAAGATACTATAATTTGAAACCAAAACACACTAAGTTAAAAAGGTAGAAAAATTCTTGATCCAAATTTTAAGTGCATTTTGATTGACCCCCTGGTTGACCAATAGGTAATTCTCTTTATTTCCTTCTCTAAATATGTGCATGAATTCAATACCTTTCAAATTCTCAATACAACAATAAATATCTTCTATTAAATTTGTAATGGACCAGTGGGAGGAATGGTTTTCTTTAGAAATATTAATGACAAAAAGAGAGTCACCTTTAATCACCACCTTCTCTACATTCAACTTTTCTACGAGCATGACCCCTTGATAAAGTGCCCAAGATTCAGAAAAAATAATTGTATTGAACACCAAAGAAGTTAATAAAGGCCAAAAGAATAACCTCTTTGTCATTCTTTTGATTCCTTCAGCCCTTGTAGTGCTTGGGTTACCTTTAGCCACAACATCAATATTTAATTTTATCCAATCCTAAGGCAAAGACTACCATTTAAAAATATCTCTAGGATTTGGGGTGGATAGACTATAAATACATTTCTAGTTTAGGATACCTAGTTGGATGGTATGCTTATCTTTACTATGGGACCATTTATCATATTTTATAGGGATTATGGAAATATTTTATTTAGAGAAATTGAAAATTTTCTCTTCCACATGCAGGGGATCCTTTTTAATATTCTTAAAGGCTCTATTATTTCTTTCATTCCAAATAACCCAAAGAAAATGAGGTAAACAGAAAGACAAACAATTTCTAAGTAGAAGATTACGGAAGGGGGCAACCCACTACAAAAAAAGGTCCAAAATATTACTAGGCATGATCCAGGTAACATTGAATTTGATGAGAAGAAGATTGATAACTTTTAACGAGAAGGGACACTCAAGAAACAAATGATTAGCATTCTTATAAGAACCTTCACACAAATAACACCTATTCAAAATTGGTAACCCTCTTTTGTGAATATTTTCAATTGTAAGGGTTTGTTCTATGCGGCCAACCAAAAGAAGAAATTAAATTTAGGTATGATATGTTTGAACCATATTTTATAGGATGGAAACAAGTCCTCTTCCTCATTAAACTGAACAAAGTAAGTAGAATTAACCATGAAAAGGTCCTTATTATCTATATTCCAAATAGAGGAATCAATTGACACATTAGAATTAAGGAGATGAATTCTAAAAATATTGGATAAAGAATTTAGGTCATTCCAACATGTTATATATCCTTGTATACCATGCAAAAATTGATAGAAAATAATTAATCCATATTATACAATATTTTATATGGTTAGGTTTACATGATAAAAGAAAAATTCCTTTGGTAAAATGGAGAAAGGTGTGTGATGATAAAACTAAAGGAGATCTCAGTTTAAGAGTTCTTAAATATGAAAACTTAGCTTTTAGGTGAAAGATAATTTGAATATTGTACAAATAAAATCAAATACAATGGGTAAGAATTCTTCTAAGTAAATTTGTAGAGCACAATGACCCAAGATTAATATTTATTGTATTATCACTACCAAATTATTCTACACTATAGAAGAGTTTTAAAAAATAATTTGATTTAGTGAAAGGTCTAATATGGGTGCTAGAAACTAGAGAAAAAAATTCTATTTTGAAGGATACTTGGTGTGATAAAAAAACTATTAAACCTAGATCGAAAATTGAAACCATGGATAAGATTACTTCTATAAAAATATGATGATAGGGTTTCAAAAATTATGTACAAGTATCAAGAAGTAAATAAATAGAAATAAGATTTTTATACAAGCATACAAGACATTGATGTTAGGAGGTAATTGAGAAGAATGATAACAACAATGATTATTATGAGATGAATTGTAGGATAAGTTGATTTTGGAGTTGAATATCTTAGGATAATACACAAAAAGAAGTGGATAAAATGTAAAGCACCAATAAAATAAGAGTATTGTTAGAATATGAAAAGATATTTGAGATAACCTAAATATTTCTAAATTCAAAATGTGTGTTTGACTAGTACTTCATAGAAGAATTTTATCCTAGGATAACCTCATAAAAAGAGGTTTTCATGGCCCCTCACAATGCATTATTTGTAAAAAGGAGGAGAGTATAGACAATCTCTTAAGACACTATTTATTAGTCTAGAAATGAAGGCAATAGATTCTTAAAATATTTGATAAATGCATGGTGATGAATGATAAAATTAAAGAGTTTTTAAAGCAATGATAGAGGACTTTTAAAAGTTAGGCTTTATAGACATTTTGTAATATATCAATAGATACAATACTTTGGATGGTATGGATAGAAACGTATAGAAAATTTTACAAAGGAAATAAAAGTAGTTTAGAGGTAATGAAAAGAAAGATTTATTTAGCCATAAAGGAGTCTAAACCAACCCTATAAACTCATCCAATCCCTAATGTATAAGTAGAGAGACTTAATATATGGAATCAATTCATCAAATGTAATTATGATGCTAGATATAGGAGAAACAAAAAGAAGACAAAGAATAAAGTGGAAACCACCAAATATGGAATTTGTGGTCAAATTAAATTTTGATGGAGTATCTAAAGAAAATCTAGGACTAGTAGGAGGAGGAATAATTAAAAATATAAGAGAAGAGATTTTATATCATTAAACTTTCAATAGTGGATTTAAGACAAATAGTGAAGCTGAGGCTAAGGTGGCTTTGGAAGGGTGAAAAATATACAAAAAAATAAAATAAAATGAGACAAAGTATAGATGGAATGTCATTCACTAATAGTAATAAATACATTTTTGAGGAAATCAAAGGCTTGAGGAGCATACAAGAGATAATTGTGGAGATACAATACCTTATAAAGTTTAAAGAAATCAGGTTTACACATACGTTAAGGGAAGAAAACACATGTGTAGATAGGTTAGCCAATGGAGGGGTTTCATTAAGGATCATGAAGTTAAATTCTCTTTTTCATGGTTAGAGAAAGTCGTAAGTTTAGTTACTATAATGTTAAATTCTCTTTTTAATGAATAAACTATGATAATGTGATGTTTTGGAAATATTACTCTATTGGGGATGCAATGCATACATAGTAGAGGTGAAGTTTTGATTTTGTGAAGGATGTTTTAAGAAAATGTCAAGAAGAATGATGCTAAATTATAGAATATTTGTATTCACAAAAAATGAAGAAGATAAAAAAAAAATGAAAATCAAGAATTGGATATTTTATGAAATATAATGCAGGTATCTAAAAAATGAAAATCATGAATTCAGAAAGTTTATGAAGTATGATGTATATATCTAAAAAATGAAAACCAATAATTCAAAAAGTTTATGAAATGTGATGTAGGTATCTAGTTAAAACAATTCAATTGAGATAAGAATTGAAAATGTTTGTAAACTCTCAAACTCTAAAGGAGAGAATTATGATTTTTCAAAAGTCAGTTCCTAATCTAAAAAAAAGACTTTAAAAGATAAAATAAAAAACTTAAAATTTGAATATAAAAAAATATTATACACCATACTTTTATCTTATATTCAAATTTATAAAAAAAAAAATTTATCGTAATATAAGTTAAAATCATTGAAAAAATATCATTCTACTCCAAATCTAAAAAAAAATCTATGTATTGTTAGATGTTAACAAACCGACACCATTTGACTCCAATGCTCTCAATCAATAATGTTGAGCAAGGTAATAGGTTGAAATCGATAGGATTTTGCAAACGTGATTTTTGAGCTCTGGCGATTTGGCGGGAAACCTTCTGAATTGCCGACGGCCGAGCCTCTAGGGTTTCTGATCGGAAGCCTCTTCCAGGGTCTTGGGGGGTTTGCTGTTGGTCTTTGTTGTAGGCTCTTTCGGTGCCCCGGGAGGGCCCAATGGGGTCTCCTCCAGGTTTTCTCGAGGGGAAGAAGACCTCTTATGCGGAGATATTACGAGAAAATCCTGCGTCTTCCTCTGATGATGCTCAGCGGAGTGCTTTCCATCTGCTATCCAGGAATGCGGGCAAGGGTTCTCCTGTGCATAGAGTCAATGGATGTCTCCCGCAATCTGCGTCAAGACCGAAGATAGTCATTGAACCAGAGCTGGTTGAAGACACGATAAACTATCGTGCTACTCATGATCTGATCTGCAAATTCATGGGCATTCGACCCACCCTGCACTTTTTGCATTCCTGGGTGAGACAAAACTGGGAGCCTATCGGTGAGTACTCCTTATGGCCCATAAGCAATGGGTATTTTATTATTAGTTTTTCTTCCTTATTGGATAGAAACAGAGCATTTGAATCAGAGAAGAGGAGCCATGGCCCGGCAGGGTTATTTGTCCAACCGTGGAGAGCGGGTTTCGACCCTCGCATTGAGCCCACGGCTGTCCCGGTTTGGATCCGGCTGTATGCTCTCCCGATGGAGTTTTGGGGTGAGCGGATTCTTGAGCTGATAGGCAACTCTCTAGGTAGATATTTGGGAGTTTCCAAGGATACCATTGAAGGAAATACTCGTTGTTTATGCGAGAATTTGTGTAGAGCTGGATATTAGCCAACCGCTACCAGTTGAGATGGAACTGGAGTTAGCAGGACATTCCTGGATACAGCAGTTAGACTATGAAGCCCTACCTTTCCGATGTAGAGTCTGTCATTTGCATGGCCATTTGGCAAGGCTCTGCCCAAATATCTTGAGCACCAAAGCGGATGCTCCACAGGGAATGTCAAATCGCCCCCGAGAGGGTAAGTCCACTTCGGTCAAGGATCCACCCATCATTCCCCCTGGTTTTGAGGGCCAGAAAGATGGCTTTGAACAGCAGAAGAGAAGAAGAAACAAAAAGAGAAATGGCAAGGAGCAAGCTCTTCCCAAGCCAACCAACCGGTATGAAATCTTCAAATCTCTTGTGGATCAAGAAGACCAAATTATGGAAGGAGCAGATGGGAACCTTGAGGATAATATCATCCTTACTCATGCTCCTCCCTCATCAACCCCTGTCCTTGAACAGGTGATTGACTCCTCTGAGACTTTGCAGCAAGAAAACCCAGGGACTCTGGTAATCCACTCCCCAGTACAGCCAGCTATCAAAGATGTTACCATGGGAATTGCAGAAAAGCTCAGAGAAAGACCAGCTCTTGGAATTTCCCAGGTGGAGAAGAGGTCGAAAAACAGTAATTCCCAAGGGGTGGGCGGGGAAATCCAATAAGGATCTAATTGCAGTGCAAGGAGATAAGCTAATCAATGGAGGATTGGCGAGAACAATTGATTCGTATTGCTCCCAAGGTTTCCAATGATTATTCAATCTTGGAATGTGAGGGGTTTAAACAGTAGAACCCATCAATCTGCTGTTCAAAGACTTTTAGAGAGAAGTAAAACAGACTTTCTGCTCATTCAGGAGACAAAAATGTCATTAGACCTTATGAGTAAAACTGTCAGCCGAATCTGGAGGGGTGCTGGCCATATGGCGGTGGCTGCTCTAGGTGCCTCGGGAGGGATTGCTACTCTTTGGAATCCTCTGGCGTGGATAGCAATAGAACATATAGCCTGGAGAGGTGTCCTCACATCTCTTTTTAAGAATATTGTTACAGCTGAACAAGTCTTAATTACAAATTTCTATGGGGCTCAGAACACCGATGGTCAGCGGTTTCAATGGAAAGCTGTTCAAAACATGAGGTCCTCCCGGAAGATTTTGATTGGATTATTGCTTTGGGGACTTCAATGCTAAATTATCTGCTAGGGATCAGGAAGGTGGCATCCCAGTTTTGGATACAGGGGACCGGTTGTTTATTGCCCAAGTCCAGGCCTTTAACCTTGTTGATATCAAAGGCCCTGGTACAAACTTTACCTGGACTAATAAGAGAAGAGAGCCATACAATAGGAGGGTTAAGCTTGACCGGTTTCTGGTCTCGGAGGAAGCTTATGTTAGATGGAATATCAAATTCCAGATTTTGGAGGGCCCAGTCTCAGATCACTCTCCCATTTTTTTGGAGGGAGGGACTATGTCAGGGAAGTATTACAAACCTTTTAAATTTGAAAATTTTTGGTTGCAAAAAGAGGACCTACGAAGGAAAATTCCACAGTGGTGGGAAGAAGGTCGTCTCCCTTTCGGAACAGCTATGTTCAAATTTCATAAACAACTTCTTTTTGTTAAGAGTAAACTAAAACAGTGGAAGCAAACTAACAAATCTGATTTCCAGCTCCAACGGGCTCCCTTGTTGGCCAGATGGAATGAGGTGCAAAAACAATTCGAGAGAAGGAAGTATTTACGAGCATCTTAAATTCGAGGATGACGCTTTACGCAAAGCGGTTGAGGACATTGATAATCAAGAAGAGATCTCTGGAGACGAGAGAGCAAGAAATACTTGGTTATTAGAAGGAGACAGAAATACAAAATTTTTCCATCGCTCTGCCTGTGCTAGAAGGCAATTGAATAACATGGAATTCCTTCAAGATGAGAATGGAAACTCTTTTGACACTCTCCATGATATGCACTCCCTCTCTATGGAGTACTTCTCAAACCTCTTCAAGGAAAGTATGCAGCATGATGTGGAAGCCCAAAATGAAGTCATTGAGGGCATTCCCTCTATTATTTCTCATGAAGAGAATCAGGCCCTTCTTAAGCCCATTGATCGTGATGAACTCAAGAAGGTGGTCTTTGGGATGTGCACAGGAAAATCGCCCGGTCCGGACGGTTTCCCTATTGAGTTCTTTCAGGCCTTTTGGGATATCTTGGAGGAGGATGTGTTGGTTGTCATTGAGGAGTCCCGAACTAACAAAAGAATGCTCAAGGCTCTAAATCACACCTTTATCACCTTAATTCCTAAAGGAGAGGGGGGGCTCACATTTCTGATTTCAGACCTATTGCCTTATGTAATGTGATTTACAAAATTATCACTAAAATTATGGCTGAAAGACTAAAACCCCTTCTTCAGAATATAATCTCCCCTGAGCAAGGGGGTTTTGTTGAAGGAAGACAGATCTTGGATGGAGTGATATTGGCTCGGGAGGCTATCCATTCTATGCATAATTCGGGTAACAAGGGAATGTTCATCAAACTGGATATGTCTAAGGCTTATGACAGAGTAGAGTGGGGCTTCTTGGTCAAGATGTTGGCAGCCTTTGGTTTTTCTCAGGACTGGATTGCCTGGGTCATGAGCTGTATCTCAACGCCATCCTACTCTGTTTTAATTAAGGGACTTCCCTCGCCACCTTTTGGAGCCTCTCGGGGTCTCCGCCAAGGAGATCCTTGCTCTCCTTATCTCTTTCTCATCTTGGCTGAAGGATTAGGCAGACTCCTCCTGAGAAGAAGACGTCAAGGACAGATAACAGGAATTAAAATCGGGGCTGAAGTTTTGACTCATTTTACGGTTTGTGGATGATCTTGGTTTGGTGGGAGTTGCCAGCCTCAGGGAAGCAAGAGGAATCAAAGATTCTCTTAACGTCTACCTCCGGGCTTCTAATCAAGTCATCAATGAAACAAAATCAAAAGTGGTCTTCTTTAACCTTGATCAAAGGTCACAAGAGAGAGTTATGGAGATCCTGGGTTTCACTAGGACCTCTCTTCCTGTTGTTTATCTGGGGGTTCCTCTGCATTTCAAAAAACTGAAAGCTGATTTACGGAAGGACCTTTTGGATGGCATCAAAGAGAGAATGAATCATTGGTCTCATAGATGGTTAAGCTATGGGGGCCGACTAACTTTCTTGAAGTCTGTTATTCAGGCCATGCCAATTTATAAATTCTCTATTACGCCGCCCCTCCATCAATTTGGAAAGAGGCTGGACAAAGTGGCTAGAAGTTTTCTCTGGGAAGGTGCCAAAGGAGAGAGGAAATGGGCCTTGGTTGGTTGGGATAAGGTCACCCAGCCCAAGGAAAAAGGTGGGCTGGGTTTAAGAAGCTCCAAGTTTAACAATCGGGCCCTGGCTGGTAAATTGTATTGGAGGTGGATTTCCCAGCCTACGTCCCTCTGCAGTAGAATCCTTTCTAGTAAATACTTGGGTCTTGTTCATCCCAACGACTTGGGCCGCTATCCTTTGGAGGGTAATGGATCTCTTGTGTGGCAGGCGCTCAAGCTTGGATCTCGCATTATCAAAGATCAATTGTTCTGGAAAGTTGGGAGAGGGGAGAAGGCCCGGTTTTGGACTGATTCTTGGGATCAGAATCCTCCTATCCTTGTTGTGTTTCCTGATTTGCATCCGTTAAAATCAGCTCTTGAAGATAAGGGATGGATTAATATTGAGAGCTACTTCAATACCAGCCAATTGGGGGAGTATAAGGTTCAAAAGTTTAAGCGGCTGGGTGAATGGCCTATTCCAATCCCTCCGGAGGAGGGCTCCAACTCTGGAAAAACTATTGTCAGAAAGGTTTCTTACTGGGAGAGATGAGGAGGATGAGCTTGCCTAGGGCTTTGGGAACCTAGGGGTTTATTCTGTGAAGGAGGGCTATGATTCGATCCTTCCTGAGCCCCCCCACACTCTTTTCCAGTTCAAGAATGGAGGAAGATATGGCATCCCAAGGGCTGGCCGAAAGTGAACTTCTTTGCTTGGCGGTGATGCATAATGGTATCTTGACCTTTGACAACCTCAGAATTAGAGGCATCATTGGCCCTTCCCAGTGTGTTTTATGTTATAGGAATGAGGAAACTGCGGATCATCTTCTGTTTGATTGTCCTTTCACACAGCAGATTTGGCATCGTTGGTTCTCCCACTTTAAACTTCAGGCTCTTGGAGACTTGTCTCGGACCAATTTATGGGAAAGTTGGAAGAGAGGTAGATTTATATCTAAAGCTCTTCGTACTGGTTGGGAGCTCGGTTTCCTTTTTATTTGGTGGCAGGTGTGGTTGGAAAGAAATGCTCGTATTTTCCGTGAAACCTTCTCTTCGGTGGATGGGATATGGCAGGTCATCTGGAGCAAAGTTGTGGAAACCGTTGCCATCTATGCTGAGGAGGAAAATCAGCCTGCTTCTAAGCCTTTGGAAGGGAGAGCTGCTGATCTTGAGAGACAGGTAAGAAGTTGTTGGAAACCTCCCCCAGAAGGCTGGGTCAAAATCAATACTGATGGAGCTGCAAAAGGCAATCCGGGCAATGCTTTGGTAGTGGAGTTATCTGCCGTGATCATGCTGGGACTGTGCTCTATTGGGAATTGCAAGGTCTGGGATATGCCACAAACAATGAAGCTGAGGCCTTTGCTATTAAATCTGCCTCCATCTGGGCCGTCAAGCAAGGTCATAGAAAGATAATCATTGAGTCTGATTCCCAAATCCTGGTTGGTGCTCTTGATTGCATGAGGAACTTTGCCTTAAAAGCTTGGAGGCTGCGGATTTTGGTCTCCCAAATTACAGAGCTTTGGAAGGAATTAGAGGATGTGATACCTGTTTATGCTAGTAGATCTCTCAATAAAGCGGCTGATTTCCTTGCTAAGATGGGTGCTGAGAGAGAGGTTGGGATGCATCTGCATAGTAATATGTCTGTGGAGGATGCAGAGATCAGACAAGGCCTTGAACAATTTTTGAAATAATGTGCAAAGTTTTTTTTGCTAAGGATCTTTTTTGTCGCGATATCGCGACATGTAGTGCTGTCGCGGCCTCGGGCTGGTTGCTGTCGCGATATCGCGACAGGTTGTGCCTTCGTGGCCTCTGGTGGGTTTCTGTCGCGATATCGCGACATGTCGCGATATCGCGTCCTTCCTTCGCGTTCGCGACATGTCGCGATTTCGCGACACGCGATATCGCGACATGTCGCGATATCGCGACAGGAACCGCTTTCGTGGTCCGTGTGGAGTTCCTGCCGCGATTTCGTCCCCTTTATGAAGTTGAAAAGCAAAGTTAATTTTTCGTCGCGTTTTCGTGACAAGTTTGAGAATTGGAAGCTGCAAGGTTTTCTGTCGCGATTTCGCGACACGTTTGGCACTTAGGCGGCTGGGTGGAAAATTGTCGCGATATCGCGACCTGTAGCGCTGTCGCGGCCTCGAGTTGGTTTTTATCGCGATTTCGCGACAGGTTGTGCCTTTTCGGCCTTTGGCGAATTTCTTGCGCGATTTCGCGACATGTAGCGCTGTCGCGGCTCTTGTTGGGTTTTTCTAGCAATATTGCGCCTATTTTGAAGATGCAGTACAAAGGTGGTATTGTGTCGCGATTTCGCGACAGGTTGGTTAATTGGTTGCAGCTTGGCATTTTTGTCGCGATTTCGCGGCACGTTTGGCTCTTAAGTGATTGGATGGTTTTTTGTCGCGATATCGCGACCCTTTTGCGGCATGAGTGTCGTTTAGTTTTTTCGTCGCGTTTTCGCGACGCCTTCTGCGGGCGGCTGTCGAGGGCCCTTCCTGTCGCGATATCGCGACATGTCGCGATATCGCGACATGTCGTACTGTTGGCGCCGAAGCGGCCGTGACGGGGGTGCCTGTCGCGATTTCGCGACATGTCGCGTTTTCGCGACATGTCGCCTTTTCGCGCCGTTTGTTCTCTTTGCCCTGTGGCTGCTAGTGTTGCCTTTGTGCGTTGCCCTTGTTGTGTTGCTCTTGGCTCTGGGTCGGGATGTGCTCTCTCCCGCTTGTATCTGGTCTTTGTATTAATACAAGTTTTCATTTTTTTCAAAAAAAAAAAAACAAACCGACACCATGAGGAACACCAAGGCGACTTCAACCTTTGTAAATTAGCAAGGGAACTCCATTCTGTCGCTGCTGCAACAGACCGTCCAGCCAACGCACAATGGACCTTACTGTGAAAGCTCTGAACTTTACCTTTACCTTTATATATATAAATTAATACCACTTACACGATATGTACGTTTACATCGCACCACAAAACCCCTATCCCCGCATTGCATAATGGGCCGATCCTTTGAAGTGGATGGGCTAAAGGGAACGGCGCTACTATTTTGCCGACATAAGCGAGCCACGTATTTTGTCGAGTCTGCGCAATCAATGAGATCAATCTTTTATATAAATGAAAATAATGTTGTTCCATTACAGTGGAGATCAATCTTTGATATAAATGAAAATAATGTTATTCCATCGAAAAATTCATTGGATAATCAATCGATCAAACTAAAATCTCAATCTTCTTAAATTGGTAGAAACTAGAAAAGACTGTTGTAAATTGACTGAAACGTTTTTTAAGAAGAAATATGTCTACAAAATCAATTATGATCATGGGAGAAGTCATAATTGATCCAAGTAAATGAGACATAACGATAACGTAATGAGATATAGACTTTATTGAAAAGGATAAAAACCATAAAAATAAAAATTGAACAAGGGCAACTTTGTAAACACTCGCTATTCCTGGGCCGCCTCCAAATTCAGATCAAAATTTTGGAGGGTCGTACATTTATCCGGAGAGCATGTAATGACCCCGTTAGCAGATGGAACGGCATTTCTTTGGATTTCCATAAAGCGTTTCGTTTCACAGCCGCAATCCTTCCGTCCCAGTGGCGATATGCCACTCTTACAAAAATCCTCCCATTCGAATGACGGCACCCATGGGGACTTGTTTTCAATAACCTCCATCTCTTCTGAGATCTTCATGCGCTTCTGTTTCGCAAGTCTCTCCGTTGCCTCGATTCGATCCAACAACGCCAAGAATTCTTGAAGTTCACCTTCATTCTGATTACCATTATCGTCTATTCGTGGGCGTTTGGCTTTTGCCTCTGGATCGCTTTCAGAGCCCTTATGCCTTCGAGAACATGATAATTCCATCCTCCGCTTCGAATCCACAGACTTCAAAAGTTCAGATGCACGCGCATTAACGCCGTTAACTGCCAAACATATATTCTATCAATGACGAAGTCCTGATGAGCCTAGAGCTCTCATATATTCTTGTAATCCTTCTGACGCTGAGGGAGAATTGAAAGAACGAAGTAAAAGGTAAAAGTGCCACCACAAGTGGGAAAAGCCAAACACTATTCCATCTGAATGATGACGATCCTGAAATTCTCCACCAACGTCAATTAGTCTGTCAAGCAATAGGCATAATAGGCATGCCAGTTACATATGAGATAGATAGATATGCGTTTTTAATACGGACCGTTGTGGAAGAAGATAATATGATAACTTTAATTTGACTACATACCAATACCAAAAATCTCTTAACACGATTATTAGTGCTAATAATGAAGCATATAAAAAATACACATACAAATGAAAAGTTACATCTAAACATGTGAAAGCACACAGTGAAAAATCATATGATCCCAGGTCATCAAGGCAAAATGTTGTTTCCAAAATATTCTCACGGTCTGTCTTGCCGACAAGGGGGTTGTAATTTTGTTTGTTTACATAATTGAAAATAAATTAGACTCACTTAGTTTCGAATATGAAAGTAATTATCTTGCTACAAATCAATCATACACACAGAAATTGCACACACTAAACTATAATTTTTCTATTATGCTGAAAAGACATCCTTGCGTGCGCAACATATGTCAAACAGACAGTTATATAACTAACTAATAATTAACCACACTCTCTTAAAATAAGACTCGTTACATAGCCCACACTTAAAAAAAAAAACTAATAAAATAACACTCATTACATACCCCACACTTTGAAAAAAAAAGCTAATAAAATGTAATTGTTACTATTAATAACACTCATTACGCATACCCCACACTTTGAAATATATATAGAAAAACTAATAAAATGTAATTGTTACTATTAATAACACTCATTACGTACCCAACACTTTGAAATATAACAGAAAAGCTAATAAAATGTAATTGTTACTATTAATAGTGCTAATGTAAACTAAGTAAAGGTTATGTTTCTAACATTCTCCTTGATTCGGAATATTGTTTTGTTTTAATGTCAAACGAGTAATTCTTAAGTTGTTTTTTTAGCCCCTTCAATTTTTTTTTAGATATTCTCTTAGTAAATGAATCTATGATCTACCATACCACTATTTGAATTGACCTTCTTTTACCAACTCTCTAATAAATTGATAACTAATATCAATATGTTTGGTATAACCATGAAAGACCAGATTCTTTTTCATGGTAATTTTATAATTATTATCACAATAACATTTAGTGGGTATATATTGTTCTTGCTTCAAATATGCTAACAATTTGATAGACAATTGAGCTTGTTGTAATATATTTTGACTTAGTTATAGTTAATGAAACTATTATCTACTTTAAAAATCATGAAATTGCACCAATCCCAAGTTGAGCACATAGCCTAAAGTGTTTTTACAATCATAAATAGATCTTGCCTAATCAGAACCTATGTATCCAACCAAACCAAAGTTTTCAAATAATGTATACCAAATACTGTAATTGCTTGTCCCATGAACATATATATGCATTTTGTTTGCTCTATGCAAGGGTGTGTCAAATGGAGTCTACATAAATCTTGAAATCAATCTCATAACATATATTATATTAGGTCTAGTTGTAGTAATATACAGAATGATATCCACTAACCTTTTATAAATTATAGTGTCTAGCCTATTACTGATGTCTTTATTAAATAACTTCAGTTCCAAGACGAAAGATGTGCTAACAAATTTATAATTTGACATATTAAACCTTTCAAGCAAATCCTTAACATATTTGTTTTGTGAGATAAAGATGCCATCATCCAACTGTCTAAATTCTATCGCATTAAGTCCAAGGTCCCAAATCAATAGAGTTACCCATTAACATATTGTTATTTCTAGTATATTAAATCAACATACAAACACACAATAAACATATTACCCTTACCATTGAACTTGATATATAGAGTGGGTTCACATACACTTTTTTTGAAGCCTTTACTCAAAAGATATACATATGTCCTTTTATACCAAGCTCTCACTATTTTTTTGAAAGCATAAAGAGACTTCTTCAACCTTTATACCATTTAAAAAACTAATTTGAAATCCATTTGGTAAGCATTCCATTTAAACTGAGTAGCTAATACTAAAATGGTTCTTATAATATCCAATATTTCAAAAAGAGCATTTATTTTATTGTAATCTATACTTGGTTGTTGTGAGTAACCTTTTGCCACCAATCTTACCTTGTATTTTTTTTATCTATCTACATTATACTTTATTTTATAAATCCATTAAACTCCTATAACTTCTTTGTGCTTAAAGGAGATCAACCATCTTCCCTCATTTATTTCATTCTATTCTAGTAATTTTATCATTTTTTTTCTTACATTAATTACTATACTTTTTAGCATCTTCATCACAAGTTGGTTTTGCTTCAGTTTTAGAAAATAGAGTAACTTTACAATTTCACCATTATCTTAAACATAGCAAGTTATTTTATTCTTGGACTTGGACTTGATTATGAAATTGCACTAGAAGTTATTGAAGGAAAAATTCAGCTACTAATGACACTTGAGGTGTTGTTAGAAATTATTGGTTGAGTGGTCAATGAAAGCATGAGATTCCGGAAATAAAAGAAACACTATGCACAAAACAAAGAAAAGAGATAAATTGGAATAAAAGAAAGATGTATTAAAGCACAGCCCTCTTTATTCAAATTTCTTATCCTCGGTTACAAAGACGTCTCCTCCTTTTTAGGGGCTAGGAGCGTTAAATGGATCTCTGTTACAGTTATGCACATTGATCTTCTTTCTGCATGCCCACATGCAAAGTAGGCGGGCCAAAATGTTGCCGTCGTTTATGTCTGATGAATCCTTACTTGCTGCTGCTTATCCTGCGTTCAGAGAAACAACAAAAATCGTTTAGTAGCACCTGTGTTAATAAGTGAAATAAGTGAATCTTGAAATAAGTGAAAGATGTATGCATAAGGTCATTAAAAACAATGCATAGAATGAATGTGAATGACGTGCACATTTAATCAGAATAAGCACTAAAACAACAGAACGTAGAACGTAGTACGTAAAGCGTCTAACAAAATAACATGCTGTCTTATGATATATGTATATTCAGACACTGTTGCTTACAAAATATATTCGAACACAGAAATATAAACTATTTAAATACTGCGTACGACGTAATAAGAAAACTACGTGATAGCAGAATAGTTTAAGATGAAATTAAAGCTTGTGGGGCACCCGAGCGGGCTGCCCACTGTGAGAATCTGATTTCGGCACCAATCCACTAGGAATGGGCCCGAAATCTCAAAAAAAAGAGTTGTCATCGAATTAGTGGGATATAGTGATCCACTGTCAGGTATGAAGGTTCGGCTTCACGCTTCTGGAAAGCCACCAATAACCTCCCTCGTGAAAGAGATTACAAGTGCAGAAGACTGAATCCGAAAGGAATATGATCGGGTCTCTAGATGAGCAGCACTTCGTTGCATTTCGAAAATGCTTCGCTCCTTTTTTACATTGCATTGAGCTAGTTTTTATAGAGGATTTCGCCTCTGAAACATTAATGTCAAACCCTAAATCCGTAGGGGCCGCTGAGATTTGACCCCTGACAGGTGATTATGAGACATGGCTCGCACTGAGACTATCGCCAGGAACTCACATCAGTAGTTATGAGGCATGGCCTCGGACTGGATTTGTTGTTGAAACTGCTCGTCTCATTAATGCAGTTGGTGAAGTCCGCCGTTCTTACAGACCCACGGGGTCTCTTCAAAAAAAAGGGGTATGCAGTGACGCCACGTGGCGGCCATACCTTATTGCTTTGAAGTATGCAATGACGCCACGTGTCTGCTTTTAATTGGTCGAATTCGCCTTGACTAGTCGTAAGTCTGTTAAAGCGCAAAATGCCGAAGTGTCGCGATATCGCGACACTTCGGCCGAGCCTCCCTTTCGGGCCTTAGGTGTCGCGATATCGCGACGTCGCGATATCGTGACACCCTCGGCCGAAGCTCCCTTCCGGGCCTTAGGTGTCGCGATATCGCGACGTCGCGATATCGCGACACCCTCGGCCGAAGCTCCCTTCGGGGCCTTAGGTGTCGCGATATCGCGACGTCGCGATATCGCGACACCCTCGGCCGAAGCTCCCTTCGGGCCTTAGGTGTCACGATATCGCGACGTCGCGAAATCGTGACACCCTCGGCCGAAGCTCCCTTCGGGCCTTAGGTGTCGCGATTTCGCGACGTCACGAAATCGTGACGCCCTCGGCCGAAGCTCCCTTCGGGCCTTAGGTGTCGCGATTTCGCGACGTCGCGAAATCGTGACACCCTCGGCCGAAGCTGCCCTTCGGGCCTTAGGTGTCGCGATTTCGCGACGCCTAAGGCCAAAGCTCCTTTGCTTTTAAAGTTTGCTTAAGATTTGTTCTCGCTTAAGGCTTGAAGTTTAAAGTTTTGCTTTTGATTAAAGGCTTGCTTTGACTTTGGCTTGCTTTTGACTTTGTTTTAATGAAGGCTTGTTAAAGCGACCAACTTTGCTCTGCTCATTTTTTGACCTTCTAAACTGCTGTGTGAGTGGCTAGGACCACTGTTTGACCTCTGAGGGCTGCCCTGAAAGCTGTGTATGTCAATGCGATCAGTGTTTGTAGTCACTTAATCGGATTGGTGCTGTTTTGGTGTCTACAGATGCCCCTTTTTGGGAAGCGCTACGGGTGACCCAGTGCTGAGCAAAAATAGATGACCAAAGCACTAATGATTAGGGTTTCTTGGTAACCTAACCAACTTTTGATGCCCCAAGTATGGAAAGGGCATGCATTCTTGAATCCTTGCTTCTGACGAGCTAAGGAATTTGATTTCAAGTGTTAACCTATTTTGGTGAGGTGTGACTTGAGCTTGGACATTGATCAGTCATGATTAGGCAAAGGGCGTAACCTTTTGTCCACAGGGGAACCTTGTGTTCATGCTTCAGGAATGCCAAGTGTTTGATCAATTTGATGATTGCTTGTTTATTGCCCCAAGCAGGAGCGTGATTGTCTTTGTCAATGATTCTTTGAATGCATGTCATTGCCTTGATTGGGTGTGTGCTTGTTGATTGGTGACTAAGTGTGACTACCCCCTCAAGCGACGAATCGATGAGGGAATGACCTTCGTGAGAAAAGCGACGAGTCGCTTGACCCAAGATGACTTAGGTTAGGGTGCCTTTAGATGTTTTTACCGTTTAAGCACGTGCAATTTCTCGACATTTTGGACCTATTTTTGGTGGGTGTTAACCCTTTTGGTGATGCCATAATGGGGTGAAATCATCAAAAACCTGTCTTCCCGTGGAGCGGTCCGGCTATGATAGCCTTCTTGGGGAAGTAGGAGAGTGATAATTTAAGCCCCGACATCGATTTTCTTTATGCCAAGAGGTTAAGTGCAAGAGCACTTGTGTCCGACAACTTATTGCTATGGTTTTGGTGTTGCATTTTTGTGATGTTTTGTTGTTTTGATTTTCTTTCTTTGTGTATATGCCATGATATTATGGTATGCATAATGATTGATGTTGATGGATGCATGCTACTTTATATGGATGCATATGGTATGATAATTACGAATGTTGTATGTTGATTTATTTTGATGGATGCATGATGAATGCAAATGTTTTTGATTGATATGTGATATGCAGGAATGGAATGGATGATGGACTTTGTGGTGTTTGGCTATGGCACCATAGACTATTTAGAACTCTATTATTTTGTCTTTTAGGCGATTGTTGTGGTGCATGACTTTGTATGTATACATGTGGTTTTTCTTTTCTTTTGTATTTTTTGATGGTATTGTAAGGATGAAAATAGCGCAGTTGGTTTAGAAATGTAGCTAAGGTTTTCTGAGACTCAGACGGTTTTAACTTACTAGCCATGACTGTACTTTATCTTACAAGACTTTTGAACAAGGTATGAATCGTACTTGTTTTTGACCAAGTTATTTCACATCCCTGTGTGTGCAATTGAGTTCATTTATGTGGTATTTGTCAGGATACCGCCAGTGCCAGATGGGCTTTCAACCGAACTTGTACTGAGGATCACCTAATTAGCTCCACTAACTCCTTTGTTGTATTTAGTTAGATTAATCTACGGTGTTATCTAGGATACCATAAGCTAGCTCATCCTTATGCAAACATTGGTCCGCACACACGCAAAGCGAATGTGACAGACATATCGTCATGCGGGTAGGATACCACCATTGCCAGATAGGCTATCAACCAAACCTGTAATGAGGATCACCTAGATGGTTTTTCGAATGTTGAGAATTCCGAGGATTCAAGTTTAGGATGTTTGTGGGCTGAATGATTTAGAGAGTTGCTCGTCTATATAGTGATGAAAATCACTGTTTATTTTCTATTAATTCTTTTTGAGCAAGGATTTTGAATAGTGGCGATGACCACTGTTATTTGATTTTGTGTTTTGTGTATTGTGGATTTGAGCTTGTGAATGGCTTTGATCCTTGTGGCCTTGGGGATGACTACCCATCCTGGTTAGGGGCGGATAGTACGAATCCTTACGACGTTGGGGACCAAGGGGATGATGGAGGTTATGGAGTAAGGGCATTGATCTGTTAGGCCTTGGGGATGACTACCCATCCTGGTTAGGGGCGGATAGTACGAATCCTTACAACTTGGAGACCAAAGGTGAATGGAAAGTGTTAGGATGATGATTTGTTGGAATTTTGTTTGTAAATGGTATTGATCCCTTTAGGTCTTGGGGATGACTACCCATCCTTTTAGGGCGGGTAGTACGAATCCTTACAACTTTGGGAACCAACTATGATTGGGATTTGGTAGTGGTGAAAACCATTGTATATGGAGGTGAATGGATAGGAAAGAGCTCGTCCTTTTGTCAATTCTCAGCATTCTAGAACCATTCGCATGGGGGGATGAGCAAGATAACCGTTTCGCTTATGGTGACCTGGATTACTGTGCAGGTTTCATCTTTCGTTCACACAACTTGGGAATTTTTATGTGTTTTAATTTGTGTTGGGATGTTACGTAACAAGGTGTATTTCAAGTGTAACTCTACCTTCATAAAATCTGTTTGACTTGATACATTACATGGCTAAAGAGCAAAATGATGACTGAATCACGAAAACCCTTGATACATTAGAAGACCACTGACTCTAGTGTGGTAAAAACAATGCATGGTGTTTTTGTTGTTTTTGCAAAATGGAACAGTGTGGAACAAGGTGGACTAGCAGAGCAATTACAGCCTATGGTGCCTTTGACCTGTACGACCACAAATATGCAATGTATGGATGCAATGCTTTGATGCAGCTACATATTTTTTTTGTGTTTTTGATGGATGGATTTTTGTGAATATGAAGATGAGGTGCGAGAAGAGCTCTCTTATTGATGAATTTGAGTATGCCTAGAAATGAGATGCAAATTTTTGTTGTTTTTGATGATTTTTGTTGTTTTTGAATTTTCTTGATTTTTGACCAAGCGATTGTGGAAATCCTTGGAGCATTTTGGGATTGACCAAGCGATTGCAAGAATCCTTGGAGCCTTTTGGGATTGACCAAGCGATTGCAAGAATCCTTGGAGCATTTTGGGATTGACCAAGCGATTTTGATAATCCTTGGAGCATTTTGGGATTGACCAAGCGATTGCAAGAATCCTTGGAGCATTTTGGGGTTGACCAAGCGATTGCAAGAATCCTTGGAGCATTTTGGGATTGACCAAGCGATTGTAAGAATCCTTGGAGCTTTTGGGGTGACCAAGTGATTGCGATAATCCTTGGAGCTTTTGGGGTTGACCAAGCGATTGCGAGAATCCTTGGAGCTTTTTGGGTTTGGACTATGGCTCTTCAGGGGATAGAGGTACCCCCAGCTTGATGGTCTTTGTGCTCCGGATCTGGCTCTGGAGGGATTGGCATGAATGGATCGGCCCTATGCACGGATAGGAGGACAGGGTCTACCCTCGGCACTGATGTTGCTATGAGGTCTCTGGGTTGAAATTGATCTTTGTGTGCCCAAAGTGGCGGATGTAATGCTTGGTCCCACTGCGGTGGGTTAACGCGCCACTCATGCCCTAGTATTATGTTTATCTGCTGACATGCTTCATCGATATTTATAGGATGTCGATGCTGTCGCATGTGATTGTTGTGGGCTATCTCTGTTTTATCCTCACCTTCGACCAGTGAGTACAGCTCATCAGAATCTGGAGATTCTGAGACATGGAGGACTGTATCATCAGGTAGCCCTATGTTTAAAGTTTGATCCTCTTCGAAAGGAGCCTCATGTAAGTTGGGCCTTGGGAGCTCCAAAATCTTGGTCTCTACCAACCCTAAGTGCTCTAGTGCTTTGCATGTATCGGGAGATTTGAGCTCCTCCTCTTTGGTTGGTTCTTGTTGAGGAACTTGGGGCTTATGGAGGGGTGGCCAGATGGCACCCCCCATGCCTTGGTAGGGCAGCTCATCCCGCTCTTCTTTTCGCTCAGATTCCTTAGAAGCTTCTTGATGAATTTCTAAGGGTGGTTCATAAACCTGGGTGGATGTCTGAGGAAGGCACCCGTCATTGGTTATAGGAGCGGCCTCCCGCTCATGTCCTTCAGGAATCGGGAGGGTAGCCTCCCGCTCCTGTCTAGGAGGTGTTGGGGGTAGCGTTTGATGAGGTCGCGATGACTGTCTCGCCCCCATGGGTTGTGCCCCTCAAAATGTTTTGTCTTATGTGTGTGAGGGGTTGGAGTCTTCTCCTGCATAGTGTGTTGGAACAACTCATCCTTCTGGTGCTGAAGGTGCTCTTTATTTAGAAGATACCATTGCTCTAACTATTGTCGTTCTAGCTCAAGTTGCGTGAGTTGCATCCGGTGTGCGAAATGCTTGACAGATTCTAAGATAGTTGGTCTCACCGCCTCATGTTTAGAAGGCCTAGATGCCTCTCCTAGATATCTATCTTGGTCATAGTGATCCAAGATATCTATAGGCAGCCTCCCTCTGTTGGAGGTAGCAGCATTTATCCGAGGCTCTGGCCTCAGTGTGTGACCATGGTATCTAGCGGGTGCGGAGGCGTATTGCTCCCGCGATGTATATTGTTTTTGAGGAAGGTAAGGGTTTTCCTCGTGCTCTCTTTCATAAGTGAAAAGGGAACGGGTGGAGTTGGCCCGCCCCGCCTGAGGAGCCTTGTGCTCTGGATTTGTCTTTGTAGTCCTGACAACTAGAGGGGGTGAAGGAGGGATAGTGTAATGATGTGGTTCCTCCCGTTGAACCCTATGTTGACCTAGCGCTTCATCGCGCGGTGACCGCTCATAGCGAGCATCTAAGGGAGCTCTCCTATGACTATACCCCTCATGGAAGGGTGTGTGCTGAGTGCTATGCTGAACATGAGTGCTCCTCGAAGAGGTGCCTCTATAGTCCCATTTCTTCGGGGCACGGAGGGGACTGCTTTGTGTGTCAGGCCGCCAAGGTGGTATGACCAAATCCTTGGGGCTATACCGGAGGTGACTTGTGCCTCCTCTTTGTGCACCTTCCGTAGCATCCGCCCTTGATTGGGCTTGGCTACGGGTGTACACCATTGTGGTGCTTCTCTACTTAGCTAAGCAGATTTTTATCTCATTTATGATGATTTTTATTTTTGTCTACACTTAGCAGAAATGAACACACACATACACAAAACCGTGATTATCTCTTTTAAGGATTAATAGTGTGTCCTAAACTGGTTTAGTGCATTTTGATGTTTTGTTTTGTTTTTGCAAGTTTTGAAGAACGTTTAAATGCATAATGTTGGCTCATATGACTCCCATAAATGGTCGCCCCTTCAATATACCATTGCCGGACCGATATACCAACCTCTCTATATACCCGCCCTTACGAGAGGGAAACTATAGGTACGTGAGAGCAGATGGTATGTGGAACATAGGCGGTACGGAAGGGGGATTGTCCTGTTAATGACACCTACCATAGAAGACTTATCCTCGCGTGCATGGGAATCACCCCAGAAACACTCGGTCAGCTTTCATCAGGATTTACGCCTAACAACAGTGACAATCGGGGAAATGGATGCAAAGCTAAGCCAAGGTGGTGATGAACCCACCGTTGGTCTTGCTCAAGGGCTGGGGTTTTACGACCAGCTCCTTGGTTTAATTTTACCACGTGAAGTGTGTGGGGTTCATTTTATTTAAAAATGAAACAAGCAGCAAAAAGAAACTTTCCCTATGCCATACAAACACTACAAACCGAAAAACAGCAAGTAGAAATTTGAAAAAAAATTTTTTTTTTTTTTTTTTAAAGTAAGAAAAATTTATGGAAAATTTCTCTACCTTTCTTTAATAATTAAAAAAAAATGAACGTAAAAAATTTAAACAAATAAAATACACAGAAATATCACAACAGAAAATGACATGGACAGTTAGAAACCGTTACCTCTTTTCTGCCCGGACTTGCTGTTTCTGACCTTCGGCTTAAGAAAGGTACCTGTTAAGCACAAAACACAACAAATCTGATTAGTTTCTATGATTTAAAAATCTGGGAACGGTCCCACCGTGATCGCCACTGAAAGCATGAGATTCCGAAATAAAAGAAACACTATGCACAAAACAAAGAAAAGAGATAAATAAAAGAAAAACGCATTTAAAACACAACCCTCTTTATTCAAATTCTTATCCTCGGTTACAATGACATCTCCTCCTTTTTAGGGGCTAGGAGCGTTAAATGTATCTCTGATTACAAATATGAATATTGATCTTCTTTCCGCATGCCCACATGCAAAGTGGGCGGGCCAAAATGTTGCCGCCGTTTATGTCTGATGGATCCTTGCTTGCTGTCGCTTCTCCCGCGTTCAAAGAAATAGTAAAAATTGTTTAGTAGCACATGTGTTAATAAGTGAAATTAGTGAGTCTTGAAATAAGTGAAATATGTATGCATAAGATCATTAAAAACAATGCATAGAACGAATGTGAATGACGTGCACGTTTAATCATAATAGCATTAAAATAATGAATTAGAACGTATTACGATAAAGGTCTAAAAAATAACTGGTCTATGATAATGTATATTCGATACAATTTTACAAAATATATTGAACAGAAATATAAACTATTTAAATACATGTAGAGTATATATGAAAAACGTGATAGTAAATAAGGATGAAATTAAAGCGTGGGGTACCCAAGCGGGCTGCCCATTGTTAGAATCTGATTTCGACACCAATCCACTAGGAATAGGCTCGAAATATTTTAGGTTGAGTTGTCATCGAATTGATGGAATATTGTGATCCACTGTCGGGTCTGAAGGTTTGGATTCACGCTTCTGAAAACCACCAATAACCTCTCTTCTGAAAGAGATTACAAGTGTAGAAGACTGAATCCGAAAGGAATATGATCGGGTCTCTAGATGAGCAGCACTTCGTTGCGTTTCAAAAATGCTTTGCTCCTTTTTTACATTGCATTGAGCTAGTTTTTATAGAGGATTTCACCTCTGAAACATTAATGTCAAACCCTAAATCCGTAGGGGCCACTGAGATTTGACCCTTGACAGGTGATTATGAGACATGGCTCGCACTGAGACTATCGCCAGGAACTCACATCAGTAGTTATGAGGCATGGCCTCGGACTGGATTTGTTGTTGAAACTGCTCGTCTCATTAATGCAATTGGTGAAGTCCGTCGTTCTTACAGACACACGGGGTCTTTTAAAAAAAAGTGGTATGTGATGACGCCACGTGGCGGCCATGCCTTATTGCTTGAAGTATGCAATGATGCCATGTGTCCACTTTTAATTGGTCAAATTTGCCTTGACTAGTCAGCGCGATATCGCGCAAAATGCCGAAGTGTCGTGATATCGCGACGTCGCGATATCGCGACACTTCGACCGAGCCTTCCCTTTGGGCCTTAGGTGTCGCGATATCGCGACGTCGCGATATCGTGACACCTCAAGCCCGAAGTCGTGATATCGTGACACCCTCGGTCGAAGCTCCCTTCGGGCCTTAGGTGTCACGATATCGCGACGTCGCGATATCGCGACACCCTCGGCCGAAGCTCCCTTCGGGCCTTAGGTGTCACGATTTCGCGACGTCGCGAAATCGCGACGTCGCGATTTCGCGACACCTAAGGCCAAAGCTCCTTTGCTTTTAAAGTTTGCTTAAGATTTGTTCTCGCTTAAGGCTTGAAGTTTAAAGTTTTGCTTTTGATTAAAGGCTTGCTTTGACTTTGGCTTGCTTTTGACTTTGTTTTAATGAAGGCTTGTTAAAGCGACCAACTTTGCTCTGCTCATTTTTTGACCTTCTAAACTGCTGTGTGAGTGGCTAGGACCACTGTTTGACCTCTGAGGGCTGCCCTGAAAGTTGTGTATGTCAATGCGATCAGTGTTTGTAGTCACTTAATCGGATTGGTGCTGTTTTGGTGTCTACAGATGCCCCTTTTTGGGAAGCACTGCGGGTGATGCGATGCTGAGCAAAAATAGACGACCAAAGCACCAATGATTAGGGTTTCTTGGTAACCTAACCAACTTTTGATGCCCCAAGTATGGAAAGGGCATGCATTCTTGAATCCTTGCTTCTGACGAGCTAAGGAATTTGATTTCAAGTGTTAACCTATTTTGGTGAGGTGTGACTTGAGCTTGGACATTGATCAGTCATGATTAGGCAAAGGGCACAACCTTTTATCCACAGGGGAACCTTGTGTTCATGCTTCACGAATGCCAAGTGTTTGATCAATTTAATGATTGCTTGTTTACTGCCCCAAGCAGGAGCGTGATTGTCTTTGTCAATGATTCTTTGAATGCATGTCATTGTCTTGATTGGGTGTGTGCTTGTTGATTGGTGACTAAGTGTGACTACCCCCTCAAGCGACGAATCGATGAGGGAATGACCTTCGTGAGAAAAGCGACGAGTCGCTTGACCCAAGATGACTTAGGTTAGGGTGCCTTTAGATGTTTTTATCGTTTAAGCACGTGCAATTTCCCGACATTTGGACCTATTTTTGGTGGGTGTTAACCCTTTTGGTGATGCCATAATGGGATGAAATCATCAAAAACCCGTCTTCCCGTGGAGCGGTCCAGCTATGATAGCCTTCTTGGGGAAGTAGGAGAGTGATAATTTGAGCCCCGACATCGATTTTCTTTATGCCAAGAGGTTAAGTGCAAGAGCACTTGTGTCCGGCAACTTATTGCTATGGTTTTGGTGTTGCATTTTTGTGATGTTTTGTGGTTTTGATTTTCTTTCTTTTGTATATGTCATGATATTATGGTATGCATAATGATTGATGTTGATGGATGCATGCTACGTTATATTGATGCATATGGTATGATAATTACCAATGTTGTATGTTGATTTATTTTGATGGATGCATGATGAATGCAAATGTTTTTGATTGATATGTGATATGCAGGAATGGAATGGATGATGGACTTTGTGGTGTTTGGCTATGGCACCATAGACTGTTTAGAACTCTATTATTTTGTGTTTTTAGGCGATTGCTGTGATGCATGACTTTGTATGTATACATGTGGTTTTTCTTTTCTTTTGTATTTTTTGATGGTATTGTAAGGATGAAAAGTAGCGTAGTTGGTTTAGAAATGTAGCTAAGGTTTTCTGAGACTCAGATGGTTTTAACTTACTAGCCATGACTGTACTTTATCTTACAAGACTTTTGAACAAGGTATGAATAGTACTTGTTTTTGATCAAGCTATTTCACATCCCTATGTGTGCAATTGAGTTCATTTATGTGGTATTTGTCAGGATACCGCCAGTGCCAGATGGGCTTTCAACCGAACCTGTACTAAGGATCACCTAATTAGTTCCACTAACTCCTTTGTTGTATTTAGTTAGATTAATCTGCGGTGTTATCCAGGATACCATAAGCTAGCTCATCCTTATGCAAATATTGGTCTGTACATACGCAAAGCGAATGTGATAGACATATCATCATGCGGGTAGGATACCACCATTGCCAAATAGGCTATCAACCAAACCTGTAATGAGGATCACCTAGATGGTTTTTCGAATGCTGAGAATTCCAGGGATTCAAGTTTAGGATGTTTGTGGGCTGAATTTTTTAGAGAGTTGCTCGTCTATATAGTGATGAAAATCACTTTTTATTTTCTATTAATTCTTTTTGAGCAAGGATTTTGAATAGTGGCGATGACCACTGTTATTTGATTTTGTGTTTTATGTATTGTGGATTTGATCTTGTGAATGGCTTTGATCCTTGTGGCCTTGGGGATGACTACCCATCCTGGTTAGGGGCGAATAGTACGAATCCTTACAATGTTGGGGACCAAGGGGATGATGGAGGTTATGGAGTAAGGGCATTGATCTGTTAGGCCTTGGGGATGACTACCCATCCTGGTTAGGGGTGGATAGTACGAATCCTTACAACTTGGAGACCAAAGGTGAATGGAAAGTGTTAGGATGATGATTTGTTGGAATTTTGTTTGTAAATGGTATTGGTCCCTTTAGGTCTTGGGGATGACTATCCATCCTTGGCAGGGACGTGTAGTACAAATCCTTACAACTTGGAGACCAAATGTGAATGGAAAGTGTTAGGATGATGATTTGTTGGAATTTTGTTTGCAAAATGGAACAGTGTGGAACAAGGTGGACTAGCAGAGCAATTACAGCCTATGGTGCCTTTGACTTGTACGACCACAAATATGCAATGTATGGATGCAATGCTTTGATGCAGCTACATAGTTTTTTTTGTTTTTTTGATGGATGGATTTTTGTGAATATGAAGATGAGGTGCGAGAAGAGCTCTCTATTGATGAATTTGAGTATGCCTAGAAATGAGATGCAAATTTTTGTTGTTTTTGATGATTTTTGTTGTTTTTGATGATTTTTGTTGTTTTTGAATTTTCTTGATTTTTGACCAAGCGATTGTGGAAATCCTTGGAGCATTTTGGGATTGACCAAGCGATTGCAAGAATCCTTGGAGCCTTTTGGGATTGACCAAGCGATTGCAAGAATCCTTGGAGCCTTTGTGGGATTTTACCAAGCGATTTTGATAATCCTTGGAGCCTTTTGGGATTTGACCAAGCGATTTTGACAATCCTTGGAGCCTTTTGGGATTGACCAAGCGATTACAAGAATCCTTGGAGCATTTGGGGTGACCAAGCGATTACAAGAATCCTTGGAGCATTTTGGGATTGACCAAGCGATTTTTAGGAATCCTTGAAGCCTTTTTGGGGTGACCAAGTGATTGCGATAATCCTTGGAGATTTTGGGGTGACCAAGCGATTGCGATAATCCTTGGAGCATTTTGGTTTGGATTATGGCTCTTCAAGGGATAGAGGTACCCCCAGCTTGATGGTCTTTGCACTTTGGATCTGGCTCTGGAGGTATGGGCACGAATGGATCGGCCCTATGCACGGATAGGAGGACAGGGTCTACCCTCGGCACTGATGTTGCTATGAGGTCTCTGGGTTGAAATTGATCTTTGTGTGCCCAAAGTGGTGGATGTAATGCTTGGTCCCACTACGGTGGATTAACATGCCACTCATTCCCTAGTATTATGTTTATCTACTGACATGCTTCATCGATATTTATAGGATGTCGATGCTGTCACATGTGATTGTTGTGGGCTATCTCTGTTTTATCCTCACCTTCGACCAGTGAGTACAGCTCATCGAAATCTGGAGATTCTAAGACATGGAGGACTGCATCATCAGGTAGCCCTATGGTTAAAGGTTGATCCTCTTCGAAAAGAGCCTCATGTAAGTTGGGCCTTGGGAGCTCCAAAATCTTGGTCTCTACCAACCCTAAGTGCTCTAGTGCTTTACATGTATCGGGAGATTTGAGCTCCTCCTCTTTTGTTGGTTCTTGTTGAGGAACTTGGGGTTTATGTAGGGGTGGCCAGATGGCACCCCCCATGCCTTGGTAGGGTAGCTCATCCCGCTCTTCTTTTTGCTCATATTCCTTAGAATATTCTTGATGAATTTCTAAGGGTGGCTCATAAACCTGGGTGGATGTCTGAGGAAGGCACCCGTCATTGGTTATAGGAGCGGCCTCCCACTCATGTCCTTCAGGAATCGGGAGAGTAGCCTCCCGCTCCTATCTAGGAGGTGTTGGGGGTAGCGTTTGATGAGGTCACGATGACCTGTCTCGCCCCCATGGGTTGTGCCCCTCAAGATGTTTTGTCTTATATGTGTGAGGGGTTGGAGTGTTCTCTTGTATAGTGTGTTGGAACAACTCATCCTTCTGGTGTTGAAGGTGCTCTTTATTTAGAAGATACCATTGCTCTAACTATTTTCGTTCTAGCTCAAGTTGCATTAGTTGCATCCGGTGTGCGAAATGCTTGACAGATTCTAAGATAGTTGGTCTCACCGCCTCATGTTTAGAAGGCCTAGATGCCTCTCCTAGATATCTATCTTGGTCATATTGATCCAAGATATCTATAGGCAGCCTCCCTCTATTGGAGGTAGTGGCATTTATCCGAGGCTCTGGCCTTAGTGTGTGACCATGGTATCTAGCAGGTGCGGAGGCGTATTGCTCCCGTGATGTATATTGTTTTTGAGGAAGGTAAGGGTTTTCCTCGTGCTCTCTTTCATAATTGAAAAGGGGACGGGTGGAGTTGGCCTGCCCCTCCTGATGAGCCTTGTGTTCTGGATTTGTCCTTGTAGTCCTGAAAACTAGAGGGGGTGAATGAGGGATAGTGTAATGATGTGGTTCCTCCCGTTGAACCCTATGTTGACCTAGCGCTTCATCGCGCGGTGACCGCTCATAGCGAGCATCTAAGGGAGCTCTCCTATGACTATACCCCTCATGGAAGGGTGTGTGCTGAGTGCTATGCTGAACATGAGTGCTCCTCGAAGAGGTGCCTCTATAGTCCCGTTCCGTCGGGGCACGAAGGGGACTGCCTTGTGTGTCAGGCCGCCAAGGTGGTATGACCAAATCCTTGGGGCTATACCGGAGGTGACTTGTGCCTCCTCTTTGTGCACCTTCCGCAGCATCCGCCCTTGATTGGGCTTGGCTACGAGTGCACACCATTGTGGTGCTTCTCTACTAGCTAAGCAGATTTTATCTTGTTTATGATGATTTTGTTTTTTTGTTTACACTAAGCAGAAATGAACACACACATACACAAAACCATGATTATCTCTTTTAAGGATTGATAATGTGTCCTAAACTGGTTTAGTGCATTTTGATGTTTTGTTTTGTTTTTGCAAGTTTTGAAGAACATTTAAATGCATAATGTTGGCTCATATGACTCCCATAAATGGTCGCCCCTTCAATATACCATTGTCGGACCGATATACCAACCTCTCTATATACCCATCCTTACGAGAGGGAAACTATAGGTACGTGAGAGCAGATGGTACGTGGAACATAGGCGATACGGAAGGGGAGATTGTCCTGTTAATGACACCTACCATAGAAGACTTATCCTCGCATGCATGGGAATCACCCTAGCAACACTCAGTCGACTTTCGTCAGGATTTATGCCTAACAACAGTGACAATCGGGGAAATGGATGCAAAGCTTAAGCCAAGGTGGTGATGAACCCACCGTTGGTCTTGCTCAAGGGCTGGGGTTTTACGACCAGCTCCTTGGTTTAATTTTACCACGTGAAGTGTGTGTGGTTCATTTGATTTAAAATGAAACAAGCAGCAAAAAGAAACTTTCCCTATGCCATACAACACTACAGACCGGCAAACAGCAAGTAGAAATTTGAATTTTTTTTTTTTTTTTAAAGAAAAATTTATGGAAAATTTCTCTACCTCTCTTTAATAATTAAAAAAAAAAAATGAACGTAAAAAAATTTAAACAAATAAAATACACAGAAATGTCACAACAGAAAATGACATAGACAGTTAGAAACCGTTACCTCTTTTCTGCCCGGACTTGCTGTTTCTGACCTTCGGCTTAAGAAAGGTACCTGTTAAGCACAAAACATAGCAAATATGATTAGTTTCTGTGATTTAAAAATCTGGGAATGGTCCCACCGTGATCGCCACTGAAAGCATGAGATTTCGGAAATAAAAGAAACACTATGCACAAAACAAAGAAAAGAGATAAATAAAAGAAAGATGTATTAAAGTACAGCCCTCTTTATTCGAACTGCTTATCCTCGGTTACAAAGATGTCTCCTCCTTTTTAGGGGCTAGGAGCATTAAATGGATCTCTGTTACAGTTATGCACACTGATCTTCTTTTCGAATGCCCACATGCAAAGTAGGTGGGCCAAAATGTTGTCGTCGTTTATGTCTGATGAATCCTTACTTGCTGCTGCTTATCCTGCGTTCAGAGAAACAACAAAAATCATTTAGTAGCCCCTGTGTTAATAAGTGAAATAAGTGAATCTTGAAATAAGTGAAAGATGTATGCATAAGGTCATTAAAAACAATGCATAGAACGAATGTGAATGACGTGCACGTTTAATCAGAATAAGAACTAAAACAACAGAACATAGAACGTAGTACGTAAAGCGTCTAACAAAATAACGTGCTATCTTATGATATATGTATATTCAGACACTGTTGCTTACAAAATATATTCGAACACAGAAATATAAACTATTTAAATATTGTGTACGACGTAATAAGAAAACTACGTGATAGCAGAATAGTTTAAGATGAAATTAAAGCTTGTGGGGCACCCGAGCGGGCTGCCCACTGTGAGAATCTGATTTCGGCACCAATCCACTGGGAATGGGCCCGAAATCTCAAAAAAAAGAGTTGTCATCGAATTAGTGGGATATAGTGATCCACTGTCAGGTATGAAGGTTCGGCTTCACCTTCTGGAAAGCCACCAATAACCTCCCTCGTGAAAGAGATTACAAGTGCAGAAGACTGAATCCGTAAGGAATATGATCGGGTCTCTAGATGAGAAAAACTTCGTTGCGTTTCGAAAATGCTTTGCTCCTTTTTTACATTGCATTGAGCTAGTTTTTATAGAGGATTTCGCCTCTGAAACATTAATGTCAAACCCTAAGTCCGCAGGGGCCGCTGAGATTTGACCCTTGTCAGATGATTATGATACATGGCTCGCACTGAGACTATCGCCAGGAACTCACATCAGTAGTTATGAGGCATGGCCTCGGACTGGATTTGTTGTTGAAACTGCTCGTCTCATTAATGCAGTTGGTGAAGTCCGTCGTTCTTCAGACCCACGGGGTCTCTTCAAAAAAAAGGGGTATGCAGTGACGCCACGTGGCGGCCATACCTTATTGCTTTGAAGTATGCAATGACGCCACGTGTCTGCTTTTAATTGGTCGAATTCGCCTTGACTAGTCGCAAGTCTGTTAAAGCGCAAAATGCCGAAGTGTCACGATATCGCGACATCGTGATATCGCGACACTTTGGCCGAGCCTTCCCTTTGGGCCTTCAGTGTCGTGATATCACGACACCCTTGGCCGAAGCTCCCTTTCGGGCCTTAGACGTCGCGATATCGCGACACCCTCGATCGAAGCTCCCTTCGAGACCTTAGGTTTCGCGATATCGTGACACCCTCGGCTGAAGCTCCCTTTAGGGCCTTTGGTGTCACGATATCGCGATGTTGCAAAATCGTGACACCCTCGGCCGAAGCTCCCTTCGGGCCTTAGGTGTCGTGATATCGTGACCCCCTCGACCGAAGCTCCCTTTGGGCCTTAGGTGTTGCAATTTTGCGACGTCGCAAAATTGCGACACCCTCGGCCAAAGCTGCCCCTCGAGCCTTAGGTGTCGCGATTTCGCGACGTCGCGAAATCGTGACACCCTCGGCCGAAGCTGCCCTTCGGGCCTTAGGTGTCGCGATTTCGTGACATCGTGAAATTGCGACACCCTCGACGGAAGCTGCCCTTCGGGCCTTAGGTGTCACGATTTCACGACACCTAAGGCCAAAGCTCCTTTGCTTTTAAAGTTTGCTTAAGATTTGAAGTTTGCTTAAGATTTTTTCTCGCTTAAGGCTTGAAGTTTAAAGTTTTGCTTTTGATTAAAGACCCGCTTTGACCTTGGCTTGCTTTTGACTTTGTTTTAATGCAGTCTTGTTAAAGCAACCAACTTTGCTCTGCTTATTTTCCGACCTTCTAAACTGCTGTGTGAGTGGCTAGGACCACTGTTTGACCTCTGAGGGCTGCCCTGAAAGCTGTGTATGTCAATGCGATCAGTGTTTGTAGTCACTTAATCGGATTGGTGCTATTTTGGTGTCTACAGTCACATCATCCTATGATGTTTTTATTCTCACACTTTTTGGTTTTATATGTTGTGCAATTTATTTCAATTGCAATATTTCTTGCTAATCAAATATTACATCATGTCTAATTATTACCTTATTTATTATGGGATTATATAATGTGTAAGATTTTTTTTATGTTCTCCTTTCTAATTGTTATGGGGATATATTTAGGATAAGCATACCTTGTGTGGAGCAACACAGTAGGTCCTCTTTTGAGAGTGTAGGATTTGGCTCAATTTGGGGCCTTTGGAAGTTTTTACAAGGTTAGATCCTTGTTGATATATGATCTTTAGGTGCAATTTGAACTTAGTGGAAAAAAGGATGCGATAGATAAAATAAAAATAATTAAAGTAAAAGCTAAAGAAGGGGGCAATAAAAAAAATATTAAATAAGATCTTCCTACATAATAAGCTTGAACACTATGTACCATTGTGAACATTTTTTCTCCTCAACATAAATGATCCCAAATGAGAGTTACAAACATACACATGCATATATATATGGATCATAGCATTATAACCATATATGGCTACTAAAAATAGATGCATAGGCCTCCCATGTATACACATATGCAAGTAAACAAAAAAAATAGGTAAATACTACAAATACATACATACATAAAGAGACAGGTTAAAGTATGAGAACCATAGATGGCTGCCCAAAATATATGCATAGGCCTCCAATTTATATATCTATATCTATCTATATATATATAAAGATTGTTCTAGAAGTAGGAGTTCAATTTCCCACAAGCCATGTAGGATTTGACTGCTATACAAAAATAAATAAAAGGAAATATTAAAAAAATTGCAGAGAAACTTGTCGATCCTTTACAATGCTAAGAATACTTCTATATATAGATTACAAGAAGGAATATGTTCTAAAAAATTCACACATATATATTAAGATGACTATTGTTTCTAATGGCATGTCATGTATTTATTTAATATGTTGATCTCTCTGAGGTCTATGGATATGGAATTATGAATTTCAAATTATTTTAGGTCCTTAGATGAGTAGCTACCACCATTACTATAATATTTCTTTTGGGGGATATCTACAATTTGAATGTGAAAAATTTCTATAATTAATAATCTAGACATTGTTGCTTTAAATATGCCCTTTCTAAGAGATGTAATTTTCTTTAGGATGGGGTTTATGAGTGGCCAATGGCCCTCCATGTGGGGGTTTAGGGGTAAGAACCCTTGAAGAAATTTTTTAAAATTTTTAGAGCATAGGTGTTATCAGCCTTCAAAAATTTTATCATTATCTAACATTTGGAGCTTTTATTATTTTCTATTCTTAGGACTTCTTTTAATTTCTAAGTTAAGATATTTTATGCATTGGGGATTTTTTCTTTGGTTTTCTATCAAATATTTTACAACTAAATTTTTGAAACCCAACAGTCTTACACTTTTTGGAACTTTTTGTTCCTTTTATTCTTGGAAATTTTTGATTGAAATTTTATCCACACTTATGTGATGCTTGAATTTTTGTCTATCTCATCTCCACTTAAGATATTTTTGAGGTAATATTTGAGTGTAGTGATAATTCACTATATTTTTCTCATTGTAACCAATAAAAATGTATTGTTCACTTATATCATCAAGCTTTTGTCTTTCTCCTTGGGTAGAGAATAAATAATGCACCTAAAATATTTAAAATAAGTCATACTACTTTATTCTAGTCCATGATTCTTATTGTATTATGTATTTAACACTCTTTATAGTATACTTATTCAAAAATTAAACTAAAATGCTACAACTTCTATCCAAAAGTAATCTCTAACCTTTTTGGTATTTATCACACTCCTTTTCATTTCTTTAGTTGTCCTATTTTTGTGTTCTACCAATTCATTTTGTTGATTTCTGTAACTTGTTAGTTACCTTTTTATCTCATTCTCCTTGTATTTTTTAAACTATCATTGAAGATAAACTCCCCATATTGTCTATTTATAACACCCTAAAAAATTAACCACTCTGCTTTTGTATAGGAGCTTTATTTTCCAAAGAATAAAAAAATACTTTTAATTCTTGTTTGAGAAAATATATCCATGTTCTCCTAATAGAGTCATTGATGAAACTAATGAAATATATACTCTTATTAATTGATTGAGTTTACATTGGATCACATAATTCAACATGTACCAATTCAAGTGGTGCCTTTTCTCTCCATGATCTTCTAATTGGAAAGGAGTCATTATGCTATTTTCACAAAATACATCCTTCACACACTTGGTCCTACTACTTAATCATTGGAAGTCTTTTCACCTTATGTTTTTTATCAAGAAAATCTAATCCATAAAAAATCAAATATCCATATCTCAAATTCCACAAGTAAGATTGATCTTCATGGATAACATTAAAAATATGAGGAATATTATTTTGAATCTTTAAGGGAAATATATGATTCTTTGTCATGACTACTTCTATAATAAATTTATTTCTACCATTTGTATCATAAATATTGCATGTCTCACATTAAAAATAAGTGCATATCCTTTTTTACTTGGGTATCCAATGCTTAGAAAATTATATTCTAAACTAGAAATATAATAAACATATGGGATAAACTTGTTCTGACCTTTCTTTGTCCTAATTGAGATGACCTTTTTCCTCATCACTAGAACTTTGTTATTTTTCCTAATGTAGAGAATATTACTTTATTCCTTAACATTTGTTTTCTATAGCTACTATCTAAAAACCAAACGTCATCTAAAATTACCTCCAAAAAATTGCAAGTAAAAAACATAGAACCAAACTCTTCATTTTCTTGTGATAATTTAACACTTTGCTTATTTTGATCAGAACTCTTTCTTTTGCATTTGGATTGATAACGGTAATACCTCTTAAAATCATGATGTTAAATCTTTGATTTGTCAAATTTTTGATTACCTTATTCATAGTAGATGTTGCTTCTTCCTCTACCTCTATCCATGCTTTATGAGGATGCTTTTTGGAACTCTATTTTTTTCCCTTTGTATTTTGATTCACTAATACAAACTTGTGATTGGAAAGCTTTATCAAGGGATGCATTTTTTGGCTTATTTCATATTTTCTTATGAATTTGAAGTAAACCCATGTGTTCTTCATTTGATAGTCTAGTTAGATTCATAGATTCCTTAATGACAACTACAACAAAATCATATTTTATAGGTAATCTTCTCAAAATGTTTTAAAAAACCTTTTGATCTTATAGTGTCTCCCCTATAGAATTCACTTGGTTTATAATTCTCATAGGATGGATGAAAAATTATGCATATATTTTGAATATTTCATTAATAAGTTCTCAAATTCACTCCTTAGCATTTGAAGTCTAATTAATTTTATGTTATTTATACTTTGATATGCACTTTGCAAATAGTCCCATGCTTATTTTGATTTAGTTTTTGCAATTCATAAAAATATGGACTCACCTATAGTATTTTTATTTAGTTTTTACAATTATTAGAAATATGGACTCGCCTATAGCATGTAGAAGGAATAAGAGTGCTTTGGAATCTTTTTTCTTGTTTTCCTTAAGTTGATCCTTTTGAGCTTGTGTTGATTGATTATATACAACTTAATTGGCTGGTTTTAGGTACCCATTTTCAACTAAATCCCATAAAATTTGAGATCATAAAAGAGTCTTTATATTAATAATCCAAATAACAAAGTTTTTCCTCTTAAATTGAGGGATTTGAAGCCAAGGTTATAATTTTTGCTACTCATTGCACACATTCAACCGCTAGAAAATGGTACTGGAATATGTTCCAAATATACCTCTTATGGAACATTAATATGTCCTTGATACTTATTATGTCTAGGTTATGCATAATGGGTTAAACTCAAAATCTAATTATAAAAAAAAGGTAAATTATTTTTGAAATATAGGTAAATCTTGGCCAAATTCATGGAGGATACTTGGTGAATTTATTTTATTTTTCACCAAAAATTATAAAATAGTGATGAAATTTGAATTTTTTTATGACCATCATAGTAAATTCAATTGTCACAATAAATACAACCATCGCAAAATAGTTTTCGATCATAAATTGACTACAAGATAGGATCTAAACATGATCCAATTACAAAATAGTATTTGGATGTAGATCGATTACAAAATAGAGCCTCATTGTAAATTGATTGTAAAATAGTACCTAGATGCAGATCGGGTGCAAAACAAGGATAGAATTTGGATCAAGTGCAAAATAAGATTCGGTTGTAAATTGGTTATAAAATAGGATCCAAGGGTAGAATGATTGCAAAATAGGATCTAGGGGTAAACCGGTTGCAAAAATAAATCTTATAAATGTCCAAGTGCAAAAGAGTGTATGGATTCTAGTTGGGTGTAAAAATAATTTGGATGCTCTCTAGGTGTAAAAAGATTTGAATATAGGCCGGGTGCAAACCTATGTCTATATTTAGTCTATTTGCACAAGGGTTTAAGTTGCCATGTGTCACATGGTCGGTCACAACCTATGCATACCATATAACATACTTTCACATGTCCATCCCAGTCAATTTTATTTGTAAATAGACATCGATAGTTATTTTTAAAGTTATTTTATTCTACACGATATCAGAGTGAGTCCTTCCCTCCCCAAGAGACCATTATCCTACACCTTTCTAGAGTGAATTTTCCCCTACTACCAAAACTTTCAACAATGGCTATCACTTCTACAACTTCTCAAAGAATTGTATTAAAAAATAAAATTACCTTAAAATTTTAGACATGTTAACCACCCTTGCTTATGACCTTTCATGGGTCACTTATGCAGGTTTACATGGTTTTATTTCAATACCCTATTTTATGATAGATAAATATGTTCTACACAATATCATTGATGGTTATGAAAATGATATTTTGACCATCAATCTCATAATATAGAATATAAAAAATATATTTTACCATTAAATCCACTAGCATCCAAGGGTTTTGCTCCCATTTCATAAAATTTCATGATCTTTACCAATAATAAATCTTACATGAATACCAGCTATAATATCTCTTCATAATTATTGTCAACTATAATTATTGTCACTTAATTCTCTTAAAGTTCACAGTTTACAATTTGTGATTTGTCATCTAATGTTTTTTACATCTTCCATGGCTAAGTCCAAAACATGGTTACCAAATACCTCTATTAAAAACCCAAATATAAAGAGAATTCTTGAGTTATTCAAAGCAAGATTGTTTCCACATGGAAGAATAAAGATTCCATTTTGGACATTAGCCTATATGGTTCACTATCTTCACCACTAGAAATTCAACTACAATACATATATTTTGTATTGCATCAAAATAATGCTCCATAGTGTTTGAATGAAATTAGGGACCATGTATTAGGGCAGGCAAAAAGATAATCTATTGCATTCAAATAATTAAAAATATATAAATGTTTTTAGGCTAAAGATAGCCAAAGATAGCGATAAAATAATATTGCTAACAAACTCACTCTAATAAGAATAATATCCTAACAAGAAATATTCTATGCTAATATCTAATAAGAATATTTTTCGACCATGAGAAATTTTGGTATAATATCTAACCTAGGATAGTAAACTAATCTACCATGCAGTAAATAATAACTACCCAGGAGAATTACCAAATAAGGTAATAGTAACTCTAACATCCCCCCTTATTACATTATTTGGGTAATAATATATTTGTTCCAATATAGTGAAGAAGAAGAGAAATGAAAGAATGATGGATCTTGCTTTATCTTTGGCTTTGGATCTGGCTCATGGCTTAGGATCATGGCTTTGGCTCTGGCTCTAATCCTACCTCTAGATTTGTACCTCTAGGTCTACCTCGAGATCTTCTTGTGAATCGACCTCTAGATCATTACCTCTGGATCTTCCTATAGATCTACCTATAGAATTTTATCTCTGAGTCTGTCTTTAGGTCTGTCTTTGGGTCATTGTATCTAAGACTACCACTCAGTCTATCACTAGATTTACCTTAGGTTTTACCATATTTTTTACCTTTTTGGTAGAAGCCATACAATATTTCTTTCATCATGGTCCACTGTGTGTGACTTTTCCATCCACAATCTATATGAACCTTATTGCCCAGTTTCATTTTGTACCAACAGTTTCAATAAGAGTGATTTGTACATCCACATGAGTCACAAGGATGTAATTTCCAACACCAGTTACTACATGTCCTATTTTACCACAATTAATGGCATAATACTTTTTAGGAGTTGTAGGAGATTTAGGATTTACAAATATAGTTTTACTGGTACTTGCTTGTCCATAATAGCCAAGGCCTTCATTCTTTACCCTAACATTTAGAATTATTGGATTTTTAATGCCTTGTTCCTATTTACCTAATCTCTCACCATTGAATCCCATTTTATTGATCAATTTGGATCCCAATCCTTTGGTGTGTTTTTCAAAACACCCAATTTCATCATATTCATCAATACTTTTCATAATATAGAATTTGGCACTATTGGTGTGATTATTGAGCTCTTTTTGAGGAGTTTTAGTTTTTAAGTCACTAGTATCGTAAGCAAAGTCTGCTTTTGAAATGAGATCACCTGTGCTACAATTGATATCTACCATTGAAGGTATGAGGTCACCTATATCACAACAAGCATTTTCTATAATGGGCTGAAGGTCACTCATGTCACAACAAGCATTCACCATAATGGGTTGAAGGTCACTTGTGTCACAACAAGCGTTGACCATTAGGACATCTTTTTCCTCATTTATTTTTAGTTTTAATTTTCATTGGGTAAGGTTAAGTGCAACCAATGACATGTACATGCCCCTTATAATGCCAATAGTGAATTGATCACCATTTGTTTGAAGATATATACAAGACTAAGAATCTTCATGTAGGGCTACTAAACCATTGTTTAGTGTGAGAAATGTGCCCTTCTCATAAAAATATTCTCCATCCATCTCAGGTGGAAATACAGACCTTTAACTGATGTAACAACATCATCGAGGTGTCGGTCGCTGTCAAAAATGTTAGAATAAATGAATATTCTCTTGAGTTCTACTAGGATAGATACACTTGAGTTTTCACTCCTACATGTGTCATGTGAACTCTCAATGGTGTATTCATTAGACTTGACGAGTTGTTGTAATCCAATGACTCTCAATGATCAAATTTTCTATTTATATAAGGTTGATCCCTAGAATAAATCAATCAGTTCTATTTTATTTCTTCAAATGTTGTAATACTTTGTAGTTATAATCTTGGGAATTATAACATTGTATCAGAGCAGGGTATATTCTGCTAGCATTCTATCTTGAAGGAGGTTTCTCGAACTGGTTCTTAATCTCTTATTCTTTGCTTTTTTAAAGAAAGAGGTTTTTTTTTCATACTGTAGAATGCTCATATATGCAATTTTTTAAAAGATATTTGCTTATGGTAATACCTACTCGTTTATATAATTTTGTTTTACCATTGATGTAAATATTTCAAAATTTCTGTATTCACTACTTTGTGTATGCATATTGAAATTTTCTTTGCCTCTATAAAAATACTCCTTCTTAATGAATGTAGTTTTCTATAAAAAAATTAAAGCAGTGATGCATCCCTTTCTAGGTGTTTTTAATTTATATTATTTCTTCCCCTCTTGAATGCAGCCATCCCTATGTTTCACTCAAGAAGGAAACTAATATAAATCAAACATTTTTTAGAGGCCCCATATTTTTATTTGTCCTCCTACTTCACCTACGTTTAAATTTTTTTTTCCCTTAAATGCCAGCTCGTTTGGCTTTCAATAGCCTTCGCTGCACATTTCATATCATAGAAGGATAAGCATTCCCTTTCCTTTTGTCCTCGCTGCGTATCTTCTAACGTGGAGAAAAGGAAAAAAACGTAGGCCCTTATTTTTGGTGGGCATTTAATTTTTTTTATATTAAAATATCAAATCATTTTGTCTTCATAAATTTTAATTAAGGTAAGGATCACTCTTCGCATCACCAATTAATGACTCTTTGTCTAGCTACCTAGACCAAAATTCGTAAAGTATTTTTTGAACGTGGCCTTTGGCTAGCATTTTTCTGTGGTGCACCTTGATATTGCATCTCTCAATGGGCATTTCCCTAATTTTTTAGGAAGCGTTCTAACTGAATTTCATCATATCTTTTTGTCCTTCAGTGCTCAAGAGGATCTTCTTTCCTCTTGTTATATAAACATCTTTCTAAGCTTAAAATAATTACTCTTCTGTGTTCTTAATATTTTCTTTGGTAAATCTTAGATTGATATTTATTTGGACCCATTTTATACTATTCCCTATAAATCTTTGCAAGTTTTTTTTCTTTAGGTTAGTGTGTGGTAAGATAATCTGTTCTACAAGTGAAATATTTAGAAACACTCAAGTCCACACATCCTCTCTTCGATAACTTGCTCTTAGCATCTCCGATTCATATTTTAAGCTAGTTTGTGGCACAGTTGCTAAGGGAGACTCTCTGCTTTGGCGTCACTCCTCTCAATGCCTCTTCAACACGTCATATGGTAAGGTGTTATATGATTTTTTAAAATAACATTTTTCTTATCTAGTGCAGATATAGGAGTCTCATTTTTCTTGGATGCCGCCATTTATGTTTCGAACGTATATGCCACCCTTCCTTATATCCAGTGTCGATATAGAAGGAGTCTCATTTTTCCTAGATGCAACCATTGGAGCGGTGAATGTAGACGCCACCCTTCCTCATTGCTTGTTCATTGAAAGGTGCTTCGTGGACCCTTACTCACTACCTTTCAAGATGTTTTTTCCACTGCATCCTCTGTTTGACGTCAACCCCTTTAATTTAAGCTATAATATCTTTATATATATATTGTAGCAAGAAAAAAAAGCATTTCATTCCCTTTCCTTTCTAGATTTTTCTTCACCCGAAAATCAAAGGAGAATTGTAAAAATTTTAATAATTTTTTTTTTGGGGGGTTTATAGGTGCCTTTTTGCACCTATACTAAGTTCAAGAGGTTGTCATTCCATTACTTTTTGCCTTATTGTGCCTTATTTACTTTCATTCTTAAGTTCGTATGATAAATTTTGTTTATATATCTTGCTTAATATTAAAAAAGTGTTGATTAAATATTCAATACTTGATTAAAGAAATTACTAAAATATTTTTTTTACTATTTCTTTATTTCATTAAGCAAAATTTTATATTAACAACTTAAATTCTCTTTTTTCCAAACGTATTTAATATTTTATAGAGATATTTTAGTGAATAAAAAATCTTTCCTTTACAAATAGTCTATATATTAATTAACTTTTTTGAAGTCATTTCCTTCTCTGCATTACATATAGTTGGGAGAGAAATTTGGAGTAATACAATTGCATTGACACAGAGGTCTTACACCTCTCCTTTTACTATTATATTCTTTTGAGGATGGTCTTTTCCCTTATAGTTTTTTTCATCATCTCTCCAAAAGTATATATTTTTCATGAGTACCTAATAAGGCCAAGTTTTTGGGACTCATTATTTTTTTTGTGTTAAGAGGACAATATTCGACATCCGAAGACATACCTCTATATTTGATATTTTTCTTGTAACAGATGGTTTTTCCCCAAGGGTTTTTTCACCATCTATATATTGTAAATGAGTATCTCATCAGGCCATGCTTCTAGGACTCATCCTTTAATTGTTTTAATAGGAAAATATTCGCCATGCAAAGACAAGCCTCTTCCTTATTTCCTTTTTGATTGATGGCTTTTCCCATTGGGTTTTTACCATCTCTTTAGAAAAGAAATCATTGTACATGAGTACCTCATCAGGCTTTATTCTTGGGACTCATTTGTACAAACCACCCCTCGTATCACTTAAAGGGGGTGTTAGAATAGTTGAATATTCTCTTAAGTTCTACAAGGATAGACACACTTGATTTTCCACTCCTCCATGTGTCAGGTGAACTCTCAATGGTGTTTTAATCATACATGATGAGTTGTAATCTAACGGCTCTCAATGATCAACTTTTCTATTTATACAAAGTTGATCCATGGAATAAATCAATCAGTTCTATTTTGGTTCTTCAAATCTTGTAATTCTTTGAAGTTCTACTCTTTGGAATTTTAACAGAAAATGCACCTTTTACAATGAATTTTTGCAAAATAATTTTATGAAGGTGTTGGTCACTGTCGAAAATGCACCCTTATAAGTCTTCCCCCCTTTTGTTTGTAAAATTATAATGTATCCCCCTGTGTGCAAAATAGGATATGGTGGAGAAAAAAATGGTATCCCCCCTTAGTGCAAAAAAATTCCAACTAATGAAGCCTTGAAGGCTTTTACAAAAATTACCTTTTAGACAAATTTTGGCTCCTACCTTTGTTTTAATTTGCAAAAATAATTTTAATCAAGTATTTATTTTAATAATAATTTTTTTTTACAGAAAATAAATGATATTTATCAAAAAAAAAAAATTGAATACTTGATTTTGTGCAAAAAGTGTTAAATTATTAAAAAAAATTGCAAATAATATTACCTTAAAATGGGTGGGGTTTGACCTACCGACCTCTTGAGTGCTAATACCTTAGCTTAGCTACAACTTACCATGGTAACAAAGAGGCAAGGAGGAACTATTTGAACTCTCCGCGTGTGCAAGGTAAAACAAAAAAAATATTATTCTACCAACGAGAGTCGACCCCGTGACATCCCGGGAAAAGACTTACCAACCTGTATTAGAAATTATCTGAGCTATGAATCTTGATGAAATTTGGTGTCCACAGTATCACTCTCCAAATACATTGGTTTTACCACCAATGGATGGCTAGGTGCTCGTCTGATCAAAGCATCATTGGAATTCTTCTGAGATATTCTGCCAAGCGAGAGCATCTTCACAGAAATCTATCATAGGAGAAACATATTCCAGTTTTCAACAAAGGATCATGATCATGCATCAGTGCATTTTTCTATGCAAGGATCTACTGATTAGAAATGAGCTACACATAAGGTCTGATCTGTAGGTACGACGCATGATATGGATACAAAGTAGTGTGCAGATTCAGGCTTTAGCTTGTTTCACCTGCCTCTCACAGATTACTATTTGTAAGTCACACATCATATTGTGTTTGCTCACACCCAAGATGGTATATAAAATTGTACAGGATGGTCTACAAAAATCTATGAGCATATGTAAATCACTCACTATTAGAACACAATCATCAATATCGCGTGACCCTCAAATTTGTATCTCCAAGCTTTGCGATATTTGTTTTCCATTGTGGACGGTGCTGCTAGATTCGAAATGAAATCACCACTATGTCTAGTTAAGTGTGTTATAAATCACAGGCTCCTACACATATCACACATCATCTTGTGTTTGCTCACACCCAATATGGTCTATAAAATTGTACAGGATGGTCTACAAAAATCTATGAGCATCCATAAATCACTCACTGTTAGAACACAATCATCAAATCGCGTGATCCTCAAATTTGTATCTCCAAGCTTTGTGGTATTTGGTTTCCATTGTGGACGGTGCTGCTAGATTCGAAATGAAATCATCGCTATGTATAGTTAAGTGTGTTATAATTCACAGGCTCTTGCGCATAACTCACGAACTATCAATCTTAGTTTTAATGCAATTTCTCCATATCACGGTGTGCTTTCATCCCTAGTGGACCATGCAATCATCACAACCATACAATTTCCTCCACCTTGGTGCTTCTCCACCTAGGTAGTAGTCATGAACAGTCAAAAATATGTGCACATCTGGTACACACCTTCTCATAATATTTGAGAAATTTATATACCAACCGTTGTGCTATCTTCTTTGTGATTCTGTCTAAGAAAAACCTCTTAGATTTACCTACCAAACCCATGTCGATTTGTGCCTATCACGCATCTACTACATAGAATATTAGATTAAATATCAAAGTATTTTTTTTGTGATGAATCATGTAGATGTGCTAGTTTGGCTATCGGATCGTCTGTTGGCTGCAAATATTTGCTAGATTTGACTTAGATTGAGATTCATCTACACAAGCGGATTTTGGCATGATCTCATGTAAACTAGAGGATTTGAAATTAATTGCCAAGATAGAGCTCCATTATTGGATGTCAACACAGGAAATTTAACACTGCAACATCATCACGTAAATTTTTTTAGCAGTCATTGCGTGCAAAAAAACTAAAAATTATTTATGTCATCGGGTGATTTACTCCAAGTGACCTCCTTGCACTAAAAATATGCAATTGATTTCTACAAATCACTGTCTGCAATCAGTGTGTGATGAATCTACTATGAAAGTAAGCATGTCAATGGTGAGTGAATTCATAGTAACATCCTTCACTATGCACGATGATGCATTTTATGGGAATATTTGTCCCACATGGGATGTGCGGAAGATAATTAGTAGTATGAAAATATAACATGCAATAATTAGTAGTATGAAAATTATAACATGCAATATTTCCCAACTATTCCATTTTACCCATCGTTAATTGTCCCTATGATGGATTTCATCCATGCCATGTCTCACTTTCTTAGTTCATTTTACCCATCGTTAATTGTCCCTCTGATGGATTTCATCCATGCCATGTCTCACTTTCTTAGTTCACACATCGCATCCTCTCTCGCCAAGTCATTCACTACCACATTTCCAACATTCTAGGTTGTGCAATTCAGCCTGTCACCTACATTCCATAGGTTACGTCTAGGTTGTTAGGTCGGAACTCTATTGAGTTGGATCTAGTGTGCTATTGTACAAGCTACATGGTGCTTAGGAGTCTTAGATCGAGTCCTATCTTAGATTCCTCTTTCAGGTCTAGTGTCATCTAGAGAAGTCCACCACGTAGGTCATCCTAGTGGTCAGGTCTATCTTAGCGGTCGCATCTAAATCCCCCATAGAACCATGTCAGGACATCAATTGGTCTGTGTAAACTTGAGTCAAGCATTGACCACGTCAGCCAGTCTCCTCTATAGAGTCACAATTGGTCTGTGTAAACTTGAGTCAAGCATAGACTACGTCAGCCAGTCTCCTCTATAGAGTCACAATTGAGTCGAGGATGTTCAGGCGCATCCTTTAGAAATTCAGATCCTCGAATGCAAAGAAACCGACATCAAATGTGAAGCAGTCCCCACCTGCGCTAATACCATATTAGGGTAGGTAAAAATATAATCTATTGCATTCAAATAATTAGAAATATATACAAATTTTTGTAGGCTAAAGATAGCCAAAGATAGTTTTATCGCTAACAAACTCACTATAATAAGAATAATATCCTAAAAAGAAATATTATATGCTAATATCTAATAAGAATATATTCTCACCATTATAAATGTCGATATAATATCTAAAAATAATAACTACCTAGGATAATTATCAAATAAAGTAATATTAAATCTAACACCATGGTGGCCATAGTAAATTATATTTTAGGAATTTTTTTTAATTTACATGGTGGAATTAGTAGCCACCATGAATTCAAGCAAGTTGTTCAACTTTTTTATGGTTGCCATAGTATTCTGCATTATTTTCCCTAGAAGCCACCACATAGTTCTTCATGTAGTCCTCCCCTATAACCACCATGCCACAATTATTTTAAACCTTTTACGTTGCTGAAAGCAACAGGAAATGGACAAGCATTCAGTCTGATGAGGCCCAAGATTTGAACCTTGGTATATTTTAGGATTTTATTATGAATTTTTTCATAATTTGTAAGATACTGGTGTATTGACTATAGTGCACTCAACCCTACAAATTATTTCCATGATACCCTAAGAGGTGAAGGTAATTATTCCATTTTTTACTATCAAATAATATTTATATTTTAGAACAAAAAGATAAAATAATATGTTTTTGTAAGAGGTCAAATGCTAGAGGGCACTAATAATTTAGATATGGGTTTTGAAGCATCACCATTGTTGAGGAGTCCTAAATATTTAAGGTTTGGTCATTCTCCTTTAGTTTCTCATCCACATATACCTACACATATTATGAAATGTGAAACTAGTGAGGCCACACCAATGACAATGACACTATGTTTACTATTTTAAGCTTCTTGATTCATTACCATTACAACTTAATTGAAATTATAATAATTATTATTTTTTTCTATTTTTGCATTTTTTTCAGTGTTATGCCCCACCCCCTATACTCTGATAGAGATGCCTTCATAGACTGGAGGGTAGCAACGAATCTCATTGTTGGGTAAGTTTTTTTTAAATAATATGTATTAATTTTATCCACTTTTATTTTCTTTAACAAAATCTTATTATAATGTATTTAGGTGCCTCCTTGCTATTTAATCAAAGAAGGTATTAAATGATGCCATCTCCATCACCACCACCTCCACCATAACAACAATTAATGAGAGGTCAATGCAGTGGTGGAAAATAACTTGTTGGTACGAGATCATAGGGAACACCAAGCCAAACAATATCTACATTTTTAAATATATCATTTTAAATAGGTTCATTGCAAGAAATTTTGAGCTTAGGATTAGATAATACTCTATGACATCATGATTATATTTTATAGGGTAACATATTCTTGTGTTTCTTTTAAATTGAGAGTGATTCAATTATATTTACTATTGTAATTTCAAATAATAATCAAAATATTACTATGATATAACTCAGTTATGCCAATATATTAATATCAATACACTAACAATACTATAATATAAAATATAATGTTTTATGAATGAACACAATTAGAAAACTATAAAGGCTATGTTATAAACATATAATTTGAAAAATAATGCTATGATATAAATCATAAAAATACAATTCAGGTAGCTAAAAAAATGTTGTGATAAAAAATAAGATCAAATATATAAATGAAAATGATAACTAATAAATTCAAATTTATCGATGTTGTGAAATCTTGGAAAAATTACAATTTAGGTAGATGAAACAAATACTTCTCAGCTTGTCTATAATCACTTTTAAGCATAGTGGACAGCTTGTGTCTCCACTATCTGATCACTAAAAGCATCATTATCATCATTATTATGCACATTAGTGATACCTCTTCTGTCTACTAGGAATTTTTAGTATGCCAAGGCTCTATCATAGGGAAATTTGTCTAGCTCATATGATGAAACATAAATTCTCAAATAATTTTCAAAAAATTTATCCAGCCTATTATGGAACTTAGATTTAATAAAATATAGTGCACTAAAAACACTCATATTCCACATATTCCAAAATCATTGTTTGGCATAATTCATATAAATAAAATATTTACTTATTGTATCTTGTAAGACACTGCTTGGATTACTTTTTTTCCATAAATGTATGATCACTACACCAAAAAGGGTCTTTAAGGGCTGTTTTTAACAACCCTTAAAGACTTTTAAGGGTATTTTTTCAGCCACCATCTATGAGGGCATCATAAAAAATCCTTGCCATACGATGGTGGCTAAAAATTCCATTTAAAAAATATACTCTTAAGGCTACAAGGATGGTTATAAACCACCCTCTTATGGCTAAGAGTTTACAATCACCTTCATAGTCCTAAAAGTGTGGTTTAGAAAAGGGTGGTTGGAAAATTATAAACCATCCTCTTAGGGCTATGATAGTGGTTTATAACCTCCCTCATGGCCCTAAGAGGGCAGAATTAAACCACCCTCTTAGAATAGAGTGGTTAAAAAATGTAAACCACCCTCTTAGGGATACGAGGGTGGTTTATAACTTCCCTTGTAGCCTTAAGAGTGTGGTTTAAAAATCCCCTCTTAGAAGAGGGCAGTTAAAAAATATAAACCACCCTCTTAGAATAGGGTGGTATAAAACACATCCTAGTCTAAAGCTAAATTTTTTTACTCCAACTAAATGTTAATGAACCTTATAATATCCTTCAAGAGCGATTCGAGGATTTTCAGGCGCATCCAGTCCCAAGCAATTCAGATGCTCAAGTGCAGAGCATCCCACATCAAATGCGAAGTAGTCCCCACCTGCCCTAATACCATATTAGGGTAAATAAAAGTATAATCTATTGTATTCAAATAATTAGAAATATATACAAATGTTTGTAGGCTAAATATAGCCAAAGATAGCGATAAAATATTATAGAGCAGCAGACACCAAATGTGAAGCAGTCCCCATCTACGCTAATACCATATTAGGGTAGATAAAAATATAATCTATTGTATTCAAATAATTAGAAATATATACAAACTTTTGTAGGCTAAAGATAGCCAAAGATAACAATAAAATATTATCACTAACAAAATCACTATAATAAGAATAATATCCTAACAAGAAATATTCTATGCTAATATCTAATAAGAATATATTCTAATAAGAATATATTCTGACCATTATAAATGTGCAAATATCTAATAATAATATATTCTAACCATTATAAATATCGATATAATATCTAACATAGGATAGTAAACTAATCTACTATGTAGTAAATAATAACTACCCAGGAGAATTACCAAATAAGGTAATAGTAAATCTAACACCATGGTGGGCATAGTAAATTATATTTTAGGAATTTTTTTTAATTTACATGGTTGAATTGGTAGCCACCATAAATTCAGGCAAGTTGTTCAGTTTTTTGATGGTTGCCATAGTATTCTGCATTATTTTCCCTAGAAGCCACCACAAAGCTCTTCATGTAGTCCACCCCTATTACCACCATACCACAATTATTTTAAACCTTTTACTTTTCTGAAAGCAACAGGAAAGGGACAAACATTCATTCTGATGAGGCCCAAGATTTGAACCTTGGTATATTTTAGGATTTTATTATGAATTTTTTCATAATTCGTAAGATACTGGTGTATTGACTGTAGTGCACTCAACACTACAAATTATTTCCATGATACCCTAAGAGGTGAGGGTAATTAGTCCATTTTTTATAATCAAATAATATTTTAGAACATAAAGATAAAATACGATGTTTTTGTAAGGGGTCAAATGCTAGAGGCCACTAATAACTTAGATGACATTGGTTTTGAAGCATCACCATTTTTGAGGAATCCTAAATATTTTAGGTTTGGTCATTCTCATTTAGTTTATCATCCACATATACCTACACATATTATGCAATGTGAATCTAGTGAGGCCACACCAATGACAATGACACTATATTTACTATTTTGATCTTTTTGATTCATTACCATTATAACTTAATTGAAATTATAATAATTATTATTTTTTTCTATTTTTGCATGTTTTTCAGTGTTATGCCCCACCCCATATACTCTCATAGAGATGCCTTCACAAACTGGAGGGCAGAAACGAATCTAATTGTTGGGTAAGTTTTTTCAAATAATATGTATTAATTTTATCCACTTTTATTTTCTTTAACACGACCTTATTATAATGTATTTAGGTGCCTCCTTGCTATTTAATCAAAGAAGGTATTAAATGATGCCATCTCCATCACCACCACCTCCACCATAACAACAATTAATGAGAGTTCAATGCAGTGGGGGAAAATAACTTATTGGTGTGAGATCGTAGGGAATACCAAGCCAAACAATATCTACATTTTTAAATATATCATTTTAAATAGGTTGTTCATTGCAAGAAATTTTGAGCTTAGGTCTAGATAATACTCTATTAGAGCATGATTATCTTTTATAGGGTAACATTAAAGGGTTTAAATTAATATATGTGCTTCAATAACAACACAATAATTTCCTAAATCTCAATAAATCTCACCGTCACCTTCTGACACTAGCAACCATGGTCCTCGAACTAAGGGTTAAAAAGTAGAGCATTTTTGGGGGGCATACAAAAGGTAGATGAAGGCCTCATCATAATTGAAGCACTATTAGTGCAAGTGGAGGCTATTGACATAGGAGATAAGGGAAAAGAACCCAAAAATTTAGGAGCATCTCAAACTCAAGGTGATCTAGATACATAAGAAGGGACTGAATCTATTCCTAAGCCCCCATATCAATCTTAAAATGTTTAATAGTTGCCAATAAATTTTGTTGTATTACTATCAATAATTTTATAAAATGTATATTTTTAATGCAAATAATGAAAATACTTCTATTAATTTATGTCTTCTATCATTCAATAGTTGTTTCCATTTATATTCTTGTGTTTCTTTTAAATTTAGAGTGATTCAATTATATTTACTATTGTAATTTCAAATAATAATCAAAATATTACTATGATATAACTCAGTTATGCCAATATATTAATATCAATACATTAACAATACTATAATATAAAATATAATGTTTTATGAATGAACACAATTAGGACACTATAAAGGCTATGATATAAACATATAATTTGAAAAACAATGCTATGATATAAATCATAAAAATACAATTCAGGTAGCTAAAACAATTTTGTGATAAAAAATAAGATCAAATATATAAATGGAAATGATAACTAATAAATTCAAATTTATCAATGTTATAAAATCTTGGAAAAATTACAATTTAGGTAGATGAAACACATACTTCTCAGCTTGTCTATAATCACTTTTAAGCATAGTGGATACTTGTGTCTCCACTATTTGATCACTAAAAGCATCATTATCATCATTATTATGCACATTAGTGATACCTCTTCTGTCTACCAGGAATTTCCAGTATGCCAAGGCTCTATCATAGGGAAATTTGTCTAGCTCATACGATGAAACATAAATTCTCAAATAATTTTCAAAAATTTTATCCATCCTATTATGGAGCTTAGATTTAATAAAATATAGTTCACTAAAAACCCTCTCATCTTCCACATATTCCAAAATAATTTTTGGCATAATTCATATAAATAAAAATATTTACATATTGTATCTTGTAAGACACTGCTTGGATACATTTTTTTCCATAAATGTATGATCACTACACCAAAAATGGTCTTTAAGGGAATTTTTTAACAACCCTAAAGACCTTTATGGGTATTTTTTCATCCACCATCTATGAGGGCATCATAAAAAATCCTTGTCATACGATGGTGGCTAAAAATTGCCTTAAAAAACTATCCTCTTAAGGCTACAAGGATGGTTATAAACCACCCTCTTAGGGCTAAGAGGGTGGTTAAAAATTGCCCTTGTAGCCCTAATAGGGTGGTTTATAATCACCTTCATAGTCCTAAAATGGTGGTTTAGAAGAGGGTGGTTAAAAAATATAAACAATCCTCTTAGGTCTATGACAATGGTTTGTAACCTCCCTCATGGCCCTAAGAGGGCAAAATTAAACCACCCTCTTAGAATAGAATGGTTAAAAAATATAAACCACCCTCTTAGGGATACAAGGATGGTTTATAACTACCCTTGTAGCCTTAAGAGTGTGGTTTAAAACCACCCTCTTAGAAGAGGACAGTTAAAAAATATAAACCACCCTCTTAGAATAGGGTGGTATAAAACACATCCTATTCTAAAGCTAAATTTTTTTACTCCAACTAATTAATAAACCTGATAATATCCTCGTTTGTAAGCTCTAGTATATACAACCTGATTGCTTCATCAATTGATATTTTTGTGAAGAGTGATATGACATTGAAACTAGAACAATCATTATTAGCAACCCTAATATTCATTAACATGTTCACAAAATGCATTGAATCCTTAATATTTGGTGAAAAGTAATCCACATATGAAATTACTTGGTCTAATAACCATCCAATTCATGAGTAAGAAACTTAGTTACTTTAAAAATGGGCCTTGATGGTAGAGTCTATAATTTTTGCAACATGCTACAACAAAGATTCTCAAAATATTTATATGTAATTCTAATAGTACAAGTGTGGATGCTACTAGAAAATGAATAATGGATTATTAATGAGCTAGAGTGTTGTAGTAACAATATTTTAAAAGAGTAATCATAATACAAATTGACTTATTGCAAAGAATAAGGGGTTTGATAATATCAATGGTATTACCCTTTGGTGTAGCATCCAAAATGGTGTGAACCACTAAGCATGGATGTTTGATGCAGGAGCATCCAGCAGCAACAGGGCAATCTGGCATCAACCATAATTTTTCTAAGTGTATTGTTTTTAACAAGGCAGAAGTTTGTCGCGATATCGCGACATCAAAAAGAAACCAAGGCAAAGGCAGAATTTTATCACGATGTCACGAAATCGCGACAGTGGCGCAGCAGCCAAAGGGAAGGAGTTGGGATGTCACGATTTCATGACATGTCATGAAATCATGACTATCACGAAATTGTGACATCGAAGCAATAGCCAGAGGGGAGGAGTTGGGATGTCATGATTTCGTGACATGTCACGAAATCGCGACTTTCACGAAATCACGACATCAAAGCAGCAGCCGAGGGAAGAATTTGGGATGTCATGATTTTGTGACATGTTGCAAAATCATGATCGTCGCGAAATCGTGACATAAGAGCAGCGACCAAGGGAAGACAGTTGGGAGGTCACGATTTCGTGACATGTCACGAAATCATGACTATCACAAAATCATGACATAAGAGTAGCAGCCGAAGGGGGCAGTGGGAATGTCGCGATTTCATGACATGTCACGAAATCGCGATTGTCACGAAATCATGACTGTCGCAAAATCATGATGGAGAAGAGCAGCCGAGAGGGAGCAGTTGGAGATGTCATGATTTTGCGACATCTCACAAAATCATGACCACCAGCAGGAGAAAGGAAGATGTCGAATGAATCATCACGATTTCGCGACATGTCGCAAAATCACGACGGGAGCAAAGAAGCGAAGGTGAGGAAGGAAAATGTCGCGATATTGCGACATGTCACGATATCGTGACCCGAAGGCGAGAAAGGCAGGGATGAAGAGAATACATTGCGATATCGTGACCAAAATAAGGAAGAAGCGCAAGAAAGTTAAACTGTCATGATATCGCGACATGTCACGATATTGCGACAAACAGCTGGTTCATGGCTCGAAAAGGTGCGCGCTCCAAGATGATGTTTTTGAGGTGGTCAGGGGTCTCATTAATGCATGTTTTCATATCCGGTAAGTTATCTGAACACAGCGGCCTCTCGAATGCTACGTCCAGAGGTCAAAAATGTCAGGTGGTTCTTTAAATGCATGCTTTCATGGCGGATCGGGGTAGTTGCCCATTTATGGAAAGAAATTGAAGACTCGACGGAGGAAGCCAACTTTGCAGGTTTTTTTTTTTAATGTATTTCTGTAGGTAGGTCATTAATGGCTCAGAGGGTCGGGGCCTCTATAAAAACCCAAGCATTGTAATAGAATAGTGGTGGTGGATTAGAGATTGCATGCAGAGTGTAGAAGTTGAAAGCTAAGCCGAGCACTAGCTGTTGTAAAGCCTATGGGCTGTTACTGAAAGAATTTCCAGAATATTGAATGAAAAGTTGAATTTGAGATGGTGCAATTTCTTGTCCCCCATCAGTGGTATCAGAGCCAGAATATTCTGAGTGCATAAACAGATCATCGATCGTGAGGCAGTTTGCACTAGGATCTGTGGTAGGGTTCTGAGAGAGAGAAGAGTGAGTTAGGGTTCTGAGCATGTGAGCAGATCACCGAAAGTGAGGCGGCTACACCAGAATCAGTTAAGCTTTATGAGAAAAGCAAAGAAAAATGCCTCCACAAATAAGTCGTGGTAGCAAGAGTGATATGATGACAGTGGAAGAGTTCAAAGCTTTGTATAGGCAAGTGCAAGCCCTACAAGAGGAGCTGCTCAAAAGAGATTTGCAGAGGCAAGTGAAAGCCCTGCAAAGGGAGCTACGTAGACAGTGTGATGATAAACAGAAGAGAAGAGAAGATGGATTTCATCAGAATATGAAGCCATTGAAGGCTACAGACAAAGAGGTGTGCAGTAGTGTCGAAATCTATCTGGTAGAAGACAAAAATTTAACTGGCCAATAGGAGTCTAAGCAGGCTGCAGATGAGGAAGTGTGTAGTAGTGGGAGAATCTGTCTGGAGGAAGGCAAAAGTTGTTTGGGCCAGGAGAAGGGGTTGGAATAGGCTACAGAGGCAGATGAATGTCTGGAGGTGCTGCAGAAGGCAGTAACCAGATAGTGCAGAAGTGAAGATCACTTCTCCACCAACCTCGGGTGTCTGATGCAGGAGCATCCGACAGCAACAGGGCAATCTGGCATCAACCAAAATTTTTCTAAGTGTTTTGTTTTTAACAAGGTAGAATTTTGTCATGATATCGTGACGTCATGAAATTGCGACATCAAAAAGAAACCAAGGCAAAGGTAGAAGTTTGTTGTGATATCACGATGTCGCGAAATCGTGACTATGGCACAACAGCCAAAGGGAAGGAGTTGGGATGTCGCGATTTCGTGACATGTCACGAAATCATGATTGTCACGAAATCACGACATCGAAGCAGAAACCAGAGGGGAGGAGTTGGGATGTCGTGATTTCATGACATGTAGCGAAATCATGACTATCATGAAATTGTGACATCGGAGCAGCGATCGAGGGAAGAAGTTGGGATGTCACGATTTTGCGACATGTCACAAAATCATGACTGTCACAAAATTGCAACATAAGAGCAGCGGCCAAGGGAAAACAGTTGGGAGGTCACGATTTCATGACATGTCGTGAAATCGTGACTGTCGTGAAATTGTGACATAAGAGTAGCGATCGAAGGGGGTAGTGGGAATGTCACGATTTCGTGACATGTCACAAAATTGCGACTGTCGAGAAATCATGACGAAGAAGAGCAGCCAAGAGGGAGCAGTTGGAGATGTCACAATTTCGTGACATGTCATGAAATCGTGACCACCAACAGGAGAAAGGAAGATGTCGAAGGAATTGTCATGATTTCATGACATGTCATGAAATCGCGACCGAAGCAGAGAAGCAGAGGCGAGGAAGGAAAACGTCGCGATATCGTGACATGTCGCAATATCGTGACCCGAAGGTGAGAAAGGCAGGGATGAAGAGAATACGTCGTGATATCGCGACATGTTGCGATATCGTGACCAAAAGAAGGAAGAAGTGCAAGAAAGTTAAACTGTCATGATATCACGACAAACAGGTAGTTCGTGGCTCGAAAAGGTGCATGCTCCAAGATGATGTTTTCAAGGCGGTCAGGGGTCTCATTAATGCATGTTTTCATATCCAATAAGTTAGCTAAACACAGTGGCCTCTCGAATGTTGCGTCGAGAGGTCAAAAATGTCAGGTGGTTCTTTAAATGCACGCTTTCATGGCGGATCGAGGCAGTTGCCCATTTATGGAAAGAAATTGAAGACTCGGCGGAGGAAGCCGACTTTGCAGGTTTTTTTTTTAATGTATTTCTGTAGGTAGGTCATTAATGGCTCAGAGGGTCAAGGCCTCTATAAAAACCCAAGCATTGTAATAGAATAGTGGTGGTGGATTAGAGATTGCATGCAGAGTGTAGAAGTTGAAAGCTAAGTCGAGCGCTAGCTATTGTAAAGCTTGTGGGCTGTTACTGGAAGAATTTCCAGAATATTGAATGAAAAGTTGGATTTGAGATGGTGCAATTTCTTGTCCCCCATCAATGTTGTAGGTCACACAATCACTAAAATTTATACCTTTTTGAAAATTATGTATCTAGAACACCTCTTTCTGCATAGGAAGTTGTTTTCATCCATGATAGAACAAAAATATAAGTATATTTTCTAAACTAAGGATTGATTTTCATCTATTGCTAAACACTAGGACATGTTTAACATGATCATATCAACAATAAGTGTAATGTTACTTAGTTATGTCCGAGGTGACTCTATCGAAGCAAACCCTGAAGACAACAAAATAATTAGTAGATGCTCACTGCATAATAGAATCAACATAAGTTGGAGGTTCATAATTTAAATTTACTACAATCTTAGCACTTTTAGTTCTTTGAGCATACCTTTTATTTTGAAACTAGTTCTAAATATTCATTAAAAAATCTTAAACATCACTAGAGTACCTCAAGAAATACATAGATCTAACCAAAGAGACACCTCATTATTCACATCATATCCATGATGGTTACAAGAGCAATTCCTAAACAATTACCTTCTTCTATTGCATAGTTATTTTTCCAAGTTGTTTAGGTGCAGCGCTACATTTTAAATAAAAAAATTTATCAAAAACATGATAACAATAAAAGCCTTTGTCTAGATTTACAACATGACACTTGGTAATAATTTAAAAATATTGCAACAAAGCAAAAATAGCATGATCATCTATACACTCTGATTCCCAAATTCAACTAACCTAAACTTCTCAACAAGGTAAGAAATACTCTCATTGGGAATATTTAGACCCTTGTTTTCTTCCAACGTCTTTTCCATCTCTGCAATCTAAAAACATATACTCTCAAAAAAGTTGAACTACTAAGAATGAAAAAGAAGAGCAAAGTTATAAGTTCAATGCAGGTGAAAGTTAAATCTTATGATGAATGAAATACTTTAAATAGAAATAAAATAAATTTATCATAAAATTTTGATTATGGAACGAAGGTGTAAGAAATGAAATATCTCCTTTCTACATTAAATTTCTGACTAGCCATAACTTCCACATGTTAATAAATATTTAAGAAGTGATATATAGCTCCAAACAAGCATCACAAAAAGCATAATTGCACAAAATAAATACTTGAAAACTAAATTTCAAAGAAGAGTTCAAATTCACCAAATGAAATTTAACCCTCAAGAAAAATATAATCACTCTAGAAAGCACAATACCTCATGAATATACTTTACTTACCATAATACCTCATGCACTCAAGTACAGTAATCCATGTAAACATTTGCAAAAAAATATCATACAACAAATAAATGTTGGCACAAGAACAAAGGTAAACATTGTGCAATAATAAACCACTCATCAGATCAATGTTATTACAAGTTTAATAACTTGTGTCAGGTCAATCATCACATGATTCATTGCATATTTTATCCAAAAAATGAAGGTCCAAGAGTTCAATCAAATGATTTCCTTGAAGATAAAATAGTTCAAAATCTTTAAATTGATATCACTTGTTGCTACATGGTGAAAGCCTCATACAGAGAAAGCTATTGCCTCATTGATTTTCATTTTTGAAAGAGAAGTAGATCAGCTGCACTAAATATGTTATATAACTTTGGAGGAACAAGAAGAATTTAAAGTAGATATGGATGGCAATAACTATGAAAGTCAAGTAGACTCAAATCTTATGTTTCATGCTCCAAACCTTTAATTAAAAATGTATTGTAAAGATAATTTGTCTCCCAAAATAGATATCATATTGGGGTGTTGGAATAATAATAATAATTATGAAGCATCCCTTATACCACACAAATAAATAGCATGGAGTGTGTTACAAAAAATAGCATTTATTTTTATCACTATGTAGGTTAACTTTGGTTTACATTCTAATAAAACCACATTATATCATGTCACGTTGTCATCGACATGTATATAACAAACTTATTGTACTGTAGTTGGGAATTAACTCAATAAATATTTAGTAATAATTTATTATTCCCTCTTAAACTTTGGGTGTCTTCTTTTATCAAGTAAATTTAATTACTCTTCATATACAAATATTGTTTACTATGGAGATAAATATTATACAAACATTGGCCTCATGTTATGGTTATTACAAAATGAAGTTCATAACAAATAGATCTCTCAAACTACCATTCTACTTGTCAAGAATTGTGAGAATTATGCATCATACCTTTGGGTTATCTAATTTTCCCTCTACTTTATAAGCAATTATGAATGAATTTTTTTGCTTCCATCTCTAGAAATTAATTTTAGTTTTCTTTGATGACTTCCTCTATTGCATAAGACATTGGATGTTCTATATAGTGTATGTTAAAATTCTATTAAGAATCACTACTAGAGAAAAATTGTATGCTAAGAAATTAAACTATAACTGAATTTGAAGCATAAATTACATCAAGTGCTACTAGATCTAGAGTTAAACAATAAATTCCATCAAGTAGTTGCAACAAGGTTGAGCATTAGAATTGTATTGTGTAAAGTTTTGTGTTTTCATGTTGTAATTTATGTTACAAGATTGGTGAAGGTGTGTGTGAATACACAAAATTCCACAACATTTGGTTTCATAATAATTTGATATCATAGAATTGATTTCTAATAGTAATGAATAGAGACAAAAGCACATTTACCAGTATATCCTTTTAATCCATTTAAATATGCTCAAAATTTACAAAATATAATCCTACACCATATTTTGGTCCAAATAAGTTTCCTTTCAAACTACAATATCGATGATGTAAAGTGCTAAAGTTTCACAATTTTTATAGATTAAGTTTGTTTTAGGTCATGTCTTTGTGAGCATACCTTGAAACAAGGAGATCCAAAGTTCCTTAAAATTCTTAAGATGTTTAGAATGTAATGGAATGATGTAACTTGAATTTTATTATGAAAAGACTAATATTAAAAAATTATAATTCTATTTTAAATTTAGGTCCAACCAAATATCATACCAAGCTATTGCTCATATTGTAATTTGGATCATAAAAGTGGTAGCAATCGGCAATTTCAATTGGCTAAGTTCCAAGGGACACATGTTTGCAACTTTTGATCAAATTGAGGTAGTTCAAAATGCATTAGAAAGATAAGATATATAGAAATCAATAAAGATACATAACTCTATTAAGCCACATTTAAATATTTTAATTATTTCCAAAATACCAAGCTATAATCTATATCATACTAAGGGGGAATGAGTAATTTTAATAGGTTAAGTTCGAAGGTCATATCTTTGCAATAGTAGCTTAAAATAAGGTTTTTCAAAATGAGTTGCAAAGCTTAAAATACATAGAACATAATGAAGGGGAAAAAAATTCTATGAATCCATATTTGACTCAACAAATACCCTTCAAAATATCCAAGGTTTATAAATTACAATCCTAACTTAAATTAACCTCCAGCAATATATCAAGATCACAACAACTCATCAATTGTGTGCAATGGGTTTGTTGGTTATCATTTCTACAATGTGAATATACTGGTTATCATTTTTCTACATGGATATGTTGGTTATCATTTCTTCAATATGGATCTATTGGTTATCAAGCCTTCTGTAATTTGAGAACATTGCAATATTTTTCAGTTGAATCAATGGTCTATCCAAATATTAAATTGAAACCCAGAATAATGGACATGTTAAGATTCAAACACAGACCGTTGATTATCATTTTTGTAAAGTGGATCTATCAGTTATCATTTCTGCAAATTATATCTCTTGGTTATAATCCCTACTCTACTCTACCAATATTGCAATGCTTTTCTATTGGATCAATTTTCATACCCAAACTCTAAACCAACATAAAAAATATTGGACATTCTAGGATTTAAACTCACAGGGTCTATTGTTTATCATTTCTATAATTTGGATCTATTGGTTATCATTTTTTTCTCTATATATTTCTAACATTGAAACGTTCTTCTTTTCGATCAGTTGTCTTATTCAAATAGTAAACCAACATTCAAAATATTGAACATGCTTAGATTTGGATTCAAAGCTAAGACCTACCACCAACCAAATACCTATTTTATCACTAATCTACTTGCCCACCTATTCTACATGAGGATATTTTTTATGGGTTATTTTTCATTAAAATTTTAAATTTTTAATTGGCCTGATCAAAATTTTAAGAATATATTTGCCAAATTTTTTACATGAAAATGGGAGATTTTCCAAAAAAATGCATATACAATAATTAATTTGTGCAATTTTTCTTAAATATTTGCATATAAATAGTCAAAACTAGAAATTTTTCCCTCTTGTAAAAGAAATTCCATCCCTTAAAATTTGTCTTGACATATACCTCTCATAATCAACCATCAGTCAAGGATTGCAATCTACAATTCTAGAAATGGCCGCTCGATTCCAGCTAAGTAATATACTCCTTTAAGCTATACAAGTTGGCACTCATATTTCCTACTATACTGGCATGGTTCGCCAAGTCAAATTTGACTTTAGTCCCAATCCTTATCAAATTAGTCCTCCCACAAATTGAACTTCTCATGCCATTATTATGTAAATACACGGTGAGTAACATTTTATCTCATATTCCCCTTGGGGGTATATGCAATGATAAATATTCCACCATGTCCTCTATAATATTCCAAGATTTGAAAGGAAAGGGAGAAGATAAATGAGTTTAGTACCTCCATTGGTAGAAATAAAAAGGCAGATGATCCACCAAGTGGAGGGCACCCCAGCCTAGTAGGACAATTTGTACAAACCTTGATACTTCATCTATCATGATAGACTTTGCAAGATTTGGAATAATAAAATTTATTTATCGTACTATGGCTCGCTTCCACCTAAATATGATATAGATATATATTGTATATAGAAGAAATCTCTTTTGGCATTTGTGGAAGATAAAGGAATAGGGTTTCCAAAGCAGTTTTAAACATTACAAATATTTGAGACCTCCCTTAAGAGGGTGGTTTTAAACCACCCTCTTAGGATGACCCTAAGAGACCGGTTTACCCTAAGAGGGTTTTTTTAAACTGTCCTCTTAGGATCTATTAGGGCATTTTTTTACCCCCGAAAAAAACTATCTTTTTTTGACTGCCCTTAAAATCCTTTTTTGGTGTAATTAATGAAACCAGGCTCATGGAAGTTACTATAAAGTGACATTTGTTCAACCATTTTCATTCCAAAATATGATGATTATAGTATTCAATATTTTTTGTTGAGAATACCTTTGATTTCAACACCATTAACTTTCACACTTTTATTAAAATGTTTAGAAAGTGTGCTCATATATTTAACAAACAACTCATTTGTAGATTTGTAGTCATTAGAATGACACCAAAACATGGGGTTAACAACACCCATGACCTCAAGAAAATAATCTCTTTGAAACCGATCTCTTATTTTTCTTATCAATGTTTTTGCTATTTTTAACAATTTAATCTTAGTATTTTGTAAAATTACTACAAATTCATTGTGTGTTATCGGAATCTATTCAAAATTATTCGTAACTATATTAAACCATATTTAAAAATAATAAAGAGGTATCATATTTCCATAAACATTAATACAAAGATGATCATTGATGTCAAATATCAAAAAACTTTTTTGGATCACTCATGTTAGTTAATATTTTACAACTATTAAACAAAGGATCGGTAAAATTTCCTCTGAACATGTATATCCCATCAATATGCATATAGATTTTTTTTCTTAACCTAATGAAATCAATAATATATATAGATATTTATTGTCCTTTTTTAATCAATCTTTTCATTTCTTGTAACATTGGAATAATACCACATAATGTTAGAAGTGTTTCCAAGTCATTCGAATATTATAGCAAATATTTTGCCTTATCAACTATCCTATAATTTTCATACATAAACCCTTTTATGTATAGATATTCTATAAAAACTTTGTATATAGGTTGGTACATTAAAATCCACCTTATATCCATATATTTTAACAATTTTCTTCCTTCTATAACTCCTAGTGCAAACTATTGAAATTCTAAAATCCTTTTTGGATTGCATAAAAAATAAGAATGTATTTCACAGATGAATTCCTCCACTTTTGCAATATTATCGAAAGTGCTCACCATTTTGTAAGCAAGATTTATTCTATAAGCCATGCAATGAATGGGTATCAAATACAAGGTAATTGATATTTGAAGTTAAAAATAAAGACCAATCTTATATCCTTGTATTGTAGTAGCACCGTCAACCCCAACACATTAAATTTTAGTCTTTTTCTATATCATTCATTCCTATAATATCATTTAAACTAGTTACAACAATATTATAGAGGTTTTTTATATTACAATTTTCTACCATATTATGTAATGTTAGCAAATTAGGATGCCTTACATGATTTTGGAATGTCTACACATGCATACAAATCCAATATGTATTTTCAATAATCGTAACCTCTTAAACTAAAAGTAAAATAAATTTGGCAAGTTTTACTTTCTCCCTCAAGTCCTCTTGCTCAAAAAATGATAGAAATTTTGCAATTTGCCAATCACTTTAATCTGACCAATGAGAACTAGGAATATTTTACACATTAGCTATTTGAAATATATGCTTATAATCAATAAAATTGGACATCGTTCTACCATTTTTTAAGAATACTATATACAATAGCAAAGTACAAACTTTTTGAAGCTATAGTGGACTTAAGAATTTTATGAAATTAAGCTTGAATTGTTCCACCTTTCCCAACAAGATATTGTTATAGCATCAATTCTTTTTCATATTCTTTTGGATATCTAACATGCATGCATTCTAATAAATCATTTCAACTAACTATTTTCTTAATACTTCTATCACCTTTTTAAGCTATTGAATAAAATTTTCCACAATATTTTTCTATTATATCTACCTTCAATTGCATCTTATGATCCTTACCAAGTTTCCAACTAAAAATTATGCATCTACATTCTGTTGGAATGTTATTTTTGTTCTCTGGATAGACTGGATCTATAAAGGGATAAGTTGATGACCATTCAACCTTAAATTACCTGCCAATAGTCCATATAATTAATTTTATAGGTTTAGTATTTTTGCTTAAATATTTTTACAAATTTTGTATTGTATATGATTTATCACTTTCTTTTTCAAGTGACATGTCATTTTGAGTAATATCTTCAAGTTTTTGTTGGATGTTATTTTTAAGATAATTTTCATGTGAAAGCATCTCTTTGTGAGGAATATATTCAAATGGATGTATATCAAGGTCAATAGTGTATTATGCATACAATGATATTCTTTATTACTATTTTATATAAGAGACCATATTTTTACAAATAAAATAAAAGATTCATATTAACATTCAATATGGCCAAAGCCATATACTAAAAATTAAAATCATTGATTAAAAAAAATAGATAGAATACAAAACTAACTATTTAAAAGGTAAAAATCATTTGTACCTTTAATTTTATAGATGTTGATGTCTAGTTGATTTTGATATATGGCTAAAGTATTTGAAGATACTCTTTTCAGAAAAATATTTGTCTCCCTTATTTCCATCGCTAGTAAATTTTATTTTAGTTGTAAAGAAAATACTTTTCATTTTAAAAAATTAATAAAAAGTTGAATAGATCTTATTACTATAAGGCCTCAAAATAATATTGTAACTAGAATCAACATAGGGATTATTAGTAGAAAATACATACAAATTTTCATTCAGGATTCATCATGATATTTTTAGTGCCTGCCACTACTTTGTTTTCTGAAGATAGATAATTATCTGCACTTGTATTATTTTAGGGAAAAAAAAAACCAATATACAAATTCAAATCAATAATGTATTGGACTTTTTATAATTTAATAAAAGGAACGTATATAAATATGAAACATAATTACAGATTAAAAATGCAAAAAAATAGCAGAATATAGTACCAAATGGCATAGAAACTCATAGTATTAGTGGAATAGACAGAGGATGACAATGTCTTAAGAGATAGTCACTTAGCTAAAAAATAATTGAAAACGCGCACTTGTGAAATAGAAGAAAATAGGGAAAAACATGAGAAAACATGGAAAATAGAGCATTTACCTATTACAATATTATGACAAAAAAATAGAACTTACTACTACAACTCCTTGAACTCATATTCTCAAAAAATAAGAAAAATTAAGAATCGCGATGTCTTAAGAGAAATAGATAATCATAATATTTTAAGAGAAATAAAGAATTAGAGTCTCTTAAGAGAAGGTTATCTAGCTAGAAAATATATCAAAACATTCAAGTACGAAATAGAGAAAAATAAGAGAAAATAAGGGAAATTGAGCATTTACATATTTGTAATTTTATGATAGAAAAATAGATCTTACTACTACAACTCCTTCAACTCATATTCTCTAAAAATCAAGAGAAACAAATAATCACAATGTCTAAAGAGATAGAGAATCACAGTGTCTTAAGATAAGGATAGCTAGCTAAAAATGCATCAAAACACTCACATGTGGAACTAATAAAAATTGGGTAAAACATGAGAAACAAAGCATTGACCTATTTGCAATGAATGATAATAAAATAACAAAATAAAAACCTATAATTTTATAACAAAAATAGATCTTATTACTACAACTCTTTGAACTCATATTCTCTAAAAAACAAGAGAAACTCGAGAGTCAAAGTGTCTTAAGAGAAACAGAGAATAACAGTGTCTTAATAGGACAACCAACTAAAAAATGCATCAAAACACTCATATGTGAAATAGAAGAAAATAAGAGAAAAAAGGGAAACAACAAAAACCTACAATTTTATAACAGAAAATAGATGTTACTACTAAAACTCTTTGAACTCATATTCTCTAAAAATAATAAAGAAAGATGAAATTATGTATTCTTATTTTTTATGATCGATGCATCATCAGAATTGGGTTTGGATGTGAAACTAATTTCAGATCCTTTTCGAGTGTAAAGTAAGGTTTAGCCCTATTTGTATGTAAAGTATGGTCCAAAAACCATTTGGGTGGAAAACTAGATCTAGATTCAGTCCATGTGAAAGCCAGGTCTGAAAGTTATCCAAGTGGAAAACAAGATCCGGATTCGATCCAAGTGGAAAGTGGACTTTGGTAACCATTCAAGTGGATAACTAGGTCTTCGCTTGTTTGAGTGAAAAGCAGGGTCTTCCCTTGTTCAGGTGCAAAAAAGAGTCCATCTCTAGTCTAGGTGGAAAACTTAGCCTGACTTCTATCAGAGTGAAAAATAGTTTCAGATGTGGTCTAGGTGGAAAAAGGTTCTAGACATAGTCTGGATGCAAATACGGTTAGTGAAATTTGGTGGAATTTTGTTATAGATCAAATGTTTTAGGCCATATTTTCTATTGGAAGGTTTTACTTTTTGCTACTGCTAGTCATTTTTTGAATAGTTTGAATGTTTTACATGAATAAGTATCATTTTTGCATTAAATATATATATTGTTGGTATAAGAGGTAAATTTGGCGGGATAATTAAAAAAATTATAATTTCAAGGTAAAAATTGTCCTCAATTCAAGGAGTGCTAGTGATTTTAAAAAAAAATCAGTAATATTATTATCAACGTGTGTTGAATCGACCCCTAAAAATTTGTTTGACCCAATTTTTTTGGATGAATGGGCCAATGTATAGGGTCTCCAAATTCACCAATTTTCATTTTTGAAAATGCTAATATTCCCGAATTAATGAAGATTCGCCACTATGCATAAACCTAGATTATGCAACCTAGTTTTCATACCACTTAATAGAATTTGGTCAAGATAGAAGGCCCTACTGAAGACCAAGGGAGGTGTAACTTTACTTATCTAAAAAAATCAAAATAAAATAAGCAACCTAATCTTCAAGATCAAAGAAATTAGTTTATTATAAATCAATCATACACATAATTTATATGAACTAAAACGTAATTTCTTTATTTTACAGCTTATTCCTCTCTCAAATAAATAAATATATATATATATATATATTGCTCGTACAACACATATTACGCATTTTTTTAATCCTCCCTCCCAAACATGCAATTATGCAACTAACTAATAATTATCACTCTCTTAAAATAAAACTCATTTATTACATATCATTCCTTAATATGAAATAATAATAATAATAGGTTGCTATTACTATTGATAATTACATATCGCACATATAATAAAAATGGAGGGTTCAAGTTGTACGGGTTGCTTCCAACAAGTTTATTCTTCTGATATGGAGACCACGCTCGAGGGTTCAAGTTGTACGGGTTGCTTCCAACAAGCCTATTCTTCTGAGATGGAGACAAGATTTTTTAATTAAAAAAAAATTAAACTTGTTATTGTAAAATATTATTATAATAATTCATTAATATATTGGTTTTAAGAAGGTCATACTTAGCAAAGCAAAATTTTTCACACTAAAAAAATCATAAATAAATAAAAAATAAAATCAAACCTTAATTTCTTTATTACCAATCTATAAAATCTAATATAAATCACACTTTGTATATATAAGCAAATGATTGTTTAAGTTAACTGACATCATGGGATTTCAATGACTGTGGGAGACATGACTTTGAATTGTCTTTATATAAGTTTTTTTTTAAATAATTAAAAAATAAAATTAAAGTTATCCTTATATAATTAAAAATAAGAGGGCGGTCAGGCCAATGCAGGTAGGTGTGGCAATGCAAGCAATCCAAGTTGCGCAGGTTCAAATTGAATTCCATTGTATGTAGCTTAACTATGCAAACTTGCAGGACCACGCAGACAACCAAATCCTTATTTGTGACCTATGTGGTTCGTATTTGTAGTTCAAGATTATGTGCAGAAGAGAACGCTTTAGATCATAGCCGAAGAACCACGATACGAAATATAAGTTAGCCTATCTTAGATCTGATTGCTAGTCATGCCTAGTTCTCTGTTGTGGCCTATGTCCAGGTTTTTTTGCTTGTTAGAGGTCTTGTTGGTTACGTTTCATGGGTCATCAATTTTGGGGACTTGGTTGGATGGTGCAACACTTCTTCTAGGTTCAGTAGTTTCATGTTTTTCTAGCTTTCCAAGGAGGGGAAAGGGCCATCTACTAATCCAAACCTGCTAGGGTGAATTTGTGAGAACACATAAAGTGGTATGGTGTTTTGTTGTAGCTATCTTAGGGTGTTCCATTGGCTACCTTTGACTCTGTGTAAATTTTTGGTTGTTGATCCCCTAGCTGGATCTGGTGGGCGGGTTTTGTTTTTGGGCTCCTATTCGAGAGCTTCTTGTTGTTGGAACTGATCCTTTTGGTGTACATTTTGATATTTCTTCTTGGCTTTGAGGGTGGCCTTTCATTTTGAATACTATTGAGTGAATCCATTGGCTTCCCAGGTTCAATCCTTGAAGCTATTCATATGTAGGGATGGTGGGATCCAGATACTTTTTGGTTGCTTGGGGTACCATACTACATCCTTTGATATTTTGTGAGTGGAACTATGCTTTATCAACAAATTTTTGGTTTATCCCGACTCCTCTAGATTTGGATCCTTGGAATCTTCTTGCCCATATCTACTCTTCTCCTGGGTTTTATGGGTCTTCATTTCCTCAGCTCTTCTGGCTTCCTTGAAGTTTACCTCTATGTGCAAGAGGATTTCCTAGCCTTAGGATATCCTCAATATTATTGTTCCACTTTTTAGGCTTGTGTTGTGGTGTCCCTAGGTTCCTATTGCTTCCTGATTCATGTCCTACTATTGCATCATGTTAGCTTTCCTATCGCTGCTTTTTAGTTTTCATCTTGATCGGCATCCTAGTCAGTTGTTACTTCATGGATTGCATCCCAATTGACACCTTAGTTTGCGTCCTGTAGATGCTTTCTGGTCTGCATCCTATAACTACATCCCTGCCTACCCATGTGTGGGAATGATTTTCAAATTTCATTTTTTTTTGTTTTTCCTGCTTCATTTTCAAATTTCAATTTTAAATTTTGGGCAAGATGGCCCTATCTAAAAATTTACATCCTTTGTATGGTTTTGGGCAGGATGGTCATGTTTCAAATTTTCCATCATTTGTATGGTTTTGGGCGAAATGACCCTAATTCAAAAATTTCATCCTTTTTATGGTTTTGGGCGGGATGACCCTGATTCAAATTTTACCGATTTAGTTTTTTTTCTCCAATAACCCATAAAGGGTATGTTTCTTTAGTTATTTTTTTGTTGGAAACTCTTCTCCCAACCTTCTTCTCTTTGTATAAGGTTACTAGATCCTTTCAAAACCCCTTTTAACAATCAAAAAAGTAAAAAATATATATTAAAGTGAAACAAAATTTTAATGTAGGAATAGTGGTATTATGACAAGCTGATTATTTAGTATGTGTTTTTTAAAAGATTCCAACAACTATATTTTTATACATTAATTTTTACATAAAATTAAAATGTTTTATATCTAAATAATATCATAGGTATATATTAATATTACATTATTTTAATAATTATAATAAGTATAAATTTTTATAAAATAATTTAAAAATTAATAAAATTTTTTACTTTTAAAATATATTAAATTTGTTTATTTTTAAATTTTTAAGTTTAAACCCACAACTTTTTTTTATTAATGGAGGGATTTTGAAGGTATCCAAAACCTCTTACAGAGCTAAACCAAGAATCCAAAAGGGATCACCAAAAGAAACATAAACCAACAGGTTGGAAACCAGCACAACTAAAAAACAAACAAAAAAGGTTAAAAAACACTCTCCACGCATCCTCTTAAAGATAGACAACCACAAACAAATCAAACATTGAAATACAGAGACCTGAAAGCAAGATCCAGGTTACTTACACCATCTAATTAGGGATAAAGCAAGATCCAGGTTACTTACACCATCTAATTAGGGTTAACATTTTCTTCTTCATCGCTACCACCAAGACAGGAGTTTTTCAAGATTCCAAAAACTACCAAAAAGACCCAAGATGTCACACCTTCCAACAGGTAAGGGATATACATGGATCATATTTGGATCGTTGATGGGCTAAATAAATGACCAAGATTATTAACCATATTTTTTTTTTGGTAAGTAAGAGAATATTATAATTAACACCGGGTTTTAACTGGTTTACCCAAAACCATTTTACAAAATAGGGTCCACTGACCAACTGGACAAAGGCCAAGCCCTAAAAGTTTAAACTGACAACAAAAAGGGCCAAGACCTACTCTTCCATCAGAATACGGCCAAACTAAACTATGGAAGCCTAATATTATGGCCATCAGAAAAGAAAGACGCAAAATAGAACTAACAAAGACAAAAACTAATCATGCAAGCACCATGGAGAGTAGCTTGTGCCCATATAAAAATAATAGAATATGGTAAAAAAAAACATCCCATAGAATGGACAGCCAAGAGGCCAAGCAGTCTTCCTTGTAGTCCTCATCTAACTTCTTATCATCCTCCTTGCCATCATCTTTAGATTTTGCCTTCGACTCCTTGTTCCCACTGGAACTGCTGGCTATAAAACAGAAGATTTAGAGAATCACACAAATCAACAGCTGCACTGATGAGGCCAGACAGACTCTTCAACTGGTTGATACTGTTGGAGGCTGATGAAATTGTCATCTTCTCCAAGACTATTATGGTGGGGTCTGGTACCTCATTGTCAGGGATCTCCAACACTTTGTTATTTCTTGCTAGGGCCTTTTTGCGACATCGAATCCAAACACACCTTGGGAAATACTTGAGGCCAAAGCGAGATGTTTCCCATGCATGAATTTGTAGATAAAAAACCTATATCAGTGCCCCACCAGTTGCAAAAAACACTAGTCACATGAACAAAAAAAACAAATATGACAAAAGCCATTATAAGGTTCAAAAAAATATTTTTAAAAATGCCCCCATTTTCTGTCATTGATCCACTTTGAGCCTTCCAATCTAAAATTTTTCATTATCTATCACCATTGAGACTGCATGAGGAAGATTTTCAGTCCACGTGATCAAATTTGCTGCTACAATGCCTTCATTTGCCAGCCTATCAGCTGCCATGTTTGCTTCCCGGAAGGTATGCAAAATTATGGCCTCAGGTCGATCATGAATTAGAGCCCTTGCTTCGTGGATGTAGTCATCAAATCTCCAAGGAGCTCTCTTAGTGTTCTTTAGAAGATTTATAATAATAAGAGAATCACCTTCCACCAACAGTTTCCCTGGATAATTCTCTGCCACCTTGAGGCTCCTCCAAACTGCCCTCGCTTCAGCCACATTGTTAGTTTGAGCTCCAAGATGTTCAGCAAAAGCTACAAGCACCTCACCCTTGTGGTCTCTAAGTAAGCCACCAGCCCCGACTTCACTGGGTTGCCCCTAGATGCCCCATCAAAATTTAACTTAATCCACCCTAGGGGGGGTGGGGTCCATGTGATCATGGTTCTAGGACGGACTTGAGGATGATTGAGGCCATCGGTGAGAGGTAAGTTTAATGAGCTGGCCTAATGAAGCTTCAAAAGGATTTGGAGGTCTAGATCTTGCGAGGCACTAAACAAGCATTCTCATTAGCATATACTAAAATTTTTGACGGGACGAGAGGATGACTGAGAAACCTTATCCAAGAAGGCCCGACGATTCCTTTCCAACCATATCCGCCACAAGTAGTGATGAAGGCGAGATCTTCCACATATACCTAAGATGCCTATTCAAAAAGGGAGAAGGCCACTTTGGACAAATAAGTCAAAAATGGAATGAGGATGGACCCAATAAATATGAAACACTTGTAACGAGACCTAACAAGATTGAGACAGAAAAATTACAATACCGAAACAAATGATCAATAGACTCCCACTCAGACATACAGAGATAACACCTATTAACAACAATCACACCTCTTTTTATTAAGTTATCCATGGTGAGGATCTTATTTTGGATGGCCAACCATGCAAAAAACCCAACCTTCGGAACAATGCTTTTGGGCCAAACTTCCAAGTGAGGGAAAGTAGGTTCATCATTATCAATAAGCATCGAGATAAGCGGTCTTGACGAGAAAATTCCCCATTGTACGAAGCTTCCCAGATAAGTCTGGTCCTCAAGAATGCCGAGAAGGGAGTAAAGACTTGTCTTAATTCATTCTCCTATATTATTGATGCCCCTGGTAGATCATTGTTCATTATTGGCTTCCATACCCTTCTATTGTTTGACAAAGTAATAAAATCTGCAACTTTGGTACCAAAAACTTCAATTGTCCAAGCTCTAAGGGTTGAAAGGATGGGGTGCGTGAGAGGGGATAGTCCTTTAACCATTTGTGGTCCGAGAAATCAATGTTTCTTCCATTTCCCAGTTTCCAACGTAGCCCTTTGCTTAGCAGGTTTTTAGTTTGAAGGATTGATTTCCAAAAAATTGATCCCCTGGGAGGAAAGGAATAGCTTAAGAATTCAGTTTCTTGCAAGTACTTTCTTCTGATTATAGTAATCCATTCTGCATTTGCATTTGTCAAAAGACGCCATGCTTGTTTGGCCAGGAGGGCCATGTTTAAATGTTGTATTCTCCTTAGCCCAATACCTCCAAACTCCCTTGGTTTGCAAACCCTATCCCAGGACACCAAGTGAAAGCGCTGCTTAGATTCGAGAACCGGTCCATAGGAACCTCTTCCGGATCTGTTCAATTTTAGTGTAGACACTTGTAGGAGCTTTAAAAATAGAGAGAAAGTAGACGGGGATGCTTTGAATGGAAAACCTGGTGAGAACTGCCTTGCCAGCTTGAGATAACAAATTCCCTTTCCATCCAGCCAGCTTCCTCTGAATTCTTTCAATTACATTAGTCCACATGGAATCAGTAGCTCTGCCTGTAAATAAAGGAAGGCCTAAGTATGTGGATGGAAGAGTAGACACTGAGCATCCAAGAATCCTAGCAATCTTAATCTGCCTCTGAATGGGAGTGTTAAAGAAATAAATTTTACTCTTTGAAAAATTTACCTTTTGCCCTATAACATCCTCATATAGCTCTAGAATATGTTTTATGACCTTAGCCTCAAAAACCGATGCAAGAGTTAACAACAAAGTATCATCCACAAAGCTGTTCATGTGTAACTTCTGTGTTTGTGATGATGCTTTAATTTCTGAAATAAGACCAATATTACGGGCGGCTTTGATTGTCATCCCAAGGGCTTCAACCACAATGATAAACAACATGGGAGAGATAGGGTCACCTTGCCTTAGGCCCCTTTTACTTTGAAAGTATCCAGCGGGAGCACCATTAACAAGGATTGAAAACCAAGGTTTCATAAAACATCCTTCCAAAAGCTTGATCCATTCATGATGAAAACCAAATTTTTGAAGAATGGCAGAGACAAAACTCCGGTTTATGCGGTCATAAGCCTTGTTCATATCCGGCTTGAGAGCAAAAGCAGGTTTTTAGTCCGGACTACCGAATGGAGGGCTTCATGAACTGTTATGACACCATCAAGGATGGACCTTCCAAGGACTGAACTGCCTTGACAAACATCAATAAACATAGGAAGGATCTTCCTCATTCTATTTGCAATCGCCTTGGTCAAAATTTTATAAACAACATTACAAAGGCTAATAGGTCTAAAATCCATCATAGATCTAGGAGTAGGAATCTTTGGGATTAAAGCAATAAAAGTGGAGTTAAAACTTCTCGGAATATGCTTTGTGGACTGAAATTCCTTGATAGTAGCACATACATCAAAACCTACAATATCCCAAAAAGCCTAAAAAAAATGAGGTGAAAACCCGTCTGGAACTGGAGCTTTATCAGGGTTCATTGAGAAGAGGGCCTCTTTGATTTCTTCATCCGTGAAAGGCTTAATTAACTCCCCATTCAAGTCATCAAAAATTAAATGAGGAATATGGTAAAGCATTGATTTCGAAGCTAAGGCAGAACTGAAATGTTCTTCTCCTAAAAGATTCTGAAAATAGGAAACTGCTTCATTTCTGATCTCATTAGGACTAGAAAGGAATGACCCATCATCTCTAACAAGTTCTTTAATTCTATTGTGGCTTTTGTTCCTTAAGGTAGATGCATGAAAAAATCTTGTGTTGGCATCACCTTCTTTTAGCCAGGTAGCTCTAGACTTTTGCCGCCAAAAAGTCTCCTCGCAGGCTAAAACATTATGGTACTCAGCAAGGGCTTTCTTTTCATCTGCCTGTAGGGAAGGGTCTGGCAATCCCTCTTCAAGTTTTTTCTCAATGATTGATAACCTTTCAGAGATGACTTTCTTGTTTTCAAAAATATTTCCAAAAATTTCTTTATTCCAGATCCTTAGATTTTCTTTCACCACTTTAAGTTTATGTGCTAATCTGAATGAAGGCCTACCTTGACAAGAATGCTGCCACCACTGAGAAATTCTGTCTTTGAGATCAGGGTGGTGCATCCACATAGATTCAAACCTAAAAGGCCTTTTGAATTTTGGAGTCTCTTCAATTTCAAGTAAAATCGGGTTGTGGTCAGACCCAATGCGAGGCAAGGACAACAGATTTGCATCCCCAAAAGATTGTATTGCTTCTTGTGACAAAAAAAACCTATCAAGCTTTTCCATTATAAGTTGATTTCCAGACCTCCTATTGCTCCAAGTAAATTTAGCATTTTTTAATTTGACATCCAATAAATTGTTGTTGTTGATGAAATCTTGAAAGTCCTCCATACTTCTTGCTGGAATTCCTACTCCCCCTTTTTTATCAGAGGGGTAAAGAGGGGTATTAAAGTCCCCCACCACTATCCATGGGATATCCTGAAAAGCTTCCTTGAAATGACTGAGTAAATTCCATAGATCAGCTCTCCCAGATATAGAATTAGGGGCGTACACCATATTAAAGAAGACATAACTCCAACAATAATTGAGTTAAAAAAGTAATTTTAAATATTTTAAATTCTTTTATTTTTAATTTTATTTGGTTCAAATTTAATTTAATTGGATTATATGCATGGGTTACTCTATACTATAATACAGTTTGTTTACCGCATATGAATAAATTTCTATATAATTTTATTAAATTAAATTTTTTAATGATATTGAAGTGTTTACATTATTATTTTATTTGAAGAATCACATAGTATATGGTATCATATCTCATTGAAACAATATAGGTCAAAATACTACATTTTTAATAATTTGAATTACTACCATTCATAAAATAATTTAATATATTATAATTGGTTATTTATTTACTAAATATTTTATTTTTATATATATATTTTTAATAAATATGTTGATACTTAGGTAATATTATTATTTAATTGATATATTATAAACAATCTTGAAAGGTTATATCCATAGATTAATCCATTATATCTATCATTGGATCAAACTAAAGGTTAGATAAAATAAATTCATCATTAAATTAATACTAAATCTAAAGTTCCAACAATTGATCTTACAAATGATTAACTAGAAGTTATTCCAAAAATTAGATCATTTCCAAAAACTAAATTAATTATTTATTAGCTTAAAGATTAACTTAACCCATCATTTGGTTAAGTAGCAAAATTAGAGATTAGAAAATTAATTAGAGATTAATAACCAATCTAAAGATTATAATGAATTAATCTACCATTAGATTAATTACCAAGCTAATCTATCATTAGATTAATTAATAATCTAAATATTATATTAAATTAATCATTATATTAATTGTCAAACTAATCTATCATTAGATTAATTAATAATCTAAATATTGAGAATAATTAATCATTAGATTAATTGCCAAACTAATCTATCATTTAATTAATTAATAAATTTTTTTTGGTTTGTGGAAAACAACCCAAATGGGATGCCACTTTTGGATAAATCCCAAGGAGACAAAGGTATCTATTCCACAAAAAATGCCCAAGGCTTGCACTTGGACTGTCCCCTTCAACACACTCAGTGAACATTCCTAAAACAACAAAAATAATAACAAACAAACACAAAACACAAAAAACACAACATCAAAAAACAAAGACAATCAAACAAATAAAAGATATATATAAAAACCACAAAACAAACAAAAACAACATAAAAGCCTAAAAACAACAAAAAAACAAAAATAAATAATTAAAATTAAATTAAAAGTAACAACAAAACACAAAACATAAAATAAAACCATAAAAACAACAAAACAACACACAAAAACATAAAAGATAAATAAAATCACAAAACCCAAAAAAACAAAAACATGAAAAGAACAAAAACACACAAAAACTTTAAAAAAAAACACCAAAAAAACAACTAAAACAACATAAGAACAAAACAATAGAAACACACACACACCACTCGAAAAATAAAAACCAAAAAAAGAAAAAAAACACAACTACAACCTTTCTAGGCCAAAATATTATTAATGCAAGATTCAACTGAGAAAACATAGGAAATATATGTCTATGCTAGGGAACTAAAATACCTTAACCGAACCAAAGAGAAACACAAACAAAGCAAAAAGGAACTAGGTACCTCTACTACTGGAGCCATCCAATGAAAGAATAAAAAGTATATCTTCCATTGTTTGTGAATCCCACCAACTAAGAGGGTGGATATAGTAAGTAAGATCACTTTTTTCCAATGCCCAATTAACTAAAGTATAGAACTCTTGTTCTGCTCTCTCACCACATGATTGTAATCCACTTTCAAAAGGCCCATCTGGACTAATTAAATATTCTCAACAATTATTTTTATTCTCCAATTAAACTTAGGATTCTTAGAAGGAGTATTCAAAAGATTAATCATGAGTTGGGTGTCAGATTTTGTAGACACCAAAACAACACCAATCCGATTATGTGACGACAAGCGTCGATCGCATTGACACAAACAACCCCTAGGGCAGCCCCCAGAGGTTAAACAGTGGTCCTAACCACTTCCAAAAGTAGTTTTGGAGGTCAGAGGTCAATTTGGCACCTTTTTGGCACCTTGCTCTCTGCTCGTCCCACCCCGGGATGAATACAAACGGCATTCATCCCACCCAGGGATGAATATCAGCATTCGCCCCAGGGTGAGGCGAATAGCAAGTTTGATCGGAAAAAGTCAAACCTCGACAAGTCCGCCAGTTAACTGAAGCTTCAGGCCATGCAATTGCGAGGAATAGCTTTAAATCAAGAAGAGAGACTTCAGTCATGCATGTCTTTGATTTTGGAGACCTCATGCAAGGAGACTCTAAATCAGGGAATTATCTTTTCTCTCAAAATAGGACAATCAACTCAAGTGGCGCCCTCGCATGCGCAATTCAAACAAAGAGACCCTAGGTCTATAAATTGGTGAGTCTTCTCACCCAAAAAGAGATACAGAGAGGAGATTTTGGAGCAACGAAGTGCTGCTAAAATATATCCTCACCCTTTGTTTGTGCTTTCACATCCTTGATCTCTCTTTTGGAGGGAGGTTATTGGGTGATCATTGGAGGCGCATTCTAAGACCCAAACCCAAACATTTGGCCACAATATTCCACAAAATTTGTCGACAAACACCCCATAAGAAGTTTTGGACCCATCCCAAGTGGATTGGTGCCAAAACAGAGTCCCAAACGGTGGGCGTCCTGCCCTCGGGTGCCCCCAAACTATCGCAGCCCTAATCGCCCCACCCCGGAGTGAATAGAAATATGTGATATATTTCTCTGATTTTTCTTTTGCATATTATTCTAGGTTATTTAAATAGGCTGTAGTTTAAATTTCACTTCATTCTGAGCATTTTTGACCAGGTTTTTATCATTTCTCGCCTTTACTAACTTGCAGATGGCACCAGAAAAATATGGGTGATAGAGGCCAAATTGGAGAAATATGACCTTCTGGGTCTTCCCAAAACACCCCCAATTAGCTAACCCCAACTTTGTAGGTCATTTGGAGCTTTCTGGATAGGACATTGAAGAGGGTGCTTTCTGACAAGTTATTGCAGGTCTATTCGTCCCACCCCGGAGCGAATACAAATATGTGAGGAATTTCTAGACTGTTCCTTTTGTAGTGGCCTCCTGGTAACATATTCATGCTTCTATTAAATTTTTAGGTCGATCTGAGGTCATTTGGTTATCGTTTTAATATTTTCATGCATACACTAACAGTAGGCCTTGGGAAATACATGTTTTATTCTATCTGCAGGTGCTACTGATATTTTCTGTTTCCTTGAATGCAGGTTTCTGACATCAGAGGAGCAGAAAGGAGTCAAAATTCATATACACAAGTGGCGGCGATGTTTTGGTCCGCCCATCTTACATGTGGGCACGCGGAAGAAGGATTGCTATCCATGGATGTGATCAAAAACATATTTAACGCTCCTATCCCCTAAAAAGGAAGGAGACGTATTGTAACATGACTTTGAAAGCATATCAATAAAGAGGACCCTATTCCATATTGCTTTTATCTTGTGTCGATTCGCTCATGTTCTTTCCTTTTATGCATTTTTCAATACATAGGCTTTTGGCGTTAAGTTTGGTTTTAGACGCATCGTACTTGGCATTTTCCTTTTTGTTTCCGTATCCTCGTGCTTTCAGTGGCGATCATGGTGGGACCTCTATCCCTTGATTTTTAAGGTTAACCTTCTGATCAAAGTTGCTTGTTTTTGCTTACAGGTACCAAGTTTTCAAACCCTGGACTGTTGTTCGTTTCAGTCTGTGACGAGTGCAGAGCTGGAATTCGTCTCATCCAGGGATGAATAGGAATTCGTCCTACCCTAGAATGAATACAGATCTGTTATTCATCTCACCCCGGGATGAATAGCTCCTTGTGCAATTTTAGGGCAGAAATTCAGAGACATCCGATTTGGGCAGAGAAGAGGTAGGGGTCCTAAAACACCTTCTGTCAATTTTTGCTTTCTGTTCTCTGGTTATTTGCTTGCATAGGAGAGTTTGAATGCTTGTTTGCTTCATTTATGCAACTTAAAAAGAACCCCACACACCACGTGGCAAGTTAAAACAACAAGGAGTTGGTCGTAAAACCCCAACCCTTGAGCAAGACCAACGGTGGATTTCATCACCACCTTGGCTTGAGATACTGCATACATTACCCCGATCGTGACTGTTGCTAGACGTAAATCCTGATGAAAGCTGACCAAGTGTAGCTGGGGTGATTCCCAGTGCATGAGGATAAGTCTTCTATGGTAGGTGTCATAAATAGAGTGATTCCCCTTCCGTACCGCCTATGTTCCACGTACCATCTGCTCTCACGTACCAATAGTTTCCCTCACGTAAGGGCGGGTATATAGAGAGGTTGGTATATCGGTCTGGAAATGGTATATCGAAGGGGCGACCATTTTTTGGGAGTCATAAGAGCCATCATTTTGCATTTAAATGTTCTTTCCACAAGCTTTCAAAATGAACATTAAAAACACACTGAACCAGGTTTAGGGCACACTTTTAATCTTTAAACGAGATAATCATTGTTTTGTGTGTGTGATATTTCCTGTTTAGTGTAGCATAAGAAATCCTAAAAAAGATAAAAATCTATGCATCTTTAGGTAAGCATCACCATGGTGTACACTCGTAGCCGAGCCCAATCATGGGCAAGCACTACAAAAAGTGTACAAAGGGGGGCAAGTCGCCTCCGTTATAGTCCTGAGGACTTGGTCATCCCGCCTTGGTGGCCTGACACACAAGATAGTCCACATCATGCCATTACAGAATAGGACTATAGAGGCACCTCTTTGAGAGGCACCCCCACTCAGCATAGGTCCTTTCAAGAAGAGAACCTACACGTAGCACTCAACATAGACAGGAGGCCTCCCTTAGATGCTCGTTATGAGTGGCCTAGTGATGAAGTGCTAGAGCAACATAGGGTCCATAAGGAGGGGCCACATGATTTTGTCATCCCTCCTCTATCCCGTATTGTTGTTAGAAACACTAGACCAAATCCAGAGTATCAGGCTCTCCAGACAGGGCAAGACAATTCTGCCCGCACCTTGCATGCATATGAAAGGGAGTACGAGGAAGACCACCATGTTCCTCAAGAGCAGTACACAGCATGGGAGCGATGCACCTCCACACCTGCTATGTATCAGGATCACCCATTGAGGCCACAGCCTCGGGTTAATGCAGCTAACCTCGATAGAGGAAAGCAACCCATAGGGGTCTCGGATCACCATGACCGAGATAGACATGTAGGAGAGGCATCTAGGCTTCCTAAACATGAGACAATGGAACAAAGTGACTTGGCATTTTCCAGACATGCCACCCACCAAGCGCAAATCACGCAGCTCAGGCAGGATCAACAATAGTTAGAGCATCTGTACCACCTTAACAAAGAGCGCATTCAACGTCAGACAACCGAATTGCTTCATAACAATGTGCCTGAGAAGGTCCCAACCCCTCGTGCGCATAAAGTAGAAGTGTATGAGAGGCACAACCCCTTGGTACGAGACAGGTCTACACGACCTTATCAAGTATTGCCTCCAAGACCTCCTAGACCTGAGCGGGAGGCCACTCCCAGAAACAATGATGGGCACCCTCCGCGGGCACCCACCCATGTGTATAGGTCTCGGCTAGGCACTCCTCAAGAAACCTATGAGGAGTATGAACAAGAAGAAGAGCGGGCTGAAATGCTCTACCAAGGCAGAGGGGGTGCTATCCAGCTACCCCTCCATAGGCCTCAAGTTCCCCACAACCCACAATGGGAGCAAACTAAGGAGGAAGAAATTAAATCCTCTGATGCATATAAAGCGCTGCTAGAGCGCTTAGAGTCTATGGAGATCAAGACTTCTGGGCCCCAAAATCCCACTTTATGCCAACTCCGTAGTCATCCTGTGCATCCGTCAGTGTCGGCACCTCCATACCCTGAACACTTTAAACTACCCCAGTTGGCACTCTTTAGAGGGGAGGAGGATGCTCAAGAGCACGTGACTAGATTCCTGAGCCAGTGCTTTGGCATTCAGGATAATGATGCTTTGTTACTAAGAACATTTATAACCACATTCGTAGGCCCTACCTCGGATTGGTTCACTCAATTACCAAAACATAGCATCAGTAACTTGGATCAGCTAGTGGACGCGTTCCTCGAATGCTTCACCTTCAACACTAAGAAAAAGGCATCATTAAGTGACCTAGCTAGCCTCAGGAAGTATGAGGAAGAAACCATGGTGGCATACGGGAACCGATGGAGGACGTTGCTTTCAAAGCTGCCTTACCTCCCTCCCATGTCAGACCTGACCCAAATGTTCTCAAAAAGTTGTTTGAGATCGATCTCCATGCTATTGCAGCTGTAGCAATATGCCAGTTTAGAGGAAGCTCTGGCGCAAGCTAGAATCATTGAGGAGATCAAGATACAGGATGGCGAGATCGCCAAACCTAAGAAGAAAGAATGGACCAAGAACACCAAAATAGGGACCATGCAATAGAAACCCACTATGGTCAATCAAGTTGCTATCAACGTCCCTAAGCCTGCACAAGCAACACAACCTCAAAAGGCTAACTATCAGGTGGTGCCTCCTAACAACTATGATAGAGAAAACTAGAGGTAGGAACAAAATCAGTAGCATCACCCTAGGCGACAATTTACTCCTTACATAGAGTCTAGGGACTCTCTGTTTGACCGCTTGTCAGCGGTGAACTTGATCAACCTGCTAGAGATTCAAACTATAGACCCCAATGCACCAAAGCCTAAGGGGTACCGGGAGGACTTGTACTATCGGTTCCATAGATGGAAGGGACATGATCTTAATGCATGTTGGAAGTTCAAAGGTTTGGTACAAGACCTAATCGACAATAAGACATTGGCGGTGGACAACCCCGTAGCACCAAACAACCAACATATGGGAGTCTTTAGAGACCCCTTGCCTACCCATGATGTGTAGGAAAAACCCCTTCAAGTCAATGAGGTGCAACAGAATTGCCCCATGCAGGGGTATGTAGGGATGATAAGCATCGTGACTAGGAATAAGAGGTATCAAGGAGCTGCCCCTACGGTGGCCACTAGAGAAGTTCCATCGATGTCACAACCTCAACAACACCCTACGCAACCTCCCCCACCTAGACCAGTGGCTATGATTCGGACTAGACTTACCCAAAGTCTAAGGACCACGTCGGCTAGGCTCTCCATATACGAGCTCATTCAACAATCAGCGCCCCATCGGGAGGCTCTAATGGAGATATTAAAAGCCATCGAGCTGCAGCCCCATGAAGCAAACTCTTTCAACAACTTTGTGGGACATGTAAAACAATGTACAGAACCAGTCATCACCTTTAGAGAAGATGAATTGAAATCGGTGATTGGTGATGTGGCGGATCCACCCCTGCACGTTATTGCATGGGTCAACGGGATTCCGTATAAGAGGGTGTTGGTGGACACTGGCTCATCCAGTAATATCATCACAACAACAGCATTGAAACATCTGAAGTTGCCAGCATCTCACATCGTGGCCTCCACCTATACACTTCGAGCATTCAATGATGCAATATGCTCGACAGTTGGCACAATTGTCCTACCCATCCAAGTGGGACAAAAGACTATTCATACATTGTGCCACATCTTGGAAGGTGAGATGGCTTATAATATCTTACTGGGCCGGCCTTGGATCAGGGACATGAAGTGTGTCCCTTCAATAGCTCATCGGTGCCTAAAGTATACATTTGAAGGATAGGTGCATGTAGTCCCGATAGACTTAGAGCCCTTCAAGTACTGCAATACGGTGCAATTCATGCCGCAATCGACCCTTCCATCAACACATTTGGATTTTTAGTTGAATCCATCTAAACAGGGTCCGATTCCATAGGCATCTCCGTTGACCAATCCATCAAGTCCCCAGTCGGGTCCATCTTCCTCAGCTAGTCCTTCAACAATGATGCCACCTACGGTGGCCACATCAAAGGACAAGGGAAAGAAACCCCTAGAAGAGGAACCACCCTCAGTCTCAACCATCTCTATCGAAGAGATGCCTAGCAGAATGGAAGTCGAGATGCCTAGTTCACCCCACATGGAGTGGACTCGGAAGGACTCCCATTCGCTCCCCCTCAACCGCCAACAATCACCGTTGAGATGGCCAACACGGGCCTAGGGGAGTATATAGTGCGAAACATTGTTGCAACGCCCACACTTGAGTCCATGCAGGACATGGGGAGGCCTCGACTCCCCATCGGCTCTGTGGTTCCTCTAGGCTACCCACCCAATCAGACAAACTTTGTTTATGGGGGCCTGGATAATGGCATTGAAACTTGTATGCAAGAAGATGAAGATGAAGAGCCCTTTGCAGAGGACGTCAACTATTTGTCCAACCCAGACTTCGCATTGAGATATCTTGGCCAATGCAATTGGCATGGATATGGGTTGGGCAGGTATGAGCAAGGAGTGCGTGTTCTTTGCCAACCGAGATATCAAATGTCGTATGACAAGTCAGGAGTAGGGTTCAACCACCCCTTGCCCCTAGACATCTTGGTAGAGAACATGCAAGGCCTAGGGATAGGCAACAAGGATGGGTTGGCATTAGATCCATATGCCAATCCTAACACAACATATACATTGGGAGATTATCTCCCATTGCTAACAACCAACCTTGTTGACCATAACAACCCTTTCCCTTCGATCAAAAATAGAGACAATTCAAGGACTCACCCACAAGAGGGATATGGACAAGACCAAGAAGGGTCTTCAGAGGATGAGTCGGAGTACGAGGTAGCACCTTGGGATCCTTTCGAGTCTGATAGCAATCATTCACAAGTATATCCCATGGATGATGATCAGGAGAGCTTCCTGACAATGTTCCCTCTGGATGCTCCAATTGAGCATATGCCACCTCAAGAGAATCAGGTCCCCCGCAGAGAGCGAAACAACCCCGATGGGACCACATTAATTTGCTCGAGCAAGATGAGCCTCATATGTCACAAACAGTTATTGGAGCCAACGAAGGCCTTTGGATCTCTGACAGTGATTATGAAGATGAAACTAAGATGGCTTATCTCAATCATATGCGACAACAACAATATCCCTTGGATATAGATGACATGTTTGAAAAATTACACATAGGGCCAAGGCATAGGTGGCACCTCAACCAGGCGTAGTTATAGCAATTACTGCACCCACCACTCTAGGTACACAGAGAGCATCTTCCACCTGGAGACCCTATAAAACCATCAGTGCCTAGGGTGGACCCTATCTTTTATCCATGCATAGGGCCGATCCATTTGTGCCTGTACCCATAGAGCCAGATCCGGAGCACAAAGATCATCTAGGATGTCCGAGCAGTCACACCCATGGTAATGGAGACCACAATCATTTCATCAACATGATCTCCATTGATTTAACCACCCCCATCCATGATCCAGCCGACCCGACATGGTCATTGCATCTAGACCTAGATGCTATAGACTGGGATCGCGTTGACACACCACCATCCCCATCAGAGTATTGGCCTTGTGGTGGGATGTTCCATTTCACCCCAGGATAGACTCAGGATGTCTTCCATGCTGAAGAGGAACCTGATGTTCCGAACGATGATCTAAATTCAGCAAATGATATCCACTTGATCCCAACTCCACACCAGTTGGAGGACGGGTCCCACATGTCGGTCGAGGAGATGACTGACGTAGACATCGGCTCAGATCTAGTGAATTTGCAAATCATCAAGTTGGGGGTAAGTCTATCCCCCGAAGAGCAAGCCGACTACATTGCCCTTCTCAAAGAGAAGAAGGAGGTTTTTGCATGGTCCTACAAAGACATGCCGGGACTAGACCCATAGCTAGTCACGCATAATCTAACGCTTGATCCGATAGTCAAGCCAGTAAAGCAAAAACTATGTAAGATGCACCCAACAGTAGCCTTAATGGTCAAATATGAGCTACAAAAGTTGTTGGATGCATAGTTTGTCATCTGCGTGGATTACCCACCATGGTTGTCTAACATGGTGCCCATCAAAAATCTCGATGGGAGGATTCACATATGCACCGATTTTTGAGATCTAAACAAAGCGAGTCCTAAGGATGATTTTCCCTTGCCAAGCATCGATGCATTGGTAGATGCTACAACGGGCCATGAAATGCTCTCCCTCATGGATGGTTTCTCGGGATACAATCAAATTCGTATCAATCTCGAGGACCAACTAAAAATGGCATTCACAACGCCTTGGGGGACATTTTGCTATAAGGTCATGCCTTTTGGCCTTAAAAATGCTGGCACCACCTACCAACGTGCCATGACGTACATCTTCCATGATTACATGCACAAAACTTTGGAAGATTACATGGATGATTTGTTGGCCAAATCTCTTTTGCACCTAGATCATCTCGATGACTTAAGCAAGATCCTCGATCGCCTCATAGAACATAAAGTCAGACTAAACCCCAAGAAGTGCGTATTTGGCATCACCTCTGGAAAGCTCTTGGGTTACATAGTCTCCAAATGAGGAATCGAGGTGGATCCACACAAAGTCAAGGCAATCCTTGAAATGCTTCCCCCAACTACCATCAAGCAGCTCAGAAGTCTACAGGGAAAGGTCACGTCGATCAAGCGCTTCATAGCGCAGCTATCTGACAAGTGCCGACCCATGAATAAATTATTGCATAAGGGGGTCACATTTCACTGGGATGACGAGTGCCAATCAGCCTTTGATGACATTAAACAATACTTGGCTTCACCGCCAGTATTGGCACCACCTAGACCAGGAGTGCCATTCTACTTATACATCTCAGCTACTGAGGTGGCACTGGGCGCCATGCTGTCCCAGAAAAATGAACTACACAAAGAATAGGCTACTTACTATCTTAGCCGCACCCTGGTCAGTTATGAACTTAACTATGCATACGTTGAGAAGCTCTGCTTGGCAGTGGTGTTTGCTACCAAAAAGCTATGCCACTACATGCTCAGCAACACGACGTATGTTGTGTCTAAGGAGAATCCATTGCGATACATGATGAGTCGTACTTATCATAGTAGCCGCACGACGAAATGGATCATGTTGTTGATGGAGTTTGACATAGAATTCATTGGACAGAAATCCATAAAATGTCAAGTCATCACCGATCAACTGGTAGAGGCTCCTCTTGAAGACGATCAACCTCTGACCATAGAACTACCTGATGATGGGGTCTTCCATGTTTCAGAATCACCAGATTCTGATGAGCCTGAGTCACAGGCTGACATGACCCTCTTCTTCGATGGTTCTAAATGTGAGCAAGGAGGTGGCATGGGAATTGTATTCTTCACTCCACAAGGGGCTCCAATGCCTCTATCATTTAAATTAGACTTCTCATGCACCAACAACAATGCAGAATATGAAGCCTTGCTCATAGGTCTTCAGACAACAATCACCATGAACATTAAATGTTTAAACATCTTTGGTGATTCGTTGTTAATTGTCAATCAAGTAAAGGGGATATTCCAATGTAAATGCCTAGTTCTGTAGGCCTACAAAGCCCTTGTGGACAAATTCCTGGCACAACTTGAATGGTATGACATCGAGGCACTCCCTCGATCATCGAATCATTTTGTGGATACTATGGCCTCCTTGGGGTCACTAATCCCGCAAGACCCTTCCGGTGAGATGACAACCATTCAGGTCAAAACATTATCACAATCTATGATGGAGCGTGCAAGCTCTGACCTAACACTAGGAATCCACTTGATCCAGATTGAACCATCTCAGGATAGGTTCTCTCGAATCCATGATTGTCTGACTCGAGCCAACTGGGGGTCCTTGTTCTCCTCGACCCCTCTTAATAGCAACACAACGCTATTTTTACAAGTTCTTTCCCACTCAGCTTTTGCTAGGGATGAACTTCAAGAGGGATTGGTCATTCATACCATCGAGGTTTCTGATCAGTAGGATTGGTACACACCCATAAGGGATTACCTCAAGCTAGGTAACCTCCCACTTGGATTGACACAAGCCATGAAAAGATCATTTAAATAGAAAGCGGCAAAACATGTCTTGTTAGGAGACATTTTGTATCGTCGAAGCTATGAAGGAATCCTCCTCCGTTGCTTGGACCAGCGAGGAGTCCGCTTGGGCGATCACCCAAGCACACGATGGTACATGTGGTGGCCACTTCAGCGGTATGGCCATCGCAAAGCGCATTCTTTGCATGGGCTATTATTGGCCATATTTAGAGCGAGATTGTTGCGCATATGTAAAGAAGTGCATGAAGTGTCAACACCATGCTAATTTGACACACGTACCTTCTCAGGCCTTGCAACCGATCCAATCGACTTGGCATTTTTTGTAGTGGGGCTTTGATCTAATCGAAAAGATCTCCCCTGCATCGTCAGGTCATCACACGTTCATCATAATGGCCACAGAGTACTTCACCAAGTGGGTGGAAGCAATTCCGCTAACCTCTATGACTGGAACCCGCATTGCGGAGTTTATTTTGCATAACATCATATGTCATTTTGGTATTCCATCCAAGATTCTTTCGGATAATGGGACGTCATTCAAGAATAAGGATGTGCGTGCTTTGACAACAAAGTACAAAATTCAGCACAGTTTTTCAACACCCTATTATCCATAGGCAAATGGGCAAGCAAGAGCGTCAAACAAAATGCTAGTCACCATCCTCAAAAAGACCATCGTAGATAGTCATAAGGATTGGCACATTCAGATCCCGCTTGCCCTATGGGCTTATCGCACTAGCATTCGGATGCCCACTGGGGCAACTCCATTTTTGTTGGTGTATGGCTCCGAGGCAGTCATGCCTCTTGAGTTGGAAATCCCTTCCCTGCGCATATCAATGCAAGAGTTCATCGATGATGACACTGCATGGCAGGCCCGGTTAGACCAACTGACGTTGCTCGATGAACGACACGTCAATGCTCTCGAGCATTTGCGTATCTATCAAGAGCGACTTAAGAGAGCATACAACATGAAGGTCCACTTAAGGGAATTTCAGGTTGGTGACTTGGTCTTAAAAGAGAACCAACAAAATTCTAATTTGCCATCCCATCTAAGGGACAAGTTCATGGCAAACTGGTTAGGTCCTTATGTCATTGATAGTAGAATAGGACCTGGAACATACCGACTCACCTCTCTTGAAGGAATCAAGGAACTAGAACCCTTGAACATCAGTCATTTGAGGCCATTCCACATCTAGAGAGCCATAGTCCAACCAAAAGCTCCAAGGATTTCCTGTCACCCCAAAATGCCCCAAAGGTATCCATAAACCCTTTGGTCAAACCAAAAGCTCCAAGGATTTTCACAATCGCTTGGTCAACCCCAAAATGCCCCAAAGGTGTCCATAAACCCTTTGGTCAAGCCAAAAGCTCCAAGGATTCCCACAATCGCTTGGTCAACCCCAAAAATGCTCCAAAGGTATCCATAAACCCTTTGGTCAAACACCAAAAGCTCCAAGGGTTACCATAACCGCTTGGTCAAAACAAATATTCAAAACAAACAAAAACAATAAAATCATCAAAAATAACAAAAAAAATTGCATTTCAATTCCATGCATACTCATAAAAATCAAAATACAAAAATATAGGTTGCATTAGGCATCACATCCATACATTGCATATTTGCTAGGTCATACAAGTCAAGAGCACCATAGACTGTCATTACTTGGCAATTCCATCATTTTCCACATCAAATCCATTTTATAAACACATACCTCCAGAATAACACCATCCCCATTTTTAGCATAGTCAATTGTCTCCTAATGTATATAGGGTTTTCGTCATTCAACTGTCTTTAAATTTCTAGCCAAAAACTGTACAAAGTTAAACAGATTTTACATGGGAAAGTTTTACTTGGATCACGCCTCGTTATGTAACATCCCTACACAAGTTAAAACACATAAAATAATTCCTAAGTTGTGTGAATGCAAGAGAAACCTACAAAGCAGTCTAGGGTACCATAGGTGAAAGATTAGTCTGTTCATCCCCCTGTGCGAATGGTTTAAGAGTGCTGAGAATTGACAAAAGGACAAGCTCTTCCCCATCAATTCCCCCTAATAAATAGTGGTTTTCACCACTACCAAAAATCCCAATCACCATTGGTCCCTAAAGTTGTAAGGATTCGTACTACACGTCCCTGCCAAGGATGGGTAGTCATCCCCAAGGCCTCAAAGGATCGATGCCATTCAAAAAAAAAATCCCTACAAGCCATCATCATGACCACTTCCAATCACCTTTGGTCTCCAAAGTCGTAAGGATTCATACTACACATCCCTGAATAGGATGGGTAGTCATCCCCAAGGCCTAAAAGATCAATGCCCTTACTTCATAATCTCCATAATCCCCTTTGGTTCCCAAAGTCGTAAGGATTCGTACTACACGTCCCTACATAGGATGGGTAGTCATCCCCAAGGCCAACAGGATCAATGTCATTCACAAGCTCAACCTTACAAAGTTAAAAATCCAAAATCAAATAACAGTGGTTATCACCACTATTCAAAAATTCTTGCTCAAAAAGAAAAACAAAAGAAGAAAAATAAACAGTGATTTTCATCACTATGTATACGAGCAAGTATCCTAAACCGTTGAGCAAATAAAAATCCTGAACTTGAATCCCTAGAATTCTCAGCATTCGAAAACCATCTAGGTGATCCTCATTACGGGTTTGGTGGACAACCTACCTGGCAATGGCGGTATCCTAACCGCATGACGATATGTCTGTCACATTAGCTTTGCGTGTGCGCAGACCAATGTTTGCATGTGGATGAGCTAGCTTATGGTACCTTAGATTGTCCCATGGATTAATCTTACTAAATACAACAACGGAGTTAGTGGAGCTAATTAGGTGATCCTCAGTACAGGTTTGGTTGATAGCCTATCTGGCACTGGCGGTATCCTGACAAATACCACATAAACGAACTCAATTGCACACACAGGGATGTGAAATAACTTGGTTAAACTCAAGTCGGATTTATACCTTGTTCAAAAGTCTTGCGAGATAAATGTACAGTTTTGGCTAGTTAGTTAAAATATCTGAATCTCAAAAAATCTTAACTACATTTTAAAACAACTGGTACATTTCATTCCATACATCACCATCAAAAAATATGCAAAATACAAAAACAAAGTTTTTTCATGCAAAGTCATTCCACAAAGCCATCCCATAAGTACAGCAAGCTAGTAAATCTTGTACAGTCTATGGTGCCATTGACAAGTTATCAACAACTCATTTCATTCATTCCATATGCATACATCATATAAATTAGAAACATCACATTCATAATAGCATATGCATACATCAATGTAAATACATGTACATAAAAACAAACCATGAAAAGTGTATAAACAAAACAAAGAAAGTCATCTGTATATATATCATCAAAAATGCTCATAGGCTACAATGAACCGGTCCTCTGACCCCGCAACAAAATCCAAAAACTCAAAAACCCCTAAGCCTAGGGCATCGACCACCATGATCATGTAGGATCGGTGCGACGGGAACTACCCCTCATGGTGTGGGTCCTATGGGACCCCTCAGGGCGACTATTGCTACCCCTACATCATGCCTACTAGCACCTCCCTCATCCAATCATCGATGATGAGATGATGCTGACTGCTTAGTATCACTGCCCCTCATTCGGTGTGAAGAGCCACCTCTAGAGGGCGCAAGGACCCGCCCATCAAGGTGACTAATCTCTGCCTCCAACTCCAACCGATATCGCATCGAGTCCATATCTCACTAATGATACATAGCCAAAGTATCGTTACACCAATGCTATACATCCATAGGAGATCCCTCTCCCGCACAACATCGGTATCCCCATCCTATCGATGGTACATAGCCCATGCATTCTCCCACTTCTAGCTACGTTCGTAGGATATCCCTCTCCCGTAGTGCATCCTCGAGCTCCTCATCCCACCTCTGGAGTAACCCCTCCAATCATGCACTCTCCACATGCAACCCTACCTCAATATCCTTTCCACTGCCTCAGGCATCGACATCTCTAGAAAGGACTAGCTCGGCACGTCCTGCATCTCTAGTTGATCTAGAACCCCATAATCCATGCCTGCATCCTCAACCTCCACCATGTCTGCATCATCATGTGAAACACCCCAACCCTCATCTGATGCCTCTGCACCCTCATCCCCTATTCTATCGCCTCTACACCACCTAGAGGCCCCTCACCTCGCCATCATCGTAGAGTCCACCACTGCTCATACTCTATGGTAACCTCGATGTCATCCATATCTAGGGCATCTATCATTGTGTCCGCATCCTCACCTAGTGGCGCAATGACTGGCCAAGCAAGAGTCCTCTCGTCCCCCGATGTCGATAGACCATGGGCTCCCTAAGAAACCCCTGGTGCACCTCGAACTATCATGTCACCCGATCATATGGGAAGAACTCCTGCTCAGTCCCATGATGCCCAATCAGCCATCACCCCCTTCGTACCTACTAGAGCCACTCTCCAGCCTCAGGCCAAGTTGGATAGTCTCGATAGGGGTGCCAGAACACCTCCCTAGAGTAAGTCGAGCAAAGGCATCGACATAGTGCCCTACGACACCTGCCCACCACCTACTCTGACCCTGCTCCTCTGATCTCTACCATAATGCCCCGTATCTGATCTCTCGATCTATCATCTCTACCCGAGTCATCCAGGGCAACCCCATCGGCCTCTCCACCGCTATGTGCTGCCAAGCCCAACACTGCAACAAGTAGCTACAACTAATCCCCTTTCACTTTCGGTAGTGGACCTCGTATAACTCATCATAGAGTTGTGCCAGTAGAGTCTGTCCCCATCTCATGATCATAGGTGCCTCCGTAGGACACTCCACCAACCTGAACACCACCTCTAGCAGGTTCCATGGGAACCTCACACCCGAAGAGTCAGGAAGCAACATGTTGGAAATGAGGCCCATGAGTAATGCGTGCCTCACTCCCAACACACCCCTCTCTAGCCACCATCGCACCAATATGCCACCAATCTGGCAGTCACCCTCCACCATCTCCACTGGGATCTCCACACCCAACTCCTCCCCATGCCCGAAGCAGCGTGTCAGCACTACTGCGGTCCCACGACGTCGTCCTGATCGGTAATCCATCTATCAAAATCTATAGAATTTGATAGACATCCTCCAAGGTCACCATCATCTCCCCTATTGGGAGATGGAAGGTATTGGTCCGGGGTTCCCACAAGTTGATCAGGGCCATCAGATAGGCTCGATCCCCGACCACCGGCTCCAGGAGTCACCTGCTTGAGCCCAAGGGCATCAAGCCACTCCCAGTTAGTCAAAGTCAGCGCCTCCCATGCTTCAGTAAAAACCATGGGCACACGGTACCGGCTCTTCACAACCTGCAAAAGAAAACAACACAAAAACATTAAAAGCCATGAAAAATTGTACAACAATAACATGAATATCCAGCAATGCATAATACAAATTGTACAATTAAAAAAAAAAAAAATCAATCAAGAAAATTGATTTGTCTGCCCTAGGGTTTTTAAACTCTAATAAATTAAAAAAAAATAAAAAAAAAAAAAATAATTTTTAGCCTAGGGTTTTTAATTTAAAAAAAAATTTAACTAGGTTAACCAAAAAAAAAAAAAATTAATTTGTCAGCCTAGGGTTTTTAACTCTAATGATAAATTAAAAAAAAAAAAAAAAAATATAAAAACAAAAACAACAAAAAATAACTAGGGTTGAGCTACGTTTTTAAGCTCAGTTTTACCCTACGTTTCTAACCTAAGTTTTGATCTTTGTTCAATTAGGGTTAAGCAAAGTTTTTAAAGTTATGTTCTAAACTAAGTTTTTTAGCTCAGTTTTCATCTAAATTTGGATCTTTGTTTAACTAGGGTTCAATTAAGTTCTAAGCTAAGTGTTAATTTTGCTAGACTAGGGTTTCATTTTTAAATTTGAAAAACAAAACAAACAAAAAGACAAAAAACAACTAAATTGCAAGTTTTCAAAAGAACAAAAACAACTAACAATAAAGAGGAAGTGCACTCACTGGTCTCATGTCGGCTCCACCACTTGAGGATCCGGTCCATGAACTCATGGTGGCAGGAAAATTTTGGCAGCGCTTCGCTTCGCAGAATTGACCTCCTCCTCCTCAGAGCTCCAAATCTCTAGGAAAAACAAATGCAAATGAGCCCAAAACTTAGTTTTTGCCCTTAAATAGGCTTTTTGAGCCTGTATTCGTCCCTCCCTAGGATGAGCACTCTGGTTAGCACTCGTCCCACCCTAGGATGATTACTAAATAGGTATTCATCCCACCCAAGGATGAATACAGAGCAAAAACTTCAAAAATAGCTAAAAATTGCACCATAATTCACAAAAACAAGCACTAAAACTGTCCAATGAGAGTGCTTTTGCACTTGACATTTTGGGCATACAAAATAGACGTCGGGGTCACAAATCCTCACTATCCTATTCCCTAAGAAGGCTACCATAGCTGGACCGCTCCACGGGAAGATGGATTTTTAAGAATTTCATCCCCAAACGATGTCACAAAAAGGGTCAAAACCCAACCAAAAATAGCAATAACATTGCCGAACGAAGGCGCCTTTGCGCTGACATTCTTGGCATCCAAAATAGACGTTGGGGTTACAAATTGTCACTATCCTACTCCCTAATAAGGCTACCATAGCCGGACCGCTCCCTGGGAGGATGGATTTTTGACAATTTTAGCTCCAAAATGCGTCACAAAAAGGGTTAAAACCCACCAAAAATAGGTCAGAATGTTCGAAAACTGCTTAAGCATTCAATGGTAAACAACTGAAGGCACCCTTACCTAAGTCATCTTGGGTCAAGCGACTCGTCACTTTTCTCATGTCGGTCATTCCCTCATCGATTCGTCGCTTGAGGGGGTAGTCACACTTAGTCACCAATCAACAAAAATATACCCAATCAAGGAAATGACACGCATTCAAAGGATCATTGACAAAGACAATCATGCTCCCGCTTGGGGCAGCAAACAAGCAATAATCACAAGCTGATCAAACACTTGGCATTCGTGAATCATGAACTCAAGGTTCCCATAGACAAAAGGTTGCGCCCTTTGCCTATTCATGACTGATCAATGTCCAAGCTCAAGTAACACCTCACCGAAAAAGGTTAACACTTGAATGAAGTTCCTTAGCTCGTCAGAAGCAAGGATTCAAGAATGCGTGCCCTTTCCATACTTGGGGCATCAAGAGTTGGTTAGGTTACTTGAGAAACCCTAATCATTAGTGCTTTGGTTATCTATTTTTGCTCGACGCTGTGCCTTGCACAGCGCTTCCCAAAAAGGGGCATCTGTAGACACCAAAATAGCACCAATCCGATTATGTGACAACAAGCGCTGATCGCATTGACACAAACAGCCCCTAGGGCAGCCCCCAGAGGTTAAACAGTGGTCCTAACCACTTCCAAAAGTAGTTTTGGAGGTCAGAGGTCAATTTGGCACCTTTTTGGCACCTTGCTCTCTACTCGTCCCACCCCGGGACGAATACAAACTGGCATTCGTCCCACCCAGGGACGAATATCAGCATTCGCCCCAGGGTGAGGCGAATAGCAAGTTTGACTGGCAAAAAGTCAAACCTCGACAAGTCCGCCAGTTAACTGAGGCTTCAGGCCATGCAATTGCGAGGAATAGCTTTAAATCAAGAAGAGAGACTTCAGTCATGCATGTCTTTGATTTTGGAGACCTCATGCAAGGAGACTCTAAATCAGGGAATTATCTTTTCTCTCAAAATAGGACAATCAACTCAAGTGGCGCCCTCGCATGCGCAATTCAAACAAAGAGACCCTAGGTCTATAAATTGGTGAGTCTTCTCACCCAAAAAGATATACAGAGAGGAGATTTTGGAGCAACGAAGTGCTTGCTAAAATATATCCTCACCCTTTGTTTGTGCTTTCACATCCTTGATCTCTCTTTTGGAGGGAGGTTATTGGGTGATCATTGGAGGCGCATTCTAAGACCCAAACCCAAACATTTGGCCACAATATTCCACAAAATTTGTCGACAACACCCCATAAGAAGTTTTGGACCCATCCCAAGTGGATTGGTGCCGAAACAGAGTCCCAAACGGTGGGCGTCCTGCCCCGGGCGCCCCCAAACTATCGTAGCCCTAATCGCCCCACCCCGGAGTGAATAGAAATCTGTGATATATTTCTCTGATTTTTCTTTTGCATCTTATTCTAGGTTATTTAAATAGGCTGTAGTTTAAATTTCACTTCATTATGAGCATTTTTGACCAGGTTTTTATCATTTCCCGCCTTTACTAACTTGCAGATGGCACCAGAAAAATATGGGTGATAGAGGCCAAATTGGAGAAATCTGACCTTCTGGGTCTTCCCAAAACACCCCCAATTAGCTAACCCCAACTTTGCAGGTCATTTGGAGCTTTCTGGATAGGACATTGAAGAGGGTGCTTTCTGACAAGTTATTGCAGGTCTATTCGTCCCACCCCGGAGCGAATACAAATATGTGAGGAATTTCTAGACTGTTCTTTTTGCAGTGGCCTCCTGGTAACATATTCATGCTTCTGTTAAATTTTTAGGTCGATCTGAGGTCATTTGGTTATCGTTTTAATATTTTCATGCATACACTAACAGTAGGCCTTGGGAAATACATGTTTTATTCTGTCTGTAGGTGCTACTGATCTTTTCTGTTTCCTTGAACGTAGGTTTCTGACATCAGAGGAGCAGCAAGGAGTCAACATTCATATACACAAGCGGCGGCGACGTTTTGGTCCGCCCATCTTACATGTGGGCACGCGGAAGAAGGATTGCTATCCATGGATGTGATCAAAAACATATTTAACGCTCCTATCCCCTAAAAAGGAAGGAGACGTATTGTAACACGACTTTGAAAGCATATCAATAAAGAGGACCCTATTCCATATTGCTTTTATCTTGTGTCGATTCGCTCATGTTCTTTCCTTTTATGCATTTTTCAATACATAGGCTTTTGGCGTTAAGTTTGGTTTTAGACGCATCGTACTTGGCATTTTCCTTTTTGTTTCCGTATGCTCGTGCTTTCAGATTCAACCAACACATTTTCCCATTCAAACTTAGCAGCCTATTGAAGGCATTTGGGGATACCATACCCATCAAAAAATTTATTAGAAACAATACCCAAATTTTTAGCAAAAGTGAAAACCACGGAGTCATATGAAAGTCTACAAATTCCTCTTGCACTAGCTTTTCTAGGGTTCCCCTTAAAGGCTCCATCGGTATTGACTTTTTCACAATCCTCAGGATGAGTTTTTAAAAAAAAAAATTATTTCCATCTTGCAATTACTCACATTCCCTTTAATATGTTTACCCTTAGAAGAGTTAATCTTCAATATTTGCATCACTTGATCCCATTTTTTGTGGGGATTTTGAGGGTGGTTAAGGAGTTGATGGACTGATTCAACTAAGTTGAAAATGAAATTTTTCTAGATATAGTGAGTATCCTTTATTTATTTATTGAAAATTTTGTTGTCCCTTTCATTCCAAAAATTCCAAGGTAGAATGATAGAACCCATCCAAACTAATTACCTGATGAAATGATCAACACCCTCTTGTTTAGGTCAATCCCTCCAACCTTGTTCAAAAGTAGAAAAATTAGACCACTATAAGTCAAGTAAGATTTCCATTCTCCTCGATATCTCAGAGGCTAAGGTACACTTAATAAAAATATGGCTAAGCATTTCTACATTATTTCCATATTTTTGCATCTAAAAGGGCCATGAAAACCTCGTCTCATAATTTTATCACTAGTTAGCACCCTACAATGCAATAAAATCCAAATAAACAACCTCACCTTAGGCCAGATATTTTGAGCCTACAACTAAGAAAATATGTCATAAAATTGGTTGATATTATTATGGCATAAGGTCAAACAACCTTGAGCAACTAAATACTCACCCTTAGTAGTGTTCTATCCAAAATAATATTTATCATGGGACCAAGAGAGGGATATCATATGTATGATGTGTTGGACATCTTGTCTTTGAATTTTTGGAATTTGAATAGGCTAGTCCTCAATAAGGATCCAATATCTACCAACCTCTAAATTATCGGTATGGTATCGATAGTAATTAGCCACATTTATCCAATTAGTTCAATGAAGCTCCTCCATCCAAGGCCTCCAATAAGAAAACTCAGTTATCAAAGGCTAGTGACCATCCCAAGAACCACTAAAATGGGAGAACCTTTGGTAGCAAATTGATAACAAACAAGGTCTTCAGGAATTTTATTCTCAGCATATTTAGCATATATATTATTAGTCCAAAGGGCATTGGGGCTATTAAAATCCTCCAATACAATTTAGCAGCTAAAAAATTGTTGTTATTAATAGTATATTAGAATCCTAACCTTCCTTCATTCTTAGGAAGGCATAAAGTGTCTCATTTCACCAAGGTCCATTTTATTTTCTCCTTAGTACCACTCCAAAGGAACCAATGATTAATTTGATCCAATTCTCAAAGAACAACCTTTGGGATATTCAACTTGGAAGAAACATAAATAGGTATAGCTTGAAGGATATACTTTACCAAGGTAATTATACCCCCAAAATAAATCCACCTATTGGTCCACTTTCCAATTTTCTTCTTAACTTTGTCCAACAACCAATTCCAGTTATTTTTCTATCTTTTAGTATTGATAAGGATGCCTAAATAAGTTATCATAAGGGAGGTCTTCTTATATATTAATTTATCCAAGACCATGGATTCCTATATAGTAGAGCAGTGAAAGAAAATTACTTTAGACTTGTCTTCATTGATCAATTTCCCAATAGACTTAGAAAAAAATAATGATTTGCTTAATTTTAGAAGCTTCCTCAGTTTTAGCATTACATAACAGAGTAGAATCATCAAAAATTTAAAGATGAGAGATAGGCCTAGCTCCATGAGAAGTGGTAACTCCTTCAAGGGTTTTCTTGTCTCTATTTTTTGTAATAGTCCTACCCAAGGATTCATGCAATAATGATGAATAAATAAGGGGATAGGGGGTCACCTTGCCTAATATATCTAGAAGCTGGGAATAGTTGTGAATGCCTACCATTGATAAGAACTAAGTAGGATACTAAAGATATACAACCCATAATACAGTCCATCTAATCTTGAGAGAAACCAAATTACCTCAAAACTTTGATAAGAAAGTACCAATCCACTCTATCATAAGATTTGGATAATTCTAAATGAATGAACATAGAAGGATTTTTTCGCATTTCTATAGAATGGATGGCTTCCTGAGAAATAAATATCTCATCTAGTATTTTATGCACATCCACATAACCTCCTTGTTTAGGGGAAATAATATTATGTAAAATAATTCAACCTTTCTGCCATGATATTAGTAATGATTTTGATAAGAACATTACATAAAGCAGTAGGTCTAAAAGTTGAGATATGATAAGCCTCTTCAGATTTTGGAACAAAAGTTACATAAGTTTTATTGATAAACTTCAAAATATCTTTGGCTTTCCAAGCTTCTTACACCACCTCTAATAAATCACCATTAAGGATATCCCAAAACACTTGGTAGAACTTAATGGAAAAACCATCAAGACATGGGGTTTTCCCTTTTGAATTTTAAAAAACACTTGTTGAAGCTCATTAATAGTAACAAGAGTAGTCAAAATAGAGTTCTCATAAGTGATAAGAGAAGGTATTACTTGGTAACCAGGTGTTGTAGGTGATTTGGAGAGAAGAGGGCAATCCTCCAAGGGAAGGTCCCAGGTTCAAATCTCTACCCTACCAAAAAGATGAATTGGGTATCCAAAATCCAATTGATAATGTTGGTGTGGGTAGGGTCAAGTTAGACTCCCGAGTGACTTTGACGGTGTATAACCCCCTGTTCATGGTCTCTCAGACCAAGGCGGCCTCGCAAGGGGTTTTTCACTTAAAAAAAGAAGAAGGGATCACTTGAAGAACATTTTGTTGAAAAGTCGAGTCAAGAGGATTAGGAACAAAATATTGGAAAATTAATTCACAACAATAGATTTCATGCCATCCTAAGTGTAGAAATCCTCTTCATAATATGAATTCAAGGAAGAAATAAAGTTGTGAGATATTCAATATAGAAGATATTTGTGGAAGAAAATTGTGTTTCGATCTCCTTCTTTGAGCCATTGAATTCTAGATTTTTGCTTCCGTAAGAGTTCTTCTCTTTTTTCCCATTCCTCTAACTGAGTTATGAGTCTAATTTCATCTATAATTTTGCTCCTTGTGAGGCCATATAAATGGATTTTATTATTCAAATTTTGAAGATGAACAATAACTTCATTATTTTTTGTTGAACATCCCCAAATGCATTTCAGTTCCAACTCTTTATTTTGTATTTAATATATTGTAATATTTTAGCAAAATAGTACTTATTAGTTCCATATATTGGTTTACCTTCCTTCCACCACTGTTGCACTCAATGTTTGAAGGAATTGTCTCTAAGCCATATTAACTAAAAACAAAAAGGAGAGAAACTCACATTGGTTTTCCAAATTTCCACTATGACTGGTCAGTGATATGAACCAACATTTTTAAGAGTCTTCACTTTAGAAATATGACCATGGATTAATAAATTATCATAGAGCTTTCCATAATATAAGCTAAGCCATGCCTTCTATTAGACCAAGCTATAAGGCCATTATCTGGATGAATGTCCACAAGGTGAAGGTTTGCAATATATTCATTCATGAGGTCAATTCTCTTATCCAAATTTCTATTTCTCCCTATTTTCTCATCCATAGAGAGGATGGTATTGAAATATCCTCCTATCAAGATCCAAGATTTAGGGGAATGAGACATAATATAAGTTATATCCTTCCACTTTCTTCTCTTTACCTCCAAAGAGGTCAGAGCATAAATAGTTATGCAAAGCATAATCTGGTTGGAATATCTACTTTGAATAGAAATAGCAAAAAGACCCCAAATTCCAACCATATGGTAAATAATTACCTCTTTTGAAGACATAAATATGAAGGAAGAGGAAAAAATTACTACATACCTACTTCGTGTGGATGAGTTTGTTAACTCCATGCAAGGACTTGGGTTTAGAGTGGAAGAATCAGATTTTTGTCAAAAGGTTTTAAGATCACTTCCTAAGAGGTATAGTGAAAAGATTTTAGCCATAGAATAAACAAGAGATATATAAACTTTGATAAGGTATGATTTACAAGGAACTCTCACAGCTTTTTAAATGAGAATAAAAGAGGAGTCTATTCTTTAGAAATAAACAACTTTCAAAGTTACAAAGAAGACAAAGGGTAAGAAATCAGATGCAAGTAATGAGTCATCCAGTGATGAAGAAGCAAACTATGGCAGAAATAACAAGGACACAAAAAAGAACAAAAATATGAAATTAGTTAAGTGTTTCAAATGTGGTAAATATGGTCACTATACATCTAATTGTCCAGAAGCTAGAAATAGTAGCGATGATGAGAAAAAAGATCGAAGAACAGAGAAGCAAGAAAATTTAGGTATCAAAGCAAAAACAAGTATGGATAAAATAAGTATGAAAAGAAGATTTTTCCAAAGGTATAAGAAGAGTTTTTATGCAGATAAGGCAAGAAAAAATTCAAGTGATAGTGATGACAAGTCCTTAGATAATGAAGAAGAAGAAATTCTATTTCTGACAGTAGAAAAATAAGATGTTAGAAAAAGGGCACCAATAATTCTCAAGTGTTTTAGGTGTGGTAACTTTGATCATCTTGAAGATAAGTGCACAAGGAATGGATTCAGTTTTAGTGAATATGAATATGAAGATGCTCTTGAAGGACCAAAAGAAGAAATTATTCTTATGGCAATAGAACAAGAAGGAAGCACTTGTAGTGGAAAGGAATCAAAAAAGAATTTAGATGATCTTGAAGATAAAATAATAAAGGAAGAATCAAAAAATGAAGAGGAAGGAGAAGTTGATCTTGAGGGTGAGATTATTTTTGCTCTTAATGCATTAAATAAGGTAATAAAGTAGAACTCAAAACTCAAGCTTCAATTTCAATAATATGATGAAGAGAAAGGAAAGCTTATAAAATATCTAACCAACTCAATAGCTAAGACAAGGATATTTAAATAGAAGTTATAAGCAAAGTTTTTAGACTGTGAAAGGTTAGAGCATGAGGTAGCTTCACTAAGGAAGGAATTAAAATATTCTAAAGACAAGCTACATAGGTTTAGGAGAGCTCAAAGAACTTGGATAATATTATCAAGGTACAAAGATCTTCATCAAACGAGACAATACTTGGCTTTGAATAAGAACATAGAAGACAATGATAGGATTCAATCTCAAGATCCAAAGAATAAGAAGCTTCAAAATAATAGTGTATGGGAGAGTGATAATTCCAAGGATAAGTTGGAAAATAGAAATTTCAACAAGGAAAAGAACAATGCATAAATGAGGAACATATGGAATGGAAAACATCACAAGGAACAAGATACTAAGAGAGCAATGATGTCAAGGCAAGGTTTCTTCAATGGAAGTAGCTTCTCATGTCATAGGTTTGGACACAAGGCTATGCAGTACAGGACACATGAAATCTAGGTATATGGTTTCACCAATAGAAATTTTAGAAGTGGGCATCTCTTTCAAGGGTATTGTCACTCTTGTAATCGGTTTGGTCATAAGGTAGTTAATTTTAGGGCTCATAATAGGAATGGATATGGCTTCATCAGGAGGAACTAAAAGATATTTACACCTTCAAGGAATCACAACATCAAGTGTTATAAGTGCAACAATTTTTGGCATATGACTATGTGGTGTAGAGCAAAATTCCCAAAGATAAGCAAGAATAGGAACATTCAGAAAATTAGAAGGATTAGTTGAGAAAGAAGGTGGAAAAAGGTAAAGAGCAGTGTATTCTAGGAGTAGAGATACTCCCACCCAAAATTAACCACCTCAAGAGAGTATGTGGGGGAGGGGCTAAGATAAGAGTCTCATATTTAGCCCCAAGCCCCATAGGTGGCCCTTTGCCATTGATGACAAAGGGGGAGACATTTGAGTTAGGGGGAAAGCATTTAGTCAGGGGAGCAGTTTCTTAAGGGGATTAGCTTTTGAAAAAGGAAAAAATAATGGTAAAAAAAAGGGTTGCCATCAATGACAAAGGGGGAGATTGTTGGAAATTTTGAGTAGTTTTGTTGTCATTGATGTCAAGAGAATATTATTTCAGTTTCATCATCATTAAGGACATCAAGTGATTTTTCCAAAAACAAGAAGGATTTTAAAAGGAATAGGATATAATATTTATTTTTAATATTATATGCCTAAAAAGTTGAATTCCCAAGGAAGGAGAAGCAAGTTCAAATTAAATAATAATATTATATTATCTAATATTATCAAATAAATTGATGAGGTGAAGTAAACCGGGTCAAAGGAATTATTAAAATAGTTTATTCTGGAAAAGACCCATGAAGCAACTTGCAAACGATTTAATTTAATTTATTTAAATTAAAATATTTTAACCCATGGTTAAAGTTTTAATTTAAATAAATAATGGGTGGCAAAGGTTTTTAAATTTAATATTTAAATCTAAATTCAATTTTTAAAATTGAATGATGGGTCGATGAGCTATGTGTAAGGGAAAATGTGTATAAAAGTGGAAAAAAATTCTCATTTTATCCCCTAGACCTATGCAATTAAGTGTTGTGCTATGCTAATGATAAATGATATAATTCGTGGACTTCGTGTTTTGAGAGAAGAAGTTTGCATGCTTCAAAAAAAGGAAGACAAGGAGCAAGTTTTGAAAAATGTAGATGTCAAAGGAGATACCACCGACGGTAGTATCATAGATGGAATTTGACGCCAAGAAAAAGTGTTGTGAGGGCAAGGACGTGGGTTTGATTTACATCGGTGTGCTTTTCAAGGGAAAACATTTTGGTTTTTGTGCTAAAGGTCAAAGGAGCTAAGGTATAAAATGAAAATTGTGCGCTCTTATTTTTCATGTGGGCGCATAGCCCAACTGGTTGCCTAGTGTTCGCTAGGGTGTTGAGGAAGTAAGGTTGTGAGTTTGAATTTGGCTGGAAATATTTTTGGGTAGAGTGAAAATAATAGGTATGCAATTTATGATTTAAATTTTCAAAGGTTTTTGATATATGAAAATTTACTTTAAAGGGTTGCATGAAATTTGAAAGGATAGCTTGTGAGTTTTGTTAAAAGAGATATAAGGTGTAATAAAATTAAAATATTGTATTTTAATATTGGTGGTTAGAATTTATTCTATGAGATAGGAGTTATAAGGTTTGCAAAGGAAATTATATTTTATATTTTGAGATAAAGCTATGATGTGTTAATTATTTTGAGAGGAGAAATAAGGTGTCTAAAGAAGATTATTGTGGTTATTTTCCTTTAATAAAATTGTTGACTTATATTTTGAAAGTGTGGAGATTATAAGGTGTATTTAAGACTTGTTATTTTTGTGCGAAAATAATTATTTGGAAAATATTTCCAAGGATATTTTGAGAAAGATTGTTGTTACCTAATATTAAAATTGGTAAAGAATATTTGATTGTGGTTAAGACAGATTTTGAATAAATGTCTTCATCAAAACAAAAGGTATGGGCACATCTTCCTATGACTAAAATATTGTTGGATTGAATGTTGTGAAATGCAAGTTTGGAGTGAAAAAAATTGTCTGATAAGCATTTTTGGAAATATTTGAGTGAGTGTTCATGTGCATGAGTAGGGTTTGTGAAATATCATGAGTATCATTGTTATGTTAAGTTTAGAACTATCTTGAACTAGGGTTTGTGAAAGAACATGAGTATCATTTTTATATGAAAATTAGAATTAACTTGAGTCAAGGTTTGTAGTGTGAATTATTGGAAGTATAGTGAAACACTTGGTTAGGGTTTGTAAGCAAGTTGTGTTTCATTGAGTGGATGGTTGAGTAAATTTGATTGATCATTATTGATTGAGAGCATTGGAGTAATAGTTCAAGATTTATGAAACAAAGTATTCTTTATTTTTGAATTGATTTGAAAGAGAATTTAAAATTATTAGAGTGATTTGTGAGTGTGAAAAATATTGCATCTCTTAGCATTATCTATATGTTTCTATGGTTAAAACATATTCTCAGTGAAACATGTTTGTGTGATTGAAGAGGTTTTCTAAAAGTATTAAGTTGAGTTATGTATGTAAGTTTTACAATTGATTTGAATAAGCTTTTGTGGAATCTTGTGGATAAATTTGAGTAAGCCCTAGAGGGGACTTAAGGACATAGTTGATTAAGCTTTTGTGAAATATTAAGGACATATTTGTGTGAGCTTTTATGGAATATTACAATAATATTTGAGGTATGCCTTGGTGAAGACTTGTTGAGCAAATTAGACAAGTTCTAGTGAGGACTTGTTGGGAATATTTTAGGAAAGTCTTGGTGAAGAATTGAGATCAGTTTAAGCAAGTTCTTAAGAGGACTTGTGGATAGATTTGAGGCAAGTATTTGATAAGACTTGAGAGTAGAGTTGATTGATTGATTTGTTCAAACCTTGAGTTACTATTTGGGGTAAATCTACTAGAGCAGATTTGTGCTAGACCGAAGGATTGTGTTTAGTACAGATTTGAGGATAGTATTTGAGTAGATTCATGCAATATTGAAGGATCGTGTTTAGTACAAATTTGATAATAAATATTGACTATATTTGTACTAGAAATAAGGACTATGTTTAGTGTATATTTTAGGATAGAGATTAAGCAGATTTGTGCTAGATCGAAATACTATGTTTAGTGTAGATTCAAGGATAGTGATTGAGCAAATTTGTGCTAGATTTAAGGAATGTATTTAGTGGAGATTTGAGGATAGAGATTGAGATATTGAGAAGATTTGTGCTAGATCGAAGGAATGTGTTTAGTACATATTTAAGGATAAATATTGAGCAAATTTGTCCTATATAGAAGGATAGTTTTTAGTGTAGATTTTAGAATAGATATTGAGTAGATTTGTGGTAGATCGAAGGATTGTGTTTAGTGCAGATTTAATGATAGATATTGAGCATATTTGTGCTATATCAAAGCATAGTGTTTAGTGCAGATTTGAGACAAATATTGAGCAACTTTGTGCTACACTGAAGGACTATGTTTAGTTTATATTTGAGACAAATATTAATCATATCTAAGAGTAAACTTTGGAGGTGACATATCAGAGGATAGTAGTATCCAGTGGATAGATGTCCATTAAAAAGGGTAGTGAGGATAGAAGTCTTCTGAGTGAGGACATAGTTATTTTGTGAAGAGAGATCCACAAGCCAATGTAGTGGAGGTAGTAGTCTTCTAATAGATCACCAAACAGAGTAGAGGAGAAGGAGTTCTCTTGTGGATAGAGATCCACGAATCAATAGAGGGAAAAGAGTTCTTCTATGAATTGATATCCATGAAATTGATTAGGGGATTGGAATCTCCTTTGGACAGAGGTCCATAAACATTGTAATAGAGAAGTATTTCCAAGAGATTTTTTGAGAAAATTTTAGTGAAATATTTTATCCATGGACGTAGCCCACATTGGGTGAACCACATTAAATTGGTGTCTCTATTGTGTGTGATGATTTGTAAATTGCTCTGATAACTACCATTGATATTACCATTGATAATATTGGATAATATTTTTGGGAAAGAAAAGTAAAAAGTGGTCTTATACTATTCACCCCCCACTCAGTATAAGCTTTTGTTCTTCAATAAGGACTGGGGGTCCGATATGATGCATAATATGGTTTGAGGATATAGTTTGATGCATAATAAAGTTTGAGCATCTGGTATGATGTATAATAAGGTTTGTGGGTCTAGTATGATGCATAATAAGGTTTAGGAGTTGGTTCTAATGTATAATAATATCTGAGCATCTATTCTAATGCATAATCAGATTCGAGCATCAAGTCTATTGTAGAATAAGGTCCAAGGTCAGGTCTGATGCATAAAAAGTTCTAAGGGTTGGATCTGATGCATAATAATTTTTGAGTGTCAGCCTAATGCGTAATAAGGTCTGAGGGGTCTGATATGATGCATAATATGGTCTAAAAAGTGGATTTTTGTAGAAAATAGTCTGGTATCAGGCCTAATGCACAATATGGTCTAGTGCCTTTCCTAATGTAGAATACAGTCTACATGCAAAAAATGGTCCATCATTGACCACCTACCATGTGTCACACAATCGGTCACCCATACTTCATATCCAGTACAATTTTGCCACATGTTAACTCCATCCATTATGTCTATGAAAGGGCTTCAACTACCATTTTTTGAGTTAATTTCTATGACTGCACCCAACCAAAGTGAACCTCTATCAAGCAACCAATTTTTCCTATTTCTCCTATTTCAAATTTTCCAACTTCTAGAAATAGCCACCGCTTCCACCCCTATTCCAAATTTCAATAACCCTTCTTGCAATTTAATTTTAGATTTTCTAATAACCCCAAGTATGGACTTGTCATGGTTAGAAGACACGGGTTAGACAACCTTGGTTTCAATGCCATATTTCAAAACTGATAAATTCCTCTTGCAACATATTAATTCTGGTTATGACCATCATAAAGCCATTGTAAAAATGAAAATATTGAATAGAAATTTTTCGTGCACCATCATAGCTGCAGGCATTCACAGATTGACAAATATTCCTTTCAGTGATTGTCCTCCAGTTCAAGTGAACTACTAGATCTTTGTAGAATAGAAAGGCTATCTCAAGAAAATGTACCAACTCACCATAGAATATTTTGCAAGTATAATTATTTTATCTTAGAATCTGCTAATACTAAAATTTTCAAATTTGTAAATTGTTATGTATTTTTTTTGCAGCTTTCATCACCAAGTCAAAAAGAGGGTTAATAATCATCGATGTTAAGAATACAACTCTAAAGGCCATTATTGAGTTCTTCTAGGTAAGACTAATTTTTCTTGGAAGATAAAAAATTCCGTTGTGGGCACTATCATATGTTATTCACTATGAGCATGATGAGAGGTTCGATTGGTGCACCCATATTACAGATTTCATCAGATCTAAGCTACATACAATGCAATTGTAAAATAGCAAAACACAATCCATTATGGGCACTTTTACTTACATTTTAGCACTTTATTTTGAATTTTTTTATGATTTGCAAGATACTCGTGTTCCTACTATAGTGCATGTAACACTACAAGTCATTACCCTGACACCAGAGGAATTGAAGGTAATCAGTCCATATTTGATAATAAAAAGTATTTTATATTTTAGCACATTTTCATTTTTAAATTTTTATTTTCATATAAATGTAAGGTAGGGTAGCCATAATAAGGACTAAAAAATATTTTTCCAATAGGAGTCATAGGCCAGAGTAAACTGGTGATTCTAAGGACATTGGATAAGAAATATCACCATTATAGAGGCCACCAAAATGTCTGAGGCAATCTCCTTCACCTAGTGTATCTCGTACACCTATGTATGCAAAAAATATGCAGGTTAAATATAGTGTGGCCACCCCATCCCAGTCCCCATCGGTGCCCAAATTCAATAAATTCCATCATATTCTAGTAAAAAAATGTGTATTTACTTTGAATTATGGTTTTTTCTATTTAAGTTTTAGAATAATGCTAATAAAAAAAATTATGTTTTCATCCACGTCTCAACAACAAACTATGAGAATGAGAGGCCATATGGTGCCACTACTTCCACCACATCCACCACTTCCACCACAACCATAGTTTCCACAATAGTATAAGGTTCCATCCCAACATCCACGTTCACAATAATGACAGACACAACCTACACAGATGAGAGACCAAACATGGAAAGGAGGTGGAAAATAACTTTTTCTACAAAGATCACAGTCAACATGAATTTCTGGACCTAGGTTCTTATATTTTTTGTTTCACAGTTATTCACAAGCACCAGAAGTTTCATCCATTGGATTGGATAATATCCAACTTGATGATTATTTTTTGTTGCAGGGCAACATTTTAGGCTTTAAGGAAATAGATGTGCTTCATGATCCATTGAGTCAAGCACAATAACAAGAAGCCCCTAAACTTGAGTAGATATCATTCCCAACTCCTAAAGGAAATGACCCTCATCCTTAAAATGACGATGACATTATCAATTTTGATGAGAATATTTTAATGGTTGAAAAGACGAAAGCAACCATGAAATAAATTGTGCTTTAATATTTGCAAGAATTGAAGGATTGGGAATATCGATCCAAGGTCCTAATAAAGACAATAAATGCCCGATATAAAAATTACACAAAAAGAGATTAAATTTATTCTTTGGTTCAATATGAACCAGAAAAGCTTAGCGGCCTATTGAATCAGGCCACAATAGCAACAATGAGTTCTAAAATTGTGTATGATGATGATTTTTTAAATATTTTTATCACCAAATTAAATAATATTAATGTTGAAGCCCAAGAATTTTATAATGAATGGGCTTTTGATAAGGAAAAAGTTACACTTGTTGAGTCTTCCAGGGATGTGGCTGAGATAAGAAAATATTTATTTATGTTTTAATCTGCTTTTGCAGTTTATTTTTCATATTTAAATTTTCTTTAAAGTAGGTAATAATTTATTATATAACTATTTTGAATGATGTTTTCTTTTTTGTAGCCAAATTTTAAAAACTTAAAAATTCAAGTTAACAACATGCAGCTGACAAAAATATTTCTACAAAATGCAATGGAAATTAAGAATAAAATTTAATTAAAAGTTGCAGATAATAATTGTTTGCAAAGATATATTAGGGATAATTTGCATGAATATTCAGATGTCTTACTATAGCACTATAAAGGAAAGAAAAAAAATCCAATAATACTTGAAGATCCAAACTAGCAAGAAAGTGCATTATTGGGGAGTACTGTGAAAGTTCAAGAAAACCTAGTCAGACTTGGTGTGCTGTCATAATAAGGTGTCAAGCAAGGAGATAAAGGAAAATAATTCGTTGTTGCAAGAGAATCTAATGCAGCTATCCCAGAATAAGATATTTTACAATGTAAAAAAATTTAGAAGTTGACTACATTCAACAATTTTTTACAATGTATTATATTTCCAATCGTATTAATGAAAATTATATTATCAAAATTTGTCTTTAGTCATTCAATTTTTTTTTACATTTATAATTTTGTGTTGCATTTCTAGTATTACTCACCAGTATTATTTACTATCTTCATCTCAAACAACAAAAAAATATTTTTGTTGATCAAAACTCATACATTAACAATTCAATATCAATATTGTGATATAAAATATAAGCCAACAATTTATGAAGGTAGTTGCAAAAATATGATATAAAATATACAATATTTAAAAGCACAATGTGATATAAAATGTACAATTTTTAAAAGCATAATGTGATATAAAATGTACAATTTTTAAAAGCATAATGTGATGTAAAACATACAATTTATGAAAAAGTAAATTTTTGAAATCTTGCACATCTGAAACAACATTGTGAAATCTGGAATGAACAATTGTGAAATTGGAATGAATAGTTCTCAACTTGTGAAACAACATTGTGAAATCTAGAATAAAAAATTCTCAACTTGTGAAAATAATATTAAGCATAGCACATTTTGGAACAAATATTGTGAAATATGATAATAAAGAAATTCAAATGTTACATTGTTATAAAATACTCAAAAAAACAAAATTTAGGTAGTTGAAATGAATAGTTTTCAACTTGTCTAGAATAAATCTATGAAGCCACCATTTGATCAATAAAAGCATCATTATACTCCTTATAATTTGTATTCATGATACCCCTTCTGTCTGTAATTGAATTCAGGTATGCTAATGCTCTATCACATGGAAATTTATCCAACTGATATGATGGCACATAAATTCTTAAACAATTTTCTAGATTTTTGTCCAGCTTGTTGTAGAGCTTAGATTTTAAAAAATATACTGCACTAAAAACCCTCTCATCTTCCACAAATTCCAAAATCATTGTTTGACATAATTCATATAAACAAAAGTATTCACTAATCATATCTTGTAAGAAACTGCTTGGATACAACATTTGCAACAAACGTGCAATGAAACCAGTCTCATAGATATTACTCAAAAGTGACACTTGATTAACCATTGTTCTTCTTAAATGATGTGACTATTTTCTTAAAAGATCTTTGTTGAGTATACCTTTTATTTAAACACCATTGACTTCCACACTTTTACTGAAATGCTCCATAAGGTTATGCATATATTTAATAAAAAACTATTGTGTAGATTTTTGATCATTGCAAGAACCCCAAAACAAAGGGATAACAACACCCATGACCTCAAGAAACTCATGTATTTGAAACCAATCTCTTATCTCTTTTATCAATGGTTTTGAGGTATCATATTTTTAAAAACATTAATACAAATATTATCATTAATGTGAAACTTTAAAAAACTATTTACATCTTTCATGTTTGTTAATGTTTTACAACTTTCAAAAAAGGGATCTATAAAATCTTGTTCAGAAACATATAACCTTTCAAAAATCACATATATTTGCTTTATCATCCTCATGAAATCAATGATATAGATGGATATCTCTTGTGTAAGTTTAGTCAATCTATTCATTTCTTGTAACATTGGAAGAATACCACATAATGTTAAAAGAGTTTACAACTTAGTCAAATAGAACAACATATCATTTGCCTTATCAATTGCCCTACGATTTGTGTACATAAACCCTAATAAATATTTATATTTTGTAAAAAATCTTAGTGCAGGTTGGTACAATAAAATCCACCTTGTACCCACATCTTTCAACTTTTTTTTTCTTTTTGTAACTCCTAGTGCAACTGTTGAACCTCAGAAAATGTTTTAGGACTACAATAAAAATAAGAATGTATTCCATTAATGAGATATTCCACTCTAGCAACATTTTTAAAAGTGCTCCCGATTTTATATGTAAGATTCAATTTATGAGTAATGCAATGAATGGGTATCATATATGGGATAGTTGAAGTTCAGAGTCGAACATGTAGGTCGTTCCTATGCCCTTACATTATAGTAACACCATCAAATCCAATGCAAATTAACTTTATGGCTATGTCAATACCATTCAATCTTGTAATTTCCTTTAAACTTGTCAAAAAAATATTATAGATATTTTTTGCATTTGAAATTTCCACCATATTATGTAATCTTAGAAAACTAGGTTGCCTCACATGATTTTGAAATGTGTACACATGAATGCAAATCCATGATGTTTTATCCATAGTCATCACCTCATCAATAGAAAGTGAAATGAATCTAGAAAGTTTTACTTTCTCCCCCAGGTCCTCCTTCTCTACTAAATATAGACATTTTACCATTTCCCAACCACTTCGATTTGATCAATGGGAACTACAAAAGTTTTTCACATCATCTAGTTGATAAAGGTACTTATAATCAATAAAATTGGACATGGATCTACCCTTTTTGATAATAATAAATACAACAGAAAACTACAAACTTTTTGAAGTTAAAATGATCTTCTGCATTTTATGAAATTGGGTTTCAATTGTTCCACCTTTCTCAACAAGGGATTTTTGTTTCTTTACGTGATTCTGATAATCTATTGCATATATGACATGCATACATTCTGATGCATCCTTCCACCTAACATATTTTGTAATTTTATAATCACTTCCTATAAACTTTACGTATACTTTGCCAGCATGCTTTTCTATTGTATCTTTTTTAGTTTGTATCCTATGATCCTTACCTAGTTTCCAAATAAAAATTTTACATCTACATTATTTTTGATTGAATTGGTTGTCTACATTCAAGATTGCCTCAATCAAGGTAAAAAAAAAATTCCATTCATTCATAAATGATCTTCCAATAATCTAGTCAAAATATGTCTTCTTCTTTTTAGAATTTTTGCTTGAATATTCATGAGAAGTTTGTAGTGTATTTGATTTATCACTTTTGTTTTCAACTTGCACGTCTTGGTTAGGAATATCTTCAAGTGATTTTTGGATGTCATTGGTAAGAGAATTTTCTTTAGAAGACATATCTTGGTAAGGAATATCTTCAAGTGAATGCTTTTCAGGGTCAAGAGGTTATTCTACATAGTAGCATACAATAATATTCTCTAATATTTTTGGATTTTAAAAAACTAACTTATAGATAGAAAAAAAAATCATATTGAAAATAATTACAAAATATAATGACAACTAACTGTTTGAAGAAGAAATTAGTATTGAAAATAATTACAAAATATACAACTAACTCTTTATAAGTCAAAAATAATTTGTACCTCCAATTTGTACGGATGTCGATGGCTTGTTTGTTTTTGATGTATGGGTAAAATATTTGAGGATACTCTTTTCAGTAGAATATTTGGCCCCCTTATTTCCATTGTTGATGGGTGAAATTTTACTTATAAAGAAAGTGATTTTCATTTTTAAAAAGTAATAAAATGTTACTTGTCTTAGGCCTCAAGATAATATTGTAATTATAATAAACAGATTGGTTGGTCGTTAGAAAATAAATACTTATTTCCTACCATGTTTTATTGTAATTTTGTTAGTGTATTCCACTACTACGTTTTCTGGTGATAACACTTGTAACTGATAAGAGAACAAAAATATGCAACATACAAATTTAAATTAAATTCAAAAAATAATTTCTCTATGTGAAAAATAACTAGAGATACATATATGGAACAATATCATATTATAGTACATAAAAATAGAAGAAGAAAACTTGCAATAGCAAAAAAATAGAGCATTGACATATTATAGTATAGAAAATTAGTTGAATAATAGAGCCTTGATATATTTTCAATAAATGATAGAAAAATAGTAGAAGAAAAACTTGCAATTAGATGACAGAAAAACAAATATTATTACCATAAGTGCTTCAAATTATATTTAGAATATCTTAAGAGAAACATAGAACCTAGTGCAGAATGTAATCCAGTAGTCAATCCTAGTGCAAAATATGATCTAAAAATCAATCTTGTGGAAATTAGATTCTGGTGTCGACCTTGTCCAAACCAGGATCCAGTGTCGGCCTTGTGCAAATCGATATCTTGTATTGGCCTTGTGCAAATCATATTCTAGTGTTGACCTTATGCAAAATAGGTTTCCATGTTCGAACTAGTGTAGAATGGGGTTTGATGTTTAGCTTTTGTGTAAGATGTGTTTCAATGTTCAGCCTAGTGCAGACTGACATTCGATGTTTGACCTTATGCAAAACTAGGTCTGATATGGTGTAGCAATATTTTGTAGAACATGTTTTGAATTATTGTAGAACAAGGTCTAGACTGTTGCATAATTGGGTCCAATATATTATAGAACTGGGTTCGGTCTACTACAGAATGGGGTTTGAATATTAGGCTTCTCTAGAACAGGGTCTGAATATCAATCTATTGTCGAACTGGGTTTGAATATTGGTCTATTTCAAAATAGGATCTAGTTTTCTATAGAACTGGGTTCGGATATTGATCTTCTCTAGAATAGGGTTTGAATATCAGTATGTTGTAAAATTGGGTCTGGTTTTCTGTAGAATAGGTTCTGAATATCGATCTTCTCCAAAATAGGATCTAAATATCATTTTGTTGAAGAACTGGATCTGGGTATCGATCTATTGTAGAACTGGATCTAATCCATTGTAAAACACAATTTATATGTTTATCTGATGTAGATCAAGGTCTGGTTTGGGTCCGCGTAGAGTTTTGTTCTAGATCAACTAGTTTTTGCACATGACCGAAGTTCGATGGAATTCTCGATTTTGTAATAGTTTGAATGTTTTAAGTGGAAAAGTATCACTAGCATGTTAGTTATATATAGTGGTATACTTTGTAAACTTGATGGGATAATTTTAAATTTTAAAAAATTTTGGGTGAAAAGTATCCTTATTCTAGCGAAAAATGATGGTGAAGTTTTATAAAAATCCATAATACTATTACCAACGGACGGTGAACCGACACCTAAAAAAATGAAAATTTTGGGCAAAAGGGCCGACCTCCAAATTTCCCAAAATTACCAATTTGAGTTTTTGAAAATGTAAATACTAACTCAAATGGTGAATATTAATCGTTGTACATAACCCTGGATAAACTTATTCAACATTTAAAATAAAGCTTTAATAAGACCAACAATAATGCGATCAAATAATAAATCTAAGAAAAGGTTAGGAAAATTGTTAAACTTATTAAAGACTTCAACACAACCCAAAAATAAAATGATTAAGCTAACCCTAAGATCAAACATTACATAGACATATGCAAATCAAAGGATATGCAACGCACAACCAATAATGTTAAAGCACTATATATAGATCAAAAAGACTCAATGCCATGCATAAAAACATAGATGTCAATGAAACTCAACGAGATACCCAACACCAAACAAGTTATCTTAAGCTTACAAAATAAATCTAACAACCTTTAGATCAAAATAATTAGTATGGATAAGAACCATAAAACCACTCATCAATATGACACCATATAGTCATTCAATTAAAGATCTAGATTACACAAAAAATAGTCTTTGCTTCTATTACAATAAATCTTCTTTCACTAAGAGTGATTTGTAATAGTATTCCAATAATATTGAATATTTAACTTAGCATGATCTGAACATCTTATTCCATTGGCGTCCACGGTAGCTAATAGGAAGGTGGGGATCATAATAGCTCATGTGCATGTATGAATGCATTTCTATATGATTCATTGCATAACAACCACAAGCAAAAGAAGCCCATACTTATTTCTAAAATATTTTCCACAAATATTTTTCAATTCCTTTCTCTAAAAAAACCATGTATTTCTATATGATTCAATTCAATAGCAAACACAAGCAAAAGAAGCCCATACTTCTTTCTAAAAAATTATTCCACAAAAAATTGCCAATTTCTTTCTCTAAAAAAAACATGCATTTCTATATGATTCAATTCAATAATAAAAACAAGCAAAAGAAGTCCAAACTTCTCTCTAAAATATTTTACACAAATATTTCTCAATTCCTTTCTCTAACTAAACCATGCATTTCTATATGATTCAATTCAATGGAAAACATAAGCAAAAGCAGTTCTTACTTCTTTCTAAAATATTTTCCACAAATATTTTTCAATTCCTTTATCTAACAAAACCATACATTTTTATATCACTCAATTCAATATGAAACATAAGAAAAAGAAGCCCATACTTTTTTCTAAAATAGTTTTCATAAATATCAAAATTCACAAGCTAATAAATTCGTCCAAATATTATAAATAACCTTGAAAGGTTGTCTCCATATATTAATCCATTATATCTATCATTGGATCAAACTAAAGGTTAGATCAAATAAATTCATCATTAGATTAATACTAAATCTAAAGATCCAAAAATTGATCTTACAAAAGATTAACTAAAGGTTATACCAAAAATTACATCATTTTCCAAAACTAAATTAATCAATTATTAGCTTAAAGATTAATTTAACCCATAATTTTCTTATGTAGTAAAATTAGAGATTAAGTAATCAATTTACCATTTGCAAGTCTTATCATTCATTTGAAATACTAAAGATTAATCTATCATTTGATTAATAACCAATCTAAGGATTATAATGAATTAATCTACCATTAGATTAATTTTCAAACTAATCTATCATTTGATTAATTAATAATCTAAATATTGAGAAGAATTAGTCATTAGATTAATTTCGAATCTAATCTATAATTAGATTAATTAATAATCTAAACATTATATTAAATTAATAATTAGATTAATTTCCAAACTAATCTATCATTTGATTAATTTGTAATCTAAATATTGAGAAGAATTAATCATTAGATTATCCTCCAAGTTAATCTATCATTAGATTAATTAATAATCTAAAGATTATATTAAATTAACCATTATATTAATTTCCAAACTAATCTATCATTTGATTAATTAATAATCTAAACATTGAGAAGAATTAATCATTAGTTTAATTTCCAAGCTAATCTCTCATTTGATTAATTATTAACTATAGCAATCTAGAGTTAGTTTCAAGGGGCATTCAAGTAAACTTCCAATGATCTTATAATTTAACCTTAAATCTATTTAATCTTCCAAAATATTAAGAGAACATATAAGTACTAACTTATTTAGTATTTAATATAAATATTTAGTAAGACCAACAATAATGTGATCAAATAATAAATCCAAGTAAAGGTTAGGTAAAGCGTTAAGCTTATTAAAGGCTTCCATGCAACCCAAAAATCAAATTATTAAGCTATTTGTAAGATCAAACCTTGTGCAAACATATGTAAATCAAAGGATATGCAATGCACAACCAACAATGCTGAAGCACTAATTCTAGACAAAAAATATTTGATGTCATGCATAGGAAATCAAACATCAAGGAAACTCATGGAAATTCCCAACACCAAACCAATCTCAAGGCACTCAATGCAGTTAAACTAGTGAAGATCAGCATTATCCATTACTTAACTCATTCTCGTTGTTCAAGAAGAATATCATGAACATAAAAAAAATGAAACCAAATTAGACCTGCATCCACACAATCTAAATCAGATTAAGTTTGTGAGTCTAAGGAAATAAACCATACATTAATTACCTTAAATGATGCAACCATTAACATGCAACTACATCATCTAATAAAATAAACATATGGAGGAGAAAAATATTTAATAAAAACTTTCATTCAAAATCTTTTGTTTTTATTTACAAGGTGAGGAATTCCATAGCAATAGCTAAACAAATCTTCCAATCATATCCCTATGCTTCTTCTCCCAAAAATTTCAGTCCCTTGCTTCCTTTGCTTCTATGGCCTTTTAAATTTTTCTAACATTAAAGGAAACTCTTCATTTCATTTTTTCCCCTTTTCCTTTGGCTTGGTTACGTAACTTCTTTGTAACTGCAATATCTTCCAAATGAAAATCTTCTTTCATAATGATTTTTACCAATAATATATTGGTAAATATATTCTATTAATATAACGCTTCTTCCATAATACGTTTTGCCAATAATAAATTGGTAAATATCTTCTAAATGAAACGCTTCTTCCATAATGTTTTTTGCCAACAATAAATTGGTAAATATCTTCTAAATGAAACACTTCTTCCATAATGCTTTTTGCCAATAATAAATTGGTAAATATATTCTAAATGAAATGCTTCTTCCATAAATTTTTTTGGTAGCAATGAATCAAATAATGTTTTTCTTTTATTTAGAAACCTTCCAACATCAATATAAATCATTAATTCAAACTAACATTAATAAAATCATTAATTCAACATAGAAATTAATTCCAAACCCCTCCTAAGGATTTTGAAAAAGTCAATACTGATGGAGCCTCTAGAGGGAACCCTGGAAAATCTAGTATGGGAGGAATTGGCAGACTTTCAGATGGCTCCCTGGTTTTTACTTTTGCTGAGAATTTGGCTATTCTTTCCAATAACCTTGCTGATGGGTATGATATCCTTATAGGCCTTCAGGACGATCCTAAGGTTGGATGGGAAAAGGTGTTAGTTGAGTCTGAATCTCAACTTATTATTAATATTTTGAAGACTTCTAAGAATAATAAGGTTGATTGTAGAATAAAAAGAATTATTGAGAAGATTCAATTAATCCATAAGGGATTTTTCAAAGTTGATTACAATCATGTGATCAGAGATCAAAACAAGAGTGTTTATGCTTTAGCAAATTGGGCTTTGGACAAAGGTGATCTTACTTGTTATGGCCACCCTCCTCGATGGTGGGCTTCACAAATTAGGGAAGCTCTTCTTTCTATCATTTCTTTGGATGGCTCCAGTTTTGAAGGTACCTAGTTTCTTCTTGTTTTTTTTTGCTTCTCTTTGGTTCATTCAAGTTTTTTTATTTCCCTAGATCAAAATTTTCTTTCTTTTGTTTCCTTTGTTGATTCTTGCCTTTATAGTCTTCTGGTCTAGATAGGTCATTGTTATGTCCAATTTTTTTTTTTGTTTGTTTAGTTTTTTAAGGTGTGTGTGTTCTTTTGTTTTTTTTTGTTTTTGTGTTCTTTGTGATGTTTTTTTTTGTTCTTATGTTTTTATTTTTTTGTGTTTTTTTATGTTTTTTTTTATTGTTCTTGTGTTTCTCTTTGTTTGTGTTAATTCATGTTTTTTTGTGTGAGTATTTTCCTTGTAATTTATTTTTGTTTATTGTCTATTTTTATTTTTTTTTAAGGTTTTGGTTGTGTTTATTTTTCATATTTTTTTTGGGTTCTCTTTGTAATGTTTTGTTGTTTTTGTCTTGTTTGTGTTTTGATATGTGGTTCTTGTGTTTTGATATGTGGTTCATGTTGTGGTTTCATTTACCTTATTGTGTGTGTTTGGTTGTGCTTTTGTTTTTGACACACTCAAGGAGCATGTTTTTTATTTTATTTTATTATTTTTGTTGTTATTTACTTATTTATTTACTTATTTTTAATTTGGTTTTGTGTGTTTGTTTGCTCCTTGAGTATGTCAAAGGTGGTATGTCAGGTCCGAGTCTTGGGCATTTTTGACGGAACGGATACCCCTACCTCCTTGGGTATTACCCGAAAGATGCATCCATTTTGGGATGTTTTCCACAAATAAAAAAATACCAAACCAATATGTAAAGAAATATTAGCATGCCATGAGAAAAAGAAATGCTATTTTTTTATTTTCTTTTATTCATTTAATTTCTATATATTTTTTCTTTATTCTTATTTAATTTTTTTTTTTTTAGTTTTTCTTCTATTTTTATTTTCTTTTCTTTATTTATTTAAATTTTACTTCTTTTCTCTATTTTTTTTATTTTAAATTTTATTTAATTTATTTTAAATCTTTCAATTGATTTAATTCAAAACATTAAAATAACTAAAAATAAACCAAAATGAGGCACTAGTCAACACACTAGCCTATCAAAAGTATCATGCAAAGAAACTAAATTTTAACAAAAATTCCAAAAATTAAAGGTGGGTCCCCAAGATTGGGGCTAGTTGTGGAATTGCCACAATAAATGGTTACTCTACTGGGAAATGCTCCTGAGAATTTCAGATGAAGAACCCAGTTCTGAAAACAAATAAACCAAAGATCATAAAATAAATCATCTAGAATCCTTCAAGAAATTGGGGTAGATAACTCCAAATGAAACACTTGAATCATTTACATTTTTTGAATGTGTGTGAGAGTAATTTCATTTTTCATTCTTCAAAAATATCTAGATTCCATCACTTTTCTTGCATTAGGCTATAAAAATATTACTCATGAAATAATGTACCTCTGCATTGCTCCACTACCATCCAAGAATTTATAGCCCTGGTGGAGATGGCCTTACTCACCTAGGTGTTAGATTAAATTTGCATTTGCCTTTTATATATATATTGCTCCACTGTCATCCAGGCGTCTATAGCCCCGATGGAGATGCCCTAAGCCATTTGATTGATTTGGATTTGTTTTTAACATCATTGTATTGCTTTGCAAACTTCACCTACCACTTGGGTTAGAGATCATTTAAGGCTAAATATGGAGTCTATAAATATATTTACCTTAATTTTTAAATCAAAATGACTTCATCCTTCAAGTTTTCAAGTCATACCCATTAATATGATGTGTTCATTTCTAGCATTAGAAAATTATTCATTTTTCTAAACTTCACTATCTTAGTCCCAAGGTCTAGGAATGATCACTAGACAAATTTATACCCTTTTCCTTGATCCACATGATAGGTAACTCATCCTTAATGACAAAGGAACACAAAAATAATTCAAGAGGTGAAACCCTAACAAATACCATAAAACACAACCACAAAAGGAGGGACCAACCCAAAACACAAAGCTTGCAAACCAAAACATAGAAACAAACCCAAAACCTAACCTAATGAAAATTAACAAGAAAGCCAAAAATAGAATCTTGCAAACAAGAAATTACACACAAAAACACCACACAAAGAAAAAACAAAAGGTAAACACACAAAAAACAAAAAAAAAATAATATATAATAGTATACAAGATGATGCAAAAAAATTGGACATCACTTCCCTGGATCCCAAACAAGATTAGCACACTTTAAAAGACCTCTAACATGATATGCATGCCAAGATTTATCAAAATAATATTAAAACCACATTAGGCCACACAAACATCCTCACTTTACCTCTATCACCCCACCAATTTGATTCAAGGGTATTAGCAATTTCATATTGAGAATTTTATTCATTAAACTTATAATTCAATACATGATTTTCAATTATTCTTTGCTTGTTCAATGAGGTGTAAATTTCAAAATATGCTCCATCACTTTTACTTAAGATTTAATTTTCACAACAATATAGGATTTCCTTCAAATAAGAGTCTATTCTTAAAAAAATTATAGCAAAGTCATCAGCTATGTCTTTAGGCCAATCATAGTCATGCAATAATTTACAAGTATCTAGGACATCTACTAACTGAGGATCATTATAATTTTGTATCCTAGATTCAATGAGTAATTGTAGATGAACTTGATTCAGCAACTCAAAGACATCTACTTCTATTGCAGTCAATAAATTAATCTTATTATAAATGGGCGTAGAAATCCAATATAGTTCTTTCTTAATATCCAATGTTATTTCATCATAAATAACATGTGAATCCAACAAACAATTAGGTAAACATTTATCTGGATTTTGGATAGTTGGACACAAGGGATGAGATTCTATCTTTTGTACACTTTCATTCACCATAACTTGATGAGCACTTGAACCTTCATTTTCTTCATGGTCTTCATCACCATCATCTTGTAGCCCTTCACTAATTTTCTATTTTTCAAAGACACCAAAGTTGATCACCCAATTAAACATGCACCCATCCTTTTCAAACCATAAAACTTTTTGGTCAAGGCATGTACCACATAACATATCTCCATGATCAATTGCTTGATTTATCTCAAGTAAAACAACATTTTCATTTGGATCATCAATGATGTCAAAACCAAACCATGAATCCTCTTGATCAACTACTTGAATTATTTAGAATAAATCAAAAAATTTAACATTTGGAGGCATAGGAATCAATTCTAATTCCTTGTTAACTACCAATGATATTTTTTTATTTTAATCTCCAAAACAATCACGTGAATTTATACCCGTATTTTTAGTAGACAAAAATGAAAGAGAAGATTTTACCTCTTGCTCATCCAAAAAAAATGAATCGTAAGAAGCATTTACCATTTCTTCATTTCTATTTTAGAAATGTGTTTAATAAACTCATATTCAAAATTATTTAATCTTGGAACTTTGTCTATTTTAGCAAGTAGCATGCCATACTCAAACTGTACAGAAATTGCAATATTATCATGTGAGATAGCGTCTTCAGTGTCCTGCATATCAAGTGAAATAGAAATTTCATTAGTAAGAGGGTGAGAAACGAATGATTCCTCATATATTTCCCAATACTCCTTTGTAAACAATAAATCTAAGCCTTCTATTTCTTTCTTGTCATAACTTGGCTCATGTTGTCTTGTTTGATCATTATTATAATTATTTTTCTAGAAACAAGTGATGAAATTCTATCATGCCTTCAAATTCATCCATGGATTCTTTTTTAAATTCACTTTCACACTTTTTATGGCTCAAATACTTCTACAGTGGGATCAAAGGTTGAATTCAAATTTCTATAATTATCCCAATCCTCCCTTGTAAATAAGGATTCTAAGTATTTCATCTCTTTCTATTGAATGATATCTAAGGTGGTTGTAACATTTGGATATTCACTATTATTCCCTTGATTACTCATATTAGACATCTCTTGATTCAATGGTGCTAGATTGGATAGTTGGTATTTGTTGGAATCAATAACTCCTAATTAATAGCTCATCATGGGAGGAGATTGCACTTCAGCCTGAGTCATGGGTGGTATCTACTTGTGAGCCTTAGGGTTAAGCAATGATGATTGATCCACATCACCCCTTTTCAAAATACACCATTTTTCTACTATTATTGCGGCCTCATAGGCTCTAGGCAAGGATGGATCTTCAATATTTTCACCTAGAAATGTAGCAAGTAAGGGGTTTATGGCTTCCATGTATATTTGAATGATTTTTTCTTTAGACATGAGGTAATGATTCACCACTTCAATATATAACCTATGGAATCTATCATTTAATTGACTCATGGATTTATTAGGCTCTTTATAAATAGAGATAAAATGATTTAGCATTTTAACTAGGTCAACCAGTTTTCCAAAATGACTAGTAAACATTGATTCCAGTAGAATCCAAGAAGTGATAGAACTTTGAGGTAAGTGGATGTACCAATCAAACACAACCTCATCCAATGTATATGAAAATAACCTACAAGGAAAATATGCATGCATAATTTATAAATTAATCAACATGTCCTTGTATCTCTTAATATATTCCTTAGTCAAGTTTACATCATGCCTAAACTGAGGTAAATAATATTCTACACCTTCAAGGATTTTATGGGTATCCCTTTTTAAATGGATATAATAATCCCCTATCCAAGATGCAATTTATGCCTTGGTTAGAGTAAATAATGCCATTAGTGAACCTTAAATAATATGACTTTATTACCAATCTTGTTAGTCAAATAAATATATCTTGCAAAGAAGCATGAAATGACTTACAAAAATCAAATTTTTACATATAGATCATAATTTTAGCATCAACCAAAAGATATACATCAATTAAACCATGGCATCAAAGAATATTCTCCAATTTACAAAAAATATTAGCAACAATACATCATGAATTAAAGGACTTTCAAATTAATTAATGTGACCAATAAAACCTCAGTAATCAATACCAATGCCTTCCAAAAACCCCTTAAATATAACATGAACAAGTTAGCATCTATAAAAAAAATAACCAAATCAGAACCTTCTTCTAGCACCAAAATGTTGAGTAGTAATTTTACCCAAGTGCAAAACCACACTCACAATTAGGATTTTGATTAGAAAACCCTCTCTTGCAAAGAAATAAACATTTCTCCAAGGTTTATTTTACTTAATGTGTGCATGTATGCTTATGAAAATGTGTTAAATAATTACTAGAACACCTTAGTGATTTGCAAGTAATTGTTAACAAAGTGCCTCTATTGATCTTACTTTGATTTTTTCATGATTTTATTATTCATTAATTCTCTTATGTGCAAAGATAAAATGATTAATGAATGCATGAAATTGATCCTAATTCATTTTTTTCCAATTTGTTAAAGTGATCTATACCTGAATCCTTATTAGCAAATTCGTTTTATATTAAATTAAACATGTTCTGATAACAAGTGTTGTAATTTAATGTAAATTAGTTAGTACTTGCTATTAGCATATTATTTTTATCTTAAATTAAGCATGTTTTGTTAACAAGTATTTTTGAAAACCACTTCATTTTATCTTTAATTTAATGTAAATTGGAGTTAGTACTTACTGCTAGCATATTATTTTTATCTTAAATTAAGCATGTTTTGTTAACAAGTATTTTTGAAAACCACTTCATTTTATCTTTAATTTAATGTAAATTGGAGTTAGTACTTACTGCTAGCATATTATTTTTATCTGCAAATTAAAATATTTCTATTAGCAAGTGTTGTGGAAAATAACTTCATTTTATCTTTGCCTTAATGTGAGATTGGAGTTAGTAAATCCCTCCCTTGAATGCAAATTGATTTTATCTTGGATGGTTAAGCTCTATTCGAGCAAGAATATAAAGTGTGACTGAATATAAATGTGAAATGTGAATCCTGAATGATGCTTCAATTTATTTTATATTTCATGGTTAAACAAATTTTAGTCTTGCATTATTTAAACAAACTTCTAATCCTACATTGTTAAATCAATAAAATGATAAGACTTGTGAAGTGCAAAAATTTACTTTCGAACTTTAAATAAAATTATTTAATCAAATAAAATGCACAAAAATAATTTAATTAGTTAACCTTAAGAACAATATTAATTGGGTATTCTTATTACTCTAAAAACCTCAATAATAATTGTTTTTGTGCAAAATAAAATAGCATTTTAGGGCTTTGAGTTCTTGATTGGAACCTGAACAAAAATAAAATAAAAGATAAAAAATATAACAAAAACTAGGATTAGAGAAAAGAAATAAAAATAATATGAAATAAAATGAAAACAAAAATGCAGAAAAGAAATGAATGTGAGCTACTATAAATTTTGTTCCTCCTTGTCCTACAAAAAAGAGAAGATCATGAAAATAAAAAAATTAAACCAAATTAGACTTGCATCCACACAATCTAAGTTGGGTTAAGTGTGAGACTATAATGAAATAAACCATACATTAATCGCCTTAAATGATACAACCATTAACATGCATAAACATCATCTAGTAAAATCAACACTTGGAGGAGAAAAATATTCAATAAAAACTTTCATTCAAAACCTTTTGTATTTTTTTACAAAGTGAGGAATTCCATAGTAGTAGCTAAACAAATATTCTAATCCTTTTTCTATGCTTTTGCTCCTAGTAATTCTAATCACTCAGTGGGAACAGAAGGTCCCTTAGTTGGATAGTACAAGGATAGGTTATTTATTGTATTATCATATCTCACCAAAATTACCTAGTGACTCCACTAAAATATAGATATTTGCATCATAAGAATAGTGAAAGCACGAGGATATGGAAGCAAAATGGCATACCGGGTGCAATGCAAAAAAAAGCAAAACGTAACGCTAAGTCCTACAAATGAAAATGCATGAAAAAGGGAAAACAAGCGAAATGAAATGAGATGTAAAGAAAACACAAATTACAGCCCTTTATTTTATTAATTTTGTCGAGATCAGGTTACAATACGTCTCCTCCCTTTTCAGGGGCTAGGAGCGTTAAACATAGTTTTGTCACACCACGGATGGTACGCTTTCTTTCGCATGCCCACATGCGAAATAGGCGGGCCAAATGTCACCGTCGCTTGCATGAATGTGTCTGTGCTTCTTTTATGCCCCTCTAGTTTCGAGATCCTACATTCAAAAAAATAGCAAATGATTAAAAGCACCTGTGGATGGAGGGAAACATGCGATCCCCAAGGCCTCCGATTAATGCATGCATAAAATGATTAAAACTATAATCAAAACATATCATAATGAGTTAAAATTTGGACAGAGGCATCAAAAAATTACCAAGAACATGCTACAAAAGTAACATTCAAGAAATCAGCCATAGGTTTCTAATCACTCTGGGGTGGGATGATTAGGACTGTCACAAGATGTCAGAAAGTGACCTCCTAAGTGTCCCATCCATGGTCTTCCAAAACACCTGCAAAGTTGGGGTTAGGAAAAATGGGGCATTTTGAGACGACCCAGAAGGTCGGATTTCATAGATTCTACCTCGATCACCCTATATCCGATGATGCTCCCTGTATGTTAGTGAAAACAGAAAACACTAAAAACATAGCCAATATTCATCAAAATGACATGAAATTTGAATGGCAGCCTATATGAGTGACCTAAAATGAAATGCAAATGAAATAGTAAAGAAATATTCTACATATTTCTAATCACTTCGGGGTGGGGCGATTAGGACTACGATAGTGCGGGAGGCATCCGGGGTAGGATGCCCACCGTTTGGGGCTTGGTTTTGGCACCAATCCACTTGGGATGGGTCCAAAACCTCCTAGGGGGTTGTTTCAAAAAATTGGGTGGGGTATTGTGGTCAAATGTTTAGGTTTGGGTCCAGATTGCACTTCCAATAATCACCCAATAACCTCCCTTCAAAAAGATAGATCAAGTATGTAAGAAGCACAAGCGATGGGTGAGGATGTAATTCGGTAGCACTCCATTGCTCCAAATGCTCCTGATCTATTTTTGGAGTGAGAAGACTCACCATTTTATAGACCTGAGGGTCTCTTGTGAATGAGCATGTAGAGGCACCACTTGGCCATCATGCCTTATCAGGGGAGAGAAGATTCCTCCCTGATTAAGGGCTACATGACTGCCTCTATGACTGCCTCTTTGAGCTCAAAAATGCTCACTCGCACTCCCATGAATTGAAGTTGGAGTTGAGTGGCAGATATAAGCTCCCATTTGTCAAGGTTTGACCTTTTTCCCATCAGACCTACTATTCACCCCACCTTGGAGTGAATGCTGCTAATCATCCTGGGTTGGGACGAATACCAATTTGTAATCGTCCCAGGATGGAACGAGTAGGGAGCAGAGTGCCTGAAAGGTGCCAAATTGACCTCTGACCTTCCAAAACTACTATGGGAGTGGTTAGGACCACTTTTTAACATCTGGGGGCTACCCTAGGGGCATGTATGTCAATTTTATCAGTTCTCATCATCACATAATCAAATTGGTGTTTTTTTGGTGTCTACAGATGCCCATTTTTGGGATGTGCTGTACATGGCGCGGTGCTGAGCAAAAATAGATAACCAAAGCACTAATGATTAGGTTTTCTCAGTAACCTAACAAAATTTTGATGCCCCAAGTATGGAAAGGGGATGCATTCTTTAATCCTTGCTTCTGACGAGCTAAGGAGCTTAATTCAAGTGTTAACCTTTTTCGGTGAGGTGTTACTTGATTTTGGATATTGTTCAGTCATGAATAGGCAAAGGGCACAACATTTTGTCTATGGGAACCTTGAGTTCATGATTCTAGAATGCCAAGTGTTTGATCAACTTGTGATAATTGCTTGTTTGTTGTCCCAAGTAGGAGTGTGATTGTCTTTGTCAATGATTCTTTGAATGCATACCATTTCCTTGATTGGGTGTGTATTTGTTGGTTGGTGACTAAGTGTGACTACCCCCTCAAGCGACGAATCAATGAGGGAATGACCGAAATGAGAAAATAAATGAGTCGCTTGACCCAACATGACTTTAGTAAGGGTGCCTTCAGTTGTTTTCCTTGGACGCTTATGCATTTTCTGAACAATTTGACCTATTTTTGGTAGGTTTTAACCCTTTTTGTGACTCATTTTGGAGCTAAAATTGTCAAAAATCCATCCTCCTATGGAGTGGTCCGGCTATGGTAACATTCTTAGGGAGTAGAATATTGATAATTTGTGGCCCCAATGTTAGTTTTGTATGCCAATAATGTCAGGCGCAAAGGCGCCTTTGTTCGGCAATTTTATTGTTGTTTTTGGGTGGGTTTTGACCCTTTTTGTGACATCGTTTGGGGATGAAATTCTTAAAAATCCATCCTCCCATGGAGTGTTCTAGCTATGGTAGCCTTCTTATGGAGTAGGATAGTGAATATTTGTGACCCCAACATCATTTTTTCATGCCAAGAATTGCAAGCACAAAGGTGCCTTTGTTTGGCAGTTTTATTATTGTTTGTGGTGCATTTTGAATGCAGTTTTTTTTGTTTTTTATTTTCTTGCTCTATAATCATCCCAAGGTGGGAATAATACTAGTTTTGTAATCATCCCAGGGTGGTACAAGTTCTAACTAGAGCACTCATCCTAGGGTGGAACGATTACAGGCCTAAAAGCCTATATAAAGGCCAAACTAGGTTTTGGGCTCATTGGCATTTGTTTTTTCTGGCGATTTGGAGCTATGAGGAGGAGGAGGTCAAGTTCGCATAGCAGAGCGCTATCGAGATTTCACAGATACCATGAGTTAACAGACCAGATCATCCGAGGTGAGACCCATGAGTGCTCCTTCTCTTTATTTTGCTTGTTTTTATTTTCAAAAGTCGTAATTTACTTGATATGTCGTTTTTCCGTTTAGACTAGAATGAAAACCCTAGGTTAAATTGTTTTACTTTGTTTTTGTATTTTTTTCATTTAGACTAGGATGAAAACCCTAGGTTAAACTTTTTTACTTTGTTTTTGTATTTTGTTCGTTTAGACTAGGATGAAAACCCTAGGTTAAACTGTTTTACTTTGTTTTTGTATTTTGTTCATTTAGACTAGGATGAAAACCCTAGGTTAAACTGTTTTATTTTGTTTGGTTTTTTGTATTATGCGCTTTAAACTAAAAGTAAACCCTAGTTTAAAATCTTGTTTGTTTTTTTTTTTGTATTTTGTGTTTAAACAAAGATTAAACCCTAGTTTAAATTTTTATTTTTATTTTGGCTTTTTTTTCATTTGTTAAATGTTTTTGTTGTACATTTGTTAATTGTTTTTGTTGTATAATTTGTATACATTGTTGTATATGTGTTTTAGTTCTGTACAGTTTTATTTGAATTTTAGACTGTTTTTGCTATACATTTTGTTAATGTTTCTTGTACAATTTTATTTTTGTTGTCATGTTTTCATATTTTGTGGTTTTTTTTGTTTTGTAGGTCGTGAAGAGTTGGTACCGTCAGCCGATGATGTTCTCTGAATAACGGGAGGCTCTAACTATGGCTGACTCAAAGTGGCTTGATGCCCTTGGGATCAATTAGGTGACTTGGTTAGATCCTGTGGTGGGGGATCGAGCATATCTGACTGTCCTAATCAATTTGTGGGATCCCCACACCAACACCTTTCATATCCCAACAAGGGAGATGACAGTGACTTTGGAGGACGTTTATCGGATTCTATAGATTCTAATAGACGGGCTGCCCATTCGGACTACTCCTCATGATTAGCGGATGACAGTGCTGACACGGTGCTTTGGGCATGCGATGGAGATGGGGGTGGATGAGGCGATGGAGAGGGCAGAGGGGGACTATCTGATAGGTAGGATTTTGGTGTGGTGGTGGCTAGAGAGGGGCGTGTTGGGGGTGATGCATGCACTGCTCATGACTCTCATCTCCAACATGCTGCTTCCCAACTCCTCAGGTGTGAGGTTCCCTTGGAACATGCTTGAGGTGGTTTTCAAACTTGTGGAGTCTTAAACAGACGCACCCTTTATTATGAGGTGGGGTCAGACGCTATTGACATAGCTTTATGATGAGTTGTATGAGTTTCACTATCATAGGTAAAATGGGATTGGGTGTAGCCACCTGTTACAGTGATGGGGGTGGCAGCACATAGCTGTGGAATGGCCACAGGGTTTGTCGTGGACCACTAGAGCAGAGATGGTGGATAGGGAGATAGGATATGTGGCTCTATGGTGGATTTCAGAGGAGCAGGGGTAGAGTCGATGGTGGGTCAATGTCATAGGGCACTATGCCGATGCCTTCTCACATCTTGCTCCAGGGGAGGTGTTCTAGCATCCATATCGAGACTGTCTAGCCTAACCTAAGGTTGAGGAGTGGATTTGGCCAGTGTGTAGGGGGAGGTGGCTGATCGGGCGTCATGAGACCGAGCAGGAGTACTTCCCATACATTCGAGTGACTTGATATTTTGGGGTGCACCAATGATTTCTTGGTGAGCCTTTGATCTATTGATGTCGGGGCGATGAGAGGACTCTGGCCTGGCTGATAATTAAGCCATTAGGAGAGAAGTCAGATGTAGTTATTGATGTCCCCGATGTGGACAACATCGGGGCTACGATAGAGTACGACCAGTGGTGGACGATGTGGCAATGGCAGGGTGATGGACCTCTAGGAGGTGCGGATGTGGCAGCAGCAGGTGGTGAGGATGCGGAGGCATCAGGGGAGTTTTGGGGCACTCTGTGTGATGATGCAGATATGGTGGAGGTTGACGACTTGATTGGGGATGACCTAGGGGTTTCGAATTAGCTGGATATATAGGAAGTTCTAGAGTAGTGGGTGTTGAAGCAGCCTGTCGTCCCAAAGATACCTTGCCTCAAGAAGTCCTAGGGGACATGGATGCTATGTATCGCACTGAGATAGCATGATTGGAGGATCTATTGTGGATATGATATGAGGAGCATGGGGAGGTTCTGCAGGAGAGGGATCTCCTATGAACTCAGTTTGTGGAGCAAGAGAACACATTGGCTACGTACCACCAGTTGGATGGAGACATCAATGCTTCACGGTAGAGGGATCTCCTGCAGACTCAGTTGGCATAGTGCGATGATGCATTGGCTGCGTATCATCGGTGGGAGATGGATTTGGTCTAGCACTGGATGGAGTTGGAGGCAAAGATTATCCGCCTCGATGGGTGGTTACCTGAGCTCACTGGAGATGGATCTTTGCACTGAATGAGAAATAGTGAGACTGAGCAGTCTACTTCCTCTCATCACAAGTGGATGGGTGAGGGTAGCGCTAGTGGGCGTGATGCGAGGGCTCGTAGTAGCCACCCTGAGATGTCCCATAGGACCCACACCACTAGGGGTAGTTCCAATCGCATCGATCATGTGTGATCATGGTGGTCGACTCCTTAGGCTTGGGGGTTTTTGAGTTTTTGATGTTTTTGTGAGGTCAAAGGACCGACTTATTGTAGCCTGAGGGAATTTTGGCGATATATATACATGACTTTGTTTTTGGTTATACACTCATGATTTATTGTTTATTTTTATGCACATTTATTTACGTTGATGGATGCATGTGTTATTATGAATGCGATGTTTCTAATTATATAATGTATGCATATGGAATGGATGGAATGGTTTTGTTGATAACTTGTTAGTGGCACCATAGACTGTATAGGATTTACTGGCTTTCTGTACTATGTGATGACTTTGCATGTGTATATGTTTTTGTTTGTTTTGTATTTTTCGATGGTGATGCAAGAATGGACATGTACAACATTTGTTTTAGAATGTAGTTAAGGTTTTTCTGAGATTTATATGTTTTAACTAACTAGCCAAGACTGTACATTTATCTCACAAGACTTTTGAATAAGGTACGAATCAGACTTGAGTTTGACCAAGTTATTTCACATCCTTGTGTGTGCGACTGAATTTGTTTATGTGGTATTTTTTAGGATACCGCTAGTGCCAAGTAGGCTGTCCACCAAACCTGTGTTGAGGATCACCTAATTAGCTCCACTAACTCCTTTTTTGTATTTAGTAAGATTAATCGATAGGACAATCTAAGGTACCGAAAGCTAGCTCATCGACATGCAAACATTGGTCTGCTCAGACGCAAAGCTAATGTGATAGACATATCGTCATGTGTTTAGGATACCGCAATTTCCAGGTAGGTTGTCCACCAAACCTATAATGAGGATCACCTAGATGGTTTTTTGAATGCTAAGAATTCCAGGGACAGGTGTCTTTTGGTTGCTCGACTTGTTGGGATACTTGTTCTCATACATAGTGATAAAAATCACTGTTTATTTTTCTTTTTTGTTTTTCTTTTTGAGCAAGGAGTTTGAATAGTGGTGATAACCACTATTATTTGATTTTGCATTTTAGGTTGCAAATTTGAGCTCGTAGGTTGTTGGCTTGTGAGTGGCATTGATCCCTTTTGGCTTTGGGGATGACTACCCATCCTGTTTAGGGACGTGTAGTATGAATACTTATGACTTTGGGGACCAAATGTGATTGGGGATGTTACTATGTAATGGCATTGATCTTTTAGGCCTTGGGGATGACTACCCATCCTTGTTAGGGGCATGTAGTATGAATCCTTATGACTTTGGAGATCAAAAGTGATTGGGGATCCGATTATGTAATGTCATTGATCTTTTAGGCCTTGGGGATGACTACCCATCCTTTTTAGGGGCATGTAGTACGAATCCTTACGGCTTTGGGGACCAAAGGTGTTTGGGTTTTGTGGTAGTGGTGATAACCACTATTTATTGTGGGGAATTGGATGGGGAAGAGCTTGTCCTTTTTTCAATTCTCAGCATTCTCAAACCATTCACACAGGGAGATGAGCAGGCTAACCTTTCACCTATGATACCCTAGACTGCTTTGCAGGTTTCTCTTATGTTCACACAACTTGGGAATTTTTATGTGTTTTAACTTGTGTGGGGATGCTACATAACGAGGTGTGATCCAAGTAAAACTCTACCTTTGTAAAATTTTTCTGACTTCGTACAACATTTGACAAGAAATATAAAGATAGTTGAATGATGAAAAACCCTAAAGAAATTAGCAGACAACTGACTATGATAAAAAAAATGTGGATGACGTTATTCTGGATGGATGTGTTTACAAAATGGACTGAATATGGAAAATGATGGAATTGCCTAGCAATGACAGTCTATGGTGCTTATGACGTGTATGAACAGCAAATATGCCATGTATGGATGCGATTCCTAATGCAATTTATTATATTTTTGTGTTTTGATTTTTAAGAGTATGCATGGAAGGGAGATGCAATTTTTTATTTTTTTTTGTGATTTTTGATTATCATTTGTTTTTGTTTTTTTTTTGAATATTTTTTTTTGACCAAGCGATTGTGGGAACCCTTGGAGCTTTTTGGTTTGACCAAAGGGATTATGTGCACCTTTGGGGTGTTTTAGGTTGACCAAGCGATTGTGGGATCCTTGGAGCATTTTGGTTTGACCAAAGGGATTATGGGCACCTTTGGGGCATTTTGGGGTTTGACCAAGTGATTGTGGGAATCCTTGGAGCTTTTTGGTTTGACCAAAGGGATTATGGTTACCTTTGGGCATTTTTTGGGTTTGACCAAGCGATTGTGGGAATCCTTGGAGCTTTTTAGTTTGACCAAATTGATCATGGTTACCTTTGGGGCATTTTTTGGGTTTGACCAAGCGATTGTGGGAATCCTTGGAGCTTTTTGGTTTGACCAAAGGGATTATTGATACCTTTGGGGTGTTTTCAATTTGACCAAGCAATTGTGAGAATCCTTGGAGTTTTTGGGTTGACCAAGCGATTTCTAGAATCCTTGGAGCTTTTAGGGGTGGGCTATGGCTCTCTAAATATGGAATGGCCTCAAATGACTGATGTTCAAGGGTTCTAGTTCCTTGATTCCTTCAAGAGAGGCAAGCTAGTATGTTCCAGGTCCTATTTTACTATCGATGACATAAGGACCTAACCAATTTTCCACGAACTTGTCTCTTATATGGGGTGGCAAGTTAGAATTTTGTTGGTTCTCTTTTAAGACCAAGTCACCAACTTGAAAGTCCCTTAGGTGAACTTTCATGTTGTATGCTTTCTTAAGTTGCTCTTGATAGATACGTAAATGCTTGAGAGCATTGATACATTGTTCATCGAGCAATGTAAGTTGGTATAACCGGGCCTACCGCACAGTGTCATCATCGATGAACTCTTGTATTGATATGCACAGGGAAGGTATTTCAAACTCGAGAGGAATGACTGCCTCGGAGCCATACACCAGCGAAAATTGAGTTGCCCTAGTGGGTGTCAAAATTCTAGTGCGATAAGCCCATAGGGCAAGCAGGATTTGAATGTGCCAATCCTTATGACTATCTGTGACCATATTTTTAAGTATGGCAACTAGCATTTTGTTTGACGCCTCTGCTTGTCCATTTGCCTGTAGATAATAAGGTGTCGAAAAACTGTGCTGAATTTTGTACTTTTTTGTCAAAGCATGTACATATTTGTTCTTAAATGACGTCCCATTATCCAAAATGATCTTGGATGGAATACCAAAATGACATATGATGTTATGTAAAATAAACTCTGCAATGAGGGTCCCAGTCGTAGAGGTAATAAGAATTGCTTCCACCCACTTGGTGAAGTACTCTATGGTCGTTATGATAAACATGTGATGACCTGACGACACAGGGGAGATCTTTTCAATTAGATCTAAGCCCCACTATGAAAATGGCCAAGATGATTGGATCAGCTATAAGGCCTGAGAAGGTACGTGTGTCAAATTAGCATGGTGTTGACACTTCATGCACTTCCTTACATATGCGCAAAAATCTTGCTCTAAAGATGGCCAATAATAGCCCATGCAAAGAATGCACTTTGTGATGGCCATACCATTGAAGTGGCCACCACATGTACCATCGTGCGCTTGGGTGATCACCCAAGTGAACTCCTGCTGGTCCAAGCAATGGAGGAAGATTCCATCATAGCTTCGACGATACAAAATGTCTCCTAGTAAGACATGTTTTGTCGCTTTCTATTTGAATGATATTTTCATGACGTGCATCAATCCAAGTGGGAGTTTACCTAGCTTGAGGTAGTCTCTTATGGGTGTGTACTAATCCTGCTAATCAGAAACCTCAATGGTATGAACTACCAATCCCTCTCAAAGTTCATCCCTAGCAAAAGCTGAGCGGGAACAAATTTGTAAAAATAGCATTGTGTTGCTATTGAGAGGGGTTGGGGAGAACAAGGACCCCCAGTTGGCATGATTCAGACTATCACAAATTTGAGAGAACTTATCCTAATATGGTTCAATCTGGATCAGGTGGATTCATGGCATTAGATCAGAGCTTGCATGCTCCATCATAGATTGTGATAATGTTTTGACTTGGATGGTTGTCATCTCACCAGAAGGGTCTTGCGATATAAGTGACCCCAAGGAGGCCATAGTGTCCACATAACAATTCGATGATCGAGGGAGTGCCTCAATGTCATACCATTCAAGCTTTGCCATGAATTTTTCCACAAGGGCTTTGTAGGCCTATAGAACTGAGCATTTACATTGGAATACCCCTTTTACTTGGTTGACAATTAACAGTGAATCACCAAAGATGTTCAAGCATTTGATATTCATGGTGATTGTTTTCTGAAGACCTATGAGCAAGGCTTCGTATTCGGAATTATTGTTGGTGCACGAGAAATCTAGTTTAAATAATAGAGGTATTGGAGCCCCTTGTGGTGTGAAGAATACAATTCTTGTGCCACCCCCTTGCTCACATTTAGAACCATCAAAAAATAGGGTTGTGTCAGCCTGTGACTCAGGCACATCAAAATCTGGCGATTCTGAGACATGGAAGACCCCATCATAGGGTAGCTCTATGGTCAAAGGTTGATTGTCTTTGAGAGGAGCCTCTGCTAGTTGATCGGTGATGACTTGACCTTTGATGAAATTTTTTCCAATGAATTCGATGTCAAACTCTGTCAACAACATGATCCATTTTGTCTTGTGGCTATTGTGATAAGTAGACTCATCATGTACCGTAATGGATTCTCCTTAGACACAACATACATCGTATTTCTCAACATGTAGTGGTATAACTTTTTGGTATAAAATACCACTACTAAGCATAGCTTGTCGACATATGCATAGTTAAGTTCATAATTGACTAGGGTGTGGCTAAGATAGTAAGTAGCCTGCTCTTTGTGTAGTTCATTCTTCTAGGCTAGCATGGCACTCAGTGCCACCTCAGTAGCTAAGATGTATAAGTAGAATGGCACTCCTGGTCTAGGTGGTACCAATACTGGTGGTAAATCAAAGTATTGTTTGATTTCATCGAAGGCTTACTGGCACTCATCATTCCAGTGAAATGCTACCCCCTTGTGTAATAATTTATTCATGGGTCGGCACTTGTCAGATAGCTGCGCTATGAAGCATTTTATTGACGTGACCTTTCCTTGCAGGATTCTGAGCTGCTTGATGGTGGGTTGGGGAAGCATTTCAAGGATTGCTTTGACTTTGTTTGGATCTACCTTGATTCCTCATTTTGAGACTATGAAACCCAAGAATTTTCTAGATGTGATGCCAAATATGCACTTATTGGGGTTTATTCTGACTTTTTGTTCGATGAGGTGATCGAGGATCTTGCTTAGCTCATCGAGATGATTTGGGCACAAAATAGATTTGGCAAACAGATCATCCATATAGTCTTCCAAAGTTTTATGCATGTGATCATGGAAGATGTATTTCATAGCGCATTGGTAGGTGGTGCCAACATTTTTAAGGCCAAAGGGCATGACCTTATAACAAAATGTCCCCCAAGGCATTGTGAATGCCATTTTGATTTGATCATCGAGATTGGTATGAATCTGGTTGTATCTCAAGAAACCATCCATGAGGGAAATCATTTTGTGGCCTACTGTAGCGTCTACCAATACATCAATGCTAGGCAAGGGGAAATTGTCCTTGGGACTCACTTTATTTAGATTTCAAAAATTAATGCATATGTGAATCCTCCCGTCGGGCTTCTTGACGGGTACCATGTTGGATAGCCATGGTGGGTAATCCTGAATAACACAAGCTTATACTGATAGGGGGGTGTGAACAGTATAAGACCTCTTTTTACTTTTTCCTTTATACTTAAAAATAGTAAAGCAATATACCCAAAGCAATATCAAAGCAATGCACAATATCATCCACAAAGTGACACCAATTTTAACGTGGTTCATCCAGAATGGCTGGGCTATGTCCACAAAACTTTTCTCTAAAAGTTATCTCAAAGTTCTTTGGGAATCCTTCCCAATTACAATGTTTATGAGCCTCGGACCAAAGGATATACCTTCCCCCAATCAGAATTTATGAGCCTCTGCTCAAAGGAGATACCTTCCCCCAATCTGAATTTATGAGCCTCTGCTCAAAGGAGATACCTTCCCCTCTATCTGAATTTATGAGCCTCTGCTCAAATGAGATACCTTCCCCTCTGCTAAATTTATGAGCCTCTGCTTAAAGGAGATACCTTCCCCTCTATCTAAATTTATGAGCCTCTGCTCAAAGGAGATACCTTCCCCTCTACTCTGGAAATGATCCCTCTGAAGATCAACTACCTCTACCTCTTGCCAGCACATGGAAATCCTTTCCATCGAAGACATCTTGTCCTCAATGCTTAGCCTAAGAGACCTCTGCCTTCTATGATCATGTCCATAGCATCTTAGCAACCTATACCAAACACATTCAGTCGGTCTAGTACAAGTCTTCCTCTGTCTGTCAGATCTATCCAACACTTGAACAAATCAATCCTCTACACACAAGCCTTCTCAAAGACTTGCCAAATCTGTCCTCAAGTTCTTCTCAAAGAACCAATGCTCCTCTATCCTCAAGTTCTTTTATAGAACTATCAAAACTCAGATCATAAGTCCTCTGCTAGGACCTGTCCAAATCTGCTCACAAGTCCCCACCGAAACCTGTCAAAAATGTTCACAAAACATACACAACTTTTGTGCTCTTATAGCCACACTTTGTCTTCCTCAGTCATCTCTTTGCACACACTCTGCACTGTCTTCGCACACTCTGTGCATCAACTCGCAACTTATACGCTATCTGTGCTCTTTCGACTGCATCTCACATAATTTGACACACATTCAATGATGCATCCAACTACCCATCAACTCTCCAAACAGCCCTCCTTTTATAACAAAAATTTTCATGATGAAAACTTTAATCTTAGTCGACTGTTATAAAAAATGCAAACCCTAAACTTAGTCGACTACAAACCCTAATTTTAGTCGGATGTCATCGATCTTCGTCGACTTCAACTCATGAAGATATTCGGTAACTCAACTGCTCGAAGACTTCATTCGGTAACTGACCCTGTAGCCGCTGCACTTTCATTTGTTCACTCTTCACATTTTAGATGCAAGAATTCACCCTATATCTGCCCCTATAAATGCCATGGAGATGTCGGTCCTCTATCATACTTCTCATTCCAATCGGGTTCTTCTTCTTGTCTTGCGCTCTTACGCCTGTCGCAAAATCATGACATTTCTATCTCTGTAGCTTCTTTTATTTTTGTTGCCACGACAATGCCACATGTCGCAATATCACGACACTTTTGCCTCTTTGACTTTTTCTTGGATATTGACCGTGAAAACATAACATGTCACAATATCACGAAACTTTCGCCTCTAAACTGTTCCTTCTTTCTTTTGTTGCGATATCGTGACACTTTTTGCTTTCGTACTCTTCTTCTTTTCTTATGTCATGATATCACGACACTTCTAACTCCTTCGTCTTATTTTTAGCTTTTGTCACGATATCGTGACACTTCTTCTTTCGTACACTTCGTCTTAGATTTTGTCACGATATCATGACACTTTTGCTTCTTTAGACTTCCTTTTTGTTTTTGTCGCGATATCGCGACATTTTTGACTCCGTACATTCTCTCTCCTCTTTGAGTCGCGAAACTACGACATGTGATATCATGACACTTTTCTAACTTGCTTTCTCTCTCCTACTTAAGTCGCAAAAATGTGACATGTCGCGATATCGCGACACTTTTCCTCATTAGCTCTTTTCTGTTCTTCGGGTCGTGAAAACCCGACATGTCGCAATATCGTGACACTTTTTCTCCTTAGCACTTTTCTTTTCTTTGGGTCGCGAAAACCCAACATGTTGCGATATCGTGACACTTTTTATCCTTAGCGCTTTTCTTTTCTTTGGGTCACGAAAACCCGACATGTCACGATATCGCGACACTTTTTCTCTACGAGCTCTTTCTCTCGAACCTATCGTGAAATCGTGACACTTTTTCGTCCGTACAATCCCTCTTGCAAATTGTCACGAAATCGTGACACTTTTCTTTGCGAGCTCTTTCTCTCGAACCTGCCAGCTTGGGGTTTGCAAAAGACCTTTGAAACTGTCATGCCGTAACCTTCATCAAAACAAATTATTTGACATTAAATCAAATTCCTTAAAGATATTCTTGACATCAATGACAACTTATACATTTGAGCAAAGGCAATGTACCCAAAGTACCCAAAATTGCCAACAATCTCCCCCTTTGTCATTGATGGCAAACCTTTACTGAAAACACTTCTCAAGAGCCAAAATTGAAACCAACTGTGCTAACAACTAAGAATCTTCCTTTGAAGTTTTGCTCCCCCTGACTTGAAGCTCTCCTCTTCACTTTGAAGCTCTCCCCCTTACTCATATATCTCCCCCTTTGTCATCAATGGCAAAGGGTCACCTTTGGGGCTCGGGACTAAGAATGAGCCTCTTAGCTTAGTCCCTCCCCCACCTCCTAATGAGGTGATTAATTCTTGGGTGGGAGTAAAACTCCCATTAGGCACTGATCATCATCAATTTCTATAACTTCCTTGTCGGGCCTTCTCTTGAACTCTTTGTCCATATTCCTGTTTTTGTTCCTGTCACTGTTCCTGTTCCTGTTATCATTCATGTTCTTATCCATGCCTTGATCCTTGGACCTGTTCATACCACTATTCCTATTCTTGTACCTAGGAAGTTCAACTCTACACTGTCTAGATGTGTGACCTTCATTGTTGCACTTATAACAAGTAACAATGTTATTTCTTTTAGGCATACCTGTTCTTTGAATCCACCTGTTCTGACTAACCCTGAACCTGTTATTAGCCTTGCAAAAAATTGTCTTATGCCTAAACTGTTTACAAGAGTAGCAATACCCTTGAAAGAAATTATCACTTCTGAAACTATCATTTACCTTATTCACTTGAGCCATGCAATGTGAAGCCATGTGACCAAACCTGTGACAAGCAAAACATCTACCTTGAAACTTTCCTTTATTTGACCTCTTGGGTCCTGAAAACTTCTTCTTCTCATTCTGAATTTTGTTTTCTGTTTCTGTGCATCTATCATTCAAGGAATCATGATATAAAATACTTTCCTCATCAGAACTCTCTTTCTTTTGGAGTCTCTTACTAGACTCTCCAACTTGTTCCTTATGTGGCTTAACAAAACCAAGGCCTTATTTATCTGTTGTCTTTCTTTGACCTTTGATGAGTGACTTAACCTTTTTGGAGCTATCTTGAAACCTGTAAAGCTTATCCTTGTACTCTTTAGTTTCCTCTTTCAAAGAAGCCATTTTCTGTTCTAACTCACTATACTCAAGAACCTTAGACTCTAACTCATCCTTGAGTTCTTGTGTCTTAGCTATAGAGAAGTCAAGACTTTCTATAAGATCATCTCTCTCCATACAAAATTCATCTAACTTATCCTTGAGTCTAGCATTCTTCTTTCTTTCCTTTTTCAAAGCACTAAGAGCACTAATAAGTTCACTTTCAAGATCCTTTATTTGATTGCTTTTTGAATCATCAAAGCCTTTTTCATATTTCTTATCACTAGAGGTGCTACCCTTTTCAAAAACCATACATGCATCTTCCTTATAGTTTTCTAAAGCATCCTCATACATACTAGAAACCAAATCATTATTTGTGCAATCATCCTCAAGGTGACCAAAGTTTCCACATCTAAGACATTTCATGATAATGAATCTATGTTTCGGTTCTTCCTCTTTTTCTGATATGAACATCTCATTTTCATTATCACTTGAAGAACTTTCACTATCACTACTAGAACACTTACTTGCTTTGTCTAGGTAGAAAATCTTCTTGTGCTTGTGAGAATACCTCTTTCCTTGATTGTTGTGCTCATCTTTGTTTTTCCTGTGATGCTTGTGCTTTTCAAAATCCTTGCTCTTAGAATCTTGTTTATCTTCATCACTTTTGTTCTTGGGAACAGTACAGTCAGTAGCATAATGACAAAACTTTCCACAATTGAAACATCTTATATTTTTTATACTTTTGTGCTTTCTAGAGAACTTGCCTTTCTTGTTGTAATATGCCTCTTCATCACTAGAAGACTCATCACTATCTTGAAGTTGTTTACCCTTGGAATTCTTGGTAGCCTTGAAAGTTACCTCTTTCTTGACATCAACCTTCACTTGAGTTCTCAACTCAAATGCTGCAAGTATACTATGGAGCTCATCCTTTTTCAATTTATCCAAATATTTAGCTTCCTCAATAGCAGAAATATTTTCACTAAATATATTAGGAAGATATCTTAAAATCTTATCACAAACATCATTTTCAGCAAGCTCAAGACCTAAGTCTTTCATGGAGTTAACAACCTCATCCATACGAAGCATGTAGTCACTAATATTTTCATCATCATTCATCTTGAGTTGTTCAAACATACCTTTGAAGTGTCTCAACTTGGCCTTTCCGACATTTGTATCACCTGTATGAACCACCTTCAATTGTTTCCACATTTCACTAGTCGTCTTGCGGTGAATCACTTTGGTGAGATTCGCTTTCTGTAAGCCTTTCAAGATTGCATTCATTGCTTTTGAATTGTTGTGATGTAGGAGCCTTTCTTCTTTAGTATTAGGACCATGTTTAGGAATAGTATACTCATCTTCAATCACTTCCCAAACCTCATTCCCAAGTGCCATTAGATGAACCTTCATCCTTGCACTCCAAAGACCAAAATCTGACCCATCAAGAATAGGTGCTGCATTGCCACTTGAATAATCCATTGTGTTCTTTACTAGATTTTCCTTCAAGCTATTAAACTTTTTGAAGGAACCTACTCTGATACCAATTGAAGAACACAAGCTTATACTGAGAGGGAGGGGTGAACAATATAAGACCTCTTTTTACTTTTTTCTTTATACTTCAAAACAGTAAAGCAAAATACCCAAAGCAATATCAAAGCAATGCACAATATCATCCACAAAGTGACACCAATTTTAACGTGGTTCATCTAGAATGGCCAGGCTACGTCCACAAAAATTTTCTCTAAAATTTATCTCAAAGTTCATTGGGAATCCTTCCCAATTACAATGTTTATGAGCCTCGGCCCAAAGGAGATACCTTCCCCCAATAAGAATTTGAGCCTCTGCTCAAAGGAGATACCTTCCCCCAATCTAAATTTATGAGCCTCTGCTCAAAGGAGATACCTTCCCCTCTATATGAATTTATGAGCCTCTGCTCAAAGGAGATACCTTCCCCTCGGCTAAATTTATGAGCCTCTGCTCAAAGGAGATACCTTCCCCTCTATTTGAACTTATGAGCCTCTGCTCAAAGGAGATACCTTCCCCTCTACTCTGGAAATGATCCCTCAGAAGATCAACTGCCTCTACCTCTTGCCAGCACATGGAACTCCTTTCCACCGAAGACCTCCTATCCCCAATGCTTAGCCTAAGAGACCTCTACCTTCTATGATCATGACCACAGTAGCTCAGCAACCTGTACCAAACATAGTCAGTCGGTCTAGTAAAAGTCTTCCTCTATCTGTCAAATATATCCAACACTTGAACAAATCAATCCTCTGCATACAAGCCTTCTCAAAGACTTGCCAAATTTGACCTCAAGTTCTTCTCAAAGAACCAATGCTCCTCTGTCCTCAAGTTCTCTTATAGAACTATCAAAACTCATCTCACAATTCCTCTGCTAAGACATGTCCAAATCTGCTCATAAGTCCCCATCGACACTTTTTTGTCCGTACAATCCCTCTTGCAAATTGTCGCGAAATCGTGACACATTTCTTTGCGAGCTCTTTCTCTCGAACCTGTTAGCTTGGGGTTTGCAAAAGACCTTTGAAATCATCATGCCGTAACCTTCATCAAAACAAATTATTTGACATTAAATCAAATTCCTTCAAGAGCTTCTTGACATCAATGACAACTGATACATTTAAGGAAAGGCAATGTACCCAAAATACCCAAAATTGCCAACAAATCCATGCAGATGACAAAATGTGCATCCAACAACATTTATAGCTCATATTTGACAATTAAGGCTACTGTTGGGTGCAATTTACATAGTTTTTTCTTGACTGGCTTGACTATCATATCAAGCATTATATTATGTGTGACTAGCTGTGGGTCTAGCCCTGGCATGTCTTTGTAGGACCATGCAAAAACCTCCTTCTTCTCTTTGAGAAGGGCAATGTAATCGGCTTGCTCTTAGGGGGATAGACTTACCCCTAGATTGATTATTTGTGGATTCATTGGATTAGAGCTGATGTCTACGTCAGTCGTCTCTTCAACTGACATGTGGGACCCGTCCTCCAACTGGTGTGGAGTTGGGATTAGGTGGATATTAATTGCTAAATTTAGATCTACGTTTGGAACGTCAGGTTCCTCTTCAGCATGGAAGATATCTTGAGTTTACCCTAGGGTGAAATGAAGCATCTCATCATAGGGCCAGTACTCTGATGGGGATGGTGGTGAGTCGATGTGATCCCAGTATATAGCATATACGTCTAGATACAATGGCCATGCTGGGTTGTCTAGATTGTGGATGGGGGTGGCTAAGTCAATGGAGCTCATGTTTATGAAGTGAATTTGGTCTCCATTATCATGGGTGTGGTGACTTGAACTTCCTTGGTGATATTTGTGCTCTAGATCTAGCTCTGGGGGTATTGGCACAAATGGATCAGGCCTATGTGTGAATAATAGGATGGGGTCTGCCCTTGGCACTGATGTATCTATGGTGTCTCTAGGCAGAAGGTGCTCTCTGTATACCTGAAGTGGCGGGTGAAGTAGTTGGTCGAACTATGCTTGGTTTAGGTGCCACCTATGCCTTGGCCCCATGTTCAACTTTTCAAACATGTCATCAATGTCCATGGGTATTACTACTGCCACATATAATTGAGATATGCCATCTTATTTTCATATTAATAATCAATATCAGAGATCCATAGGCCTTTGTTGGCTCCAAAAGTTGTTTACAACATGTGAGGCTTGTATTGCTCGAGCAAATTGATCTGGTCCTATTAGGGTTGTTCCGCTCTCTATGGGAGGACCTAATTTTCTTGAGGTAGCCCTTGCTTGACTCGAGCATCAAAGGGGAACATTGCCAATAATATTTCTTGGTAGTCATCCATGGGGGTCACTTGTGAATGATTTCTATCAGATTCGAAAGGGTCCCACGGTGCTACCTCATACTCTGACTCATCTTCTAAAGATCCTTCTTGACCTTGACTATATCCCTCTTGTAGGTGAGTCCTTGAACTTTCTCCTTTCTCGATCGAAGGGAAAGGGTTGTTGAAGTCAACAAGGTTGGTTGTTAACAATGGGAGATAATCCCCCAATGTGTACGTTGTGTTAGGATTGGCATATGGATCTTGTGCCAACCCATCCTTGTTGCCTATCCCTAGGCCTTGCATGTTTTTTACCAAGATGTCAAGGGGCAAAGGGTGGATGAACCCTACTCCTAATTTATCGTATGGAATCTGATATCTTGGTTGGCAAAGAACGTGCACTCCCTGTTCATACCTTCCCAACCCATATCCATGACAATTACATTGGCCAAGATATCTCAAAGTGAATTTTGGGTTGGAAAAATAGTTGACATCCTCAGCGAAGGGCTCTTCATCTTCTTCCTCTTGCAGGTAAGGTTCAATGCCATTATCGAGGCCTCCATATACAAATTTTTTTTGGTTGGGCGGTTAGCCTAGAGGAACAATAGTGTCGATGGGGAGGTGAGGTCTCCCCATGTCCTGCATGGACTCTAGTGCGGGTGTTGCTACAATGTTCTACACTAGGTAATCCCCCAGGCCCGTATTTGCCATCTCAATGGTGATCATTGGTGATTGAGGGGGAGGGAATGGGAGTTCTTCCTGAGTCCACTCCAAGTCGGGTGAACTAGGCATCTCGACTTCCCTTTGGCTAGGCATCTCTTCGGTATAGATGGTTGAGACTAATGGCAGTGCCTCTTCTAGGGGTTTCTTCCCATTATCCTTTGATGTGGCCACCGTAGGTGGCATCATTGGTGAAGGACCATACGATGAAGATGGACCTGACTGGGGATTTGAGGGACTTAACAGTGGGGATGCATGTGGAATTAGACCCTACTTAGATAGATTCAACTAAAAATCCAAATGTGTCAATGGAAGGGTCGATTGTGGCATCAGCTGCACCGCATTACAATACTTGAAGGGCTCTAAGTCTATCGAGACTACATGCACCTGCCCTTCGAATGTGTACTTTAGGCACTGATAAGCTATCGAAGGGACACACTTCATGTCCCTAATCCAAGGCCATACCAGCAAGATATTATAGTCCATCTCACCTTCCAAGATGTGGCACAACGTAGGAATAGTCTTTTGCCCTACTTGGATGGGCAGGACAATTGTGCCAACCATTGAGCATATTGCATCATTGAATGATCAAAGAGTATAGGTGGAGGCCATGATGTGAGATACTAGCAACTTGAGGTGTTTCAAAGCCGTTGTTGTGATTATATTATTGGACAAGCCATTTTCCACCAACACCATCTTATATGGAATCCTGTTGACCTATGCAATGACGTGTAGGGGTGGATCTGCCATATCACCAGTCATCGATTTTAGCTCATCTTCTCTAAAGGTGATGAATGGCTCCCATAAAGTTTTTGAAGGATTTTTCTTCATGGGGTTGTAGCTCGATGGCTTTTAATATCTCCATTAGAGCCTCCCGATGGGGTAATGATTGTTGGATTAGCTCGTAGATGGAGAGCCTAGCTAACGTGGTCCTTAAACTTTGGGTAAGTTTTTTCTGAATTATGGCCACTGGTCTAGGTGAGGGAGGTTGTGTAGGGTGATGTTGAGGTTGTGATGTTGATGGAACCTCTCCTGTAGCTATCATGGGGGAAACTGTGCTTGGGTACCTCTTGTTTCGAGTCACTATGTTTATCATCCCTACATACCCCTGCATGGGGTAGTTCTATGTCACCTCATTGACTTGAAGGGTCTTTTCCTACACATCATGGGCAGGTAGGGTGTCTTTGAAGACCTCCATCTATTGGTGCAATAGGATTATCCACCACTAGAATCTTGTTGTCTTTTAGGTCTTGCACTAAGATTTTGAATTTCCAATATGCATAAAGGTCATGTCCCTTCTGTCGGTGAAACCTACAGTACGAGTCTTCCCTATAACCCTTGGGTTTTTGTGCGTTGGGTTCTATAGGTCGACTCTCTTGTAGGTTTATCAAGTTTTTCGCTGACAAGCTGTCAAACAAGGAGTCTTTAGACTTTGTGAATGGTGTGAATTGTCGCCTAGGGTGACACTGCTGATTTTGATCTTGCCTATGATTTTCTCTTTCATAGCTGTCAAGAGGCACTACCTGATAATTACCCTTTTTGGGTTGTGTTGCTTGTGCAAGATTTGGTGTGTTGATAGCAACCTGATTTACCATGATGGGTTTCAGTTGCATTGACCCAGTTTTGGCATTTTTGGGCCACTCTTTCTTGCATGGCTTGGCAATCTCACCATCCTGTATCTTGATCTCCTCAATGATTTTGGATTGTGCCAGGGCTTCCTCGAGAGTGGCATATTACTACAGCTACAATAGCACAGAGATTGATCTCAAACAACTTTTCAAGAACATTTGGGTTAGGTCAGCCATGGGAGGGAGGTAAGGTAGCTTTGAAAGCAACGTCCTCCACCAATTTCCATAAGTTGCCATGGTCTCTTCCTCATACTACCTGAGGCTAGCTAGGTCACTTAATGATGCCTTCTTTTTGGTATTGAAGGCAAAAAGTTTGAGGAATGTGTCCACTAGATGGTCCATGTTACTGATGCTATGCTTCAAAAACTAGGTAAACTAGTCTGAGGTAGGGCCTACAAACAAGGTTATAAATGTTCACAAAATCAAAGCATCGTTGTCCTGAATGCCAAATCATTGGCTCAGGAATCTTGTCACGTGCTCTTGGGCATCCTCCTCCCCTCTAAAGATTACCAATTGAGGAATTTTAAAGTGTTCATGGTATGGGGGTGTAGGTACTAAAGGATGCACAAGGTGACTACGGAGCTGGCATAAAGTGGGATTTTGGGGCCCATAAGTCTTGGTCTCCACAGACTCTAAGTGCTCTAGCAGCGCTTTGTATGCATCGAAATATTTGATCTCTTCCTCCTTGGTTTGTTCCCATTGCGAATTGCGGGGAACTTGAGGCCTATGGAGGGGTAATCGAGTAGCACCCCCTTCCTTGGTAGGGCATTTCAGCCCGCTCTTCTTCTTGCTCAAATTCCTCATAGGCTTCTTGAGGAGTTCCTGGGCATGACCTTTAAACATGGGTATGTGCCTGTAGAGGGTTCCCATAATTGGCTCTAGGGGTGGTCTCCCGCTCAGGTCTATGATATCTTAGAGGTAGCATTTGATAAGGTCATGAAGACCTGTCTCGCACCAAGGGGTTGTGCCTCTCATACAACTCTGTCCTATGCATGCAATGGGTTGGGACCCTCTCAGGCATAGTGTTCTGGAGCAACTCATCTATTTGACGTCGAATGCGCTCTTTTCTAAGGCAATACAGGTCCTCTAGTTTTTGTTGATCTTGCTCAAGCTGCATGATTTACGCTTGGTAGGCAGTATGTTTGGCAAATGCCAAGTCAATTTGTTCGGTTCTCTTGAGTCTAAGAGGCCTAGATGCCTCCCATACATATCTATCTCAGTCGTGGTGATCAAAGATATCTATAGGTCACTTCCCTCTATCGAGGTTAGTAGCATTCACCCAAGTCTCTAGACTTAGTAGGTGATCGTGATAAATAGTAGTGTGAAAGCGCATTGTTCCCGTGTTGTGCATTGCTCTTGAGGAATGTAGTGGTCTTTCACGTGCTCCCTTTCATATATGTGAAAGGGGCGGGCAGAGTTGGCTCACCATGTCTGAAGAGCCTTGTGCTCTGGATTTGGCCTATTGTTTTTGACAAAAATAAGGGACAGAGGAGGGACGTAATCATGTGGCCCCTCATTATGGGCCCTATGTTGTTCTAGTGCTTCATTACGTGGTGGCCACTCATAACTAGTGTCAAAGGGAGCCTTCCCATTTATGTTGAGTGCCACTTGTAAGGACTCTTCCTGAAAGGGTCTATGTTGAATGGGAGTACCCCTCGAAGGGGTGCCTCTATAGTCCCGTTCCATCATGGTATGATGTGGACTATTTTGTGGTTCAGACTGCCAAGGTGGTATGACCAAGTCCTTGGGGCTATAGCAGAGGGGACTTGTGACCCCTTGTACACTTTTTACAGCTTATGCCCGTGATTGGGCTTGGCTACGGGTGTACACCATGGTGGTGTATCTCTACAAGATACGTAGGTTTTTATCTTCTTTACAATTTTTTATGCTACACTAAAAAAATAGGAGCCACACAAACAAAGAAGTGATTATCTCATTTATAGATTAAAAGTGTGCCCTAAATCTAGTTTTGTGTGTTTTGATTTTTGTTTTGAAAGCTTTGTAAATAAAATTTTGTTGTATATGCAATATGAGGGCTCTTATGTCTCCCAAAATGATCGCCCCTTCAATATACCACTGCCATGCCGTTATACCGAACCTCTCAATATACCCACCCTTACGTGAGGGAAACTATTGGTACGTGAGAGCAGAATAGTACATGGAACATAGGCAGTATGGAAGGGGAATCACTCTATTTTTGATACCTACAATAGAATACTTATCCTCATGCACTGGGAATCACCCCAGCTACACTTGGTTAGCTTTCATCAGGATTTATGTCTAGCAATAGTAGTGATCGGGGTTATGTATGCAAAAATTCAAGCCAAGGTGGTGATGAAATCCAACGTTGGTCTTGATCAAGTGTTGGGGTTTTACGACCAACGCCTTGATGTTTAGATTACCTCATGGTGTGTGGGGTTCTTTTTACTTGTGAAAATAAAGGAACATGCAGTAAACTTTCCTATGCAAGCAAAGAAACAAAAAAATCATAGAAACAGAGATAGAAAATTACAGAGAGTGTGAATAGACAACCTACCTCTTCTTTGCCCACACTAGATGCCCCTGAGTTTTTGCTCAAAAATTGCACATAGAGCTAGTCATCTCAGGGTGGGATGAATAGCATATCTATATTCATCATAGGGTGGGATGAATGCCTTATTCTTCCCAAGGTGGCATGAATTCCAGTCTGCATTCGTCACAGGGTGGCACGAGCAACAGTCTAGTGCTTGAAGGATTAACACCTGAAAGAAAAAACACACAACTATGATCAGAAATTATGATCCCAAAATCAAGGGATAGAGTCCCACCATGATCACCACTGAAAGCATGACAATACGAAAGCAAAATGGCATACCCGGTGCGATGCAAACAAAAGCAAAATGTAACGCTAAGTCCTACAAATAAAAATGCATGAAAAGGGGAAAACAAGAGAAATGAAATGATATGTAAAGCAAATGTAAAGTGCAGCCCTTTATTTTATTAATTTTCTCTAGATCAGGTTACAATACGTCTCCTCCATTTTCAGGGGCTAGGAGCGTTAAACATAGTTTTGTCACACCACGGATGGTACGCTTTCTTTCATGTGCCCACATGTGAAATGGGCAGGCCAAACATCACCGCCGCTTGCGTGAATGCATATGTGCTTCTTTGATACCCCTCCAGTGTCAAGATCCTATGTTCAAAAAAATATCAAACAATTAAAAGCACCTATGGATGGAGGGAAACATGCGATCCCCAAGGCCTTCGATTAATGCATGCATAAAATAATTAAAACTATAATCAAAACATATTAGAATGAGCTAAAATTTGTATAGAGGCATGAAAACATTATCAAGAACATGCTTCAAAAGGAATAGTTGAGAAATCTACCATATATTTCTAATCACTTCGGGGTGGGACGATTAGGACTGTCACAAGACGTCAGAAAGTGACCTCCTAAATGTCCCATATAGGGGCCTCCAAAACACCTACAAATTTAGGGTTAGGAAAAACGGGGCATTTTGAGATGACATAGAAGGTTGGATTTCACAGATTCAGCCTCGATCGCCCTGTATCCGATGATGCTCCTTGTATGTTAGTGAAAACGAAAAACATTGAAAACATAGCCAATATTCATCAGAATGACATGAAATTTGAATTGCAACCTATATGAGTGACCTAAAATGCAATACAAATGAAAAATTAAATAAATCTAATACATATTTCTAATCACTTCGGAGTGGGGCGATTAGGACTGCAGCAGTGTAGGGGGCGCCCAAGGGCAAGACACCCGCTGTTTGGGACTTGGTTTCGGCACCAATCCACTTGGTATGGGTCCAAAACCTCCTAGGGGTTGTTTTGGCAAATTGGGTGGGGTATTGTGGCCAAATTTTTGGTTTTGGGTTCAGATTGTGCTTCCAATAATCACCCAATAACCTCTCTTCCAAAAGAGATATCAAGGATGTAAGAAGCACAAGCAATGGGTGAGGATGTAATTCGGCATCACTCCATTGCTCCAAATTCTCCTACTCTATTTTTGGGTGAGAAGACTCACCATTTTATAAAACTAAGGGTCTCTTCTGAATGAGCATGCAGAGGTGCCACTTGGCCATCATGCCTTATCAGGGGAGAGAAGATTCCTCCCTGATTAAGGGCTCCATGATTGCCTCTATGACTACCTCTTTGAGCTTAAAAATGCTCACTCACACTCCCATGCATTGAAGGTGGAGTTTATTGGTAGATCTGAGCTACCATTTGTCAAGGTTTGACCTTTTGCCCATCAAACCTACTATTCGCCCCACCCTGGAGTGAATGCTACTAATCGTTCCAGGGTGGGATGAATACCAGTTTGTAATCATCCCAGGGTGGAACGAGTAGGTAGAAGAGTGCATGAAAGGTTCCAAATTGACCTCTAACATTCCAAAAATGTTGTGGGAGTGGTTAGGACCAGTATTTAACCTTTATGTCAATTCGATCAGTGCTTGTCGTCACATAATCGGATTGGTGTTGTTTTTGTGTCTACAAATAGTTTCCTTTTAGATCTAAATAAAATCTAATGATATTTAGTTTTAGTCCACAATATCCATCACATGGTGACTCCCCTGTAGACTGAACCTAACCTTGATGGTCAATTACCTTTAGAAAATAATGCAAATTCTTAAAATTGATTGAGGTTCATGATCGATTGTCATTCTACATAATTCTCAAAGAATAATATCCTAGATAATGTGAGGTTTAATGAGTAGCCTTGACCTAACTAGCAGAGAATTTATACTTATTTGATGATTTCAAGAGCTTAGTGTTGCAATGGCTCAACATGATATTTATTTTTTTACTTTTTTAGGTTCGCTAAATATTCATAATCTTACAAAATTCCCAAAGCTACCTTCAAATCCTTGCCAAATTTTGGTGGGACGGATAAAATTACATTTGAGCATTGCTAGGATATTGCATACTTGGCAATGATTCATAACATCAGGTATGAGGATGTAATTCTCGGACTCTTGATTCTCTATATCAATGGAAGAGTCCTACTATGGTACAAATTCTTGAATTCTAGAAGCATTTGCATGTGGATTGACTTGGTGAAGGCTTTGATTGAAAATTTCGATCATTCTGGTGATCCCTTCTCACAACTAAACAAATTTATATTTATCAAATGGGACCCTCATGAAAATATGTCAGAACTTAATAATCAGTTCCAAAGAACCTAGAAAAATATTCCTCCATAAGGTCAACCATCCTAGGGTTACAACTACTTATGTTATATATAGTATTTCCATCATGACATAAAAATATAGATTGCACGATCTGGTGAGAAACGGTTTCCTCAAGTCTTCCAAGAAGCTTTGTGAGACAAAAATATGTTGATCCAAGTAGGAAAGTTACCACCCTAGGAGGATACAATTTCTCTTCCACCTCTCATAATTACATACCCAACAAGGTCCCTTGCTACCACATCCTATCCTTCATTCCCTAAAAGAATTGGTTATGATTCATTTTGGATATTAGGGGATATAGCTCTATCTGAGTTTCAAGTAGAGTATAAGATAAAAATAGAGATCCAATGGCTCATTGAGGGAATCAAAAGTATGATAAAGTAGTTTACAGAAGATAGAGAACATCATTATGATGTCCTACATTTTTCTAAACAAATATTTTAGTAGCCTATCTATTTTCAACCTAAGGGTCTTGATGATAGGTATGAACAAGGGATCATTTCATCCATATCAAGTGTTGGTGAATATTTCCAAAACAAGAGGTACTATAATCCTTACAATCATGTGGAGTAAATTCACACAATGGATGATTGGGCAGCCTATGACATAGTGCGGGATTATATATGGGAGGGAAGCACAGAACTAGCGATACCTCAAACAAAGTAAATTAGTAAAGAAGATGACAATAAATACTTGCACAACCTCCTTTAAAATATTTAGTCACTAAGAGCAACATTCATATTATTACCTCCTAGAACTCAACATCTAGTAGGATACAAAAAGATCAAAATAATCCCCTAAGCCCACTCAACTAGGGGAAGAATTACTAGTGTCAAAAAGGGTAAACCTAAGCAGCATTTCAAATGTAAAATTTCTTAATACCATTAAATAATATATACAACCAATAGTTCCATGGGTTTAAAATATTCTGACACTACCAAATCAAAGGTTACAGCAATTTGGTGTCCAAAGTTATCTTGAGCAAAGGACCTGGTTCATCGATGAGCCCACATGGGAAGTAAAGACAAAATTGTATGGATTGTAAACAAAAAATTCAATTGTACCTAAGCCATATTTCATACCCTATAATCACTCAATCAATAAAAATATAATGGATAGCCTTAAGGCCCAAGAAAATTCAAAAATTTGTAGCACAAATGTACAATATATGGTAGCATGTGAAGATCCTAGGGAATGCATCATAGGCCAAGAATATGCCATAGTTGCAAGCTATTTTCACCTCTTGTTGGAAAAATTGATCACTGGATCTCAATAATATTTCATTGAATGGAAATATGAGGTACCTGAACCAAAAGCCAAATTAGGTTGGAATCCCATTAAAAAATCAGATGAACCGAATACATTGTTAGTAGATTGTACCAAAAAATTCAAGTTTGGAATTATATGGTTTGGCCACTGCATATTCAGGGGATAAATTGTACAATATATCTCTAGCAAAGTTTGAAGTACACACCATAATCTAGCTATAACTAGGTAACAAATATATATAATAATATGGCGATCACATGTTTATATGGATATAACCCTTTATTTTGTGTATAAGGATCAAGGATGGAAAAGGGGGCTCATTACATGATTTCTGAGAACATTAAATTCCAGATACTACAATTTCATATGTTTGAAACACTTTCTTTGTTCCTCCTTCCCTTTTGTTGTTCATGTGTTTGACTTCATAGCCCAATGGACAAGGATAAAATTACTAGAAATGTACCTTAAAATTAGTTGTAATTTAAAGTGGAACTATCACCACATGTGCAAAAAAAGGTAAGAATCTATGCCACTTAATGGAATCATACCAATTGATAAAAACATTCTAAAATAGGGGTACTTAAGTTGATAGAAAATAAATTTCTAAGGACGATTCACTTAAATCCAAATCTTTCAAAGAAAAATGCTCAGTCGAAAGATATAATTTTAGCAACTACCAACTAGCAGAGTTATTTTTCTAAGTCCTATATAAGACTGCATATGCATCACAAAATTGATATTGTAGAATGAATATCATTACAAGAGCACATTGTATATTTTTCTTAGCTAATGGCGACATGCAAAATGAATTCTTGTTGAATTATGTAAAGAGGAAGAAAAATTTCAAAGGCAACAATCATGCATAGTAGTCTATCTATTTTGGAAGCATTGACTAGCAATCATGGAGTATGTTTATAGAAACATGGTTCTTTGGGATATCCTATGACATAATAAATTTAAGCTACTATTCTATTGGTATGTACTGTGGATCCAGTAGTTCTACTTCTATTTGTTATCAAGTTATCCTAGCATTGTTTTCCTTATTATGCTTTTGTTTTATTTGTTTTTCCCACTTGTTTGTTGTTAGTAAAATTAGTGTGCCAATAAATCTTAATTTTTATTGCACTTTTAACCATCTTAAAACCATGTTGTGTCTTCCTCCATCCTCTTGTTAGCTCTTCTTAATGTTTTCTTCCTCTATATTTTAGGTGCTTGGTCTTCCTTATCCTCTTCACCATAATTTTTTGCTTTGTTGTGAAAGTGACTTCCACCCTGTCACCCAAATCCTCCCTTTATCTTGTAGTATCCTACTACCATCCTCTCCATATATGTTTCTAACCCATTATCCCTCCTTTCTTCAAAAAGTGTTAAGTCCAAATTTTTTGTTCGCCAATTGGATTCATTTTTTCTACAAAGTGAAAATCCCTTGTGAGGCACCAAGAATGTGGTTATATTTTGAACCTACTCATCCCTAGATACCAATAGATATATATTAATTTTACTTTATTATATAGAAGAAGAGCTAAATGATGAATTTTGGGGATGATTGAAATAAATAGTATCCAACTGGGACTCAATAGGCTCCCTAAATCTTGACCTTCACCAAGATAGGACTAAGCTGGATAGAACTATTAAGTTGGACCAAGGCCTAGCAGTCCTCAAAATGTTCGGTCAATAGAATAGCTAAGTTTAATTGAGCCTGATACAATTATACCGAACAACATGGAAGCATCATAAAGACTCGGTCAAAGAGAGTGGTCAAGTCCAAAGAGGGCCAAAATTTCTATGCCAGATCAAAGTCCAACAGTGCTCAAATTACCTAGTTAAGGTAATAGCCAAGTCATTGCATCACTAGAACATTCATTCTTATAGGAGTGGGGTATGCTATCATTGTTCCAATCCTAATCCCAAAAGTCAACAGAATATACATACAAATTGATGAAGCATGATTAAGGCTAGAGAACTCAAACCCAGATAGAATATGGTCAGTACTCAAGGGCCCAGTACACTCAAAAGCAAAAGACAGAACACGTGTAGAGAATACTAAAATATCCATACCTAATTAGAACCTAGATAATGCTTAAATATCTAATGCACATAGAGGTAAAAATGAGGACATTGGAAGAATTGCACTCAGCTAGGACCTACCACGGTTTAAATGATCTGATAAGGGAGATACAGTGTCCATTGGGAAAATACCAAGTGGTCAAAATATATGGGAATGAAAATCAAGTGTTTGACACATGCGTAAATGGCTCGGTAATCATTCTCTAATTACAAGCAAGTGGGCATGAGCACGATGTCCGTTGAGCATGATTCTATGTTAGAAAATCATAACAAAAAAAACCATCATGCATATACAAGGTGGATGAGTAGAAGGGTAATAAATGTCTTGAATGCATCTAGAAAGTGGGCATGACTCAAGATGATGTGAATCCAAGCCACATCAATCGACCACGTCCAGGTAGTTGGAGTAGCCATATTTCCAAGGAGGTCCAATAGGTTGGAAAACTCTGACATGATAATGATCCACTTCTTAGGTAATGATGTTTTTGATGGCCATAGGATTGTAAAATACCTATATAGACAACAATTTTGAATTAATACTTTTCATCTCGTAGGTGTTTACAATTCATGTGTAAAGACAGACATTGCATCTTAATACAAACAGACTACTATCTAGCCTCTAGTTCTATCCATTTTTAAAGTATGTGTGTATGTATGACCTATTATTTATGATTTAAGCATATTGAATGTTTATGTTGATAATTCTAAATAATGGATTTTCACTGTACTCATTTACTTTTTTGGAGTTTGGGATATGCCAAAGATATAATGAATTAAAATTGAATGATTAGTGATGACTGATTATTTCTAATTTGAGCATGTTAAACATTTATGGTGATAATTATGAATCCTATATTTTCATTGTACTCATTTACTTATCTGGAATTCATGGTTTGATTAGAACACAATAGATTGAACTAAATGCTCTATGATTGTTTGTGTAACTAGATGGTTTATTAGGTAGTTGATTTTTTAGTTGTATGTCATTGTTATTGTATATGTGTTGATGCTGCTTAATCTGTACCACTTTAATTTTTTGCTATATTTTAGTTTATTTCTTTTAGCACACTTTTCCCCATTACTTTTAGGAATAGTTAGTTGGGACTGCAAGGAACCATCCTCCTCTAGCCACTACAGTTATCAAGAGCTCCTTTATATTTCAATGTTGGTCAAGGTCTATAGGTGGACAAACCTTTCCATTAGATATATTTTTTGACCAATAATTATGGTATCTAAATTAATGAAATGTATCTTTATATAGTATTATGTTAAGTATTTTAGCTTAGAAAATCATGGCTTTTTCATAATTAAGATGCTTCCTTATTTAATTGATATAGCCTTTGGATGGTTTTCAATTTGATTTAAATTATTTTGAGATTATGTTATGAATTATGCTTTATTTTAATATGTATGTTATTCCAAGTGTAATAAAGTAAAATCTAGAGGGATACTGTTATATTGGGTTGGTTATAGAATCTTTTATGTGATCTAAATCAAAAAAAACTCCAATCTAGGGAGGAGTTGTGTGTATACAATAACTAGGTAGATATGAGTATTAGAAGGAGTTGTGAGAATGCAATAGCTAATAACTCATAAATATAGAAGGAATTATGTGAACACAATATCCAAGTTTTCTTATGAATCAATGCACCTTGAATGTAAAGGATCAGTTGTATTCTGACAAGAAGTTGTGAGACCACTCACAAGATAACAATGATGATTTCTTATATGTGTAGGTTTGAGTAATCATGTCCATTACCAAGTGAGTGGTATTGAACTTATCCTATAGAGGTTTGGTAACTACGAATAAAATATTTATATTTGATTAACTTACCTAGTTGAACTTAGGTTAAGGTTAGGGAATATTCATTCCCCTTTAAGTATTATGGCCCTTAAATGATAATTCCTATGTTGTGCTCGCATTAACTTGTATCATATAGGGTAGAGTAAAATTAGAGGGACCACTTTGGCATCCTTCTAAATGGTGAGGTTTAGTAAGGTGAACCTTAGAAAATACATGATGTTGGTTACTCCTATCCACAAAGTGTTGTCTATAGTGATATAAAAATAAAATATGGTGAAGCGTTGAGAATGCTAAGAAATGTTTTTTGGTAACTCTTAAGAACCTTTCTTATATTAGGTTTCAAAAATAATTTCTCTCGTGGGTTGATAGTTTTAGGTTATTTCACCCAATGACTATGTGAATGCTTATGATATAAGCCCAAAGTACTTAGGGAATTTGGGTATGCCAATGTCAATGATATTCTTTGACCTCCTTCTTCAAGATCACATAAATGTTCTTGTTTATGGCTTTGGCTTGGCCATTGCCCTATGTATAATGAGTCAAAAAACTATGTTGAATGTGAAATTCATCACAAATGGTGCAAAAAACCTTATTTTTAAAAGGGGGACCATTATTAGATATGATATTAGATAAGATTCCAAAGTGACAAATGATGTGGTATAAAATGAATTTAGTAACTTGACCACCAATAATTTTAACAAGAAGAATGGCCTCAACCCACTTGGTGAAATATTTAGTAGTTGTGATTATGAAGGTATGCTAGCCAAATTAAGTTATGTATATTTTACCCACCAAGTGAAGACTCCATTGTGAAAATGACTACAATGAATGAATGGGTTTCAAGGATTGTGATGCCATATGGGTAATATTGGCATGATATTAGCATTTGACACATTTTTTAACATATGCACAACAATCTCGTTCCATGGTGGTTCAATAATACATCATGTGCAAGATGTATTTTATGATGGCAGTCCCACTAAATGACCACCATATGTACCATTATGATCTATAACAATTATCTAGATAGCTTCATGTGGTGTAAGGCACCGAAGAAGAATACTATCATGGCTTCTGTAATACAAATTCATTAGGAAGCTCAATAACTAGAGTTTTATCATAAATAATAGGAGCTTTTGCAATTTGATCAACAATTACTTTGCCTTTAATGAAATTTTTAATGATAAATTCAAGATAAAATTTTACTAAAAGCATAATCCACTTTGTGGTTCAACTGTTATTGTAGGAGCGAATCATCATGTAGTGCAATGAATTATCCCTATAAATAGTATGTGTGGTATTATTCAACATGTAATGTTAAATTTTCTTGGTGGAAAAAACAACTGCTAAGCACAACTTCTCCAAATAAGTATATCAATTCTCATAACTAACCAAATTTCAACTAATATAATGAATAACTTACTCTCGATAGGCTTCATTATTTTGGGCCAATATGGTTCCAAGGGAAAAAATGGTAGCAAAAATATATAGGTGGAATGGAATACCTAATCTAGGTGGGGATAAAATTGGTGGGGATGTAAGTTACTTCTTGATAGCATCAAAAGCTTCCTAATAGGTATTTATCTAATGGAAAGTAAACCTCTTTTGCAAAAGGTGACTGAAAGGTTTGTATTTATCAGATAACTACATGATGAAGTGATAAATCATTTGAATATTACATTACAAACTTCGTAATTACTTTAGATGCATTGGAGGAGGCATTCAGTGATGGCCTTTACCTTATTAGGATCCACTTTGATATCGCTATGAGAAATAATAAATCTCAAAAAAATTCCTGAGGTAACACCAAAGACACATTTCTTAGGATCTAGTATCATATTATGTTCAAGAAGTTGGTAGAAGACTTTACATAAAATATCGAAATGCTGGTCATGCTTGATGAATTTACAGTAAATCATCCACATAATATTCCACAATGTCATGCATGTAATTGTGGATAATATATATCACGGTACACTGATAGGTAGTGCATGCATTCTTGAGACCAAAAGGCATGACTTTATAGAAAAATGTTTATGATGGTGTAGTAAAGGATGCTTTATATTGATCATCAATATTAACATAGATTTCGTTATATCTTGAAAAAACATCCATGAGGGAAAGCATTTCACGACCCATGGTGGAGTAAACTAGAGTTTCGATGTGTAGAAGGAGAAATTTATCTTTGGAATTTGTTGAGATCATAAAAATCTATGCATATGTGTATCCTTACATTCCAATTTTTGATTGACCATGTTGGATACCCACTCTGGATAGTCAATGGGCTGAATAAAACCCATTTCTAAGAGTTTTTGCAACTCTTATTTAACCATTAGAGTGATTGTGGGATGCATCTTCTATAATTTTTTTTCTTGACTAGCTTAGAATTGCTGTCAAAGGTCATATTATGGACCATAATATTAGGATCAAGACTCTATTACCTCTATTTTCTCCCTCTCCTAAGACTCTATCCTCTCATCCATCCTTAGATCTACTATGGGTCTCCCCTTCTCTACCACCAAAAATGTTTTCAATAAAACATACCATTGTATTAATCAATAAAGATGTTATAATGATATATTTTCACTCCCCCTTTTGGGCTACAATGAGGGTCTTCTAAAATCAAATTATTTTTTACAATAAAGTTTTTGGTATATTGTATTATTTCACCACTTCGAGGAGGTACGGGTTTGCATGCATGGACCACCCTAGGTTGAGTAGATTCTTTCAACACCTACATTCAACCCAAAAATAAATTAGTAGCATCTATTTTATGAGAAAGTGCAAGAAAATAGCGTATGAGAACACATTAAACTAACATAAAAATAAACTTAAAATATAGAATATAATTTTTCTCACATTTTTGTATGATCTATTAGTTTGCAATTTTTATATAGTTGCTAAGCAAGACCAACATGTCAGTCTTAATTACAAGACTAATTTTCTAGTCTTGACTATGATGGAAAAATAAAAATATGCTCCAAGTGATGTCTTCTATATGCTTGTAGGAACTTGTGCTCCAATTTTGGTGTTTATTGATATTTTAACCTACACATAATTTCACAAAAATAAAAACATGCATGGAGAGGCACATGATGTTTGTGGTTAGCAATACAAATTCCTAAAACATATGATCTATCTATAATTTGATATATTTTCCCTACAATATCCTATGCCTCTTTGAAAAAAACCTATTTATAATTTTCCCTAGGATTGAAGACCATGATGAGGATGAAGTTACATGGTGGATAAGTGGAATGGTGAGGAATATTGACTTCCTCCACTTTGTTGGTTGGGGAGACAAATGTGCAACATTATCTAATTGGAATATGACACACTATGATGTGTTATGATGTGGTTTGTCAATGCCCTTAGGTGTGGATATTCCTCACACACCAAAATATCACCTTTCATTAAGATGCATGGATGAAGGGAATTCTCACCCAAATGCATTAATGAAGCATGGAGATGGAGGAGAGAAGGTGAATTAATGTCAACTAAGGGTGAGAGAAAGTTATTTCTAACTATGGTGCGGTGGGTTATGGATTAATATAAAGGGGATGACTTCAAATGGTTTAAGCATAGGAGGGCGCTTAGGATGATAAAAATGAGCTAGGATTAATTTTTCTAAGGTTGCTATGGTTTAATTGGCATAAATGAAATTTATTAAAATATTAAAATGTAGCAAAAACAAACATGTCATTTTTTTAATTAAAAAATATTTTACAATGATATTTTTTTTAATGCCTCTTTTGAGCTACAATGAGGGTCTTTTAAAATCAAATCCTATAAAGTGTTTGGCATATAGTCTTATTTCACCACCTCAAGGAGGGACAAGTTTGTGCCTATGAACCACCCTAGTTTGAGTAGATTATTTCAACACCTACACAATCAAAATACAAATTAGTAGAACCTATTTCAAAAAAAATGTGTAAGCAACTAATATATGAAATATAGTAAAATAACATTAGAACAAGCTAAAAATAGAGAAAAATAGTTTTGCTCATACTTTTAGATGATCTATCAATTTTTGGATTGGCTACTAAGAAATACAATCTTGAAAATGTTAATTGTAAGACAGTCCTAATGGTCTTGATTGGGATGGTTAAATGGAAAAAATGCTCCAAAGGATATCTTTTGTATACTTCCAAGAACTTGTACTTCAAATTTGGTGTTCATTGAAGATGTAACCTACACATGATTTTATTAAAATATAAATATGCATGGAGAGGTACATGATATTCATAGTTAGAAATACAAATTATTACAGCATATGATTATCTAAAATCCAAAAGAGTTTCACTACAATATTCTACTCCTCTCTCTCAAAACAAAGGAAATGAACACATATATTTATAATTTTACCGAGGATTGAGGATCATGATGAAGATGAATCCATATGGTGGATAGGTGGTATGGTGAGGAAAGAGGAGGAATATTGACTTCTTCCACTTAGTTGGTTAGAAATACAAGTGTACACCATTCTTAATTAGACTATGATACACTTCATTTATGTGACATGAGTGGAGAGAATCCTCACCAATATGACATGATTTATTAATAGATTTAAATTATGGGATTGGAATGCCTCATAAATGATCATGGGTGGAGAAAATTCTCACCCAAATACATTAATGAAGTATGGATATGAAATTGACATGGCTCATTAATGATCATGGGTTGAGACAATCCTCATCCAAATTCATTAATGAAGCATGGATATGGAGGAGATAAGGGGAATTAATGCCAATTATGGGTAAGGGGAGTTAATACTAATTATTGTGAGGTGTATCATGGGTTAGGATAGGGGAATGATCTCATTAAGACCATTGGTTAAGTATATAAGGGGTATTATGATTATTAAAAGGTCTAGAGTCAATCAATATTTATAAAGTTTCCATGTATTAATTAAAATAATTATAAATTTATTAAATATTAACATTGAAAAAATGTTAATATGACACCTTTTAGGTTTCTATATTTTACCTCTTTTTGTACTACATTATGTGTAAACATGGTGCAGTGCAAAAAACTATGACACAAGATGAATGGACTAAACATAACAAGGATGAATTGATGATGGATGCATATAGTTGACCATGACCTTTAGTGTGCTACAATGACAATTGATTTGGGAGACACAAGATTACCTGAAATCACAAACAATGTTGGATACCCTAATTATGGAAGGGAAAAATATCCTTGAATATTTGCTTTCGATAAATTGATGAGCTCATTTGACTTAACTACTAACCATCCAAGAGTCGGTATCCTCATGATGAGAGCATTGATTAGATATGTGAAATTACTTTACCACATCAATACAATGAGCATATGAGTAACCATACATACATTTCTATAGATCCTACTAAATTAGGATTTAATTAGAGTTTGATTGAGAAGAGAAATTATACCTTTTACCCAAGCAAAGGAGGTTTATTGATAATATTAGGTAAAGCTCTTAGATAAATATGATTCTAGGATTGATTGTGTGGCTATTAAATCTATTCAAGATGGAATTTATGGGTAATATCTATCCCCACAAGTGGTGAGTTGAGGGATGAAAAAATTGAAGATAACAACAAAGTGCTTGACCAAAAATCAGTATGCAACACAAAGGATAAAGAGGGGAGAGAAAAATATGAAAAATGGAGGGATGTAAGACTTTCATGATGACCATGCAAAACAATATCGTCGTGATGACCATGGAATGCAAGACTAACACACCAAACCTGTCATGTAAGACCGACACATCAATATTGATGTGCAAGACTGGTACACTAGTCTTGATGCACAAGACGCACATGGTGGTCTTGCATAAAATGAAATCAAAGAGCATGAAATAATTAGAAAATCCCATTGTGCACTCCATGATCAACAAGATGATAAGGAGAGAGTGATGGGTAAAAGAAAAAATGATTTGAAATGCCATTGAAAGTAGGATGATATGGAGGGTAGTGGTATGGGATAGAGAGGAAACAAGTGGATAGGACAAGTTAGGAATTTTTTACCTAACTTAGTTAATTGTGAAAATAAAATAAAAAAACCTAGGGATTTGTTTTGTCCTTTTTATGTGATTGATTTTTTTTTTTGTGATTTGTAATTTTTTGGATTTTTGATGTTTTTTTAGAATTATAATTTTTCATGTTTTTGATGTTTGATAATATATGGGTGTATAAGGATTAGATAGACATGATAGATTAGATGATGTGGATGTGATATGCTTATGTGATGAATGATGGTTGCTTTATTGATGTTCATGGTTGAGACTCACATGTGTTTAGTTAATCATTATTTAGATGTGTGCATAGGTATTTCACAATAAAAATGGTTTAATTAATCGATTATAAGTGAATGGTGATAAGAACACACTAATACACCATGAGATAAATGAACACAAGTGCTATGATAGAAATGATAATAGGAAATGTAATGGACAATGCACTAAGAAGATGGACAATGAACAATGACTAATGCATAATGATATAGAGTGATATGGAGACATATATACAATGGATGACGAGTAGCCAATATGCTTGTTTTCCAACTACCTTAGAATTTTTATATCCAAGAAGTATTTTAGGAAACTCAAACACCCTATTTGCAATAGTCAAACCCATCTAATGGTCAATCAATATCCTATATAAATCTAAACCATCCTAAAAAATATCAAGTCAATCATGGATCGAAGTGTGTGTGATAAGATGCATTTCTTATCTTCACTAAGGTTGGACTAACCAAGTGTGACTCAAGCCAATATAAGTTGGATCATCCACAAGCAGTCAAAGATCTATACAAAATGTTTATAATGTGATATACATGTCACCACTTAGAGGGAATACTCCACTTCCAATCAAGCATCTATATCCCCAATGGAGGTTATCCATGTAATCCTTCGATGTAGCTCCATTGCCATCCAAACATCTACAGTACTGATGGAGTGTCTAAAATACCTAAGAAATAAATATATGGATATTGTTATTTCTTTTTATGTGCTTCTTCTTCTCTTTTTTTTACAACTTGCTTTTGGATCCCCAGGTTTGGATTATGCAAATTATAGAATGAGCACGAAAACTTTCTCATGGTGTTGTATTTCTATAACTCAAAATGTAATTAATATGTGATATGTGAGTGTCCCAAGAGAGAATTCAAGTTAACCTGGGAATATCTAATAGCTATTTAGAAAATGAAAACATTCAACAAAGCATGAGTGGAATACTAGGAGTGATTTAATGGCAAAAACAAATTTCATCTCCAATCACCCAAAGAAGATGAATGAAAAAAACATCATGACTATGGGGAAAAATAGGATAGATAAAAAAGTAAAATACATAATGAAAAGCTATTTGCAACATGGAATATAAAATCAGACATAGTGATAGGTGACAAGTGGACATGAATGGAAAAAAACACACCAAAGACATATGAAACCAATATGTACAACATGTACGTCATTGATTAATAAGACAAATCAAAATTATGAATTGCATAATCACCTATCTAAAAGGTGACTAAAATAAACATATTAGGATTCACAATACAATTATGTATGCATGTGAGGAATGGATATATTACAAAGAATGATGTGAAAGAGGAAAAGCAAAAATATGGATGAGAGAATGGAATATGGTTCAAAATTTAACTATCATATATGAAAAATTGGTTGTAGGAGGATCAACTCCCTTAGAAAGAACAAAATAAAAAAGACAGCGAAGAAATGGAGAGAAAAGAAAAAATAAAAGCAAGGGGGAAGAAAGAAGAAGAGGAAAAATAAGAAAAAATGAATGGGAGAGAATGAGAGAGAGAAATAGAAATAAAAATAAAAGTAAAAAGAACTAGTCATAGGTATGTAGCCACTCATAGCGTGACCGTACAATAATGGAAAAGCACTTGAAGAAAGAATAAATAGTAGGATTTGGAGAAGAAGAAAAAAAAAAACCAAATGATGATAAAGCGAATGATTGACTTGGATGTTAAGTGTGATGAATGTGGTTGTTGGTGATTTTATTTGATGTTAATATTCCTACAAAATGGTGGCTTGCACTTGTTAGAGGTAGGTTTTTTAGAGGAGATATCAACTCCTCTAGACACAAAATTAGTATGATTGGACAAGGAGACAATAGGAATAATAGCACCAAAAGTTAGTGGTGCATCTCTAGGATGATAAAAATCCTTAAGGGATTCTATGTTAGGAGATAATAATATGACATTCTATACAACATACTCCCCCAGAATAGGACTAAACAAATGAACCAACACATGGGGCAACACTTCACTTGCAGGTGGAGGGGAAGACCCTAGACTAATGGGATTTGATGAAGAGGGTGGATCAATAATGGAATACATAGGATCAAGTTGAGATGATCGGATGGAAGATGAATAGGTAGGTGATGATGAATGAGACATAGAATTCTATCTAGTGGTGGGGGGAAGCAAAATATAAGGGATTCATGAGTTGGAAATCATATTGAATAGCTCATTGCTAAGGAGTGGGTGAAGTAATGGGTAGATCAGGAGGAGATGACAAAGGGGATAGAGAAGAGGTAGAATGAGGGGAGGACTAGGACTAGATATGGATTGTATAGGAGGTGGATAAGGAAGAACATGATGAGTAGGAAGAAGAGAAGGAATAGGGGCATAAATATGAATATGTACCACAAAAGAAGGAATAAATGGATAATCATATGGGGAAGGATATCACATAGAATAGCATAGGGAAGGTCAAGTTGATGAAGAAGGATGATAGATATATGGAGAGAGATAATATATGGGCCACAAAGGATTGGTAGGATGGAGTGGAGGATAAGGTGGACAAGTAGAAGGATGGTTAGCCACCACAAGGACCAATAAGGTAGAAGGTTGAGATGTTGGGTGGATAGGGGAATAGGTTACATACTAGTAAGGAAAATATGGGTAGACATGATAATGGAGCCTTGCGAAATGATGAAAATATTGTAGTAATTTAAAGGTTCCTTATCAATAAGTATGGAGTGCACTTGTCCCTCATGAATGTATTTGAAACAATTATGGAGGGTAGATGGAACATATTGCATGTCTCTAATCCATGGTCACCCTAGGATAATATTATATTGCATCTCTCCTTCAATGACATGACACAAAGTGGGTATGGTATTCACACCTACCTAAATAGGAAGGATGATTGTACCAAGCATAAAACACAAAGTGTCATTAAAGACCTGCAAGATAATGGTAGGGGTAGCAAGGTAGCTAGAGAGAATCTTAAGGTGGCTCAAGGTGATAGATGAAATGATGTTGATCGAAGATCCAGTGTCTATGAGAACTAAATGCCATACTATCAAAACATTATCCAATAAATATCACCCATACAAAATTGATTTATGTGCATAAATTTTCAAAAGCATCCATTCATTATGGCTATCAAGAAGCTACCATCCAAATTTTACTATCTATTGTTGGATTTTTTACTATGTGGGGTGTAGTTGAGCTTGTTGTTAGCTTTTGATAATATACGATATGGTAGAAATCAATCACACGATGTAAAATATGTATAAAGGTAAGATAATGGAATTTATATAGTAATATTGAAATATGCTATTAATGGAAAGTTGTAAAAATAGTACAATATTGTAACCACAAAAAAGGTTATTGCTATCTAATATATCTATTGCAATTCATGAAATAAGCACAAATAGGAACACATAAGTTGACAACAAGAAATGAAAAAATATAAAGAATCCCTTTATTAATTTCAATGAAGCCAAGTTACAGATTCATCCCTCTTAGGGATACCCTTTTGATACATCAATTACAATAGAGTTTTAAATCCCTCTCAAGGGTAGATGCAATCAAATGCTTTCCAGGGTGACATGAATTGCTCTAGGGTATCGATGACCCTCTTCTCCATGATTAGAGGCATTTTTTTCCTTGCTTCCAAAAACCTTGTTATTCCTGTGTGCAATAAACAACAAGAAACATTAAAAGCAAAGGAGACCTCTCTTGATGAGGTTTTTAAAGGGTGCTTATATAAAATATAACATGATAATAAATAAATCAAGAAAGTGGTTTAGTGCATGTAAATTGATATAAAACATGATAATATGCCATTAGAAACATGAAATAAACTAAGATGAATCTATCTAAGATCCTAATTACTCAATTGAAGAGATGAAAGCATGAAAAATATTCGTTATTCTTACACTAAAAAATGAAGAAAAATTGCAATTAACTCCTAGTTTCTCGGTCACATCTCTAGAATGCTAAATTAAACCTACAACATGATTAATCTAACTTAATTAAACAAATTGAAAAGAAAAGAACAATTAAATCAGGTATTACCCTTTGACCATGTTCATTCAAGCGATGGGCACTATTCACCATGGCTGACAACCACGACTGAACCTGAAGTAAGTTTACCCTCCAAATCAGGTCCAATTTCTCTGATCCTCCTTGCCAAATTGATGGTCAAGGGTTACATCTGTGTACTATAATAGATTTGGTGGTTGAATTTCTCAATAAGTGCATGGATTGCATGAATTAGAGTTTCTTGTCTCTCTTATCCTCCTAGGACCTCCATGGCAATGTGATATCCAATTGGGTAGAAAAATTATTCCTATCAATGCATGTGAATGAGTATGCAATATGACAGGGCTTCGTTGCTCAATTGATTATGCTTCTCTCTCTCTTTTACCCAATTTGTATGGGGATTATATAATAATTTCCAAGGGCTAGGGGTAGCTTCCTAAAGAATCTTAGATCAATATTGGATGGTTGAGCTTGTTGGATGGAAGGATCCAAAACCTTCCTCACTAAAACTGCTCAAATTTGTAACCAATTGGCCATTGCAACCAATTTTGGGTTGGATGAAGGCCAACTGACTCTGAGTGCTGACCATAGCTGATAGGTGCGGTCCAACACTACTAACCATGGGTGTCAGCAGTGGCTAGCACTGACTAGGAAAAGGTGCCTAGATTGAGTAGTAAAAACCATTGTTATACCTTGGAATCTATCCAAGGTATTCCACATGGTCTTCTAGCATGTCCATATGAGTAGTTACCTTGGCATGATGCATTTTAGGTGTCTATAGATACCCATTTTGAGATGCATTATGAGATCAAACAACACTGAGCAAAAATAGACCTCTAAAATGATGAGGTAGGTTGAATGATGATCATTAGTCTGATCAAAATTAGATGCTCAAGTCCTACAAAGAGGATGTGCATCCTAGAATCATTGCTTCAAAATTTATGAAAGGCTTAATTTTAAAGGGGTTTGCACTCATCATCAGGCATTCAGGTAGCTTTAGTGCTACAATAGGAGTTAGGCCTATATAACCGAAAGGAGGAGAGGTACAAACAAACTGACATATATGCTATTTGCCCTAGTAGAAGGGTAAGATTATGATAATCTTTGGTAATGATTCTTAATATGAATGCAATTTTTATAATATCAAGGGATCTTCTATTGACTTTGATTATGATTTGATATTATGACTACCCCCTTAAGCGACAATTTGATGAGGGTAATGACAATAAATGAAGCGACAAGGTCGCTTGACCATGATGAATGATCTTGAAAAAATTAATATTTAGCATTTGAAAACTTGGCAAGGCCTAATCAGCTATGATTGCAAATATTAATAGTAATTGTCTATTTCTATTTCATGGAGCAGTTCAGCCATGAAGTCCTTATGAAATCAAAATGAAGACAATCACAATTAGGCATGTGTTGAATCATATTGTTCGATGATCTACTAAAAATTTCATAGGAGAATTATGATTAATATCTCGTTCCCTTGGAGAAGTCTGGTCATCAAGGCCTTGTTGGGGATTGAAATGAAGCATACAATTTAATGATGATGAATTTGCCCCAAATTTCCTTATGGTAATTTACTCATCTTGCCGGATTGCATGGATCACAAGTCACTACAATCGCCAAGTGTATAAGATAAATAACTAAATACGAGGCACATTTACCTTTTTATTTATTTTATTTTTATTAATTTTTGAATTTATTTTGAATGTTTTTGAAATATTGGCTGGGAGGTGTGGTTCTATAAGAAAGGATTTTCATAGCGATGATCTCAGGTTAAATGTACTTTGTAATCTCAACTAGTTATTTTGTTTTTCCTTATGATGACATTTTCCAATGTCGTTGTCCAGGAGTGGTTCTAGGTCGACTTCTTTTCATAGTGGGATATTGTGTTTATGCATTTGATAATTCAGATAGCCCTATTTGAATCCTAAGGTGTGAGGTTCCCCTGGAACCTCTTGGCTAGGACTAGGGAGGTGATGGTTAGCTCGATCGAGCAGCGTCTCATTCTGGTGTGGGGGAGCACTCTTATTGTACAACTCTACCATGAGTTATATCATATTATGCATTGTAGTAGAGTGGGCATCAACTGTAGCATCCTTCTAAAAATTTGGGGTTAGTAGCACCATATGATAGAGCACCTCGTTGATTTACCCTTAGATATCACTGCAATTACTAACGATCAATAGTACTACACAACATGTTGGCCATGGGAGCATGAGGGATTCAAGAGTAGGTATTATGAAGGAGATCTAGATCACTACATTGGTCACTTCACATAGCTTCACCTTGAGCAGATACGATGACGACCCTACATGGACTTCCCACCGTATACAAATACAGACAGATACCTACATCGAATGTGTAGATATAGATGGGTTATCGATCGAAAGACCAACATACATGAGTACTAGTTCTACTCTCCCATCCTAAGGTAGTTTAGGATTTTTCAAGATGTCCCAAAGATGCCTACCATCTATAAACACCTAGTCTTAGAGAGGGACCTGAACTAGCCCTAGGTGACTCCACTAGGGGATGACGATGATGACTTCCAAGATTTAAACCTAGAAAATACATGTACTACTATAGATTACGATGGTTGGTGGTCAAACTTCCAGTGGTATGGAGAGGGTCCACTAGGTTGACCAGCTAACGAGTTCATAGTAGAGGGTGTAGAGAGTGTAGAGGTGGACCCTCATGGGCGTAGGACTCACCAAAGGATATAGGGCGTGTGGGGAATAAGGGCTAAAATAGATGAGGGTCCACAGGTAGAGGCAAAGGAGGAGGCCTCTAAGGAGGGTTAGGCACCTCCAGATAGTGAGGTAGGGTAGTTGAGAGCATAGGTTGCTAGCCTCTAGAGCTAGGTTGGAAGACTCCACACCTATATCCAATACAAGGACACTTCTATCACCACTCTAGAGGTGAAGTTAGATCATGGTCAGAGGTAGTGGTATGGATACAAGGAGGAGAGGGTATCTCTCTAGGCACATGTGACCACAGTAGACACTCAAATTAGGTAGGTCACTAGTAAGAATGATCTGTTGCAAGTACAACTAGGTGTAGTGACCCTGGAGCAAGACCTACTCAGGGCAACGAGGGGAGATCACTCATCCTCATAGGATATCATGGCACCTCCTACAGTACCATCTACTTTAGTGCCAACATGTTTTGATCCTATGGCAGATATTAGGAGGCTGCATATCCTCATGGAGGAGGGTAATGAGTGGTACATAGTGGATGCAACCTACAATGTTGAACTGGAGGGTGTCATCAAGCTACTAGATGGGTAGGTTCCAAAGAGTACCACTACCATAGGGTCCCACGGGAGTAGGAGTAGGACTAGGGAGATAGGGCAGTCATTGACTAACTTTAGCCACAAGATGCACATGTCTGATAGGTCTCATGGTACCAGCTCATGGGGCACCCATAGGGATGGTGGAAGTGATGGTAGTGCCTCACATGTAGGGGGTGCAGGCCCTATATAGTACTGATCTTAGATATTTATTTGTACCATTTTTGAGTGTAAGTTCAAGAATCTAGACATATGTAGCCTACGAGAATTTTGATGTACCCCACTATGATGTACATTTCACACACATATATATATATATATGATATGATAGTTCATCTTATTATATGTGTACTTTATTTTTGGTATTTTATGTTTTATGTTATGCATATGGATGCAATGCGTTATTGATTAGATGTTATATGATGTGTTGTATGGATGACATGTACTAGATAGATATGCGATTGATGATTAGATGTTATGAGTTGAGTATGCAGATGTACTACTTATAATGGATGCATTATGAATGACATATTTTGATGTTACATGCATGTGTACTTTGCTTTACTTGTATACATGTAATTTATACTGCTATGACATAATTAATGCCATGTATATATTGCATGCATTTCTTTGTTTATTTGATAATGTGTTTGTAAAATAGACATGTATGCTTTAATCACTTAAAACATAATGTATGCAATATGAGTTTTAACAATATAATGGATGACACCACATAATATATAACAATCATGGATTGTAGTTTCTTTATATTTATGAATATTTTATAATTTGTACACCCATTTGTGAGATGCAATGGTATATAGTTTCTATCTATAAGTTTTTGTAAATTAAAAGGATATGTATAATATAATCAGTGGCCATCTAAATATCATTTTTGACATCCATCCGGTATCTAATTGTATAGTGCAAATAATTTTAATAAAAAAACTCATAAAAGAAATTGATTTTTGATGATTGCAATTTGAATGATTGTTGCTATTTGGGAATTTTTGAGGTTTACCATGAGACTCAAACACCCTAGTTGTCTAATAAAAAGTTGTATACTAACCATACCAGACTTATGAAATATAAGGATTTCCCTAGGATAGGCCCTAACTGTTCATTACCCTTATGTGTACCAGTGATTATATTTGATAAGGCATAAGCATACCCCGATGTCAGGCGGGATTCTTTCATCCCATTGCTAATATTAGGGGTTTGCAAATGTCTTACCTAATCCCAGGTTTAGATTTTAGTTGGAGTAGACCACTAGGTGATATAGGCCACCTGAAGCTAGCTCTTCCACATTCAAACATTGGTTTGTACATAAGTGAAATTATAATGTGTCAGACATATCGTCATGCGTAAGGTACAATAGTGCTAACAATTCCATGGATTCAAGTTCGTTCCATTATTTTCTTCAAATTTTTTGGGATACTTGCTCATATAAAGTGATAAAATTAATTGTTTATTTTTGTACTATAGTGATAAGAAAATATATTTATTTTGTACTTTCTCTTTTTTATTTTGAGCAAGGCATTTGCTAATGATTTTTAATTTCTTTGTACAAATTGATCTTCATTTGATCTGAATTTCTGGGATTTACATTTGATAATTTGCTTCATAAAATTCCTTTGGGGATTTTGCTTTGTGGAACTATTTCTAGGATATTGATCTAGGATATTGATCTTATGATATCAATATGGGATATAAATATGGGATGTCTATCTATGATATCAATCTAGGTTATAAATTTGGAGGATTGATCTAGGATATTGCTCATTTTAATGTAAGCAAGGGATTCTAGGTAGGTAATAAACCTGTCCTTTTGCCAATTGCCAACATTTCCCATATCATCCGCACAGGGGGATAAGAAAGAATAAAATCTTCGCCTCAGGATACTTGGTCCTGCTTCGTAGCTTTCATCTTCCCCTATTCCTTATTAGGATTTTTTAATTTTTTGATTAGTGATAGGATTTTTGATATGCTAAGGACTATACTAACTATACATCAACTGCAAAATCAAAGCAAGATTTCTATCAACTTTTGAGAAGACCTCTAGGTATGGTTGAATGATCGGAAAACCCTAGTATATTCTTCATAGCAACAATTGAGGTTGTGTTGAAAAACACAATTACTCACAAGGGTGATAAATGGATGAAAAATATAGTGCATAGATGCATGATTGAAACACAAATGTGGTGTTGTTTGTAATATTGTAAACACAATTTATTCCAATGCAAGTGTGATGAATGATTATGCCTAATGCAATGTAATTAAATGAAATGCAAAATGAAATGCAATGATGCAAAATGGAATGCAACATATAATTTGACAATGCCATGATGCACATGAAATGCAAATGTTTTTTATTTTTGATATTTTTCCAATTTTTTTATGGATTTTAACATTTTTACCAAGGGATTTTTAAAAGCCATTGGAGCCTTTTGGGATTAACCAAGTGGTTTTGAGAAACCCTTGGAGCATTTTTGGATTTACCAAGAGGTTTTGAGAAACCTTTAGAGCCTTTTGAGATTGACCAAATAGTTTTGAGAAACCCTTGGAGCCTTTTGGGATTGACCAAGTGGTTTTGACAAACCTTTGGAGCCTTTTTTGAATGACCAAAGGGCTTACAGATGCCTTTGGAGATTTTTTTGAATGACCAAAGGGCTTACAGATGCCTTTGGATCCTTTTTTGAATGACCAAAGGGCTTACAGATGCCTTTGGAGACTTTTTTGAATGACCAAAGGGCTTACATATGTCTTTGGAGCCTTTTTAGGATTTAGGTATAAAACGCTTTAAGATGAATAATATTGAGAGGTTCAGGATCTTCAACTCCTCCAAGCGATGTCAAGCGATATGTCATAGGTCCAATATTCTTTGAGATCATATAAGGACCTAACTAGTTAGCTATGAATTTATCTCACATTTTTGGTGGTAAATTTGAGTTTTATTGGTTCTCTTTCGGTACAATATCACCAACCTAAAAGTCTCTCAGATGGACTTTGCTATTGTAAGCTCATTTTAAGCACTCTTGATAAACGTGAAGGTGCTCAAGGGCATTCACATGATGTTCATCAAGTAGCATCAATTGATCTAGGCAAACTTGTCACGCAGTGTCATCATCAATGAACTCTTTCAATGTGATGCACATCGTTGGAATATCCAACTCTAAGGGAATAATGGCCTTAGTGCCATATACCAGTGAAAAAAAAGTTACCCCAATGGGTGTCCGAATACTAGTCCTATAAGCCCATAATGCAAGGGGTAGCTGGATGTGGTAATCTTTGTGGTCTTCTTGTATCGTATTTTTCAATATGGAGATCACTATCTTATTTGAAGCTTCAGCTTATCCGTTTGCTTGTGGATAATATGGAGTCACAAAACTGTGTTTGATTTTATACTTAGACGTCAAAGCTCTCATAGTTTTGTTCTTAAATGATGTTCCATTATCGAAAACTATCTTGGATGGTATCCCAAAATAATTTATGATATTGGTGAGTATAAACTCAACAATACACACTCCAGTTTTCATTGTTAAGGGAATTTCTTCCACCCATTTAGTAAAATACTCAGTAGTCATGATAATAAAAGTATGCCAGCCTGATGACGGAGGAGAGATCTTACCAATGAGATCAAGTCCCCACTGAGAAAATTTCCAAGCAACTTGGATGGGTTGTAAGGCCTGTAATGGCAGGTGCATAATATTAGCATGATGTTGACATTTAATGTATTTCCTGACATACACATTGAAATCCTTCTCCATAGTGAGCTAATAATAATCCATGTGAAGGATGTACTTGATTATAGCCATGCCACTTAAATGGCCACTGCACGTACCATTGTGATCTTGATAAATTGCCCAAGATGACTCTTGGGGCTCAAGACAATGAAGGAGAACTCCATCATAGCTTCTACGGTACATGATATCTTCTAACAAGACATAATTTTTCACTTTATGTTTAAATGTGTGTTTTGCAACACATGACAATCCTTAAGGGATTACACCAAGTCTAAGGAAGTCATGTATCTGTGACGTCTAGTTATGATAATATTTGGATTCGATCAACAAGATAGCATGTTCCCCCCACGATTATAAACTTGCAAATGCAGACTAGAAAAAAACCCTGTGGTGAATGGTAGTACCACTCCCTGTCGGATCCTACGAGATCAAAGACCCCTAGGATGCTCTCTTGAGAAAGTCTCTTGCTCTGTAGAACCACTCATGGTTTGGTTCTACATGAGTTATGTTCATTGACTCTTTTTTATCCAATGCTTCATGTTGCATAGTAAAATGTGACAACGTTTTTACATGGATGGTAGTAAAATCAGTAGAGGGATTCTAAGGTATTAGAGATCCCAAAGATGCCATTGTGTCTACAAATATATTAGATGAATGAGGGATTTCCTTGATGTCATACCACTCCAGTTGAGATAGATAAATATCAATAAGATCCTTGTAAGCTTTCAATACCATACATCGACATTGAAATAATCCTTTAGCATGGTTAACGATGAGAAGGGAATCACCAAAGATATTTAGCATTTTTATCTTCATGGAAATAGCTATTTGGAGATCCAAAATTAGGGCTTCGTATTTAGCATTGTTGTTAGTGCAAGGAAATTCCAACTTAAATGACAAGGGTATTGGAGCTCCTTGTGGCATGAACAATACTATTCCTATACCACCCCCTTGCTCATACTTCAAACCATCTAAGAACAGGGTCATATCGGCTTTGTTTTTTGGTTCCTCAAGTTTGGGTGCTTCTAATAAGGCAAATAATGCATCATCAAGAAGCTCTATGGTGAGGGGCCTACTATTCTCGAGAGGCAGCTCAGCCAGTTAATCAACTATGACTTATCCCTTAATGGAATTTTGGCTTATGAATTCCAGATTGAATTCTGTCAGTAGCATGATCCACTTTGTAGTACGTGTATTATGATATGTCTTGCTCATCATATACTACAAAGGATTTTGTTTCAATATAACATACATCATATGACTCAACATATAGTGTCACAATTTCTTGGTAGCAAACACTACTGTTGAACACAACTTTTCAACGTATACATATCCTAGCTCATAACTCACCAAGGTTTGTCTAATATAATATATGGCTTGTTCTTTGTCTTGCACATTCTTTTGGGCTAACATTATTCCTAGTGCAAAGTCGATTGCTGATATATATAGCAAAAATGATATATCTAGCCTTGGTGGAGCTAGCATTGGTGGTGTCACCAGGTATTTCTTAATATCAGCAAAGGTTGCTTGAAATTCCTCATCCTAGTTGAATGGTACCCCCTTTTGTACTAGTCAATTCATAGGTTGATATTTATTCGATAATTGAGCGATAAATCACTTTATGGATGCTAATTTGCCCTGCAGGCTTCTTAATTCTTTGATATTCATGGGAGGACGCATTTCTAAAATAGCCTTGACCTTTTCTAGGTCAACTTTTATGCCTTGTTTTGAAATGATGAATCCTAAGAGCTTTCCTAAAGTTACACCAAATATGCACTTCTTAGGATTCAACCTGATATTATGCTCTATCAGACGAATGAAGACCTTCCTTAGGACCTCCCGATACTCCGAACATAATAATGACTTCACCAACAAGTCATCAATGTAATATTCTAAGATTTTATGCATATATTCATGAAAGATATATGTCATAGCCCATTGATATGTTGGTCTTTGACCTTAATAAGAATTTGATTATAACCAGAAAAAACCATCCATTAAAGAGAGCATTTCATGACCTACAGTGGTGTCTACAAGAGCATCAATATTTGGCAATAGAAATGAATCCTTCAGTGTTGTCTTATTTAGTTCTCTAAAATCCATACAAATACGAATTCTTCCATCAGGTTTTCCTATAGGCACCATATTGGATACCCATTTCAAATAGTTGATGGAGATGACAAACTCTATATCTAACAACTTTTGTAATTTATCCTTAACCATTAAGGCTACTATTAGATGCATCTTCCTGAGTTTCTTCATGGCTAGAATTTTAATAGATCTAGAGATAGGTTATGAGTAACCAATTTTGGATCTAGACCTGGCATATCCTTGTAATTCTAAGCAAAGAGAGTAGGTATATCTCTCAGTAGAGGGATGAGGTTGGCACACTCATTAGGAGTCAAAGTCTCACCAAATTTAACCTTCCTTGGATTGATGGGATCATTACTAAGATCTTCTTCGAAGGTTTCCTCTATTGATATATGGGATCCCTCCTCAAGCTGATGAGGCATAGGGATCAAGTGGATGCCACATGTTGGGTTTATAGGTTCCTCATTGGAATCATACTCAACATGGTAGACATCATGTGCACATCCTAACGCAAAATGGAAAGGTTGCAATATTTCTTCATTATGGAAGAAATATTTAGGCTCTAGAGGTGAATCAGCAAAATCCCAATCAATAACATCTACATTTAGATGCAATTATCTAGATGGATCAGTTATATTATGGAGTGGAGTGGTCAAATCAATGGAAATCATGTTGATGGAATGGACCATGTGTCTAGGACCATGTGCACGTGCTTCAACATTAGCAAAAATTCCATCCTTGAGATGTGGTTTTGGGGGTATGGGGATCTCTGGATCTGGTCTATAAATAGATTTTTAGATGGGATCACTAGGCTCAACATGCTCCACATAAATTGGTAGATCAAAAAACACCATGTGATAGCTCACATGAAGATTTAGTGGCCCTCCCCTAATGCGAGGATGGATATTTATCTCTCAACATCTCCTCAGTTGTATAATGCACATTACGATAGTGTAAATAGGGAGGTCCTAAATAGGATCTCTCCATTTCATCCTCATCATCACTGTCATAATAAAGACCCTCACCTCTACCTAATAGAATCGAGTGATTTTCTACATGAGGCCCCATGTAGGCTATCTCTTGATAGCCATCATCATTTTTGAAGGGCTCCTCGCTCGTGTTTATTGATTCCAAAGGTAAAATATGATGCAAGACTGTAGGGCCCAACTAAGCCAACTTAGTTTCATCCTCAGCTTGCTCATTATTTGAGGATAACTCAATGCCATCTATTCCATAATCGTAGTCCATCACTTTTGATGATGGATACTACATGGATGTCCTCAGAAGAAACTTTTGATTTGGTGTCTATACTTGTGTCTAGATTCTAGATGTGCATACCAATATTTTTGGTAGCTCCATGACTTTGATTGTCCAAGTTAGCTCTTAGAATAAGTTCTAGACTGGTCTCCACCAATATTTTTTGCATGATATCTCTCGGGTGGCTCCACAGTAACATAATTCACTAGTCGGTTATCCCTCTGGAACGTATAAGGATTAGGGTGATAAGGATTGAGTTCAAATTCACCCCCCAGACTAAGATACATGTGGTCTAAATATATCATGAGAAGTTCATCCTATCATCGAATATAGTATCCCAACCTGAACATATCAGTAGGTAACTGATAGTATGGTTCTATAGGCCTCTTACACCCCTACTCAAATATTATGATACCATAACCATGCCAATGGTAATGCTCAAAGTATCGCATGGCATAGTATAGGTTATAAAGAAAATGAACATTCATTGCAAATGGTTCATTCTAATCCTCATCCATAGGCATGAGAGATGCAATATGGTCTAGCCCTCCATATATGAAGTTGGTTTGGTTAGTTGGCACCCCTAATGGTTCTACCATCCCTATGGGAAGGTGACGGGCTCACGGTCGGCCCATGTCCTATGTAGTCTCAATAATTAGTGTGAACATCATGTTCTACATAATATATTCCCCTAATCTAGGATTAACCCAATGGACGATCACATACAATGCAGATAAACCTACTGAATACACAGACAAAATAGGTTGAGGTGCCTCTTTGACTCCTTTAACTTCTTCTACTTCCATGGGAGTAGGGGATTCAATGATAATTGGCTTGGGAATTTGCTTTATATTATTTTTTCCCACCTTTTCTTTCAACTTCCTATCATCTTGCTATATCATAGACACAGACGGTCTGGTAGAAGTAGTTGTGGTATGCTCTGATCATTAATATATGGACGTTGCAGGTTTAGCACACACTTCTTTGGATTTACCTCCTAGATCCTTGATTGGCAATGTTTGTTCTATATCTTGGTGCATTGAGGGGAGCACAAAGTTCTTTGTAAAATCTTCTATATTCACATATTTAAGGGTTTCTTCATCTGAAGGCACCACGTGAACATGTCCCTCATAAATTTACTTGATACACTGGTGTAGAATAGAAGGGACGCAATGCGTCTCTCTGATCCAAGGCCTCCTAGAAGTATATTATACTACATAGCACCTTCAATTATGTGACACATCACCGGTATGGTCTTTAATCCTACCTATATAGGTAAAACTATAGTAATGACCATCAAGCATAATGCATCATTGAATGCTCTCAACGTGAAGATAGAAGGGATGATATGCATCTTGGATAACTTCAAGTGAGTTAACGCCTTGGTAGTTATGATATTGATCGATGATACTATGTCAATCAAAATCCACTTGAACGGTTTATGATTCACACATGCAATAATATGTAATGGCAGGTCTTCTATAATAGTGCAAACCATCTTGACTTAATGGTTATGAAATTGAATGAACGGTTCTTAGCACTATTGCACGTGCCCCATGAAGTGTGTAAATGCTTCGAGATCCTGAGGCTGCACTTCTATGGACCTTAAGATGTCCATGAGCATCTTCCTATGCTTAGGAGACTTTTGAATTAGCTCATAAATCAACAAATTTTCTAGAGTTATCTATAGGTTTTGAATCAACCTACTTCTGATGGTCACCATCGGTCTAGTTGGTGGGTCAGGCACAACTTGGACTCTAATAGGCACTGTAGGTTGATTTAGTCATTCATACCTCACATTTCTTGTGACAACGTTGACCATATCAATGAACTCATGCATTGGTGGTTCAATGCATACTTGGTTGACCTGGCATACATTATTCTTTGATGCCTCATGATTTGGTAGAGAATTTTTGTAAATTCCCATATTTTGGTTGTCAGGCGCTTGTGGGTTGTCAACAATAAGTGTACCTCTTTCAATCAAATTTTGCACAAGATGTTTGAAAGACCAACATACTTCAATGTAATGACCTTTTGATCCATTAAAGATGCAATAATGATCGTCTTTATAGCCTTTAGTATTAGGTTGGTTAGGATCCATCATCTTGAATTCAAGTAAGTTTATAGCCTTTTCCTAGCATAACTGATGAAAAATCAAATTCAAGGACTCTGATAACCGAGTGAATACGTGAGGTGGGCATTGTTCCTTATTTTTACCCTTGTAATTGTTTTTACACCGCTCATATGTGCAAGCAGAGGTTGGGCTTGATTGTTTTGCTTTTGCTACCCTTTTTCTCCCTTTTGGAGGTTCAACACCACCTAATTAACATGGTACAACTTGGCTTGCTATATATCAGTGTTTTTCTTGTGCTCCTACTTCTTATTCCTAAGATTAAAGTTACCCTCCTATAAATTGATGTGATCAATCACCTTGGCTTGCACCAAAGCCTCTTCAAATTTTTGATATTTCTACAACTATAGCAACAATGAAATGTGCTTGATACAACTCTTTATGAACATTCATGTTAATTCATAGGATAGGATGGATAATGGTAGCTTCACCATCATATTCCTCCATCATTTTCCATAATCCATCACTGGATCATCATCATGTTACATTAGAGTGTCCAAGTCAGATAAGTTTACCTTATTATTGACACCGAAGGAGAAGCATTCAAGAAATACATTAGCTAGTTGGTTGAACCACTCTCAAGTTGGGCCAGAGAGGGTCATGATGAAGGTGTGTAGGAGTAAAGCATTGTTGCTCTCAATCTAAAAGCACATATCTAGAAAACTAGTAATTTTCTCTTGTGCATCTTACTCTCCTTGAAATTTTTCCAGTCTAGGCATCTTGAAATGCTCAGGATATGCTGGAATAGGCACTGACATGCATAGAGGTTCATTATAAATTTTATTCAAGGTAGTATTTTGATAAGCCATTCCTTTCTTCTCTATGGCTTGAACCTTATCTGCTAAGGTATTATAGGCTTACGAGGAAAGAAACTCCTCCTCTCGATATTGCCTTGGAGGTGCCTTAGGAGGCAGATTCTTCCTCGATTGAGGTGGTGGACTAGGCTCACCCTCCTCCTCAAATTAGGATATTTATAGATATTCTTGTTCTAATTCCTCTCCCACTTCATTCTCATACTACCTATGCTCATTTTGTTTGAACATTGGATACCGATATTTGTGTTGAGTTGCATGGTGAGTATGTGTATCTATGTGCTCAGGGTGTAATTCAGGTTGCAAAGCCACTCGTCTATCAACATGCTCCCTAATCTCACTATGATGAGGTAAATCGGTGCTATCCAATATATCCTCTCTCTCTACATGCTCCTTATGATCATGGATGCGTTGTTCATGCATGTGATATTCATATAATTTCTATCTTATGAACCTCTACCTCTGAGTATTCTCATTTTTGAGGCGTTCTTTCTCTATGCAAACATCCTCTAATTGGTCTTGGAGAATATGCCATATCTACTCTTACATCAGTTGATGAGCTCTATCAACATGATCGGCCTTCTGAGGCCTCTCGGGAGTGCACTCTATTCGAGCGGATTTATGGGTATGTCCTCCAATGGAATGATTTTCCACACTCTTGCCTTAGTTTTTAAAGTTGGAATTCATGTCAATATGTCTACTATACTCATTTTTTGCATGCGACACAAGATCACGCATGTCTTGAGAATGCTTAGAGCACTCTTCATGTTATCAGGCAGTCATAATGGTGCTTTAGCTACACACGCTTGTAGGTTGAGAGGGTTCAGGCATAGGCTTATATCCTAGATGCACTAATACTCTATCTAGACCATCTAATTATTTGATACACCATGGCTCATGAGGCAATGTGCCATTAGCTCCCACTTTGGATATATCTATGGTGAACTTGGTAGGTTCACCCCTATAGGGAGTCTGTGCGGGCCTATGCTCGAAATCAACCCTCTTTATTCACCCCTGAATGGGTGGATATTGGACATGTATATGCTCTAAAAATGGAGGTCATGATCCTCCCTTAGATACAGGTCGAATGGGTACCAATCTAGATCTCTCAATGACATATTCTTTGGCAGAACCCACGGTTCCGTATGTAATTCCATCATGGTAAATGCTACCATATGTGGAACTCCCATGCTAGGAATTCCCATGCTTTGATCTATGTATAGAGGGATGTCTAGCACTTCCTCTAATCGAGGTATTCTCAATGGAACACCCTCATGTGGAATTATGCCCTCTAATGCTCGTTGAACAATGTCTAGGAGGATTTTGTGATTGAGGGTATTCTACATCGTGTTGTGCACTAGGTGGATCTTGGGCCTCGATCTCGGGTCTATGCCTAGATCGACCTCTTCATGTTTTCACCATTGTGTATCCTATGTCTAGATTTAAATTTTATTAACACACAAAGAATACAATGATGATTATCTATTTTTATAGTTTTAAAATGATCCCTAGACAGTTTGATGTGTTTTCAATTTGTTGTATTAGTAAAGTAACTCTTGTCATGTTTTACAAAATGTTGATGATTTTTTCAATTGTTTAAATGCTTTCACATGTATGCTCATAGCTTGACAACCTAGATATAAACCCCAGGTCATGTAATCCCTCCAAAGTGTGGAAATGGAATTCCACACCCGAGCAGGGAGCACAGGTCCTCCCAGATCTTCACCCGTTTTCACCCAATAAGCATCATACCCTCTGAAGAGGAGTATATGCAAATTTTTTGGGCTACGAAAGGTTCTTGGATACAGTATTGGTCTATAACATAGTGTACATGGGAGTTGGGCCAACGAATGTAGATCACCTCCATAATTGTTGAAACCATACTAGTGGTTGGATATGACTCCCAAATCACTAGCATTTAAATGCATCGTGGTGTGTGTGGGTTATTTTTAATTTGCACAAAGGAAATATGCATAATACAACATTAACATGATCATTTCCTATATGATATGCAATAAAGAACATTTGATATTTAGAGGTATATGCACACTATGCTACATGATATTCATATAATGCAACTAGTATGAGTAATTGGCCACTAATTGGACCTCATGCAAATAAACTCTAACATTCACATGGCCTAGACCACTAGAGACTAGGGCAGGCTACACTAAGAGACCCTCTATTCCTAGCATCGACTAGTAAAAGCACCAAATAAATTCCCCAAGGACCTAATTCACTTTACTGCTCTTTTTATCCTTATCCTAGCCAGGTTTCAATTTTGATGTTATGGAAGAATACAGATACAGAAAATAGAAATAGAGGGTTTCATAAGGGCCTACCTTAGGTCCTCAAATGATTCATATTTTTACTCCTACTCTATGGCTGGTATGTTTCTGACTATGGCTCTAATGCACGGCTACGACTGTTGCCCGTGGCTATCAACCACAAGCTAAATTTTTGACCGTGACTGTCAACCACAATGAGTACCTACCACAAAAACCTAGACCAGAGTTAGTAAATCATGGCTAAAAATGTGGGGATCTATCGTGATCACCTTATGTAACCACCAAAAATGCTCTTGCTATCGAATCTATCTATTACAATTCACAAAATAAGCACAAATGGGAAAACATAAGTTGAAAAAAAGAAATGAAACAAATATAAAGATTACCTTTATTTATTTCAATGAAGCCAAGTTACATATTCATCCCTCTTAGGGATACCCATTTGATACATCAATTACAATAGATTTTTAAATCCCTCTCAAGGGTAGATGCAACCAAAATGCCTTCCAGGGTGACACAAACTGCTCTAGGGTGTCAATGACCCTATTCTCCATAATTAGAGGCATTTGTTGCCTTGCATCCCAAAAAACTATTAGTCGCACGTGCAATAAACAACAAGAAACATTAAAATCAAAGGAGGCCTTTCTTGATGAGGCTTTTAAAGGGTGCTTGTATAAAAGATAACATGATAATCAAGAAATCAAGAAAGTGATTTATTGCATGTAAATTGATCTAAAACAAGATAATTTGCCATTAGAAACATGAAATAAAACAATATGAATCTATCTAAGCTCCTAATTACTCAACTTAAGTCATGAAAGCATGAAACAAATTCATTATTCTTACATTACAAAATGAAGAAAATTTTCAATTAACTCCTAATTTGTCGATCAAATGTCTCTAGAATGATAAACTAAACCTACAACATGATTAATCTAACTTAATTAAACAAATTGAAAATAAAAGAATAAGGGAATCAGGGATTACCCTCTGACCACGGGTCATTCAAGCGATGGGCACTATTCACCATGACTAACAACTGCAGCTGAGCCTGAAGTAATTTTACCCTCCATATCAGGTCCAATTTCTCTGATCCTCCTTGCCAAATTGATGGTCAAGGGTTGCCTCTATGTACTATGACATATTTGGTGGTTGAATTTCTCAAGTGCATGGATTAGCATTTCTTGGCTCTCCTATCCTCCTAGGACCTCCATGGCAATGTGATCTTCAATTGGGTATGTGAATGAGTATGCAATCCGATAGGGCTTCACTGCTCAATTGATTATGCTTATCTCTATATATTCTCCAATTTAGAGGGGGCTTATATGAAGAACATAGAATTATACTGAGAGGGGGTGGTGAACAGTATAAGACGTAACCATTTATCAATTTTTACTTTAGATAGTAGTGGCATCATCATAGCATTAATCATCACAGAAAACATCACACAATGAAGACCCATTTTAACGTGGTTCACCCAAGGTGGGCTACGTCCACTCAAATATTTTCTCTAAAAGCTTTCTCAAAGTTCTTTGGGAATCCTTCCCAATTACAATGTTTATGAGCCTCAACCCAAAGGAGAAACCTTCCCCTACTCAAGTATTTATGAGCCTCTGCCCAAAGGAGAATCCTTCCCCTCCTCATGAATTTATGAGCCTCCTACCCAAAGGAGAATCCTTCCCCTCAGCTCTAGAAATGATACTTTAGAAGCTCACCTGCCTCTTATTCCGCTAGCACGTGGAACTCCTTTCCATAGAAGACCTCCTGTCCTCAATGCTTAGCCTCAAGAGACCTCTGTCCTCACTAATCACCTCCACAACAACTCATCAACCTATACTAAACACAGTCAGTCGGTCTAGCACAAGTCTTCCTCACTCTGTTAGATCTGTCCCAAGCTCAACTCATAAAGCTTCAACAAATCAATATCTGCTGCACACAAGCCTTCTCAAAGACTTATCAAAATTGTCCTCAGGTTCTTCTCAAAGAACCACTTCAACTCTATCCTCAAGTCCTCTGCTAGGACCTGTCCAAATCAGCTCACAAGTCCTCCCTAGAACTTGTCCAAATCAGCTCACAAGTCCTCACTAGAACCTGTCCAAATTAGCTCACAAGTATTCACTAGAACTTGTCCAAATCAGCTCACAAGTTCATCAAGAAAAAATTGCTTAGCATGAACCCACAAAGAGTTAGAGACCCAATGTGATTCATCAACCTCATAGAAGCATAAAGAGAATTGTTAGAGACTCAATATGTTCTATACTTAAATCCCAATCTCAATCTCAAAAGAATAAGATAGATGTAGTATGATTTTCTCAAGAACATGAAACACAACCCAACAATTTCTAACCATGCAATAACTCATATAACAATGATACTCATGTTCTTTCCACAACCAATATCTTTTCTCAACCAACTAGGGCTTTAACAACAATGCTTATAGACAAGGTTTAACCAACATCATTCAACTCAATATTAACCTTGAGGCATTCAACCAATCACTACATGAAAAGGAAACTAGTAGACATCCTTTTCCCTCCAAAGGTATTTGAACAAAACAACCACCAACATAAATCACCAATTCAAAGAATAACTTTCTCAAATCAATCTCAATGGAGTAAGCCCAAATCATGTATCAAGTAAAGCATTAACTTGATCAAAACAACCTCTATGGAAGCAACTCAACCATAAATCCCAAAACAATCAACTAAGGGTTTCACCTTCTCAATGCAAGAGCAAGACTTACTAACATAAACCCTAGTGCAAGATGATTCCTCTTCCTCAACCAGAATTATGCATTCACCCAAAAAACTCATCAATGATTTTAATGCATAAACAATATTCAATATTCGAAAAAATGGGATTTAAACCAACAAGAATACCTAGTAGACAACCTTTTCACTTTAAACTCAATTTCAGAAAATACACCATCACCAATATACATGGAAGAAGTTTCCCATACCTTTGTTTGAGGAATAAGAGAATAGTTCTTCAACCTATTACCAACACCACCCTCAACTTTGCCACCAAGTTAGGGTTAGATCATAAAAGTAACCACAAAAATATTTATTCCATAAAACACCTTATGAATCCAATCCTTAGAAGTCAACTACCAAAAATATAAAGCATACAAACAATATATCCTTTTACACCTTATTTCTCCAAATTAATTAAACCATGCTCAAGGACTAATAGCTTCTAAGCAAATCTCACTCAACAATCAAGCCAAAAATCTCAACCACACACTATCAACCTTATATCTCCAAAGAAGCATTTAACCTCAAAAATAATTTTAAATAAATCTGCCCAACCACTTCTTCTTTAAAAAAATGCAGATTTTATTTAAAAAACCTTACCAAAAAAAATGCTTCCAAAAATCGCGGGTCAACAGTGCCTCCAAAAAAATCGGAGCGCAAAAACTCTTCTCACACTCCATGGCGGGAGTCGAACGCTTGACCTCCCTTCAAGCGCCTTCGCAGAACAGTCGTTGCCACTAGGCCAACGATGCTAGCTTGAAGGCTAGCAAGAGTCTCCTTCTCCTTAACCCTTTGGCAGTGGATAAACATGGCAAAAAAATGATAGCCGTAGCTTTTACTTCCCAACCTTTGCACAATTCAAATTTCTTTTTCTCCATTGCTTTGGACTATAGGTTATGGCTTATATAGCCAAACTTCCATGCTATACACGACGTCGATGGGAGGATAATTCGAATTTTTCAAATTAATATTATTTTTGTGCCTTCGAAACAACTTTAGGGTTTATGAAACCCTTTTGATTATTAAAAAATAATCACAGGTCTTTTAGACCTTAGACCTTAGGTGGAGAACCCATTAAATTATTAAAATAATTTAATCACTTAATCAAATAAATAATTAATTAAAAAAATTTAAAAAGGTTTTATTATTTAAGTTATTTAATTAATAAGTGTCTCCATCCTTTGCATTAAGTTGAGAGTGGTTTTGAGAAAAACCCTTAATGCATCCACCTAGTTTTAATAAAAACCCTTAAACGTGCCATGGTTTTGATAAAAACCTTTTCATATGCCACATGGAATCTCTCCGAAATCTTCTAGAAAATATTCTTTGGAATCTTCAACCTTTGAAGCCAATAAATCCTCTTGACATTAATGCCAATTCCTTTTGACATCAATGACAACTCATAGACAAGAAGCTAGGATATCAAACCCAAAATTTCCAACAATCTCCCCCTTTGTCATTGATGGCAAACCATGCTTCTCAACAACACTTCAACTCAAAACTGCTGTATAGAAATCAGCTCCCCCTGACTTGAGGCTCTCCCCCTTACTCATATCTCTCCCCCTTTGTCATCAATGGCAAAGGGTCACCTTTGGGGCTTGGGACTAAGAATGAGCCTCTTAGCTTAGTCCCTCCCCCACCTCCTGTTGAGGTGATTAATTCCGTGGTGGGAGTAAAACTCCCAATTTCTCCCTTAAATACTCAAACGTATCTCTTGGAAGAGGTTTGGTGAATATATCAACAATCTGTTCTTTAGTAGGCACATACTCTAACTTAACTTGCTTGTCTTGAACTTGTTCTCTTAGAAAATGATACTTGATAGGAATATGCTTTGTTCTTGAGTGCATTACCGTATTCTTGGAGATACTTATGGCACTTGTATTATCACATAATATGTATATGGGTTGATCATGCTTTATTTTGAAGTCTTCCAAGGTGGTTTTCATCCATAAAACCTGTTTGCAACAAGCTACTGCTGCTATGTACTCGCCTCTTCGTAGATAAAGAAACCGAAGGTTGTTTCTTACTTAACCAAGAAACCAAACTCCTTCCCAAAAAGAAAGCTCCACCACTAGTGCTTTTCCTATCATCAATACTTCCTGCCCAATCTGCATCTGTATAAGCTGTGAGAGTAAACTTATCACCCTTGGGGTACCAAAGTCCAAGGTCCATAGTGCCCTTCAAATATCCGAATATCCTCTTGACTCGCCATAACATGAGTTTCTTTTGGAGCTACCCGAAATATTGCAACTAACCCAACTGCATGCATGATATCTGGTCTGGTAGCTATAACATACAGTAAACTACCAATCATTGACCTGTACAACCTCTGATCTGCCACTGGAGATTCATCATCTTTGCTCAACTTGCACCCTGTAATCATTGGAGTACAAACTAGTTTACTATCCATCATACCAATTTTTTTTAACATCTCTTTTATATACTTTCCTTCAGAGAGAAATATACCGTCTTTTGATTGGGCAATCTAAAGACCTAAAAAAAAAGATAACTCTCAAATCATAGACATCACAAATTCCTTCTGCATGTTGTTAGCAAAATATTTACACATTTCAGTATTGTTTCCTCCAAAAATAATAGCATCAACATAAACAACCACAATCAACATATCATTGCCTTCATTTTTAATATACAGATTGCTATATGCCATACCTTTTTCTGAATCCCTGTTCATGAAGATACCTATCAAGTCTTGAGTACCAAGCCCTAGGAGCTTGCTTTAACCCATACAAAGCCTTTTCAACTTGCACACATAGTCTGAATGTTCAGAAAGTAAAAATCCTTCTGGGTCGTTCTATGTAAACTTCTTCTTCTAACACACCATTTAAGAAAGCTGACTTAACATCCATTTGATACACTTTGAAAGACTTGAAACTTGAGAGAGCTAAAAACATTTTGATTTCTTCAAGACAAGCAACTGGAGCAAAGGTCTCTTCAAAATCAATACCTTCAACTTGAGCATATCCTTTACAAACTAACCTTGCTTTGTTTCTGATAATATTACCATCCTCATTGATTTTGTTCCTAAAAATCCATTTGGTACCAATGACATTCTTATCCTTAGGTCTTGGAAGCAATTCCCAAGTTTCACTTTTTCTCTATCTGATTTAATTATTCATCCATTGCTTTTGTCCAAAACTTATCTGCACAAGCTTCACTAAGATCCTTTGGCTCAATCTGAGATAGTAAGGAGATATCTGTGGAAACATGTGAGGAAATAACTCTTCTTCTTGTTTGTCCGCTATCCTGGATTACCAATGATCAAATATTTTGGATGATGTTTCTGAACATAACCGGAAGGAGTTTTGGGGAGAAGTTGTTATCTTTCTTATTCTTCATCTAAAACCTCTCTCGAATTCCTCTTGACAATTCTCATCATCAAATTCTCGTACCGACTCTCGTATTCCTATCTTCTCATCAACTATCACATTTATGCTTTCTACGATAGTATGAGTTCTTTTGTTGTAGCATCTGTAGGCCTTGATTTTGTTGGAGTACCCAAGAAAAATCCCTTCATCACATCTAGGATCAAACTTCCCCAAGTTCCGATCTTCCCTTCGATGAAACATTTACTACCAAACACTTTGAAATATTTCACTATAGCCGGTCTCCCTTTCCATAGTTCATAAGGATTTTTATGATGATTTACTCTTAACTGAGCCCTGGTGATAATATAAACTATTGTACTAATTGCATCTTTCCAAAAACTGTCTAAAAGCTTTGATTCATTCAGCATAGCCCTAGCCATATTTTCAATAGTTTTGTTCTTTCTCTCAACTACTCCATTTTGTTGAGGAGTTCTAGCTGTTGAAAACTCTCTTTTAATTCCTTGTTGTTCACAATACTCCACAAATTCATTTGAAGTAAATTCTCCTCCTCTATCTGATCTCAAACATTTGATTTTCTTATCAGTCTCATTTTCCATCATTTCTTTGAAATCTTTAAATTTCTCAAGAACTTCATATTTTTCTTTTAGAAAATTGACCCAAGTCATTCTAGAAACGTCATCTATAAAAAGTATGAAGTAGCTTTCTCCCTGAATGCTTTGAGTCTTGGTGGGGCCACATAAATTAGTATGAATAAGATCCAAGGGTTTGGAAGATGAGTACCCCTTAGATTTAAAACTCGTTCTGGTCCTGTTTCCCATGTTGACAAGGACCACAGATGGTGTTTTGTGGTCTCTTTATTTTGGGTAAGTCTCTAACAGCCTTCTTGTGAATAATATTGACAAGGTTATCAAAAATCAAATGTCCCATTCTTTTGTGCCATAACCAACTCTCATATTCTAGATATAGACAACACTTTTCCCTTTTTATCTCACTTAACATGTAAAGATTGTTAGGAGTCATTTTAGCACTAGCAATGATTTTTACATTCTTTTCTTTACTTATCTCACATCTATCTGAAAATAATGATACTATGTGCCCTTGATCACAAAGTTGGCTCACACTTAGAAGATTATGTCTAAGACCTTCTACATAAAGCACATTTTCTATTTTGGTTTTTCCATCCAAACTAAGAGTTTCTTTCCCACAAATTTTTGCTGACCTGTTATCTCCAAAGCTAACTGTTCCTCTATTTGTTTCTTTCAAAACCAAAAACTTTTCTTTTTCACCAGTCATATGTTTAGAGCAACCACTATCAAGATACCATTTTTCCTCTTTATCTTGAGCATGAAAAGCAGTTTGAACTATCATAGATCTAGATTTGATTTGATTTCCTTTCCTAGTAAATTCTTTGCTAGATCTATCCAAATTACACATTCTTGCTACATGCCCAAAATTATTGCACTTGTAACACATTATATCTTTATTCACAAGAGGTGCAAAAGAATTAACATTTCCCTTATCATGATTATTCACAAACTTATTGCAATGCATAGCTTTGTGACCAAATTTTTGCAAGAAAGACAATAGCCATGGAAAGTATTATGTAACCTGTTTTGATGCCTTGGATGATTGTTCTTCTTGTGATCAACTTGAATCCATCGCTCTTATGTTTGAAAGTTGATCTTGCTTGAAGTTCCTATTTCTTGAATGGTGAGACTATCCTCCTTTTGCTTTCCAAAAGGAATATTCTGTTTGAGAACCAGCTGTTCCAACTTAACTCTAAGAGACACCACTTCTTCAAGTTTCTTGCAATCATCTTCCTTCCCTTTGAAAACCTTTGTTATATCCTTCTCCAAGTTGTTAGGCTCTTCCTTGAGAGACCTGCTTTGATACCAATTGAAGAACATAGACTTATACTGAGAGGGGGGGGTGAACAGTATAAGATTTAACCATTTATCAATTTTTACTTTAGATAGCAATGGCATCATCATAGCATTAATCATCACAAAATAAATCACACAATGAAGACCCATTTTAACGTGGTTCACCCAAGGTGGGCTACGTCCACTCAAATATTTTCTCTAAAATCTTTCTCAAAGTTCTTTGGGAATCCTTCCCAATTACAATTTTTATGAGCCTCAGCCCAAAGGAGAAACCTTCCCCTACTCAAGTATTTATGAGCCTCTACCCAAAGGAGAATCCTTCCCCTCCTCATGAATTTATGAGCCTCCTACCCAAAGGAGAATCCTTCCCCTCAGCTCTAGAAATGATACTTCAGAAGATCACCTACCTCTTATTCCGCTAGCACGTGGAACTCCTTTCCACAGAAGACCTCATGTCCTCAATGCTTAGCCTCAAGAGACCTTTGTCCTCAATGATCACCTCCACAACAACTCATCAACCTATACTAAACACAGTCAGTCAATCCAGTACAAGTCTTCCTCACTCTGTCAGATCTGTCCCAAGCTCAACTCATAAAGCTTGAACAAATCAATCTCTACTGCACACAAGCCTTCTCAAAGATTTTTCAAAATTGTCCTCAGGTTATTCTCAAAGAACCACTTCAACTCTGTCCTCAAGTCCTCTTCTAGGACCTGTCCAAATCAGCTCACAAGTCCTCCTTAGAACTTGTCCAAATCAGCTCACAAGTCCTCACTAGAACCTGTCCAAATCAGCTCACAAGTCTTCACTAGAACCTCGTCCAAATCAGCTCACAAGTTCATCAAGAAAAACTTGCTTAGCATGAACCCACAAAGAGAATTTTTAGAGACCCAATGTGATTCATCAACCTCATAGAAGCATAAAGAGAATTGTTAGAGACTCAATATGTTCTATACTTAACTCCCAATCTCAATCTCAACTCAATCTCAATATCAAAATAATAAGATAGATGTAGTATGCTTTTCTCAAGAACATGAAACACAAACCAACAATTGCCAACCATGCAATAAATCATATAACAATGATACTCATGTTCTTTCCACAACCAATATTTTTTCTCAACCAATTAGGGCTTTAACAAAAATGCTTATAGACAAGGTTTAACCAACATCATTCAACTCAAGATTAACCTTGAGGCATTCAACCAATCACTACATGAAAAGGAAACTAGTAGACATCCTTTTCCCTCCAAAGGTATTTGAACAAAACAGCCACCAACATAAATCACCAATGCAAAGAATAACTTGCTCAAATCAATCTCAATGGAGTAAGCCCAAATCATGTATCAAGTAAAGCATTAACTTGATCAAAACAACCTCCATGGAAGCAACTCAACCATCAATCTCAAAACAACCAACTAAGGGTTTCACCATCTCAATGCAAGAGCAAGACTTACTAACATAAACCCTAGTGCAAGATGCTTCCTCTTCCTCAACCAGAATTATGCATTCACCCAAAAACTCATCAATGATTTTAATGCATAAACAATCTTCAATATCCAAAAAAATGGGATTTACACCAACAAGAATACCTAGTAGACAACCTTTTCACTCCAAAATCAATTTCAGAAAATACACCATCACCAATATACATGGAATAAGTTGCCCATACCTTTGTTTGAGGAAGAAGAGAATAGTTCTTCAACTTGTTACCAACACCACCCTCAACTTTGCCACCAAGTTAGGGTTAGATCATAAAAGTAACCATAAAAATATTTATTCCATAAAACACCTTATGACTCCAATCCTTAGAAGTCAACTACCAAAAATATAAAGCATACAAACAATATATCCTTTTACACCTTATTTCTCCAAATTAATTAAACCATGCTCAAGGAATAATAGCTTCTAAGAAAATCTCACTCAACAATCAAGCCAAAAATCTCAACCACACACTATCAACCTTATATCTCCAAAGAAGCATTTAACCTCAAAAATAATTTTAAATAAATCTGCCCAACCACTTCTTCTTTAACAAAATGCAGATTTTATTTTAAAAACCTTACCAAAAAAATACTTCCGAAAATCGCGGGTCAACAGTGCCTCCAAAAAAAAATCGGAGCGCAAAAACTCTTCTCACACTCCATGGCGGGAGTCGAACGCTTGACCTCCCTTCAAGCGCCTTCGTAGAACAGTCGTTGCCACTAGGCCAATGGCGCTAGCTTGAAGGCTAGCAAGAGTCTCCTTCTCCTTAACCCTTTGGCGGTGGATAAACATGGCGAAAAAAATGATAGCCATAGCTTTTACTTCCCAACCTTTGCGCAATTCGAATTTCTTTTTCTCCATTGCTTTGGACTATAGGTTATGGCTTATATAGCCAAAATTCCATGCTATACACGACGTCGACGGGAGGATAATTCGAATTTTTTGAATTAATATTATTTTGGCACCTTCGAAACAACTTTAGGGTTTATGAAACCCTTTTGATTATTAAAAAATAATCATAGGTCTTTTAGACCTTAGACCTTAGGTGGAGAACCCATTAAATTATTAAAATAATTTAATCACTTAATCAAATAAATAATTAATTAAAAAACCTTAAAAAGGTTTTATTAATTAAGTTATTTAATTAATAAGTTTCTCCAGCCTTTGCATTAAGTTGAGAGTGGTTTTGATAAAAACCCTTAATGCATCCACCTGGTTTTAATAAAAACCCTTAAACCTGCCATGGTTTTGATAAAAATATTTTCATCTGCCACATGGAATCTCTCTGAAATCTTCTAGAAAATATTCTTTGGAATCTTCAACATTTGAAGCCAATAAATCCTCTTAACATTAATGCCAGTTCCTTTTGACATCAATGACAACTCATAGACAAGAAGCTAGGATCTCAAACCCAAAATTGCCAACATTATATAGAAATTTCTAAGGGCTAGGGGTAGCTTCCTGAAGAAGCTTAGATTAATATTGGGTGGTTGAGCTTGTTGGATGGAAGGATATAGAACCTTCCCCACTCAAACTGCTCCAATTCACAACCAATTTTCCATTGCAACCAATTTTAGGTCGGATGAAGGCCAACTGACTCTGAGTGCCAACCACGGTTGATAGACAGTTAGAACTGCTAATCATGGGTGTCAACAGCGGCTAGAACTGACTAGGCAAAGGTGCCCAAATTGAGTGGTAAAAACCTTTGCTATACCTTGGAATATGTCCAAGGTCTTCCATATGGTCTTCTAGCATGTCCCATATGAGTAATCACCTCAAAATGACGTATTTTAGGTGTCTATAAATACAATGTAATGGAGAAAATAAAAACTCCAAAACTCTAATGGAAACTATATTTTACCTACTCACTACTCTATAGTGATCACACTCTTGCTATATCTCATTCTATTCACTATGGGCCCTATATATAATAAGATAGGTTACTTGACCCTTACTATTCCTAACTATATTTCCTATGACTCAAGTACAAGTGGACTCCTTGTAAATTTACATCATTGCATATTGACACTTGTGCATTTTTTACTTATTCCTCAAGTAATCTAAGATAAAATATTATTCTAACAATATACACGAGGTGGTACATTGACATGTAGCTAAATAATGTAATATACTCTAACACCCTTCTATATTACATTATTTGGGTATTGAATACTAGTCTTCAATATCACCTAATTTAATATACTCTAATTCTTAGTCTTTATCTCAATATGATCCTTTGTATTATCTTTAATTCACATTGCACTGTATGCCTCCTTGATCTCGTTCCCCTTCTTCTTTTTTATTATTATCATCTTTGGAATTAGTACTTTGATATGTAGATGTACATTCACCTGATTATTGCAAGTGTATCTTCTCTTTACCTTTTTTCTTTTCATAAGTTTCTAGGTTCTATATAGAATCTTCTAAACAAACACTTAAGGCATCATGATAATATTTTGTGTTAGTAGAACTTGAAGTACCAATACTGCATGAGAATTGAAATATCTTCGCTAGGTATGATTCATCCATTTCTATTTTTAGTTTGAGTAATTCTATTAGTCCTTTTTGTTCTACATTATCATCCTTGCAACATTTGAATGTAAGTACTTCCATGTATAATATGCTCCCAAATTTTAAAGGAATTTGAATTTCACTCTTTTCATTATCAATTGCTTCATTAAGTCGAGTATGCAAATAACATTCCATGGTTTCAAAGTTGTCTTTTAAAGCTTCACTATGAATCCTTTTTTAGGTGAGGTCTAAATCTTCTTCATACTTTATAAGTAAATTCTTGATTCCACTTTTTATGGCACTTGTTCTTTCCTTTCTAATGGCGTTGTTCATATTATTGTTAGTTGTATTCTTTGGAGTATATATTCTTAAATATACCTTGTTAAGAGTATATGAACTAATTTGATAAAACCTTTCTTGGATTTAGGTTTTGTTGAAACATTTTTTATCTCCTAAAGGATTGGATATATGATCAAACTTGATAAATCCTATTATTATCAAGTTTTGTAGAATTCCTTGTCTCCCTAGTAGAATTAGAATATGCTTAGCTTAATTCTCCTTTTGAGTTGATTTTTTTGAGAATAATAATCAACCTTCAATTTTACCATATCTCTCTTAATGAAGTATGCTCTAATGGAGTTCTTATAGTTGGATTTATTTTTATCTCTTTAGTATGACTATGAGACAAGTGTTACCAATTAGTTCCAAATTTATGTGTAAGCAATATATTTTCTTATCTATTCAATAATTTTATTTTCTAAATTCCAAGTATCTATAGTTTGGTGTAGTATACCTTATAACTCCCTACTTTTGGAATGTTAGAAATTAATAGTATTTGCAAATTAATATTTGGTTTACCAAAGTTGATAGCCTTATATATCCTACTTGATTATTTGCAAATATTATAGTATTATAATGTACTTCAATTATAATACCTTGAAGTGGACTTGCTTTATAACTTACTAATGCATAGTAGTAAATTTGATCGTATATATAGCACCTTATAACTCCAATATTTCTTTAATTAAAGCCAGTAATTTTCATCATTGCCTTTGAAAGTGCCAGTGTCGCTCTGAAGCATGCCCTCCAGCAGAGTACCGACCATCCTAAAGAGGACATCACAAAGATTTATCCTTGAGTTGTTGCGGGCATGTGGGTTTTTTATGTTGTTTTTGAGGTTTGTTGGGTTTTTTGATGAAATGTTTGGCATTGTCTACTCTAGTGTTGGGCTAACCACCCGGTTGGATCTCCTTGTGTCAGCCCCTATGAGGGCTCTAGTGAACATCTATGGATTAGTTTTGGTTTACTTCAGTAGCCCTTGTGAATTCAAGCACCACCTGATTATTAAATTCTACATCCCATACGAGGGAATTTTGGAAAACATATCCCCTATACGGGATTGGTTGGACTTTTGTATATTTATCCCTCTTATACAAAGGATTATGCAACATGAATGTACTTCAATTTGATGAATTTTTTGTATATATGGGAGTGGGACCTAGTTAAAACCCTTTGAAATACAACTACAACTTACCAAAAAAAAAATTAATACTGAAATTACCTTATTAATGCAGTATGTTGGATTTATTAATATGTCCTTCTCCTCAATAGCTCTCTAGAACTGTGTTCATTATGTTTAATATGAGAATTCAATGCTCTATTCCTCCTCTAATGGCATTGGTCTTCGCTTATATTTTTGAGCATTCAATGCTCTTCTCAACAATGGTGATGAATGACTATATATCATTGCCCTATTTGACTCCAAATAAAGCACTCTTCTATGTGATCTAACTTTACAATATTTTTAGTTAACATCATTATGTTTCTCTTGGACTTTGGACTTCATTGTGTCTTTATTGGATATTGGACTTTATTATGTCTCTCTTGGAATTTGGACTTTGCTATGTCTCTCTTGGACTTTGGACATTGTTGAGTCTATCTTTGACATCATTGTTCAACACTTATGTAGATTCAAGCTCCCTTGGATGATGTTCATGTGGCTTAAGATTTTTAATAACACTTTAAGCCTTTTTAACAATTCTTGAGATGATAATTGTGTGGTTTAGAAGATTTTGTTATGTTTCTCATTCCTAGATATGATAACGATGCCTTTGTAACCTTCAAATGATTATTCTAATGCTAAATGAGTGAAATTTTACTTTCTTTAAAGATGTTGGAGAATACATGGGTTCTCTACCAGTGGTGACAAGTGGCAGCACCTTTGTCTACATGAAATGATTCCCTTCAATGTATATTATATATTCCTTTGCCAACATATGCACAACTATTTTCTTAACCTTGATACTTTATTTAGGTTAAAGGAAGTGTGATCCTTCTACTCTAGTTTAATGGAGATTCGATGGGTGCGTTGATGATGACTATATGGAACTCCTCTAGATAACAATTCCTCCATAATACACATTTGGTAATGCCTTCTTTTTATTACCTTGATTTTGCACCTATTATATGATATCTTTCAAATATCTTTTGCAAGTTTTCTTTCTCTTGGTTTTGATGGTGACTTCTTTGTACTAATCCTTGTAGGCAAGGGATGATTTGATGTTGTCTTCTTGGACAAATCTCTCCTTTTCTTGGCTAACTTAATGAATCTAAGCTAATAATCATGCAACTAATCTGCCCTTAAGGTGGTTTAATTTTGTACTAATTTTACTTTAACTTAGTGCACTTCTAACAAGATTTAAGTGATACTACTATAGTGCAACTACAATCTCTTTATTAATACTTATAATATGCACTAATGATAACTCTTAAATAATTCATAAATAATCTATAATTTCTACAATTTAATGTAGTCTTGTTTTCTATAATTTGATAATAGGAAGATGATATTTTTATTTCTTTCAAAATATATCAAACTCCTATTTTAATGTTCAGGTATTAACCCTTAACATAAACTATCTTCTATACTTCCTTTTAATACTTTAAATACAACCTTCTTATTGCAACTTCTAGATTCTAATAAGGTTCTTAATGAAGCTAAGTAATGAACTATATATAAGTGTTCAAGTAATGAATCCTTTGAACCTATGTTACATACCTTTAATAACCTTTGAATATGTTGTATATCTTTATGATTTGATTCACCAAGTTGTTGCCTTTAGTATGATGTAATTGTATCTCTTCATGATTATACATAATAACTCTCTAACTAACCTAATAATAGCTTTTAAAACCCTTTATCATGCTACCCTAAAACTATAGTAGATGGCTTCAACTTCTCCTTTGGGATGTACCCTAGAAATTTGAAGTTTTTTAGTTAGGATTCTTTTCCAATAATCCTTCAGTATTTTGTTATAGATTCTGCAAATCCCTATCTCTGAAATGTGCCTTTTTAGCTATAAAAGGTAATCTCCAAATATCTTGTATTTGGTAGGCTTCTTACATCTATGTCCTCCATCAATATCGTTGACAAATTTTTGATTCAATATGGACATTCTTCTTAAAAATATAAAAGTCTTGAGGTCTTCACTATTCTTCTCTAAAGTTTGGTAAACTTCTTACCAAATCCTTTATCCTTTGGGCTTATTTTCGGATGGCGATAACTGTCAAAATTTCTCCACTATCAAGAGCTTCTCCTTGGTATTGAATTTGTCCAATAAGTTCTTTGTGGAACTCCTTTAATGGCTTCTTTGAACTCTACAATAAGGCTCTCCAGGCCTTCCCCTTGTTTCTCCTTGAAACCTCTCTAAGGTATTCAATCTCACAAATTCTTTGGTCTTCTCAATGAGACCTTTCCTTCAAAATTCTTGTTGAAGTGTTGGCAATGATATCTCTTGGATCTCTAGAATCTACTACTTCTAGAATTTATAATATACCTTACTAATCCTTCTTCACTTTTGTAATCTACCAGCCTTAATGGAGATCACCAACCTCCAATATTCTAGAACTAGAAGTTTTTAATGGGACCTTCTATGGGTCTCTTTATCTTCTTCAAGTTGATTTCTTCAATATACTATTTCTAGGATTCCATGGAGATCACCAATCTATTATATTATTTTGGTATCTTCTTTGGAGTCTTTTCGATAAACAATAAGGCTATTATTGCCTTTTCTTCTTCTACAATGTGTAGGTTTACAATAAGACTTTCCTAAAGTTTTTGGAGTATTTTATTTATTGCTTCTAGTATTGGGTGTATTTTGAATATGATGTTCTTCCTAGCTCTTTGTAGGAAGCTTCCCAAATTTCTTCAAATATCCTATTTCCTACAAAAAAGTATTAGTATTATAATGAATAAAATTCTAAGTGATGAATATTCACTAGTTGATTTATCAATCTAGTGGAATGAATGTTGAGTCCTAGTCTTCATGAGTTTTTCTACAACTCTATGGAAAGTCTCTAGCCAAATGCAATCTCAAAAATTTTAGAATTGATATTTGCTTCTCTCCTCTTAGTATCTCTTATGGATCTCCCTATTCCTATATGATCTACTATAGCTATGATACCACTATTAGATTTTGATAATATATGATATGGGAGAAAGAAATCACAATATGTAAAATATGCAGAAAGGTAAGATATTGGAATTCTGCAATAAGACTAAAATACACTATTAATGGAAAGTTGTAAAAATAGTACAATACAATGTAATGGAGAAAATTAACACTCTATAACTCTAATGGAAAATATATTGTATCTACTCACTACTCTGTAGTAATTACACTCTTGCTATATCTCATTATATTCACTATGGACCCTATATATTAGATGAAAGGTTACTTGGACCTTACTCTTCCTAAATACCCTTCCTATGACTCATATACAAGTGGAATCCTTGTACATTTACATCATTGCACATTGAAACTTGTGAATTTATTATTTCTTCCTCAAGTAACCTAAGATAAACTCCTACTCTAACAATGTATCTATAGATCCAAAAATTTTGTACTCATTTCCTTTAGGCTGATAGATATGTGCCTGAAAGGAGAGAGAAAATAAAGTGCCTACACCTCAGTCAAGAAGAAGTTGAGTTGTGCTCTCCTTGGTTTTTGTCGACGAATTTGGTGGGTTCACCAAAAAACACTTTATGATAGTTTTCACGCCCAGCTAAGGTGGGATTTTAGTGGATTATTTGATTGACACACACCTAGATTTTTGGTCAAATGAAACTATACCCTAAATATATACACTTTTTCTTTCATGAACACATCAACAAACAATGAGACTAATGTAAAATATTTAAAATTTCATATATGTTTCTTTTTTTCTTTACAAATCGTGAAACTAATGCAAGCTAATATGTGTAATTGTACATTTCAAATTTTCTTTTCTTTTTGTATTTCATTTTATGAAGATGCTTATAAATCAAGAAATTACATAATTAAGATATGATAGGCTAATAAAACTAAAATGAATCAGAAATCAGACCCTTACCTGATCTGAAAGGTTGATCTTAGGCAAATTCAAATTTATTAGGGCAAATTCAAAAACACATAATGAATTTGGATCTACAAAAGTAAATTTAGAAATACCTTGTAGATTTCTAAATTTATTCAAAACCTATAATTTCACAAATGGGACACTAAAAATTGTGATTGGCAATGAGGGATATGCTTGAGACACTATGATTTTGATCCTTAGTAATGTGGCAATCAAATCCCCTTGGTTATTTTAGTAAAACATAAGTAAAATGATTGATTTTTGGGTTTAATGCAAGCATATACGTTCGAAAAGAAACAATAATACAATATGGAATGCATCAAGTAATGAATGCTATAATGACCAAGATGTAAATTATGAGACACTATGATAAGCCTAAGAACAAGATTTTACTCCCAGCATGTGTTTGCAAGAATTTGGACGATCTTAGAAATTTTGGAAATATCTTGAAGTTTTTTGAATTTTTTAAAATCTACAATGGTCAAATTTAGAAAGTTTGCAGAGCCATTTCAAAAACTCTTTAGTAAATTCAAATTATCGTAATAGTCTTTCGAACACATTTCAAACTTGTAGCTTGATAAATCTATGCTAAAGATCCGCATTCAAAAGATATCAGGATTAAGAGTACACATTTTTAGGATTATCACAAGGAAATAAATTTATCTCTTGGGTATGTCTATGCAAATTTGAAACTTATAGAGCAAATTCAAAAATATTCTAAAACTTCCAAATTCATTAAAAACAAGTAAAAATTTGATCTACTGATGCAAAATGATAAAATTTGAATACTAAATCAAGGTATATGGACTAATTGTACCAATTTTCATCTTAGATGATCATTGTAATGATGATAGAATGGAAAAATATCCCATCAAATCTATGGAAAAATATGTGAAAAAAGCTTCTCTCCACTTCAATATTCTGCAAAATCATCATTAGTTTTTTAAAAGGTAGCCTGCAACTTTTTAAAAATCGGAGCAGATCAACAAATCTCCAAGAGGAGAAATATGGGTATGGGTTGTTAGAGAAAATTAGAAAATTTTCCAATTTAGTTAAATTTAGACAGTTCTGAATTCATTAAAAATATGGGTTTTCCTAGATTGGAGGTAAATACAAACAATTCATTAACTATTTTTAGGCGCACACTTGAATTTAATGAATTCAGAATTTGAATTTAATTCAGTCATCCAAATTTTCTAAAAGGGGAGAAAAATACAAGAATGGGTTTTAATGAACATGAGAAATGAGGTGGACGACTGAGGGAGGTAAGATACATTGCTGAGGAAGGGAGATGTGTTAGTAATACTAGGAATTTTGAGATGAGCCAAGATTCCATGGCTACATTTTTCCCCCTCTTTGGTTCATTTATGAACAATAAATGTGTCAAAGAAATATGTATCCAAAGGGAATTGCACTGCAAAATAAATGGGATTTTACATGTTTTCTATTATTATTTATTGTCTAGAGTGCCCCTTCATTTTTTGTGAGAAATTTGAAATTTGTTACAAAACTCAAAATTTGTAGGAAAAAAGGGTAAAAATAGAAAGTTAGTGTAAAACCTAATTCATTTTTACCCTTACATTCTACAAATTTTTGGTCTATAGAAAATGTATTCTCCTCTTCATTGGGTAGACAAAGTGCAAGTAGGTTGCAACCAAGCAGGCATACAAATGTAGGTAAACATTATTTTAAGCTTTGAAATTTGAATTTTGCATTATTTATTTTGTTTTTTCGAATTTTTGATACAACTAGCCATTGTGTGGAAAAATAGTTAAATTCGAATGGTTCAAGAAAATGTGAGTGTCCGAATTCATTTGAACAAGCTTTTGAATTCACAAATTCAGATGGTTTAGGTAAATTTGGGTTTTTGAATTCGACTGGACAAGAATTTGAGTTTGCAAATTTGGTCTAGCTAGGTAGATTCAGGTCTTCGAATATGTGTTCACAATGCAAATAAATTGGTGAATTTAAAAATTAATTATGTTTGAAATTGCAAAGGAAGAAGAAATGTACATCTTGCTAGCATTATTTTTGTGAATTTTGATTTTTATTAATGTTTTGATCATGATAATTTACTAAATAATATTTTTATTTTTTTTTGTAGTGAGGCACTCTCAAGAATCGAGAGTGGTACTATAAGGGGTTTGAGGATCATGTTAGAGAGTTGAGTGGTCCTGACAGGTCGATTATATAGCTAGTACAACTCCTTCACATGGTTACGATGCCATGAATAGAAGTAGACTATCCTATCCTGAATATTTTGATTGAGTTATAGTGTCCAGGATCTTCCATATTTTGATTTTTCATAGGTGAAATGTCATTGACTCTAGAGGATGTGTGGATAATCCTGTAGATTCCTATCAGGGATTAGTTTTTCTATTAGTTAATTATGCAGATAGAGGTGGTACAATAACTAATAGGGGGATCCCTATTTTCCTATAGATCATAGTGGGATCAGTATTGAGGGGTTGATAGCTATAGAGAGGGTGTCCATATTGAGAGTGGTGTTATCTGGGATAGTCACTGGATTATTTTCATGTCATCAAAGTGGAAGACATATTACATAGGCTTCAGCTTGTATAGTGATAGACTTGAGGGAGTCCAGTAGGTGGTTTTCATGGGAATATTTCATATTATGCTACTTATACAGGACATTATTTAATATCGTGTATAAGCACGATCATAGCCTTGTCCTTAACACATTGTGATAGGTGTGGTATTGGAAGAACATTGTGGTGAGGAGGCTTGAGAAACTACAACATTAGTAGGTAGAGGAGGGTTGACCTATTGTATTTGTATGGGACCACATAGGAGGATGTAGGAGGAGGATGAGCGGTTTAGAGGATGTTAGGTGGGCTATTGATGAGATATCAACTCCTCGTATCTCTTGGATACCCTAGTGAGGACAACCTAACTAGGATGAAGATGGTGGAGAGCTAGCCTGAGTGCGGTGGATACAATAGTTGAACTCAAATAAGGAAGATATAGAGCTACATCAGGTTTATCGAGGGTAGTGCTAGTTTGGTTTGGTACAAGAGATATCCTCAATATGAGATTTTTGGTACCAACAAGTGACACGAGACCTGATGACTGCTAGTGGGCTACTTGGTATTAGTAGTTTAACAAAACTATATGAGGATGATCTTGTGGCGGTACTCCTAGAGGAAGATGATGTGGGAGTGGAGGATGGATAACTCAAATGGTATACCACCATACTACCTACTAGGATCACATGTGAGAGAGGCATATTAGTAGAGGAGATGCAATAAGAATACCAGACACCTACTAGATGACAATATACCATGCTATAGTAAGGGAGATACCTGTAGCATAGAGGAATACTAGTATTTGGATGATAGGGGTGTACAAAGATAGAGGTCCTCTCAATATGAGAGAGTGCCTTAAGAGGAGGAGGAGGAACTCATTCTAGGTGATATGGATATGAAAGAGACATCAACGGTTTAAGACCTATAGCAATGGATAGCTGAGCTAGAGGCTCAGGTGGAATCTTAGCAGGATGAGATAGTAGCCTTGAATATTATTTTTGCTACTCATGTACAGTGGATAGGGATCCAGATAGGTTGCATTTAGACTATTGAGGCTCAACTCGGGTAGGCATAGGCATAGTTACAGAGACAGGTAGGGATAGCCCCTTCTACTAGTAGGTCATTCTATTCTATAGGAAGTAGTCTTCATCACTATCTCTAGGATGAGTTAAGAGTGGCCCAATCAGAGTTGACATTGGCTTCTCAGAGAGAGATCTTTTATCAGACTATATTTTTAGGCAGTTCCAGTAGTGCAAAGAGAAGAGTTGCCCCCAGAGCTCATTCATTCGAGTTGTGCTAGATCAAACCTACAAATAGTGTCTTATTCTATGCCCCTTTGAGTAGTGAGACCTCCACCTAATGAGGGATAAAGTTAAAGAGACTCAAGGGGAATATTGACTTTTTATGACATATATTTCTCTCTTTTTGATGATAATTGAGTATGTCGATTTTTAGATGGTGACATATTAGTCTATTTTATGTATATATGTATTTATTTTCAATTAATATTATATATATATATTTTTTTTTTTTTGGTCTATTATGATGTGTAATTTTATACATTTTTTTTATGTTTTTGATATTTTTATGTATGTTGTGTGTCTAGATGAAAACTAATAATGCCAATGCGAAATATTTTTATGATTTTTGGATGATCCTACATAATCATGCTTATGGTCATTTTTTTAAGAGAATGAAATGTTTATCATGCTTAATCAAGATATGAATGTATGAGAGTGAAGTGTGATTCGATGTAGTGTAATGTGATTTGATTTGTTGTAGTTGATGCTTTTGTAAAAAGGTGTAATTGTAGAAAAAGTGTGTGAGGAAACATACCCTTATTATTTTGATCAATCAACAATAGGCATCGAGGATGTATGCTTGTATATGACCTTCTATGGATGTTACCTCTCATGTTGATCATGAGGGGGATCTTGTATGAGGTTTTTTTATTATGCTGACATCGAAGGGTTTTGATCCAAAAATAGTTTGAGAGTTTTTTATTGAAAGTGATATAACTGATAATAACTAATGTGTGATCTTAATATTAAGTTTAATTAAAACTTAAAAGAAATATGATGTAATATGGGTAATTAAGCATAGAAAAAATGGTACAGATGACTTGCACTAGGCATAATATTCCTAGTGTGAAGTAAATGGAGATATTTTATTAGGATTATCTCATGCCATCATCATGAAGTGTTTATGGGACTACATGACCAAGAAATTATGTATAATTGATACAAATTTTTGTTAGAATAAATCTTTTGTTCTGTTAAGTTCTACTAGGATAGTCTAACTTGAGTTACCACTCTTCCATGAGGTAGGTGAACTCTTAGTTTAGACTAGTTTAGATTTGTTGAGTTGAATCCAACGGATCACATTGATCAACTTTGCTATTTATACAAAGTTGATCCCATGGAATAATCAATCATTTCTTGATATTTTAGTAATTCTTTGCATATCTAGTGTCAATATTCCTACATGGTACCAGAGCTAGGCTAGATTTTGCATGCATTCAGGTTTTCATAGAGCTGGTTCATTTTCTTTGGATAGTTTTTTTGACTAACTCAACTTGCTTAAAGTTAAGTAGTCATACTTTCTATCCATAAGACACTAATTTGTTTTCAAACAAATAACTTAATTTTTTTTTTTTAAAGAAAATTGTTATACCATTTGCCTCCTGCGCTAGATACTCAAGCATGACTGTCATTGTCTTAAATTGTTGTTGAATTTTCAGAGCCTTATATTTCTCATATGAAATAATCAAAAGTGCATATGATATTATAATATTGTAAATATACCTATATGGTATAATACAACTACCACTTAGGCAAGCCTTTTGTCATGTGCCAGGAATTCATGACATCACAATTTTTTTAATAGTGCATCAAGAACCCATGACATCTTACTCTCCACTTGAGACCAAAGCTTCTCCTTGGAAAGCACAGCTCGGGTTTTAGTGTGGCACATTTTTTAGACTTTCATCAATGTTTACCCCATGGCTATTCATTTATCGCTCATACACCTTTGTATGTTGAACATTGTGAGATAAGTTGACATCATTGTTTTTGGCTAGAAAATGTGCTAGATAACTCAACCTTGAGTATTGTTTGCCCTCCATTGAATTAAACACATTGTTTCAATCCTTTATTGTTGTGTTGAGTGTTGTTTTTCCTCCATCGAATTTGGTATGGTATCCCAATCCTTTACTTTAGTGTTGGGTAAAGTTCTTGAATGTTTATAATATTAGCACCCATCCTAATGGTCAAGTTCATAGGAGATTTGTTCACCTTGAAACCTATATGCTTCATGTCAACTATCTACTCAAAGCTATCTGACAATCATGGACGTAGTTTCATAAAATAGTGCCAATTTCTAAAGCTAAAATACAAGCCTCCTCCTCATTCTAGTGCCACATATGCTATACTTATGCTCTTGAGTTCTATATTCCAAGAGTGATCTAAGTGTCTAGTTTTACAAAAAAAAAAAAAATTGTAAGGAGCCTCCTATAAGATTATCTAGCACTAGTGAGGAGTGATGTTATTGCGATGCTATCATACTACCATTATGAGAAGCTCTCTAGTGTGACATTTCCTATAGTGCTGGTAAAGTGTTTGTAATGCTTTTGTACCCTAACACACCAAGCTCACTCATTCTTATAGGTTGTAGCAATTTTTTTTGATGAGCTTAGTCTCTTATATTTTTGATAGTGGTTCCATCTTGCAAAAAAAATTTGCACCTACGTAAATAAAGTTGAAGATTTCTAAAATGAGTTAGGAGGGACATCACAAGTAGTTGAAGGACTCAACATTAAAGTGATGGGTCTCCTTGTAAGATCATAAATAAAATTCTCTGGAGGGTTTTTTTAGTGGTGTTACTTCTTACACATACTATTGAAGACTTCAATCAAGGGGATTATTGGTGCTGCTTCTTGCACCTATCTTGACTTGGGCTTTGTTCAAGAGAGTTATTTTTTTACTACTACGGCTTTCATTGTGTTGGCAGATATTGGAAGATAGTCTAGTGGTGGAGTCATTCTATTGCACTCTCTTGGCTACTTGGTTTTGTTACTTGCTTATCACTCTTTCAACATATTCTACATATTCTAGTTGCATATATGTGGGTTTTATAAACACTTGATCATATGAACAACAAGAAAGAAAACATTAAAAAGAATATTTTCATAGACCCAAACTTTGGCCTAAATATTTTAATACTTGCCTATGTTACATGTATCGTTCTCCTCATATACCTATGGTATCCCTCACATAAGGGCGGGTCATTGAGAAGATTTTTTATAAAGGTCTAGCATATTTTTCTTGCTTCAAATCACCTATGTTCCATGTATCACTCTCCTCACTTACTTATAGTTTCACTCACATAAGGGTGAGTAAATTGAAGAGTTCGGTATAACGTTCTAGCTTGTGCTACCTTGATTCAACAGGTTTTTTGTACTGGTACTAATTTCTTGCACCACACTATTCTCATTAAATGAGGATGCATCATTGTCTTCTCTAAAAGTTTCTTGTAGTTAAAAGGGGGAACATTGATTCACTGCAATTTTTATTTGGAAAAATGAATACAATTGACCTAATCACCCCTCATAAATATCACACATGGAAACCAAACATATTAAATCTCATTTATCAAAAAGGGCTCACACACTTGCTAGAAGAGAAGCAACAAGAATTTGAAAAGTAATATGAAATATTTGTTCGTAAAGGGAATATGTATGAAACAATGGGTATTATAAAAATAAATGTAAATGAAAGCATATGGTTTCATATTTCATAATGTAAAACTCCATTTGAGAGTTAGCAGAAACTAAATAACTTGTTTGGTAAAGTGGATCAAATAAGGTCAATGTAGCTAGAGGCAGTGTTAACAACATTATATCCTAAATATTTCAACAATATTGTTAACTTTCTCACAAAATTTAAAGAAGTCATGATACAATTAAAAGACAGTGGAAAAAATAAAATAGAATAATAATAACTCTATATTATTATTTCTAAGTTAAATGGAGTTTTTTTAAATTTTGCAACCACCTTTTTATCTACAAAATATGCACTTGGTACAAGTTTTAAAATACCCTCTTTAGAGGAGTTTTATAATAGGCTAACTAGAGAGGAAACAAAACTTGCAAAATATGAGATCTCTCCCTCTTCCTCAAAAGCATTAGTAGCATCCACCTCCACTAAATAAAAATTTAAAAAGTAATAAAGAGGCCCTATAACTTGTACACATTGCAAAAATGATGGTCATTTTGTGAACAAATGTTGGAAAAGACTACAACAACTAGAGGCAGTAATGAAGGATCACAAAATAGACATTAAGAAGCAAATAGGAACCTTAAATGTTCAAGGCAAAGATATAATAACTTCATAAAAATATTGGGTTCTAGATTTAGGGGCAACTCATCATATGACTTCTTCACATGAGTCATTCACTTCAATCTCCTCAAGCTCAACTTATACAATAGAAGTTGATGACTCATCCTTTATCCCAGTCAAAGGAAAAGGTAATATATCTATTGATGGTGGTTATATCAATAATATTCTCTATGTACCAAATATAGCTACAAATCTCCTCTCCATATATCAGATTTATACTTCTAAAAAGGGCAAAACAGTTCTATTTTCACCAACAGGAGTTGAGATAAGAGACTTTCAAGAACCACACTCTCTCATAGCAAAAGGAGATATTGATCATAACACTCACCCATTTCAATTTAAGGGATTAAAAAATTCATATGGTGCCTCCTATTTTGTTGCACATGGATATCTTGAAAGTAAATTTTGGTATGAAAGGTTTGGACATATCAGCTATAGCTATATAAAGGAGTTGAATACTCATTAAATGGTAACAGGGTTGCCAAACATCTCTTCTATTAATGGAGTATGTCCTAGATGTGTTCTTGGAAAATAATATCAAGATCCTTTTCACCTAAGTGGTTCTCAAAGAGCCTCATCCCCTCTAGAATTAATCCATAGTGACTTAATGGTCTTTCCAGAGCCTTATTTCAAAGGAGAAAAATATACCTTTACCTTCATTGATGATTTTTCAAGAAAAAATTGGGTCTACTTTCTAAAATACAAAATTGATGTTCTATCCCACTTCAAAATATTCAAGGCCTTAGTTGAAAATCAAGCTACTTATAAAATCAAGAAAATTCATACAGATAATGGGGGAATACTTCAGTAATGAGTTCTCCATATTTCTCTCAAATCATGGCATAATTCATCAATATTCAGTCTCCCATAATCCATAGCAAAATGGCATTGCAAAAAGGAAGAACGTAACTTTAAAATAAATGGAAAATTATATGCTCCAATCAAGAGATCTTCCAGTAGTTTTTTGGGTTGAGGCAATTAACTATGCAAATTATATTCAAAATTGTACACCTCATAAAGCTCTTGGCCATTTGAATCCAGAGGAAGCATGGAATAGCTTGAAACCTGATGCCTCTTTTCTCAAAAAAAATTGGTGTACTTCTTGGGCACACATCCCTAAGAAAAAGAGGAAGACTCTAGACAAAAATTTCCTATTATACCTATTGCTTGATAGACTAATTGACGTTGGTGGAGAATTTTGGGATCGTCATCATTCAACTAGAATAGTTTTTGGCTTTTACCACTTTTGGTGGCACTTTTCCCTTTTACTTAATTCTTTCTATTATCCCTGAGCGTCAGAAGGATTATAAGAATATATGAGAGCTCTAGGGTCTTCAAAACTTCGTCATCAATGGAATATATGTTTGGTATTTAATGGGGTTAATACACGTGGATTCAAAATGGAGGATGGAATTATCATGTTCTCGAAGGTGTAAGGCCTCTAAAAGTGATCTAGAGGCAAAATCCAAATGCCCATGAATAGATGATAATGGTAATGGTAATAAAAATTAAGGTGAACTTCAAGAATTCTTTGCATTATTGTATCGAATCAAGGCAATGGAGAGACTTGCAAAATAGAAGCGCATGAAATGCAGGATCTCACAAGAGATGAAGGTTATGGAAAACAAGTCCCCATGGGTGTTGTCATTCAAGTGGGAGGATTTTTAAGAGTGTCATATCGCCACTAGGATGGAAGGATTGCAGTTGTGAAATGAAACACTTTATGGAAATCCAAAGAAATATCATTCCAATTGCTAATGAGGTCATTACATGATCTTCAGATAAATCTATGACCCTCCAAATTTTTGATCTAAATTTGGAGACCTAGGAATAGCGAGTCTTTGCAAAGTTACCCTTGTTCAATTTATTGTTTTTTTGTTATGCTTTTATTATTTTTCTTATGGGTCACATTAAAGTCTATATATCAGTACGTTATCATTATGTCATAGTTACGTGGATCTATTAGGAAATTTCCCATGATCATAATTCACTTTGTAGACATATTTCTTCTTTCTAAAAAAAAGTTTCAGTCAATGCACAATAGTCTTTTTTAGTTTCTAGAAATTTAAGAAGATTGAGATTTTACTTTGAATAATTGATTATCTACTATGTTTTTAAATGGAATAAAATTATTTTAATTTATATGAAATATTGATCTCCACTGTAATGGAATAACATTATTTTCATTTATATTAAATATTTATCTCATTTATTGTGTAGAATGGGCAAAATTAGTGGTTTGCTTATGTAACAAAAATTTCTAGGGTGCAGTATAGTCGTACCCATCCAATGCAAAGGATTGACCCATTATGCAATGCAGGGATAGGGGTTTTGTAGTGTGATGTAAATGTATTTATTGTGGAAGTGGTATTAATTTTGATATATAACGGTAAACATAAAGTTCAAAGCTTTCACAGTAAGGTCCATTGTGTGTTGGTTGGACAATATCTTACAACAGTGACAGAATGGAGTTCCTTCACTAATTTACAAAGGTTGAAGTCGCATTGGTGTTCCTCCTAGTGTCGGTATGTTAACATCTAAATAATGAAATAATACATAGATTTTTGAGATTTGGAGAAGAATGATATTTTTTAATGATTTTAACTTGCATTACGATCAAAATAATTTATTATAAATTTAAATATAAGATAAAAGTACAGTGTAAAATATTTTTTATATTCAAACTTTACGATGTTTATTCTTAGTTCTAAAGTCTTTTTTTTCTTCCTTGGAGAATAGGGGTTGTACTATTTTAAATGCAACCATTTACCCATGCTCTAAAAATATTTAAAATATTTCCTCAAACTAAATATATTTTAAATCATTAAAATACATAATTTAAAATAGTACTTTTGAATAATAAGGTTACCTTGTGAGCTAGAGGTTACTTCTTCAACATCGACTGTAGCACATCCAAAAGTAACAGGAGTCATACGTGTAATTGTATGCTTATAACTAGGATACCTCACACATTTAAAGGGAGTTAGAGGTGATGATTTCGACTGCATATCAAAATCGACATATGCTTATTGAATTCTAAATGTGACATCCCTTTTACTAGAATATTGAGTTCCGTTTTTCTTCTTTCAAAAGAAAATTAGAAAATAACAAGATTGGATGAAAATAAAGAAAACAAATACTATTCCAAAAAATAATTTTACCTATATTTCATTCTTCATCATAATGATAGCCAACAAGCTTGGGTGCAATGCAGTTGGAGGAGGGCTATTTTGAATATTGAAATATTCTTCATTAAAATGAGAAAGACAAAGTTGTTGATTGTTACTGCAGAAGAAGATTGAATTTTTTGGGCACTCAAAAGAACCTATTTTAGGTGGTTGAAAATGTGCATGGACCAATCAAATCTGCTACCATCAATACATAGAAAAAATAAGGACAATGCCTAAAATAGGATTTTTATAGATCATCCCTACAAAATAAGTCTTGTTTGGAAAAATTTAATGCAAGCATGAAGAAATTTATTGCCAATGTTTGAAATGTTTAAAATCCTTTTGGACTTAGAAGAATTAACTAAAAAAAAAGGGAGAACATTATTAGAAAACAAAAATTATAATATGGAGAACATTAATAGAGAATGAAACTACAATACATCAAAAATTAAGAGAAGTAAAAATAATATTTTAAAAATATACCTTTCAAATTGTTTGAATGGACATCGAACTTGGATGCAATCACCCGTTTCTTATCTTCAGTCATGGTGTATTGGTTGTTCACCAAGTTACCATACATAAATGGTAGCCCTGTTAGTCACTGCAAATCTAAGGGTTTCACCAAAAATAATATCCTTGTTATCCACTTTGATCTGAATGGTGGACTCATCATGGTTATAGCAACTAACTATCCTATGCATCACGGAGAATTTAGTGTTAAAATGTGGCATCTTGATTACTCTTGAAAATCCAAAGTGTTGGACATTTTGAGTTCATAGAGTTGTCATTTATGTCAAGTCATGAAGTTTTCATCAATGTCAAGGAGTGAACCATAGTTGATGCCAATAGGTTAAAATGAGCAATGCAAGAGGTTGACAAAATAATATTTTTTTTTGATTGGTAGAAAGGGTTTTGAAAGGTCCCTGAACCTTGTACAAGAGAGATTACAATAAATCCATGTCGACCGAGGTGGTCCAAGAAGAGAGGAAAATAATGCTGGCAAACCTCCACACTAGGGAAGGTGTCGCGAAATCGCGACCAAAATGGTGATGTCGCGAAATCGCGACAAGATGCACCGTTGAAGCCAAAGGAAGAAAAGAAGTCATGAAATCATGACAAGAATCGCCATCGAAGCCGAAGAAGGGAAGAAGTCACGATATCGCGACATGTTGCAAAGTGTCGCGATATCGCGACACTTTGCAGGGTTGGAGCCGATCGAGAAGAAGAGTCGCGAAATCGTGACAAGAAAAAGGAGTCGCAAAATCGCTACAAGAAGTGAGAACGCTGTCGAAGAGAAAAGGTGTCACGAAATCACGACAAGAATGAAGACCGCAGCCGAAATAGGAAATGAGCCCCAAAATCACGACGAAAGTGGAAGCCTGCTGCCAAGAAGAAAAAGTGTCACGAAATCACGACAAAAAGGAAGACCGCTATTGAAGAGAAAAAGTGTCGCGATATCGCGACAAAAATGGAAGTCCACCGTTGGAGAGAAAAAAGGTCGCGATATCACGACAGCCTGGAAGACCACCGTTGGAGAGAGAGAAAGCATCGCAATATCGCGACAAAAAAGAAGACCGCCTTTGGAGAGGAAAAAATGTCGCGATATCGCCACAAGTTTGTGCAAAGGCACCCGGAGAGAAAAAGTGTCGTGATATCGCGACAGAATGGAAGACCGCCATTGGAGAGAAAACTTGTCGCGATATCGCGACCGAATGGAAGACCGTCGTTGGAGAGAGAAAAGGTGTCGCAAAATCACGACAAAAAGCAAGACCGCGCCTGAAGGCCAAAAGTGTCGCGATATTGCGACAAGTTTGCGAAAAGCGCTTGAAGGCCAAAAGTGTCACGATATCGCGACAATTTTGCGAAAAGGCACCCGAAGGGAAAAAGTGTCGCGATATCACGACAAGTTTGCAAAAAAGCACCCGAAGGGAAAAAGTGTCGCGATATCGCGACAAGTTGGAAGACCGCACCAGAGGGAGAGAAAGGTGTCGCGATATCGCGACAAGAAGCAACCTCGCGGCCTGAGCAAAAAGGAAATTTTGTGATAATGCGACAAGCTGAGATTTTGCAACCAACTTAGAAAAATGACGCGAAAATGCTCCAAGATGCCAAAACGCAGCCAAAAACCCGAAGACCAGTAACCCACTCACATTGTGCAAACATTGGAACTTGAAGAAACATCCCTTAGGCCGATTGGGAAGGAATCTCTCCAAACCTGAATGTCTGTTGCGTCAACTCCCTTATTAGCAAGCCAGTCTGCAGCTTTGTTTCCTTCCCGGTATTGATGTTGAATGATTAATTCTGGATAAACACCCATTAGTGTCTTGCATTCATCGAAGATGAAACAAGGGCCCAGGGAGGCACAGAGGTTCCTTTGAGCCATTTGATGCAATGCAATGAGTCTCCTTCTATGATGAGTTTATTGATAGTCAAGCCTTCCAAGAGAATCAAGCTTTGGAACAAGGCCCAAGCCTCGGCCATATTGTTAGACTGAGTTCCTAAGTTCTAATCAAAGGCCAAAATTATTTCTCCTCTGTGATTTCTGAGAATTCCACCTCCACCAGCCGCTCCAGGGTTGCCTTTGGCAGTGCCATCGAAGTTAAGCTTGTGCCACCTAGAAGGAGGTAAGACCCATTTGATAACAGACCTATCAACAGAAGTGCGGGGTGTTGCAAAAAAATTGAGAAGATTGAAATGATTTGCTAGATCCAATTGACAAAATAATATTATGTGAAGCAAAATGAAATATTTTTATTAAAACCATGGTGGCATAAAATATTTTCATTAAAAACCATGATGGCATAAAATATTTTTATTAAAACCATGTGGTAAAAAATAAAGGTGTTTATAAATACCCAAGGAGACCTTTTTAATTCCATTTTAAAAATCCAAGGAAGAAGAATTAAATATTTAAATTCAAATGAATTTAAATTTTATAAATAAATATCAATTTATTTACTTAGGGATCAAACCTAAAGTCATAGCGTCGACGTACAAAGTCGAACACCATCACCAATGCATTGGAGGAAACCAAAGGTAATATAAATATTGCCTCACCCAAGGCAAAAAAAAATGTAATTCAAATTCTGAATCGTGAGATATTCGTTGTAATTTTATGAAAGGAAGAAGAGGAGGATGTCATTCAAAATTTTAGGTGGTTTCAAAAGGACAAGTGAATCACCATTAAAAACCATACCATAGCTAGCATAGTTGGCAGTGCTTGGTCTTAGTGGTGAAGAGATCATGGGTTCAAAACCTGGTGGCAGTAGGAAGATAAATATTTTTATGTTTGTTTTGGTGATACCAGCGAGAGGGTAACTAAGCACATGCGTGCTTAAGCTCCCACGTGAGCACTTAGCTCATGTAGTAGCCAATACCATAACTAAGGCACTAAGGGGAGGAGGCATCATGGGTTAGAATCCCACAAAGGGGTAAGGTATTATTTTTTTATTAATTTCAATTGCTTAAGGTTGTGTGAGAATATTAGGAGGCATGAGGTGATGATTAAAAGTGGATTATTTACTTTTAAGTTAAAGTGATTTTTTAGTATGATAAAAGGTAGTTTTTGATAAAGTAAAACTAAGGTAATTAATTTTTATCTTAGAAGAATAAATTGCATTATTTTATAAAGTATTTTATTTGATAAGTGCAATCTGAGAAAAGAGTTATAAGTAGGAATTGAGTTATACTTTATTAAAGAATTTTTGATAAGAATTATGATGTTTGAATTTATTATTTAGATGAAGCAATAAGGTGTATTTGGGATTTGAGTTAGCATTGTATTTTGTGAAAAGTGTTAGGGTGATAATTTTTGTCATCTAACCCTTTGTACTTGGCAAATAAAGTTGTGATATTTGATCTAGGTTTGGAAGGTCATCCTACATCAAAGAAAAAGGTATGGGCATATTCTTATTTGGTTGAGTTGATTGGTTGGTTTTCTAAAAAACAACTTTGGAGTGAAAAGGACTTAATTAAGTTTCCTGTTGAGTTGTTGAGCTATAAGAAAAGATTTTTTTATAAGAATTATTGAGTATGTTTTAATGCTTCAAGGTTTTCTGCAATAAAGAGTTGTTGATAAAACATTGTTTGATAAGCATTTTTTTTGAAGCCATTGATTGAGTGAAAAAATTGATATAGGGTTTGCAATGATCATAAGTATCATTTTTATGTGAGGTTGGTAGATAAGCATTGTTGAAAATATTTTGAGTGAGTGTTCATATGATCGGACTAGGGTTGTGAGTATGGATTATTTTATTGAGTGATTTATTGAGTAGAGTTGTTTAAGCCTAGTCAAGTGGATGTGTGAAGTTATAGCTCAAGTTCTGTAAAATAAATTATTCTATATTTTGAATTGAGTTGAGAAGTGATTGAGAGTCTTGTGAGTGTGAAGCATATTGAGTATCTAACAATTCTCTATATGTTTCTAAGAGAGTGATTGATTATTGAGGTGAGTGTGAAGCACATTGAGTCTCTAAAAATTCTCTATATGTTTATAAAAGTGTGATTGAAATTAATTGAGTATTGAAGTGAATGTGAAGCATATTTAGTCTCTAAAAATTTTCTTTATGTTTCTATGATATTGGACAAGTACTAGTGTGGAATTGTTGAGAAGATTTGAGGTAAGTCTTTGAGAAGACTTGTGAACAGATTTGTGTGAGCTTTCGTGGAAGCTTACAATATATATTGAGAGTAGATTTGGATAAATTCTAGTGAGGACTTATTGAGCGAATTTGGACAAGTTCTAGTGAGGACTTTTAGAGAAAATTTGGACACGTTATCAAGAGAACTTGTGGACTGATTATTGTGAGATTTTATGGAAGCTTACAAGGTAGATTTGAGATAAGTCTTTGAGAAAAATTATTAGCAGAGTTGATTGATTTGTTCAAAATTTGAGTTAAGATTTGGGGCAAATACAACAGAATTGATTTGATATTGAGTTAAGCTTTGAGTTAAGACTTGACGACATATATTGAGGATATATTTTTGATAGACCAAAGGACTGTGTTTAGTACAAATTTGAGAATAGATTTTGGTGCATATTTGAGGACAGGTTTGTACCAGACCATAGAGAGATATTGAGGATGAATTTATTCTATACCTAAGGACTATGTTTATTACAGATTTAAGACAAAGCTTTCAATGTGATAGAGTTGAGGAAAGTGGTCTCCATCCAAAGTAGGGAGGACAGGTGTCTTTAGTGGATAGAGTTCCACTTGATAAGGGTAGTGGAGGCAGATATCTTCTAGAGGATCACAAACCAGAGTTAATTTAGGAGATTGGTGTCTCCTGTGGATAGATATCCATTAACTTGATTAGGGAATTAGTGTCTCATTTGGACAAAGTCCCATAAAAATTGTAATAGGGAAAGGATTCCCAAGATATTGATTGAGAAAATTTTAGTGAAATATTTTCTTTGTGGAGTAGCCCACATTGGGTTAACCTCAAAAAATTGGTGTATTTATTGTGTGTGGTGATTTGTACATTGTTTTGATTACTATTGTTGATATTTCTATATTTATAATACATAATATTTATTAGAAATAAAAGTAAAAAATGGTCTTATATTGTTCACCCCCCCTCTAAGTATAAAATTGTGTTCTTAAATTGGTATCAGAGTGGGTTCCTTCAAAAGAGTTTAACAAGTTGAAAGAAAATATTAAAAGAACACAATGGATTCTAAGAATGAATCCTTAGATAATTTAACACCAGTATTTTATGAAAGTGATTATATATATTGGAGTATGAGAATGAATATTTACTTGATGGCACTTAACAATGTAATTTGGGAAGAAGTTGAAAATGGATGCTTACCACAAGTTGATCCATCTACAGATAAGGAAGGTAAGCTTCTACAACATTACAATTCAAAAGCAATGAGTGCAATTTTGAGAGGTTTGCATAGAACGGAGTCCATAAAAGTTATGCATTGTCAATATGAAAAAGGAATGTGAGATAAGTTGCAAAGTATATATGAAGGAGATAAAGGTGTCAAGAAAGCAAAGATACTAAATCTCAAAGAACAATTTTAATATTTAAGGATGAAGAATGAGGAAAACATTAGTACTTATCTACTTGGAGTCGATGAGGTTGTTAATGCTATGCAAGGACTTGAAATTAAGGTTTAAGAATCAAATTTTTATGATAAGGTATTAAGATCTCTTCCAAATATATTTAGTGAAAATATTTCTGCTATAGAAGAATCAAAGGATGGTGATTATTTGACAAGAGATATGTTTCTTGGTATTCTTACAACTTTTGAGTTAAGAAAAAAAGAACCTAATCTCCATAAGGAAGCAAACTTCAAAGCAATCAAGAAGATAATGGGTAAGCATTCAGAATCAAGGAATGAGTCATCCAATGATGAAGAAGCTAATTATAATAGAAGGAATAAGGATTCAATAAGATTTAAAGATAGAAAATATGTTAAATGTTTTAATTGTAGAAAGTATGGTCACTATGAAAATGACTGTGAAGAAGCTAAAAATAACAATGATGAAGAAAAATAGAATCATAGGAATAGAGAATCATAAATATATAGACACCAAAACAAAAGCAAGGATGGACAAAGCAGACAAGGAGAAAATTTCTTTCAAAGTCAAATGAGGAGCTACTATGCAAAAAAGGCAAGTAAGTATTCAAGTGATAGTGATGCTAGTTTCTCAGATAATGATAAAGATGAAGTCTTATTTATAATTGAAGAAAAAGAAGTCAATAAAAGGTCATCAATAATTCTCAAGTGTTATATATGTGGTAATTTTTGTGATCTTGAATTTAGTTGTACAAGAAATGGTTTTAGTTTTAGTGATGATAAATATGATGATACACTTGAAGGACTAGAAGAGAATATTCTAATGGCACTAGAAGAAGAAGAACGTGCTCCTATAGAAGACAAGTCAAAAGGAAATGAAGATGTAGACAAAGGTAAACAAATAGAGGAAGAATCAGATAAAGAAGGATATTATCTCAAGGGATAACTTATTTATGCTCTTGACATAGTAAAACGGGTAAGAAATCAAAACTCTAAATTGGAATCTCAGTTTCAAGAATGTGGTGAAAAATAAGAATACTTATAGAGGATCTAAATAAGTCAATGACTAAGACAAAGAGCTTCAAGGAGAAGTTAGATTCTAAGGTTCTAGAATGTAAGAAACTATAACAAGAGGTAGCTTCATTAAATATGAAATTCAAAAACTCCAAATTCAAGATACAAGGGTTCAAAAACAACTCAAAGAATTTAGATAATTTTATCAAGATACAAAAGCCTACATCAAAGCAAGATAGGTCTTGGTTTTTAACAAGCTCAAAAGAAACAAGAAAAAGAGTCAACCTCAATTTATAAAGGAGAAGAAACTTCAGAAGAAGACAATGTAAGAGAAAGTGAGACATCTAAGGATGAGTTGGACAACAAAAAGTTCAACAAGGAAAGTAACAATGCACAAAGGAGAAATAGATGTAGCAACAATCAGAATAGGTTAAGAGAGACTAAGAGACCAATGAGGTTAAGATAAGGAAATTTCAATGGAATATGTTTTTCATGTCATAAGTTTGGGCACATGGCTTCACAGTACATGACACACAAAATATAGGAATATGGGAACATACAACCTTTCCATGGGTATTGCTACTAATGTAATTAGTTTGGTCACAAGGTAATGAATTACAAGGTTCATGACAGAAAAGGATATGGCTTATCTAGGAGAAATACTAAGATATTTGCACCTCCAAGGAATAATAACATTGAGTGTTATAAGTGTAATAATTATAGACACACAACAAAGTGGTGTAGAGCTTATTTTTTAGAATCAAACATTAATAGGAATAGGAACATGAATATGGATATAAATCAGAATAGGAATATGAACATGGACAAGAATAGGAACAGGAATAGGAATAGGAATATGGATATGAATATGAAAAGTAATATGGACATAAACAAAAATAGTCAATGAAATTAGAAGGATCATATGAGAAGGAAAGAGAATAAAGGTAAAGACCAGTTCTTGTTGGGAGTAGAAATACTCCCACCCCAGAATTAACCACCTCAGGAGGTGGAGGAGGGGCTAAGCTATGAGACTCATTCTTAGCCCTGAGCCCCAAAGGTGACCCTTTTCCATTGATGTCAAAGGGGGAGATATTTGACTAAGGGGGAGAAATTTGGTATTTTAGTAAGGGGGGGAGATTTGGTTTAAGGAGAGAACAACTTCCCAAGGGGAGAAAAATAAAAATGTCAAGGAAATGATAAAATGTTATTGGGTTACCATCAATGAAAAAGGGGGAGATTATTGGAAAGTTTGAGTCCATAGAGTTGTCATTGATGTCAAGGAGAGAACCACTATTGATGTCAATAGGTTATAATGAGCAATGCAAGAGGTTGACAAAATAATATTATGTGAAACAAAATGAAAGGTTTTTATTAAAACCATGGTGGCCTAAAATGTTTTTATTAAAAACCATGATGGCATAAAAGGCTTTTCTTAAAACCATGTGGGAAAAAATAACGGTGTTTATAAAGACCCAATGAGGCCTTTTTAATTCCAATTTAAAAAGCTGAGAAAAAAGAATTAAATATTTAATTTATAAATATTTAAATTCAAATGAATTTAAATTTTATAAATAAATATCAAATTCTTTACTTAGGGATCAAACTTAAAGTCATAGCACCGACGTACGAAATCAAACGCCATCACCGATGCATTGGAGGAAACCAAAGGCAATATAAATATTACCTCACCCAAGGCAAAACATAATGTAATTCAAATTTTGGATCATGAGATATTCATTGTAGTTTCATGGAAGGAAGAAGAGGAGATAGTGTATTGATGTCATTCAGAATTTTGGGTGGTTTCAAAATGACAAGCGAATCACCATTAACCACCATATGGAATCTAATGTAGTTGGTAGTGCTTGGTATTAGTGGAAGAGAGGTCATGGGTTCAAAACCTGGTGGCAACATCCAGATAAAAAATTTCATGTTTGTTTTGGTGATACCAGTGAGATGGTAACTGAGCATGCGGGTGCTTAAGCTCCCACATGAGCGCTTAGCTCACACAGCATAAAAGGTTGCAGCTAAGGTGCTAAGAGGAGGAGGCATCTTGGGTTCGAATCCCACAAAGGGGTAAGGTATTAATTTTTATTAATTTGAATTGCTTAAGGTTGTGTGAGAATATTAGGAGGAATCAGGTGATGATTAAAAGTGGATTATTTACTTTTAAGCTATAGTTATTTTTTGGCATGATAAAAGGTAGTTTTTGATAAAATAAAACTAAGGTAACTATTTTTTATCTTAGCTAAATAAATTGCATTATTTTATAAAGTATTTTATTTGATAAGTGCAATTTGAGAAAGGAGTTATAAGTAGTAATTGAGTTATACTTTATTAAAGAGTTTTTGATGAAAATTATGATGCTAAAATTTATTATTCAGATGGAGCAATAAGGTGTATTTGGGATTTGAGTTATCATCATATTTTGCAAAAAGTGTTAGGGTGATAAATTTTGTCATCTAACCCTTTGTACTTGGTAAAGAAATTTGTGATATTTGATCTAGGTTTTGAAGGTCGTCCTACATCAAAGAAAAAGGTATGGACATATTCTTCTTTGGTTGAGTTGATTGGTTGGTTTTCTAAAAAATAACTTTGGAGTGAAAATGAATTAATTAGTTTTCCTTGTTGAGTTATTGAGCCATATGCAAAGACTATTTTATAAGCATTTTTTAGTATGTTTTAATGCTTCAAGGTTTTCTAGAATAAAGAGTTGTTGATAAAACCTTGTTTGAGAAGCATTGTTGTTAAAGCCATTGTTTGAGTGAAGAACTTGAACTAGGGTTTGCAAATATCATGAGTATCATTGTTATGTGAGGTTGAAAGATAAGCATTGTTGGAAACAATTTGAGTGAGTGTTCATATTCTTGGACTAGGGTTGTGAGTAAGGATTATTTCATTGAGTGATTGATTGAGTAGAGTTTTTTGAGCCTAGTCAAGTGGATGTGTGAAGTGATAGCTCAAGTTCTATAAAACAAATTATTCTATATTCTAAATTGAGTTGAGAAAGTGATTGATAGTCTTGTGAGTGTGAAGCATATTGAGTCTCTAACAATTCTCTATATGTTTCTAAGAGAGTGATTAAAAGTGATTTAGTATTGAGGTGAATGTGAAGCATATTGAGTCTCTAACAATTCTCTATATGTTTCTATAAGAGTGACTAAAATTAATTGAGTATTGAAGTGAATGTGAAGCATATTGAGTCTTTAACAATTCTCTTTATGTTTATATGAGATTGGACAAGTACTAGTGTGGACTTGTTGAGAAGATTTGAGGTAAGTCTTTGAGAAGACTTGTGGATAGATTTTTGTGATCTTTTGTGGAAGCTTACAATACAGATTGAGAGCAGATTTGGATAAGTACTAGTGAGGGCTTATGGAGAAAATTAGGACAATTTTTAATGAGGACTTTTAGAGTAAATTTGGACAAGTTCTAGAGAGAACTTGTGAATATATTATTGTGACCTTTTTGTGGAAGCTTACAAGGCAGATTTGAGATAATTCTTTGAGAATATTTGTGAGCAGAGTTTATTGATTTGTTCAAAACTTGAGTTAAGGTTTGAGGCAGATACAATAGAGTTGATTTGATATTGAGTCAAGATTTAAGTTAAGACTTGAGGATAGAGATTAAGGATAAATTTGTGTGAGAACAAAATATTGTGTTTAGTATAGATTTGAGGATAGATTTTTGTGCATATTTGAGGACAATTTTGTACCAAACCAGAGATAGAGATTGATGATAGATTTGTGCTATACCAAAGGACTATGTTTAGTATAGTTTTAAGACAGAGCTTTAGATGTGACAGAGTTGAGTACATAGGTCTCCATATAGAGTAAGGAGGATAGGTATATTTAGTGGATAGAGTTCCACTTGTTAAGGGTAGTGGAGGTAGAGTTATTCTAGAGGATCACCAACCAGAGCAGAGTTAGGAGATTGGTGTCTCATGTGGATAGAGATCTACTAACTTGATTAGGTAATTGGTGTCTCCTTTGGATAGAGGTCCATAAACATTGTAATAGAGAAAGGAATCCCAAGATATTGATTGAGAAAATTTTAGTGAAATATTTTCTTCGTGGAGTAGCCCACATTGGGTTAACCATGTAAAATTGGTATCTCTATTGTGTGTGGTGATTTGTGCATTGCTTTGATTACTATTTTTGATATTTATATATTTATACTACATAATATTTATTGGAAAGAAAAGTAAAAAGTGGTCTTATACTGTTCATCCCTCCCTCTAAGTATAATATTATTTTTTTCAATTTGTATCAAAGCGGGTTTCTTCGAAATATTTTAACAAATTGAAGTAAAAGCTTACAATAACATAATGGATTCTAAGAATGGATTATTATATAATTCAGAAAAAATATTTTATGGAAGTGATTATATATATTGGAGTATGAGAATGAAGATTTACCTAATGGCACTTAGCAATGAAATTTGGGAAGCAATTGAAAATGGATACATACCACCAGTTGATCCACCTACAGATAAGGAAGGTAAGATTCTACAACATTAAAATTCAAAAGCAATGAATGCAATTTTGAGAGGTTTGCATAGAATAGAGTCCATAAAAGTTATGCATTGTCAAGATGCAAAAGGAATGTGAGATAAGTTGCCAAGTATATATGAAGGAGATAAAGGTGTCAAGAAAGCAAAGATGCAAAATATGAAAGGAAAATTTGAAGAGTTAAGAATGAAGGATGAGGAAAACATTAGTACTTATCTACATTGAGTTTATGAGGTTGTTAATGCCATGCAATGAATTGAAATTAATGTTTAAGAATCATATGTTTGTGATAAGTTCTTAAGAATTCTTCCAAATAAATTAAGTGAAAACATTTCTTCTATAGAAGAATCAAAGGATGATGATTATTTGACAAGAGATATGTTGCTTGGTATTCTTATAGCTTTTGAGTTAAGAACAAAATAACCTAATCCCCATAAGAAATAATCCTTCAAAGCCATCAAGAAGACAAAGGGTAAGAAGTTAGAATCAAGCAATGAGTCATCTAGAGATGAAGAAGAAAATAATGGTAGAAGGAATAAAAATTCAAGAATATTTAAAGATACAAAATCTATTAAAGATTGTGTATCTAACAAACTGGTATTTATGATCTGTTAAACTAGAGGAGGGTTTTGACGGCCAAGATGACAGCGGGCGGGAAAGCTTCTGCGGGAGATCATGGGAACGCCAACAGACTGAACCAAGGTCACAGCAGGGCGAAGGGAGGGCAGTCAGAGATCGAGAGCGCTAAGGAGTCCTCTCCAACCGAAGAGGATGTAGGTCATGACAAGGATCCACCAGGCAAATGGGGAGGTGGACCTTAGAAGTCATACGCTCAGGCAGCGGCTTCAAAAACCCTTAGCGGTCTGCTCTCCAAGGAGTTGTTTCCTGTTGGGGATGAGTTGGACATCCCGACAGAAATTCTTTCAAGCTTTATGGAATTCGAAAAATTTACCCTCATCGATAAGTTTATTGGCGGCCGTCCCGACATGGAGACCATTCGCAAGTGGGCGGCAGGTAAATGGCGAACCTCTGGTCACATGGAGTTGGCGGCCTTATCCCGAGGTTTTTTTGCGATTAGACTGAATAACAAGGAGGACTACTGTAAAATCCTGGCTGGTGGTCCCTGGTTCCTAGGTCGCAGAAGTCTCTTTCTAAGGAATTGGGGTATGGACTTCAACCCCGAGACCCAAAATATCAACATTGCTCCAATATGGGTTAGACTCCCGAGTCTCCCCCTCTTCTGTTGGCATGAAAATGTAATCATAGGAATTGCACGCTCCATTGGTGAGTTGGTTACCATTGATCCTCCCACCAAAGCTCGAACCAGATTTGTTCAAGCTCGGTTCTGCCTTCTGGCAGATTTGGAGGCTGACCTTCCATCATCCATCACTCTTCGGTATGGAGATATCATTCTTCACAAGCAAGCCATTGTGTATGATAACAGACCGGCTTTCTGCCCCCTGTGCAGTTCTCAAGGGCACCTCCAGTCCAACTGTCCTCTTCAAAATCCAGGGATGAAGAAACGAGATTCCAGCAACCCCTTGGAACACGGTGAAGGTTAGACAAAGCACCCTACTGCAAAAGGGCATGATTCTCCAGGCCCATCTAGGGACCATCCCGAATCCTCCCACCCGGTGGAAGTAGTCTCCCCCCAAACGGTCTCTGAGCCGTGTGGTGCAAGCCCTCACCTTGGACCACAAGAGGAGAAGGACCAGTCCCTTCCACCAATCACCGCATAGGCAGATTCACCCAAAATCCTGGACCATAACCACCCCGAATCCCAAAATGTCTTCGGAAGATTACCTACTAGGAAGAAGGGGTGAGCGGTCTAGTAATATCAGCCCTCGTAATACGAGAATCCGAAAGCAAGGTGTTGATTTTGGTAGCGAAAGGAAGCAAGGTCGTCCCCCCAACAAAGACAGGCGGGACAAGGAGACGGCGGCAGATGTTGCAAATGGTACTCAACGGCTGCTTTTTCAGGATGATTCTAATTCCCAGATGGGTGACTTGTCTGTCCCAAAACCTCCCCTCCAGCAAGGAAAGGGAGGTAAGAAGAATATCAAACTGTTGAGATGAAAGTCCTCTCATGGAATGTGAGAGGGCTTAATGCAGCTACCAAACGGAGATTGGTGGTCGATCTCAGAAAAAGGACAAATCCGTCCATCCTAATTTTGCAAGAGACTAAGACCGATGCTATCTCTTCTGCCAGAGCTGCTAAGGTCATTTGGCCTAAGGAAAAATTCCTCTCCAGTCCTACGGTGGGAACGGTAGGCGGTCTCATGATTCTTTGGGATCCAGAGATTTTTGAGGGCAGCCTTCTCTCAACTTCTAGCAGGATTATCAATGTTTTGTTTCATTCCAAAGCCATTAACTTTTCTTGGATCTTGTCTAATGTGTATGCCCCAAACTCTATCTCGGAGAGAGCAGAAATGTGGAAGGCTATTTCCCAGATGAGGGAAACGTTCTGTAATTTCCCTTGGGTTCTAGGGGGAGATTTCAACTGTCCTCTTCACCCATCTGAAAAGAAAGGAGGATCAGACCACTCTAGCCACAGTCTGGAAGACTTTCGAGATTTTGTTTCTACCAATAACTTGCTTGACATTGACCTCAATGGGGCATCCTTCACTTGGAGCAACATGAGGATTGGGAGCAATCTTATTCAAGTCAAGCTTGATAGATTCTTCATATCCCAAGAGGCTATTCCCATACTCGGTGCGGCAACTCTCTCGGCCTTACCGAGGATTGGGTCTGATCACAATCCTATTGTCCTAGAGACGGTTGGTGGGCCTATTTTTAAAACCCCCTTCAGATTTGAGTCCATGTGGATTTCTCACAAGGACTTTAGAGGGTTGGTTACAGCCTGGTGGCAGCAGAAGGTAGCAGGTTCCGCTTCCAAGAGAGTGGCCTTAAAACTCAAGTTAATCAAAAGGAATTTGAAAACATGGAACAAGGAGGTGTTCGGCAACATTTTTGAGTCCAAAAGGTCCATTTATGCGAACCTAAAATTGGTGGAGGAGAGAATGGAGCTCGAAGGTTACACCGATTGCCTCAGGGAGGAGGAAAGGAGGCTCTTGGTGGATTATCATTCTATTCTTGCAAGGGAAGAAACTTTCTGGTGCCAGAAATCTAGGGACCTCTGGTTGAGAAATGGAGACTCCAATACGAAGTTTTTCACGCGTCAACTTTGCGGCACAGAGGGGCTAAAAAAATCAGGGAAGTGGTGTGCAAGGATGGACGCGTTACCAAGGATATTGAGGAAATCCGAAGTGAAGCGGTTGACTTCTTCCAGGATCTGCTCGGTGTTCCTCCCGACAGTGATCTCCAGGTTCAAAAATCTCTGTTGGATAACTTCCCAGTCAAATTTCCTCCCGAGGTAAGCTCTAAGCTTCTGGAGCATTTTTCTATGTCTGAGATTAAAGAAGCTTTGTTCTCCATGCAACCAGACAAGGCGCCTGGGCCTGACGGTTTTCCCCCCCATTTTTTTCAAGTTATGTGGGATGTTGTGGGTTCGGATGTGTGCGAAGAAATTCAGGAGATTCAAGCCTCCAGATCCATCCATCCAAAACTAAATTCTACCTTTCTTGCTCTCATCCCTAAGTCTTCCGCCTGCAAAAGTTTCTCTGATTATCGTCCCATTAGCCTTTGCAATGTTTTTTATAAAATCTTAACCAAGTCCATAGCCAACCGTCTGAGGTCCCTTCTTCCCTCCTTGGTTGGTCCTTCTCAGGGAAGCACCATGAAAGGCAGAAACATTCTCGATGGTGTCATCACCATCCATGAAACCCTCCATTCTGCTCACCGCTCCAAAAATGCTTGCTCTTTTCCTCAAGTCGGACATGAATAAAGCTTTTGACGAGTTGACAGGAGGTTCCTCTGTGCTGTCCTCTTCAAGTTCGGTTTTCACCCTCAATGGATTGACCTTGTCAGTAGTTGCATATCCACTCCCTCCTTTTCTATTCTAATCAATGGATCCCCTGCTAGGTATTTCCAAAGTTCCAGAGGCCTCAGACAAGGTGACCCTCTGTCTCCTATTCTATTCATCCTTCTGGCTGAGGTTCTGAGTTGGTCTTTGAAAGAGGCTCTTCGTCAGAATAAGATCTCTGGCATTTTTCCCACCTCTAGAGTCGATCCTGTCTCTCATCAGCAATTTGTGGATGACACCCTCATCTCCACTGGGGCGTCCGTCACTCAAGCCAAATCCATCAAGCGAATCCTCTCCCGTTATGAAAAGGCTACCGGACAGAAAGTCAATTACATCAAAAGCAAAATTTATTTTATTAACACTCCTATGCGAAGGCAGCTCCGCATAGCCAGAATTTTGGAATGCACTATTGATTCCCTGCCTGCGTCTTATCTGGGTTTGCCTCTGGCTTGTAATGGCCGGGCCAATGAAAGCTTGTGGGACATGATCCTGGAACGTCTTCACAAAAAGCCGAGCACTTGGAAAGGCAAATTCTCGTCGTAGTGGGAAAGCCACCCTTACCAAAGCTTGTCTCCAAGGAATCCCAACTTACTTCATGTCCGTGTTCATGCTTGCTCGTTTCTGTCCATTCCAAGATTGAAAAGATTCGGAGGACCTTTACGTGGTCCGGCAATGAAGAAAAATCCGGAATTCCTCTTGTGGCCTGGGATAAGGTTTGCTTGCGAAAGGACCAATGTGGCATGGGAATGAGGAGATCAAGACTCATGAACACTGCTTTAATCGCTAAGCACGCTTGGAAGATCCTGACTAATGACCCAGCAGAGTGGGTCAAGTTGGTTAAGAGGAAGTATCTTGGATCGAGTTCTCTTTTTGATGTCGGGATTCCTCCTGAAGTGTCTGCCTTTTGGAAATCTGTGCTTCAATCCCGCTCTCTGATCGACTCTGGTGCTCGCTAGATTTTGGGTGATGGCAACTCCATTCTCTTCTGGAAGGATAGGTGGGTTACTGATGGAGCTCTCGAGTTGAGAGCGGACCTTGCTGGCCTGAAAGCCCAGGTGGATCCAAATTCCCAACTTAAGGTTGCAGACTTCATTGATCGGAGCTCTCTTCCCCCTCGGTGGAATTTGCCAGTCCTGGACGGCTTTAACAATGAAATTACTTTTTTGTCTAATATTCTTCGATCTATTTTAATTCCATATGTTAGAAGAGATGACAGAATCATATGGCGTGGCATAGAGGATGGTCTGTTCTCTGTCAAGATTGCCTATGACCTTCTTACTTGCGAGATTGCCATGGATCACTGGTGGAAAGTGATTTGGAGGAAGGGTATTATTCCTAAAGTTAACTACTTTGCATGGATTGCCTTTCATAATAAAGCCTTAACCATCGACAACCTCCATAAGAGGGGTTTTGCTATTCCAAACAGGTGCTTCTTGTGCTTTGCTGATTGTGAGACGACAGACCACTTATTTTTGCACTGTCCTTTTTCCCATTCTGTCCTCGGCACTGTCCTGTCTTCCTTTCAAATCATTTGGTGCACTCCCCGCTCCCTCAAAGATGCCTTCCACCAATGGCCCAATCCTTTCAAGAATCCTAAACTTCGCTTCCTTCTTGAGGCCTCTTTCCACCACTCCATTTGGCAGATTTGGCTAGAGAGAAATTCTAGAGTCTTCGGCAAGGTCCCTAGAGTACCTCCCTGTGTCGCTCAGAGAGCCTTATCCTTCGCCATTGAGAATTCTAAAGTTGTTCCTAGTTCCCGTCCCCGCCTTCCTAGCGAAGCGACGATCTTCCAAAGTTTGGGCCTTTTCCCTATTCTTGATGGTGTTTCTAAGTCTCAGCGTGGGGATGTTATTTGGACCAAGCCCCCCGTGGGCTGGATTAAATTAAACTTTGACGGTGCGGCCAAAGGCAATCCTGGCCTTGCTGGTTCTGGTGGTGTGGTTAGAGATCATAACGGGAATCTCGTGCTGGCTTATTGTGAAGATTTGGGTGCCCAGACTAATCACTATGCTGAAGCCAGAAGTGTTTTGAAAGGTATCCAGATCCTCTCCGAGGATCCTCGGCCTTTGATAGTCGAAGGTGATTCGCTCAATATAATCAACTATCTGCTAGGCTCTAAATACCCATCTTGGAGGGTCTACAACATCATTCTTGAGGCTAGGATGCTCCTCTCTCAACGTGACAGGTGGAAGGCATGCCATATTTTCAGGGAAGGAAATCGCGTGGCAGACCACATGGCCAACAAAGGGCTTGTGACCACGTGTCCTGTTGTGTGGCGCTCATGCTTCCCGTCTGAGGTGGTGAGTTTGGCCAATGCGGATATCCTCTCATGATGTTCTCCTCGCTTCAGAAGGTCATTCGTTTGGTTTGGTTGTTTTTTCTTTCGATGGTCAAATTTCTCCAACTAGTATTTTTGTTTTCCTTGGTAAAATGTGGTTTGTTTCCAGGATATTCAGACATAAGGGCCCTACTTATAGCCTTCGGGCAATTAGCGCTTTTTGGTTTCTGTCATCAAGTTTATTCCTCCAGCCACAAGGCATGATGCACATTCCAGCCAGGCTGATTTTGTACATAAGGTTTTGGGATCCTCTATAAAAACCCACTGTTAATCTATTAAAATAATTACCAAAAAAAAAAAAATCTATTAAAGATTTAAATTATGGAAAGTATGGTCACTATGCAACTGACTGTCAAGAAGATAAAAATAACAATGAAGAAAAGCATGATCACAAGAACATGGAATCAGAAAGATATAGGCACAAAAATAAAAGTAAGGATGGACAAAGCAGACAAAGAGAGAATTTCTCTCAATGGCAAAAGAGGATCTACTATGTAGATAAGGCAAGTAAGTACTCAAGTGATAGTGATGCTAGTTTCTCATATAATGATAAATATGAAGTCCTATTTATGATTGAAGAAAGAGAAGTCAAGAAAATGTCACCAATAATTATCAAATGTTTTAGATGTGGTAATTTTGGTCATCTTGAAGATAGTTGTATAAGGAATGGTTTCAATTTTAGTGATGATGAATATGAAGATACACTTGAAGGACCAGAAGATAATATTCTAATGGAACTAGAAGAAGAAGAACGTGATCCTATAGAAGACGAGTCAAAATAAAATGAATATGTAGACAAAGGAAAAAAATAGAGGAATAATAAGATAAAGAAGGATATTATCTCAAGGTAGAACTTATTTATGCTCTTGACATAGTAAAAAGGGTAAGAAAGCAAAACTCTAAATTGGAATCTCAGTTTCAAGAATGTGATGAAGAAAGAAGAATACTTATAAAGGATCTAAACAAGTCAATGACTAAGACAAAGAGGTTCAAGGAGAAGTTAGATGCTAAGGTTCTAGAATGTAAGAAACTAGAACAAGAGGTAGCTTCATTAAATATGGAATTCAAAAACTCCAAATTCAAGCTACAAGGATTCAAAAATAGCTCAAATAATTTAGATAAGTTTATCAAGATACAAAAGCCTACATCAAGCAAGATAGGTCTTGGTTTTGAAAAATCTCAAAAGAAACAAGGAAAAGAGTCAACCTCAAGTTCTAAAGAAGAAGAAACTTTAGAAGAAGACAGTGTAAGAGAAAGTGAGACATCTAAGTATGAGTTGGAAAACAAAAAGTTCAAAATGCAAAGGAATAATGCACAAAGGAGAAACATATGGAACAACAATCAGAATAAGGTAAGAGAGACTAAGAGACCAATGAGGTTGATACAATGAAATTTCAATGGAAGATGTTTTTAATGTCATAAGTTTTGGCACATGGCTTCATAGTGTAGGACACATGAAATATAGGAATATGGGAACATAAACCTTTCCATGGGTATTGTTACTCATGTAATCAGTTTGGTCACAAGATAATGAATTACAATGTTCATAACAAAAAAGGATATGGCTTCACTAGGAGAAATACTAAGATATTTGCACATCCAAGGAATAATAACATTGAGTGTTATAAGTGCAATAATGATGGACACACAACAAATTTGTGTAGAGTAGACATTCTAGAATCAAGCATGAATAAGAATAGGAATAGGAACAGGAACAAGAATATGGATATAAATAGGAATAGGAATATGGATATGGACAAGAACAAGAACAAGAAAAGTAAGATGGATATGAACAAGAATAGGAATATGGACATAAACAGGAACAGTCAAAGAAATCAAAAGGATCATATGAGAAGGAAAGAGGATAAAGGTAAAGACTAGTGCTTGCTAGGAGTAGAAATACTCCCACCCCAAAATTAACCACCTTAAGAGGAGGTGGGGGAGGGGGTAATCTAAGAGATTCATTATTAGCCCTAAGTCCCAAAGGTCACCCTTTGACATTTGATGTCAAAGGGGGACAAATTTGAGTAAGAGGGAGAAATTTGGTATTTGATTAAGGGGGAGAGATTTGGTTTAAGGAGAGAACAATTTACCAGGGGGAGCAAAATAAAAAAGGTCAAGAAAATGGTAAAAATTTATTGGGTTGCCATAAATGACAAAGGGGGAGATTATTGGACATTTTTAGTCCATAGAGTTGTCATTGATGTCAAGGCATGAAGTTGTCATCGATGTCAAGGAGTGAACCACCATTGATGCCAATAGGTTAAAATGAGCAATGCAAGAGGTTGACAAAATAATATTATGTGAAGCAAAATGAAAGGTTTTTATTAAAACCATGGTGGCACAAAAGGTTTTTATTAAAAACCATGATGGCATAAAAGGTTTTTATTAAAACCATGTGGGAAAAAATAAAGGTGTTTATAAAGACCCAAGGAGGCCTTTTTAATTCCAATTTAAAAATCCAAGGAAGAAGAATTAAATATTTAATTTATAAATATTTAAATTCAAATGAATTTAAATTTTATAAATAAATATTAATTTATTTACTTAGGGCTCAACCCTAAAGTCATAGCGTCGACGTACGAAGTCGAACACCATCACCGATGCATTGGAGGAAACCAAAGGCAATATAAATATTGCCTCACCCAAGGTAAAATAGAATGTAATTCGAATTTCGAATCGTGAGATATTCGTTGCAGTTTCATGGAAGGAAGAAGAGGAGATAGTGTGCTGATATCATCTAGAATTTTGGGTGGTTTCAAAAGGACAAGTGAATCACCATTAACCACCATACGGTGGCTAGTGCAGTTGGCAGTGCTTGGTCTTAGTGGCAGAGAGGTCATGGGTTCGAAACCCGATGGCAATAGGCAGATAAACATTTTTGTGATTGTTTTGGTGATCCCAACGAGAGGGTAATTGAGCACGTGGGTGCTTAAGCTCCCACATGAGCGCTTAGCTCACACGGTAGCCAAGGCCGTGGCTAAGGTGCTAAGGAGAGGAGGCATCTTGGGTTCAAATCCCACAAAGGGGTAAGGTATTAATTTGAATTCCCTAAGGTTGTGTGAGAATATTAGGAGGGATAAGGTGATGATTAAAAGTGGATTATTTACTTATAAGCTAAAGTGATTTTTGGGCATGATAAAAGGTTGGTTTTTGATAAAGTAAAACTAAGGTAATTAATTTTTATCTTAGAAGAATAAATTGCATTATTTTATAAAGTATTTTATTTGATAAGTGCAATTTGAGAAAGGAGTTATAAGTAGTAATTGAGTTATATTTTATTAAAGAGTTTTTGATGAAAATTATGATGTTGAAATTTATTATTGAGATGGAGCAATAAGGTGTATTTGGGATTTGAGTTATCATTGTATTTTGTGAAAAGTGTTAGGGTGATAATTCTTGTCATCTAACCCTTTGTACTTGGCAAATAAAGTTGTGATATTTGATCTAGGTTTTTGAAGGTCATCCTACATCAAAGAAAAAGGTATGGGCATATTCTTCCTTGGTTGAGTTGATTGGTTGGTTTTCTGAAAAACAACTTTGGAGTGAAAAGGACTTAATTAGGTTTCCTTGTTGAGTTGTTGAGCTATATGAGAAGATTGTTTTATAAGCATTGTTGAGTGTGTTTTAATGCTTCAAGGTTTTCTGGAATAAAGAGTTGTTGATAAAACCTTGTTTGATAAGCATTGTTGTTGAAGCCATTGATTGAGTGAAGAACTTGAACTAGGGTTTGCAAAGATCATGAGTATCATTGTTATGTGAGATTGGTTGATAAGCATTGTTGGAAATATTTTGAGTGAGTGTTCATATGCTTGGACTAGGGTTGTGAGTAAGGATTATTTCATTGAGTGATTGATTGAGTAGAGTTGGTTGAGCCTAGTCAAGTGGATGTGTGAAGTGATAGCTCAAGTTCTATAAAACAAATTATTCTATATTCTGAATTGAGTTGAGAAAGTGATTGAGAGTCTTGTGAGTGTGAAGCATATTGAGTCTCTAACAATTCTCTATATGTTTCTAAGAGAGTGATTGAAAGTGATTGAGTATTGATAATTACATTTTCTCTTCTCTTTTTTTAAAATGATTAAATATTGAGTATTGAAGTGAATGTGAAGCATATTGAGTCTCTAACAATTCTCTTTATGTTTCTATGAGATTGGACAAGTTCTAGTGTGGACTTGTTGAGCAGATTTGAGGTAAGTCTTTGAGAAGACTTGTGGACAGATTTGTGTGAGATTTTGTGGAAGCTTACAATACAGATTGAGAGCAGATTTGGATAAGTCCTAGTGAGGACTTATTGAGTAGATTTGGACAAGTTCTAGTGAGGACTTGTAGAGCATATTTGGACAAGTTCTAGAGAGGACTTGTGGATAGATTAGTGTGAGATTTTGTGGAAGCTTACAAGGTAGATTTGAGACAAGTCTTTGAGAAGACTTGTGAGCAGAGTTGATTGATTTGTTCAAACCTTGAGTTAAGGTTTGGGGCAGATCCAACAGAGTTGATTTGAGATTGAGTCAAGCTTTGAGTTAAGGCTTGAGGATAGATATTGAGGATATATTTGTGCTAGACCGAAGGACTGTGTTTAGTATAGATTCGAGGATAGAGTTTGGTGCAGATTTGAGGATAGGTTTGTACTAGACCAGAGATAGATATTGAGGATAGATTTGTGCTAGACCGAAGGACTATGTTTAGTACATATTTGAGATAGAGCTTTGGAGGTGATAGAGTATGAGGACATAGGTCTCCAGCTAGAGATCAAGGAGGATAGGTGTCTTCTATGGATAGAGTTCCACTTGCTAAGGGCAGTGGAGGTAGAGGTCTTCTAGAGGATCACCAGCTAGAGCAGAGTTAGGAGATTGGTGTCTCCTATGGATAGAGATCCACTAACTTGATTAGGGGATTGGTGTCTCCTTTGGATAGAGATCCATAAACATTGTAATAGGGAAAGGATTCCCAAGAGATTGATTGAGAAAATTTTAGTGAAATATTTTCTCCGTGGAGTAGCCCACATTGGGTGAACCACGTAAAATTGGTGTCTCTATTGTGTGTGGTGATTTGTGCATTGCTTTGATTACTATTGTTGATATTGCTATCTTTATACTGCATAATATTGATTGGAAAGAAAAGTAAAAAGTGGTCTTATATTGTTCACCCCCCCTCTCAGTATAAGCTTGTGTTCTTCAATTGGTATCAGAGCGGGTTCCTTCAAAAGAGTTTAACAACTTGAAGGAAAAGCTTTCAAGAACACAATGGATTCTAAGAATGGGTCCTCATATAATCCTACACCAATATTTGATGGAAGTGATTATATATATTGGAGTATGAGAATGAAGATTCACTTGATGGCACTTGGCAATGAAATTTGGGAAGCGAGTTGAAAATGGATACATACCCCCAGTTGATCCACCTACAGATAAGGAAGGTAAGCTTCTACAACATTACAATTCAAAAGAAATGAATGCAATTTTGAGAGGTTTGCATAGAATAGAGTCCATAAAAGTTATGCATTGTCAAGATGCAAAAGGAATGTGGGATAAGTTGCAAAGTATATATGAAGGAGATAAAGGTGTCAAGAAAGCAAAGATACGAAATCTCAAAGGACAATTTGAAGAGTTAAGAATGAAGGATGAGGAAAATATTAGTACTTATCTACTTCGAGTTGATGAGGTTGTTAATGCTATGCAAGGACTTGGACTTAAGGTTGAAGAATCAGATGTTTGTGATAAGGTCTTAAGATCTCTTCCAAAAATATTTAGTGAAAATATTTCTGCTATAGAAGAATCAAAGGATGGTGATTCTTTGACAAGAGATATGTTGCTTGGTATTCTTACAACTTTTGAGTTAAGAACAAAAGAACCTAATCCCCAGAAGGAAGCAGCCTTCAAAGCAATCAAGAAGACAAAGGGTAAGAAGTCAGAATCAAGCAATGAGTCATCCAGTGATGAAGAAGCAAATTATGGCAGAAGGAATAAGGATTCAAGAAGATTTAAAGATACAAAATTTGTTAAATGTTTCAATTGTGGAAAGTATGGTCACTATGCAACTGATTGTCAAGAAGCTAAAAATAACAATGATGAAGAAAAATAGGATCACAAGAATAGGGAATCAGAAAGATACATGCACCAAAAGAAAAGCAAGGATGGACAAAGTAGACAAGGAAAGAAGTTCTTTCAAAGGAAAAAGAGGAGCTACTATGCAGACAAGGCAAGTAAGTACTCAAGTGATAGTGATACTAGTTTCTCAGATAATGATAAATATGAAGTCCTATTTATGATTGAAGAAAAATAAGTCAAGAAAAGGTCACCAATAATTCTCAAGTGTTTTAGATGTGGTAATTTTGGTCATCTTGAAGATAGTTGTACAAGGAATGGTTTTAGTTTTAGTGATGATGAATATGAAGATACACTTGAAGGACCAGAAGAGAATATTCTAATGGCACTAGAAGAAGAAGAAGGTGATCCTATAGAAGACAAGTCAAAAGAAAATGAAGATGTAGACAAAGGTAAAAAAATAGAGGAAGAATCAGATAAAGAAGGATATGATCTTAAGGTAGAACTTATTTATGCTCTTGACACAGTAAAAAGGGTAAGAAAGCAAAACTCTAAACTGGAATTTCAGTTTCAAGAATGTGATGAAGAGAGAAGAATACTTATAGAGGATCTAAACAAGTCAATGGCTAAGACAAAGAGGTTCAAGGAGAAGTTAGAAGCTAAGGTTCTAGAATGTGAAAAACTAGAACAAGAAGTAGCTTCACTAAGTATGGAAGTAAAAGACTCCAAAGTCAAGCTACAAGGGTTCAAAAATAGCTCAAAGAATTTAGATAAGTTTATTAAGTTACAAAATCCTACATCAAGCAAGATAGGTCTTGGTTTTGAACAAGCTCAAAAGATGTAGGAAAAGAGTCAACCTCAAGTTCTGAAGAAGAAGAAACTTTAGAAGAAGAATATAGTGTAAGAGAAAGTGAGACTTCTGAGGATGAGTTGGACAATAGAAAGTTCAACAAGGAAAGGAACAATGCACAAAGGAGAAACATATGGAACAACAATCAGAATAGGTTAAGAGAGACTAAGAGACCAATGAGGTCAAGACAAGGAAACTTCAATGGAAGATGTTTTTCATGTCACAGGTTTGGGCACATGGCTTCACAGTGCAGGACACATGAAAGATAGGAATATGGGAATAGATAACTTTTCCATGGGTATTGCTACTCATGTAATCAGTTTGGTCACAAGGCAATGAATTGCAGGGTTCATGACAAAAAAGGATATGGCTTCACTAGGAGAAATCCTAAGATATTTGCACCTCCAAGGAATAATAATATTAAGTGTTATAAGTGTAATAATTATGGACACACAACAAAGTGGTGTAGAGCAGATATTCCAGAATCAAGCATGAATAGGAACAGAAACAAGAATATGGATATAAACAGGAATAGGAATATGGATATGGACAAGAACAGAAATAGGAATAGGAACAGGAATAGTCAAAGAAATCAAAAGGATCAGATGAGAAGGAAAGAGGATAAAGGTAAAGACCAGTGCTTGCTGGGAGTAGAAATACTCCCACCCTAGAATTAACCACCTCAAGAGGAGGTGGGGGAGGGGCTAAGCTAAGAGACTCATTCTTAGCCCCGAGCCCCAAAGGTGACCCTTTGCCATTGATTTCAAAGGGGGAGAGATTTGAGTAAGGGGGAGAAATTTGGTATTTGAGTAAGGGGGAGAGATTTGGTTTAAGGAGAGAGCAATTTCCTAGGGGGAGCAAAATAAAAAGGTCAAGGAAATGGTAAAAATTTATTGGGTTGCCATCAATGACAAAGGGGGAGATTGTTGGACATTTTGAGTCCATAGAGTTGTCATTGATGTCAAGGCATGAAGTTGTCATCGATGTCAAGGAGTGAACCACCGTTGATGCCAATAGGTTAAAATGAGCAATGCAAGAGGTTGACAAAATAATATTATGTGAAGCAAAATGAAAGGTTTTTATTAAAACCATGGTGGCATAAAAGGTTTTTATTAAAAACCATGATGGAATAAAAGGTTTTTATTAAAACCATGGTGGAAAAAAATAAATGTGTTTATAAAGACCCAAGGAGGCCTTTTTAATTCCAATTTAAAAATCCAAGGAAGAAGAATTAAATATTTAATTTATAAATATTTAAATTCAAATGAATTTAAATTTTATAAATAAATATTAATTTATTTACTTAGGGCTCAACCCTAAAGTCATAGCATCGACGTACGAATTTGAACACCATCATCGATGCATTGGAGGAAACCATAGGCAATATAAATATTGCCTCACCCAAAGCAAAACATGAAAGTAATTCGAATTTTGAATCGTGAGATATTCATTGTAGTTTTGTGGAAGGAAGAAGAGGAGATAGTGCATTGATGTCATCTAAAATTTTGGGTGGTTTCAAAAGGACAAGTGAATCACCATTAACCACCATACGGTGGCTAGTGCAGTTGGCAGTGCTTGGTCTTAGTGGCGGAGAGGTCACGCATTCGAAACTCGGTGATAACAGGTAGATGAAAATTTTTGTATTTCTTTTGGTGATGCTAGCGAGAGGGTAATTAAGCATACGGGTGCTTAAGCTCCCATGTGAGCGCTTAGCTCACGCGGTAGCCAAGGCCATGGCTAAGGCGCTAAGGGGAGGAGGCGTCTTGGGTTCGAATCCCACAAAGGGGTAAGGTATTAATTTTTATTAATTTGAATTGCCTAAGGTTGTGTGAGAATATTAGGAGGGATAAGGTGATGATTAAAAGTGGATTATTTACTTTTAAGCTAAAGTGATTTTTGGGCATGATAAAAGGTTGTTTTTGATAAAGTAAAACTAAGGTAATTAATTTTTATCTTAGAAGAATAAATTGCATTATTTTATAAAGTATTTTATTTGATAAGTGCAATTTGAGAAAGGAGTTATAAGTAGTAATTGAGTTATATTTTATTAAAGAGTTTTTGATGAAAATTATGATGTTGGAATTTATTATTGAGATGGAGCAATAAGGTGTATTTGGGATTTGAGTTATCATTGTATTTTGTGAAAAGTGTTAGGGTGATAATTCTTGTCATCTAACCCTTTGTACTTGGCAAAGAAAGTTGTGATATTTGATCTAGGTTTTGAAGGTCATCCTACATCAAAGAAAAAGGTATGGGCATATTCTTCTTTGGTTGAGTTGATTGGTTGGTTTTCTGAAAAACAAACTTTGGAGTGAAAAGGACTTAATTAGGTTTCCTTGTTGAGTTGTTGAGCTATATGAGAAGATTGTTTTATAAGCATTGTTGAGTGTGTTTTAATGCTTCAAGGTTTTCTAGAATAAAGAGTTGTTGATAAAACCTTGTTTGATAAGCATTGTTGTTGAAGCCATTGATTGAGTGAAGAACTTGAACTAGGGTTTGCAAAGATCATGAGTATCATTGTTATGTGAGGTTGGTAGATAAGCATTGTTGGAAATATTTTGAGTGAGTGTTCATATGCTTGGACTAGGGTTGTGAGTAAGGATTATTTCATTGAGTGATTGATTGAGTAGAGTTGTTTGAGCCTAGTCAAGTGGATGTGTGAAGTGATAGCTCAAGTTCTATAAAACAAATTATTCTATATTCTAAATTGATTTGAGAAAGTGATTGAGAGTCTTGTGAGTGTGAAGCATATTGAGTCTCTAACAATTCTCTATATGTTTCTAAGAGAGTGATTGAAAGTGATTGAGTATTGAGGTGAATGTGAAGCATATTGAGTCTCTAACAATTCTCTATATGTTTCTAAAAGAGTGATTGAAAGTAATTGAGTATTGAAGTGAATGTGAAGCATATTGAGTCTCTAACAATTCTCTTTATGTTTCTATGAGATTGGACAAGTTCTAGTGTGGACTTGTTGAGCAGATTTGAGGTAAGTCTTTGAGAAGACTTGTGGACAGATTTGTGTGAGCTTTTGTGGAAGCTTACAATATATATTGAGAGCAGATTTGGATAAGTCCTAGTGAGGACTTATTGAGTAGATTTGGACAAGTTCTAGTGAGGACTTGTAGAGAATATTTGGACAAGTTCTAGAGAGAACTTGTGGATAGATTAGTGTGAGCTTTTGTGGAAGCTTACAAGGCAGATTTGAGATAAGTCTTTGAGAAGACTTGTGAGCAGAGTTGATTGATTTGTTCAAACCTTGAGTTAAGGTTTGGGGCAGATCCAGTAGAGTTGATTTGAGATTGAGTCAAGCTTTGAGTTAAGGCTTGAGGATAGATATTGAGGAAAGATTTGTGCTAGACCGAAGGACTATGTTTAGTACAGATTTGAGGATAGAGTTTGGTGCATATTTGAGGATATATTTATACCATATCAGAGATAGATATTGAGGATAGATTTGTGCTAGACCGAAGGACTATGTTTAGTACAGATTTGAGATAGAGCTTTGGAGGTGATAGAGTTGAGGATAGAGGTCTCAAGCTAGAGTAGGGAGGACAGGTGTCTTCTATGGATAGAGTTCCATTTGCTAAGGGTAGTGGAGGTAGAGGTCTTCTAGAGGATCACTAGCTAGAGCAGAGTTAGGAGATTGGTGTCTCCTGTGGATAGAGATCCACGAACTTGATTAGGGGATTGGTGTCTCCTTTGGATAGAGGTCCATAAACATTGTAATAGGGAAAGGATTCCCAAGAGATTGATTGAGAAAATTTTAGTGAAATATTTTCTTCATGGAGTAGCCCACATTGGGTGAACCACGTAAAATTGGTGTCTCTATTGTGTGTGGTGATTTGTGCATTGCTTTGATTACTATTGTTGATATTGCTATCTTTATACTGCATAATATTGATTGGAAAGAAAAGTAAAAAGTGGTCTTATATTGTTCACCCCCCTTATATGTATAAGCTTGTGTTCTTCAATTGGTATCAGAGTGGGTTCCTTCAAAAGAGTTTAACAACTTGAAGGAAAAGCTTACAAGAACACAATGGATTCTAAGAATGGATCATCAGATAATTTAGCACCAATATTTTATGGAAGTGATTATATATATTGGAGTATGAGAATGAAGATTTACTTGATGGCACTTGGCAATGAAATTTGGGAAGCAGTTGAAAATGGATACATACCACCAGTTGATCCACCTAGAGATAAGGAAGGTAAGCTTCTACAACATTACAATTCAAAAGCAATGAATGCAATTTTGAGAGGTTTGCATAGAATAGAGTCCATAAAAGTTATGCATTGTCAAGATGCAAAAGGAATGTGGGATAAGTTGCAAAGTATATATGAAGGAGATAAAGGTGTCAAGAAAGCAAAGATACAAAATCTCAAAGGATAATTTGAAGAGTTAAGAATGAAGGATGAGGAAAACATTAGTACTTATCTACTTCGAGTCGATGAGGTTGTTAATGCTATGCAAGGACTTGGACTTAAGGTTGAAGAATCAGATGTTTGTGATAAGGTCTTAAGATCTCTTCCAAAAAGATTTAGTGAAAATATTTTTGCTATAGAAGAATCAAAGGATGGTGATTCTTTGACAAGAGATATGTTGCTTGGTATTCTTACAGCTTTTGAGTTAAGAACAAAAGAACCTAATCCCCAGAAGGAAGCAACCTTCAAAGCAATCAAGAAGACAAAGGGTAAGAAGTCAAAATCAAGCAATGAGTCATCCAGTGATGAAGAAGCAAATTATGGCAGAAGGAATAAGGATTCAAGAAGATTTAAAGATACAAAATCTGTTAAATGTTTCAATTGTGGAAAGTATGGTCACTATGCAACTGATTTTCAAGAAGCTAAAAATAACAATGATGAAGAAAAATAGGATCACAGGAACAGGGAATCAGAAAGATACAGGCACCAAAATAAAAGCAAGGATGGACAAAGCAGACAAGGAAAGAAGTTCTTTCAAAGGCAAAAGAGGAGCTACTATGCAGACAAGGCAAGTAAGTACTCAAGTGATAGTGATGCTAGTTTCTCAGATAATGATAAAGATGAAGTCCTATTTATGATTGAAGAAAAAGAAGTCAAGAAAAGGTCACCAATAATTCTCAAGTGTTTTAGATGTGGTAATTTTGGTCATCTTGAAGATAGTTGTACAAGGAATGGTTTAATAGTTTTAGTGATGATGAATATGAAGATACACTTGAAGGACCAGAAGAGAATATTCTAATGGCACTAGAAGAAGAAGAAGGTGATCCTATAGAAGACAAGTCAAAATAAAATGAAGATGTAGACAAAGGCAAACAAATAGAGGAAGAATCAGATAAAGAAGGATATGATCTCAAGGGAGAACTTATTTATGCTCTTGACATAGTAAAAATGGTAAGAAAGCAAAACTCTAAACTGGAATCTCAGTTTCAAGAATGTGATGAAGAAAGAAGAATGCTTATAGAGGATCTAAACAAGTCAATGGCTAAGACAAAGAAGTTCAAGGAGAAGTTAGAAGCTAAGGTTCTAGAATGTAAGAAACTAGAACAAGAGGTAGCTTCATTAAATATGGAAGTCAAAAACTCCAAAGTCAAGCTACAAGGGTTCAAAAATAGCTCAAATAATTTAGATAAGTTTATCAAGATACAAAAGCCTACATCAAGCAAGATAGGTCTTGGATTTGAACAAGAACAAAAGAAATGGGGAAAAGAGTCAACCTCAAGTTTTGAAGAAGAAGAAACTTTAGAAGAAGATAGTGTAAGAGAAAGTGAGACTTCTGAGGATGAGTTGGACAATAGAAAGTTCAACAAGGAAAGGAACAATGCACAAAGGAGAAATAGATGGAACAACAATCAGAATAGGTTAAGAGAGACTAAGAGACCAATGAGGTCAAGACAAGGAAACTTCAATGGAAGATGTTTTTCATGTCACAGGTTTGGGCACATGGCTTCATAGTGCAGGACACATGAAAGACAGGAATATGGGAACAAATAACTTTTCCATGGGTATTGCTACTCATGTAATCATTTTGGTCACAAGGCAATGAATTGCAGGGTTCATGACAAAAAAGGATATGGCTTCACTAGGAGAAATCCTAAGACATTTGCACCTCCAAGGAATAATAACATTAAGTGTTATAAGTGCAATAATGATGGACACACAACAAAGTGGTGTAGAGCAGACATTCTAGAATCAAGCATGAATAGGAACAGGAACAAGAATATGGATATAAACAAGAACAAGAATATGGACATGGAAAAGAACAGGAATAGGAATAGGAACAAAAGAATATGGATATGAACAAGAATATGAATATGGACATGGATAGGAACAATCAAAGGAATCAGAAGGATCAGATGAGAAGGAAAGAGGATAAAGGTAAAGACCAATGCTTGTTGGGAGTAGAAATACTCCCACCCTAGAATTAACCACCTCAAGAGGAGGTGGGGGAGGGGCTAAGCTAAGAGACTCATTCTTAGCCCCGAGCCCCAAAGGTGACCCTTTGCCATTGATGTCAAAGGGGGAGAGATTTGAGTAAGGGGGAGAAATTTAGTATTTGAGTAAGGGGGAGAGATTTGGTTTAAGGAGAGAGCAATTTCCCAGGGGGAGCAAAATAAAAAGGTCAAGGAAATGGTAAAAAGTTATTGGGTTGCCATCAATGACAAAGGGGGAGATTGTTGGACATTTTGAGTCCATAGAGTTGTCATTGATGTCAAGGCATGAAGTTGTCATCGATATCAAGGAGTGAACCACCGTTGATGCCAAGAGGTTAAAATGAGCAATGCAAGAGGTTGACAAAATAATATTATGTGAAGCTAAATTAAAGGTTTTTATTAAAACCATGGGGCAAAAGGTTTTTATTAAAAAGCATGATGCAATAAAAGGTTTTTATTAAAACCATGGTGGGAAAAAATAAAGGTGTTTATAAAGACCCAAGGAGGCCTTTTTAATTCCAATTTAAAAAGCCAAGGAAGAAGAATTAAATATTTAATTTATAAATATTTAAATTCAAATGAATTTAAATTTTATAAATAAATATTAATTTATTTACTTAGGGCTCAACCCTAAAGTCATAGCATCGACATACAAGTTCGAACACCATCATCGACAAATTGGAGGAAACCAAAGGCAATATAAATGTTGCCTCACCCAAGGCAAAACAAAATGTAATTCGAATTTTGAATAGTGACATATTCATTGCAGTTTCATGGAAGGAAGAAGAGGAGATAGTGCACTGATGTCATCAAAAAGTTTAGTTGGTTTCAAAAGGACAAGTGAATCACCATTAACCACCATACAATGGCTAGTGCAGTTGGCAGTGCTTGGTATTAGTGGTAGAGAGGTCACGGGTTTCAAAATTGATGGCAACAGGTAGATAAACATTTTTGTGTTTGTTTTGGTGATGCCATCAAGAGGGTAGTTGAGCACGTAGGTGCTTAAGCTCCCACATGAGCGCTTAGCTCACACGACAGCCAAGGCTACGACTAAGGTGCTAAGGGCAGGAGGCATCTTGGGTTCGAATCCCACAAAGGGGTAAGGTATTAATTTTTATTAATTTGAATTGCCCTAAGGTTGTGTGAGAATATTAGGAGGGATAAGGTGATGATTAAAAGTGGATTATTTACTTTTAAGCTAAAGTGATTTTTGGGCATGATAAAAGGTTGTTTTTGATAAAGTAAAACTAAGGTAATTAATTTTTATCTTAGAAGAATAAATTGCATTATTTTATAAAGTATTTTATTTGATAAGTGCAATTTGAGAAAGGAGTTATAAGTAGTAATTGAGTTATATTTTATTAAAGAGTTTTTGATGAAAATTATGATGTTGGAATTTATTATTGAGATGGAGCAATAAGGTGTATTTGGGATTTGAGTTATCATTGTATTTTGTGAAAAGTGTTAGGGTGATAATTCTTGTCATCTAACCCTTTGTACTTGGCAAAGAAAGTTGTGATATTTGATCTAGGTTTTGAAGGTCATCCTACATCAAAGAAAAAGGTATGGGCATATTCTTCTTTGGTTGAGTTGATTGGTTGGTTTTATGAAAAACAACTTTGGAGTGAAAAGGACTTAATTAGGTTTCCTTGTTGAGTTGTTGAGCTATATGAGAAGATTGTTTTATAAGCATTGTTGAGTGTGCTTTAATGCTTCAAGGTTTTCTTGAATAAAGAGTTGTTGATAAAACCTTGTTTGATAAGCATTGTTGTTGAAGCCATTGATTGAGTGAAGAACTTGAACTAGGGTTTGCAAAGATCATGAGTATCATTGTTATGTGAGGTTGGTAGATAAGCATTGTTGGAAAATTTTTGAGTGAGTGTTCATATGCTTGGACTAGGGTTGTGAGTAAGGATTATTTCATTGAGTGATTGATTGAGTAGAGTTGTTTGAGCCTAGTCAAGTGGATGTGTGAAGTGATAGCTCAAGTTCTATAAAATAAATTATTCTATATTCTGAATTGAGTTGAGAAAGTGATTGAGAGTCTTGTGAGTGTGAAGCATATTGAGTCTCTAACAATTCTCTATATGTTTCTAAGAGAGTGATTGAAAGTGATTGAGTATTGAGGTGAATGTGAAGCATATTGAGTCTCTAAAAATTCTCTATATGTTTCTAAAAGAGTGATTGAAATTAATTGAGTATTGAAGTGAATGTGAAGCATATTGAGTCTCTAACAATTCTCTTTATGTTTCTATGAGATTGGACAAGTTCTAGTGTGGACTTGTTGAGCAGATTTGAGGTAAGTCTTTGAGAAGACTTGTGGATAGATTTGTGTGAGCTTTTGTGGAAGCTTACAATACAGATTGAGAGCAGATTTGGATAAGTCCTAGTGAGGACTTATTGAGCATATTTGGACAAGTTCTAGTGAGGACTTGTAGAGCAGATTTGGACAAGTTCTAGAGAGAACTTGTGGACAGATTAGTGTGAGCTTTTGTGGAAGCTTACAAGGCAGATTTGAGACAAGTCTTTGAGAAGACTTGTGAGCAGAGTTGATTGATTTGTTCAAACCTTGAGTTAAGGTTTGGGGTAGATCCAGTAGAGTTGATTTGAGATTGAGTCAAGCTTTGAGTTAAGGCTTGAGGATAGAGATTGAGGATAGATTTGTGCTAGATCGAAGGACTATGTTTAGTATAGATTTGAGGATAGATTTTGGTGTAGATTTGAGGATAGGTTTGTACTAGATCAGAGATAGATATTGAGGATAGATTTGTGCTAGACCGAAGGACTATGTTTAGTACAAATTTGAGATAGAGATTTGGAGGTGACAGAGTTGAAGATAGAGGTCTCCAACTAGAGCAGGGAGGACAGGTGTCTTCTATGGATAGAGTTCCATTTGCTAAGGGCAGTGGAGGCAGAGGTCTTCTAGAGGATCACCAGCGAGAGTAAAGTTAGGAGATGGTGTTCTCCTGTGGATAGAGATCCACGAACTTGATTAGGGGATTGGTGTCTCCTTTGGATAGAGGTCCATAAACATTGTAATAGGGAAAGGATTCCCAAGAGATTGATTGAGAAAATTTTAGTGAAATATTTTCTCCGTGGAGTAGCCCACATTGGGTGAACCACGTAAAATTGGTGTCTCTATTGTGTGTGGTGATTTGTGCATTGCTTTGATTATTGTTGTTGATATTGCTATCTTTATACTGCATAATATTGATTGGAAAGAAAAGTAAAAAGTGGTCTTATACTTTTCACCCCCCTCTCAGTATAAGCTTGTGTTCTTCACAAATGTGTAAACCCATTCCGAATATCTTCAAGGAGTGCCAAAAATATTCTTAATGTTTGGGAAAAAGTAGTTGTTGAATGACACTTTTGAAGGTAGAGGAGAGGAAGAGCTAGCCATTTTTGTGAATCTACACTAAAAATGTTCTAAAAAATGCTCTAAAAATAGTCTAAAAACACTTTAGAAATGCCTTAGAAAATTTTTTGAAACCATCTAAAAACACTCTGAAAACCCTCTAAAAATGCTCAGAAAATCATCTAAAAATGCTCTGAAACCACTATGGAAAACGCTCTAAAAATGTTGGAAAATGCTCTAAATTTTTTCTGGAAAAAGCTCTAAAAATGCTTTGGAAAACACTTTGGGAAAGGCAAAAAACGAACCTACATTTATATTTATAGAATTCTACATGGATGAAGTCTACAGATGTGCAATACGTGGCTGAGGAGAGGGCACATGGTAGCATCTTATTGATGACAATTGGCAGTTACCATTTGTTAGTCACTATTTGCCAATCGCAATCTTCCAGGTGCCTTTTTCCAGACACCTTATACAAGTTGCCATATATCATTCACCTTTTGCTAGTTGCATTCTACCACTCACCACCTACTAGTTGCCATCTTCCACTCACCTTGTGTTAGTTGCCTTGTACCACTCACCATCTGATACTTACCTTCTACCAGTTACCTTCTTCCATCACCTTGTGTCACTCACCTTCTACCACTCACCTTCTGCCACTCGCCTTCTTCCAATCACCTTCTACCAGTCATATTCTTCCACTTGCCTTCTACCACTTGCCATTTAAAATTTTTGATAAATTTTGTGCTGCAATTTTTTTGAAAAATTGCCATACTTTGATAAATTCTCTACAAAATTTTAAAAAATTCACCCCAAAGTTTATACACGATTTGCCTTGATTTACCCCAATTTTATAATTACTTTTTGGTACTAACCCTTATGCATAACCTTGGAAGGAGCAAGAATTTGAGAATATGATCTCCCAAATAGAGCGGGAGGCCACCTACTAAATTTTTTTACCAAAGCCTTTTTTAACATAATATAATCTCTAAATTCATGAATTCATTCCTATGAACATTCAATATAACTATTTCTATAATATATCTTAGTCATAAATATTACATGGTTTAAAATGAGCAAGTTAGAGCTCTAAGTAATATTCTTAAAAATAATTTCCCTAAATAAACATTATCATTTTACAAAAAATCCAATATTATCCTCCTTTACAAACTTCATATAATTATTCTACATAGAATAACAAATCTCCTATGTAAATAGCTATGTCAAATATAGAACTGTAGATCTATCTTCGTCCAATGTTCAACTGAGTTGAATAGAAGGACCAAGACAACTCCATAGTATGAGTTCAAAGCATGCCTATTTGATTTTTCATGCAACATATCTAATGCATCCCAAATATATAAAAGCATAATTACACTTCCATATTTTATCTTTCTCATGAGCATAATGGAATCTCAAACTTTCTTATCCAAAGAACTCCATGCTCTTTGAATCTTTCAAGCTTATAGAAAATTAACAAGCACAAAAGGAAGCCACATAACTTCCTCAATCAAAGAACTCCATGCTTTTTTATTATTCTATGATTTATTTAAAATAAAAAAAATGTATAAGGAAGCTCTATAACTCCCTTATATGAATTTGGTCTCCACGACCCCAAAAAATTTCACCACTTAAAGCAAAGTCTCAATTTATTGCCTATTTATGTAAATTAAAATCCCACATACAATTTACAATAGAAAAACCAAATCTTTTTTTTGAGACACATAAGCTAAGAGAAACACTTCCTTGATATTATACAACTATCCAAGAATATTATTCAATTTTTTTTTTTAAGCTCTAAAATACTTAAAGATAAAGCGCATTGCTTCCAGCAAAAGATATCTGATGAGACACTTAAATGTCTCATTATTTTAGCATTGTTGAAATGAAAAAATACCATTTTTGACAAATATCATAAGTTAAATGCCAAATATTTTGATTATTATGCATTAATATGTTAATTTTAGCATGATGAAATGATAAGAATTTTTTTTTTTTTCTATTTAGATAGTTTGTTTTGCATTTTGTGATTATTTTGAAGGATTTTAGCAGTCTTTAGCAGTTAAATAGCATAAATAAGACATGTTGAAAAATGGCTATCAATAAAGTTTTTGTTAAATCTGTTGAGCAAGGTGCAGCAAAAGTATTGTCATTGTTGTCAACACAGATAGAAAGATCAGTTGATGCAGTGGACAGGAGTTCAGAGGTCAGTCAGAACAGGTACAGTGAATTTCCAAGAAGACAGAAGTGGCCCAGATTCAGAAAATCAAGCAAAAAGACAAGTAAGAAAACTGTCGCGATATCGCGACATGTTTTCTGTCGCAATTTCACGACATGGCCGAGGAGAGAGAAGGCGCAAGCAAAATTGTCGTGATTTTGCGACATGGCCGAGGAGAGAGAAGGCGCAAGAAAAATTGTCGTGATTTCGCGACATGGACCAGGAGAGAGAAGGCGCAAGCAAAATTGTCATGATTTCGCGACATGGACCAGGAGAGAGAAGGCGCAAGCAAAATTGTCACGATTTCGCGACATGGACGAGGAGAGAGAAGGCGCAAGCAAAATTGTCACGATTTCGCGACATGGACCAGGAGAGAGAAGGCGCAAGAAAAATTGTCATGATTTCGCGACATGGACCAGGAGAGAGAAGGCGCAAGCAAAATTGTCGCGATTTCGCGACATGGACCAGGAGAGAGAAGGCGCAAGCAAAATTGTCACGATTTCGTGACATGGACCAAGAGAGAGAAGGCACAAGCTAAATTGTCAATTTCGTGACATGGACGAGGAGAGAGAAGGCATAAAGAAAACTGTCATGATTTCGTGACATGTTGTCAGAGAAGAAGGCAAGTAGAAAAACTATCACGATTTCGTGACATGTTGGAAGCAAAGAAGGCAAGTAAGAAAACTGTCACGATTTCGCGACATGTTTGGAAAGAAGGCACAAGTAAAGAAAACTGTCATGATTTCGTGACATGTTCGGAGAGAAGGAGCTTGCAAAGGAAAGTGTCACGATTTCGTGACAATCTGCAAGAAGGACTGTACGGATGAGAAAGTGTCACGATTTCATGACAGGATCGAAGAAGAAAGTGCCAAGGAGAGAAAGTGTCACGATTTCATGACAGGATCGAAGAGAAAGTGCCAAGGAGAGAAAGTGTCACGATTTCACGACAGGGTCGAAGAGAAGGCACAAGGTAGAGAAAGATGTCACGATTTCGTGACATGTTCCATTTTCGTGGGTGGAAGGCAGAAAAGGCACAAGGCAGAGAAAGATGTCATGATTTCGTGACATGTTCCATTTTCGCGAGCGAAAGGCAGAAAAGGCACAAGGTAGAGAAAGATGTCACGATTTCATGACATGTTCCATTTTCATGGGCGGAAGGCAAAAAAGGCACAAGGCAGAGAAAGATGTCATGATTTCGTGACATGTTCCATTTTCGCTGGTTGAAGCCAAGAAGAGTTGCGAGAAGGCGAAAGTGTCACGATTTTGTGACATGTCTAGTTTTCGCTAGAGCAAGCCAAGTAGAGTGTACGAAAGCGAATAGTGTCACGATTTCATGACATGTCTGGTTTTCATGGTGGCAAGACAAGAGGTGAACAAGGAGGCCAAGAATGTCATGATTTTGTGACATGCTATATTTTCATGGGTAAAAGGCGAGAAGGGTAGAAAGATATAGAAGTGTCACGATTTCATGATAGGTCGCAACAACATGATAACAGACAGTTAACTAGAACAGAACGATAGTTAAAGGGGTAGTTGTAGAGGAAAAGCATGCAGCCGAAATAAGAAGAGTTAACTGGAGTAAATGCGATAGTTACAGGTGCAATTACAGTTAGAAATCATGCAGCTTTTTAAGAACAGTCGAAGCTGGAGTAAATCGAACAGTCGCATTATTAGAATCGTAAAATGCATGCATGCACAGAAATGAATACGAACAGTCATGTTCAAGAAGACGTACAGTCATGATAGAGATACGTTGCATGTAACGTAATGCATTTTACACAAAGAAGCAGTTACAGTTGACAAGTGGTGGAAGAGAATATTAAAAGAACAATTACGGGTTGCATGCGTAAATATGGAAGCTAAAAATAGAGACGTATATGTTATAAAAGCAGGTTTGCGTGAAGAATAATGCTGCTGTCGTAAGTGAGAATTTGCTGTGCAAAGAGGGTTAGAAGAGGGCCGAGAGAGAAATAAGGAGAGCCGTGAGAGTGTGCAGAGTTTAATCAAGTTTATTTAATTGCAGACCAGTCAGGGTCGTGTAAACAGTGAAGGCATTTTTATGTCACTTGAATTAAATCAGAATTGCAGTCCAAGTTGGTGCTTGGCATTAGGGGTTGGTGCTCCTATCTGTTGTAGCAGAAAAATAAGGGGTTGGTGCTCCTTCCAGGTGGGTGCTTTGGTAAAGTGTTTGTAAAATTGGTGTTTTGCAAAGGTTGGATTTGGATTGAAGTCCAAGCAGTCATTTTTGAGGAGTAGCCAAATTGGTGAACCTCGTTACATTGTGTGTTGTGGTGTGCTCTCTTGTGATTATTGCTTTATCTATTTTCTAGTTCTCTTTGCTTCAGTTTTAAGAATTGCGAGATCAGATTTTTAGCTACACCGATTCACCCCCCTCTCAGTGTCATTGTGAGAATATCAATTGGTATCAGAGCAAGGTTCCTGAACAAGCTTAATCAGCTAAGGTGATCTTGGAAGGAACACAATGGCAAGTAGTGAAGGATTCTCATCAAACAAAGCTCCTTTGTTCAATGGAACTAATTACTCATTCTGGAGACTCAGGATGTAGACATATCTGAGTGCTTTAGGATATGACATTTGGGAGTCAGTAGAAAGTGGATACACAGTACCCACTACTCCTCCAATAGATACTACTGAGAAGAAAAAGTTTGAGAATAACTCCAAAGCAAAGAATGCCATAATGTGTGGGTTAGTAGACAGTGAACTGATAAGGGTCATGAGTTGTAAATCGGCAAAAGACATATGGGACAAATTGAAGAGCATCCATGAAGGAGACAGCAAAATCAAGGAAGCCAAACTACAAACTCATCGAGCTCAGTTCGAAGCATTACAAATGAATGAAGATGAGAACATAGAGGCCTATATGCTAAGAGTCAATGGAATCATTAATGCTATCAGAGGACTCGACGAAGAAATCGAAGATGCGGTTGTCGTGAAAAAGGTACTTAGAACTCTTCACAAAAGATTTAATTCTAAAGTTTCTACAATAGAAGAGGCTAAAGATCTAAATAATTTTAGCATGGATGAGATGCATGGCTCTTTGACTGCATATGAAATGAGAATAGGACAAACTAAGCCTATAGACAAAGAAGCTACTTTTAAAGCACACAAGAATACAAAAGCTGAACAAGAATCTGAGGATGAAGAGACATCGGATGAAACTGAAGCCAACTTTGTTCGAAAACTTACAAAGGGAAAAGGAAAGTATAGAGGAAAGTTACCATTTAAGTGTTTCAATTGTGGAGGAGTCGGTCACTTTGCAGCTAAGTGTCCAATAAATGAGAAAACCAAAAGTAATGAAGGGTCACACCAAGAAAGAAGTGACTGGAAGAAGAAACCAAATTTTAGGAAAAGCAACTTCAAAAAGAAAAGTTTCATATCAAAGAATGTCAGCTCTTCTGAAGATAGCTCAGGTGAAGATTCTGAAGAAGAAACAGGTGAAGCTCTGTTCATGGCATTTGAAGAAGCAAAAACGAGAAGAAAAATAGGAAGGTGACACAAAAAGTAAGGATGAGGCTGAAGTATATCTGGAAGGAGAGTTGGTTGCTGCTCTTAAAGAGTTGAGTACAGAAAGGAAGAAGAATAAAAAGGTCTCAAGAAAGCTTGAGGATGCGAATGACATAATAAGCAGTTTGAAAGTACAGACAAAAGAATTTAAGAAAATGTCTGAAGAACTTGAAGTACAATTAACCATGAGAATAGATGAGTGCAGCAAACTAGAAGAAGAGATTGTTGTTTTAAGAATGCGGCTAGAAGAAAAGAATCAAAAATTGAGTTGCTATCACAAACTTGAAGGAAGTTCTGCAAAGCTTGAAAAGATTATAAATAGTCGAGAGGTCTACGAGACATCAAGTTTGGCTTGGGGTTTGTCGAAGGAGAATCATCAAGTGGATCAAAGGCCATAACTATAGAACCAGTAAAGAAAGAGGATAAGATCAAGGTTGACCAAAGAAAAATGAATCTTGCAAAAGAAAGCAACAATGCCAGGCACGAGAAGACTGTTGACAATGAGGGATTCACAAAAGTCATACATCAAAGGAGAAGAAAATTTGTGGCTCCTACTACAAATTGGCAAAGACCAACTCCCAGGTTCAATCATTCCTTTTCTGGTTATTGTTTTAAATGCAATACTTACGGTCATAAGATTTGAGACTGCATTTATAATATAGGACAAAGAAATTTTACTTGTAGAAATGTCTTTGCACCCTTGATGGATTATGCAGTAGAATGTTATAATTGTCATAACTTTGGTCACATTGCAAGAAACTGTAGAAGCACATATGCAGCAAATAAATATCAGGGAAGAAGAACTCAACCAAACAGGTTTAAGGCAAAAAAAAAAATTCCCAGGATAAACATGCACAGGCCATTGACAAAGAAAAGTCTAAACAAGTGACCAAAACTACAGTCAAATCAGAATGGAAAGAAAAAGAGCAACTCAAGGAAGAAAAGGAATCATTGATTGTACAGACAACATTCAAAGCACAGAACAAATCTGCACCATGGATATTGGATAGTGGATGCTCCAGTCACATGACAGGAGATAAACAAAAATTTGAAAAGCTTCAGAAATATGAAGGGGGCTCGGTAAAGTTTGGAAATAATGATGGAGCCAAGATAGTTGGCAAAGGATCAGTCAAGATAAATGATGGAAAGATCAGTTCCAAAGAAGTTCTGTTTGTGATTGGTTTGAAACACAACTTACTGAGTGTAAGTCAAATCTATGACAGAGGTCATGAAGTCACTTTTAAGAAGCAGGGCTGTGAAGTCAGAAAAGCCCACAGTGGGAAGCTGATAGCTAATGGATCAAGGACTTCTGGAAATCTATATACTCTCTCAGAAACTTCAGAAGGAGCATGCTTGATTGGACAAGAAGATGAAAATTGGTTGTGGCACAAGAGGCTCGGTCATATTAGCTTTGACAATCTGGTAAAAATAAGCTCTAAAAGAGCAGTAAGAGATATACCTACCATTGGCAAACCAGTAAATAGCATCTGTGCTTCATGCCAAAAAGGGAAGCAAACTAGATCCACATTTAAAGCAAAGGAATACTTCACCAGCAAACCTTTAGAGATAATACATACTGATTTGTGTGGACCTATGAGAACACAAAGCATAAATGGTGACAAATACTTTATGTTGTTCATAGATGACTTCTCCAGGATGACATGGGTACTATTTTTAAAGCTTAAATCAGATGCCTTTGAGATGTTCAAGATTTTTAAAAAATAGGTTGAGAATCAAACTAGAAAAAGAATTAAATGCCTAAGATCAGACAGAGGAGGAGAGTTTATTTCGGAAGAGTTTGCAGAGTACTTGTCAAAAATATGGGATCGGAAGACGAGTTTTCAGCGGCAAGGACACCTCGGCGAGAATGGTGTTGTTGAAAGGAAGAACAGGACTGTGCAAGAAATGGCAAGGACAATGTTGGCTGAGAACAAAATAGGTGACAGGATTTTGGAAAGAGGCGAGTACATACTACAGTTTACATTCAAAACAGGTGCATGTTAAGGACGCATGAAAGCAAAACACCTTATGAGTTGTGGTTCGGTAGGAAAGCAACAACAAGATACTTCAAAGTGTTCGACAGCAAGTGTTATATCAAACGAACTGAAGATAATCTCGGTAAGTTCGAAGATAGAGCTGACGAAGGTATTTTTCTCGGTTACTCAACTAAAAGCAAAGCCTACACATGTTACAACAAGCGGCTAAAGAAAATTATTGAGAGTGCTGATGTTAAAGTTGATGAAGGTAGAGAACGAGAAGTTACGTATCAAGAAAACTACCCCATTTATGAAGAAGTCATTGAAGGAGATGAAGAAATAAAAAACGAAAGAAAATCAAAAAATTGACCCGACTGATTTAAGAATTGACTCGGAAGAAGAAGAGAACAAGAAATTCAAAACAAGCAGTGGCAGAAAAATCATCCCAGAGAACAGATTATTGGGGACCCAACGAGTTGGTATTCGGACAAGAAGAGCGATAATATGGAACTACTCTCTATTATCCAACATTGAACCCAAAAATATTGCTGAAGCCAGACACGAGATGAAAGTTGGATGAAGGCAATTAATGAAGAACTAGATCAGATTGAGAAAAACAAAACATTGGGAATTAGTACCACGGCCAGCAAATAAAAACATAATCGGTACTAAATGGATTTTTTGAAATAAATTAAATGAAGACGGACGAGGTTGTCAGAAATAAGGCAAGATTGGTCTGTAAAGGCTATGCTCAGGTTGAAGGCATTGATTTTGAGGAAACCTTTGCACCGATAGCCAGACTAGAGGCAATCAGAATGTTTCTGGCTTTAGCAGTCCATAAAAATTTCAAAGTATATCAAATGGATGTAAAATCAGCATTTTTGAATGGAAAACTGGAAGAAGAGGTTTACATTGAACAGCGAGATGGCTTCCAACTCGGTGACAATCATGATTTTGTTTGCAGGTTAAAGAAAGTGTTGTATGGTCTGAAACAAGCACCCAGAGCATGGTATGCAAGGTCTGGATAACTATCTTATTAAACAGGGGTTCAAGAAAGGTATGGTGGACAACAATTTATATATCAAAACAGAGAATGGCCAACTTATTGTACTTGTTGTTTATGTAGATGATATAATATTTGGCAGCAACATGGATGAATATTGTAGAGACATAGCAAATAAAATGAAGACAGAATTTGAGATGTCAATGATTGGTGAACTTTCTTATTTTCTCGGACTGCAAGTCAATCAAAGTGAAAAGGGCATTTTTATCTCTCAAGTAAAATATGTGAAAGAAATGCTGAAAAAGTTCACAATGGAGGATAGTAAACCTGTCAGCACTCCCATGACAACAGGTTGCAAGTTGAGCAAGGATGACAAATCTCCGGATGTAGATCAAACCATGTACGGGTCTATGATTGGAAGCTCGCTTGTATTTGACGACCACTAGACCGAGATATATTACAGGCGGTATGCATGGTAGCAAGATTTGAGGCTAGTCCCAAAGAGACTCATGTGACAATTGTAAAGAGGATTTTTAGGTACCTCAAGGGTACTATGGAGTATGGGTTGTGGTACCCAAAAGGTAAGGACTTCACTCTTATTGCATATTCGATGCAGATTGGGCCAGGATGTATTGATGACAGAAAGAGTACCAGTGGAGGAGCATTTTATCTTGGAGACAGGTTGGTAGCATGGCACAACAAGAAACAAGAATCAGTCTCTCTATCCACAGCAGAGGCAGAATACATTGCAGCAACAACATGCTGTACACAGATATTATGGATGAGACAAACACTGAAAGATCTTGGTATTCACTTCAAAGAGCCAATTTCGGTTAAATGTGATAACACCGGTGCTATAAACATATCAAAGAATCCGGTTATGCATTCTCGAACCAAACATATTGCAATCCGGTATCACTTCTTGAAGGATAAAGTTGCAGAAGGTGAGGTCAAATTGGATTTTGTTCCAACTACAGAGCAAGTAGCGAGATATATTCACAAAACCATTGCCAAAGGAAGTTTTTGAGTACCTTCGGAGTAAGTTGGGAGTAGTCACATTTCACAAGAACTGACTATCAATTGGGATCACATTCTCAGGGGGAGTATTTATGCCTATGTTTATAGTTTTGCTCATATTCATGATTTTTGCTAACTATAACAATGTGTATCTGAGAATGTTGTGCATAGACTCGGGGGAGTCTGCAGCAGCCCTTTGGTATTATTGTCAAAGGGGGAGAAGAATTAGAGGAGAGTGCATGAGTGTTGCCAACAATTCCAAAGGGGGAGATTGTTGAGCAAGGTGCAGCAAAAGTATTGTCATTGTTGTCAACACAGACAGAAAGATCAGTTGATGCAGTGGACAGGAGTTCAGAGGTCAGTCAGAACAGGTACAGTGAATTTCCAAGAAGACAAAAGTGGCCCAGATTCAGAAAATCAAGCAAAAAGACAAGTAAGAAAACTGTCACGATATCGCGACATGTTTTCTATCGCGATTTCGCGACATGGCCGAGGAGAGAGAAGGCGCAAGAAAAATTGTCGTGATTTCGCGACATGGACGAGGAGAGAGAAGGCGCAAGCAAAATTGTCATGATTTCATGACATGGACCAAGAGAGAGAAGGCGCAAGCAAAATTGTCACGATTTCGTGACATGGACCAAGAGAGAGAAGGCACAAGCAAAATTGTCATGATTTCGTGACATGGACCAGGAGAGAGAAGGCGCAAGCAAAATTGTCACGATTTCATGACATGGACCAGGAGAGAGAAGGCACAAGAAAAATTGTCACGATTTCATGACATGGACCAAGAGAGAGAAGGTGTAAGCAAAATTGTCATGATTTCGTGACATGGTCAGGAGAGAGAAGGCACAAGCAAAATTGTCATGATTTTGCGACATGGACTAGGAGAGAGAAGGCGTAAGCAAAATTTTCGTGATTTCATGACATGGACGACGAGAGAGAAGGCACAAAGAAAACTGTCACGATTTCGTGACATGTTGTCAGAGAAGAAGGCAAGTAGAAAAATTGTCACGATTTCGTGACATGTTGGAAGCAAAGAAGGCATGTAAGAAAACTGTCATGATTTCGTGACATGTTTGGAAAGAAGGCTCAGGTAAAGAAAACTGTCGCGATTTCGCGACATGTTCGGAGAGAAGGAGCTTGCAAAGGAAAGTGTCACGATTTCACGACAATCTGCAAGAAGGACTGTACGGATGAGAAAGTGTCACGATTTCATGACAGGATCGAAGAAGAAAGTGCCAAGGAGAGAAAGTGTCACGATTTCGTGACAGGATCGAAGAGAAAGTGCCAAGGAGAGAAAGATGTCACGATTTTGCGACATGTTCTAGTTTTGTGGGCGAAAGGCAGAAAAGGCACAAGGTAGAGAAAGATGTCACGATTTCGTGACATGTTCCGTTTTCATGGGCGAAAGGCAGAAAAGGCACAAGGCAGAGAAAGATGTCACGATTTCGTGACATGTTCCATTTTCGTGGGTAAAAGGTAGAAAAGGCACAAGGCAGAGAAAGATGTCACGATTTCGTGACATGTTCCGTTTTCACGAGCGAAAGGCAGAAAAGGCACAAGGCAGAGAAAGATGTCACGATTTCGTGACATGTTCCATTTTCGCTGGTTGAAGCCAAGAAGAGTTGCGAGAAGGCGAAAGTGTCATGATTTCGTGACATGTCTGGTTTTCGCTAGAGCAAGCCAAGTAGAGTGTACGAAAGCGAATAGTGTCACGATTTCGTGACATGTCTGGTTTTCACGGTGGCAAGACAAGAGGTGAACAAGGAGGCCGAGAATGTCACGATTTCGTGACATGTTGTATTTTTGCGGGTAAAAGGCGAGAAGGGCAGAAAGAGACAGAAGTGTCACGATTTCATGACAGGTCGCATCAGCACGATAACAGACAGTTAACTGGAACAGAACGACAGTTAAAGGGGCAGTTGTAGAGGAAAAGCATGCAGCCAAAATAAGAAGAGTTAACTGGAGTAAATGCGATAGTTACAGGTGCAATTACAGTTAGAAATCATGCAGCTTTTTAAGAACAGTCGAAGCTGGAGTAAATCGAACAGTCGCATTATTAGAATCGTAAAATGCATGCATGCACGAAAATGAATACAAACAGTCATGTTCAAGAAGATGTACAGTCATGATAGAGATACGTTGCATGTAACGTAAATGCACACTTAGTATACACAAAGAAGCGAGTTACGATTGACAAGTGGCAAGAAGAGAATTTTAGAAGAACAGTTCACGGGTTGCATGCGTAAATATGGAAACTAAAAATAGAGACGTATATGTTATAAAAGCAGGTCTGCGTGAAGAATAATGCTGCTGCTGTAAGTGAGAATTTGTTGCGCAAAGAGGGTTAGAAGAGGGCCGAGAGAGAAATAAGCAGAGCCGTGAGAGTGTGCAGAGTTTAATCAAGTTTATTTAATTGCAGACCAGTCAGGGTCGTGTAAACAGCGAAGGCATTTTTATGTCACTGAATTAAATCAGAATTGCAGTCCAAGTTGGTGCTTGGCATTAGGGGTTGGTGCTCCTATCTGTTGTAGCAAAAAAATAAGGGGTTGGTGCTCCTTCCAGTGGGTGCTGGTAAAGTGTTTGTAAAATTGGTGTTTTGCAAAGGCTGGATTTGGATTGAAGTCCAAGCAGTCATTTTTGAGGAGTAGCCAAATTGGTGAACCTCGTTACATTGTGTGTTGTGGTGTGCTCTCTTGTGATTATTGCTTTATCTATTTTCTAGTTCTCTTTGCTTCAATTTTAAGAATTGCAGATCAGATTTTTAGCTACACTGATTCACCCCCCCTCTCAGTGTCATTGTGAGAATATCAAAATCTAATTGCTGAAAATATTTAAATTATTTTTTCCACCTCAGAAACTATTTCTAGATGATGTGGCATTAAAAATTTCATGCTACAACAAAAATAATATAGTCAACCTGCAAAAATAGCATTTGTAGGTTTTGCTCCAGAACATCTAGGGAGCAACCTACATGATAATTGGAGGATGAATATGCACATTTATTTTGGCGTCTAAATCACTTTAGGAGAATGAAACTATCCAAAATATTGAAAGCATCTACCTCCAACAATTGTGCAATAGGACCTCCCAAAGTAGTTGTAATTTTTTCTGCATTTAAAATCTAGAATTAATTTTTGACCGGTTTGAATGTGCAAATGGTGAGCTAGAATGTTGGGATTTGGAACACATATTTCTAAGACTATTTCAAGGCATAAAATAAATATTATAAGTGTAAAAATAATGTAATATCTCTATTCCAACTTATTATCTTAAAGTTGGAAAAGATAAATAAACTATATATTTTCTTGCAGCAAAACTATTTTAACTAATTTTACGAAAAATAATATTTGGCACATGGATAAAAAAAAAACCATGTTAGAACTATTCTAAGAATTATCCATAGAATTTGGAGGCATGGAAAAGTGGATATCTAGCTGTGACCACATTATATGCTAATTCTAGACCAAATTTGTTAACAATATCATAACAAACAATAAAATTAATATAAAATCACTTGATAATGTAATTTTCAACTATAGAAAAAATAAGTGAAAGAATTGATATAAATATCCTCGTTTTCCTACATTGAAAACTAATAGGAGAATAAGGAATAGAAAAATAGGAATTAGCAACAGGACTTCAAGAATTTGTTATTAGTTTTTTTGTAATAGCAGTTTTAGACAATAAAGTGTAGTTTCTTTTCAAAGTAGTATTTTGTGAATCATTGGATAATTAGAGCTTAGGAATTGGTAAATTACTCCTTCTTATGGACCTAGAAGCAAGGGCCCACTCTCAAGGCTAGTGGAGGGACATCTGTCACAAATTACAAGTTTTTTTCTTTGTTGATTTTTATGTCCAAAAGTTGTTTTTCTATCAAACTGTTGCAAACTACTAAATAATTTGTTTTTTTCAATTTTTATGTGTGCATGTTTTCATATTTTTTCAGCTAGCTGAACTTATTTCTTATAATTTTCATTTCTATTAAGTCAATTGTCATTCAACATTTAATTACTTTTTTTAGCATTAAATTTTTGTTTTAAATTTTTTAGTTCAACAACATTAATTTTTAGCATTTATCAATTCTATTTTTTTAATTCAAGAATTTTACTTTTTTGTTATTTAAATTAAAAAAAAAAACAATCTAGATTTATTATTCCTTAAGAACGTCAATTTTTATCATGCAAGTGAATGCAAATTACTATAGTTTACTTTCAATAAATATTTCCCGCTTTCCTAGGATAATCTAGTGTCTTGATATCTAAGTTGTAGTTTCAAGGTCTCTAATATATACAACCTTAGGACACCTATGTAAATTTGATGAATTAAATTAAATTAAATAATGAGAGTTAATGATACCCATCAACATCTACCTTGGAAGGCACACAACCTACTACTAAAGCAGTTAATATTCATAAAGAAAAGTAAAATAAAAAAACTTCATAAGCAATGAGTACCCATTCATCCTAATCAACATATCACTAGACTCCTTTTTAGAGAGAGGATAGAGTCCCATATCTGACTTGCATGCAATAGAGATAAAGAAGCACACAAAGTATGGTTTTAAAATATAAAGCATAAACACTTATTAAAATAATAAAAACCATTCATTAATATTAAAAACATTAAAATAATAAAAACCATTCATTAATATTAAAAACAACTCTTTCTATGCTCTAGTTTAGATTAGAATAGAGACCCATAGCTGAAAAGCATAAAATATGAAGAAGGTGCATATGTTGGGTTCCAAAACGTCTACAAACAAAAACTAAAATAAGCTAAAATTAGAAGGACAACAAAAGCTTTCAAGTTTACAACCAATGGAAATATCACACTCACGTGGATAGAGTATCGTCTCAATATAGAATAAAAGATATAGTCCTCCAAAAATGAATGGACAAATGCTTAAACAATCTATTTGTAAGAAGAAGGTTCATATAAAGGCATAAAGAAACAACAATATTTTAAATTATATTAAAAGGTGCTAAAATATCAAAAAAAACATGTGACGACTATCAAGCAAAGTATAGGATGATAATGGTTTCCATTATCAATATTTTATGAAAGCAAGCAACATCAATATTTTCAATGAAAGCATGTAGCATCAACATTTTCAATGAAAGCAAAGCAACATCATAAATTACCTCAAAATTATTACAAGTTTTCATATCAAAAGGAACTTGAAAAGGAGATAATAATCTCTACCTAAGCCCAACACAACAATCCTTTCCTCCTTTGCCTTCTACGTGCTCCCCCTTATTTTAGTCCATGTGAATTTATTCCCCCCTCACACACCTTCCTTTCCTAGTTTGTTTATTTTCATCATGAAAATAAGGAGAAGGGGATAATGATACCAACCATATCCACTCCCTTCTTCTAACCAATATCAAGAGTGTATTACTTACATGCACTCCTCGAGCAATAATGAAGGTAAGATGGATTTATTTTTAATTAATTTGATTTCCTAAAAACAAAAAAATTAATTAAATACTATAAAATAACATATTTTTGCAAAGAACATAACTTAATGCATTCACTAAAAGCCTCCATTATTATTAGTATCTTGTCTATTATTTGCCTAGTACTAGAAATTAAGCTAGCCAATAACTTTATTTGTGTTTCTTTTCTTTTAGTCCCCTTTTTTTATCAAAGGTAAAATTGATCGATTGAATCCTCTTTTCTATTATTCAATCAATGATAAATATTACTATGAAATATAATAATTCTTTTAATTATAACAACAGAAATGCTTATCCTATCCATTCACGCATATTTTCCATATGATAAATTTTACTTTAGCATAGGCAAACAAACAACAACCAGTAATACAACACCATGCCATACTTCAAACAAAAGGTTTTATGATAAATTCTAGGTCATCAAATTTTGGTATAGATGGTTTGAATTGATGGCAATTACCTCCAAGACACACTGATATGAATGCAACTATATATGAGTAGCTTTTACCCTGAAGTTATCATCGATGTTTTTGACCATCATTTATCTTTTTTGGTATCTTGTTCTTAGTGGTCAAATTCCTCTCCCACCTATGAGAGTACTTGATCCTACAAGCACAAATAAAAAAATCAGTAGTATCATACCCTCATATAGTATAAACAAAATAACTAATGCATATATCCATCTAAATGCATCAAAGCTAAGTATTGAAGAATCAATTTTCATAACATAATTTTATCTCATAAAAGAGTCATACCAAGGTGGATCGTGACATACTACCCCATTTGGACTGAACACAATCCTCTATGTTTTTCTTGCAATAAGCATTGTAAATCATTTTATTTAAACAAATAACAAAAAATTTATTTTTATCTCATCCACATTTTTCCAAGTGGTACTTTTCTCATAATATTTGTCTCATTGGACCTTGCACTATTATAATTTTCATCTTCTCATTAATTTGAAATAAAACTCTAGAATATTCAATGGTTTCACTTCAATGACCAATGGATCTATCATCTTCAATTTTGAAATATTTCACACATGGTTAGGATCAGCAATGTAATTTCTATGTAAGGATACATAGAAAGAGTGATGGATCTTTGAGAAGTTGGGTAGCAAGGCATGTCTATAGGAAACTAGACTTATCCTATCAATAATATCAAATGGATAAAAATACTAAAGATCAAACTTAGTATACCTAATGATACCTTTCATGGTTTTAATTATTAAGAATACTCTATCTCCCATAAAATAATTTCTAGGTGATCTTTTTAGATCAACATATCTCTTTTATTGATCGATGACTTTATTAATCCTCTACCTGATCATCCTAGGCTATTCATACATTACTTTGATCACATATAGTTTGATGGCAATTTGATCTTCTATATTATCCCAAGATAGAGGAGTTCTACATCTCCTATCATACAAGGCTTCAAATGAAGCCATTTTCAAGGAAGCATGATAACCATTATTATAAGCAAACTCTACTAGATATAAAAATTATATCCATTGAGACTTCTGGTCCATACAACACATGCAAATTATGTCTTCCAAGACTTGGTTTATGCTCTCTATTTGACCATCTATTTTTGGATGGTATACAAAACTAATGTTCTACTTGGTGCCCACTGCATAATGAAGAGCCTACTAAAACTCAGACGTAATTTAGAGTCCTTTTTTGAGATGATTACCTCATGAAACCCATGTAGCTTAAATATTTCTTTGGAAAACCTATTTACCACCACTAGAGCATCATCCTTGGTACTCCTTGGTATAAAGTGCACAACCTTGATCAAATTTTTGACCATAATAAGTATTGTGTTATGCTCATACTTATTCTTAGATAATTACACCATAAATTCCATAGATATGATGTACCATTTTTACATTGGTATATCATGTGGGTATAATTATCCTACTAGATGTCTATGCTCAACTTTCACTGTCTAGAATTCTAGGCATCAAGCAATAAAATTAATGACATCTCTCTTCATACCTAGCCAGTAGATCTTTTTAATGTTCTCCCTCAGTTTAGACCCTCTAGGGTGAGCAGATTAAGATGATCTATTCATTTCTTGCATGATCAGTTTCATTAAATAATCAATTTTGGATATAACTACATTATATTTAAAGCACAAAAAACCATAATTTATTTCAAAATCCTTGTTCTCTCCATGATTTCTTTCCATTTTTCCCTAAATTTCATTGCAATACTAGTTCTAAGATTGCATTTTCTTGACTTGGTCCATTAAGTCCAGGTGACTATAGGTTAATGCAACTATATACATTTTTCTATTTTAGTCATCAATGACCTTATTTTGCTTACCTTTGATATAATATATACCAAATTCATACTTTGTTAGGAACTCGGTTCATCTTCTTAGTCTAGCATTAACCATTGGATGAGTAAATATATACCTCAAACTTTGGTGATCAGTCCTCAACTCAAAATGCTTTCCTAGTAGGCAATGCCACTAAATTTTAAGATTATGCAAAACTAATGGTAGCTTTAAATCATACGTAGCATAATTTACCTCCTATTTCTTAAGTTTCCTTGACTCATGCTATAACTCACTTATCCTAGGATAGAACTCCTCTCAAACCTTACAAAGAAGCATTAATATATACAAAAAAGTTGTAACAACCCCAATTATTACTACTCATCCACTAAACATTTTTTTTGTATCCATTTTATCTTTATCCACATTTCAACGACTTAAGAATATAATAATGATCTAAGACAAGGATATTCCAAATGAAAAGTATGAGCACAAACTCCTATAATTACGAGCACCAACTCCTATAATTACATCATGCAATCACCAAATGGTATGAGAAATTCTCAATGGGTATGTCCATCATGTCATACCATTACTTTAGGGAACTATCCCTCACCAAAGAGAATCATCCCCTCGTCTCCATACTATCCATGAAGACTAGTAATAAGGTGAAATACATTAATCTATTATTCCTCATTAAAAATTAAGTATGACTTGGGATATTTGTCTTAAGAATAATTATAAAATTTACTCATTTACAAGGTGTGATGGTTTGGTGATTGTTTGTCATTTTCCCGATTGCATTGAGTGTTTGGTTTGCTTCTAATTCTCTTAGATTAATGATGTAGACATTGTTTTGTCTCATATTGTTGTGAAGGTCATCCATGAGTTTCCTTCTATACTATTTTGGTCCATGAGATATTAAAATTGTATTCATACATTAATCATCTAAAACATTACAAACATCAATGTCATACATTTGACAAGATATAATATCCAAAGTAATTTCTATTACTTGATCAAATTTCAATGCATATATCACCTATTTGCATTTGAGATGAATACTAAATTAAGTAGAAATTCTCTCTAATATATATAAGCTTATAACCAAAATACATCAAATATTACAAATCATGGCTGATTATACAACATTTATTTCAGTCATTCATATTACAATGAAACTATTTCAAAATAAACTTATACATATTAAACAGTATAATAGTCTGCAAAATTTGTTGTCTGGTTCTTCTCTAGTTTACCTTGAGTTATTCATGGTGAGATATGATGGTGAAGGGTTCATGACAACTCGGATGCTCATATACCAAATGCAATTCAAGAAAACCATGCTTATCTTATGCAACCATGCATTAATCATTTGTAAAATGTATTTCACATTTCAAAGATATCACCAAGCATGAATTTCCACAATTCATCCATTTTCATTATGAGGATTATTTTATTAATCCATCCATCATAATTGTCATTTATTTGTATAACACAAATGAGGAAGAGTCCCATACCTCTTCCTAGGATTGACACCAATCCATACTTCCAATATTAAAAGTTGTTCTTTCATAATTTTTTTATTATTACATTCATTTATAAAATTCATCATAAAACATATAAAATCTACATATACAGTAATATTTGATTTCCATAATTTATAAATCATTCACTTTCATGAGATAAAATTAGTAATTACAAAAGAAAAGAAAGAAAATAAGTCATTCCCAATATATTATAACTAGTAAACAAACAAGATTCAATTGTCCTATTCTCCTATAAAGAAATATCTTAAACTAAAATTCATAAGAATAAACACATATATTACAAGCCATAGACCATTATTTCTAATGGCTATAATTAAGAAGTACGTATTAGATACGTCAATAGGTTATGTACTCTATCATAACTAGTCAAATGAACATCACAGTTCATGATTCCAACCAAAGACACATCGTAATATATATATAATTTGGTTTTCAATGAACACTCGTAACAAATGCGATCGTCCAAACCATTCACATTAACATAGCGGCTAAGAATAACCAAACATCCAGGTTATAATTCTAGGGAATGGTTCGGCTAGGAGTCATAAAGGTTTTTTTTATCCATAAAGGAGAACGTCATTTCTATTGGTTTTGAAAAGCCTGACGCATGTGTTTCATCTACCTCTTCTACATCATGATTTGAATTATGAGGAGGGTAATTAGAAGTTGAATTTGATGGCCTCCCAAGCCAATATTTTGAAGACAAGTTCGTTAAAGACTTGGTTAATGCATGCATATGTTCTTGATACAGTCTAGTTCATCGTAGGTTGTATACATAGTGCACATTGTGATTAAAAGGGTGATGTAGGTTGGAGATCTTCTTAAACATCATATTCTCATCAGTGGACTAAAGATAAAATCTTATCAGAGATCAAGTTGGACTAATCGGGACAAAAATTAACCCAGCGCTCATAGGCTTGACCTAAAATTTGGATATAGATTTATGTAAAAAGCCAAAGGTTGGTTGGTATTCCATTTTTTTGATGACCTCATGACATCATAGGTATTATATTAGTACTTTATCAACATATAAATATGTTGATGAAAAGTAGATATCTATAGTCGTATAACACCGTTCCTAAAAGTTTTATGCTACGGTAATTTTAGTTGGTCATAGAATGAATCTGGATAATCGAGCATTAACGATATACGTCACTTGTCAGAAGGATTTTACTAGTTTATACACAATGAACTCTTAATTTATTATTAATGCCCCAGTGGTGATTATAAATGTAGCTTACACAACTACGCATATACTATAACTTATAGAGACTTAATTTAATGCTTTCTCATACGAAATAAAGTACATACATCCTTATTCTAGCATGTGGATTCAATATACATACATAAATAATTTTGGCAATGGGAGGTAAGGAAAGAGAACTAGTTATGAAATATTTAATTATAAAGCATTTAGAAATAAAGTGTGAATAGGGAACCTCCCACCTGGAACTCCAGCAAGGTGGTGATTCAACATATCTTGCCTATCCTCTCCTTTAAATTCCTTCTCCTGCATTTTCCAACCTCCTGGTCTCTTCAACCTAACATTTTCTCAACCTCTTTGGTAATATATAGTTCTATTTTATTATTTTTTATTATTTTTCTTCCTCTTTTATAAGCAAGTTTCTAGAAGAGTGTCTCATTTTTATTGTCCCTACCATCTCGTAAGTCAGCTACAACTATTTGACATATGGGTTATTTAAAAATGAGATAGAGGAAGAATCTTATCTACTAGTTTACCCATTCTAATATAGCCATGTGGAGCAAGAAATAATATTTTTAAGTAAATAAACTATTTTTATTATTTGATCCAATCATAATTGGACAAATTGGTAGGAGAACAATCTCCCTAATTCTTTTTCATAAGATGGATGTAATTAGGTTAATAAGCATATTCAAGATAATAAATCTTTACTCATCATAATAAATATTATTAGCTTGTGTTGCATTTTCAAATGCATAAAATATGTAAAATGTAAAACATTATTTAATGTGCATTTTCAAGGTAAGATTCAAGTATGTCAATTTCATGAAAATTAATTGTGCAATTAAATATATATCACACAAATGGCATACACAAGCAATCAATTCATATACTCATTATTCTCCATGATCATTTTTTCTTTAAATGGGCAGGTATTTTAGAATAAATCTCAGTTATCACCACACATCAGGGAGAAGACTAGTGATGATGAGAACATGAGCCTTACCTATTGAGTTGTCATTGTCATTATTTCCCTTCTCATCTCTAGTGGTCAATCTTCCACTTATGAGAATACTTGTTCCTACAATAAAGTAATGCAATGCAACATCATTTTATCTTGACAAAAACAAACATATTGCAATTATATCAAGTATTAAAATCATCTATCATTACACAAATAACATCTTAAAAGAGTTCTTCGAAGGTGGGATTTGACAAAATTTCCCTTGAGGATATAGAATTTTAAGAATAGGTGCAATAATAAGATTTTGCTTAAGAAACTCAAAAGTGGCTTCACACTTATCTATCCATTTGTATACCTTTCCTTTTATATAGAGATTAGTTATGGAATAGGCCATTTTGGAATAGTCCTTTACAAAATGCCTATAATAACATGTAATTCCCGTGAAGCTCCACACTTCAATCACATTATTGGGTAGTGGCCAACTCAAAATGACCTCCATATTCTTTAGACCTAAACTTATCCCTTGTACAAATATGATATGTCCCAGTTACTACACATCTAGAACATAAAAGTCACACTTTGAAAAATTTCCATAGAGTTGGTTCTTCCTTAACAACTCGAGCATGATTCTCAAATGTCTATCATGCTCTTCCTTATTTTAGAAATATATCAATATATAATCCAAAAATATCAAGACAAACTGATCCAAATGTTTCCTGAACACACTGTTCATCAGATTCATAAATGTTGTAGGTCTATCGGTTGCTCCAAAAGATAATACTATGAAATCATAATGTCCATACTTGGTATTAAAAGTAGTCTTATGAGTTTCCTCCTCTTATATCCTCAAATGATGATATATTGATTTGAAATCAAATTTTTAGAATATGGTGGTGCGCTTAAGTTGATCAAATAGATCTTCAATATTCAATAAGTGATACCTATTCTTGATAGTTGCTTTATTAAACATTTTATAGTTTATACATAACCTTACTGAACCATATTTCTTCTTGATAAATAAAATAGGTGCACCCCATGGTGACACACTAGGTTTAATTAACTCTTTTTCCAACAACCCTTAAAGTTGCACTTTTAACTCCTATATATCAATGTTACATTCCAAATATAATATAGTCATCGGCTATATTGCAAATCTATTTTAATTGTTACTTATAGGTTAGCTATCCAATTAATTTTATTATCTTATCATCAATATTTTCATTTACACATTCGCATTATCATTTTCCCATTCGTGGCGAGGATTTTCCCTCCTTAAGGGGCTAGTTTATTTAATTTTTTACAAATTTATAGAATCAGATTGCTTGCATGTGGTATCAGAGTGATGGTTTTGGAAACGTGGGAAATTGTTTTTGGGCTAACACTCCATTAGCGAATAGGTTGTATCAATCAGGGAAACACAATACTATTGAAGAAAGAGAGACGAAAGCCTTCCAATCCAGAATTTTAATATTGCATAGGAAAAAAATCCTCTTTTTCATTAATCATTAGAGAAGAAACATAGTATACAACCACTACAAAAGCGGTAATTTACAAAGTGTTAAACGTGCCATTTTTCTAAAAAAGTTTCTGTAGATGTACCAGTAGCTCTAGTGCATGATTAATATCAGTAGATCGAACTCAAATGGAAGATTTCAATGACATATTACAAGAGGAAATTTAGGCGTTGGAAACCCTAAACAAGTAGTTGTATTAGTTCTAAATTGTCATGCCATTCAAACTGAACGATAAGCATATGGTAACAAGAAATATTATTAGAGATTAAAATATAAATTCCAAGATATTTCCACATCTACGAACACTGCAGTAGAAGAGCGTAAATAATTTTTGGCTTTAAGGTATTAAGATAAATTTGGTTACGATGTTCTTCTTCAGGTCAAAGTTTAAATTTGCCGCCTTCACATCAGCAAAAATTAAACCGATTCACTCTAGTGTATGAGAACACGAATGTAGATAAATTGACTTATCAAACATTACATAAATTTGTGTAATACAAGAGCTAAAATATTATAAATCTTGGTAAGCCACGACAAAAGACAAGAGCCAATATCCATTAAGAAATATAGCTGAAGACATACCAAATCATTCCTACACAACTAGCGAAGATCAAGTGTGACTAAAACAAATGTTGTCATATCAAATTCTAGGAAGGGACGTTCGATCGCAATAGTACCTCGATGAAGGTAACAACAAGGACAAGAAAAATATTTTAAGGGAGGAAGCCATGTTACATTCCAAATATAATATAGTCATCATATATATTGTAAATGTATTTTAATTGTTACTTATTGGTTAGCTATCCAATTGATTTTATTATATTATCATCAATATTTTCATTTGTGTATTCACATTATCATTTACCCATTCGTGGCGGGGATCTGCCCTCCTTAAGTGGCTAGTTTATTTAATTTTATAGATTTATAGAAGTGGATTTCTTGCACTCAATAGGATTCATCCTATAAGGAGTTTTATGAATGGGTTTCACACCTGATATTAGTTCAATCATGAAATTAAATTCATGTTTAGGTAGTAGCCTAGGGATATCTTTAGGAAATACATCTCTAAACTCATGCAAAATTGGGTGATCCCTAAATAATTCCTCCTTTTTATCATCCTTGATCTTATGGTTTAACTTAATGACATAGACCATTCCACATTTTCTAATAAATTTCTTTAAATAAATTTTTAAAATAAACTAAAGGTCAAAACGACCCTTGCTAACTATAGACTCTCAATATTTGCTTATATTTATCTTAATAATCTATCCATCTATCTTGGAAATTGATCAGGACTCCATAAGCCTTTAACAATTCCATTCCTAGCATAATGTCAAAGGCATGTAGTGGTGTTGCATATAAGTGTAAAATGATAGATCAATTGGTTAGGGTGATTTCGGTTGTGGGAAAGCATTGATCCACTAAGTAGGTATGTCCCAACCCATACTTGAATTTCCACCCTTGTGCCAAAAAATCTTGGTATTTCTAGCATATCCTTTACTATACTAGAAGAAATGAAACTATCAGTAGTTCCACCATCTATCAAAATTTTAACTTTATTATCAAATAAATTACCATTCAAGAGCATAGTTGTGGATTACTTGTCTAGATTCAAGTTTCCAATGTGGTTGGGTTCCTCCACCATTTTTCTTGGTCCTGACTAGTTTGGACATTGGTTTGCATAGTGTGAACCCCAAAAATTATAGCAGCCACCCTTGGGACTTGGGCGTATTTCCTATTTTTGCTCCCCTATATGCTTCTCTTGTGACGGTTATGGTTGCCTCTATGGTTTAGGGGTACTTATATTTTTCCCCTTTTGGAAATTTTCTTGAAATTCCTTTATTTTATATCATTTTTTTATTTCAAATTTTATATTACCTTTGCTTTTATTGCTCTGATCTTGTTCCCATTTCATAAAACTTATATTTTTCCTTTTTCTTAGTGACTATTGATCCTCTTCTCCCAATTTAGAATAATTAAAGTAAGTCCTATTTAACTGCAAGTTGGATTCAACTTGTCAAGCCAGGTCATAAGCCTTTTGTAGAGTCTTAGGATTATGCATGCTTAAAAGTGATCTAATATTAGGATCTACCCCTAAGATGAATTTATGTATCTTCATATTCTCATCCTTCTCATATAATGGTATATACTTAAGCAAATTCACAAAATTTCGGTAATAAATATCCACTATCTTTGTTCCTTGATGAAGTGTGGAGAATTCCTCAAAATTCTCCACAAAGTATTATTTTGTGAGGAGCCTCTTCTTAAAGGCTTGAAAAAAACCTTCCTATGTTATATTTATTGACTGAATATTTTGTCCAGCTTTAAAAGTGTTCCACCATTCCAACCTTATCTCTTTAAATGGAGAGTGTACCAAACTATTTGAGTCACTAAGGAGTATTTTTTCATGGAGAAGTAGATCTCCAAATCATTCAACCAAGCCTCAACTAAATCACCCCCATATTTTCCAAGGAATTTGGAGTTTTTTACATTCTTAAAATACTTGGTTAGTTCTACCTATATAAGAGCACTAAATTCCTGCCCTCTTGTAGTAGTATTTCCTTCCTTTCTAACCTCAAGATTTCTAGTATGTGATATCTTCCTCACTAAAGTTTCCAACAACTACTTTTGTTGGTTAATTTTTCCCCTCTATTGCTCTATTTTATCCTATAATAGAGATAAAATAGTAGTGAGTATATCCACCTTTCTATTTAAATTCCCTAAAATTTCTCATTAAATTCTAGATTTTATACTATCCTACCTAGTCTACCTTAGCATTTGGGAAGACCGTCTTCTTCTTCACCTTACATTGGGTGCTATATTCCATAACCACATAAAATAAGGGTAAAGTTAGGTTATATTTTCTTCTTAAAATTGCACTTCTAACTACTAGTTAGTTACATTATCCATGTGAATGTACAAAAAATAATTATCATCCAATAATACTATTAATGGTTACTCTTACTCCATGTAAGGTACCATCTTCAATGGAAAATATTTTCTTCCAAAAATCATTCATCAACTCCAGCCAATCTAAGTTCTCTCATGGAATTATCTAGTCCTATGATCTAGAGCTCTAATACCAACTAAAACAACCCAAAACCAACCTATATATATATATATATTACATTAGAAAAATTATTAGAATTAGTGTTCACTAAAGATGTTTCTAGGAGGATTAAAGTTGACAAGGCATTTACCACATTTCAAGATTAAAATATTGTAGATGTTTCTCGAGTGTATAGGAGAGACCAATCTCTCGTAGATTCTAGGGTTTACCTTGTATACATCTATGGCATAAAGGACACATTATATGGTCACCCCATATTTATTACATTCTTCATGAATGTAAGATATATTGACCATAGCATTTGTATTAATCCTTATCAATATTGAGAGAGGGAGAATTTCTATTCTCTTACCCATCATAAATCAGTCTTAGTGGGTCCTTTTTGGATGTAATGCCTTTAATATTAGATAAATTGCACCTCAATGGTGGAATTGTTAATCTTGTGTACTTTTTTTTTTTTTAAAGTGAAAAACCCCTTGCGGGGCTGCCTTGGTCTAAGAGACCACGAACAGGGGGTTCTACACCGCCAAAGTCACCCGGGGGTCGCACCCGACCCTACCCGCACCAACATTATCAATTGGATTTTGGGTACCCAATTTATCTTTTTGGTAGGGTGGAGATTCGAACTTGGGACCGCTCTTGGAGGATTGCCCTCTCCTCTCCAAGTCACCTACAACACCTAGGTGTTAATCTTGTGTACTTAACTACCCTATATCCATGATGGATTTAGTTAAGTGACTATCACTCTACGTGATAGTTATGCATGGGCTCCTAAGCCTTCCTACTCTAGATGCCATCACTTAAATCCATGACACATGGGTTATATCCTCCATAGTAGGATGTAAGATTCAAGCTACACCATTTGTAATATTAACCAAAGACTCCTTGTTTTTAGTTCACATTCGAGTTCCTAGTCAAATATGCCAACTACCAAGTATCCTAGGGGTTTCCTCCCCACAATTCCCTTAGGTTTGGATGCATCTTATAGGGATTCTATTTGAGGTTAAATTAAGTACACCCTTATCCAACCCTCAAACCCCAAAGATAAAATTTCTCTCAAAAAATAAGAAAGATAGAACATGCTTCGCTAATATTAAAAGAAATAATATTAACATCCCTTAAACATATTTATTAAAAACATAATAAAACATCATCCATGGTGAAATCACGATTATTTAATAAATTCAAACTCCTTATTATTACAATTCATTTTTCCATATGAGGAAGCATCCATTTTTCTATAATATGAGCCACTACAATTTTGAGCTTTCCAATGAATTGTGACAAAAAATAACATTACTTTAAACAATGATAATCAAACCCTTTCATGATCAAGAGACTTAATACCAAAGCCTTTTCTAACATAATATAATCTCTACATTCATAGATTCATTCCCATGAACATTCAGTATAACTCTTTCTACATTCTATCTTAGTCATAAAGATTACATGGTTTGAAATGAGCAAGTTAGAGCTCTTAGTAATATTCTTAAAAATAATATCCCTAAATAATATTTATCATTTTACAAAAAATTCAATATTATATTCCTTTACAAAATTCATATAATTCTTCTACATAGAATAACAAATGTCCTACATAAAGAACTATGTCAAATATAAAACTATAGGTCTATATTCCTCCAACGTTCAATTGAATTGCATAGAGGGATCAAGTCAACTCCATAATATGATTTTAATGCATGCCTATATGATTTTTCCATGCAACATATTTAATGCATGCAAAATATATAAAATCATAAATACACATCCATATTTTATCTTTATAGACATGGAAAATTGACCCACTCAAGTGAGCAATTTTCCCTTGGTCCTCCAAAGAGACCCCTTAGACTTGACTAGGGCTCAAGGGCTAGGTTTATCTTCCCTTAATTTTGTTTTTTATCCTCTTTATGTGAATCATGGTCACCCTTGATGGGATGCAATTTTGCATAATGTAAAATCATGGTCAGCCCTAACGAGGTGCATTTTCACATTTTAGGATTTTTTGCCAAAGAAACCCTAATTTTTGAAGTTGACATGTTTGGCATCAGCTTTCCTTGGTTTTTTTTCATCCATTATGCTTTCAAATCTACTATATAAGGAGGGTTTGAAATAATATTGAATATAAAATCAATAAATACACAAGTGATCATGTGTTCAAGCAATTCTTATGCAATCTATGCTCTCTTTTTACTACGTACTTCTTCTCCAAGTGAATTGTTTTCTTCTGCAAGCAAGCTAAATTGTAATTGTGGAGCATGATCTATTTTCTACTACATTGGATTATTAGTTGTTATTGACTTTAGTGGTGAAGTGTTGAAGCCCTAAGAATAGATTGACTATTCAGATATCTTAACCCTTCTATCTACACTATCTACTAGGTTTTTTCATGTCTTTTCATGCATGCATTTATTTTATGTATGATGTAATTGAGTTATCGTATTGTTATTTTATTTTTCATATAGCTTCTATGAATTCAAGCCCGATATTTATGGGGCACAATTTCATCAGTTTGGGAAATCATGGTTGCCTGCTACGAGGTATGATTTCACCCAAATCATGTTTGGGGATACGTTGATATCCCTAGACCCTAGATATGCATTCTAAAATACACATGAGGCATATGTTGGATTTTGTTCTACTATATTCTGCTATGATGGTTCATCTTCCAAATATCAACTTCCGCTTCTATTTTCAAAGTTCAGCTAAAATGACCTGGGGGCATGACTACTACACCTTCAAGTATTATCTTATAGTAGCCTAAGTAGGACCCCTAACACTAATCATAATTTTTAAGTGTTCACTAGGTTATCTTACAAGAATAGGGATTATTGGACATCGTTGGATAAAAAATAAAAGTAAGGATAAACCATAAAATAAGATAAGTACCCTAATTTGTATTTAGGCTATTTTATGAATGTATGATATTCCTGTTTGAACCTTAGATCTAATATAAAAGGAAAGATATTTTATTTTCTAGGCATTGAAAGGAAAATAACATATAGTGTGCACTTAGGGTTAATATTGTTTGTGCATATTCTCTTGAGCCCTTTCTTGAAGGTTTTCTATTTTGAAACCCTAGGGTTAGAAGGAATTCAAAAAGAATCATTCTAGGATTAGCTCGTGTTGTCATACTCTATTTTTCCATTGTCATTTATCTTTTATAGCATAGATATAGAAAGGCCAAACATAGTTTATTGTATTGAAATGAATACATTAAAAATTCTTGAAAACTAGAGGACTTGGAGCGAGTCCTTAAACTATTCTTGGTGAACCCTTCCCCCTATATTTTACATCGAGTGTAGATAAAAATACATCCCCATTGTCACCTTGGATTTCTTTTATGGATCCAACCAAGAATCATACGCGATAGGGCAATTTTCCCCCTCTACATATTTGGTGAACCCGATGTGAACACCTCCTTTTTCCTTTTAAAACTTAAATAAGATCATTAATTTGATTGTTTGGTTTTAGAACATCAATAAAATATTTAAAAATCCTTATTTGTGTGCTTGTTGTTAGTATTCTCTTCTATCCTTTCACTTCTTCTAATGGCTCCTCTCCTTAGAAGTTAGCGAAATTATCTTGAATTTGATTATGTTCCTCTAGAAGATGATCATATTGATAGATAGGATCCTAACATAGGTCCAGAAGAACAAGATAATGTTAAAAATGATATGAGTTTTTATCCCTATGAAGGACCCAATGGTGGGTTCCTCTTTTCATAATTTGAGCATATTTGAGGTTTTATGAAAGCAAATAAAGATACAATACTGGAGGGTATGGAAAGGGAGGTTCATCCTAAAATAGGTGAGATTCCCCTGCTTCCTCCTCCTATAACATATAATAGGATTGATCAAAATAACCCCTTGTCCAAATATTTACATCTTGATAATTTGAGAAACCAAGCAACTAATACCACTACTATGACCACCAATGTTGGCAAGAATTTACAAGTTCCTCCAATTAGTAGTGTCACTCAAAATTATTTTCAATTTCCTCCTCAATATTCTAATCTCAACACTTTTTCTTCTGTTCCACCAAATGTTGGCTATCCTTTTTCACAAGGTAACACATATAATAATAGTGTCCATGCATCCAACCTAAGCCAAGCACTTTCTCCACAACACACCTATATCCCTCCTTTAGGGAATCTGGGGATATTGCATAACAATAATCCAAAAGTGCAAAATTTAACAAGTATGGTCAAGGAGTTGGTTTCAAAATCTGAGATGATGAAGCCTTAAAATTTTATTTATAGTTATAAAGAGATGTATAATCATCCTTTGGATCCTATTGTTTTTGCAAGACCTTATCCTAAGAATTTTGCCATGCCAGTTTTACCTATATATAATGGAACATAATATCCAATAGATCATTTAAGGATATTTAGGATAGCATGCCATGATCTCATATATGATGGCATGATGTTACTAAAAAAATTCCCTAAGAGTCTTGGTGGCATGGCATTAGAGTGGTATTATCATTTACCTAATTATTCATTGAGAAATTTTGAAGAAACAACATAATTATTTGTTCAATAGTTTGGTGCCTATATTGAGAAAGAAGTAACAATGAAATATGTCTATAGTTTGAAACAAGGTAAAGAAGAAAGTTTCTCAGAATTCTTGGCTCGTTGGAGAAGTCTAGTTGGATGCTTGAGATATACTTTACCTCCTAAGGATATGCTTGAGATATTTATTGGAAGTTTGCAAGAACAATTATCTTATGCATTAGAAACTACTACTATCACATCCTTTGATAAATAAATTGAGTTAGCAAGAAAAGTAGAACAGGTTCTTATCAGAAGATGTCAACTCAAAATTAAAGAAGATAAACCTACTAAGTCTCAACACAAGAATAAGCATATAGGAGGTGATGTTGCAGTAGATAGTAGGCATGTTAATAATATTGTTAACAACCTACAAAAGGTAATACTTGAGAAACCTCTGCAAAGGAATTTCACAAACTCAATATGTCTATGGAAGCAGTTTTGAAACAACCATTAGAAGCTAATGCAATTGAGTTACCTCCCATAAGGTAACCAAATACTATAACTAATTGGTACAAGGTAGGTCAAAATTGTTCATATCATAAAGTGGAAGGACATTGGACAAATTCTAGTAATAAATTGAAATATATGGTTCAATATTTTATTGATGCAATATATATTGATGTAGAGAGCTATCAATCATCAAATAATTGTCCTCCTATTCAACAAGCTTCCAAAACAAACCAAGATATAGGAATATTAAAGGATCCACTACCAAAACATAATCAGTAGGCAACTAATCAGGTGGCTTCATCATAATGAACCTCCTCCCTATGGTAATATGGTTGGCATGGTTGGGGTAGCTACAAGAAGACAAACTCAGACTCGATCCAACTCAGCATTCTCAGCAAGGATAGAATTTTGCATTGCAGCCCACTTTGGTTTTGACGAACAATCATAAAAATATTTCAGAGACAAGGACCCTATATTTAGTGTTGAAACCCCAATATAAAGTTTCATTTGACATCCAAAAATAGTTGGCTAACACACCAGCTAAAATTTCTATATTAGATATTTTACAAATTTCTCCCAACCATAGATATGATTTGATGGAATTTCTAAAACAACAATCTGTTCCTCGAGATATTTTCCCTAGTTCTATAGTTGATGTTGTAGGACCTTTTGGGATACATCATATCTAATTCTTAGATGATGATAAGCCTTATTCAAATTTACAAGAATATTCTTCACTTTACATCACAACACTTGTTGGATACCTTTATCAAGTGAATCCTGATTGATAATGGTTCTTCCCTTAATTTGTGAACTTACCAATTTTTTAAAAAAATTGGATTAAAAGAGGAAGATTTAACTAAATGTAATATTATCATAAAATATTTCAAAAAAGAGTCCCAAGAGGCTTGTGAAACCATATCCCTTCCCCTTAAGGTTGGGCCTAAAATATTGGATACTTTGTTTTATGTGGTACCTTGTTTTGCATCTTTTAATCTGCTTCTTGGATGTCCTTGGATCCATAAAATGAAGGTCATCCCTTATACTATTCATAAATATTTAAAATTTGAATTTGAAAAGCAAATTATCACCATTTTAGGTAATCCTCAACCACTTGAGTTTTGCTCAAATGTAGAGTGAGCTCAATCTAAGTTTAATAGTTGTCCTATTTCTTCAATGGTTTCTCCACGTTCATAATTTTAGATATCAAAATAATTTCAAATTTTAAACATGAGTGAGGAACATCCCATAAATTTCTCATCTTAGGATCATGATAATCAGTTTCTTCGAGAACCTCTTTAGGATCTTGCCAAGATACTGCGTTCACCTAGAACCATGGGTTTACCTCATAATAAAGGTGATATTATACACATTGATACATGTACCTTTATCTTCATAGGAACTGTCTTTGAAGAAAAGATACGTAGTAGCAACCCCTCTACTATTGAGCATTATTTTTCTCATTATTACCTTCCTAATGACTACCCACTTCTGAAATAGATCCTATATAGTATGGAATATGTTGGTAAAGGTTTGGGACCACAACATAAAGACATTCAAGAGACCTTGCATGTTGAAATCTGACCTAGGAGATGTGGCATAGGTTTTATACCTAGTAAAGACCAACCTTTACCATTTGATGATGATGATCATATTATGAATTATGTTAAATATTTGGATTATCAAAATTTAGGAGTGGGTGATGAGGGTGATGGTACCCCTTATTCTTTTGAGATCTTGTTTTGTAATATGATTGATTTTTTTTGTTCCAAATATAAGATTTTTGTTTCTAAGAAGGGTCCTACTTTTCTATCTTCGAGGGATCTTGTGAAGTTATGAATTGCTCCTCCTTGTGTTAAGAATAATGGTTGTGTTTGAGAGTGTATTTATTATCGTGCTATGAATATCAAAGAAAAAACTACTAAGGAGGTTCTTCATGATTCTAATCATTGAGATGGCTTACCTTCTAGCGATTTATTTTATGAAATAGTTCATGATATACCTATTCTTTTTGTCAAGATAGGATGCACATTCAAAATGTGTGTTGATTATCGTTTTGCCTACTTGAATAAAAATAATATAATATAAAATAAAAATATAATAATCAAATCAATCATTATCATTTATTATGTATGCATTTGCATTTCCATTGCATCCATATGTTTATTTCTATTGCACTATTGCCTATCATGTTTTGCATGATTTGCATGACATTTAACACAACCTACATGTTTGTATCTTTTGCATGACTGCATGTTCATGACTGCTTGATCATATATATTTTTGGGGATTTTGTGATAAGGGCATGTGATGATACCTAGTTAGGTCATAGCTCACATGCATGGCACTTTCACTAGGGTTATGATGCCTAGTAAAATTCCCACCTATGGATTCTTCTCCAGCTTCTTTCCTTATTCCTTTGCTCCTATGTCCTTCCTTGACCTTGAAATTATTATTCATGCTCATCATGCTAACATGTCCTTGTTGTCTTTTATTATTTCTTGAGATTTTCCTTTGTCTGGTTGCTTAGACAAGGGCATATATTTATCTTTCTCTTTCTTAAAGATTGTTCTCTTCTTATAAGAATATTGTAGACACTCACAAAACATTTTTCATGGTTGTATCTCTCACACCCCTATCATAGGTAGCACTCACTAATTCTCATCTACATATATTGTACCCCACATAAAATAATATACATCCTAACAGGTATATTTTAAACATTTGGACATGTTTCCATATTTAGGTTATACTCATTTTTGACTTAGTTGTCTCAAAACCCCATTATAAGATAAGCTCCTTGGTAATTTCAGTAGGTCTCGACATACATCCCAGTGGGTAATCATACCATAGCATTCAATTAGCAAAAAACTACCCATAGTGGGTCATGATTCAATACTCCATCACTCATAAGTGAGTGCTACACCTATAGTGGGTTCAACTCTCTTTTTATGATTTGATTCATAGTGTTTGATCGCACTGATTTTCTATGATCTATGCTAATTTTGATAGGGATTAGTATTGTACAATATTTAATACTCACACAGATTGGTTACATTAAATATCACTTTTTTAAAGGCAGACATGCCTATAAATATATTTTTGTGTTGAATGCAAAGCTAAGTTTTTATTTGTGCCATTTTGTGTCATCTATTAAGAGTGTTTTCCACATAATTGGTATCAGATCAAGGTGCAAGGGTTTAGAGAGTATCCTCTTCCTGAGACTATTTGGTTTAGAAAGGAATGAGAAAACCAACCCATGGATCTTGAGTGGTGAACATTATTTTCCTTTCATAAACATATTTGAGCACTTTAATTCATAAAAAAATTTATCTGGGGTCCCTATGACCCTGGCCCTCACCTAGTTGAGTCCCTCTAAATTTGGACTTCAACTCCTATTTCATAGATCGATCATTGTTTAACACAAACTTTGTTCATGGTCATCATTCATGATGTCGAGTCTCACAAATATTTCTATCAACCTTATCAATATTCAAGCTACTTTCATCACTAGTATTCAGTAGCTCAAAGTTGACATCATCACTACTATCGATGAAGACCCAGATACTAAAGATCTAGTTCATGCCAACTTAGATCTCTAATGAAGAAGATTAATATTCTACCCCTGATACAGAACTTGAAGAATTTATAGCCATACCTTGATTCGAAGCAGGGTCTATAGGTGATATATCTAGTATCTTTCCACTAGACAATGTGGATTGTGATGTGGATCCATCTACCATGGTTCCTATGATTCCTGCATAAATGTAGTTAAGGAGTTTTTCTCTCTTGATTTTGGAAGTTGATCCTCTACCCATTGTTTTTGCACTATGTTCCTAGGTGGCTCTACATCTCCCCATCAATTTTTGATGGTTTTTTGATTTGATGTGTAACCTATTACCATCGAATACCACACTACCATTCATAACAATAGATGTAGCATGGCATCCATTATTGGATTTTCCTTTGTAGCTCATGATTTTACACCTATTCCAATGATACCTTTATCTGAGTATCATTTGTTGTATCCTTCATGTGCCATTTGGGATCTATTTTACGTAAAAATATGATGTTCAAATGATGCATTACCAATTTTCTGATTGCATAATAATTTTTGGTTGAGTTCGTCCATACCACAAGGTGATACGATGTTTTCTAGTTCTTTTCACAATGTTCAATGAGCATTCCATTTTCTAGCAAATACTATTCCTAAAAATTCTTTTATTTTTCCATTACGATATGAGTATTACTGCCTTTTTTGATCTATTTCACTACTCATATATTTCCATCCTCGATATACATGTTCACCAATAACTCAACATGTTTCTAGAGATTTTATAGCCTCATATTTCATTCTATCCATATTCATGTAGCTCCCTCTATCATTTCCAATTGTTGCTTGCTCCCTCCTTTCAAAGTTCTGCCATGGCCCCCACCGACCACTGTGTTCATGGTAATTTTTCCATTTCATGCCTGTGATATTCACAGATCATGCTCAATGATGGTAGCCACCATATATATCCTCATGGCCAACATGATATTCAATCTAGCTCATTCGACGTTCGATTTCCATGGGACATCATCAATTTTCCAGTTTTGTTGCACCTGGCCTTACCCATGGTCTCCACCTACAATCGTGTGTGACTTATCAGTCATTTTCATGCATTTTAGGTGAAGCACAATTATTTAAAGTGATTGAATCCTTCTTTGTGAGCTCATTCCACACTTCTTTAGTGAAAATCACATTTTTAGAGACATGCAACAACTTCCAGGAAGTAGACATAATTCTGGTGAGCACAAAACAATATTTGAGCATCAACAATACTTTTATTTCACTCTACATAATTCAGCATTGATTTGAGGGTTCCATCCTTCCAATACATTCTTCCATTATACTCTTATTATTTCTAGAACTATTCGGTCCTTTCCAATGTCCCCACGATGTTTCAAATGTCTATTCTAAATTTTTTGGTATTGTGTATTAGTTTTCTGATGTCGCATGAAAACCGAAAAACATAATTATACCCCAAGCTAAGGTTTCCAAGAAAAATTAAATGTTTTTAATCATTTTTGCTTCATACTGTGCTCTCATATATTTTAATTCTAATGCTTGTTTTCTTTCCATTCAACACATTTTGTATTTTAAAATTTTAGTGGGTTTTATCCCATCTCTACTATACGGATACCCTTATGCACTTTATGAATAACACCCCATACATTATACAGTAGATAGCACACAAAAAGTATTGGATATCCTTTATTTCCCTTCACCACATATTCAATCCTGGTCACCATATCTAAACCTCTCACAAACCATCCTCTTGGTCATCCATTCCCACCTAACATAGTGTCTAGTCCTGCTTCCCCTTGGTTGCCCATCTGCAATTTTTTGTTCTACCACCCTTTCTTGTGTTTTGAGATCAACCTGCATTGATTTTTGTACTAATCACCATATCCTTTGACCACTTGTTTTTCCCTTTTTTCCATACCATTGCTCCCTGTACACATGTCTCTATCAACATATGCCACAGTCACACACATCAACCCTCTCACTTATGGTTATCACACCATTCACTAGCACTTCCAACATCTCATATTTTGTGTCAACCTCCCATATCGATCTACCTTATCTTATGTGTTCATCAACATCACATCCACTAAGTCATGGTCATGGTTATCCCCATGTTGCATCTATCGCATCGCATCTACATTTGTCTATATTGTGTCACTTTGTTCAGTCTAGTTCATGTTCATTCATCACATAATCCCAGATTCATGGTCATGGTTGTCCCCGTATTGCATCTATCATGTCTCGTTCACATTCATCTAGATTATGTCACTTTGTTTGGTCTAGTTTGTGTCCATTCTCCATGATCCAAGAGTTTGATCAAATTCATCCTCGCATCTCCCATAAATCCATGGTATTCCATATTTGTACAATAAATTTTCCATGTAATCCAAAATTCTGGTGAAATTCATCCTTGCATCTCCCATAAATCCATGGGATTCCGCATATCTACAATAAATACTATAATTCAATGCATTCTATTATGGTGGATCCTTTGTCATTAATTAGTGCCCTTCATCCATTACAATTTTGTGCTGACAAAAATTTAATTTTTATCTTGGCACATTTTGTACATGTTGTTCGAGGAATATTTTATTGCATATTCTATGATAATTTAGTTGCTTCTTTCTTCTACCAAATTGAAGGACCTATTTTAAATATTCATCGACATAGCAGTTTTTACATTCATTAGAGAGCATTTTTTATGTCCGACTCAAATCCAGTGTCATATTTTGGTTTTATAAAGACATGTTCAAATTCATCATTTTTGTCTTTTTTTTAACAAAGTGCATTTTTGGTTGTACTCGACACTCTTCAGCTACAAATATTTCTCTTCCACACTTGTACGCATTGGGGAACAATGATTCCTCAGTTGGGAAGAATGATAGGGATAAATATTATACAACATTTAATGCTCACATGGATTGGGTAAATTAAATTTCCATTTTTTAAAGGTAGACATACCTATAAATATATTTTTGGGTTGAATGGAAAGGTAAGTTTTCATTTGTGCCATTTCTTATCGTCTATTAAGAGTGTTTCCCACGTCAGATTCAAATACTATGTTTCGACTGCTCTTCTATGTTTCTCAATAGTTGACCTTTATTCTTCTTCTTTTCTTATTCCTTTTGTTTCTTCTTCTTCCATTTCACATCCATCTCTTTCATGCATCTCTTATAGTTCTTGCGTTCGGTATATTTCTTAACACATCATAAATAAATCAAAAAACATAAAATACTTCATCAATTTACATCACATGCACACACATTAATAGATAAAATAAAGTAGCTTAGTATTACTCAAAAAAAATATACATAAGTGTCTAGTTAGTGTACCACAATCTAGTCTTGGTACACTTAACCAATCCCTAGATATGCATACCACAATCAAAACTAGTATGTCATTATGATCCCTAGCCCTAGCTCTGAGAGCCCATCTCCTCTAATCCTCCCAATGAAGGTGGTCCAAGCAATATCATACCCATAAATAGTGAGGCCAAAACTATTCATGATAAAGATCATGACCTGGTAGCTGATTGTAGGAATGGAGGGAGTGATGTCCACTATACCTCTATTACCACCTAGTAGTACATGGTCTCATAAAAGGTATCTTACTGAATGGTCATATCCAACCTCTACCCTATCCTCTATAGTTCCCTCTATAGAAGGTGGATTTCATCATTAGTTTGGATGCTCTCAATGATAGCCATTCCCTCTACCCATGTCATATTATGCTCTGTATCCAGATAGTTCACCTCCCCTTGAAGATGATAGTTTGGCTACATATAGTTCAGTTTATAGTCATAATCATTTCATGTAAATCATTTTTCATATAGCTGCAATTATCCTATATATTTTAGGAGTTTTGGTCCAATTGCATATGGCATACAGTCACATCCAATTATTATAATATTAGACCGATGCTATCAATATTCAGAGATAATATTGTTTTCCTTTGAATAAATACAGAGTTTATCTTGAACCACTCAGAAAATTTACATTTCAATAAAATTTTGATTCTCAATATTGATTATAAATATCTCTTGAACCAAAATCACTATTTCTCATTAAGAAAATTTTGAGTTTTGGGAAATGATTCTGCCACTTTTTGAACCAAAACACACTTACACATCTTAAAAATACTTCTGCACAAATAAATATGATACTACATAGTAGTCCTAGCTCCTTAATTGAAAGGTTTTTCTTTCTATACTATTATGTGCATGGTCTAGAATGATAAGAATTGGCAAAATGACAAGCTCCCACCTACCCAAAGTAATAAAAATACTTGCTCCTCCACTAAAATGAGCAAGTATCCCTTGAATAAAAAACAAAACAAAAAATAAACAAAAAACTACTACAATGAATTCCCTTGTTCAAAAATGAACAAGAATACCCAAATAAAAAGAATCAAAAGAAAAGAAGGGGGTAATGAACTTGAATCCCTAGAATTCCTTAGTTATTTGAAAACTATAGGGTGATCCCCATTACAACAATAGGTTGAATAAAACCTTCCTAGAAATGGGGTAGTATTACATGTGGTAACATGTCTGTCACATTAGCGGCCTTTTTTATATACCAATGTATGCTTATGGATGACCTAGCTTTTGGTGGATTGTATTACAAAGGAGTTAAGTCTAATCATGTAAAAAATCAAGGTAAATGAATTCAGTATTTGCACACACAATGGTTCTTAAGTTGGTTTACATAATTACCTTACTCATAATAGGTAAATAAATCTCATAAGCACACACATTTGGTCCTTGAGATATTTTGCATCATAATTAAGATCAAGATAGAAAATGAATACACAAATCACACATCAGTTCTTGATAAACTTGATTTAATCTTAGAATTGACCAAGATTCTCTTTGATTCTTGAGTAGTTGAAGTAACTATATCCTTATGGATTTGCATGATTGTTAGCATAATCAATTGGACCTAAAACCAATTAATCTTACATCTCATATCTACCACCAAGTACAATGCATTCATTTGATCATATTGCATAATTGTTTGCCATATATAAAATGTTTTAGTGATAATACATAATCGCTTGGTCATGTAGTTGCATATAGAATTCATGATGATGACATGAGATAATCCTAATAAAATCTCTCCATTTACTTCACACTAGGAATTTTATGCCTATTGCAATCCTTCTATCCCATTTTTCATGCTTAATTACTTACATTACATCACACTTCTCTTAATATTAAATTAAAATTAATCTTAAGATCACACATTACTTACCATCAACTATACCACTTTTAATTATAAAAATTCAAACTACTTTTGTATCATAACCCTTAAATGTTAACATAACAACAAAAACCACACACAAGATCTTCTTTATGACCAATGCAAGGGGAAACCTCCATAAACGGTCCTATACAAACATACATCCTTGATGTCTATTGCTGACTAATCAAAATTGAAGGGTATATTTCCAAAAAAAATTCTTCTACAAGTAAATCACACTACATTACAAAATATCAAATCACATTCTACTTTTCTACAATGATACCTCGATTAAGCAATGATAATAAATGGATTAGAAATTAAAACATGACCATAAGCATGATTATGTAGAATCATCAAAAATAATAAAAAATATTTTGCATTTCACATAGAAACACATAAACACAAAAATAAAATAGTAGTATAATATTACTCCTACAAAAAGTTATATAAAGTACATAAGCTCGACTAGTATGCCAAAACCAAAACTGACATACTCAATCACTAGGGGGTATACCACCAAAAGAAACCTGAATATATCATACCCTAGAGACCCTAGAACTCTACCAACATAAATAGGTGGCTTGGGTATATGAAACTAAGGAATCATAGACACCAAAATGGAAGGCGATCGACACAACTAACTTTGGGAGCAACGTAGCCCTCTAACCCATAGGCACCAATTGAAAGTACAATATCTGATAAAAGATCACCTACTATGATACTCATGTCACCTCTTCCTACACCACTAATAATGCACTCTGTAGAAAGCTACTACCTATATACTATCCTAAGGCTACACTCCTCATTTGGTGTGATTATAATTGTGCATCTGCTAGTTGTTCATGCACCTGTGATAGCCACATATGATTTTATCCTAATAGAGGCCTATGACTGAGAGAGATGAGCCTCTAGTAATTGAATATGACTCCTCAAACCAAAATTATCTACATATAGTGTAGAAACCTCTCTAGCACTACTCTAATCTCCAATATCCATTGCAATACCCTTTACGGGTGAGTCATATCAAGGTGATGATGATACCTCTCACTATGAATATGGAACATCGTACTGTGATGATGACACCTATCACTATGGAGATAATCCCTACTACAATGGTCCAGGATGCTACTGACTAGAATGCCCTCATCGTGAAGCACTCTCTCCTATCGAGAGGACCTCTATGTCTATCCACCCCCTATCATCTAAGGACCCATAATCCTCTATGATATAGGTCTCTCTCCTTTATGTAGCCTAATAGATATCTTCCTAGCAGCTACATGGTATGCATGTTGCATATTATCTACTACTATACCCCTCTTACATGTAATAATAGCAAGTAGGATGGTGGCATACCACTTGAGATATTTATCCTTCACTCCCATGTCATATACCTCTAGGAGCACCAACATATGGTCATCCTCATATGGCTCTATGAAGCTACTGAGATTTAGTGCTCCACTAGTAGTCACTGGATCTCATGTCAATCATCGGTACCACAAATATAGTATTGAGGGTATTCCCTATACTAAACCAAATTGGTGTTGCACTCGATCTATCCAATGCATCTCTATCTCTCCTTTATTTTATCATAGCCATCATATCTACCACACATGAGCTATCTCCTCACCATCCTCATCCCAACTAGGTTGTCCTAATCAGGATCTCCAAGAGATATGAGGAGTGGAAAACTCATCAATAGCCCACTTGGCCTCCTCTAAACCACTCATCCTCCTCTTGAATCCTCCTGTGTGGTCCCATAATAATACAATAGGCTAATCCTCCTCTATTATTTATGTGGTAGTCCCTTATACCTCCTCATCGCAATGTGCTCCCAACACCACACCTATAACAATGCGATAAGAACAAGGTTGTGACCATGCTTATAAACGACATTAAATAATGTCCTATATAAGTGGTATTGTGGATATTGCACAAGTAGACCCAAAATTTGGGGACCCACCTTAAATTTTAATATTTTGAGAATTTTGGTGTTACTTGAGTGATGAGTTTTAATTCTTCTATTACCTATGGATTTTTAGTGTAGCGCTAAGGTCTGGATGTTGGTTAGGGGGTCATATTTTAGTTTCTTTGTGTTAAGATTTTGGTTTAGGATATGGTTAGAGTTTTAAATTTTGATGTTGTTGTTATTTTTGTTTTGTGTTAAAGTGTCTCAAGAGATTTGTTTTCAAAGTGAAAACAAATAATAAAAAAAAAGAATATAAAAATAATAAAATAATATATATATATATGATCCATAAAAAATTAATTTAAAAAAGAAAAAAAAAAAAATATATATATATATATATATATATATATATATATATATATATATATATATATATATATATATATATATATATATATATATATATATATATATATATATATATATATATATATATATATATATATAATAAATAAATAAATAAAAGCAAAATCATTTCATTTAATAAAATTTTAAAGAGTTTCTTTAGGTGACATTGAGTGGTGAATGGGAAGTTTGTGATGCCCTTTTTGAAATCAAGTTTTGACTCTAATATTGTGTTCAATTGTTTAATCAAATATTATGGGGTTTCATCATTGAAGAGATAAAACATGGGATACCCTTATCCATTTTATATATTGTTTATATGATATTTATTATGTTACATACTTATCTAATGCAAGATACGGGTTTGGACATACTGCTAACTTAGTGATGAACATTGACGGATGCATGGAGGACTCAAAGTATCGACATGGCCATGCTTGACGTAGACCAGATGATGAATATTACTGGGCAATGTACTAACCACACACTCTGGTTATGCACACCTAGACCTACGTCTAGAAGAATGAACACCAATGAATATGGATAATAGAAGGGTTGAGTTGATATAATTTTGGTTATCACACCATTGCTACATAGGACTCATGATTCGACACTACAACATCAATGGAAAATTAGTGATAGTGATAGGGAGATAGCTAGGAGTCTCCCTTTTAGTACCACATTGAGAGTCTTGTAGACAGTGATGCTAAGAGCAGTACAACACAACCATGAGAGTTGTGTCTTGCACAGGGATTCGAAGATGACCATGCAAGATCATCAATTAACATTTATGGGGCATAGTGGATACATACAGTGTGAAACAAGCAATGTGACAAAATGTATGAGCACTGCAGGTTCAATTTCACATCACAATTTGAATGTATTGAATGATAGTACAGTTTTTCTATGTATAGGAATAAGGATAATCATAGAAACAGTGAGGTGCATTTCATTTTTGTTAGATGGGAAGGTCTAATTTTACATCTACGCAGTCGAGTAAGGACAAATTATTTCAAAGGTTAGCGGTAGCATATTGATTCCAATTCCTATGGGGTCATTCACTTCCATCACCTAGATAAATACTATTGTAATAGATGTTTGTAGCCATGCATAATGGATGATAAATACTTTTAAGGGAAAAGGTGGTAAAGTTTACTAATAAATTTGTTGATATTATTAGATACAAAATCAGCTTCGAATAGGCTAACATCAGAATATAGTGGACGACCATGTTGGGCTATGCACAATAATTACTGTTTTCTAGGTCGTGCAGAGTCTCTTATGCAAAAATTCATAGAGTATGAGTTAGATACGCGTTCTTACTTTGAACATAGGAAAAAGAAAAATCACCCTTGCATGGTTATATTATGTTAATATAATTGATACTTTGTTCCTAGATGATACTATGGTCACAGGTGTGAACTATCAGGTGTCAAATGCGATGAACATGTTAGTTACAATTTTACACTATTTATGTCTAGGAAACCCTATGTGCGGCTGAAAGGGACAAAGAAAACTAGACATAAAGCATCACCAAAGATCAAAGAAATAATTCAATGTCAAGAGTGTAGGGATAAGGACCTCAATAGGTTTTTAGAATCATGTTGGTGATGTTGTGTTTGACATTAAATACAACTGATAGAAAATCAACGCGAAGATGGGTAAGGTTCACAATCACTATCAATTTGAAGATCTCCCTCGTTAGTGGTGTAAAAAGTATAAATAACTATGGGGTATTTATAATTCAAAGTAAGTCATTTTCATCTATGTGCAAAGATGTCAAAGCAGTCTATGGTGTTTGGAAGGGAGATTGTGGGGAATATTTCAGTTATGGTGTTGATTTAAGAAGTTGAGTGCACCTTCAGTGGTTAAAAATCCATCAGCAACCAAGCACGGTTCCCATAGCAAAGAAAACTTTCTATAGGGAGAAGTTTGAGTATAAATATGGTGGGGTTCACACATCAACCAAAGGAAGGAATTGTCAGCAGGTGCTTACACAGAGAGTTACTCAGAATGTAATAGTTACAAAGGACCAATAGGGAGAACATATTAGGGTTAATAGGTCCATTGGGGAACAAATAAAAATGAGTCATATTTTAATTTATATCATGACCATTACCGTGATAGGGAAAACTATGAAAGGACTGGATCGCATCGTTGAAATAGAGAATTTATATAAAAAAAGTGTCATTTATGGAATTTTAAAATGAATGAAAATAATTAGCTATGGCAGTTACAATTAATACAGACGAAGGAGACGCATCCGTTACAATAGGACATTTGTAAATCAAATGTAGGGGAAAAGGAAAAGATAGGGGAGAACATTTCAAAGATCCATTTCCAATGCAGAATAAGGGGTTGTAAGTTTTCGAACAAAAATTAGGTGGAAGAATATTGGAAAGCTTTTTGAACTACTACCAACATTCTAGCTTCACATTTTTATGCAGAAAGGAAGGATTTTAAATAAAATAATGTTTTAATTGTAGATTTTTTCATATTCTTTAGAAATATGTAATGATGTTTTATATGTGAATATGGTGGCACTGCTTACATATTTTTGATGCATGTTTTTATCCCTTAGACTCTCACCATAACTGGATCTTAGATTGTGTTTTATATTTAGGATCTAACATTTTCTACAGCGTAGGCCTGATTAGGTATCTATAGTTTCTCTTTGGTCATTTTCCATATTCTGGTCCATATTCCAGATTTTTAGTTTTATTTTTCTAACCCTTCACATTTTCATTTTTTCAAAACATTTGCAAATAAAATATAAAAATCGAAAAAATTTAAAATTCCAAAAATAGATGCACGGACTCCTATATTAAGCTTTAATGTTTCATCTTAAGCAATTTTGATTTCATTTTGAAGCAAATCCGAAATTATAAAATTGTTTATAAAGTTTAGTTTTAAAAGGAATTTTATAATTTCAAGCTTTACATGAATTCACATTTTCAAATTCCAAGCTTTGCACTTTCATTTTTCAAGCAATAAATTAACTTCCCTTTATGAAAATTACAATTTCATTAAAAGGGAAATTCATATGGCATTCCAAAGGCCATTGTTTTTAAAGAAATAAATTAACTTCTCTTTATGAAAAATATAATTTCATTAAAGAGGGGTAATTTATATGGCATTTCAAGGCCATTACATTCTAAAGTTAGTCATGTAGATTATTTTATTTTCATTCACCAAGTAAGCTAAAATGAATCCAATCATCATTTAAGGTTCACATTTTAGAGATATATTTTAATATTTTTTTTCATGCTCAAAGAAGGGTTTAAAGAAGATAAAACTTGTTTAAAATCTTCTTAACCAAAAGAAGATAAAATATACCTAAAATACTTCAAGATAAAATGAACCTCAATCTTACATCGTGGCTATGTGAAGGCCAATCATATTTTCTTTTCTTTTAAGTTTCATGAACAATCAATAGCCTAGCATATAAAGTAATACCAACATAGGCCCCTTGTTAACAGTTGCTTGTAAATCAGTAAGGTATTCCTAGCACTTATTTGATGTATTTTCACAAACATACAATCACACATTAAGTAAAGGAACCTTGGAGAAATTTTGATTTATTTGCAAGAGAGGATTTTCTAATCAAAATTCTAACTATGAGTGTGGTTTTGCAATTGGGTAAAATTACCATTGGAAATTTTGGTGCTAGAAGGAGGACATGGTTTACTTTATTGCTATTTAGATGCTAAATTGTTCATTGTTACTCAAAATCTGATTTTAAGACATTGGTCTTGACTAATGAGGTTTTGTTGATCACATTCATTGATTTGAAAGTCCTTTCATAGATGATTCATTAATACCAACCTTTTGTAAATTGGATGATGTTATTTATTGCTATGGTTTAATTGATGCACATATTTTTGTTGATTTTAACATGATGATATATGTTAAACATTTGAAATTTGTTAGTCATTTCATTCTTCCTTGCAAGATATATTTATTTGACTAACAAAATTTGACTAAATTTATATTCTTTAATGTTCACTTATGGCATTGTTTAATCCATCCAAGGTAGAGATTACATCTTGGATAGGATATTATTATATCCATTTAAAAATGCCTACCCATAAAATTCTTGAATATGTAGAAGAATATTTACCTTAGTTTAGGTATGATGTAGCCTCGACTAAGGAACATATTTAGAGATACAAGGACATGTTAATTTATTTGTAAATTATACATGGAGATTTTCCTTGTAGGTTGTTTTAATACACATTGGATGAGTTTGTTTGATTGGTACATCCACTTACCTCTAAGCTCTATCACTTCTTGGGATCTACTAGAAGTAATGTTTATCAGCCATTTTCAAAAACTAGTTGACCCAATTATGATGCTAAAACAATTTATATCTATTTGTAAAGAGCCTAATGAATCTACAAGGGAGTTCAATGATAGGTTACATAGTTTTTATACCGAAGTGGTGTCACATTACATAATTTCAGAAGGAAGAGCTAGTCAAATATACCTGGAAGCCTTAGACCCTTTTACTTCTTAGTTTCTAGGGAGGCTTATTAAAGATCCATCCTTGTCTAAAGCCTATAGTGAGGCAATAAAAATATAAAAATGGTGGAATTCGAAAGGGGTTGATGTGGGTCGATTATCATTACTTAAACCTAAGGCTAAAAATTAGATACCACCCATGAGTTAGGATGAGGTACAACCTCCTCCCACAATGAACTGTTCTTTAGGGGTTATGGATTGCAACCAATACCAACCATTCAATATGGCACCCTTGAATCAAATGATATCTAATATTATCAAAAAATGAGATAGAATTGACTATCCAAATATTAAAAATACTTTAGATATCATGCAAAATGAGGTGCTAGTCTCAAGGTCAAAATACACCGATGAGGAGTGTGGTAAATAGGCCCATAAAAATGTAGATATTGTCTCAATTTTATAAAGGTATGAACCTTTAGAAATAAAAGGTTTAGTTTTATTATTCACAAAGGATGATATGGATAATAACATAAAGAAAAAAAAAGAATTGATCCCATTGAAGAAAACCTTGATTCACCAAAGGTGGTTGAAAGTGAATTTGAGGGGGAATCAATAGATTAGTCTAAAGAATCTCCCGAACACATGATAACATTTCATCACTTGTTTTTATAAGACAATTATTATAATTATGAAGATAGCCAACATGAGCTAAATCATGAAAATATAGAAATAAAAGGCTTAGATTCATTATTCATAGATGAGGATTAGGACAATCATAGAAAGCTAAATGCACAAATTAATCCTCTTTTTGAAATAATTTGACCCTCAGAAGTGGATGAAGGTGAGTCTAAAAAGCAATCTATTATTGAATTTGAATATTGTGAAGAAGTGGTTGAATGTCACACCCTATATTCAAAATATGATTATTATTGGTGGAAAAATTGAAGGACTTTTCCACTCTTTCTAACGAAGCACTCACTTCACCTAATATGCAAAAAATATTGTAAATGCTACTTCTACAGCTTAAAGGAAATATCACTAAATTATAGGAGCAAATAACTCAAGATGCATATCTTGATAATTCTACAAATCACCCATATGAGATAAAGATCAAAGATACTAAAAGTGATATTCTTTTAGATATTGGAGGGGTCCTAGAGTGGACTAGTTTTGAAACATATGATAAATCAGGGTCCTTCATAAATTTGGATGAGATGATTAAAATTGATGATCAAAACCTTCAACATCCTCAAAATAATGACCAGGAAGAATTTGAAGAAGAGTTTCTTGAAGAGCTTGAAAATTATGAGGAAGATGCAATAGAATTTCATCCCATGGGTTTAGATGACCATTATTATAATTTTTGTAAAAGGTATGAGGAATCATTGGTTTCTCACACTCTTACTAATAAAATTTCTATTTCACTTGATATGTAGGACACTAAAATTGCTATCTTACATGAAGATCTTGCAATTCTTGTTCAATCTAAAAATGGCATGAAAGAAGGGATGGAATCTCATCAAATATTTCAGAAAGATAATAATTCTACTATTATAGACCAATAAGGGGAATCACTTACTTTATTCCCAATTAAGAGGTAAGAAATTGAAAACCTTGTATCACCTAAGGACTCTATGCTATATATGCTACCTCAAATAGAGAAAATTCTAGAACGTGAATGGTTTGGGTTTGATATCATTGATGATTCAAATGAAAATGTTGGTTTATTTGAAACAACTCAAGTGGTTGATCAGGAAGTTGTGTTATTTGACACATTCCTAGATAGACAAGACTTATGGTTTGAAAATAATGGACATATTTTTAATTGGGTGCCTAATTTTTGTGTTTCTGATAAACAAGTCATGTATGAAGATGAAGGGCTACACGATGACAACGATGGAAATCATGAGAAAAAATAAGAAGTTACAAATCCTCTCCAAGTATTGGTAAATGGAAATGTATCAAAGGTAGAATCTCACCTTTTGTGTTCCACCATTCAAAATCTAGGTGAATGTTTACCTAATGGTCTATTGGATTCAAATGTTATCAATGATGAAATACCATTTTTGGTTAACAAAGAATTTGAGTTGATTTCTACTCACACAACTAGTAAGATTGTTTTGTTAAATGAAATAAAATTATATATGCTTGGATTATTAAATAAAGTGCATCAAAAATTAACAATCAAATCTAAGATACAAAATTATTAGGATCCTCATTTAGTAGATATCTCATATGATTGCAATTTTTTACATAAGCATGATTGGAATAAATACACAAAAAATGCCCTGACATGGAAATTTTTAGAAATAGACTTATACTTGTAAGGACTCATATTTGAACAAGATAGCCTAATTCTAAATCAAGAATTGAATTGTGAAATATGTATTTTAAGGAATAGCCAAGAAAGAATTAAAAATCAATTATTGCCTTATCAATTTGATGATTTGAAACTCCACTATGGGATTGCTAATGAAACTAGATTAAAATGGTGGGGTGAGAGAGGTAAAATGAGAGCTTTGGTATTATGTGGCTTAATATTATTTTCATTGAATTTTTGTAAAACTTGGCATGCATATCATAATATATATTTTAAAACATGCTAATCGTGTTTGGGATCTAGGGAAATGATAGCCCAATTTTTTTTAAATCACCTTGTACATTATTGTATATAGCTTTGGTTTTTGTGCTTTTGTTTTTAGTTTTGTTGTTTTTATGCTATATCTCTAATTTTTGGTTTAACATGTTTTGATTTTTGCATTTTGGGGTTGGTTCCTCCGTTTGAGGTGATGTTTTGTGGTAGCTACTAATATATGATCTCTTGATCATTTTTGTGTTCCTTTGTCATGAAGGGTGAATTGTCTATCATGTGGATCAAGGAAAAAGGGGATGAAGTTGTTTAGTAACCACTCCTATATTTTGGGACTATGATAGTAAATGTTGGAACAATGAATTATTTTTGCTAAAGCTACACATGAACACATCATACTAAAGGGCATTCCTTGGAATATTAAAGGATGAATTCATTTTGGTTTGCAAATTAAGGCAAAAAATCCTACACGCTTCATAAAAAAATTTCTAACCCATGTGGTGCATAAACTTTTGCAATACATTTTAAAAAAAAATCAAGCAAATGAAAACACACTAAAATAAGTTACTAGATTTGGATAAGCTCTAATGGGGCTATAGATGCCTGAATAGCAGTAGGGCTCTGTCTAGACAAATATTGTTAAAAAGAAGGCTTTGCAAGATATCAATTAAACAAAAAGGTAATTTAGATAAACCCTACCGGGGCTATAGATTCTTGAATGATAGTAGGGCTCTATCTATAGAATTACTTTTGGGAGTAATACTTCATAGACTAATGCAAATCAGGTGATGAAATATGAATAGTTTTCAAGATTGTAAATGAAATCATGTTCACACACACAAAGCTAAAGAAAATGTTTCATTTGTTTCCATTGAAGCTATCTAAACCCACCTTCTAGATGTTGCTAGATGGTTTGTCTTTCTAATATTTGGTTGATTTTTTTTTGGAATTGGGTTCTTCACCCGAAATTCTCAGGAGCATTTCCCAACAGTGTTGTCATTTGTTGTGGCTATTGCACAACTAGCCCTAAAATTTGGGGACCAACTTAATTTTGATATTTTGAGGATTTTGGTGTTACTTGTGTGATGAGTTTTGATTTTTCTCTTACCTATGGATTTGTGGTGTAGCTCCAAGGTCTGGTTGTTGGTTAGAGGGTCATATTTTATTTTACTTTTTGTTCAGTTTTTGGTTTATGTTATTTTTAGAGTTTTAAATGTTGATGTTATTTTTTTTTTGTGTTAAAGTGTCTCAAGAGCTTTGATTTCAAAGGGTAAAAAAAAGAATATGTAAAAAAGGTACATATGTATGTATGTTATATATATATGATCCATAAAAAAACTAATAATAAAAAAAATAATATATATATATAATAAAAAAAAAGCAAAATAATTTCATTCAATGAAATTTTAAAGTGTTTTTTTGGGTGATATTGAGTGGTGAATGGAAACTTTGTGATGCCCTTTTTGAAACCAAATTTTGATTCTAATATTGTGTTTAGTTGATTAATAAAATATTATGGGGAGTCATCATTGGAAAGATAAAGTAAGGGATACCCTTATCCATTTTAAATATTGTTTATATGATATTGATTATGTTACATACTTATATAATGTAGGAGATGGGTTTGGATAGACCATTGATCGAGTAGTGAACGTAGACGAATGTATGGATGACTCAAATTTCTGATGTGGACATGACATGGACATGGTTTATGTAGATAATATGATGGAGATTATCGAGCGATGTGGTGACCATGCACTCTGACGACACACACCTAGACCTACGTCTGGAAGAATAGACACTAATGAAGATGGATAATAGAAGGGTTGAACTGATATAATTTTAGTTATCACACCATTGCTACATAGGACTTGTGAGTCGACACTATGACGTCAATGACATATTAGTGATAGTGATGTAAAGATAGTTGAGAGTCTCCCTTTTAGTACCACATTGAGAGTCTTGCAGATAGTGATTCTAAGAGAAGTACAATGCAACCATAAGAGTTGTGGCTTGCACAAGGATTTGAATATGGCTTGCAATATCATAAATGATTTTTTATGAGGCACAATGGATGCATACAGTGTGAAACATACAATGTGAAAAAATGTATGAGTTTTGAAGGCTCAATTTCATGTTACAATTTTAAAGTATTGAATGATAGTAGAGTTTGTCTACATATAGGCACATGGATAATCACAAAAACAATGAGGTGCATTTAAATTTTTTTATATGGGAAGGTTTGATTTTCCACCAACACATTCGAGGAAGGATGAATTCTTCCAAATTTTAGTAGAGGTGTACTCATTTCAATGTATATGGGGTCATTCACTATTCCCATTACCTGGATAACTACTATTGTAATAGATGTTTGTAGCCATGCATAATTAATGGCAAATACTTTAAGGGAAAATATGGTCAAATTTATTAATAAATTTGTTGAGATGATTAGATGCGAAATCAGATTTTAATAGGCTAATGTCAGAACATAGTGGATGACCACACTAGGCTATATAGATAAATCATTGTTTGCTTGGCTGTGTGGTGTCTCACTATGCAAAAATTAATAGAGGACATGTTAGATACATGTTATTAATCTAAATATAGGACAAAAAAAAATCACACTTGCATAGTAATATTATGTCAAAATAATTGATACTTTGTTCCTAGATGAGACTATGGTTGTTGGTGTGAACTATCGGGTATCGAACATGATGGACATGTTAGTTGTAGTGTTACATCATTTTTGTTTGGGCAACCCTATGTGCAGTTGAAAGGGATGGAGAAAACTAGAGATAGAGCATTACCAAAGGTCAAAGAAAGAATTAAATGTCAATATTATAGGGATAACGACCTCGATATATTTTGGGACACATCAAGGATGTTGTGTTTGACATTAAAAATGATTGATAGGAAATTAGTGAAAATATTTTGGTGCCATAAGGTAGGTAATGTTCACAGTCACTGTCAATTTAAAGATTTCTCTCGTTAGTGGTGTAAAAAGTGTAAACGAATATGGGGTTTTTATAATTTTAATCAAGTCATTTTCTTCTATGCACGAAGATGTCAAAGTAGTCTATGGTGTTTTATTGAGAGATCATGGAAGGAATGCTAGTTATGGTGTCGATTTAAGAATTCAAGTGCACCTTCAGCTATGAACAACCCATCAGCAGCCAAGCATGGCTCTCAAAGCAAAGAAAAATGTCTAGAGGGAGACATTTAAGCATGCATATGGTGGGGTCCACACATCATCTAGAGGAAGTATTTGTCAATATATGCTTATGCAGAGAGCTGCTCAGGATGTGGTAGTTCCAAAGGGTCCATTGAGAGAGCATTTTAGGGTTAACAGGTCTGTTAGGGCACAAATAAAAATTAGAGCCTTATTTTAATTTATATCATGACCATAAAAATGATTGGAAAAAATATGAAAGAACTGGAGCGTGTCGTTGAAATAGAGAAGTTATATAAAAAAAAGTGTTACTGATGGAATTTTAAAATGAATGGAAAATATTAGCTATGGCAATTACAAGTAAGTCAAAGGAAGTAGATGCATCCTTTACAAGAGGGTGTTTGGAAATCAAATGCGGGGAAAAAGGAAAATACAAGGGAGAGAACTTCAAAGATCCATTTCCAACGTAGAACAAGGGGTTGGAAGTTTTGGAATCAAAATTCAGTAGAAGAAGATTGGAAGGATTTTCGAACTCCTACCCACATTCTGGCTTCACATTTGTATGTATAAAGGAAGGATTTTGAGTAGAATAATGTTTTTACTATAGATTTTTTTCACATGCTTTAGAAATATCTAATGGTGTTTTATGCGTGAAGACTGTAGCATTGTTCACATATTTTTGATGCATGTATTTATCCCTTAGACTCTCACCATAACCAAATTTTAGATCATGTGGATGTAGGTCTAACCTGGTTGCATTTTATATTCAGGATCTAACATTTTCTACAGTGTAGGCTGGATAAGGGTACTATAGTTTCTCTTTGGTCATTTTTATATTCTGGTCCATATTCCAGATTTTTAGTTTTATTTTTATAAACCTTTCCCCTTTCATTTTTTAAACCTTTGCAAATAAAATATAAAAATCGAAAAAAATAAATTCCAAAAATAGATGCATGAAATCCTAGATTAAGCTTTAATGTTTCATCTTAAGCAATTTCAATTTCATTTTGAAGCAAATCCGAAATTATAAAATTATTTATAAATTTTAGTTTTAAAAGAAATTTTATAATTTCAGAACTTTACATGAATTCACATTTTCAAATTCCAAGCTTTGCACTTTCATTTTTCAAGCAATAAATTAACTTCCCTTTATGAAAATTATAATTTCATTAAAGGGGGAATTTATATGGCATTCCAAAGGCCATTGTTTTTAAAGCAATAAATTAAATTATCTTTATGAAAATTACAATTTAATTAAAGGGGTAATTTATATGGCATTTCAAGGCCACTACATTCTAAATTTAGTCATGTAGATTAATTTATTTTCATTCACCAAGCAAACTAAAATGAATCCAATCATCATTTAAGGGTCACATTTGAGAGATAGATTTTAACCTTTTCTTTCATGCTGAAAGAAGGGTTTAAAGAAGATAAAGGTTTTTTAAAATCTTCTTAACCAAAAGAAGATAAAATATACCTAAAATGCTTCAAGATAAAATAAACTTCAACTTTACATCATGGTCATATGAGGGCCAATCACATTTTTTTTCTTTTAAGCTTCTTGAAAAATCAATAGCCTAGCATATAAAGTAATACCAACCTAGGTCCCTTGTTAATAGTTACTTGTAAATCACTAAGGTATTCCTAGAACTTATTTGATGCATTTTCACAAATATACAAGCACACATTAAGTAAAAAAAACTTGGAGAATTTTTGATTTCTTTGCAGGAGAGGGTTTTCTAATCAAAATTGTAACTCTGAGTGTGATTTTGCAATTGGAAAAAATTACCACTCAACAAGTGGCATAACACGAAAGGTCCCCATTCAAATTGCCTGCTAGACTCCCTCATGTCTATCACTATGCTATCAAAGCTCATGGGAGATGTCATTTTCTCTGATGACATGAAAACAATACAATGAATATACCAAATAACATGACTATCAATATAGACATCCCTTATGTGGCTATCAACTCCTCAATATTGATCCCACTCTAATCTATAGGAAAATAGGGATCCCCTATTTGATGTTGTACCACCTCTATCTGGGTCATCAACTGATAGATAAAAGGATCCATGCTAGGAATCTAGATGATTATCCACACATCCTCCAGAGTCAATGACATCTCACCTATCGGTAATCAAAATGTGGAAGATCCTAGATACCATCTCTCAGATAAAGTATTTAGGAGAGAATTTTCTACCTCTATTCGTGTTATCTCAGCCATGTGAAGGAGCCCTACTAGCTGTAGAATTGACCTGTTGGGACCACTCAATTCTCTAACGTTATTTTCAAACCCCTTATAGTGCCAATATTGATTCATGAGAGTGCCTCACTAAATATATATATATATATATATATATATATATATATATATATATATATATATATATATATATATATATATATATATATATATATATATATTATTTAGTAAATTATCATGATCAAAACATTAATAAAAATTAAAATTCACAAAAATAATGCTAGCAAGATGTACATTTCTTCTTCCTTTGCAAATTTGAACATAATTTATTTTCAAATTCACTAATTTATATGCATTGTGAACATAGATTTAGAGATATGAATCTTCCTATAAAGACCAAATTTGCAAACTCGAATTCATATCCTATCGAATTCAAAAACCCAAAATTACCTGAACCATCCTTATTTGTAAATTTGAACACATATTCAATCAAATTTGAACACCCAAATTCACCTAAACCATATGAATTTATGAATTCGAAAGTTTGTTCAGACAAATTTGGACACTCTAATTTGCTTGAACTCTCTGAATTTGACTGTTCTATTGTGCGACAGCCGACCATATCAAAAATTTTAAAAAGCAAAACAAATAATGCAAAATTCAAATTTCAAAACATAAAGTAATACTTACCCACATCTGTATGCTTGCTCTATTTTTTCCTGCTCGCACTTCATCCACCTGATGAATAGGAGAAGTCACTTTCTCTAGAGCAAAAATTCGTAGAACACAAAGGTAAAAATGAATTAGGTTTTACCCTAAATTTCTATTTTTACCCCCTTTTTCCTGCAAATTTTGAGTTTTGTAACAAATTTCAAATTTCTCACAAAACTCCAAGGGGGCACTCTATACAATTAATAATAATTATTATTATGAAAAAAAACCCTTTTGTTTTGTAGCGCAACTCCTTTTTAACTACATATTTGATGCATTTATTATTCATAAATGCACCAAAGAGGGGGCAAAATGTAGCCATGGAATTTTGACTCACCTCAAAATTCCTAGTCTTCCTAACAACATATTTCCCCTCCTCAGCAATGTATCTTCCCCCCTCAGCCATCCACCTCATTTCTCATGTTTGTTAAAACCTATTCTTGTCTTTTTCTCCCCTTTTAGAAAATTTGGATGACCAAATCAAATTCATATGACCGAATTAAATTTGAACGTATGAATTCATAAAATTCAAACGTGCGCCTAAAAATAGTTAACACATCATTTGGATTTACCTCCAATCTGGGCAAACCCATATTTTTAGCAAATTTAGAACTATCTAAATTCGCACAAATTGGGAAATTTGCTAATTTCCTCAAATAACCTCCACCCATGTTCATCGTCCTTGAGATTTTTTGATCTGCTTTTGTTCTTAAAAGTTGCAAGCTACCTAAAAAAAAAATGTAATGGTTATTTTGTAGAAGCTTTTTCACATGTCTTACCACAAATTTGATGAGAGATCTTGTCATTCGATTGCCATTCCAAAGATCATATGAGATGAAAATTTGTACAATTAGTCCATATACTTTGATTTAGTATTCAGATTTATCATTTTGCATTAGTATATCAAAGTTTTACTTGTTTTTTAATGAATTCATAAGTTTACAAATATTTCTAAATTTGTTCTGTAAGTTTCAAACTTGCATAGACATACCCAAGAGACAAATTTTTTACCTTGTGATAATCATGACAATGTGTACTCTTAATATTGATATTTTTTGAGTACAAATATTTAGCATAGATTTTTCAAACCGTAGGTTTAAAATAAATTTGAAAGACTATTATGGTTGTTTGAATTATCTAAAGAGTTTCTGAAATTGCTCAGCAAACTTTTTAAATTTGACCATTGCAAATTTGAATGAATTCGAAAAACTTCAAGACATTTTTGAATTTACTAGAATCATTGGAATTCATGCAAACACATGCTAGGGGTAAAATTTTATTCTCAGTTTTATCACAATATCTCATACTTTACATCTTGGTCATTATAGCATTCATTACTTGTTGGATTTCATATTGTTTCTCTATTTCTTGTTGAACATATATGCTTGCACTAGATCTAGAAATCAATCATTTTAATTATGGTTTACTGAAAGAACTGAGGGGACCTAACTACCACATCACTGAGGATCAAACTTACAATATATTAAGCAGATACCTCATCACTAATCATAATTTTCAATGTCACATTTGTGAAGTTTTAAGTTTTAAACAAATTTTAAAAGTTGTAGGGTATTTATGAATTTGTTTTCGTAGATCTGAATTCATTTTGTGTTTTCAAATTCGCTCTGACAAATTCAAATTCACCTAATATCAACCATATAGATCAGGTAAGGGTCTTATTTATTATTCATTTTAGTTTTATTAGACTATCATATCTCAATTATGTACTTTCCTACTTTATAAGCATCTTCATAAAAGAAAATACAAAAAGAAAAGAAAATAATAGAAATGCATAATTACACATATTAGCTTGCATTAGTTTCATAATTTGCAAAAAAAAAGAGGAAAAATAAATAGATATGCAATTTTCAATAGTTTACATTAGTCTCATTGTTCACTGATGTGTTCATGAAAGCAAAAGTGCATATAGTTAGGGTATAGTTGCATTTGGCCAAAACCCTAGGTGTGTGTAAATCAAAGAATCCACTAAAATCCCACCTTACCTAGGCATGGAAACCACCATAGAGTGTTTCCTAGTGAACCCCACCATTAATTCGTTGATAACAACCAAGGAGAGCACAACTCAGGTGCTTCTTGTCTGAGGTGTAGGCACTTTATTTCCCCTCCCCCTTTTAGGCAAGGATCCATCATCCTGAAGGAAAGGGGTGTAAAAATTTTGGTTCTACACCTACCAACCTCCTAGCATGTCATACCATTCTTGACCCACCTAATAATATCTCCTATCACAAATTTTTACAATTTTAAATTTCTCACTTTATTTGTCTTTATCTCCCCATCCAATACATCGGCAAAAAAGACCCATACCCCAACTCACCTTACCTTGTCCCACATGTCTACTCATATACAACATCACTCTCACCTCCACTTACCTATACAAATATACACTCATTTATTTCTTTTCATACAAGTGAATAACATAAGATGACTCTAAAAAGGATGTAAGACTCATAGCTTTTATATTACTTTATTACTTTATTACTTTTTTTTAGGTGGTAGAAATTATATTATATGCATTTTAACTGGTGCCCAAAACTAGAAACATAAACATATGATGAAAATTACTTAGATAAGCACAAAATAGGGTGTCTACACCCTAGCCATTCCATGAACCATACCAAAGAAAAAATAGACCCACATAGGGGTTGTTTAACATAAAAGCAAATATTTAAAGAGAGACATAGGGGCTAAAGAAAACATAAAGCAAAATCAAACCAGTTCCCACGTAGGGGTCAAAATATTAGTACCAAAATTCCCATGCAGGGGAACAAAGCATGAAAGACAAAACAAACCAACTCTAATTATCGATAATTTTCAGCTACAGAGCTCTTTTGGCCATGTTTCTTGACTAGTAATTTTAAGGTGGTGTTGATGCTATCCATGCCACTGATAATGCTACTAAGGATGGTGTTGTGGACCAAGTTGAATATGGCAACTAGAGAAGAATTTCTATCACTCCCATCATCAAAATTTTTGAGGCAAACATACCTCTCAGGGCTGGTTGTGCATTTCCAAGTTGACAACAGTAGCATTAAGAACATTTTAAGGGAAATTTTGGTTTTAGATGGATATATTTCTATGAATAACCCTAACATTGGCAAGAAAATCAGAAGACTTGTTAGCTTCCTGATACACATGGCAAGTTGTAGTATTGCAAAAATTATGCATCAAGACCTTAACTTCCTAAATAACAGTATGCACGTTCCATTAAGGAATTCTATTGTTGATTATAGAGTTTGTAACATTCATGAAATCACCTTCAATTTGTAAATTTATCGTATAATCTCTAAGAATTTCTAGAACTCTCCACAATGCATAAGCTTTAGCATAGTGGTTAGTTTGGAAGGCCAAAAACTCAGCATAGGCCACTATGAATCATCCATTGTGATCCTTGACCAAACCTTTTATACCCGTTGCACCCAGATTTCCTTTAGAAGCACCATCATAGTTAAGTTTAATCCATCCTATAGGATGAGTCCAATGTGTTCTAATTATAGGATGGGGATTAGAAGGAGTAGATCTGGGACTATGGGGAATATTGAGGGAATGGAAAAGAGTGGACTCAAAGGTAGACTCAAGTGGTTTGGTGCAAGAAAAAATCTTAGAATTTTCAGTAGCAAAGGTGATGGATTTTTTGGAAATATATATAGAGTCCCTAAGGATGTTTGAAAATATTCTACTATTTCTTTCAAGCTAGATCTACCATAGGAGATGATGGAGATAAAATTTCCACAAAGAAGACAACCTAAAATTTCTAAAAGGCATGGGCCACTAGGAGAAAAAAGAGCCAAGGAGTTGGGTTGGGCCTAGGAGATGTGAAATGTGGACATGAGATGATCCATGATAGAGTGTAATAAATAGCATTCTATAAATATGTGGTTGATAGATTCCTAGGCTTCCAAGAAACGATGTCATTTATTAGAAACAACCATACCTCCCTTCATGAGATTATCGGTAGTGAGGATCTTGTTTTGGATGGCCAACCAAGAAAATACATAAAATTTAGGTATGAGGTGTTTAAGCCAAACCAAATTGAAAGTAATAAGATAAGTTTAGGGAGTGAAATTAAATAGATGAGCAGATTTGATAGAAAAGGACCAGATTCAATTTCTTTCTAGATAGGGGTATCATGAGACATACTAGAAGGAATTATATTTTCCCTCAGCAATGTTGATAATTTTGTGATATCATTTGAAATTTGGGTATCAAAAATTGTAATTTGAATATCTTTTAATATTTTGGTTTGGACTAAAGAGTCTATGAAATAAACCACATTTTTACCTATGAGAGTATCTAGAAAAGGCTACACCATTGAGACTTCATTATTCTCACTAAGCGTTTTATTGGAGATCCACTTGTCTGATCAAAAAATTATCCGATTTCCTATTCCAATCTACCATATAGTTCCCCTTTGAATAAGAGGTCTGGTCTGGAGGATTGATTTATAAAAGGTGGATCGAAATTTAGGAATATTTTCATCCATAAAATTCTAGATGTGAGTGTATTTTTATTGGTGGTGGAAACTCATTCAATATTGCAATTGGTAAATACCTTCCAAGCCTTCTTGTCCAATAGTTCCATGTTCATATTAATAATTCTTCTAGGACCCAACCCTCCCTAACATTTGGGTGACCAAACCTTTTCCCAACTAACTAGATGAAAATATTTTTATCCTCTAAACCTTCCCAAAGGAATCTCTTCTAAATTTATTCAATTTTATTATAGAAAAACCAGGGCTTTGAATATTTGTGTAAAATAAATAGGAATACTTTGAACATAGGCCATAGTGATAGTGGTTTTGGCTTCTTGCGATAGGAGGGTCCCTTTCTAGCCTACAAAATTTTTATTGATTCTTTCAATAACATTGCTCCACATAGACTCTTTGGGTAACTGGTGAAGAGAGGAAGCCCTAAATAGATAGTGGCAAGCTCATAAATGATACATTTAAGAATACGAGTAATCTTGACCTGTCTAGATAGGGGGTATTGAGAAAGAAAACTTTACTCTTGGCATAGTTTATCCTTTTCACTGCATCCTCTTCATAGACATCTAAAATACCTTTAATTAAGTTTTCTTTCCAAACAAAAGCATGGGTGGCTAAGATAGTATCATATACGAACTGCTCATGAGAAAGGTGTCTCATGTTAGAATAAAATTGAATACCAGAGCTCGTGCCATCTGAGCAAGCAGCTTTTAGAGCTCTTCCAAGGAAATCAACAAGAATAATTAAGAGAATAGGTGACAGGTAATCCCCTTGTCTAAGCCCTTTGTTGCTTGGGAAGTAACCTACTGTAGATCCATTGACTAACACTGAGAACTACGGGCTAGAAATGCAACATTGAATAAGTTTTATCCACTCTCTATGGAAACTGGACTTGAGAAGGACAACAAGCATGAAATCTCGATTGAACCTGTCAAAAGCTTTATTCATATCATTTTTAAGGACTAGGGTAGATTTTTTTTGCTGGAGACAAAATGGAGGACTTCATGCAGACTTATGATACCATCAGTTTTAGATCTTCCTTTTACAAAACTACCTTGGCAGGGATCTATGATTTGGGGAAGAAATTATTTCACTTGAGTGCTTTTAAATTTTCTTATTTTAGTTACTGTTTTTCATATTTTATAATATTTGGGGCTTAACCAAGGTAGTCCCCCTTGATGCTACTTACTTATTATTGTGGATAGGTATTTAGGATAAGCATACACCTTAATGTGGTCCATTAAGCTACTAAATATTCAAAACCCACCCTAATATTATTGGTGGCATAGGAAATTAAATAGCACTATTGTTATTATTTTATGAAAGGGTCACTCTACTCTTTAGAGATTCCATTTGTAAAAATCCCAAGTGGGTCATATTGTAAAAGAAAAATGTTGTAATCTATAATCTCATTTTTTAGTTAGTCAAATGAAATGGTGTATTTTCTATGCCATACACTATACCTTATCCCTGAAACACCATTTAGCATATGGTAAGCACAATGTGTCAAAAAATATATTTTCCACAATAGTAAAGGCTTACCCAATATAGTATCTAGCCAACATGATGTGTCAACAACCATATCAACCATTTTCATAGTAAAAATTATTTGTAATATAGTATTTAGAAATCATGATGTATCAATAAGTATGCTTACCATTATTGTAGGAAAAGGAAACTACAAAATAAATTTTTATGAGCATGACGTATAAACAAGCTTGTCCACCATTATTGTTAGGATAACCAAGAGTACACCACCAACACATAAATATAAAAGTAGTGTATAGTACACCACCAACACATAAATATAAAAGTAGTGTATAGTACACCACCAACACAAAAATACACAAGTAGTGTATCTCTCAATTTAACTCACACCATTATGTTTCAAAAAATATACACACATGATAGAGGGAGAACAAAAAACTACTAAACAAGAAGGTATGATACACATTGTAACATGCACATAGCAAGGAATCCATGTGAATAATATAATACACATGAACCTACTATAAGGGATTAATCTCACATGCTATAGTATTCAATGAAGTGCAATGTATCAATAAGCATATCCACCACTATAATGAGAGAGAACAAGTATTGATAAATATATTGATTTTGAACATTTTAATATTTTTAGTGCATACAAATTAATTTGTTTTCCTTGGTGTCCCTACAACATACCATATAAAATATAGCATAGATTTAATTAATTTTGTTGTCTTATCATACTTAAAATAGTGTGCTAACACAAAATAGTAGGGAAGACATTGAAGACATCATGATGCCCCTTAATTACAATATAAATACAATGATAAGGGAGTTTAAATAAATATAAAATAGAATCGACAACAATACATGCTAGTTATAAATAATGGAAAACTCTATATAACTATAAAATCACAATCTAAATCATGCAAAAGTAAGAAATCAAGATCAAATAATTAAAAACTAACACTTGTCAGACCAATATCACCACATAAAGTAGAAATCTTGGTCAATATAAAAAATCATCACAAAACACAAAAGATATGAGCCAATAGTCTAGGATATACAATACTAACATAAACATAAAATTAGAAAGCAAACAATCAAAGTAAGCAAAGTATAAAACTAGGTAATAAAGTTAATAGTGAAACCAAGAAAACACAAAGACTGTACAAGAATGATAAAAGGGTATATCCACAAAATCATTCGACATACATGGATTTGTGGGCTCCACCAACTCAACTCCATTCATTATTTAGAATTTTAATTCCCTAGATGCATGCAACTCTTTGATAGTATATGGATTAATTCATTTCTATAGGAATATTTTCTAGCACTTTTTATGCACATTATTAAGTTTCAAGACAAGGTCCCCAACATTGAAGTCACAATGATGGATATTTTTTTATACTACTTGAAAACATGCATATTGCAGGATCTATTGCACTTAAGAACATGAATATGCCTCTCACTAAGAATATTAATTTTGTTAAGACAAGATTCTTGATACTCTTGATGATATTCATCAAGACTCAACAAATTCTTTAAATAAATATGCAAGAAAGGTAATTTAATCTCAAGTAAAAAAAATACTTTAAAATCATAAATAAAATAAAAATGAGTTTCCCTTGTGAAGCATCCATAAACTAGTGTGGTATACCAATAATGCAAAATATAACATCAAGTATTAATATTTCTTTTATTATATTTCTCTTTCAAAATATTGACCCAAATTTATTTACTAGACTTGGCTTGACCATTCCTTGTAGATAATGAGGCATGGAAAATAAATGTTGAATATTTAGTTCTAAATTCAATTCCTATAGGTGAGTGGGAATGGCCTTAGTTAGCTAGTGGAGGTGTGGTAACTAAGCACTAAGGCATTAAACCAAAATAACCTTACATAGATGGACTTATGTAAAGTTAGGAAAAAATATGTCCCCCTTTAAGTGTTATAGGCCTTAGAGGATAATCCATATGCTATTCTCAAGTTGTCCTATATCTATGAGGGTATAGTATTGGAAAAATAAATCACCTAAGTAGTAGGCCACTAGAGTGCATGGTGATACTTCTTCAGATGAGGAGGTACACGAAGGAAAATATTGAGGAAGTTGCAACCTAAACTAGAATAATAAGCACTTCAACAATGGTAGTAGGAGCAACCGTAAGTTCAGGAAAGAGAGAAAATTATGGGGAGGAAATATAGTCAAGTACAAATAAGAACAAGACTACTGTCCTCTGTTCTATCACCTCCAAAGCTTATTCTCAACTCTATCTCAGATCTGCACCAAAATCTATCCCATGTAAGTACCATTATCTAAAATTATAGTAGAGGGGACACCAAAGTGACACACAATTTGACTAAAGATAAATATAGACATAAAAAGAGTTATTTTATTTATAAGAGGTATAAATTATATCCACATTGTAAAATATTTTTTGGATTTTATAATGAATTTATTCCCATTAAATAACATGGAAGAGATAGGTCCTATAAGGTTAGGACCTATAGTAGCAAACCTTGGCAAATCCAAGAATTCATATTTATGAAATTAGCATATAGTACAATATTCAATATAATTGTTAGCATTAGCTTCCATTGCAGGATATAAGTAATCCATTCTCAACATTTTTTGAGTTATGGAATTACCATTAAAATATACCCCACAATCACCATTGTTTACATTAAAGAGATATTTTGGCACATTGATCTCTATAGGGCCTTGAATGAGAATTCCACTAGGATTTCTATAGTATAACACTCAACTAAGAACAAAATATCAAAAATATCTCTTAAAAATGTGGGTTTGTTGTTCAACATTAACCTTGGGAGGATATGTTTAATAATCAAGAAAATATAAAATATCACCATACCAAGGATCACTAAATGAACATGGCAATATATAGTATTAAACTCAATTGTATGAACATCCAGTAGAAATTTGGTGATATAAATAACTATATTTTAAGCATAGAATCAACCTCATGCCCTTTACCTTTTAGTTGAGAGAAAATTTAGGAATGTGTCTAAAAATTGTAGGAGATAAGAATGTCAGACTAGGGTACAACTCAAACTATTTATAAAACTTCATCTAGGCAACCATGATAACCCTAGACTTAATTTCAAGAGAAAACTTTGGTTCAATTATATTTTTTAGCTAAATAAGAGGGTGTAAGGTTAACCAAATTGTCAATCAACTTGTTTGATAACCTATTTGAGATTGAGAACATATCTAGGTATGGGAAAGTGTATTTAATTGTTTCCTAAAATTCGAAAAAATTGAGACCACCACATTAAGAGATAATCTATGTTGGATTTCATTTGAATTACTAGATACTATTTATATAATAGATATTTTTAAGTTTAGTTAGTCATCAATAACTATTAATTTAATATGAATAAGCTAAAAAAGTGCAAAAAATGTTGAATGAACCAAGATTATCCTCTTATGTGGTCATTTGGATTTTTCATGACAAGGTCTTTTAGGATTAACACAAATAATATATTCTTGAAGATAAAAATTTTTAGGGATATGAACAATGTAAGAATTGACTTCATAAAAATAGAACAACTAATTGGACTATCTTCATAAAAATTTTGTAAGTGATAAATTTTAGCTTTTGTTAAATTCCTAGGTAAATTCACATTTCCTTTTTCATTTGGAATGTTTGAAGGTATTATTGTAAGGATAAAAATAATTTCTATCTACCTACCTTATTTTTGTAGAGATTGTATTCATAATTTCTATGTATATAACAAGAAAATAAATTATTGCTAATTCTACCATATATTTCACAATGATTTACATCTACATAATACTCATCATCATTAAAATGAAAAAATCCATTGAACCTACTTGATAATTCTCCACCCAACCTTAGAGATATGATTTTTAAATGAAACATTCTTTGTTTTAATATAAAAATCCCTAAAAAAATTATGAACATGACTAAGTTTCTTCCCATGTTATCATTATCAAAGTAACAAGTTGTTTAATCATAGCAACATCGTCATGGGATTTATGTAACTTGGTCAACCATTAATAGAATAATACAAGATCTCTCTTCTTAGGTTTTAGTAATGGTGAAAATTTTACAAGTACCTATTGATAAGAGTAGTAATAATATCCAAGTTAGATTTATCATCTTTTATTCATACCTATCTTCATAGTATTGTGATACCATTTATGCAATTTACTTCCAAAGATTCATTGTTTCTCATGTTCATAGATTAGAATTTTTGTCTCATTCATGAAAGAAATAAATAAACTTTCATTATTTGGAAGATATTATCCCTAAGGATCTAACTATCCTGCTACAGTGAACACTTTATCATTATAGATAAATTAAACCACTTGATGAGTAGAGGAATCTATGGATCTTATCTTACTAATCTAAGGATTACCTACTAACATATTGTAGTTGGTATTAAAATTAAATACCATGAAATTCACTCTAACAAATATAGGCCCTACTAAAATAGGTAACCAAATGTGATTCAAAATTAGAAATTTTGTTTAAGGAAGATAAAAAAAGAGTGCAATTTTAAAATAAAAGAGAAAAGCAAACTAGAACACAAAAATATATAAGCATAATAAATTTATTGTTCAAAAAATAAAGTACACTATAAATAATATTTGATAAGAAATGTGAGGCTATAACCTGCATCCATTACATATCGTTTTTAAATTAAGGTGTACCTCTCATTATACAAAATGTTTGGTCTGTTGAAAATCCACAATATGAATATAGAAGGTCACTTACATAGAAATATGGTTCATCGTCAATGAGTTATGAAGTCATCCATATAAAAATATGGTGATTTAATTTCCATTAATATTAAAGTATATATTAATTTAAAACTACATACATGTGAATTATTTTTTTGTGTTTTGTCTTCTACTGACGTGTCGACATGGCTAGAGATGCATTTTGACTACTACAATGTAAAAATAAAAAATACTATTTTTAGTAAATATTTTATTTTGTATTTTGAGATCCTTCAAAGCATTTTTTACATAATTTTGTTGGAATTAGTATGTGATAAAATTTTCTACTAAAATAATTTCTCTCCCTCTAATATTTCCAATGCTTTTTGAATAGATGAAGATAGAATCCCAAACAAAAATTAATGCTTATAATAGTGTGGTTAGGATCAAAAAAATGAAATTTAGGCATAATTAGGAAAAACTTCATGTCCCAAAAAGGTCACATGTATGGATGATTTATCTCCCTTGAAAATAAATTATCCTTATTACATCAACTTTTGGCATCACGTACAAAAATCATTTCTTTATTTCATTTTTTGTGAGTCACTCCATTTAGTGGCCAAGTTGTACTACCTTGAACACTCTATAAATTTGAACGGAATGCCTTTGGTTCTCTTAGTCCATGTGTTAGAAATTTCATCCTTCTCCACTAATTCTAAAATATCTAAGATCGAGTTATTCAATATTCCATTTTCTCTACTATGGAAGTATCTCATAGAGTTGGATGATAAGGCCTAAGAAGTTCAAAATTGAATATTGGATGGAAACCAAGATAATATGGAATATTCAATTCAAAAGTATTCTCTTCCACACACTTAGTGATGGTGTATGATCCAAAAAAATATTTATTATCTTCCTATAGGTTCTACATGTCTCTCTTTCTAAAGACATAGCAATACATGATCTCCAACCATGAACTGATGTGAGAATTTATGCTAGTCATGGCACTCCTATTTCTAATTTATCTTTTTTAACATGTTATGAACCTATTTTTGGATATGTTAATTCTATTACACAAATCTTCTTGAATTTTCTACTTATTTGTATCCATGAGGTGAGTACTCCATATGCTGCATCGGGAGAGTTACATGAATGGGTTCCAAGAGTTCAAACATAAAATTAACATGGAATGGGTTGTGTTTGGTAGAGCTATGTAGATATTGACTATATAAATTATGAATATATGGGAGGCTCTTATCCCATGTGTGTGGATTCTATAAATTATACATTTGAATAAGATGTACAATCTATCAATTCTTAATTTTTATCTAGTTGTTTGTATGAGGATGAAAGGTTATGGAAATAGTCAACATGGTATCTATCATGCTCCATAGGGTAGACTAGAAAATTCTAAAATTTGTACTATCTTTATCAAATACTGGGATTTGGAAAAACAAAGTGAATCCACACATGACTAAAATAGATCTTAGCAGTCTCCTCAATTGAAATGAATTTCTTATAAGGAATCAAATAGCTATTTTTAAAAAATAGTCAACTACTAAAAAAACACAATCATTACCATGGTTAGGTGTTGAAAAACCTAAGAGGAAACCTCTAGAGATAAATTTCCAAGGCTTGTATGACACTATAAATAGTGTATATAGTCCCCACATCTTGGTTGGTGTAAAAAGTAGAGAGGGTACACAACCTAATGTTTATCTTAACATAATTTCTTATTTTGGGCCAAAAAATTACTCTTGGAGAAATAAAAATAGTTTTCCACCCTATATTGACCTTCTATATTATTAAAGTGTTATTCCCAAATTATATTTAAGTGCTCATTATCTAGTATTAAATATATATCCCATGTGATAGAGGAGGTTGTATTACAAATAAGCATTTACAAAATTAGAATCTACTTCATACAAGGTAGAATAAATATAAGTGTCTTTCATGTATGAATCAAGAATGGTAGTAAGTGCTATGAATAGAGGTAAGTTCAAAAAACTACTACTAAATTGGAACTCCATTTCTTATGCTCGATGATCATGGATCAATACTTGATCCATATCAACAAGCCTATACAAATGTTGTTGAAATGTCAAATTGCTAAAATTTGCTAAGTCTGGAGACCAAAAAAATTTCAAGGCTTAACATATTAGTTACTAGAAGGATGATGTAACTTACCAAATACATTTTTCTAAGGCAAATATGTTTGGCCACTTTGAGAACCAAAACAAAAGGGGCTAGAGAAATTTTAAAGTCAACATGGGCCAAAGCCTTGTAAAGTTCTAGATGGTCCAAGAGCTAGAGTGACCAAAAGCCTAAGGGATTGGTGCATAAGTATCTAAAAGTAAGAATAGTGGATATCCTAGAAAATAATGGAAACATAATTTTAGTTAGGCCCCTGAAGCCTTGATAATAAGAAAAAAACTATAATAGATGATGACAAAGGAAAGAAGGATTCTTGAAAAGTCTCTTTAAGTATAAATCATGTGTTCTAGGGGTATGTACTACCTGATCACTCCTTAATATTTTAGACCAAAGTAGGTATGTAATAAAATGACACCTCGTCTCCCATATCCTACAACATTGGTAGTCATCCCCGGTGATCATTAATAAATGTGCCTAAAAATATAACAACTAATATAATAGTAAAACATAATGGGAAAAACTTAGCATGCTCAAGAGGTTCAAGTATACTAATCACATGTATTCATTGAGGATCTAAGCATGTTAAAATATAAATATATAATTTAAATTTGAGAATTCTTAGAAGGTTAAAATCTATTGTAGACACATGGCTAATGCTAACCAATATTAACTATAAAATTAGGATTACTAGCTAGGATAAAGTAAGAAAGTGATGAGAACTCCTTCCAAGCATGTTGATGGTTGGACTATATTAGGCTATGCATACAATTTTTAGGACTATGAGAGACCATCTATGTAATGATTAAGCTAGGATAATCAAGTTGTAAAAACTACAAAAGCTTAATTCTCCTTAGTATGAGGGTCGATAATTTGAGTGTTTACCTTTTATATAATATGCAATTTTGCTCAATAATTTTAATGAATTTGTTTGTTATTTGACCTTTTCTAGCATCATGTTATGGAAATATTTCATATGTAAATGTTTTTTAGTCACTAGATATTTATATAAAAGTATTATGGGTGGTTTATTTCACTAGGTCTAATTTGTTGTTTGGATTTACACCCTAGGCTACTGGAATATTAGTGATGCATATCATTAGATTATGTAGTTATACTTTATTATATAAAATATTGTGAGGGTTTTGAGGGCTATTTTATTTAGTTGGGATATGATCAAACTTAATTTGCATTCTATAATACTTTCTTGGTTACTAGTCTGTTAGGCTTTATATGTAGTTTAGTGTTAGTGTGGTTTGTATAGAATACATCATTGCCATTATCCAAATGTCATTCATAATGTAATCTATATTTATCTACCTTATCTTCCTAACCTTCCATTTGTATCTTTAGTATTTATCCATTTCTTTTTATTTTTGTCTTACAAGAAGGAATTAGAATTTATTGGAGGTTGATAGAGAGAAATCCCTAGTCATTCAATATTAAATATAAGGGGTCTAGGGTGCACATATCACCACTAGATAGATCACAAACCAAGGAATATCATAAAAAAAATATTTTGGCACACCTGATGGGATGAATTATTTAATATTCATATCATATCTCTAAAGGATTGAGATTTTTATGAATATCTGGACCTTGCAAGTAGAAAAAATCTATTCACATGGATATTCCACTAATGGAAGAACCTGAGATACATAAATCTGGTCAAGGAATAATATCTACAATCACATAATGACAATATTAGGAGCTAAAGAAGCTCAAAGGACTCCATGCAAATCATTGATTTCCTAGTTTTCTTAGAACATCCCATATAAATACATGGTTGCAAGCATATATCTAGCATGGACCCCTAGGGCTACTATATTCCTCAAAATGTATTAAAGGTATTTCTCTCCTATGATTGAAATGGAAATATAACCTATGAAAACTACTAAGATATTGCTTTGGCTACTATATATGACATTAATCATGAATATGTAAGGGCAAGACTCCTTGTACTCTCTTTTAAAGGTAAAGTATTGGCATGGTATCACACATTAGAAGATAGTAGCATAGGCATTTAGGATTAACTAACTAAGCCTCTAATATTAGAGTTTAATGACTTAGGGGACCCTTTCCTACTACTCACTCAGTTATTATCCATTCAAAGGTACACCAAGGAAAATATTACTAATTTTAATATCTGGTTTAGTAAAACCTAGGGGAGGATCTATCAAAATTTAAAACCATCACATACCCAAGCCTATATTTACTATCTCCATGCTTTTACCCAAACAATTTTCTTCAAATATGGTGATCCAATGAGATAAGGTTCCTATGAATTTTTAGGTCACTATTACAACATGAAATACATTCATATTTGTTAGAATACTTCCTCATACAACTATTATACTATATGTACCTCAAATATATTAAACAAGATTACAAATTTTCATTTTAAATTTATCTTCCTCTTCATAGTCCACATTACCCAAACCATGTTCTCAATATTCCATTTTAGCAAGTTATGTGCCTACTATGCCTACTATGGAATTAAAGGAATTTCAAGAGATAAGAGATATAGTCCATGACATGACAAACAAGCTTTCCATATTGGAGTAATATAATGTTTAATAAATTTTATAGAATATCAATGAGAAGAACTTCCTTATGAATCAAAATACTAGGTAATGTTAGTTAGTGAATTTTATGAAGAACATATTGTTATTCCAAAAAAAAAAAACTACAAGCATATATGGCTTTGGATGAACATTGGTATTCCATGTTTTATAATCATCACAATGTGGATACCTACCAATATTACTAGCCTCAATCATAGTTGGTTGTAGTCCAAGAAGTGGAGTAAAAATTAGAAGAGCTTGAACAAAATTTTGTAGTTGAGGAGATTTTTGTAGTTAGTTTAGCTAGTATGCTTGCCATATTTGAGGATAGTCCTTCTTTGTCACATCCAAAGAAACTAAAATATTTGGATAATGTAGATCAAAGGATGGAGAAACATAAAGAAACATCCAACCCAAATAAGTTGGAAATAGCCTTACATCTATAGGTAAGAAAGTAATAAGAATAACAATAAGAGGAATCTCAAAGATAAGCCATGTCGATATCATAAGAAGCCAACCAAAGCCAAGAAATTTACCAAAAGCTAAAAGCACCATAAGTAGATCAACAAAAATATCAAGATTTTAGAAATCTATGGTGTCCTTCAATAAAAAAAAAAAAGTAGAGGGAATAATTTATTGACTAGTGCCAAAGGAAGTTTGAGCAACTATCAAAAAAGGCCAAAGATAACATTATGAAAGAAGTGAAAAAGTTTAAAAGGACTCTACTAATTTCTAGATAATTTAATTTCATATAAGTAGTTATAAAAGCTCAACTACTAAAAATATCACTCTCCCAAGATTCATATTAGCACATAAACAACCATATCTTGGCACAGGTAAGATTAAACCCCTACCCTTCTATTTGTCTTTGTGCATGGAAGGCTAGGTAGTTCACAATTATATGGTAGTATATGAAGCTAATATAATAATCATGCGTAAGGTATTTTGTAATGATATAGGATTAGAGTACACTTGGGGTTAATTATAAAGTATTATACCTAAATGGATTACTATTATGGGCAATAGGAATTGTAAAATATATTCCAACATTGTTGCACAAGTTGGATATTTCATAAATATAGGAGGTGATAGTGTTGGTTTATCACCACTATTTATATTATGCTTGTAAAGGGAGATTATGGACAAGTTTGGTTGGTATTTATCAGTAGAGCACACTCACATAGTGATCCCCTACATAGGAAAGAAGGTCTGGATCTATGGGGAGAGGCTTATCTCTTATCACATCAAAAGGTATGAGTAGAAATATAGTGATAAGGCTAAGATTGCTTTGAAGTATTATAAACTAGAGATAGAGGTTTGGCAATAATGCTTGGAATATTTAATAGAGGATGTGTTTTTCATGTTTAATACCAATGCAATGACTTATTAAGACATGGATACTTAGTGTGTTCTAGGTTAGATTCAAGGTTCAAAGGGTCACATGTTTCAACAAGTGCACTTGGGAAATTTAAAAAAGCTAGAACTATGGGTAGTTGATAAAAATTTTATGTTTCATTCCATTACAATAGTGCACATGATATTGGGAACTCAAAAAGGTAATATTTTTATCTTTCACAAGGCCCAAAATTTATAAGAAAGCTACCAAATAAGTCATAATTTGAATATAAAATATTTACAATGAGTCACAATGCTATCTATCACATAGTCTTTGCAGCTCATTATATCATAAGACCAAGTTAAAGAAACTGTTTGCTCAAATAGGTCACATTTTCTAAATAAAAACCATTGTAAAAAGTTAAATTTAGGACTATTTGGTCAAGTCATTGTAGATTTTGATAAGGTGGCAATGTTTGATATAGTTGGCATGGAAAGGTATGCCAACATTTTGGGTAAATAGATGGCATTTAAATAGAGCTAGTTATAACTAGATGTAATAAAGAATTAGATAAATAGGTAGTGGTACAGTATCCTCATAGAGATATATTTTGAAATTTTAATTAGATTAGTAGTCTATGTATAGGTGATCATGCAGATTCCTAATTTTAATTACCTTAAGATATCTATTCACATGGGCTAGCCAAATAAGAAACGTTTAATTAGTCATATAACTTTGAAAAAATCACAAGGTGGGAAATATATATAAGAAAACATCTTCTCTTAGTATTCCATCAATAAGTATCATGTCTCTACTCAAAGCTAAGGAAATATTAAAAGATATGAAGATCCAATAATACTTCAAGTTATTAATATTGTATCAAATATGTTTACCATGGATGACCTTAAATGAACACTACAAGTAGACCTAAAAGTACCTACACCATGAGGACCAACTAACCCACCATAATATAAGGGTAATGATAATTTTTTTCCTTTATAGTGGTAGCTAAAGCAAACCTAGTCATAGGTAAAAATACAATAGCCATATTGATGTTAGCTAAAGGTGTTTTTTCATTAATAACATTAAAATACAATTTGTCATTGTAGGTGCATATTTCTACCTGATAAGTGGTCCAACAAATACATCCACACTCTTTTGGAAATTGGGTTTGTAGATCACTATATATCCTAATGTTGTTTTAATATGGCAACAACAATAAGGAGAAAAGTGAAGCCCAAGGAAAAAGGATAAATAAAAGAAGAGGAGAATTTTGATAGGATGGTAAGTTTGTCAAAGCTTGCTGGACTGAATAGAGGTTTCCCTTAAATTTGTGGAAACTATAAAAATTAAATTAGGGATCGTACAATCTATGAAAATACATACATCTTGCATGTCTTCACTGAAAAAATCCATATATTGAAAATACCTCCTCAATATAGCATTGAATGTTTTAGTATTGTAATATCCCTACCTTTTCACATAGAACAAAAGAGAGTAGAAAGGCTAGGATGGGTAAAAGAAAAAGTTCAACCTACATAGAAGGATTTGGTAGCTCTCAAAAAAAAAAACTATGAAGCATTAGAAACAAAGCAAGGAGAAAAGCATTAATAAAAGGGACTAGAATCTAGAAAAAATTTCTTTATTAACAAAGCTAACTGAGGTTGGATAATGAAAGTAGTTGTAGAATATTATTAGAAGAAATATAGCCCCCCAAAGGGTACCACTATCCAGGTATATCTCCTTTCCTCTTTCCATAAATTACTTTTACTCCATTTTAGTTTCTATTCCATCCATATTATGTTTCCTTCCTTCTCTTTGTTCACCTCCTCGTTCATCCCTAATTATCTGTTAAATAACTACCTTCTTCATTTTTTTAGAAATCACATCTTACTTGAAGACTCATTCCCTCTCACTTTTTATGTCCTATTCATTGGAACCCCACTTATTTTGAGTCCTTTACCCAATGGATAAATCTAGCTGAGTTCTCCTTTTGTAAGCAAAAATCCTCAAGTAATATGAGCCAATACTTGGTCCATATAAACAATACTACACAAATATTTTTGGGATGCTACAATTGGTAAAATTTTCTAAGGAAAGAGACTAAAAACTTGGCCAGGTTCAACATATTATCCATCAGAAGGATAATAAAGGTTATTAGACCAAAATGTTGCTAAGACAAAGTGATCCATAAAATTTGGAAACTAGCAAAAAAGTGGTTGAATAAATTTCAAAGTCAAAATGGACCAAAGTGTTGCAAATATTTGGTTAGGCTAGGATATACAATGACTAGAAGCCTAAGTGATCAGGTGCATAAGTGGCCAAAACTATGAGTGGCCAAAAATCATGAACAACAATGTCAATAAAGTCCTAGTCAATCCATTGAAGCCCTGACAACAAGCAAAAACTTGTAGTGGAGGATGACAAAGGCTAGATCCTCAACAAGTATATTTTTGAATAAATCATGTGTGCTACAAGCCTAAACTATCCTATCACTCTTTAGCCTTCCAAGTCAAATAATTTATGCAATAAAATGACATACAAAACTACCCTTGGTAATCATGAACAAAGGTACCTCCAAGTCTAACAACTGATATGATAGTAAAATATATTGGGGTAAAACTTAGTGTGATCACGAGGTTCAAGTATGCTAATGACACATAATCATTAATGACGAGCTTAGCATGATTACAAATTTTAAATATATTATGGAAATGTGATTGCTCTAAACCATGATTGACTACAAAATTAGGACAACTGATTGGGATAAAGCAAGAAAGCAATGCCCCCTCCTCCAAAGTATTTTTATGGTTGGACTATGCTAGGATTTGCATAAAGGTCTTAGGACTATGATAGACCATCTATGTAATGATTAAAGTAGGATAATCACATTATAAAAACTATAAATAACTTAATTCTCCTCAGTATGAGGGTTGATAATTTAAGTGTTTCCCTATTGCATAATATGTAATTCTGCTCTATAATTCTAATGAAACAACTTGTTTAACTTTTTCCAACATCATGTTGTGGAATTATTTCATATGTGAATGCTTTGTAGTTTCTAGATGTTTCTATAAACATTTGTGGATGGTTTATTCTATTAGGCCTTAATTATTATTTGGATTTACACATAGGGATATTGGAATATTAGGGATGCATAACATTCAATAATGTAGTTCTACTTTCTTTTGTAAAATATCATAAACATGTTGGTGGATATTGGAGTTAGTTGGGGTCCAATATAAGTTTATGTAGTGCAGTTACTTGTTCTCATCATCATGTAGTTATTTTATAAAATCTCAAGTAATATGACAATGCTAGTAGCCAAATGTCATCCACACTTTTATCCATATTTATCTTCCTTCTCTTCCTAACCATCCAATTTTATATTTAGTATTTCTCAATTTATTTTTTATTTTTATTTTACAAGGAAATGGCCTTCTCTAGAGGTTGGCAAGGAGAAATCCCTAACCACCCAATCCTAACTCTATATTCTAGGTAACACTTATCACCACTAATTAGGTCACAAATCTTGAATGTTCAAATGAAATTGTTTTGAACATGTGGTCCACTTTTGATATATTTCATTATATATCTTATTCTACATTTGAATGAACTCTAGAGGTTTATGATCCATATTTGTGATGTATTCCTTATCAAAAATATATTTCTTTCATTGTTTACATGCTTAAAAAATGACATATATATATTTATAGTAAGTAGGGTGTTTTCAAACTACTTCATCAAATTTTTCACTATGATGGGAAATTATATGCCCATTTGATGTGACGATAACTTTTAATGCATACTCTAATGAATCAATTGTTACCTAAAAAGGTTGATGCAAATAAAGTAGTGAAAGTGTAGGAGTTGAACAAAATTGGTCCTCCAACCTATCAAATTCCTATTATCCTATATTTCCCCAATCAAATATATATTTAAAACCTCTTTTGGTTTCTTGGTGTAGTGTTAAAGGACTATTGAGAATCCAAAGTTAAATATTTGATATAAATCGGTAAGATCCAAATAGCCTCAAAGTTCTATCAATTTTTTGGGATAGACTAATCTATAAATACCTAATTTTATTAATATCAATATGGAATCCTTATTTATCAATAACATCCTTGAGGTACTGAAACTTTGTCATCCAAATCAGAACTTCTTCAAATTAGCATAAATCTTGCATCTTCAAGGATTTTGAAATACCTGTCAAACATTTTGTAGATTTTCTTCTCTTGCCTTGCTATAGGTAAAAATATCATCTACATAGACTACCATAGATGAGCTAGTATAGAGACATAGGAGGTTATCCATCATCCTCATGGATGTGGTAGGCACATTGGTCAAGCAAAAAGGAATAACCATCCAATAAAATATAACCTCCTTGGATTTGAATGTAGTATTCCATATGTCAATAGGCTCTATGGATATTTGATAATTCCTATATTTGATATCAACTTTGGTAAGGAACACTATCCCATATATTTTATCTAATGGATAACAATTCTTTACAATGATTTTTTCAAAGCTCTATAGTCAATACAAATTATTCATTTTACATATTTATTTGAATCCAAGACAATTAGATTTACACAAAGTAAAAAACTTGGTTTGATGTCCATTTTAAAATTAATTCTTGGATCTACCTCATGATTTCATAATTTTGAAGGACTAATATATGACAAATAGGTGTATTAGATAAAGGATAACTAGGAACTATGTCAATGGAATGGTTAATATCATAATTAAGTGGAATCCTAGTTGGTGACATGAACAAATCATCATATTCAACTATAATCTAGTCCATATACATTGACCTCAAACAATGATGATTATAGTTTAGGGCCTATACTCATAAAATCCATGTCTCTTCCACATAAATGGTTGGCCCAAAAACATATCATATACAAGGGGAAAAAAACATAGCTAAATTTATCTTTGAATTAATTTATGGAACAATAGAGGATATATTATTGAGTTATATAAATGTCTCTCCCCTATTTAACCCATCCAAAATCATATGGTTGTAGGTTTGGTGTGACAAGTAGGTTAAAATCCTTCACCATCTTGGTAAAAATCAGATTATTTGGACTCCCACTAACAACAATGCAATATAATGGTTTACTCTTAACACATATTCATGAGTGAAATAGGTTTTCTTACTCTAATAACTTTTATTGTGAATATTATAAAGTAAAACATGTGGTGGAAATGGTTAGATTTGGTTTAACTTCCATGATTTTAATCCCATCATTTTAAGCCTATGGATGTGGAGGTAATGGTGTACTAGATATAGATGGGTGTAGCTATGTAAAAAATCATTGAATCACTTGACACCCCTCCCTTGAATTTTTAGTACTCTTGTGGTAATCATACTCTGCTAGTCTTACAATGACACTGAGAGGGGGGGTGAATCAGTGTAGCTCTATAAACTTAAATTTACAGCTCTTAATACCGCAGCAATTAAAACTTATTACTAGATACAACAAGTATAACAAACGAGCATCACACAACACAAGATTTAACGAGGTTCACCAATGTGGCTACTCCTCAAAAATTGACTGCTTGGACTACCATCCAAATCCAGCCTTTGCAAAGCACCAACTTTACAATCAATTTACCAACACCCACTGTAAGGAGCACCAACCCCTTATTTATCTGCACCAACAGAAAGGAGCACCAACCCCTTATTTATCTGCACCAACAGAAAGGAGCACCAACCCCTTATTTATCTACACCAACAGAAAGGAGCACCAACCCCTGATGCCAAGCTGCAACCTGGACTTCAATTTGAATCTATAAGTTTGATAGTAAGATACCTTTGCTTTTGCAAGACCCTGACTGGTCTTCTTCACCTTTGCGTTCTCTACGCACTCTGCTCTCTCTGTGCAATCACTTCGCACACTCTGCTTTGTTATAGTCGAACTTCATGATCGTCTTCTCCCTTTTGCACACTCTGCTCTCTTTGTAAATTTTGCACTTAGCATGATTCGACATGACTTGCTCTCTGCACACAATGACCGTATTTCACACACATTCCACCATCTTCTCAATTCTCCAAACAACCCTCCTTTTATAACAATATTTTTTATGATGAAAACCCTAATCTTAGTCAGTTGTAAATCCTAATCTTAGTCGGCTTTCATAACAACTGTAAACCCTAATTTTAGTCGGTTGTCATCGGTCTTCGTCGGCTTCAACTCAAGAAGATGTTCGGTTTATCCATCGCTTGATGATTTCATTCTAGACAGACCCTGTAACCGCCATACTGACTTTTGATCACTCTTCATATTTTAGCAGTATGAAATCACTCTTAATTGCCCTCTGTAAATGTCGTAGTGATGTCGGTCCACTGTCATACTTCTCATTTCAGTCGGGTTCTCCTTCTTGACTTGCGCATTTATGACCTATCATGAAATCATGACATTTCTGCCTCTATAGCTTCTTTTGTTGTTGTTGCCATGAAAATACAACATGTCACGATATCGCGACACTTTCACCTCCGTACGCTTTCTCTATTATTTTGTCATGATATCATGACATTTCTACCTCCATAGACTTCGTCTTTTCTTTTGTCATGATATCATGACATTTTTACCTCCGTATACTTTGTCTTTGCTTTTGTCATGATATCGTGACACTTCTGCTTCCATAGACTTTGACTTTGCTTTTGTCGTGATATCATGACACTTCTACCTCCATAGTCTTCAACTTAGCTTTTGTCATGAAATCGTGACACTTCTACTTTCGTACTTAGCTTCTTTGCTTTTGTCATGAAATCATGACACTTCTGCCTTCGAAGTCTTCTTCTCTACTTTTGTCATGAAATCGTGACACTTATTACTTTACTTCTTTGCTTTTGTCATGAAATCATGACACTTCTCTTCGAAGTCTTCTTCTCTACTTTTGTCGTGAAATCATGACACTTCTACTTTTGTACTTTACTTCTTTGCTTTTGTCATGAAATCGTGACACTTCCTTAAGTCTTGCTTTCCTTTTGTCATGAAATCATGACAGTTCTGCTTTCGTACGCTTCCTCTCTTTCTTTTGTCATGAAAATGCGACATGTCGCGATATCGTGACACTTTTCAAACTTACTTTCTCTCTCCTATTTTAGTCATGAAAATGCGACATGTCACGAAATCATGACACTTTTCTTACTTGTTCTCTTTCTTCGAACTTGTCATGAAATCGTGACACTTTTTCTTGCTTTCTCTTTCTCTTCCAACATGTCGCGAAATCATGACAGTTTTTCCACTTGCCTTTTTCTCTTCCAACATGTCACGAAATCATGATAGTTTTTCCTACTTTTTCTCTCTCTTCCAACATGTCATGAAATCGTGATAGTTTTTCCTGCTTTTTCTCTCTTCCAACATGTCGCGAAATCGTGATAGTTTTTCCTACTTTTTCTCTCTCTTCCAACATGTCGCGAAATCATGATAGTTTTTCTTGCCTACTGTATATGTCGCGATATCGTGACACTTTTCTTACTTGTCTTTTTTCTTTGATCTTTTGCATATGGGCCACTTCGGTCTTCTTGGAAAATCACTGTACATACTCTGAATAACCTTTGAACTCCTATCTTCTGCATCTGAATAGCTTTTGAACTTCCTATCCACTGCATCAATAGATCTATCTGACTGTGTTGACAACAATGACAATACTGTTGCTGCACCTTGCTCAACAATCTCCCCCTTTGGAATTTTTGGCAACACATGTGCAATTTCTTGTAACTCTTCTCCCCCTTTGACAATAATACCAAAGGGCTACTCTAGACTCCCCCGAGTCCATGCACAACATTCTCAGGCAAAATTTATTACACTTAGCAAAAATCATGAACATGAGCAAAAAGATAATCAAATACTTAAATGCTCCCCCTGAGAATGTGATCCCTGTAGCTAGTCAATTCTTGGGAAGTGTGACCACTCCCAATTTATTGTGAAGGTACTCAAAAACTTCCTTGGGCAATGGTTTTGTGAAGATATCTGCTACTTGCTCTGTAGTTGGAACAAAATCCAACTTAACCTCACCTTTCGCAACTTTCTCCTTCAAAAAGTGATACCCGATAGCAATGTGTTTTGTGCGTGAATGCATAATCGGATTCTTGGAGATGTTAATGGCACTTGGTGTTATCACACTTAAGCGATATTGGCTCACTGAAGCTAATACCAAGATCTTTCAGGGTTTGTTTCATCCACAATACCTACGTACAACATGTTGTCACTGCAATATATTCTGCCTCTGCTATCGATAAAGAAATTGACTCTTGTTTCTTACTGTGCCATGCGACCAATCTGTCTCCAAGATAGAATGCACCTCCACTGGTACTCTTTCTGTCATCGACACCTCCTGCCCAATCTGCATCTGAATACAAAATAAGGGTGAAGTCTTTACCTTTCGGATACCATAACCCATACTCCATAGTACCCTTGAGGTACCGAAGAATCCTCTTCACTTGTTGTCACATGAGTCTCCTTGGGATTAGCCTAAAATCATGCTACCATGCATACTACCTACAAAATATCTGGTCTAGTAGCTATCAGGTATAGTAAGCTCCCAATCATAGATCTGTACATGGTTTGATCAATAGGTGGAGATTTGTCATCCTTGCTCAACTTGCACTTTGTCGTCATGGGAGTGCTAAGCGGCTTACAATCCTCCATTGTGAACTTTTTTAACATCTCTTTCACATATTTAACTTGAGAAATAAATATGCCCTTCTTATTTTGATTAACTTGCAACCCGAGGAAATATGAAAGTTCACCAATCATTGACATTTCAAATTCTTTCTGCATCTTATTTGCTAAATCTTTACATGACTCATCTTTGCTTGCTGCCAAATATGATATCATCTACGTATACAACAAGAACAATAAGATGCCCATTTTCTATTTTGACATACAAATTACTATCCACCATACCTTTCTTAAACCCTTGTTGAGTGAGATAGTTGTCTAGCCTTGCATACCATGCTCGGGGTGCCTGTTTTAAGCCATATAATGCTTTCTTCAACTTGCAAACCAAGTTGGGATCATCACCAAGTTGGAAACCATCTGGTTGCTCAATATAAACCTCTTCTTCAAGTTTCCCATTCAAAAACGTTGATTTCACATCCATTTGATAAACTTTGAAATTCTTGTAGACTGCTAAAGCTAGAAACATTCTAATTGCCTCTAGTCTAGCTACTGGTGCAAAATTTTCCTCAAATTCAATGCCTTCAACTTGTGCATAACCCTTACATACCAATCTTGCTTTATTTCTGACTACCTATCCGTCTTCATTCAATTTGTTTCGAAAAATCCATTTAGTCCCGATTATATTTTTATTTGCAGGTCTAGGTACTAACTCCCAAGTTTCATTTTTCTCGATCTGATCTAATTCTTCATTTATTGCCTTCATCCAACTTTCATCTTTGCTTGCGTCAGCAACATTTTTGGGCTCAATGCTGGATAATAGAGAGTAGTTACTTACTACTCTTCTTCTTGTCTGAACACCAACTTTGGGGTCTCCAATTATTTGCTCTCTAGGATGATTTTTCTGCCAGCTGCCTGTTTTGAATTTCTTATTTTCTTCCACTTCTGAATCACAACTTAAATCATCTGAGTCAATTTTTTGTATCTTTTCCATTTCGTTTTCCTCATCTCCTTCAATAACCTCTTCATAAATTGGGTAGTTCTTTTCATAGCTAATTACTCGTTCTCTACCTTCATCAAATTTAACATCGACCACTGTCCACAATTTTCTTTAGCCTCTTGTTGTAGCATTTGTAAGCTTTGTTTTTTGATGAATAACCAACAAAAATACCTTCATCCGCTCTATCTTCAAACTTACCAAGATTATCTTCAGTTCTTTTGATGTAGCACTTGCTGCCAAAAACTTTGAGGTATTTTGTTGTTGCCCTTTTACCGAACCACAACTCATAAGGAGTTTTGCTTTCATGTGTTCTCAGCATGTACCTATTTTGGATATACACCATAGTATGGACTGCTTCTTTCCAAAATATGTCTGCTACTCTACTTTCAACCAACATAGTCCGTGCCATTTCTTGCATTGTCCTGTTCTTTCTTTCTACCACTCCATTCTATTGAGGTGTCCTGGCTGCTGAAAACTGTCTCCTAATACCGTATTTTTCATAGTACTCTGTAAACTCCTCTGAAATGAATTCTCCTCCTCTATCTGATCTTAAACATTTGATCCTCTTTCCTGTTTCATTCTCAACTTGGTTTTTGAAAGTCTTGAACATTTCAAAAGCTTCTGATTTATGCTTCAAGAAAAATATCCATGTCATTCTGGAATAGTCATCAATGCACAACATAAAATATTTGTCACCATTTATGCTTTGTGTTCTCATGGGTCCACATAAATCGGTGTGTATTAGTTCCAAAGGTTTGCTTGTGTAGTACTCTTTTGTTTTGAATGTGACTCTAGTTTGCTTCCCCTTTTGGCATGAAGCACAAATGTTGTTTGCGGGTTTGTTGATGGTGGGAATATCTCTCACTGCCCTTTTTGAGTTGATTTTTACTAGATTATCAAAACTGATATGACCGAGTCTCTTGTGCCACAACCAATTTTCTTCTTCCTATCCAATAAAACAAGCTCCTTCTGAAGTCTCTGAGAGCGTGTACAGGTTTCCAGATGTCCTTGATCCAGTTGCTATCAATTTTCCACTGTTTGTTTTTCTGACTTCACAACCCTGCTTCTTAAAAACTACTTCATGACCTTTATCACAAATCTGACTTACGCTCAACAAGTTATGTTTCAAACCATCCACAAACAAGACTTCTTCTGACTTAATTTTTCCATCACTAATTTTAACTGAACCTTTGCCAACTATCTTAGCTCCATCATTATTTCCAAACTTTATTGAACCACCTTCATATTTCTGTAACTTCTCAAATTTTTGTTTGTCACCTGTCATATGACTGGAGCATCCACTATCAAGTATCCATGGTACATATTTATTCTGTGCTTTAAATGTTGTTTGTACGATTAAGGATTCCTTTTCTTCCTTAAGTCGCTCTTTTTCTTTCCACTCCATTTTGATAGTAGTTTTGGGCTCTTGTTTTGCCTTTCCCTTATCAATAGCTTGTGCATGTTTTTCGAGAAGTTTTCTATTTTGTCTCATCCTATTTGGTTGAAATTTTCTTCCCTGAAACTGATTTGATGCAAATGTACTTCTACGGTTTCTTGCAATGTGCCCAAAATTATGACAGTTATAACATTCTACTGTATAATTCATCAAGAGGAGAAAAAGCATTTCTACTTGGTGAAATTCCTTGGTCTTACATTATATTTGCAGTCCGAGATTTTATGTCCATAGCCATTGCATTTAAAATAGAAACCAGAAAAGGGATAATTGAACCTGGGTGATGGTCTTTGCCATGTTGTCGTAGGAGCCATAGGTCTTCTTCTTCTTTGATGTGTGACATTGGTGAATCCATCATTGTCAATTCTCCTTTCGTGCCTGGCATTATTGCTTTCTTTTGCATGAGATGTTTTTCCTTGATCAACCTGTTTCTTATCTTCATTCTTTATGGATTCTACATTTTTGGCCTTTGATCCATTTGATGATTCTCCTTCGATGAAACCCAGACCAAATTTGATGCCTGCAGGCCTTTGGTCATTTATAATCTTATCCAGCTTCATAGAAATTTCTTCGCGTTTGTGATAGCAACTAATTTTGTGATTCATCTCTTCTATCTGCATTCGTAAACCAACATTCTCTTCTTCTAGTTTGCAGCAATAATCTATTTTCATGGTAATTTGTACTTCGAGATCTTCAGATATTTTCTTGTATTCTTCTGTCTGTACTTTCAGACTGGTTATGATTTCGTTTGCATCCTCAAGCTTTTTTGAAATTTTCTTATTCTTTTTCCTCTCTATTTTCCACTCTTCAAGTGCAGAGATCAACTCACCTTCTAGATCTACTTCAGCCTCAGGGTTTTCACCACATACTTCAGAGTTCACTCCTTCCTTTTTCTGATTTTACTTCTTCAAATGCCATGAAAAGAGCTTCACCTGTTTCCTCTTCAGAATCCTCATCGGAGTTGTCTTCTGTTGAACTGGCATTCCTGGAGATGAAACTTTTCTTCTTGAAGTTGCCTTTTCTGAAATTCATTTTCTTCTTCCAGTCACTTCTTTCTTGGTGCGATCCTTCATCATTTTTGTTCTTCTCATTAAGTGGACATTTAGTCACAAAATGCCCAATGCCTCCACAGTTGAAACATTTAAACGGTAGCTTTCCTCTGTATTTTCCTTTTCCCCTTTTTAGTTTTCTAACAAAGTTTGCTTCCATTTCATCTGATGTCTCTTCTTCCTCGGACTCTTGTTTTGCGTTTTTATTTTTAAGGGCTTTAAAAGCCGCTTCTCTATCTATGGGTTTAGATCTTCCTATCCTCATCTCATATGCAGTCAAAGAACCATACATCTCATCTATACTAAAATAATTTAGATTTTTAGCTTCTTCTATCGTTGAGACTTTAGAATCAAACCTTTGAGGAAGAGATCTTAATACCTTTTTCACGACTGTCGAGTCTTCGATATCCTCGTCGAGTCCTCTGATCGCATTAATGATTCCATTAACTCTCAACATATATGCCTCAATGTTTTCATCGTCATTCATCTTTAATGCTTCGAACTGAGCTTGATGTGTCTGTAACTTGGCCTCCTTGATCTTATCGTCTCCTTCATAAATACTCCTCTATTTTTCCCATATTTCTTTTGCCATTTTACAACTCATGATCTTTACTAGTTCACTGTCTGCTAATCCGCACATGATAGCATTCTTTGCTTTTGAGTTATTTTCAAACAGTTTCTTTTGCTCAGCCTCTTTTGGAGGAGTGATGGGTATTGTGTATCCACTAACTACTGAATCCTAGATGTCGTATCCCAAAGCACAGAGATATGTCTGCATCCTGATTCTCTAGAATGCGTAATTAGATCCGTCAAACAATGGTGCTTTGTTTGATGAGAAGCCTTCACCACCTGCCATTGTGTTACTTCCAAGATCACCCTAGCCGGTTAAGCTTGTACAGGAACTTAGCTCTGATACCAATTGTTAGTCTTACAATGACACTGAGAGGGGGGTGAATCAGTGTAGCTCTATAAACTTAAATTTATAGCTCTTAATACCGCAGCAATTAAAACTTATTACTAGATACAACAAGTATAACAAACGAGCATCACACAACACAAGATTTAACGAGGTTCACCAATGTGGCTACTCCTCAAAAATTGACTGCTTGGACTACCATCCAAATCTAGCCTTTGCAAAGCACCAACTTTACAATCAATTTACTAGCACCCACTGTAAGGAGCACCAACCCCTTATTTATCTGCACCAACAAAAAGGAGCACCAACCCCTTATTTATCTACACCAATAGAAAGGAGCACCAACCCCTTATTTATCTACACCAATAGAAAGGAGCACCAACCCCTGATGCCAAGCTGCAACCTGGACTTCAATTTGAATCTATAAGTTTGACAGTAAGATACCTTTGCTTTTGCAAGACCCTGACTGGTCTTCTTCACCTTTGCATTCTCTACGCACTCTGCTCTCTCTGTGCAATCACTTCGCACACTCTGCTTTGTTACAGTCGAACTTCACGATCATCTTCTCCCTTTTGTGCACTCTGCTCTCTTTGTAAATTTTACACTTAGCATGATTCGACATGACTTGCTCTCTACACACAATGACCGTATTTCACACACATTCCACCATCTTCTCAATTCTCCAAACAACCCTCCTTTTATAACAATATTTTTTATGATGAAAACCCTAATCTTAGTCAGCTATAAATCCTAATCTTAGTCGGCTTTCATAACAACTGTAAACCCTAATTTTAGTCGGTTTTCATCGGTCTTCATCGACTTCAACTCAAGAAGATGTTCGGTTTATCCATCACTTGATGATTTCATTCTAGATAGACCCTGTAACCGCCATACTGACTTTTGATCACTCTTCGTATTTTAGTAGTATGAAATCACTCTATAACTACCCCTGTAAATGTCGTAGTGATGTCGGTCCACTGTCATACTTCTCATTTCAGTCGAGTTCTCCTTCTTGACTTGCGCATTTACGACTTGTCATGAAATCATGACATTTCTACCTCTGTAGCTTCTTTTGTTGTTGTTGCCATGAAAATACATGTCACGATATCGTGACACTTTCACCTTCGTACGCTTTCTCTATTCTTTTGTCATGATATCATGACATTTCTGCCTTCGTAGACTTCATCTTTTCTTTTGTCATGATATCATGACATTTTTACCTCCATATACTTTGTCTTTGCTTTTGTCGCAATATCATGACACTTCTGCTTCCATACTTTACTTCTTTGCTTTTGTCGTGAAATCGTGACACTTCTTCTTCCGAAGTCTTGCTTTCTACTTTTGTCATGAAATCATGACAGTTCTGCTTCCGTACACTTCCTCTCTTTCTTTTGTCACAAAAATGTGACATGTCGTGATATCACGACACTTTTCAAACTTACTTTCTCTCTCCTATTTTAGTCGCGAAAATGCGACATGTCACGAAATCGCGACACTTTTCTTACTTGTTCTCTTTCTTCGAACTTGTCATGAAATCATGACACTTTTTCCTGCTTTCTCTTTCTCTTCCAACATGTCATGAAATCATGACAGTTTTTCCACTTGCCTTTTTCTCTTCCAACATGTCACGAAATCGTGATAGTTTTTCCTGCTTTTTCTCTCTTCCAACATGTCACGAAATCACGACAGTTTTTCCTACTTTTTCTCTCTCTTCCAACATGTCACAAAATCATGACAATTTTTCCTACTTTTTCTCTCTCTTCCAACATGTCGCGAAATCGCGACAGTTTTTCTTGTCTATTGTATATGTCGCGATATCGCGACACTTTTCTTACTTGTCTTTTTCTTTGATCTTTTGCATATGGGCCACTTCGGTCTTCTTGGAAAATCATTGTACATACTCTGAATAACCTTTGAACTCTTGTCTTCTGCATCTGAATAGCTTTTGAACTTCCTATCCACTGCATCAACAGATCTATCTGACTGTGATGACAACAATGACAATATTGTTGCTGCACTGCATCTATAGAAGGGGAAAAAAAAATAGCTAAATTTATCTTTGAATTAATTTATGGAACAATAGAGGATATATTATTGAGTTATATAAATTTCTTTCCCCTATTTAACCCATCTAAAATCATATGGTTGTAGGTTTGGTGTGACAAATAGGTTAAAATCCTTCACCATCTTGGTAAAAATCAGATTATTTGGACTCCCACTAACAACAATGCAATATAATGGCTTACTCTTAACACATATTCATGAGTGAAATAGGTTTTCTTACTCTAATAACTTTTATTGTGAATATTATAAAGTAAAACATGTGGTGGAAATGGTTAGATTTGGTTTAACTTCCATGATTTTAATCCCATTATTTTAAGCCTATGGATGTGGAGGTAATGGTGTACTAGATATAGATGGGTGTGGCTATGTAAAAAATCATTGAATCACTTGACACCCCTCCCTTGAATTTTTAGCACTCTTGTGGTAATCATATCATTTTCCACTCTTGACATTTAGGGTATTCTTTTCTTGGAAGTCCTTTTTCTACTTTTAATTTAATTTTGGGGGTGACCTCCTTTGTCATAATTTTCTTGGTAGTAGAATTTTTCTTTATTTACATGGTTATTAGTATTATAGTATTTAATATGGTATCCTCCTCATTTTCCACTTTTTTTTCTCTTCTACTCCAATTTGATAGTAAGTTTGTATGCCTCTCCCAATATCTTGAATTTGAAGAGGTCCATGTCCTACCAAATGTACCATTTCAACCCACTATGATACATGAGGATACAATGCTCTTCAGTATTTTGGAAACCTAGTTTTCTTACCATGAAATGCAAAGCAATAGTGTAACCTTGAATAGATTGATCTTTACCTTGTCATAACTATTTCTATTGCATGTATTGATCTACACAAGCTTCAACAAGATACTATTCTTCCTTGATGGCCTCTAAAATAATCCTATATGAATACTATTTAATTCTCCTTTGTAACCTTGTTACAATATGCTTCCAACCAATTTCGAATAAGTTAAAAATATTTCAAGAGTGTAAAATTTGTTTTCTTACTATTGATGATTTTTTATATAAAGAAGTATGAAGGTAACTAATCCAACTTCTTTTCTATGGTATCAATATTATTTTTCCTTCAAAAATAGGAATATCAAAATTCACCTACACATTAAAATATGTAGAGGCATTGAATGCTATTTGAGATGTTGTGTAGATGAGGTCATAGAATTTGCAGCTAGGAGTTGTTGAAGAATTTGAGCAAATTGATCCATCATATCATTCCTTTGTTTCATGAGGGATTCATTTAACATATACTGATAAGGATCAATTGACTCAATATTGTCGACTATATTTCCCACCTAAGATAGTTTGGAATGAAAATAAATGTAATCAAAGGGTTTTCATATTTGATACCCAAGAGTTCAATATATTCATCACATGTTTATGGACATACACCCAAAAGAGAGGCCATTTCTATAATATTGATCCAAAACATAGATTTTGAGTTAAGGAAGATCAAGAAAGAGTGCCATTTAGAGATAATAAACTATAACAACCCATGCCCAACAAATGTAAAGTAAAATAACATAATAATTTTATTGCTAAGAAAACAAATATAATAGAAGTAATATTTTAGAATAGATGTGAGGGTATAACATCACATCATTACTCATATTTATTATAGTCAATGGTGCATCTCTCTTTACAAAATATTTTTGGTTTGATGGAAATCCATCATATGAATATGGAAGGTCGTCCATATGGAAATGGTGATCCACGTTCTATGAGTTAGGTCACCCATATGAAAATATGATTATTTCCCTTCCATATAATACAAGGTGTATATTAATTAAAAATTACATGCATATGACTTATCCTTTCATGTATTTTCTTCTACTAATATGTTAGTATGGATTGAGATGGATTTTGCCTATGAAAATCTAAAAATATCAAATTAATAGTTTTAGTAAATATTTTATTTTATATTTTTTAGAGCCTTTGAAGCATTTTTACATAGTTTCCAACAACTTGTTTAACATGAAGATGCCTACTAAAATTTTTGTTCTCCACATAATATTTTTAATACTTCTTGAATGGATCAAAAAAGAGTTCCGAGCAAAAATTAATGCCCCTAGTAGTATTTCTAGGATAAAACAATAAAATTCATGTAGTCTTGGGGATGGTCGCATGCTTATATCAAAGTGCAATGCACAAGGTCATGTAGGCAACCATTGTAAGCATAGAAATTATTTCTAGGGGACAAGACATTATCAAAGGAATATTTATCTTATTTATTGAGGGTAACAACATAACACAAGTGCCACTCCCTTAATCAACTAAATCCCTCTAAATATCCAAAGCAATATATACCACTATAATAATTATGGGATATAATTATCCCTTTCCTTATAATCAACAACAATCATGTTTTTCAAAAGAAAAAATATAATCAATTTAGGGCTACTATGTGCATCAATACAAATATTTTTCTTATGTGGTTGAATGTATTTCACTTCATATTACCTTAGAATATTGAGAATAATATTAAAAAATTTAGATCTTAGCATCCCCATATCATCTAGTAATTTCTTAATAGTTATTGTTGATAGGGATATGTCCTAAGTAATCCCAACTAGGAAACTTTATAAGGTGTTATAAACAAATCTTTAATAATGTCCCGTTTTTTTTTTTTTATGATTTCTTGAAGCAATAATTTGTTTGGTTAACTGAGGTCTTGACCATTTTCTATTATGGGTGTTTTGATGGATGCTTTAAGTAGCAATCATAATTTTTGAATATTTCTAGAGATGACATCATCTATAGGATTACTCAAAATATTTTCTATATTGGAAAATATTTCTATATTTTTTGTTAGTTCTTGAATGACAACAATAAATGGTGTGGAATCGTATCACTTGTGGCTATATTAACCATTACCTAGATAGGTTCTTTAAGATTCCCTTTCTTTTGTTTCTCATCCTTAAAGGGTTGATTTTTTTTATATTGGGATGCACTTCTAGTAATAGACACAATTTGGTGTTCTAAAGATACAATGGTTTATCTCTACACCTCCAAAATATTTATATAATGAGTCACATTTGGTCAATTATGGTTGTATTCTCAATTTAGACTAGGTTGAAAATAAACTTGATTAACTTGATTACCATTTTGGGAATTTCTAGGTTTGGGATTTCTATTTGGAGGACGAGTGCTTTTTTAATTTTAGTTACTATGACCCTCTCCTTGGCTATCCTATTGGTTGTCTTGAATAGAATTATACCCTTGATTTTAATAATTGTGATTGCCCCCTTGGTTGAACTCTTGACCTTGATTATAGTTCACTCCTATTTTTTATTATGATTAGGGTATTGTTGTTCATGATTGTGGAATGAGATGTTATAGATACCTAACATTTAATTGTAAGAATGATTATATTTCTTATAGAAACCTTTAATATTTTCATAGAAAAGGTTGATAATATTATTGATTTTGTTAATGTTTAAATTAGGACCAAAGGTTTGTTTACAATATAACTTATACAACTCCAAGTAGGTATTAGGCTTATGTCCATAAGACCAATTCCAAACGAATATTTTTGGGTATCATACCACTAAGGTTCTTCAAGTCTCTTCTTATAATGGAAATTATTGATCCTAGGTGGTGGATAAACCTTGAGAATATCTTCATATATAAATTATGGTACAATATTCTCAAGTCCTTGGCCACCTTGAGCTATGGTCAACATATTTACAAGGGTTCATTTGCATCTATATCATTATAGTTATATTGAATAACTACAATAAAAACCTATCCCCTACAACACTCTTTCTAGAGTTATTGGGTTTTAAGGGTTTTTAACCATCTTTATTTTCCTAAGGTTCAAGGACTTCAACAAATTGTATGACCTTTTCTAAGAAGGGTAAATAATATGGATTATGTTCATATAATTTAGCTTAGAAATTCTACTTTAATTTATTTATAAATATTTCTTTGGTTGCCTCTTAAATTAGGACCATTCGCATTGTATTTAAGCATTATCCATCTCTTATGGAATTTAATTATGGATTTTTTTAGTCCTTATTAGGTATTTACAAACACATCCATTGATTTTGGTATAGTTATGTCATCATAAAATTCATATTTTAGTTTTTGATAAAGGTATCTAGATGAAAACTAATCAAGAGCATTTCCTACCAAAGCCTTGGTCATTAAATTCAATAGTATTTTCATTATGCACCAATCTCTATAGTACACTTATCAATAAAATGTTTGGGAATTATTTGTTTCATCATAATAGAATTGAGGTATATGTTAGCAAAATTCTATGACATCCACTTCAGGGAATGGGGATTGGGTTTGGTAATTTATCAAAGTAGGGTCTATAAACACTGGCATAGTCAGCCCAAGGTTAGCCAAGGGAGGTGAATAAGGACGATAGTTAGGGTTTAGTACCAAAGGAGGTATAACAACTTGTACTACAACGGTTGTATTAACACATAACTTGAGTAAGGTTACTCATCATGTTTTATATGTCTTGCAACTATTTGGTTATCTCTTTCCTAGGGGCTTCCATTTGCTTCACAAAATATATCCTATGATTGTGTAACTTATAGTAAGTGATTCATTTAGAGTAGTTATATATATAGAAAATCTTTCACTTTGATATTTAAAAAAGCGTTTACACTAACAAATTTATTATCATGTGTTCAATTATTTAAATTTGTGTATTATTTGTTGTAAGTGTCATATTAAGTGGTTATGATAGTAATACATGATATTCATCTTCCATAGTGAATGCTAATTCTCTTAGGACATATTGAGATCCTATGGTAAAAGGACAAGGCTCACAATAATCCGTATATGGGTCTCTATCATCATTAAAATCTAAATCCTCTTATATATTTCCTCTATAAAATAAAAATCTTATTTTTTGGAAGAATTGTATGATCTAGATCATATTCTATTTATTCAATATGCTTCTTCCTAGATCTAGTAGTCATTTCATCACCTAGAGAAGAAATAAGAGGAACCATAAGGGTAGGTAGAGAACCACTTAGAGATAAATAGAATTTTGAAAAATTATTTATCCTCAAACAATTCATTAAGAATAAAATTACTAGAAACCCCTTATGACAAAGCAAGATGGATTTTATAAGAAGTAATAAAATCTTACAAAAGATTTTTTTTTGCATTTTTCTAGTTGCCTAGTGTTTGCCATTATTTTTATTGATATTTAATTTTGTTGAATTTATTTGAAATCCTCCATCATGGTGTGACAACTGTTAATAAGATGAATTATGATGTTTTCAAGGTCTTCCCTTGTCTTGTATTAGTACCTTGTTTTAACTTATAAAATCAATTACCTTAGATTAACCCATGTTATATTTCATATAGTATGTGGTTGGAACACTAAGACCTCATTTTTTATTTTATACAATAAAAACATATAAAATAATTCAATCATTTAATAAATTCTTGTTGTCTACCACTATATTGATGAGCATATTTTTACGCATCATCCTTTGTTGTATATTGTAGTGTGTGAGACTAGACCATTATAATAGGATAACGTGAATTATCTTTTTATATGGAGTATTTTCTCGAGGAAGTTCTACAATGTATATCTTGTCTATTTATTTTCTTGTGTTTTATTCTCACTCTATCATGATAGGTGTACCTTGTTGATATATCATGTTATAAAAATATGGAAGGACATGAGTTAGACCAAGACACATATCATATAAGCATCTTTTTATTGATGGTTTACTCTCAATATACCTCATAGTAATGTTGGAATTACTTTTTGATATATTATATTCATCGAATATTATTTTGCATTTGTCTTTTCCTAAAAAATAGTGGTGAGCAATCTTGTTTATATAAACTAGTTGAATATTTTAGATCTCTATTGTCACCATAGTTGTTAGTATGCTTGTTGGGACATTGTGATAGTTGGATACTATAGTGCATTGACATCCCTTGTAGTAATGAGCATGCTTGTTGGCACATAAATCTTGTTGGATACTATAGGGTGTTTTAATTATAAGGTATAGATCACTTGCATTCCATGTTTGTGGTGTCACATCAATTAATACTTGTTGTAGTTTGAAACATGCTTGACACATCATAGTTTCTAGATATTGCATAAGGGTTTTTCTTCCACCTATAGTGGTGAGTGTGCTTATTGACACATCATACCTATTGAATATTTGAGTGTGTTTTCTACCTACTATAGTGGCATGAGTGGTTGTTGAACCATCATATTTTTCAAATACTCTAGAAAGGTAGAATGGATTGAGATACAAATCATCTATACCTCCTATTGATACTGTTATTCCATCTCCCCTTACAAATATTTACCTCTTGATACAAGTATGATTAATAAAGGTGAAATATTTTAAATGACATGTTGTGTGCTTGTTATAAATAACATTATGTACAAATCTTACTACAATTTTGAATCTCATAATGGTATAGAGTAAAATCATGAATATAAATGCAAATAAAAAGAAAATAATATAAACATGAAGGGAAAGTATCACATTATGTACATCTAGTGAGAACATGCTCTAACAATAAAAAAATTATATTATATGATTGAATGGATTAAATATAGTATAATGGGTACTAAGTATCATCATTTTAAGCTATCATGTGTCCTAAGTACATCATTTCATATCCAAAATAGCATTATACTACATCTTTATGGGTTACATGATGGATATAAAGAATCGCTATAATACAATACAAATTGCAAAGGCTATAGCTACAAAATTATTACATACACCCCTCTTACTAAATATCGAGTGCGTATTGAATCAATATCAAAGATGACTAAGTAAGATCTACATGATATAGACATTATCAATCCCACTAGATCTACCTACATTCATGCAATCTCTAATTATACCTGCATTAGATTCCACTACAATTATCACTCTATCACAAGAAAGGCCATTTTTTATGTGGACCTCTCACCTCAAGTGCAGATATTGCTCTCTCTCATAAATCTGACATACAATAATGTATTCTTTGAAACTTTAGTTAAATAATGTTGAGGTAGCAGATATGGCTATGAAGTTTAACTAGTAATTCTAAAGGACCATCTAGTGAAGGTGACATCAATATTGGAAATTTGAGGTAATTTGAGGCAGTTTATGTTGTCATTAATGTCACATGGATCACATTGAGTTTTGGTGGCCAAAATATTTCATAAATAAGCATTTATGATATTTTGGAAAGCATGGCTATTTACAAGGTTTTTGTGAAAACCAAGGTAGGCAAAATAAAAGGTTTTATTTAAAACCATGGATGGCAGATTTGAAATGGGTTTTTCTTAAAACCCAGGTTGGCTTTTTGTTTCATCGAAAAAGGTGCCCCGATGAAGGAGATAATTAATTTTAAATATTTAAGTTTAAATTTTAATCATTTAAAATTAAAATTAAAATTAATATTTTATTATTGCCGACGTCAAAAAGGAGGAGGCAAATAATATTAAGTCATAGCCGACGTCAAAATAAAAAGGTGGGCATATATAAATATGCCACTAAAATTTTTATTTTCTCTAAGTCCTCGATGAAGATAATCCATTCGAAGCGCTAAGGGAGCAGAAGTGTCGTATTCATTCGAAAACCAGTGAAGAGAAGAGGGAACAAAGGTAAGGGAGGTTCCTTACCTATCACCGTAGGTGCTTGTGGCCTAGCGGAAAGAGGAAGGCACGTAAGGTGTTTAAGCACCAACAGATCCGAAGTTTGAATCCCACCGATGTTGGTTTTTGCAAGGTAAAAAGGGAGAACCTTTTGCGCACGTGGTTTTTGAGGGCAAGTTCGGAGGAAGCAAGAAGGAGGTCTTGCACTCTTGGTTTCTATGTGAGCGGTTGGCTCACGTGGTTGTTAGCACTACGGTTTGAGGGGATCGAATCCTACTGAGGTTAAAGGCAAGTTATTAATTTTTCCAAATATTTTATTTTTCTAAGGTTGCCCTAGGAGAGATAAGGTTTGTGGTGCATGTTGTGAAAAGGAAATATTTCTGGTGATTTTCCTTTTAGAAGTATATCATATTATATATCGTTGGAAAGCTTATTTCGAGGGCTATTTGATTAACCTACCTAAAGGAAGAAATAAGGTGTGTGTAAAGAGAGATTTCTGATTTTGTAAAGAGGTTTCAAAAGTGAAGTTTGCCTTGTTCTTTTTCAAGAGGACTAATTCTTCCATGAGGTGACAAGGTATGCAATATTGTGATTTATTTTATTTTAAGGTATAAGTGGTTTTGGGAGTGATAAGGTTATGCAATATTTTGATTTATTTTATTTTATGGTACAAGTGGTTTTAGGAGAGATAAGGAAGTTGTGAAATTAAAAGCCTTGGTGATTATTATTGAGAAGTGGAGTAATGTTGATTGTTTTGTGATCTACTAACCCTTGTGAAGATTGGCAAAGGAAAGTTGTGTTTAGTGTGGCAGATTTTATGGACAACTTCTTGGCATCATAAAAGGTATGGGCACATTCTCCTATTGATTGTTTATGGTGGTTGATTTCTGAAATATCATTGGAGTGAAAAGGATTGATTGTGGTTTCCTTTTCGGAAGTGGTTGAGTGAATGCTTCAAGGTTTTTTGAATTGTGAGTTGTGATTAAACCTTGTTTTATAAGCATAGTTGTTGAAGCCCATTGGTTGTGAAAGAATTAGAAAAGAACATGAGTATCATTGTTATGTGAGATTTGTGGTTGAGCATTGTTGGAAATATTTGAGTTGGTTGATACATGCTTGGACTAGGGTTTTTGTGAGAAAGAGTTATCCCTTGTGATGATTGGTTGAGTTGAGTTGATTGAGCCTAGTCAAGTGATGTGTGAAGTGATTGTTCAAGTCCTATGAAACAAACTATTCCATTATTCTGATTTGAGTTGAGATTGAGATTAGAACATATTGAGTCTCTAACAATTCTCTTTATGCTTCTATGAGTTGATTTGAGTTGAGTTGAGTTGAGATCATTGTGGATCATTATTGTTATCCATTGAAGAGTACATTGCCATTCATTGTTGAGTTCATATTTGAGCTTTGCCTTGATAGAGTTGTGGATGAGTTTTGAGTGCTACTTGAGCATGATTGGTTGAGTCTTTGAGAAGATCTTTGGGATAGATTTCTGGACAGATTTGTGGTAGTTTGTGTATGATTTATTGAGCCTTTGGGAAGGCCCTTGTGGAAAATTTTGGGATAACTTTGTGGATAGATTTATGGACAGATTTGTGGACATATTTGTGGATATATTTGGGACAAGTTCTTGGTGAGCTTGTTGGAGCATATTTGGGCAAGTTCTTGGTGAGCTTGCTAGAGCAGATTTGGGCAAGTTCTTGGTGAGCTTGCTTGAGCATATTTGACAAGTTCTGTGTGAGCTTGTTAAGCAGGTTCTGTGTGAGCCTATTGAGCAGGTTCTTAGTGAGCCTATTGATAGAGCTTTGGAGGTGATAGAGTATAGAGGATAGAGTCTCAGTGGATAGAGATCCAGCAAGCCAACATAGTTGAAGATAGATCTGAGTGAGGAGTCTTCAAGTGGAGAGAGGTCCACCAGTCAGTGCAGCAGAGAGACAAAGTCTTCTAGAAGATCACATAGCCAGAGCAGAAAGGGAAAGAGTTCTCCTATGGAAGAGATCCACGAACTTGAGATTAGGGGATCAACATCTCCTTTGGATAGAGATCCATAAACATTGTAATTGGGAGTGATTCCCAAAGAGATTGATTGAGAAAGTTTTAGTAAAATATTTTCTCCGTGGAGTAGCCCACATTGGGTGAACCACGTAAATTGTGGTGTCTCTATTGTGTATGGTATTTTGTGCATTGCTTTGATTACTGCTATTGATACTGCTATCTATACACAACATAATATTGAATTGGAAGAAAAAGTAAAAAGTGGTCTTATATTGTTCACCCCCCCTCTCAGTATAAGCTTGTGTTCTTCAATTGGTATCAGAGCGGGTTCCTTCAGAAAGGCTAACAACTTGAGGGTAGATTCTACAAGAACATAGATGGCTTCACAGAATGGATCATCTACAAATAAGGCTCCATTATTTGATGGTAACAATTATGCTTTCTGGAGCATGAGGATGAAGAACTACTTGATATCACAAGGATATGAGGTATGGCAAATGGTTGAAAAAGAGTATAGGGTTGAAGGTGATCCCGAGGCAGATAAGACTATCAGGAAATTGGTTGAGATCAATGCAAGAGCAATGAATTGTATTTTGAGTGGGCTTCGTGAGATAGATTTTGCAAAATTCATGGTATGTACTTCAGCTAATGAAATGTGGACCAAGTTGTGGAATACTTATGAAGGAGATTCCAAGGTAAAGTTGGCAAAACTACAAACTCATAGAAAAATATTTGAGGAATTGAAAATGGAAGATTATGAAGATATTGCAAAGTTTTTACTTCGAGTTGATGAAATCACTAACACCATGAGAGGCCTAGGTTTTGAGATGAAAGAATCAGAAGTTACTCAAAATGTTTTGAGATCACTTCCCATGAAATATGATTCTAAGGTTTCAGCAATAGAAGAGACAATGGATATCAACAAGCTAACAATGGAAGAATTGCAAGGTACTCTCACAACTTATGAGATGAGGGTAAGTAAGCATCAAGTTCCAATAAAAGAGATTGCATTCAAGGCTTCAGAAAAAGAGAAAGAGAAAGTTTCAGAAACAAGTAGAGTTCTAGATAATGATGAGGAAGCTAACTTCATCAAAAGGAATAAGGACTCAAGGAATTTTAGGGATATAAGGAAAGTCGGATGCTACAAGTGTGGTGATCTTGGTCACTATGCATACAAGTGTCCACATGAAGAAAATAGTGATGATGAAAAATAGGGTCACAGAAGAAAAGAAGATGGAAAGCATAAGCATGACAAAGATGACAGATACAAGCAAAACAGGTATGAGAAGAAGAAAATTTTTCGTAAGGCAAAGAAATCTTACTACATTGTAGAAGCAAGTGATAGCTCGGATCATAGTGATAGAGACAAATCAGATGATGAAAAGGAAGAACATTTATTTCTAGGAATAGAAGGTGAAAGAGAGCAATGCTTTGTGTGTGGTCAAAGAGATCACAGATCAGGATATTGCAATGGTTTCAGTGATAGTGAAGATGAGATGACACATCAAGGAAATAGGTATGGTCAAAGAAATCTTGAGAGTTTGTTTGCTATAGAAGATTATAATGATCTTAGTGATAGTGAAGATGAAGAAGGGTTTTTCTATGGGATAAGAGAAGTAGAAGAAGAACATTCACTCCAAATAGAAGAAGTTAAACAAGAGGATAATATCTCAGTTGATCTAAAGGAAGACTTCAATGTTATCCATGAGCAACTACAAGAGGTTAAGGAGAATCTAAAATAATTGAGATGTTCCATACGTGAGAAGTTTGATCCATCACATGACTCAAAAGGTCAAGATATTTTCACTAAGAAGGAAACATGCATTTCAGAGGCTATAGAGATGGATGCCAATTTGCTACTTGACACAAATGAAGAGAAAGAAGAGGAAGATTCCAAAGCACCAAAGGTCTCATGTTTCAGGTTTGGGGAATCACACTCAAAAGGAAAGGAAGTTCTAAAATATGAAAGCAAGGAAGCACCTAAGATTTGTGAGGAAAGTTCCAAAGTTCCTATGGCTCCAAATATTCAGTTTGGTTCTTGTTTTGAGATAGGTGAATCAAGTTCAAAAGGAAAAGAAATTCTTGAAGAGAAAAGCAAGGAAGAAACTAAGGAAGAAGTTTTAGATACTACAAAGAAGGTTCAAGGATGCAATGCACAAGTTGAAAATGATCATAAGGATAATGGTCAAGAAAGATATGAAGAACCAAGGCATGAACAAAGGGCTTTTCAAGGACATTGTTTTTCTTGTAATAGATTTGGACACAGGGCTATACATTGCAGGGTCCATGGATCAAAGAAGTTTGATTTTGCTAGAAGGAACTTCAAAGGAAGAAGGTATGGTTTTCAGGGACATTGCTTCTCATGTAACAGGATTGGTCATAGAGCTTTTCAGTGCAAAGGAAATGAGCAACATGGTTTTGGTTTTAGAGCTACACAATTTAGAAGTCATAATGGTCATGAAAATAGAGCTTCACAATACAGGGTTCAGGAAAGGAATGGATATGGAAATTATTTTAAGAATGAATTCAAGACATGGGCACCATCCAAAGGCTACAATATCAAGTGTTTCAATTGCAATAACTTTGGGCATATTGCAAAATGGTGTAGGACTCAATTCCAAACAGGTTCAAGGGGGGGGGGGGGGGGGGAGGGGGGGACGAGGGGGTTGGACAAGAGGAGCAAGAGATTCTCCAAGAGAAGGGGATCGGAAAAACATGGAAGTAAGTTGATAGAGGAAAGAACCAATGTGATATGGGAGTAAAAGTACTCCCACCCCAAAATTAATCACCTCAAGAGAGAAGGGGTGAGGGGGCTAAGCTTAAGAGTCATATCTTTTAGCCCCATAGGTGTCCCTTTTGCCATTGATGTCAAAGGGGGAGAGATTTGAGTAAGGGGGAGAGCATTGAGTTAGGGGGAGCAGCCTCCAAAGAGAGTATTGAGTTAGGGGGAGCAGCCTCCATAGAGAGTATTGAGTCAGGGGGAGCAGCTTTGATTCTCAGAGTTGGTTTTTGCAGTGACTGTGGTGATTTGCATTAGAGGTGTTGCCATCAATGACAAAGGGGGAGATTGTTGGAAATTTGAGGTAATTTGAGGCATTTTATGTTGTCATTGATGTCACATGGATCACATTGAGTTTTGGTGGCCAAAATATTTCATAAATAAGCATTTATGATATTTTGGAAAGCATGGCTATTTACAGGTTTTTGTGAAAACCAAGGTAGGCAAAATAAAAGGTTTTATTTAAAACCATGGATGGCAGATTTGAAATGGGTTTTTCTTAAAACCTAGGTTGGCTTTTTGTTTCGTCAAAAAATGTGCCCCGGTGAAGGAGATAATTAATTTTAAATATTTAAGTTTAAATTTTAATCATTTAAAATTTAAAATTTAAATTAAAATTAAAATTAATATTATTAAGTCATAGCCGACGTCAAAAGAAAAATGTGGGCATATATAAATATGCCACTAAACTTTTTATTTTCTCTAAGTCCTCGATGAAGATAATCCGTTCGAAGCGCTAAGGGAGCATAAGTGTCGTATTCGTTCGAAAACCAGCGAAGAGAAGAGGGAACAAAGGTAAGGGAGGTTCCTTACCTATCACCATAGGTGCTTGTGGCCTAGTGGCAAGAGGAAGGCGCGTAAGGTGTTTAAGCGCCAGCAGATCCGAAGTTCGAATCCCGTCGACGCTGGTTTTTGCAAGGTAAAAAGGGAGAACCTTTTGTGCACGTGGTTTTTGAGGGCAAGTTCGGAGGAAGCAAGAAGGAGGTCTTGCACTCTTGGTTTCTATGTGAGTGGTTGGCTCACGTGGTTGTTAGCACTACGGTTTGAGTGGTGCAGGGGTAGTGACAGGGGATCGAATCCCGCTGAGGTTAAAGGCAAGTTATTAATTTTTCCAAATATTTTATTTTTTCTAAGGTTGCCCTAGGAGAGATAAGGTTTGTGGTGCATGTTGTGAAAAGGAAATATTTCTGGTGATTTTCCTTTTAGAAGTATATCATATTATATATCGTTGGAAAGATTATTTCGAGGGCTATTTGATTAACCTACCTAAAGGAAGAAATAAGGTGTGTGTAAAGAGATATTTCTGATTTTGTAAAGAGGTTTCAAAAGTGAAGTTTGCCTTGTTCTTTTTCAAGAGGACTAATTCTTCCATGAGGTGACAAGGTATGCAATATTGTGATTTATTTTATTTTAAGGTATAAGTGGTTTTGGGAGTGATAAGGTTATGCAATATTTTGATTTATTTTATTTTATGGTACAAGTGGTTTTAGGAGAGATAAGGAAGTTGTGAAATTAAAAGCCTTGGTGATTATTATTGAGAAGTGGAGTAATGTTGATTGTTTTGTGATCTACTAACCCTTGTGAAGATTGGCAAAGGAAAGTTGTGTTTAGTGTGGCATATTTTGTGGATAACTTCTTGGCATCAAAAAGGTACGGGCACATTCTCCTATTGATTGTTTATGGTGGTTGATTTCTGAAATATCATTGGAGTGAAAAGGATTGATTGTGGTTTCCTTTTTGGAAGTGGTTGAGTGAATGCTTCAAGGTTTTCTGAATTGTGAGTTGTGATTAAACCTTGTTTTATAAGCATAGTTGTTGAAGCCCATTGGTTGTGAAAGAATTAGAAAATAACATGAGTATCATTGTTATGTGAGATTTGTGGTTGAGCATTGTTGGAAATATTTGAGTTGGTTGATACATGCTTGGACTAGGGTTTTTGTGAGAAAGAGTTGTCCCTTGTGATGATTGGTTGAGTTGAGTTGATTGAGCCTAGTCAAGTGATGTGTGAAGTGATTGTTCAAGTCCTATGAAACAAACTATTCCATTATTCTGATTTGAGTTGAGATTGATATTAGAACATATTGAGTCTCTAACAATTCTCTTTATGCTTCTATGAGTTGATTTGAGTTGAGTTGAGTTGAGATCATTGTGGATCATTGTTGTTATCCATTGAAGAGTACATTGCCATTCATTGTTGAGTTCATATTTGAGCTTTGCCTTGATAGAGTTGTGGATGAGTTTTGAGTGCTACTTGAGCATGATTGGTTGAGTCTTTGAGAAGATATTTGGGATAGATTTTTGGACAAATTTGTGGCAGTTTGTGTATGATTGATTGAGCCTTTGGGAAGGCCCTTGTGGACAGTTTTGGGATAGCTTTGTGGATAAATTTGTGGATAGATTTGTGGACATATTTGGGACAAGTTCTTGGTGAGCTTGTTGGACAGATTTTGGGCAAGTTCTTGGTGAGCTTGCTAGAGCATATTTGGGCAAGTTCTTGGTGAGCTTGCTTGAGCAGATTTGACAAGTTTTGTGTGAGCTTGTTAAGCAGGTTCTGTGTGAGCCTATTGAGTAGGTTCTTAGTGAGCCTATTGATAGAGCTTTGGAGGTGACAAAGTACAGAGGACAGAGTCTCAGTGGATAGAGATCCAGTAGCCAACATAGTTGAAGATAGATCTGAGTGAGGAGTCTTCAAGTGGAGAGAGGTCCACCAGTCAGTGCAGCAGAGAGACAGAGTCTTCTAGAAGATCACATAGCCAGAGAAGAAATGGATTCATATCCAGAGAAGATCACATAGTGAGGACCCTTGTTTTATGTTGGTGGGCGTACCAGGAGTGAATGTGCAAATAAAATTTATTTATGAATCATGTACTGCCTATTTATATTTCTAAGTTACAAAAATGGTTTTCTTCATAATATTTTGTTGAGTTTTGTAGGGATATTGCAAGGCTAGTTCTTCTAAGAATCATAGGTTACTTTGAACTTGTTAATGCACTTTGTTTTTACTCTTTTTATATCTAATGAATATACTTTAGCACTTTGGGAATTTTTCTAGGTATATTCCTCTTAAGTCACATGAGGTAAAAAAAACATGTGACAAAAATTTCTAGGAATGCATATAGGTAAATTATTTGATGTGTTTTCCTTCACTTTTGCATTATTTAACTATGTTTTCATATTTTTCTACTGTTCATATTTAAAAATTTATATTTTTCACAAAACATATATTCAAACTAATAAGAATTTTATTTTTGTAATGTAGCATACACTTATTTTTTATTTTATTTTTTGTATTGTAACAAACATATTATTATATATATATATATATATATATATATATATATATATATATATATATATATTTATTTATTTATTTATTTATATTCATTCATTCATGCTTATTACTACAATGTTGTGGATGGTTTGGTCCCCGATGTTCTAGGCTCTTAAGTATTTGCATTTATGCAATAGGATTATACCTGCACATCCTTTCTAGATAATCTTGATGCACTAAGCTTCCTCTCATTCATTGCTCTTCAATTTTTTATTACTCTTAAAATGTATTTAAATATATCTTGTATTAATTCATATCATTGTATAAGATATTTTTATTTTTCTACGTATATATATTAAAAATATATATATATAAATAATCTAATAATTACATATTATTTTTTAATCTTTCCATTAAAATCCAATATTTTCAACTTCCCAATTTTTACGTTCAAACAATATACAGCTTAAATTTATAAATAAAATTTTATAAAATATAATAAACATTAATATCAATATTCATGCTAAAATAAAGATCGAAGCTTGGAAGCTTCATAATATTCATGGTCATTAGATTTATGAAGTCTAGCCTACAAGTTGAACCTCTAAACGCATTCGGATTCTCGGCAGTCTTCAGAACATCGCTCAACTGTTTTATATTTTATAGTTGAAGCCCTTGAAATTTCAAATTTACAATAGGTTAGTTCAATGGCGCGACATCCTCATGACATTTGTTGAACTCTTTGATTCATATTTTACGGAGGCTCACGCGGTTTATATGGGGTAAAATTGTTAGGGGATTCTGGTTGTCAGAATGTGGAAATAGAAGATGACTCATTGAACATAATCAAGATGCTCAAAGGGGAGTGTACACCTAGCTGGAACTTTCTCAATTTTATTGTTGAATTTAGGAGATTGTTGTACGCTTTTGAATAGTGAACATTCACCATGTGTTCCGTGAGAGAAATGCACTGGTTGATATGCTCGCCAACCGTGGTGTTTGGGTGTGGAAAAACGATATCCCAAATGACGTAGTCTCCCTTGCTAGGAAAGAGGCTCATGATGCTTTGTTTAAGTAAGGAGGAATCGGACATGCCATTTGACTCTCGTTGGAAGGGGTGTTCGGTCTTGCTTTGCCCTTTGACCGGAGTTTGTTAGAGTTTGTTTTGCCTTCAAAGTGTTGTGCTTTTCTAAGTTCTTTACGGAATCAATTTAACTCTCTCGGTTATTCCTAATATAGGTATAATATGTTGGATATTGTTATTATGGTTGAGAGTTTGGTTGTATGTATAAGGTTGTGTGGACCCTTTCAAAACCCTCTCTTTAATTTAATACAAAAAAAAATATATAAGAATTTGTAAAAAATAAATCATTATAATATAATATACTTTAGTAAAAGTAAGTTAAGTGTTTAAATCTTCTTTAAATTATCTCATAAACATGTATAACATCATTATTATTTTTTAAAATTAATATATGTTTTTATTTTTAGTGCATTTTGAGCATTTAAATATTGTTTTTTTGTCACTATAACATTTAGTTAAGTTTTTTTTTAGGTTCGAAATTTGCTCTTACTATAACCTCCAATTATGTTGATGCTACACACCATTCTTTTGAAGGATTCAAATTGTGGTCTCCAAACTCCCAACTCCCAATGGATGGCTTTGACTAGTGGATTGGACTCTGTAACCTTGAAAATATGTAAAATTATATATAGGATTTTTAAGGAAATCAATAACACCATGAATGGGTTGCCTCTATAAACCCTAAGTCCCCTAGGTAAACCATAGTCAATGGACCCCCAAGGGTTAGGTGAATTGGTAAGTGCAAATATGGTTGGGCACTTATCAAGAAGAGACCTAGGTTCAAACCATGGGGGAAACCAACCTTTTACAAAGGTAGTAGTCTGATCTCAATCCTCTAGGCACATGCTAAGTACATGCCAGACCAATGATGATGGTACAAATCCCAAGCGATTAGTGGTCCCCATACCCATCTCAAGAATGAGATAAATAGCTTTATTGGGAACAATCCTTGTGGACTTGAAAATTACTAAAAATAGTGGCTATTACCCAACTCTCCTATGTAATAAAAAAATTACAGTCAATGGGACCCTACGTCCCATGTCCCTTGACCCTTTAGGGCATGACCTAGGGTAGCCAATGGAAAATATTTAGGGTAAACAAAGCATTTTTAGAGGGACCTAGACCCCTATCAATGGGGTGGGCATAGGAGAAAATTTTCTATTTAAGGTAAATGAAGGATTTTTAGAGGGACTTGGACCCTATAAAAAATGTGGGCGTAGGAGGAATGGAGCCTTGTTGGCCTTTACCAACACACGTAGGACATTCCCAACTATGCCATATATCTGCAGGATGGAGGCACAACATTCACATTTATGCCATATAACAATCCCATCTATGTCATATATCTACAGGATGGAGGCAAGAGGTAAGAGGAATGGAACCTCAGTCAACCTCTACAAACACCTAGGACATTTACCACAACACCACAACAAATAGATTCATTTAATTTATTGAGTTAGCACATAAGAAATTTCCATCCGTGTCATATATCTGCATGATGAAGGCAAGAGGAATGGAACTTGGGTTGTCCTCTACCAATACCTAGGATATTTACCACAACACCACAACAAGTAGATCCACTTGATTTATTGAGTTTACAAGGATTTTATGAAAAATATTTAAGGTAAACAAAATAATTTTAGAGGATCTTGAACCCCTATCAACAAGGTGAGCATAGGAGGAATGGAGCCTATCGGCTTCTACCAACACATAGGATATTTCCAGCTATGCCATCAACAAGGTGAGCATAGGAGTAATAGAGCCTATCAGTTTCTACCAGCACATAGAATATTCCCAGCTATACCATATATCTACAAGATGGAGTCAGAAGGAATGAAACCTAGTTCGGGCTCTACGAAGATATTTACCACTACACCACAATATGCACAACCATAAAATAAAATATTTAAAGTAAACACATGATTTTTTAGAAGGACCTAGACCCCTATCAACAAAAATCAAAGGAGAGGAATAAAACTTTGGTAGACCTCTACCATTGCATCACGGCTTCCCAAACGTTTATTGAGTTATATAAAAAGCTGAAAGAAATTTTCTAAATTTCAACAATTTACTTTATTATATAAAACTAAATAATAACATGAAAAATATTATATAAAATTAGCTAGATAACAATAAATCTCTAAAATAATTTAAAGAATAATTATACTCAAATTAAACTGAAATATCTGAATTTATAGCGTTTCCTATAAAGACAATATAATTAGCAGAGTATTCGATCTGACACTTTGCTCTTAAGAGAAGTAAGCTATCTTATTGGAACTATACGATTCGTGGAAACTCACCATTTGCAAATTTTTCCTTTCATGAACAGCCTAATACACAGCATTTCGCATCAAGTGCAGCTCGAAGCTACCAATATAACGAAACCCTAAGGAAATAGCCGCAACGTTGCAGGCACCGTTTCCCCAGAGTTGGTCCCTACATTTAGATCAAACATTTCCTCTGGCGCATGTTTATCAACATCATTCCCAATTTGAATATCCCCTTTCTGGATTTGCGTCAAATTCCTCGGATTGTCCTTCGTAGGAATAAAAAAACATCCCTTAGCTTAGAAGGGCTATCATTCCTAGGCAATAATATGCCGCTGCTAGGGAAGTCCTCCCACTGGAATGAGGGTTTCCACGGGGCTTCACTTCTAATAACGTTCATACCGGACCTTTCTTCCATAGTCATTTCATCTCCGTAGCTGTCCTTCATCCTTTTTTGCTTGAAAATTTGATGCATCGCTTGGATAAAGTCATTTGAAATAAATTAATAATTAATAATTTGTAGAAATAAATCATTAGTTTATAATATACTTGTTAATAAAATTAAGTTAAATGTTTAAATCTTCTTTAAATTCTCTCATAAACATGTATAACATCATTATTATTTTATATATATATATATATATATATATATTTTAATGTATTTTGCGCGTTTAAATTTTGGTTTTTTTCACTGTTCTTACGGTCATTATAACCTCCAATTATATCTACATCGCCAAGCTCAGGCTGCATGCTCTCCTATTCAGGGATTCAAATTGTGGTCTCCTTCCTCGCAAGGATGGCTTTGACCTAATTTTTTAAATTAATATTTTTACTTTTTATTGCTTTATGTGGGTTTAAATGTGTTAGGCTTTGACCTAATTTTTTAAATTAATATTTTTAATTTTATTGTTTTATGTGGGTTTAAATGTGTTATCACTATAATTTCCAATTGACCTGCGCCTTTTATGGTACAAGTTTTTTTTTTTTTTTAAGGATTCAATTTGTGGTCTCCCAACTCCCAAGGAATAGCTTTGACTAGTGGATTGGACTCTGTAACCTTGAAAATATGTAAAATTATATATATATATATATATATATATATATATATATATATATATATATAAGTTTTAGGAAAATCCATAACACCGTGAATGGGCTGCCTCTATAGACCCTAAGTCCCATGCGTAAACTACAGTCAATGGACCTCCAAGTGCTAGGTGCATTGGTAACCTAGGTTCAAACCTTGGGGGAAACCAACACTTTACAAAGGTAGTAGTTTTATCTCAATCCTCCAAGTACATGCTAGACCAATGACAACGGTTTTAACCTCGAGCGATCGGTGGTCCCCATTCCCATATCAAGAACTAGATAAATAGGTTTATTGGGAACGATCCTTGTGGTTTGAACCGTCTAAGTTACCAGTTACTAAAAATAGTGGTTTTTACCCAACTCTCCTACCTAATAAATAAAATACAGTCAATGGGACCCTACTTCACATGTCATTTGACCCTCTAGGGCATGAACTAGGGTAACCAAAGGAAAATGTTTAAGGTAAAGATATAATTTTTAGAGGGACCTAGACCCCTATCAACAGGGTGAGCATAGGCGAAATTTTTCTCTTTAAGGTAAACAAAAGATTTTTAGAGGAGGTTGGACCCTATCAACACGGTGGGAGTAGGAGGAATGGAGCCCTATTGACCTTTACCAACACGTAGTGCATTCCCAACTATGCCATATATCTAAAGGATGGAGGCACAACAATCCCATTTGTGCCATATAACATTCTCATATGTGCCATATATCTGCAAGATGGAGGCAAGAGGTAAGAGGAATGGAACCTGGATCAGCCTCCAACACCTAGGACATTTATCACAACACCACAACAAGTAGATTCACTTGATTTAATGAGTTAGCACATAAGAAATTTCCATCCTTGCCATATATCTCCATGATGAATGCAAGATGAATGGAACTTGGGTAGGCCTTTGCCAGTACCTAGGATATTTATCACAACACCAAAACAAGTAGATCCACTTGATTTATTGAGTTTACAAAGATTTTATGAAAAATTATTTAGGGTAAACAAAATAATTTTAGAGGAGCTTCAACCCTTGCGAGGGGAGTCTGTCAGCTTCTACCAGCACATAGGATATTTCCAGCTATGTCATGAACATAGGAGGAATGGAGCTTGTCGGTTTTTACCAGAACATAGGATATTCCCAGCTATGTCATATATATGCAAGATGGAGTCAAGAAGAATGGAACCTACGTCTGGCTCTACCAGAAACAAGACATTTACCACTGCACCACAACATGCACAACCATAAAATAAAATATATAGGGTAAACACATGATTTTTAGAAAGGCATAGACCCCTATCAACAAAAATGGAAGCAAAGGAATAAAACCTCAAAGATGAAAGCAAAGGAATAAAACCTTGATAGACATTTACCATTGCATCACGGCCTCCCAAATGTTTATTGAGTTATAGAAAAAGCTGTAAGAAATATCCTAAATCTCAATAATTTACTTTATTATATAAAGCTAAATAATAACATGAAAGATATTATATAAAGTTAGCTAGATAACAATAAATCTCTAAAATAATTTAAAGAATAATTATTCTCAAATTAAACTGAAATATCTGAATTTATATCGTTTCCTATAAAGACAACATAATTATCAGAGTATTCGATCTGAACGCTTTGCTCTGAAGAGAAGTAAGCTATCCTAGTGGAACCATACGATTCTTGGAAACTCAACATTTCCAAAAAAATTCTTTCATAAACAACCTAATACACAGCATTTCTCTTCAAGTGCAGCTCGAAGCTACCAATATAACGAACCCCTAAGGAAATAGCCGCAACGTTGCAGGCACCGTTTCCCCAGAGTTGATCCCTACATTTAGATCAAACATTTCCTCTGGCGCATGTTTATCAACATCATTCCCGATTTGAATATTCCCTTTCTGGATTTGCCTCAAATTCTTCGGATTGTCCTTCGTAGGAGAAGTTAAATCCCTTAGCTTAGAAGGGCTATCATTCCTAGGCAACACTATGCCGCTGCTAGAGAAGTCCTCCAACTCGAATGAGGGTTTCCACGGGGCTCCATTTCTAATAACGTTCATACCGGACCTTTCTTCCATAGTCATTTCATCTCTGTAGCTGCCCTTCATCCTTTTTTGCTTGAAAATTCGATGCATTGCTTGGATTCTGTCCAGCAGAACGAAAAAATCTTGGACTTCACATTCATCGCCGTGTGTTCGTTGACGTTTGGCCTGCGCTTCTGCTTCGATTTCTGAGGCAGAACGTTCTGATTTTAAACTCCTTTCCGGTCGCCTTGAATCACTCATCCTCATAGCTTATGCCAGAAATACCAAGGAATCTCTTGAAAAAGATTGTCTGCAATTCTATCTATTTGATAGCAGAAACCACAATGTCGAACAGAAAACTTAATCTACCCTAATTATATAAGATTCATCATCCTTAACATCGACTTACATACCCCTGCTCTTCTTATATTTCTAGTTTCGTTCCAACAAATGCCTATTCTCTTCACACACACCCCTCCATTTATGAGAAAGGAAAACCATGGAAAAACTTTGTAGTCCATCTTTCTTTTTGATTGCCATTTGTCTACGTTTTTAGCACGTCGCGTCCAGAAGGCCGGTGAATCAATGTATTGCCTAATAAAGAAGACAGGTGTGATTGACGTTACACCTTGCATTGCTAGAAAATTCTAATGACGTTGCCAATCTTACGTCAGAGAATAACAAGAGATTTGCAGGTCTCAAATAGAAAGTAGCCAAGCGAAAATGTTTGAAATACCTACTGCTCTTTGTCGGCAGAACTGAAGATAACGTGTTCCCTGTTTACTAGGCATACCAAACGCAGGTAGTTGATAATAAAATAGTCTCCGAAAATTCAGAGTAAAAATGAGTTAACGTCTTTTCGAATCTTTCGCAAGAGTGACCAAACATATGTGTGACGATATGGAAAATCTGAAAGTTTTGGTGCGTAGGTTAGGGCAGCAGTCATGAAATATATACCCCACATAGGTAAATAGGTTCTGCTATTTGATATCACAAGTCATTAACGTATTTTCGAGTCTTTGTTTTTTATTTTTTTAAGGAGGTTTACATTGTTAATAATTGAAGTTACAAAAGTTCATTACGAGGGCATAATGGAATATTTCATTCTGGAAGGGAAAACTAGCATTGTTTGAATCTTTCATTTAGGAGGAAGCTGATGAATATATCTGCGTTTTTATTTGCTTCTATTGAGAAAAAAACTGTTTAGTAGGTGAAGCATGGAAAAATCTTCTTTCCCCAACACCAAGGTTTATTGAAGCTATTGTATGAGCACACTGCAAGCATGGTGATAAGGTGGGAAGAATGAGTCTTGGGAAGAATGTACCTGAGATGGGCTGCAAAGAGAATTACTTTAGCTCTGACAGCAAAAGGTCCTTGTCCTTATCCTCAAAATCCTCTGATCCACCCAAGGAGAACAGGGAGATTACACCAACATCCTGTTGGTTGGTGGTAAGGACAGCTCTCCAAGATCTCCAAGGATGAAAGAAAAAAAAAAAAAAAAAAATTGCTATGGCAACTTCTTATGTTGCTAGGCACTCAAAATGCCTTATATCCAAAAAAGATATTGTCTAGCAGAGCGAAAAATTATTGGACTTCACATTCATCGCCGTGTGTTCTTTGACGTTTGGTCTGCGCTTCTGCTTCGGTTTCTGGTCACCTGGAATCCCTCATAGCTTATGCCAGAAAATCCAACGAATCTCTTGAAAAATATCATCTGCAATCCCATCTACTTGGTACGTAGAACAGGAAACCTAGTCCATTCCATCCCATTTATGTAGAACTGATAGTCCTTACTAACCTCCTGTCATAATGTCAACTTCAGTTTATGAAGCCAATCACAATGAGACAGCGTATGGCCTATTATAGAAGACAGGTGTGATTGACATGTTTATTTTCACTTTCGTAGTTGATAACGTTACACCTTGCATTGCTAGAAAATTCTGATGACGTTGCCAGTCATACGTCAGAGAGTCACAAGAGATTTGCAGGTCTCAAATAGAAAATAGCCAAGCGAAAATGTTTGAAATATCTACGGCTCTTTATCGGCAAAAGTGAAGATAAAGTCATCCTGTTTAGTAGGCGTACCAAACGCAGGTAGTTGATAGTAAAATAGTCTGCGAAAATTTAGAGCAAAGATGAGTTAAAGTATTTTCGAATCATTTACGAGAGTGACCAAATGTATGTTTGACAATATATAAGACAAATTGAGAGTTTTGGTGCGTAGGTTGGCGCAGCGCTATGAAACATATACCTACGAAATTTATATCATTATATTAATCGCTTTGAAACTAATACAATTTTTTTAATGAAAAAGTTGAATTATATTAATTAGCTAAACCATACAAAATTGAGTGGGTGGAATTAACACACCCCAATGTTCACACTAACCAAAATGGTTAGGAGCAACAGCCAAAAGCATTCCAACCAAAAAAACTAGATAACCATGCCAATCACATGAGTTAGGACAACCCCCAAAAGATCAGATCTCCACACACCACTATCAAAACATAGACCAAAATTAAACATTCTGACCAGGAGAGAGGAAATTATCATCCCTATCATCATAATGCCAACCACCATCCGAGGTGGTGGGAACATTCCAGCCAGCATCATTAACTTCAGTAGTCTAGGGAGCTCCTCCCTCATCTGCATGCTCTACACCAACATGTTGAACATCTACAATAGGAGCAACCCAACCAACAATGGGTTGAGAAGATTCTGGAGCCACATCCCAACCGGATTGGCATGAAGAACTCCCTCCACCAGTATTGAGCCTCTTCCCGCATGGAGGAGGTGGAGACCAGTGTCGCTCCTGAAACTTAGAAGGAGACTGAGTTCGAGGGTTCCATTTGGGATGAACCCTAGAAGAGGAACATTCTCTGGGAGAGTTTGGAGGAACTCGATTGATAGTGCATGGAGCATTGCCCCAATAAGCCATCAAATTTCGTAGATGTTGAAGCTCGACATTCACCTTCTCGACCTGAACAGAAATCTGTAACCAACAGTCATAAAATATGGAATATTTATCAGCAAGAGAAAATGCAGTTGATACATCTTGTGCAGAAAAAATAACATGATTCTGAGTCTTCCACAAGTGAAAAAGAGTGTTGATTCTAAAAATATTCCAGACTACTTGCAGTTTTTCATCAAAGTCAATATGGTCTCCTAGAATAGCATGGGGCCAGGAGAAAGAGCTCTTCATAAAAGGTCTAAAAAATGAGAGGAGCCATTCCCAAGCAAGTTGCGCACGCAAACAATTCCAAAAAGGATGCAGAAAGTCCTCAGGTTGTTTACAAAAAATGCATGTAGGATTTGCCACCCCAAGATAAAGGAGATGAGGCCCAATAGGTAACCCTTGATGCAAAATACTCCATGCAAAAAATTGTTGTTTAGGTGCAATATAAGAGGCCCATGCCATTTGAAATATCTGCTTCCATATGGTATGTGTAGAAATTAAATCCCATTTTGCATTCAACTTGTCCCACATAGGAACATGTGGCATCAACCAACTATAGCCCAAATGAGCCTTGTATTGCAGTAATGGCCATTTTTTTGGCCAAAACCAGTCAACCCACCAGTGGTTCTAAAAATATTTGTTAACTTTCCTCCAAATAGAGAAAGGAATCTGATCAATCACCACTTCAAAAGTGGATTTGTCTTCCTGCTTAAGATTATAATATTGCTTAAAAGAGTCCTAGGGTAACCAATCCCTGGTGTGATTTGAAAAAAAATCAGACAAACAAGCAATACCTTTTTTATAAAATCTCTTAGCTCTAACCCACTGAACTTGAGCCAAAGGCAAACCTTGATAAGTAATAGCAGGAGACCACCAAACATTAATAGTGGATATTGAAGCACCTGCTCTTGAGGTGGAACCATTCCAGGATAGCCAAGGCTTCAAAGCCTCCCAGGCTTTCCAAATACTCTTAATTACAAAGGATCCTGGGATTTTAATAGGAATAGGAGCAGTGAGAACAACTTGAAGACTAAGCCCCTACCATATTTTTTTACCATAAGGTAAACCTTGAGACAAGCAGTGTCTAATAAGAACTTTCCAAGCTTCATTACCTGTAAGGGCTCGAATAATCCACTTTGCACAAAGAGAAAAGCCTTGTTTTTGACAATCAAATAATCCCATTCCACCACTTGCTTTGGGAAGACAACAGGACTCCCAGGCTACTCTGTGAAAGCCTTTTTTACCCTTATCCTTGGCCCAAATAAAATCCCGCAAGAGCTTTTCTAGTTTTTTATAACAGGCCTTAGAAGGGACCCAACACGAAGAATAGTACACATGGGTAGAAGCAAGAACTTTAGAACAAATCTGAAATTTCCTAGCTAAAGATAATTTCTTAGAAGACCAATAGGATAATTTATTTTCTACCTTTTGCACAACATATTGCCATAACTGAGCAGGAGAACCTTGAAAAGCAAAAGGGATACCCAAGAACTTAAAAACTTCCCCAGGCTGTATCCAAGACCACTGGGTGTGACTAAGCCAGGAAGGAAGAGGACGAACAGATTGTCTGTAGCAGGAAGTCTTTCTCCATTGAACATTAGAGCCAGAGGCAAGACAAAAGGTATCCAAACACTGAATGGTAGTGGAAAATGATTGCTCTTCCTCCCTAATGGTCAAAAAAGAATCATCAACAAAATGTCCATTAACAAGATGCTGAGTAGAGTTAGGAAGGGTGATTCCTCGAATCAAGCCTTGAGAAACTTTATTTGCCAGAAGATATCCAAAAGCTTCAGCTACCAAAATGAAAAGGGAGGGAGCAAGGGGACAACCTTGGCGAACTGACCTACCAAGTTGAATTTGTTTATATTGGCACTTATTCAAGGTAAGAACAACTGATGCATCTTTGAAAAGCATAATAATAGAATTTATGAAATAATGCCCAAATCCCAAAGCCTGTAGCATAGAAGTTATAAAATACCATTCAATTTGGTCATAAGATTTTTCAAAGTCTATTTTTATGAATAAAGTATCTTGATCAGAGGCTCTAGCCCACTCCATACCTTCCCATACTACAAGAACATTATCAAGGATGTATCTGCTCTGTACAAATCTAGTTTGTTCAGGTCTAATGATCAAAGGCAAAATAGGCCTGAGTTTTAAAGCTAAAGCTTTAGCAATAATCTTATAACTGACATTGAGCAGAGTAATGGGTCACCAATTGGTGATGATTTCAGGATCCCCTGGTTTAGGAATGAACTTGACATTGCCTTTATTGATAAGAGAACCAAGAGACCCACAGATCATTGCCTCCTTATAAACCTGAAGAATATCAGGCCCCAACAAATCCCAAAATGCCTTATAAAACTCACAAGGATAACCATCTAGACCAGGAGCTTTATCATTTGCCATCTGAGAAAGGGCTTCAGAAAGGTCTTCCAGAGATAAAGGCCTATCACAAAATGCACTTTGTTCTTGAGTAAGTTTGACTGAAACAACAAAACAACATTCCTCCAATGCTCTTTGTCTGACAGTCGAAAGAGGTTGGGAAGCAAAGACTTTCTGATAATGGGCAACAAAAACTTTAATAATATCTGGAAGAGCAGTAAATCTTGCATCTTCTATTTGAATGGCTTGAAATTCAAAATAATGAGCAGGGGGCGAAGTCTTTTGAAGAATTCCTTAGACACCCTATCTCCAACTTGAAGCCAATGCATCCGAGCTCGAAGTTGAGCACCTTTAGCTTCATAAATGTCAGACTTCTTAAGTTCATGGCGTAAGGCAGCTACGTGAGCTTGCAAATCTACATTAAAGGGAGAGGCTTCAAGATGAACTGAAGCTCTAGCTAATTCAGCTTTGAGGGCAGAATTAGAATGACGTCTTCGCTTAGCAACTTTGACTCCTAAACTTCTCAACAATTTGGTAGTATGGTGAATAGCCGAATTCCACCAGGCAATCCATCCGACAGACCCAGAAGGTCTGGGGAGCAAATTCCAGATGCGGGCAATATGGGCTTTCATGGAAGGGCTATGCAAAAATGAGACATTTAAATAAAATTGTGAAGGAAAAGGAGGTTGTATCCTCTGAGAATCAACTTGAAAGATGATTGGAGAATGATCAGATAACATAGTATTAGCAACAACTGCAACATGAGGAAGATAATGCTTGAGATGAGAGAAATGGAAATAATCATAGTCAAAAATCATGGCCCTATCAAGATGCTCAAAAACTCGAGCCAAGCCAGCCTAAAAATTAGTCCAGGTAAACCACAACTCCTGAGGAAAGTCAGAAGGAGAATAAAGGGAATTGGGGTCAAAAATTTTAAGTTTACTTTTCATGAAATACCAGGCTTCACGCTCTCCTGCACACCATCTCATACAGGTTTGACTCAGCTTATCAGCAGCTTTTTCCACCATATTAAAATCGCCATAGAAAATCCATGTGGCAAAAGGTAAATTTAGAGCAAGCCAACGCCACAGGAGGCACCTTTCTAGAGGATCATTAGAAGCATAAATATTTACAATCCCTAGCGGTTTACCACAGATCTCGAGCAAAGTCCAAACCGCTTGGTTTGAAGGGTCAACGCCCCAAGAGACCACATGATCTTGCCACTTGGGCGTAAAAATAGTGACTGCACCTCCTTTACCAAAAGAGTGATTTGTGGCATAAAAAATACTACGTGGCCACAAAAAGTTACAAGTACACTACAGAATGAAATCACTAATTTTAACTTCTTGCAGACATATCACATCCAGATTACCAAAAAGGTGAGAGGTGTGAACCAACTCACTTCGGACCAGGTATTTATGGACTGGATCCGTCAGTCCTCTAACATTCCATGAGAAGAAAAGCATTAAGACCTGTCAGGATGCATAATATCCATGACAATATCTATGTCGCCCAACTATTTTAAAGACTCAAAAAAATTAGACTCTGTTTGGCGGTGCTTGTCAAATGATGAGCCCCTATCATCTCTCAAAGGACTTTGAGAACGTTGGACTTTGAAATCAAGTTCACCTTCGAGGGAAGATGTATTGACAATTACCGATGCAAAAGAAGGGCCAGACCATAAGGAAGTAACTAGTGGTTGTGGTTGAGAGATGGCGGGTGATGAGGGGGTTTGCATGGCAACCGATGGCTGAATGGGAGCAATAGGTGTGGGGGTGGTGTTAACGGGAGCGCTCGAAGGGGACTGCATGGTAGGCGAATTAGCGGAGAGAGTCTGGTGCGAAGAACCGATGGAATCTTGAGGTTTATTAGCACGAGATCTCCTATTAGAAACCATCACCCATTCTTCTTGCCCTCCAGAAGCACCATTAGCCAAAGTGGTAGGAGCCACAAGAGCAGTAGAATATGGGGTGGCGGGAGAAATAGAAGAAGGTTTTTGGGTCTACTTAAATCTCCCTTCCATTAAAGGATAATCTTTAATCTTATGGGCAGATGACTGACACCGATAATAGGTGTTCGACACATTGATATACATGATCCTTTGTTGATAGGTAACATCCCCCACTATGATATTCATGTATTCCTGTAAATCCTTAGTCAAATCAACCTTCACACAAACCCTACAGGAGGGTCGAGCAGAAAACCATTTTTCGGGTTCAAGACAGACAAACTTTCCCAAAAGGGCACCAATTTCATGTAAATAACCCCACAAGGGAATAGGTAAACTAGGAAATTCCACCCAAACCGGCACTTCCAATGAAACTTGTTCACTTACAACAAAGTTTCTAGAATAAGCTTGAAGGACCAATAAGGAATTACGAATAGACCAAGGGCCTTTGAAAGAAGTTTTGGAGATTGAGATGGGTCCAAAAAACGAAACAGAAAATAACCCTTGGTTAAATTCTGAATGTTTTCCACCTTCACACCATGCGGACTCCAAACTTGTTGAACCCAGGTACGAATAATAGAATCATTTGGAATACGACCCAAAAAATATCCTATTAAAGTATGACTTTCAAACCAAGCACATGCATTCTGATAGTCTTGCAATGGAATACAGTATTCAGGGACAAAACCTTTACCTCGTGGTAAACTTTCAGGATGAACTTGCGGGGATGCTTCCCTGGCACCATGAATTGCTCCAGCCGACTCAGTAGAAACTGAGTTAGTCGTATAATCATCAACCATTAATAAAGGTGGTGAATAACACCACCCGAGGCGGCGTTAATGCTAGAACGTGATAGGACCTAGTCCCACCCAAAAGAAAGGTGGTTTAAGACAAACCCTAGCTCTGGGATACGACTCTGGTTCAACTCTTGCATGCAAAAATGCCTCTGTTTTTAATATTGATTTTGGTAATACAATTTGGATATACTTTTAGTGGTTAATTTTTTAAGAGATTATATTATTAATAATAAAAAGTTAGCAATACAATTTAGAAAATATAATCTACATAAAGGTGTTTACTTTTTAGTCTTTAATTTTTTAAGAGATTATATTATTAATAATAAAAGTTACAAAAAGCTAGTTATAAAAACAAAGAGAAGGTGTTAAGGTACAACAACATGACAACATAGAAAATTTTATTTTTGAAGAGATTATTTGTATAAGAGAAACATTATTGAGTGATACAAATGTTTATTTTTACTAAATTTATTAAAAAATATATGATTGTAGGTGTGGTGTGTCAGGTAGTTTAATGTTTTTCACTATCAAAATAGAAATTAGATTTTTTTTGGACTCCCACTAGTAATAATGCAATATAATGGTTTACATTTTAACAAATGAGTTATATTTTGGACTTATATATATTTCCAAGGTGGAAATATTGAGTTGTCATTGATGTCAAAGGTGCATGATAGGCAAGGCAAAAATATTCTCCAAGGGTGATGAGGCAAAGCAAGGTATATCTCAAGGTAAGCATATATTTCAGTTGAAGCAAAGCAAGGAAAATATTTTTAAGACAAGGATTATAGTATTTAAATATTAAATTTAAATATTATAAAGATATGGACTTTCTTGGGACAAAAAATATTTAAATATTGCAAAATAAGGACAAAGGTTTAAAAATTACTTGCACAAAATATTTTAAGACGACAAAAGAAGGGCAAAGGTTTAAAAATAATATTATAATATTTTTAAATCAAAATATTTAAAATATTATAATTAAGAGAAGGCACCAACGTTTGAGAATTATGAAACCAAAATAAATTGTGTGCTAACCTGCCAAATCATAAGAAAAGGTATATATATATATATATGAAGGCAAAATATTTAATTTCTCCTCTAATGTTGTGATCATTGAATATCTCTATGCAAGCGAACTTTGGAAAAATATCCAATGCGAGTGTCAAATAAAAAATCATAAGTTGGAAGAGAAAAGTGAATAAGAAAGTATGTTTAGAGCAACGCATAACGAAGAAAGGATTACTTTGTTGGTTCCAGCCGTCAGGGTATCCCAAGCAGTTGTATAGTTCTTGTTAGGGCGCTATGAAATAGTGAGTGTAAAGTTTGAATCTTCCTTGGGATATTTTTGTTGTGTGAAGGAATGACAGATGTTTGAGGTGTTGTATGTTGGTTGTGTCTCCTTTGTTCTTGAGCTGGTGTGTAGCCCAACTAGTTTTCTAGGCTACGCAAAGTCCCTACCATGGCAGATATCCAAGGTTCGAAACCCGTTGGGTGTATTTTTTTTGGTGTTGATGGTAGTTTAATGATATTTGATACTACACAAAGTTTTTTTATAAAGAAGGAATCTTTTTGTTGCTACCCACTGGGCTAACCTAGTTGGTTGAGGAGCACGTGGAGGGCACTGTGCCTTGAAAGGTTTAGGGGTTAAATCCCCACCACTACAGTGAAGGCTTTTGGTGAAAGTTAAGAAAAATATTTTTTATTTTAATTTAAGTTTGGATTTATAAGGTGTACTTTATGATTATTATATTTTGCATGTTTTAAAGTTGAAATATAAGGTGTATCTTTTGATTATTGAATATTATAACTTGGAGTTATAAGGTGTGACATTGACAATATAAATGTTTATTTTTTATATGATTAATGAAATAAATAAGAGGGTATTTTGATAGTATTAAAGCTTTCTATTAAGTTTTAATAAGGGAAAAATAAGGAATTATTTCTATAACTTTATTTTTTATGTTTTGATAAGGGTTATTGAGTGGATATTTTGATATTTGCTTAGAAGAAAAAAAAAGAGATTTGCTAACCTGTTTTGAAGTGGCAAAAAGAAAAGAAAATTATTTTTGGCAAGACAGGTTTAGAAAGAACATGCAAAAGAGGATCATATTCATTGTGGCAGTTTTAGAGGTATGGTGATTTAATTCCTTCCTTAAAGTGTTTTGGTTGAGCAAAATATTTTTGATGTCATATGGTTGGAGGTATAAGGATTGATTTTTATGTGCATCAGGGTTGATTGAAATTAGAAGTAAATATGCAATGGTTATAGGTCATATTTGTGGGTAAAATTGTGCATTGGTTTTGATTGATATTGGGAGTAAATGTGCAAAAATTATAGAACCGATTTCAAATAAAAAGGTGTACATTGTGTACGATTGGGGGTAGATGAGCATGATAAATTTATGGATTGTTATATTTGGTTTTGGGTATATATGAGTATTGTTTGTATGCAAGATTTTGGATCATATTTAAGCAAGTTTTTGTGAGCAGGATTAAGCAAAATTGTGAGCAGGTTTGAGAAATTTTATAAGTAGATTTGAGCAATTTTATAAGTAGATTTGAGCAGATTTGGGCATAATTGTGAGCATATTTTAGAGTAGATTATATTAGAGGATATTGGGTATCCCATGGATTGAGGTTCACAAACTAGAGCCGAGGAGATTGGTGTCTCCTATGGATTGGGATCCATGAACTTGTGAGATGGCACAAATGTCTCCTACGGATAGAATTCCATAAAAATTATAATAGGGAATGAGTTCCCAAGAATTTTGTTGAAAATTTTATAAGAAATATTTCTCTATGGATGTAGCCCACATTGGGTGAACCATTTTAAATCCGTGTCTCTTATGTGTGTGATAATTTATGCATTGTTTCATTATTGCAATTGATAATATTGGATGATATTATTTTGGGAAAAAAAGTAAAAGTGTGATCTTATATTGTTCACCCCCCTCTTAGTATAAGCTTATGTTATTCAATTAGTATCAAAGCAGGTTCCTTTGTGAAATACTATTAGATTGAAGTAAGGTCTTACAAGAACACACATTGCCACTGAAGTGATAGAAGATGCTCATATGGTTGAAATCAAAGAGAAATATTCAAAAAAATAAGAGGGAGATAAATTTGATATGGAAAATGAACTTATTTCTGCTCTTGGAGAATTGAAAAGGGTTAGAAAGAAGAATTTAGGATTGAAGGCTCAACTTCAATAAGATGAGGAAACAAAGACAAAGCTTCTACAAGATCTCATAGACTTAAAAGTGAATGTTGAAGAGATAAAAATAATTGAAGAAGTTATGGTTGATAAATTAATGGTAAAATAATTAGAATGTGAAAATTTGGAACATGAAGTTGTCTCTCTAAGAAAGGAAGTAGAAAATTCTAAGGATAAGTTGTAGCAAAATATAAGGTCAGAGAAACAGAAAGAGGAGTCAAGATCAAAAATAACAAAGACATCAAATAAAGTTAGTAAAAAGGATCCCATTAACCATGTTTATGTATTGAAGGAGGAAGAAAACAAAGGATCATCATGGATAGAAGTAAATCACAAGAACATAAATGAAAGAACCATGCGACCATATCATCCAAGGCAATAATTTTTTTTTTTTAAATTATTCCATGGTTATTGTTTTCATGTAACAAATATATTCATAAAGTTGTACATTGCATGGTCTATGTGAAAAATAATGTTGCCATCATCAATAGCAATTACAATTATTTTGTACCTCTCATGAATAACAATGTCATGTTAAAAATGTAATAATTTTGGGCACAAATCTAGATGGTGTAAAACAGTATTTCTTGAACTTCCTAAATCAAGAAAGAAAGAGGAAGGTCAAACAGCTCAGAAGGAGATGTCCTCAAAAGTTTGGAAAAAAAAAGGAATAAGAAAATGAAATTTCCATGTTAGTACAAACAACTATTTATGTGCAAAATGAAGGAAATTAGTGGTACATTTATAGTGGTTGTTCAAGCCATATGACAAGTGACAAAAGAAAATTTCTTTCTCTCAAGAAAAAAATGGAGGAATAGTGAAATTTGGTAATAATGCTTCTGTAAAAATTATTTGAAAAGGTATTTTCAGTTTGGATAATGGAAAATAATGGACATAAAATATGTTATATGTTGAAGGATTGAAGCACAATCCACTAACCATAAGTCAACTATGTGTTCAAGGGCACATACTCACATTTCACCCAATGGATGTGAGATCAATAAATCCAAGACATGAAAGCTTATTGCGGATGTGAGTAGAACTACAAATAATTTCTACATGTTAAGTGAAATTAAAATAGAAAAATGCTTTTTATCACAAGAGGATGAGAGTTGGTTATGGCATAGGAGAATGGGTCACCTGAAATTTGACAAAATAGTGAAAATAAGCAAAAAATAGGAAGTCAAAGGTTTTCCCAAAATAGGAAAACCCCCAAGCATGATTTGTGCACAATGCCAGTATGGTAAGCAAATAAGATCAAATTTTAAATCAAAAGAGTTTTCTTCATCCAAATCCTTGGATCTAGTTCACACCAATCTATGTGGTCCTACAAGGACAAAGAGTTTATATGGTGAGAGTTACTTCATGTTATTTATTGATAATTTCTCTAGAATGACCTGGGTAATATTCTTAAAATAAAAAATAGAAGCATTTGAAAAGTTCAAGGTATTCAAGGTACTAATACAAAATGAAACAGATAAAAATATGAAGTGTCTAAGATTAGATAGAGGAGGAGAATTCACTTCAGGTGAATTTGTAAAAAATTTTGAACAACATGGAATCAAGAGACAATACTCAACAATAAGAACTCCATAATAAAATGGAGTAGTTGAAATGAAAAACAAAACTATTCAGTATTTAGCCACATATATGTTAAATGAGTCTAAGATTTTTATTCATTTTGGAAAGAGTTAATTCATACAGATGTTTACATTATCAATAGAGCTCAAATAAGAGTAAATCTCCACAAAACCCCATACAATATTTGGAAGGTAAGACCCACTACTGTGAAGTACTTCAAAAATTTTGGAAGCAAATGCTACATTAGACGAGAAGAGAAAAATTTGGGTAAGTTTGATTCCAGGTGTGAAGAGGGTATCTTACTTGGTTATTCCACTAAGAGAAAATTCTATAGATGCTAAAATAAAAGATCACATAAAATTATGGAAAGTACAAATGTAAGTGTTGATGAAGAAATAGATCTAAGAGAACCAACTCAAGATATTGTATATTAATAAGGATAAAGTTGCAAAGAAGAAGGTGAAGAAACTGAAGAAGATGATACACAAAGAGCACCACCTAAGATACCATCTAGGTACATGCAAAAGAATCATTTGAGAGAACTGATTATTGGGAATCCATATGAGAGACAAACAAGGAGGAAGATATAGGAACAGGTGAACATGTAAATTTTTCTTTGCTTTATAAAGTTAAGCCCAAGGATTTCAATGAAGCAAGTGAATACAAATACTGGATTAAACCAATGGAAGAAGAGTTAGATCAAATAGAAAAGAGTGAGACTTGGGAACTTGTCCATGTCCAAAAGATAAGAATGTAATTGGCACCAAATGGGTCTACAGAAATAAGTTTAATGAAGATGCTTAGGTTATAAAAAAAAATCAAGGCTCATGTGCAAAGCCTACACACAAGTTGAGGGGATTGACTTTGAAGAAACATATGCTCCCATTGTACGTCTTGAAGCCTTAAGAATGTTCTCAGATTTGTCAAGCTTCAAAAACTTCAAGGTGTATCAAATGGATGTAAAATTAACTTTTCTCAATGGTTACTTAGAGGGATAGGTCTACATAGATCAACCGTATGGTTTCATCCTGACATATAAGCTAGACTATGTATGCAAATTAAATAAAAATCTCTATGGACTAAAGCAATCCCCTAGGGTTTGGTACTCAAGATTGGATAAGTACCTCCAAGAACAAGGTTTCAAAAAATGTATAGTTGATAGCAATCTATACAATAAAAATGAAGGAAATAATTTGTTTATTATAATGGTCTACTAAAGCAATCCCCTATGTCTTGGTACTCAAGACTGGATAAGTATCTCCAAGAATAAGGTTTCAAAAAAGCTATAGTTGATAGCAATCTATACAAAAAAAATGAAGGAAATAACTTGTTTATTAGAGTGGTCTATGTGGATTATACCATTTTTTGAGGCAGTAATGACAAGATGTGTCAAAAATTTGCAAAGTGTATGTAAAATGAATTTGATATGTCTATGCTTGGTGAGTTATCTTTATTTCTTGGGTTGCAAATTTCATAATCAGATAAAGGTATATTTCTATTTTAGACCAAGTATGTGAAATAAATGTTGAAAAAGTTTAGGATGGAGGATTGCAATCCTGTGAGTACCCCCATCATTATAAGATGTAAATTAAGTAAAGGTTATGAGTCTCTTGAAGCAAATCAGACTTTGTATAGATCCATGATTGGAATTTTACTATATGTCACAACTACTAGACCAGATATAATGCAGGCAATTATATTGGTGGTAAGATTTCAATCTACACCAAAATAAAAACATGTAGAGGCAGTAAAGAGAATATTTAAGTATTTGAAAGGAAATATGAGTTTTGGACTGTGGTACCCCAAATGTAATAATTTCAAACTCAATGCATATACGAATGTGGATTGGAAAAACAATATTGATAAAAAAATTACAAGTGGAGGAGCATTCTTTCTTAGAGATTTTTTAGTCTCTTGACTAAGCAAGAATCAAGCATCAATATCCTTATCCGCTACAAAAGTAGAGTACATTGTAGCAGCTGCTTATTGTACACAAGTTTTATGGATGAAGCAAACTTTAAGTAATTTCAAAATAGAACATGACCATCCTATCCCCAAACTGTGTGATAATACAAGTGCCATTAATATCTCAAAAAATCCAGTGATGCATTCAAGGACTAAGCATATTTCAATCAAATGTAAATTTTTGAGAGATAAAGTGACTGATCAACAAGTCAAATTGGAATACATTGCTACAAAGGAATAGATTGCTAACATCTTTACCAAGCCACTTCCAAAGGAAAATTTTGACTATCTCAGAGGAAAGTTAGGAGTAACTTCACATAAAAATTGATCACCTCAATAAAATGAGGTCGTGAGGGGGCTAAGTTAAGTGACTTATTTTAGTTCCAACGAGCCCTTTGCCATTGATGTCAAAGGGTGAGAGAATTTAGTGATGGGGAACAACTTTTCAGGGGGAGCAGTTTGGGAATCCAAATGCAGAAAAAGAATTTTTTTTGAAGGGTTTCCATCAATGACAAAGGGGGCGATTGTTGGAAATAATGAATTGTCATTGATGTCAAAGGTGCATGATAGACAAGGTATAAATATTATCCAAGGGGGATGATGCAAAGCAAGGTATATCTCAAGGCAAGCATATATTTCAGTTGAAGCAAAGCAAGGAAAATATTTTTAAGACAAGGATTATAGTATTTAAATATTAAATTTAAATATTATAAAGATATGGACAATTGCTTGGGACAAAAAGGATTTAAATATTTCAAAATAAGGACAAAGGTTTAAAAGTTGCTTGGAAAGAGTTTTAAAAATCACAAGGTGGACAAGGGTTTAAAAGTTGCTTGACAAAGGTTTAAAAGTTGCTTGGAAAAAATATTTTAAGACCACAAGAGAAGGGCAAAGGTTTAAAAATAATATTATAATATTTTTAAATCAAAATATTTAAAATATTATAATTAAGAGAAGGTGCCAATGTTTGAGAATTATGAAACCAAAATAAATCATGTGTTGACCTCCCAAAGCATAAGAAAAGGTATATATATGTGAAGGCAAAAGATTTAATTTCTCCTCTAATGTTGCGATCATTGAATTTCTCTATGCAAGCGAAATTTGGAAAAATATCCAACATGAGTGTGTCAAATAGAAAAATCATAAGTGAGAAGGGAACATCAAATAATAAAATGTTTTTAGAGCAGTGCATAAGGAATAAATGATTACTCCATTAGTAGAGGGTATTGGAGCCATAGAGGTTCCAAACAAAGAAGGACTAAATAAAGTGCATGATATCTATTACACTCAAAATCTCCAACACAATATGCTAAGAATTGGACAAATGGAAAAAAATTACAAGCTTGTATTTGATGAAGGACAATGTATCATTTTTGATAAAAATAATTGTAATCGTGTCATCACATAGGTCCCCATGACCAAGAATAGGTTATTCCCTCTCAAATTTGGTGAGCCAGGAGGAGCTCAACTTGCAAATGTAGCTATAACAAATCCAAGTGTGGTTTGGCACTTGCGATATGGTCACCTTAATTCTGCTAGCTTGAAACATCTCACTTCTCAATCTATGGTGACAAGACTTCCCAAAATCAATGAACAAAAGGAGGTATGTGAAGGATGTGCTTTGGGAAAGTACTCAAGGTTAAAGTTTCTAAAAGTACAAGCGTGGAGAGCCAGTTATCCACTTCAGTTAGTACATTCAGAAATCTATGGACCAATGCAAACATAGAGTCTCAGAAACTATTCTTATTTTCTCACTTTCATTGATGACTTCTCTAAAATGTGCTGGATTTATTTATTGAAACATAAATATTAAGTTTTTGATTGCTTCATAGATTTTAGAAAAACTGTAGAGAATCAAAGTGGGAATTATGTAAAATATCTTAGGACAGATCGAGGAGGTGAATACTCCTCAAAAGCATTCTTGAAATATTGTAAAGCAAGTGGGATTAAAAGGCAATTCACCACTGCTTATACCCCACAAAAAAATGGTGTGGCCGAGAGAAATAACTGCACCATAGTTGAAATGGTGATATCGATGCTTTACACTAAGCATCTAACTCATATGTACTAGGCATAGGTTGTAAGAACCAGTGTATATATTCTAAATAGAAGTCCTATGTCTAGTTTAGATGGTGTCACTCCTTATGAGGAGTGGTACAGAAATAAACCTAATGTAAAGCACTTTAAAGTGTTTGGTTCTTTAGCATATGCACACATTCCTGATGAGAAAAGGAAGAAGCTTGATCCAAAGAGTCAAGCTTGTATATTTGTAGGGTATTGTGAGTCTACAAAGGCATATAGACTCTACAATACCAAGACTCGTAAAATTATACTCTCTAGGGATGTAATTTTTGATGAAGGGAGAGAATGGTGTTATCAAAGAATTTTTGTTGATGATGAGTCCCAAGATGTAAGTTCTTCATAGGTACAGTAGGTGTCTCCAAAGAAAATAAAAGGCACGCCACCCCCTCCAAGCCCAAGCAGGAGTACTACATCAAGTACTTCAATCGTCACTCCAAGTCCTTCTCTACAGAGATTAGTAAGTTCTTCACTGATGGACATTTATAGAGACTCTCCATCAAGAGGTAAGAGAACATTACAACATCATCCATATTTTCAAATGTTGGATCAGAATTTCCAGAGAAGATTCACTAGAAGCTAAGCTAGTGAAATGCATACAGTTTTGAAGCAATATGAAAAGTTACAATTGTATGGGGATGATGACTCCCATGATCCTAGGGGATATGTAGTCAATTATGCTTTATTTGCTAGTACACATCTAGAACCATGTAGCTATGAGAATGCTTGTACTTAAAATGTATGGCAAGAAGCCATGAAAGAGGAAATAACCTCTATAAACAATAATGATACATGGGAGCTCGTAAAGCTACCCAAAGGAAAAAAATGTGTTGGGTGTAAATGGGTCTACAATACCAAGTACAATGCTAATGGAAGTATTGAGAGGCATAAGGTGAGACTAGTAGCAAAAGGTTTTACTCAAAAATTTGGCATTGACTATGAGGAAATATTTGCTCCTATTGTACAACAAGAAACAATCAAATCAGTTCTTTCCTTAGCAGCCCATAAAGTATGGAATGTTCAACACATGGATGTGAAAAGTGCTTTTCTAAATGGATACTTGACAGAAGAGGTTTATGTTCAACAACCTCAATGTTTTCAAGAAAAGGGAAAGGAGAGCCTTGTTTACAAATTGAAGAAAACACTTTGTGGCCTCAAGAAAGCACCAAGATATTGGTACTCACACATTGATGGCTATTTCAATGAGTATGGATTCACAAGAAGCAAAAGTGAACCAACTATGTACTACCTAAAGCATAGAGTAAACATTCTAATAGTTTGTTTGTATGTGGATGATCTAATATTTATGGGTAGTAACAATAAAATGAATATGGAGTTCAAAAAATCCATGATGAAACAATTTGATAAGAAAGATATTGTTTAATGTGATACTTCCTAGGGATGGAAGTGCATAAATCAAATAAAGGGATCTTCATATGTCAACATAAGTATGCTCGAAACATGATCAATAAATTTGCCATGGAGCAGTGCAAATCAGTTGCAACTCCAACTGGACATGGGATCCAATTAAGCAAGGATGATGAAGCATCAAAGGTTGACATGACCACTTATAGAAGCATGGTTGGGAGTCTAATGTTTCTCACCAACACAAGGCCCAATATTCAATATGTTGTTTCTCTAGTTTCAAGGTTTATGGCTAGTCCATATGAGATGCATATACAAGCAACTAAAATAATATTAAGATATGTAAAAGGTACATTATATTTTGGAATCCATTACCAAAAATGTAATTCTATGAAATTAGTTGGCTTCAGTGACAGTGATTTGGGCAGCAATATAGATGACAATAAATCTACATCATAAAATTATTTTAGTCTAGTATCAAGACTAATTACATGGAGTTCCAAGAAATAAACTATTGTAGCATTTTCATCGACTAAGGCTGAGTATATAGCCATCACACATGCTAGTACTCAAGCCCTATGGTTGAGAAAAGTTCTTGAAGAGATTGGAGAAAGTCAAAGTGGTCCAAATCGACTGTATTGTGATAACATAAGTGTCATTCAGTTGGCATACAATCCAGTCCACCATAGCATATCAAAGCATTTTTTATATGAAGTATCACTTCATTCGAGATATGGTGGAACAACATATAATTGAGCTTCAATATTGTAGCACTTTGGATAATATTGCAGACCTCTTCACCAAAGGTATAGCTAAAGCTCAATATATAAATATGAGAGACTGTATAGTCATTCCTCTCAACTTTAAGGGGGAGAATGTTGGAAATTAAACTAGTTAAAAGGAGTAAAAAAAAAAATTTACAACGGTAAGCTTTGGATCTCACCCTTTTACCTCCTTGGACGGTAGCCGATTGGGCAGGTAGTTTGACTTGGACGGTAGCTGACTGGGTAGATTGGACGGCATGGGCGGCAATGCGGACAACACAAAATTCCCTTTCTCCTTTCCTCACTATTATTCTTATTTTCTTAACTTCTCCTATATTCCCTAAGGTTGTTTAATAAACCACTATTTAAACTTTGTAATTCTTATGTTTCCAAGGTTGAATATAATATTTTTGCATTTTCCTATTGCTCCTAATTCTCACGTGCCCACAATAACTTCATAAACTTATTTTACATATTAATGTCAACAATACCCAAATAATCTAACCAAGTATAACCTAGAATAATATCCATATTATTTATCTTAATATCATAAAAGTTTGAACATAAAATATATTTATCCATGGTGATATTCAATTCTTGAAATATTTAGCAAGCATTATGTCTTTAACTTTTGTTGCTTGAATTTACACCCTTTTAGCCAAAGTAATATTATTAAAATTTTAGCCAAAGTAATATTATTAAAATTATAGTTGCTATTAGGTTTTATGGAAATAATACCCTTTCTCCTTTGAATCCAACCATGAACCTACAAAATAGATTTTTTAGATCTAAATAAATTCTTGTGATCACTATTTGGTCTATTTGACACCAAAGATGTGGTTCTGTTAGCCTACACACTATCATATTATCTTTTCATTTTTCCAATTACTTAAAAAATTTCCAACTTAATTTTAGTTCTTTTTTTCATATTGGAGCCTATTTTTTTGTATAGCTATTGAGGGTATCTTTCAAACTATTTATTTTTTATATGAGTCCCACTAGCATAAGAATGCATGCTCCATTTATCACCAAATATATGCATTATTATTTCCTATAAAAATTAACAACCATATTTTAGCTTCCTTTTCTAAAAGAATAATAAGGTGGAATTTCCAATAAGGATAAATAAAATATAGAGATTTACACTTTGTCCACCATTTCTAGCATCAATCTCTTTTGCTCAATAATTTTTTTTTAAATACCATGAAATTACATGCACCAAAATGATAATACAACCAAGGTTTTACAAAATTTATGTCTCCCTAATGATTTGAAGCTAAAATTCAATATAAATAAATAGACATAAAAAGTAATGGATTATTTTCTAACCCCAACCAACAAATATCTCAATTTTTTTTTGGTAAGAAAACATGATTTGAAAAATCATAGATGATGTTATTCCAAACAACTAACTTTATAGGGTTGCATCTCCCTTAATAATGTTCAACTTACATCATATAACACTCGTTTTAAATCCCTTCAAATTCCAATCAAAATGGTGCAAGAATAACGTAAACCAAACAAATTTTCACAATTATATGAATCCTAAAGATGAGATATTTTTTAGAAAAATATTTTTATTTTTTTATAGTTTTTATTTTCTTATTAAATGTTGATCAATTATTAAAAAATTCTCCTAAATAAGTAAATAAATAATATTCTTAAATATCACCGTATTGTATTTTTTTTGGTGAAAATTATTATATAAAGTTAAATACCAATAAAGTAAATTTATGGAATGGTTAAAAGATACAATTACACTAAAATTAAACATATAAAATATCTTATATATAATTTTTTTAATAAAAATATAAATATGTGATATAATTTTAATATAATTAAAAATAATTGTTCTTAATTTAATAATAAAAATTAATGTTAAGGTCAATTCAAATTAATTATAAATTATTAATAAATGATATTTTAATTATATAAATTATATATGAGTTTAATTAGTTAAATTTTTAGTAGGTTTAAATTTGATAAATTGTTAGGTCTAAGGTATAGACCAATTGGTTTAGCCAAACCCCGAAAGGGAATATCCAAGGTTAAAAACGTTCAAGGTTCAAATCTTGGGTCTCGCCAAATTGAACGCTTGTCTGTATTAGCTGTGTTTTCATTGAAATAAAATGTTTACAATGATGTGGCATGGTGTTTATAGGTATGGAAAATGTGGATAACCATGGCAACTACCGATTAAAAATCATAAATTGTTATTATATCACTACGTAGGTGGGGCATGTTTCAATTAATTAAATTTTTTGATTTAAAAGAAACATAGGTTTAAAACTTCCAAGTTATTGTTATGCCACTATATAGTCATGATATAATATAGATGGATATTATTTTTTTTTTCTCATATAGCCCATATACTTTTTAGAAATTTACTAAATAAAATATATATTATTTTATGTTAATAATTGCTTTACTTGAAATTAAATTGAGATGGATCAAACAACATAAAGATAATATATCATTAAGTTATAAATATAATTTTTTTAATATAACCAAATATTTATATACAATCAAAGAACATAATTGATTTATAGAATCCATGCATTTTATCTTCAAATAGAAATTCAAAATTATATTACAATATTTGATCACAAGGACTGGCTCTAATATTCTAAAAATAGTCATATGATCCTTCCAAATGATCTCTTATATCTTATTTATAGCAATTTTACTTGAGGTACAAAAAATTCTACTCCTAGTGAATTCTTATTTGGCAACATATTTTAGCAAAATTAATGTTTTTCCAACCAAAATTATCTCTACAATAATTCTATATGGTTTTGGAAGCTCAAATTATTTCACTAGAACCACTTTCTAGGATATTACTTCAAACCTTGTGTGTCAAAATGATCCTTTTTTGAGATCTTGCTTTCGATATTGAGTCACTTTTAATTTTAGTTGAATAGCAAACTATAAATATTACAATATTGACAAACATTATAATTATTTTTTATACTTTGTGTATGCACTTTTATAGTGTTAATTTAAAAAATAAAAATTTACGTATAAAATTGAAATCAATAAATTTAATTATTCTATTATATAGTGATTAAATAAATTATTATATCAGGAATGAATCCTTGGTTCAATGGTTGAAAAAAATTGCTGATATATCCCACACCAAGGTTCAAATCTTGGTGGCACCAAATAGGTCAATGTGACTAAATCGATGTAAAATGGAAAGGGTAACCCTTTCAAAAACCTACTTTAAAAAAACTAAATAAATAAAATCAATTATTATATTAAAAATATTTACTCATATACTTTAATTATTTTTAATAAGTTATATATAAATTATATTGACATTGTTCCTATCATGAGAGCATTACATCTACTAGTAGGTCAATAATATTATATTTGGCTTACCTTTTTAACTATTAAATACATTTTCCATCTCTCTCAAAGTATTATTTTTTACCAAATTCTTGATATCATTTTTATTAATAGATAATTTTCTACCAATTTATTGATATCATTTTTATCAATAGATAATTTTTTCTTCAGCTAGTTGCCTTTTATAATTTAAATTTTCTAAGATGATCATCAACCCTTGTGTCATTCAAATTATTTTCCATTTTTTTTCTCCTGTATAGCATGTTGTCATCTCTAAGATATTGACTTCATCAACAATTAATGGACATATAGAAAAATTCTATTGTTGATCCAATTTCTACATCTTTTTTCTACAACATGAGTAATGATCTATGAATCCTTCCCATCTATAATGTGGATCCATTATTTTTTCATTTCAATATTGATATATATTAGAAATGTTCTAGCCACTACATAGATGTTTGTTGAAGTTTCATATGGTTCTAAGTAGATAGGATAATTTTCCTTCATTATCTTAACAATATATTTGTTATGTTTTTCAACATTTCTTTGGAAGTACCATAAAATTTAAGTTTGATGAAATTAAATTTTAGGTACCACAAGTTGATGTATAACCATTGGCATTAATTTTGTCGTTTCAAGCCAGCCTTACAGATATTTTCAAATCTTGTAAGCAAGTCGCTAGGACAAAGTTATCCAACCTTAAAACTTCCCATCATGGCCATAATACTTATAAATTTTTGTAAGAGATAAATAATATAAATACAAACTTTTATGTGATTTTTGGATTTATTCTTTTAAATTGTATTATTTCTTTCAAGCCATAAATTCCAACAAGTAATGTTGATAATAATTATCCATAGATTCATTAATGATATATGTTTGAAATAATCAACCTTACATTTCACTAACTCATCTAATGTTGATAAAGGAACCTAATATATTCACATTTTTTGAAGAGTATCCCCCCAAAAAAATAAAATAACATGGAAGAAGTATATGATCTAATGTATCTACATCCTCCTCAAGCATATCTAAAATATCTATGATATCCTCTTCTTTAAATATTATCACTCATAAGAATTGTGTTTTAAATACTAATCAAAAGAATATTTATGGAGGTAACTATTTTTTCTTGTGGAGGCTCTGCTAGGGTTTCGCTCGCATGTTGTTGTCATATGTTTGTTCTACCATCAACCACGATATCATTTGTGCCCTTCTAAGATCTGCACATACTGTGTCATTCTTGTTTACTACTCCACCTTGGACGGGGGGCTTCTTCCCTTTCAATGGCTACCTCTCAGGTCGTTATTTCACTGATTAGTAAAGTTGTAGCTATTGAGAACCATGGCAGTAGTAAAATGACCTAGGAAGTTTATCATGAAGGTAGTTCCTTAGTACCAGATATAACCCTACCCATGCAATATGTTGATAATGCTTACAACTAGCTTGAAAGTCACACCTTGCTAAGGTACTTTTAGGGTAGGATTCTCAGTGACTCACTAATATGACAATGGATTTAGCAATTCTGGCAGCCATATGGCATAAAATTTTATCATATTCAAAACCTTACTAAAGGTTTTATTCATTTTAATTTTTTTGATCGACAACATGTCATTGCAGTTATGAGCAAAGGGCCTTGGTATATTAAAAATAATATTTTAATTATTCAGTTCTGGCATCATAATTTTATAGTTTTTATTGATATTTCCTTGTGTGTCCCCATTTGGGTGGAATTCCTAGGTCTCCCTTTGCCCCTTTGGTCATCCTTGCCATAAATTGTAGCACCCATTGGCAAGTTTGTGTATATGGAGCCACATAAATCCTATGTTGTACGACCATATAAACGTATTTGCATTGAAATTGATTTATCAAAGGATATTAAAGATTATATTAATATTCAGGTTGGGAAGACCTATTTTTAACAGTGGGTGGTTTATATCAATCTCCCCAATACCTATTATCGGTGTTAGTATATTGCCCATAAGATAAAATATTACCCTCTTATGGAGGGTCGATTCAAAAATCGAGCTTTAGTAAAGACACCTTCAAACACAAATAAATTTACCCCTCCCACTAATGGAGGGGAGGAATGGACTTCTATCACCAGGAATAACAACAAAGGAAATTGACCACAAACTTATATGGGAGCTAGTAAAAAGGAGTCTCAACTGAGCTCTTAGTCTGGGGTTTCTCATGCAACCTCTATAGAAGGAAATTATGCTTCTCTTCATATAGATACCTCTTCTAGTAATAACAAAAAAATTCCCCAATTATTCAAGCCTCCTAGTCAGCTAAGCCATTTATGCCAGTGTTCGCTCCCTCAAGTGAATGCCAGGTCTCTACACCTAATATACGTAGTGAAATTCCCCAAAAAAACCCTCATTTCTCTTGCAATCCATTTAGGGATACCTAAGGCATCCCTTTGGAGAAGCGACGACAAATAGATTTTTTTATGAAAACCATAATAGGTTTCTCACAAATACATTTGAATCCTTAGTAGAATTTGAGGACTCTGAGATCCTCGAAGGAAATATGCTCCTCGATCATGTATCATGAAGTGCTTATCTTGGAATATCAAGGGTTTGATAGATCTTATGTGCAAGTACATAGTGCATCAGGGTCTAGATAACTTCAAGTTAAAAAAAGGTAATATTGATATTATTTGCCTTCAGGAAGTCAAAGTCACTAATTTTATGTTGTCAAGTACTTGCTCCTTTCTCTGGCCTCGAGGCCACACCTTTCATACTATGCATGCCATGGGTAAAAGAGGGGAAGTAATTTATCTTTTAGAATCTTATCCTTCTAAAATCATATTTTGAGATTGTGACCCTTCTAATAATGTTGTTTGGATTGTGATGGATATTTCTAGCCATATTCTTGGTGTGATCAACATATATGCTCCTAATGATACCAATGATCATTATGTATTGTGGTGGTAGCCAACACTCTCTCTTACCCCTGTTATTTGGTTGCTCTATGGGGACTTCAATATGATCATATTCCCACATGATAAAGTGTGTCTTCTTCCCATGAGGTGGGCCACAAGGGAAAGGGAAGCATGACTTTTCATGAAATAAAAGTTGGGGCTATCTTATCCCAATAGTTTCTTTTACCCTTTTCATTTCTAGCTAGTGCTTGGTTCACATGGTCTAACAATCAACAAGGTGAGAATCATGTTTTTAAAAGTTTGGATAGAGCCATGCTCTCATATTTTGATATTTTCTCCTTCAAGTGACCCTCATATTCTTCTTCCTTTATCTCTATCCATCTTGAGCTCTGTTTTTTGACCGTTCCACCATTTCATTTTTAATATTGGTTTCTTCTACTCCCCCTCCTATTTCTAATTTGGAATTTTACCTTAATACCTCCATTTTGAACCACCTCATGTTGAGGGCCTATGTTATCAAAATTTGGAATCTTGTTTCCATATCAAAAAGGGCCTCAGGATGGATTTATTGGTGGAATGCTACTATTCAGTGCACTGCCCCCTTTCTACGCTTGGTTGGGTGTAAGATTGCTAAGTTTCATCATTGCTCTAACGCTGCTCTCAAGCAAGAGTTGTAAGTGACTTTTTATCAACTTCAATTCAATCATTTCAATGAGGAGATTCAAATACACCTTGCTATTATTAAACACCAGCTTCTTCTGGCAGAGCACTATGATGCCAAAGGATCTCAAATCAAGGTGAGGTTGCACTGGCTCAGATTTGGAGATAGGGTTACCAAGGAGTTCTTTCAGTGCCTGCATCATTGTAATAAATTTTTGGGTATTAAAGCCCTTAAAATTTTATGGAGAGTGTGTTTCTAATATTCCTAGTATTCTCTCTACTTTTGAAGAGCATTATTATTCTGTGTTTGCGGCTCAGGCCCGCTCCCCACAACATGATGACGCACTTAAATCATACCTTTATATGGTTCCAGAATGGATGAGTCTTAAAGATTTACCTGTGATAAGGCCCTATGTTTTACTGATTTGGAGGAAGCTCTTTCTCATATGGCCAATGATAAATCCCCTAGTCTTGATGGCTTCCCTTGTGAATTCTACAAATCCCTCTGGAACACTATAGGGTATGATCTTCTCAATGTCTATTAGGAGGTCTTCTCTAAGGGTTTTTTGGGCCCTAATATTAATCAAGGGATTATTAAATTTATCCCCAAGGTTGGTGATACTAAAATAAACACCAATTGGATACCTATTACTCTCCTTAATGTCTCTTATAAGATCATTTCCAAAGCCCTGGATTTACGTATTCGCCATATCCTTCCTATTATCATGCTCCTAGAGAAAATTGTCTTCATTCAGAGAAAATACATCCTTGAAAATATTATTGCTATATGGGAAGGTATGGAGTGGGCTCACAATTCTAACCAATAATTTGTGTTCATAAAAATCAACTTTGATAAATCTTATGATAGGATCGATTGGTCCTTCATTCTAGCCATGCTTAAATATCTTGGTTTTGGGACCTACTTTATTAGTTCTATGGAAATATTATTTGTTAAGGCTTTGGTTGTTTTATCCATTTACAAACACAAGTCCTCAACCATTGGTCTCTTCTAATGCATTAGACAAGGGTGCCCTTTAGCTCCTTCCCTTTATGTCCTTGTTGCTAAAGGATTTGGCTATTTACTAGCTCATCATGCTTCTCAGGATTATATTCGAGGAATTTATTTCCTCAAAGGTGAGACTCAACTGATCAATGCTCATTTTACTAATGACTCTTTCCTCACCCTTATTGATGAAGAAGGTGTCATTCAACAAGCTCTTGCTTTCCTGGACACTTTTTATCTGGCTTATGGATCCTCCTTTCAATGGATAAATACCCAATGTTCTAGGAAGTCTCTCGACCCAATTCCCCATTGGCTTAACTAATATCAATGGAAGATCATCCAAGATGAGAATTTTTTTCATTTTTTAGGTATTCCTTTTGCCTTTAATGGGTTTCCAGAGTTATGGAAGTATTTTGTTAACAGGGTGGAATAAAAACATACCTACTGGTCCACAAAGAAACTCTCTTACTAGTAAATTTCAAATTTGCACTAAAGTCCTTGTGGTGACCCATGTTTATTATTATTTCTATTGGATCCCATCAAAAAATATATATAAGAAGCTTGATAAGCTTCTATGAGACTTCTTATGGTCCTCCTCCAATAATGCTTCAGGATTCCATCGTGTTACCTGGGAATATTTTTGTCTTCCCAAAAGCCATGATGGACTTGGCAATATTAATACCCAATGTCAAGGTTGGGCCCTTTGTTTTAAGTTGGTCATTAGAGCCCTCACAAAAAATGATGCCTAGAAGATTCTCATTTGAAACTATATTAGTAAATGTTCCCATTTTTGGCATAATATTTGGAAGGGCATGGCGTTCCCTCCCCTCCTTGTCAGGATCCTTCATCATTAGGAGCATTTGGAAAGCTTGGGAGAGTGTTTTTTTTTTTTTGAATTTACATGGTGGAATCAGTAGCCGCCATGAATCCGGGCAGGTTGTCCAGCTTTTTATGGCCACCACAGTATTCTGCGATGTCCACCCTAGAAGTCGCCACACATATCTTCACGTAGTCCACCCCTATAACCACCATGCCACAATCATTTGAAACCTTTTATGCCACTGAAAGCACCAAAAATCTTGGGAGAGTGTTAAAACTTATCTTAGATGGAATGGATAGTGCTTTTGGTATGGCCTTTGGTATGGCCTCTCCATCAACCAAATAAATTTTTGGTGGTCACCTGTTATCACCTACCAGGGTTTCCCGCTTGCACAGGTTCACTGGGTTCATGCAATGAGATTCTTTCACAAAGGTGTGTGATGTATCATGAATTTCTTTTCTTGTTCTACTAGGAATTGCCTCAATTGGGATGATTTTAGAGCTAAATTTAGGCTTAATCACTCTGACAAGGATACCTTTGAGGCTATCAAGGTTTCTCTCCCTGAATCCATGTTACACAATATTTTTGTGCTTTCTGAATGACCTTAGTGGAAGGACTAGAATTATTATCCAGACACTCCATTATGGAATTATAAGGCTTGATTAGGGTATGGATTGCTCTTTCCTTGCATACCCATTATTTATAAGCTCAATAAATGATGTAAGGTCTCCTCCCCTTGACCTGTTTGGTTGCATAGGTTCTAGATTTCTTGGGCTCCTTTCTTGGAGCCCAAAATTTCTTGCTTTTCTTGAGGTATTTTGCACCAAGGGGTTCCTTTTAGGGAGTGTCTACAATATTTAGGCATACCCAACCCTTATTTCCATTTCTATATTCAATTTAAAGACTTTTCCCATATTTTTGGGTTTGTGTTCATGCTCATTCCCTTTGGGAGTGGTTTTTTTCTTTTTTTATACCCTATTCCTTTGCCATGTTTGAGTGGAAGCATATCATTTTGGAAGATCCCCACCATTACCAGATATTTTTTTGAAGTGTGGCACTTGGTTTATATGGCGGCCATGTTTAATTTATGGAGAGGTAGAAATGACTGTATTTTTGGTAAGTGTACTTCATCTTTGCACATCTCTGCTTTTGAGAAGTCCAATATTATTTCTTATGTGTATTTTTATATTACAATTCAGTCCAATAAGGTGGTCATGGAGCTAACTCATTTTCAAGAGCTTATTAAACAATGGGGGTATGCACTATGCTCAATAATTCGAGATACTCCTCGTAGTAGATCTAGGTCCACACAACAATGTCACTCATTCTCAAACTACACTCCTATCCCAATTAATATGCTTATAGAGATGGTCATGGCTTTGTGACTATTCCTCTCTCCTCCAATACCTCGACTTGATACCCGAGGAAAATTAAGAGTTTATGGTTGGGTTTATGTTCATGACACTTCTAGATATGGGAGGGACTCATTTTAAAATTCTCTAGATGGGAGTTAGGGGTGGCTGAACCTTATCAATTTATTATGTTGTCCATAAGTTCTATGAACTGTAGATTGTTCTCTTGGATTATCACTCTATTATCACTCTATTTTGATAGGGATATTTTTTTTGTCTGATGGTGTTAGCCACATGGCATGTTTATCTGCATCTTTCTTTTATTTGTAAAAACATATTTTTTTTAATTCTTTAATATAATATTTTTTTACATAAAAAAGAATGTTTATGCTTTAGAGAGGGTCTCAAGCCATAGAATATTACAAGATAAATTATTGGAGTAGGTAATTTTAAATGCTCTCAGTTATTATATCCTAACTTGACATGGTATCCATCATATTTTAATAAATTCAAAATCAACTTTTTCTTTTAACAAAAATAGGAAAATAGAACTCCTATAACATCATTATAAGTTCATCAATTGCTTGTTTTACGTTCTCTTCCTAAACCATATTATTTATAGAATCCAATATTTGTAAATAGTTGTCACATCAGTGTAATTTCTATTTCTAAACCTCTATAATATAAATAAGCATGAGGTAATGGTTTTCATAGATTAAAAAATTAAAGGACAATGATCTAACCAAGAACCAACCCAAATAATTATAGTATCTCTCTTACTAACTAATCATCTATTATATTTTCTAATTAATTATAGCATATCTAACATGCATAATTCCATTTTATTGAGCTAGGTTTGCTTCCTAAATAGATATATTCCATTATAGAACCTTCATATTTTTGAATAAAATTGTTTTTCCAACTTCTTTAATAATATTTGAGTAATCTACATTCAATTATTCCTCCATAATTCTAAACAAATAGATTTGTAATTTTGGAAGATCCCCCCTCTACTCTATTCTTTTCCATAAAAATCTTATCAAATTTGCAAAGCAAAAACCTAAATATATTGTAAATAATTATCTCTTTGTATAAAAATATGATGAGAGTCATTGATTTTCATGAAGCTTGAAATGTATTGGTTAACATTGCATTCAATATAGATATCTATATGGAAAGATTTGTTTGAAGGGACTTTGTCTTCACACCATCTTTATTAGTGTAGATCATATCATAGTTATAGAATCTTTTGTGAGTTTAAAATTATATTAAAGTATTTGGAATGAGGAGATCCATACCTCAAGTAGACTGTAGAGTAGCAATAATTTTTTAATTACAATTTTTACCAAGTGCCAATCCTTATAATGATTGTCCTTTTCTCTTCAATGATCAATGCCTAACAATGACCTCAATGCTAAAATCCCTTAAATTCTTCAAAAAATGTATTAAAAACTTAAAATATATTAAAGAGCTCTACTTTTTGGATCTATCTTAGAATTAAGCACATGTTAGCTTTTGTTATCAAATTTGCAAAGCAAAAACCTAAATATATTGGGAATAATTATATATTTGTCTAAAAAAATGTTGAGAGTCATTGATTTTCATGAAGCTTGAAATGTATTGGTTAACATTGCATTCAATATAGATATCTATATGAAAATATTAGTTTGAAGGGACATCGTCTTCACACCATCTTTATTAGTGTAGATCATATCATAGTTATATAATCTTTTGTGAGTTTTAAAGTACATGAAAGTATTTAGAATGAGGAGATCCATACCTCAAGTAGAATGTAGAGTAGAAATAATTTTTCAATTACAATTTTTATCACATGCCAATCCTTATAATGATTGTCATTTTCTCTTCAATGATCAATGCCTAACTATGACCTCAATCCTCAAATCCCTTAAATTCTTCAAAAACTGTATTAAAACCTTAAAATATATTAAAGAGCTCTACTTTTTAGATCTATATTAGAATTAAGCACATGTTAGCTCTTGTTAACAAGACTATTTGATAGGGAATTATAGATATATCCCTAATTTTGCATTCATAAATTGGATGTTTAATGTTTTGTTAAAAAATAGGAAGATTATTAATATAATATTAATCCAACAATATCAAATATTCTCCAAAAATATTTTATTCTCTCATATGATATATTTTAGAGCTTGATAAGAGGTTGGGTAAAATATTAGACATATTTCCCTAGAATATTTAGCTCAAACACCTTCATAGCATTCACAATTTTTTTTTAATATGATGAAATTTTTAGTTTTTATGATGTTTACTGATTTTTTTACTTGAATAAAAAATGCTTATAAGGGTATTGAGAAATCCACATATTTTCCCACTCTTCCTTTTAATTTGTTAAGCATATTTTTTCATTATTTCATAAATTAATATATGGAGTATTCATTTAAGCCCTTTCATCTAAAAAATGCTTTCAATATTATCATTAGTTTATGACATATTTAATTGTTAGGATTATCAAATGAATACAATCTAAATTGGTCCCTGAAAAGAATATGCAAATTAAAAATAGCTAATTAAAATAATAAAAATCATATTACATTAATCCACAAAGAACAATCGTTTTCAAACATTGATTAAATATGTCAAGGTCTTGAACTTTCCTTCCACTTCCCAACATCCTCTTCATGGCATAAAATAATAACTACACATATATGATTTAATAGGGCTTAATGTAATAATGACCAAGAAATAAACTCCTACTTACCTTAAGAGGTTTTTGTTGAGAAATCAACAAGTGTCAATACCCCCTCCATGCTACAAGATATACACATATATATTATTGGTATAGAATCAAGTAAAATTAAATTATCTGCCTTACACCTATTCCATTCCACAATCTATTATATGGTTTGTAGCACTACAATATAATATGATGGGCATACCATCCATATCTAGAAATCTTGATAAATATTTACTAAATGCTAGCCTTTTTATTTTAGGGTAATGACCATGCCTTTATTTCATCTAAAAAATAGAACCCTCAATGGGTCCAATACAAAGACCCAACACTTTAAATATTGAACCTATCTTATGTCATATTGTTGTGTTTTAAGAATATAAAAATCATGCAAACTTGTATTCCTTTAGTGATGTAATAATATTTATACCATTAAGGAATAATATTTGAAAATAAATTTGTACAAGTTATTATATTTTGATATGATGGACATTCACATGCTTGATTACATATGTTCTATCTTGTCACATCCAAGAACTATCCATAATGACAATACCACAAGGTCTATCCTTCCAAGCTTTTGGTTCACTTTGGACACATTTAAGCACTTTATTTTTATTCATTTTACATCCAATAAACAAATTTAGGACTTTGGAAATTTTACATGTAAGTATTTGGTTCATTTTCCTCCACTTTTGTACTATTTGACTATTATTTTATATTTCTCTATTATTTATTTTTAAAAATATATATTTCCATAGACAACAAATTTAGACTAATAAAAAATATATTTTTGTGTCATAACATAGAATTTATATTTTTGTTGCTTTGACTATTGCATATTGCTCTCTTTTCTCCATAAGAACTCATAATTTAATATCCCTTGTGGTGTCAACCATGATCATTAGAGAGGGTCAATACATATGTGTAAAAAAGAGCATTGATAACTGATTTATAGGTGAGTATTATCCTTTGATTATGATACAAGGATGCACTAGATTTATTATTCTTAGGGTATGGTGATAAAAATCCATATTTGTTAGTGGTATTGGTTCCCCTCTCTCACCTAGTTTGTCACATTTCTTTCATCTTATCATTTTTTCTAATTATAACAAAAATTTAAAATAATGATAGAGGGGATTAAGGGTCATGTTTACACATGTTTCCCAAAGTACATGTCTGAATTATCAATGATATATTGATTATCACTTTATGTGGTGATCATGGTCAATGTATGGTATAAATCATATCATGTTTTTACACTTAGGGTTAAGACCACATTATTTTGACTAAAATTTATGATTTTATAGCTCTAACAAAAGTGTAATTTAGTTGTTGGTCAAAAAGAAAAAGTTTTTGTTTAGTCTATTGTAAAATACCCATTTATCTCCTTATTTTAATTATCAATCATCCAACTACTTTTTATTTTGTGATCTAATCAAAACATCAAAATATTTATATTTGTTGTTTCTTTGTTATTCTATTGTCCATGTTGTCGTTGTTGCATATGCTCATCTTTAGCTTACTTTGTGTATCTTGTTATTGTAAGTATGACAACAACCATTGATTAATAGAGGAAGATGCAATGATTTACCAAGATTTACAGTTCAATATTGAAGTTGTTGCTTGAGGATCGATTTCCAAGATAACTCAAGTCCCCTATGTCGATCCAATATGTGGTCCTTCCTTTGTATTATATTGATGCCATAAGCAAGATAAATTTTTATTGAGTGTTTTTCATGCTTATTATTGCAATGTTATGGATGGTTTGGTCCTTGATGTTATAGGTTATCAAGTATTTTATTTTATGCATTAGGATTAGACTTGAACATATTTTGTCGATGATCTTGGTGGAGTAGGCTCTTTTCCTCTCAATTATTGCTCTTTTATTAAAGTATTTAAGTATATCTTATATTAATTAACATGATTGTATAAAATATAATATTTTTATTATAAACACTTGTCATGACCCTCCCTAGTTAAATTTATGGCACAAAGGAATAATGTATTAACCTATGGTGTGGTGATCCTTAGTTTGAATAATTGAACCAACTATATGATTTTTAGTTGATTTAGAAGGGCATGTTATCACTAACATATTTCCAAGTGTACAGGATCAAGTACACTCGTAGGTGAAGAAGGCAGAAGTATTTACCAGAAATAAGGGTACCTAAGATCAAGGGAAATGATGATTAAGGTACTTGAAGGTAATATGGATAGACACCTTCATATAGCTATGAATTTTCAAAAGGGATAATCATAGGTTATTGATCACCTTGAGCCTTAGTTGATAGCCTAGTAGCTATGGCTAAGATAGGTGACTAGTCGATGGAAATATTTTATCTTTGTTGCAATATAAATTTATTTGCTCTCTATTGCATCATGGTTAGAGTAGCATAATGTTGGAACTTCTATAGGAAAACAACTGCCAAATTTATGTGGATGCATAAAACTATCTTGTTAAATTAAAGATAGAGCATCACTTTTATGAAGAAAAACATATTAAATTTGTATGTTAAATGAAGATTCATTCAAAAATGATTAATGAAGTTTTATTAAATAATGATTGATTTAATTAAGCTCCTTAGTAAACTTCATTTTATTTTATATATGAGATTTTTCTTTAAATTAATTAAAGGTGTTCATTTTAATGATAATGGAGAAGTCATTGAAAGAATTTAATTTAATTAAAATAAATATATATATATATATATATATATATATATATATATATATATATATATATATATATATATATATATATATATATATCCATTTAAGAAATAGATGTCTTTTATTTTAAAGAAAGAGCAATTATGAAATTGTGAAAATAAAAGAAGTATATTTTAATGGTGATAATTATCACATAAATGATATATGTTTAAAAGAATACCATTCTTCTTAAAAAAAGGGATAATATAAAATATATAAATATCCCATTCCCTTATAGCTTGTAAGCTATGAAGATAATCTAGGGCGGCTGCTAAGTTTCCAAATCTGGAAACTATCGAAATAAGGATTTCGTGCCACCAAAGAAAGGCATGAAAAATTGAAGGAAGAGGGATCTCGAGGAAGGGTTCAAGGTTCAAGATGGGCGACCTATGATGAGGCCTAGAAATGCCTCATTATTACACTATTGTTGACATATAAAAATTGCCATAATATTAAATATGACAAAGTTAAAGTGCCAAATAGTGATTAGAATATGTTATTTGTTACATGTTTGCATGATTTTATGTTTGGAACATTATACCTCTGTTTTGACTATTTTCAACATTTTATGCACTGTTTCAGTTGATTAGGTAGTAAATAAAACATGTATTGCAATTACATTCTGATGGCATGAATAGATTCCTCTCATCAAGAACTACAACTTTGCTTTTTGAAGCAAGTCAATCCGAGCTGTAGATAAAAATTTATGAAGGTTACATCGTTCCTGCGCTCATTGTTCATGCCTTAGTCTTTTCTGGAGCTGTTAACAGGTGCAAATCTGTGTTAAAGGGAACATTGGCGGATCTACTGGGAATGATCCAGAGTGAGTTAAGGTACCAAATTCATACCAATGGTACTTCATAATATAGAGAAAACATAGCCAAAATTTGAAGGCATATGGATAAGTAACCTGGAAGTTATGGGGCCTGCAAAATGGCAGTTTCACACTTTTTGACAGCTGGAAATGCTGGTAAAAATCTGTGTTAAAGGCCAACTTGACAGCGATGCAGGGAGTAATTTATGAGGAATTAAGAGTTGAAAATTTAACCCAATGTTGTTCATATAACCAAGAACACGTGGACATAATTTGGTAAAAAATGGAGTTACGATGAACAAGTTATGATCACTCCAAAAAGGCATCTGGGCATGTTTTGGCAGCTGGAAACAGCAGGTCACAGTCCATACAAATTCCAGCCACCTGTCACTTTGAAGGAAGGCATGGAATTTGTCAAATAAAGAAGAGGTAAATGCTTGGAAATAGTTGAGGGAGAATAGGCATGACTCTTTCTCCACCTGACAGCACTGCCACGTGATGCAAATGGAAGCAACAAGTCAAAAGGCTAAAATGCAAGAAATTTGGTAAAAGCAAGACACAGTCATGCAAATTCCAGCCAGCTGTACATATACAACAGGGCTTGGAATTAGTCACTCCAGCACATGCCACCACTGCAGAAGGGTGTACAAGATAAGGTAAAACAATCCAAATGGTCAACAACTTCCTCCCTATGCGTTTGGAGTGCAGATAAGCAATGAATTGTCACCTGCCTGTTATTCTAGCGCAAGAATAGGGAATAGCGCAGGAACAACAGAAGATGGTCAAAAAGTGACAGATCGGTAGAGGAAAGTATTGACAATTGACCAAAAAGTTGTCCCAGCTCATGTTAACTGATTTCCTCAATGAATGCAGCTTAATAAGGTTGAATAGATCAAGTTTGACAAAGCAAGCTCATGCATTCTAGGAAACAGTTGTGCAAACAGTTGTAAATCCCTGCAAATCAGTAATCAAGTATATCAGCATAATATTATAAATAAGAGAGCTCCCAACACGGTTGAGCATATAGAATATAGGCATATAGTCATATAGGAGACATAGAGAAATAGAGAGTGCAATTGTTTTTGTAGCAGAATAGTAATCTGCAGGTTTTTCTTGCATTACTATAATGCATTTCCAGATTGAATAAAAAGGTGCAGTTTTTAGTTCTCAATTGGCATGTTGAGTTGATTATTAGTATTTAGGTTTTCTTAGCATAACTCTTCACCTTCATCTGGTTCTGGAAGCAAGGGCCACTTGCAGGACCAGAGGAAGGCATCTTCTGATAGAATACATTGCTAATTCCTTGTTGCAGCAGGTTAGCAAAATTCTGCCAGCTTCATTTCTTTAGCAGCTTTAAATTCAGATTTCAGTCTTGACAAGCATTTTTCCATCATTCCATGCAATTTCAACATTTTTGTTCAGATTTGCAACAACTTCAAGTTTTCTGTCATTTTCCAGATTTGCAGCAATTTCCAGTTTTCTGTCATTTTACTGCAATTTCCAGATTTGTGACATTTCCAGTTTTGCAATAGATGTTAGTTTGAATTTCTAGATTTAGAACATGCTCGGAGAATTGTAGTTAGTTTATTTTTCTGCAACTGTGTGTGATTTCAATTCTGCAATTTGCCTTTCTGACAATTTCAATTTAGCAATATTTCATTTTTTGCAATTTTAGATTCTGTCATTTCATTTCCCAATTTTATTTTCAAAATTAAATAGAATTTGATTTCCAGTTCTTAGGAGTTAGAGGACACACAAAACCCCCAAAATGCTAACTGATCCATCAATAAAGCCTATTTTTTGAATGAACTAATCTTTAACCTGTTGGAGCCTTCTTTCGTATATAGCCTTGGACACCGCCCTGGATTGACACACATAATGATTAAATGATGAATGAACAATGACACTCATCATTTTTGGCGCCATTGTTGGGGATAGGTGTTGTTAGAAGAGGAAAGCAGTCCAATAATTGTTAGTGTGCTAAGTTGTGAACTTCAGAGTGAAATCTGAATGTAATAACTGGCATAATTAATAGTTGTTGGTAAATTCCATTTCAGTTCATTTAGAGAACAAGCAAGTATGAATAGGTTAAAGGATGTGAAAGCACGATGTCAAAGTATGAAAAATCCTTTGCCTACCACAGGAAGAAAAATTTCACAAGAGGTTGAAAGTATGTCAAAGTTGTCCAAATTTATGATTCCCAAAACTGTTGGAACTTTCAAAGAATTACAATCATCTATGTCCAGAACTGTAGGATCCTTTGAGAAATCATCACAAGGAGGAACAATCAATAGTTCAACACCTTTTTTTCTTGACAAATCCATACAATCAAGACAGTTTAATAGGATATCTAATTGTGATTGGGAACCTATAAGGGTAGGCTCACAAGAGAATCTAGGGAGAGCCAGTAATGTGCTCCAACCTAGTGCAACTAGTACACCTGCCAAAACTTTTCAAAATCCCATCCAATTAGATCCTAATCAAAATGCTCCCATGAAGGTCATTTCACCTTCTATGTTACCGAATTTTAAGGGAGTTACATCCGAAGACCCTGATTTGTTTTTGTTTGAGTTTAAAATTGTGTGTCAAGCTCATGATTACACTAACGACAATCAAAAGCTCAAATTGTTTCCTTCCACTCTTAAAGAGTCAGCTCTACGATGGTTTATCACCTTAGCACCTGATTCAATTAGAACTCGTAATGAGATGGAAAATATATTTTTGGAGAGATACCAAGAATATTGTCAAGTCAAGAATCAAAACAATGAATTGCTTGAAATGAAACAAAAGGAAAATGAAATCTTAGAAGATTATGTAGACAGATTTTCTTTTGTTCATAAGAGATGTGGTAGTGTTGAACCTGAAATGTGCAAAATTATATTCTTAAGGGGACTACAAGATGAATTTCGGGATGCATTGGATATTTTAGGAAGAGGCGATGCAAATGCACTTGAAATCCAGGAAATCATTAAACTTTGCAAAAATTATTCTCATTCAAGGCATAGAAAACATAGAATTGGTAATGATAAACATGATTTGAAAGAATGCATGAAAGAGTTTGCTAAAGCTGATATTGTTGTACATCTTGATAAAACAATAGATAAAAAGAGTAAATCTACTGAACCTTCAGTTATCTATTGTTCAAGATGTGAGCAGCAACACTCTGTTCATGACTGTCCTTTGAACAAAACATTTATACCAGCTACATGTAGCATTTGTCAAAAAGGACATTCCACAAATCAATGTAGTTTATTGCCATAACTCAAAAGTGTCTTTGAAAAATAGCCTCAACCTATGAAAAAACTCAATTTTGTAGGACAAGGACAAGGAGATAATTTTCTTAAGTTTCCATATCAGAATGCTTCTCAATTTCCTACACATTGGGGAAATAATCCTTGGTATATGCCATGGTATGCTTCAGGTCCACTTCAACAATGTTGGAGTCAACCACCATGGGCATATTCCCAAGAGTGGTCTCAACATGGATGGATGAAACAACAATGGAATCAACCACATCCACCATGGTTGCAGCCAAAACTGCAAGGATATCAATGGGGACAACAACAAAAATTGCACAAAGGGCAGCAACATTATCAAACACAGAAATCAAATTTATTGCCCACTCATACCCATAGTTTCTCTCATGGACAACAACAACAAAATGAAAAACAACCTCTATTTTCAGCTCAACCTGTGGTCAGTCCAAACAATGTTAAACAGGTAACCCCTGTCTCTATGGCTAAATCAAAAAATACAGCCATAATAAATGCTGGTGACTGTCATAAAAATCAGTTGTGTTTAGGAAAACCACTTCTTGAACATATTCCACTTACCAATGTAGAAATAGGAGCTAAAATGAATGCACATAAAAACAAATCTGCACTGAAACAAGAAGAAGAAAAAGAAAATCTCCCACAAAAAGAATCATATCTTGAACAGCTTTGAAATATCAAAACTAACATCTTTGAAATCAGATTTGATAAGGGAATTAAAACATTTAAATGTTATAGTCCCTTTACTTCAAGCTATTAAAGATGTGCCAATCATTAATACAATTGTTCAAGAAATATGTTTTAACAAACCAAGAAAAAAGAAGAAAATATATCCTAAAAACATACAAGTCGGTGGTAAAAGAGTAAACTTGCTTGCAGGAAACCTTAGTCCACCTAAGTATGATTGTCTAGGATGCCCATGGTTTCGTGAAACATATAAGGAAAATGAAACGGACATTTCAATTTTGGCCTCCATCGTTGTAAAGGATAATGTAGAAGAGATGGATTCATCCAAACAGACTGTTTTTGATGAAAATGTTCAGAATTCAGATTTTAAAGATGAACCAATCATCTGTTCAACAATTATTATGGAATGATGAAAAACAAAATTCTAAAAATTTGTCATCCATTCCAATACAAAACAATTTTCTTCACTTGTCACATGGATGTCATCATTTTTTCTCATCTTTTCCTTTCCATTTATCAAAGTTAATTCTTTTAAGAATTGTTTTTGGTAAACATACACAGATTTTCCATTCTTTTCCACCATATCATTGTTCTCTTAATTCATTAATGCATCATTCTCCAAGAACCAATTCAAAACATCTTGGTACAAAACAAACTGAAATGCAACCAAAACAACCTTTGAACAACAATAGTTGGTTGACTAAAAACCAGGAAGTAAATTTGTTTGATGTATTGATCCAACATCCTAATGCTCTACTAACACTTTATGCATCTTTAGCAGCTTGGCATTGAGTTGTTGCAGGTGCAAAAAAATAGATTTCATAGCTTGAATGCAGTTAATGAACTTTGGTTGGAAGCACTTCACCAAATAGAGTTCATTCAACAAAAATGGAAAATGTGGCATGATGATCACATTAAGAGCAACAAGGATGAACCAGAAGAGTTTGAGAATGGAGTTGTTCAACTTTCTTCAGCTTGATGATTCAAGAAGGACATTAGTGGTGAATGGACATCTTTTACAGCTTGTACCATAAACCACTCACAAAGAAGGAATTTGCTCAATCTTTCACACAAGTCACATTTGCATATGATAGAAGAGGATTCCTCTTCTGACAAGGTTTCCAAATGATCATATTTTTTTTAGCCTTGAAAAAAATAAAAAAAAGAAGGAAATAACTTGTTTGTGAAAAGAAAAGAAGGAAAGGAAGAGAAAAAAAATAAAAAAAATAGAAGTTGGTTGAAAACCAGAAATGGCAGCCTCTTCTGATAAAAAAAATGAAAAAAGAAAAAAGAAAAAAAAATGAATAATTCAGTAGTGAAAACCTTCTCGGAGGCGCTGCTGAGTTGGCTTGCATGAAAACCGGTTTTTCGGCATGCATTGCCTTGTTGATCCACCCATCATTGTTCTACCATTGTACAAATCTCACCTACTGCACCTATGTTGTTCTTATTTCAAAAAAAATCATCATCAGAAGCAGCTTGTAAGGTGGATGATAAATTTTCAGGACAATAAGGTATGTGTTTCTTGCATTTAGTCATGGTAAGCATTTAGCATTTAGTATATGATAATCAATATTTGGCATAAACTGTTCATACAATATTGGCAAGTTAAAAAAAAAATGGAACATGTTGTTCAAAATGTCAAGAAACACCCCCCTTCTGCCCTTAGTTGCATGGGAAATTCAAAATTATGAAAAACCTGATTTTGGGACAGATATGACAACCATTTTATCTTTATTAGTAGGGCAGATTTCAGAATAAAATGTCCCACCAATACCTCATAAATCCGAGAAGGATGAAATGCACTCGAAAATTTTGTTTTACTACTACTGCAATAAAACAACAGACAAAAAAAAAATAGCATGGAAAAAGAATTTTTGATGTTATGGAAGGCTTATACACTCTAAATATGGGCCCACACTAGAATCTGCAGCTAAATTTTGCATAGGAGGCCATTTCAGCATGTTTTTGACACATCTTCAGAATGACAGTCTCATTCCAGAGAAACTTTGGAACAACAGTCTCATTCCAAGAGCAAGCTTCAAAATGAGACAAATTATGCCAAAAATTCTTGAAAATGTTGTAGAACAGTAGGGCACATTAGATATTAAGTTTCTTAAAGTTCTACCACAAGTACAAAGGAAGAAAAGAAAAAAAAAGAAAAAAAAAAAAAAAAAAAAGAAGAAATGCAGGAACTACAATGCTTGGTGTAGTGCAGTAAGAAGAACTTTCTCGGGTAGTAGGTGGCAAAAGTATGTTGTTCATCTTACTAGGGCCTACTAGGATGCATGAGGGCATGCATCAGTTCAAGCTTGGGGGAATGATGAGGCCTAGAAATGCCTCATTATTACACTATTGTTGACATATAAAAACTGCCATAATATTAAATATGACAAAGTTAAAGTGCCAAATAGTGATTAGAATATGTTATTTGTTACATGTTTGCATGATTTTATGTTTGGAACATTATACCTCTGTTTTGACTATTTTCAGCATTTTATGCACTGTTTCAGTTGATTAGGTAGTAAATAAAACATGTATTGCAATTACATTCTGATGGCATGAATAGATTCCTCTCATCAAGAACTACAACTTTGCTTTTTGAAGCAAGTCAATCCGAGCTGTAGATAAAAAGTTATGAAGGTTACATCGTTCCTGCACTCATTGTTCATTCCTGCACTCATTGTTCATGCCTTAGTCTTTTCTGGAACTGTTAACAGGTGCAAATCTGCGTTAAAGGGAACATTGGCGGATCTACTGGGAATGATCCAGAGTGAGTTAAGGTACCAAATTCATACCAATGGTACTTCATAATATAGAGAAAACATAGCCAAAATTTGAAGGCATATGGATAAGTAACCTGGAAGTTATGGGGCCTGCAAAATGGCAGTTTCACACTTTTTGACAGCTGGAAATGCTGGTAAAAATCTGTGTTAAAGGCCAACTTGACAACGATGCAGGGAGTAATTTATGAGGAATTAAGAGTTGAAAATTTAACCCAATGTTGTTCATATAACCAAGAACATGTGGACATAATTTGGTAAAAAATGGAGTTACGATGAACAAGTTATGATCACTCCAAAAAGGCATCTGGGCATGTTTTGGCAGCTGGAAACAATAGGTCACAGTCCATACAAATTCCAGCCACCTGTCACTTTGAAGGAAGGCATGGAATTTGTCAAATAAAGAAGAGGTAAATGCTTGGAAATAGTTGAGGGAGAATAGGCATGACTCTTTCTCCACCTGACAACGACTGCCACGTGATGCAAATGGAAGCAACAAGTCAAAAGGCTAAAATGCAAGAAATTTGGTAAAAGCAGGACACAGTCATGCAAATTCCAGCCAGCTGTACATATACAACAAGGCTTGGAATTAGTCACTCCAGCACATGCCACCACTGCATAAGGGTGTACAAGATAAGGTAAAACAATCCAAATGGTCAACAACTTCCTCCCTATGCGTTTGGAGTGCAGATAAGCAATGAATTGTCACCTGCCTGTTATTCTGGTGTAGGAATAGGGAATAGCGCAGGAACAATAGAAGATGGTCAAAAAGTGATAGATCGATAGAGGAAAGTATTGACAATTGACCAAAAAGTTGTCCCAGCTCATGTTAACTGATTTCCTCAATGAATGCAGCTTAATAAGGTTGAATAGATCAAGTTTGACAAAGCAAGCTCATGCATTCTAGGAAACAGTTGTAAATCCCTGCAAATCAGTAATCAAGTATATCAACATAATATTATAAATAAGAGAGCTCCCAACACGGTTGAGCATATAGAATATAGGCATATAGTCATATAGGAGACATAGAGAAATAGAGAGTGCAGTTGTTTTTGTAGCAGAACAATAATCTGCAGGTTTTTCCTGCATTACTGTAATGCATTTCCAGATTGAATAAAAAGGTGCAGTTTTTAGTTCTCAATTGGCATGTTGAGTTGATTATTAGTATTTAGGTTTTCTTAGCATAACTCTTCACCTTCATCTGGTTCTGGAAGCAAGGGCCACTTGCAGGACCAGAGGAAGGCATCTTCTGACAGAATACATTGCTAATTCCTTGTTGCAGCAGGTTAGCAGAATTCTGCCAGTTTCATTTCTTTAGCAGCTTTAAATTCAGATTTCAGTCTTGACAACATTTTTCCATCATTCCATGCAATTTCAACATTTTTGTTCAGATTTGCAGCAACTTCAAGTTTTCTATCATTTTCCAGATTTGCAGCAATTTCCAGTTTTCTGTCATTTTACTGCAATTTCTAGATTTGTGACATTTCCAGTTTTGCAATAGATGTTAGTTTGAATTTCTAGATTTAGAACATGCTCAGAGAATTGTAGTTAGTTTATTTTTCTGCAACTGTGTGTGATTTCAATTCTGCAATTTGCCTTTCTGACAATTTCAATTTAGCAACATTTCATTTTCTGCAATTTCAGATTCTGTCATTTCATTTTCTGCAATTCTATTTCTACAAAAGTAAATAGAATTGATTTCCAATTCTTAGGAGTTAGAGGACACAACAAAACCCCCAAAAATGCTAACTGATCCATCAATAAAGCCTGTTTTCTGAATGAACTAATCTTTAACCTGTTGGAGCCTTCTTTCGTATATAGCCTTGGACACCGCCCTGGATTGACACACATAATGATTAAATGATGAATGAACAACGACATTCATCAACCTACAGGAAAGCACGTATGGTTCTAGAGAAGCCAAAAAATTAACGACGAAAGAGAAACAATAGAGGGGATGACGTGAGGATGAAGGATCAGGAAGGGAGAAAGCATAGACCAAGGATGGGGAAAGTAGAGGAAAGCACCAAAAGCAAAGAAGAGGTAGTTGAGATGCCACTGATTCCCATTATACAATATTATTGAGGTTGGAGTGTTTTAAGATTTAACCTACTTTGTTTACATGTGTTGTTATGGTGAAATCATGGTTTGAAGCTTGGTTATACTCCCTGTAGAGTTGTTTTGAAAGCTCTATGCTTTTAGACCTTGTTGGTGTTTTAGAAAACCACCTATGTTGCTTTGAAAGCTCTGTGCTTTTATAACTTGTTGGTGTTTTAGAAAACCACCTGTGTTGCTTTGAAAGTGTTGTGATTTTAGACCCTATTGGTGTTTTATAAAATCACCTCCATATCTTTGAAGCACTTTAATTTTTAGAAACCTCTTATAAGCTTTGAGGCACTATGATTTTTAGAAACCACCTGTGTAAGCTTTGAGGTGCTACGATTTTTAGAAACCACTTGTGTAAGCTTTGAGGCACTATAATTTTTAGAAACTACTAGTGTAAGCTTTAAGGTGCAGTTATTTTTAGAAACCACCTATGTAAGCTTTGAGGTGCTATGATTTTTAGAAATCACCTATGTAAGCTTTGAGGTGCTATGATTATTAGAAACAACCTGTGTAAGCTTTGAGGTGTTATAATTTTTAGAAACCACCTGTGTAATTTTGAAAGCACTATAATTTTTAGAAACCACCTATGTAAGCTTTGAAGGTGTTGTATATTTTTAAAGACTTTGTTAGTGTTTTAGAAAGTTGTGAGTGCCTGAAGGATGTTGTGCCTTCCAGAGCCCGGTTAATGCTCTGAGAGCACTATGAGTTCAAGAGTGTCGGGTGTGTCTATAGAGTGCTAAAATAATTTGAGAGTGTTGTGTGCCTTAGATCTCTATGTACAAAGGAAGAGGAGGGTGTTGCACTTGGAAGCGCCACCTATGGAAAACCACCCATGGGTTTGAAGAAAGGTTGCATCTAGAAAGCACCTGACTTTACCCTGTTGTGCCTTGTTGAACTTCTGGTTTGGTTGTTCCATAATTGTGCACCAGAGGTTGTTTAGCATTGCCATGAAGGGTGTTAGCTTTTGGTTAAATTAAAAAGAGACCTTTGATTATGTAGAATGCATTCAATTATTTAATTAATTAGAGACCTTTAATTATGTGGAATATATTGAAGGATATTTAATCAAATAGATACCTTTGATTATGTGGAATATATTGAAGGAAATTTAATTAAACAAAGACCTTTGATTATGTGGAATATATTGAAGGAAATTTAATTAAATAGAGACCTTTGATTATGTGGAATATATTGAAGGAAATTTAATTAAATAAAGACCTTTGATTATGTGGGATACATTGAAGGTTTTTAATTAAATAGAGAACCTTTGTTTTATGATTAATTATATTAGGGTTTTTAATAAAAAGGAGAACCTTTGATTTATGATTAATTATATTAGGGTTTTTAATTAAAAGGAGAACCTTTGATTTATTATTGATTATCTTAGGGCTTTTAATTAAAAAGGAAACCTTTGATTTATGATGATTTTCTTAGGGATTTTTAAATTAAAAGGGATGTGGATTTATTCTTTAAATTGAAGTTATGGGGCTTTGATTTAGGGAATGAATGAATACTTGTTTAAAGGTTAAATAAAAGTGACTTTAATGCTTTAAACAATAATTGATTTGATTAGAATTTGTGAATTAAAAGGGATGTGGATTTATTCTTTAAATTGAAGTTATGGGGCTTTGATTTAGGGAATGAATTGAAAAGGATTGTTTTAGAGGTTAAAGGTATGGGAATTTAATGCTTTTGGATGTGAATGTATTTGATTAAATTTAGACCATGATCTAAGTAGCATATGTTGGAAGAATCTCTAAGGAAACTTGATAGGTGAAGATAAAAGTAAAATATCTTTTATAATATCCATTATGCATTAGATGGTTTGAAACTTAATTGAATTTTATATAGTTGCAATTTGGTAAATTAAATGAATAGACACATTTAAAAGGTATGCCTATCCTAAACCATGAGTACCTTGATCCCCTACCACCCTCAAACAATCAATGGGAAGCAAGGAGAAGCAAAGAGTTCAATGGAAGCGAAGTATAGGCAATTGTATTTTATGTTGTTTTAATTATGCTCAAATAGACTATAATTATGGGGAGATATCCCTAATTTAGTTACTGTAATAGTCCTTAAAGTAAGAAGGATTTACCATGCTAATTCTGATGTAATAACTTTTCAATGGTGTAAAGGAGGTATTTTTACTTTATGTTTGTATTTGGTTATGTTATGTAGTTGATTCTCTTTTAGAGTTAATCTTGCTTTATTTTATATATCCTTGGTGATTGCTTTCTGATGTTGTAGTATCAATATGTATCATTTTTTGGATTGCTTGATGTTAGAAATCTAAGTGTAGAGTTCTAGGGTGAACTCAGAGGTGACCTAAGGGAATTGAGAACCCCTTAGGGTGAACATAGGAGACCTAAGGGAATTGAGACCCCTTAGGGAGATAAAGGACTAAGTTGTGGAGAGACTACATCTAAGTTAAGATAGCTCATCATGGAGACAAGATAGATAGCTTAACTTGCAATAATCGTAGTATACCTACACATAACGATTTTTGTATGGCATGGATGTGTGTATACTTTCAATGGATGGAGGGTGATAATTCTAGCTCATCAAGAATGATGGGAAATATGGACTTATTTATAGTAACGCATGATACACCTACATATATGGACTTGTGTTAGGGTACCTCATGAGATATATCTTTCTAGAAAACTTAGGATATCAAAAAATAGTGGTTTGGTTAGGGGTCCATATACCTCTCTCCATAGTAAAACAAAAAAAAAAATCTATTTTTGTATTTTTTGATTGTTACATTTGGTATAATATATCTAGGTATGAGGGTATAGAGCCTCTATGTGTGCTAAGGAGAAATTAGATGAATCCAATGAAGGTTTTATTAATGTAAAATCTAAAGCTAGGATGATCTAGAATACTCTATTTTCTAGGATCTAATATGAATTAACCCCAATGGAACGAGGATCTTAGAATACCTTAGTATGGTATTTGGTATTAGTGACACCCCATTGGAAGAATTTATAAACATCAAGAACACAAAAACTTTACGGTGATGCAGCAGAAGCATAGCTGAGATAAGTAGAGATTCACTTTATGGTAAAAGGCTACTCATCAAGAACCCAAACGCTTTGGGCTATGACTAACCTAGAAGGGGATGATTTGGAATGGTGGGAGACCCACTATGAGAAAACTAATATTAATCCCATTGAAACTCCATGGAAATAATTTATAAATATATTTAAGAAAAGTTTCATCATAGAGCATTTCTATACCTTGAAGTTTGAAGAATTTGTTAGTCTAAGACAAGGAACCAACATAGTAGAGGTGTACTATAAGAAGCTGGTAATATTGTTTAAATATGTACCTATATATAATGAGAAAATGTGGGTTCATAAGTTTACTCTGAGATTGGAGACTAGGTTAAAGCATGATGTAGACATCCAGGAACCTAAAACACTAAAAAAGACATGACTTAGCAATGAAAGCAGAGTCACTCTTCTATTATAAATATGACACTCTACCCGAGCAAGATCAATAGGAGCTAAAGAAGAGGAATAGTACTAGGTTTGTAAAATGGGAGTATGATCAAGAGTAAAAGGCTAAGAACCCTAAAAATCCTAAAAAATATATTATGGACATCAGAATAAGTTCAAGAATAAATTTTGTAAGAAGGATAACAAACCCAATAATATGAAACCTCAACCACAGAAGCCACAAGCTCCAACTCCAATAGCTAAAAGAGGAAATGAGAAACTTGAAAAATAGCAAGGAACAAAGGAAGAGTGCTACAATTTTTGAGGATTACTACAATCAGTTTCCATATTGAGCAGGTACTATCACCGCTAATATGAAAGGGAAGGAACTGTAACATCGAATTTATGCTGCAACTAGGAAGTATAATATAGAGGTACAAGTCACCCCATTACTTGTGAAAGGTAAGGTTTTCAATAAGAAAGTAAACATTTTGATAGATAGTGGAGCCATTGACAGTTTTATTTTGTCTAGTCTAGCAAGGACTATGTCAAAAAGGCCTAGATATTTGGCTCAAGAGTGGAAGGTTGAGTACGGTTCTAGGTAGACCTACTTGATGAACCAGTGTTATCCTATGGTAGAAATCACTCTATCAAGTGGGACTACAAAAGGTTATTTATATGTAGCTCCCTTACACGCCTTTGATGTGATCCTAGGGATGGATTGGCTATAGGCTCATAAAGCCTTGGTCAATTTTCAAGATCGATGGATTGAGTATTTAGAATAAGTTAGAAGGATATTAAGAGTTAATAGTGAGAAACAGGTATTTGAACCGTATATTTTGTCCACTATGCAATTGGAAAAGACCCTAAAGAAAGGAGGAATAGTGTATGTGGTAAAACTTAATGAAGTGGAAGACTATGAGAAAGAAGAAATACTAAGACAACATCCAATCTTGCAATATTTTCAGGATGTATTTCCAGAGGACTTATCGGGGCTACCTCGTGTATGGAAATTTGACTTCACACTTGAAATCATGATGGGAGTTGAGCCTATTCATAGATCCTTGTATAGTATGAATCCTATTGAAATGCAAGAACTGAAGGTTCAATTGCAAGGATTATTGAAAAAGGGTTTGATAAAACCAAGTGTGTCATCGTGGGGTATGTTGGTATTGTTCATGAAAAATAAGGACAGTTTGCTATGATTGTGTATTGACTACAAGATGTTAAATAAAGCTACAATCAATAATCGGTATCCTTTACCTAGGATTGAAGATTTATTTGATCAATTAAAATATACCAAGGTGTTTACTAAGATCTATTTAATATCAGGATATCACCAATTAAGGATCCATTAGGAAGACACTCACAAGACATTTAAGACTAGGTATGGGCATTATGAGTTTAATGTTCTACCCTTTGGACTGACTAATATTCTAGCTGCTTTCATGAACTTAATGAATAATGTGTTTAAGAGATATTTGGACCAATTTATCTTGGTGTTCCTAGATGATATCCTTATATACTCTCGAGATAGAGAAGAACATGATAAGCATCTTAGGATCGTGTTAGAATTGTTAAGGAAGAATCAAATTTATGGAAATTTGGCTAAGAGTGAATTCTATGTTCCAAAGGTATGATATCTTGGACATATCATATCAGCAAAGGGGATTGTTGTGGATCTAGATAATATAGATACTATTCTAAATTGGTTGCCCCCTACTAATGTTACTAAAGTATAAAGTTTCATGGGATTAACGAGCTACTATAGACGTTATATAAAGAACTACTCCAGGATTGTTGAACCCACAACTAACCTTCAAAAGAATGAAACATAATTCAAGTGGTCAGAAAAGTGTGAGGCTACCTTTGCACTACTAAATCATAAGCTTACTACCACACCAATAATAAAGGTTATTGATCCCCAGGAGAACTTTTCAGTGTGCACTGATGCATCAATAGAGGGGTTGGGTGGGGTGCTCTCACCAGAAGATTCAATAGTGATATATACTTCAAGAAAGCTCAAAAAGCATAAAGTTAATAATGTTACACATGATTTAGATCTAGTTGCAGTGGTACATGCTTTAAAGCTTTGGTGCCACTACTTGGTGGGGAGACCCTTTGAATTAAAAAACAACCATCAAAGTCTACGATACATATTCACCCAACCAATACTCAATGCAAGATAGAGAATATGGGTGGAATTTCTCACTGAGTATGATTTTGAGATTGAGTACATAAAAGGAAAAGAGAATAAAGTGGTTTATGCTTTAAGTAGAAGAAGATGTATAGCAACCATGACTAGAATATACATGGACCTGATGGATTAAGTAAGACAGGAGCAATCTCAAGATGAGTATTGCTAAGGAATTCGAGTCAATATGAATAGAGATCCTGAAGGAAATAAGGAATTTAGTGTGAAATATGACTTTTTGTGTTATAAGGGAAGGGTCATCCTACCAAATATGGATGATTTAAGGAACTTGATAATGCAAGAAGCCCATAAATATCCTTATTATGCTCATCTTGGAGGAGCCAAAATATGGGAAAACATGAAAAGAACCTTCTTTTGGGTAGGAATGAAGAAAGATATCATGGATTTTGTTGCTCAATGCCTTGAAGTCAGAAATTTAAGGTAGAATGTCAACATCCAGTAATAAAACTATATATGCATGATATACCATGCAAAAATGGAATGTTATATCCATGAATTTTATAGTGGATTTATCCAAGACTCGGTACCAACATGATGCCATCTTTGTAGTGGTCGACAAATTGACTAAGGTTTCCCATCTCATACCAAGAAATACCAAGGATGATGCTTAGGTAGTGGCTAGAATATTTTCCAAAGAGGTATTCCAATCGCATGGATTTCTTGAGGTAATCATCTCAGATAGAGACTCCAAATTCACTTATGAATTTTAGAAATCCCTTCATAATGTGGTTGGTATGAAATTGAATATGATTTTAGCATACCACCCTAAAATAGATGGCCAAACGGAGTGGGTAAACCAAGTTTTGGAAGACATGCTTTGCATGTACTGCATGGATCACAAATCTCAATGGGAATATTGTCTACCTTTGGTAGAGTTTACATACAATAATGGACATCACTCCTCGCTAGGAATAGCACCTTTCGATGCCTTGTATGGTTGAAAGTGTAGAACACCATTATATTGGAACAACCTAGAGGATCGAGTTGTGATTGGTCCATAAATGGTCAAGGTGATGGAATATCAGCTAAATGAAATTAGGCAAAGTCTTAAATAAGTTGTGGATAGGCAAAAGAGTTATGCAGATCTAAAAAGGACTCCAAGAGAGTATTATGTTGGAGATAAGGTATTCTTAATATTTAAGCCAAAAAAGAGTGCTATCAAATCCATAAAGTTGGATCCACGTTTTGTGGGACCCTTTGAGATCATAGAAAAGATCAGTCCGGTTGCATACCGACTTGCATTACCACCTAATCTATCCAAAATCCATGATACCTTCCACATATCCTTGCTTATAAATTATGTTGTTGACCCTGAACATGTGTGGGATGTTTCTAATTTGTAGATGGTAAATTCAGAGGTCATTGAAGTACTACCGATGAATATTCTTGAGTTTCATTCCAAGTCTCTATGAAATCGGACTCTCGAATAGTGTAAGGTCCAGTGTGACCAATTGTCTGAGAAAAATGCCACTTGGGAGAAAGTGGAGGTTATGCGAAAACATTTTCCTTTTCTATTTGAAACTTTGTGATGTAATAAATTTTATTTTTTTGTTGTTAAAAAATAATAAAGGAAAAATAGAAACACCAAGGATGATGTTTAATTCTAGTGGGGGAGGATGTCATGACCCTCCCTAGTTGAATTTATGGCACAAAGGAACAATGTATTAACCTATGGTGTGGTGATACTTAGTTTGAATAATTGAACCAACTATAAGATATTTAGTTAATTTAGAAGAGTATGGTATCGCTAACATATTGCCAAGTGTGAAGGATCAGGTACACTCGTAGGTGGAGAAGGCAGAAGAATCCACCAGAAATGAGGGTACCTAATATTAAGGGAAATTACGATTAAGGTCCTTAGAGGTAACATAGATAGATACCTTCATATAAGCATGCATTTTTGGAAGGGATAATCATCGATGACAGATCACCTTGAGCCTTAGTTGATAGCCTAGTAGTTATCATAAAATCTCTCGCTAAGATAGGTGACAGGGTCGATGGAAAGATTCCCTCTTTGTTTCTTTATAAATTTGTTTGCTATATGTTGCATCATGGTTGGATAGCATAATGTTGGAAATTCTATAGGAAAAAAACTACCAAATGTATGTGGATGCATAAAACTAACTGTCTTGTTAAAGTAAAGATAGAGCATCATTTTTATGAAGAAAAACATATTAAATTTGTATGTTAAATGAAGATTCATTCAAAAAGGATTAATGAAGTTTGATTAAATAATGATTGATTTAATTAAGCTCATTAGTAAACTTCATTTTATTTTATATATGAGAGTTTTCTTTAAATTAATTAAAGGTGTTCATTTTAATGATAATGGAGAAGTCATTGAAAGACTTTAATTAATTAAAATAAACAAAAAATATATATCCATTTAAGAAATAGATGTCTTTTATTTTAAAGAAAGAGCAATTATGAAATTGTGAAAATAAAATAAGTATATTTTAATGGTGATAATTATCACATAAATGATATATGTTTAAAATAATACCATTCTTTAAAAAAAAAAGGATAATATAAAATATATAAATATCCCATTCCCTTATAGCTTGTAAGCTATGAAGATAATCTAGGGTGGCTGCTAAGTTTCCAAATATGGAAACTATCAAAAGAAGGATTATTTACTGCTAAATAAAGGGACAAATAATTGAAGGAATATGGGACTCGAGGTAGGGTTCAAGGTTCAATATGGGCCACCTGGAGGAAAGCATGTATGGTGCTAGAGAAGGCAAAAAAAATGGTGAAAGGGAAACAATAGAGAGGATGATGTGAGGATGAAGGAGCAGGAAGGAAGAAAATGCAAACCAGGGATGGGTAAAAGGAGAGGAACACACCTTAAGAAAAGGAGAGGCAACCAAGATGCCACTAATTCCCATTCTACTACAATATTGAGGTTGGATTATTTTAAGCTTTAACCTACTTTTTTTACATGTGTTGTTATGGTGAAATCATGGTTTGAAGCTTGGGTATACTCCCTGTAGCATTGTTTTGAAAGCTTTGTGCTTTTAAACCCTATTGGTGTTTTAGAAAACCACCCATGTTTCTTTAAAAGATCTATGAATTTATACTCTATTGGTGTTTTGGAAAACAACCTGCATTGCTTTTAAAGATCTATGCATTTAGATCATGTTGGTGTTTTATAAAGCCACCTACGTTTCTTTGAAGCACTATCATTTTTAGAAACCACATGTGTAATATTTGAGGCACTATGATTTTTAGAAACAACCTATGTAAGCTTTGAGGCACTGTGATTTTTAGAAACCACCTGTGTAAGCTTTGAGGTGCTATGATTTTTAGAAACCATTGGTGTAATATTTGAGGCACTATGATTTTTAGAAACCACCTATGTAAGCTTTGAGGCACTTTGATTTTTAGAAACAACCTATGTAAGCTTTGAGGCATTGTGATATTTAGAAACCACATGTGTAATATTTGAGGTACTATAATTTTTAGAAACCACCTGTGTAATCTTTAAGGTGCTATAATTTTTAAAAAACCACCTATGTAAGTTTGAAACTAGTGTGATTATTGGAAACCACTTGTGTAAGCTTTGAAGGCGTTGTATCTTTTTAAAGACTATGTTAGTGTTTTAGAAAGTTGTTAGTGCCTGAAGTACATTGTGCCTTCCAGAGCCCAGTTAATACTTTTAGAGTTTTGTGAGTTCAAGATTTTCAGGTGTATCTGTAGAGCGCTAAAAGAATTTGAGAGCATTATGTGCCTTATACCTCTGTGTCCAAAGGAATAAGGGGATGTCATGCTTGGGAGCACCACCTGTGGAAAACCACCCATGGGTTTGAAGAAAGGTTGCATCTAGAAAGCACTTGACTTTACCCTATTGTGCCTTGTTGAACTTCCGGTTTGGCTATTCCATAATCATGCACTAGAGGTTGTTTAGCATTGCCATGAAGGGCATTAGATTTTGGTTAAATCTATTTGGAAAGGTTCACTGTGAAATTTAAATTAAACAAAGACCTTTGATTATGTAGAATGCATTGAAGCATTTAATTAAATAAAGACCATTTAATCAAATAAAGACCTTTGATTATGTGGAATATATTGAAGAAAATTTATTTAAAAAGATACCTTTGATTATATGGAATATATTGAAGAAAATATAATTAAATAGAGACCTTTGACTATCATGAACCATGAGTGGAATATATTTGAATTTAATTCTTTAAGACATGAATGAATTTGATTAAAGTTAGATCATGATCTAAGTAGCATATGTTGGATGACTCTCTAAGGGAACTTGATAGGTGAAGATAAAATTAAAGGATCTTTTATAATATCCGTTATGCATTAGATGGTTGGAAACTTAATTGAATTTTGTATAGTTGTAATTAGGTAAAGTAAATGAATAGATGCATTTAAAAGGCATGTCTATCCTGAACCATGAGTACCCTAATCCCCTAATACCCTCAAATAATCAATGGGAATTAAAGAGAAACAAGGAGTTCAATGGAAGCAAAGTATAGGTAATTGTATTTTATGTTTTTTACTTATGCTCAAATAGACTAGAAATGTTGGGAAATATCCATAATGTAGTTATTGTAATATTCCTTAAAGTAAGAAGTATTTTCCATGCTAATTCTGATGCAATAATTGTTCAATGGTTTAAAGAAGAATTTGGTTATGTTATGTACTTGATTCTCTTTTAGAGTTAATCTTGCTTTATTTTCTAGATGCTTGGTGATTGCTTTTTGATGTTGTAGTATCAAGATGTATCACTGTTTGGATTTCTTGATGTTAGAAATCTAAGTGTAGAGTTATAGGGTGAACTCAGAGGTGACCTAAGGGAATTGAGAACCCCTTAGGGTGAACATAGGAGACTATTGGCATTATTGCCACATTGGAATTTTGTTGTAGTGTGCCACATTGACATTTCGTTGTAATCATTGGTGCCACATTGAAAAGTGTTTTTTCTTTTTTAAGTGTTTTCACACATTGAACACGTTTTCCTATGGATGTAATTTTGGGTGAAGTTTGGTGCAAATCTTCCTTGAAAAGAGATTAATATTTATAAAGATAATTATTGAGGTGATATGATCACTAAAGCTACCAAGTTTAAGCATGTGCTCTTGATTCCAGTGCAATATTGTTCATTTTTTAGGCATCAACCACTTCGTGGGCATGCATTTCCAAGGCACCACCATGGAGATTGAAACTAGACCGATGATTTGTGCTGAAGCTTGATATGCCATGTGATAAAATCAGTAGTTATTTTATTTGGCATTTGCTCATTGGTTCATTGTTGTGGTCGAGGAGAAAGTTGTTGCTATTGGTGGCTAAGTGGCCGACACTTTGCCTCCACATGTATTTAATGAAAGAGGCGAAAACCTCTATAAATACTAATCAAATTCTTATTGTAAAGAGATGTTAGATATTTTTCAAAAAAACTCTCTAAGTTCTCTGCATCAATAGAAGAGACTTGGCTTCTAAAATTTGTAAGCATTCTTATGTGTGTGATTTCCTTCCTTTTTTTAAAATCATTTATGTTTATGCTCATGTTCTTACTGTTAAGTTTTGAATTTTGCATTTTGAATTCAAACATTGTTGGTTAGTGAGTAGATTTTGAAATGCGATCCGAGAGGTTATCTCTACAAAGGTGTGAGTTAAATTTTGCTGCTTTCCTTTTATTATATGCTATTATAAAACTTGGTGGAATTTTTGTTGTTAGTCTGCCCCAAATTCTACACTTCGGCCTGTGGCTATATATCTCTTTCTTTCAGTTATTTTTCAATTTATTTCCTGCATCCCTAGTCTTCAAATAGTGTAGAATTTAGTAAGGGAGCCAGCCCTCTCTGGAGATTGGTTCGAAGGAATTTTATTTTTCCCTCGGCCTTTCAATGTTGGTCGAGTCTAGGGTGCACAAGTGATGAAATCTTGTACTTAGGCAGATTTGTGACCAATAGTTTTTGGCACGCCCGATGGGACCCTGAAAGTTTCACTTTCAATAGTATTGAGGTTTAATGTTCGCCTTCATGCTGTATAGTTAGAACATTTGATGACTTAGCACTACCCGGAAGCCTCCAAACGTGGATACAGTGAGAGCTGTACTTCATGATCACAAGATCGAAGGCCAAAAAATTTGAAAATCTCGTTGAGTTTTTTGAACTTGACAACCAAAAATTAAGTGGACACCCTAATTTGGTCTCCCCACCACTTACATCCTCTGTAACATCCTCACAAATTGCTAGTGTATTTTTTGTTCCTTCAAGTTCATCTAGTACTGCTACTAGTTTTCCACCTCCTCAGCCACACACACCAGTCCAAATGGCCCAAAATCCTCCACCAAGGTAGTTCTCGACATGGAATAGTTCAGGAGCCTTGAATTTACTAGCACAAAATCTAGTCCCTCAAGTTGCTTTGAAAGCTTTTCCGACCTATGATGGTACTGGTAAAATTGCTTATGAGCATATTCAATATGTAGCCTCTTTGGTGACCATCCATGACATAACGGATGAAGACGTGATGATAAAATTGTTGGTGTTGTCACTGAGAGGGAAATTGTTGTATTGGTACCGATCATTGCAACTAGGCACTATTGCATCATGGGATCAATTAGGAGAGTTGTTAATCAAAAAATTTCATGAACAAGCTGATCCATTTTCCTTGTTGCATCAATTTAATGCAATTCAAAGGCATCCACAGGAGGAGATAGCGGACTTCAATGTCAGATTTACCAGAAGCTAGCGAGAGAGTTCCTAAAGGTCTTCGGCCCACTCATGAGCAAGTTGTATTCTATTATCTCAGAGCTTTTAACATAGACATTGGCTTGGCTATCCGGTAGTCCAACATGATTACATTCCCAGAGCTATTCGAACAAGCGCAAAAGGTGAAAGCAGACTTGATTGCCATAGGTAGGCTTCCCCCAAATGTAATAATGCCTATCTTACCTGATCTTCCTCAACATTTGTATTCTGGTTCATTTTCATATCCTATGCCTTCCATGTATCCTATTCCATCATGGAGATCTAGTGCGCCTCAGATCGCACCCATTCCAGTTCCCCAGCTCCCTGCTCCAACTATTCCACAATTGTCGACACCAAGAATTCTGTAATTACCAACTCCCACTTCATTCCCAGCATTGCCTACACTTCCAGCACCTCTACCTATACATGCACCTCCTGCGCCCTCAAATCCTAATCCTTACACAATGCTATTACAAGAGGTAAAATCTGCTAATTCAGCTATAAGAGCAATGGGAAATAAAATCACAATTATTGAAAGAAAGTAGGTCGAGAGAGATTTCCAACCCAGGAGATTTCAACCTCCGCCAATCACTAGAGAATAAGTGGCTTCAACAAGCAAAGTGCCTGAGAATAATCTGACTATGTTGATGAATGAGGAAGCTAGCCCTGCAGAAAGAACATATTGGTGCTCTACATGTAATGATCCACACGATGAGGAGACTTGTATGGTTCATTTGAACTATGTACAAACATTGGTCGCAAGCTCTTATGGAGGACAAGTTAACATGATTACTAAGGTAGATCATAATTTTATGGTTCCATATGAAGAGCAAGTCTCATCTCTCACAATAACTGGGAAGAAGCCAATCATGGTAAATCCAATAGATATGGAACCATTAAGGGTACCGACTGATCCGAATATGCAAAATGAGAAGAAACAAGTACAAGTGAAAGCTCCTGCTTCAATACCAAATCCAGATTCACCTATTCTATTAAAAGATCTTTTGCCACCATGAGCAAAGGAAATATTGCAAGAAAAAGCCTCAACTTCGTAGGCAAGAGCTGAAACAGAGGAACAAGCCAGAGAAAAGCTCAAGTACCCATATTTGACTAAAAGACTGAGGGTAGAATCCACTCAGCAATATCAGAGAAAATATGAAGACACTATTGAAAATAGGGAGTCTGGTGCATCTACATACAATATTGTTGAAGAATTGAAGAAGATTCCATCCAAGGTTAGTCTCTATGATGCATTACAATTACCTGGGCAAGTTGATTTGTTACAAGAATCATTGAAGTCTATGAAATATAATGAGAAGAATCCTACCCAGACGATTTTTGCTCAAACATTAACTACTTCAGCCACTGGAAAAAATAGACCACCCCCATTTTATTTGTCACTCAGGATGGAGGGTTGGATAGTGCATAACTGCATGATTGATTATGGTGCTGCGACAAATGTCATGCCAAAGGCAGTTTGTGAAGTCATGGGTATGGAGTATACAAGAAGTAGCCCTGGTGTCTTGCAGTTGGATTGGACTCCCATGAAAATAGTGGGTGTAATCAAGGATATTCCTATTTTTCTACATAGTATGCCTCAAATTACAGTAATTCAGGAGGTAGTTGTGGTTGATTTGGAACAATATTTTAGTATGCGTTTGTCGAGAGAATTCACTGCCAAGCTGGGAGGATACCTTTCTCTAGATTATTCTCACTTGGATATTCCTTTCAAAGGAAGAAGAATCTGGATATACAATGATAAGCCTTCTAGTTTTCATAGAGAGAAGATGGAAGAAGAAGAAAATTCCACACATTCTTTCAACATGATAGCTGAAGAATTGAAAAATCCTAATTTGATGGATGAAGCCCTAGATGAGCTTCGCTTAGAGGATGAGTTTTCAATGCTCAATTTTAATGCCATGATGGAAACTAAAATTGGTTGTTACTCCATTACAAAGCCTGAAGAGGTTGAAATAAAGATGACTCTTGGTCAAGATGATCAAGACTCTATGCCCGATCAATTATGGAAGTTGTATTTTGATGGAGCAAGATGTAAAAATGGTGCGAGAGTAGGGATTGTTCTTATTTCTCCCTCTCGCCTACAAAAAACATATTCATATTGACTGACCTAGAGTTGTACTAACAATGTTGCTGAGTATGAAGTGTTGTTCCTAGGTTTGAAGAAGGAAAAAAAATTGGGGATTGAACAATTACAAATTTTTGGTGACTCTAAATTGATTGTGAATCAAGTAACGAACAAGTGCATCTCCAAGCAAAATTATCTCAAGGCATACCACAAAAAATTTTGGGGCCTGTTTGAGGCTTTCACAACATTGAATATTCAATCCATTTCATGAGATTTGAATAAGCATGCTGATCTTCTAGCATCTCTTAGAGCAAACTTCTCTCCGATTGAGCATGTAGTGAGGAAACCTAAGACCGTAAGGTTAGTTTACAGGCCTTCAATCCCGGAGAAGAACATGTATTGGCAAGTATTCAAAAGTGATGAGCAGATTGTAAATTTTTTGATAAGAGAAGCGAGTATTGTGGAAGAGAGAACGCTTGATGAGGAGGAAGCCAAAGGGCTTATTCAACTAAGGAATAATCATATCCCAAAAGGATTGATTACACTTGAAAGCCTTTTTGATCAAAATGATAGGGCAGATAAGCATAAGATCAAATTAGATGAGAATGATTATACTAAACTGGAGTTGGGTCTCCAAAAATCGATAAATATTGGGACGAATTGTACTCCCGAGGATTTAGAACAAATCAAAGATTTATGTCATGAATTTCTTGACATAGTTGCTTGGAGTTACCATGATTTGAAGGGATATAACAAAGATGTAATACAACATACTATTGAGTTGCATGATGGGGTGAAACCCTTCAGACAAAAGCAGAGACTAGTTAATCCCAAGATTGAAGTACTGATGAAGGCGAAGCTTCTTAAAATTTTGGATTCTAAAATAATTTACCCCATCAAGAATTCAACTCGGGTGGAAAATATGGTCCCAATACGGAAAAATAATGGAGATATTCACCTATGTTTTAATTTTTGAAATTTGAATCAAGCCTCGCTAAAAGATCATTATCATCTGCCTCAGATTGACTAGATTCTTCATGTGGTTGCGGGAGCTCAGAGATTCTCTTTGTTGGATGGATTCTCTAGGTATAACCAGATTTGGGTTAGGGATGAGGACCAACATAAAACAACGTTCACCACAAAATGGGGAACCTTTTCTTACGAGTGAATGCCATTTGGACTCTCAAATGCTAGCGTAACTTTTTAAAGGGCAATGGATGTGGCTTTTTGTGAGTTGTTAAATCGCATTATTGTGATTTATTTGGATGATATGACTATTTTTTCTCACAATAGGGAGGAGCACGGATCTCATTTAAGGCAGGTATTTGAAAAATGTCGAGAATTTGGCATATCTATTAATCCAAAAAAGTCATTTTTTTTGTAAAGGATGGAAAGCTCCTAGGACATGTAATTTCATAAAATGGCCTAGCTATTGATCCAGCTAGGGCCCAAGCTCTTTTGAAGCTTCCATTTCCAGCCAATAAGAAGGATTTGCAATCTTTTTTTGGGCAAATTAATTTTGTTCGAAAGTTTGTTGCATATTTCGCTCAAGTAATAAGGCCAATGATAGAGCTTTTAAAGAAAAATTCTGAATTTAAATGGACCAAGCAGAGGAAGAAATCATTTGAGGAGATCAAAGAAAGGATCACTCAAGCTCCGGTCTTGGTGAACCCTGATTATTCCAAGGATTTTATCCTTTATGTTGTTGGTGAACAAGAAGCTTATGCAGCGGTGCTTACACAGAAGGGAGATGATGCAAATGAACGTCTGATTGCTTTCCTAAGCCAAGTCATCCAACCACATCAAGAGAAGTACAACTTTATTGAGAAACAAGTGTATGCGATAATGAAATATCTGAAGAAGTTTCGGCACTTTGTTTCACAAAGTAAAATAATAGTTTATGTTGTTCATCCAGATGTCCAAAATTTTATCATACAAGGAGAACTTGGAGATAGGAGAGCTGGCTGGGTTTCTAAAATTCAAGAATTTGATGTTGAGATCCGACCAACCAAACTTGTTCGAGGTCAAGCATTGTGCCAAGAGCTTGCAAAGAATGCTTCCTCTGGATCCACAATTCATGAGTATGAGGATGTAGTAGATAATTGTAATTTTGACAATCATTCTATAGTGGATCAAGATTGGACAAAGGAGCTGATTGAATATTTTTATGGTAGAACCGGGAATGCATCATTACCTCTTCACCTGATAAAAGTAGAAGTACCATTTAAGCAATGGGGCCTAGAATTTATCGGGGTCATTGATCCTAACTCATCTGCTGGTCACAAGTACATCTTGACTGCAACTAACTACTTCGCTAGATGGACTGAAGCAATTCCAACTAAAAAGGTGGATTAGGCCACGGTTATCACTTTTCTTGAGGGGTTGATCACTCGCTTTGGTATCCCAGATGCGATTATAACATATAATGGAACTCCTTTCATAGGTGCCAAAACCAGTGAATTTGCGGGTAAGTACGGAATTTATTTGAAAACTTCATCTAATTATTATCTGCAGGGGAATGGCTTGGCCAAATCTACAAACAGGAATTTGCTTCAAATTTTGAAGAGGACCCTTGGCAACAATAAGTGGAGCTGGAACCTACTTTTGAATCAAACATTGTGGGCTGATCGCATCTCGGTGAAAAAATCTATCAAGACATCCCCTTATTCATTGGTATACAACAAAGAAGCGGTTTTGCCAATTCATATTGAATTATCGGCCCTCCAGAATTGGCATTTGATTGATGATGAGGATGATGAATCCGATTCTATGAACATAGATAAGCTTAGCCAACTTTTACGTTGGAAGAAAAAAGGGTGAAATCTATTAGATTTTATAGAACATGCTGAGATGACAAAGAAATGGTTCAATAAAAAGGTCTCTGAAAGGACTTTTAAGGTTGGCGATCTTGTATTGAAGTGGAATTAAAAGAAATCAAATCCTAGCAAACATCACAAGTTCGAGGCAATATGGGAAGGTCCATTTCAAATCACAGGTGCCAATCAAGTTAATTCTTTTTATTTACAATATGGATGGTCATGCACTGTTAATTCTTTTTATTTACAAGATATGGATGGTCATGCACTGTTAATTCCAGTTAATGGTCTTCATTTGAAGGCCTATTATAAATTTAAAAAAAAATGAAAAAGTGTGTAGAGCCCGGGACTTCCCAGGAGGTCACTCATCCGAGTAGTACTCTAGGAAGGTTATGCTTGACTAGGGAGTTCTTTAAAAGCTTGAAAACCAAAAAAACAAGTTGGATGAGGTGTTTAGGGGGTCCAAGGTTCTGGAGGTGTAAAAAAAAAAAAAACCTCGTGTTTTTTTCCCCCTTCCCCCATGCAAGAAATTTAGAAAAAAAGAAAAAAAAAAAAACTCTCCACTCCCTCCATGCTCAATTCGAAATTCAAATTCTGAAATTTGAATTTTCCCTCCCAAACCTTTTCTTTTTTTAAATAAAAAAAGACATAACCCGAAATTCCTTTTTCGGGCCTCCGAAATACCCTTTTCGAACTTCAAATAAAATATATAAAAAAAACGCGTTTTTTTCCCCCCCTCCCCATGCAAGAAATTTAGAAAAAAAGAAAAAAAAAAAAAAACAAAAAACTCTCCACTCCCTCCATGCTCAATTCGAAATTCAAATTCCGAAATTTGAATTTTCCCTCCCAAACCCTTTTTCTTTTTTAAAAAAAAAAAAAAGACATAACCCGAAATTCTATTTTGGGCCTCAAATCAAATTCCTTTTTCGGGCCTCCGAAATACCCTTTTCGGACTTCAAATAAAATATTATAAAAACTTCATTCTGTCCCTCCCGTTCCTTCATGCCCGAAATGCCCTTTACGGATCCCGAAATAGTGCTCTCGGGATCCCGAAACCCTTCCCTCTCGCCCTTTGACTAGTCAACTAAAAAAAAAATAATTAATTAATAAAAAATTGCATGCTTCCCGAGCTCGTTTTTCTCCCACCCCAATTAGCCTTTTTGGGTCCCCAAAAACACTATTTCGGGTCCCGAAATTCCCATTCCATCCCCCTTCCATTACTTTTAAAAACGTGCTCATGCATGCCCGAAATTTCTTCCTTTTCCCCCCGAAATAGCCTTTTCGGGTCCCCGAAAACACTATTTCGGGTCCCAAAAAAGCCCTTTCGGACCTCCCAATATACATGTCTTCCACCACTCCCCGTCCACAGTCTTCGTTATCCTTCCGAAATAGCCTTTTCGGGTCCCCAAAAACACTATTTCGGGTCCCGAAATTCCCATTCCGTCCCTCGAATAAACCATTTCGGCCATTTGAAAAAAAAAATTAATAATAAAAAAAAAAAAAAAAAAAGCAATGATACTAAAATAAGAAAAACCATTATGCATTTAAATCCTTTCGCTCGTTTTTTTTCCCATGCACCCCCCATCTCCATGCTACACTATCCGTAAATTCCGCTCATTAACATTTCTCACTCCGCTCACTCATTACACTTTCTAAAAAAAAAACTACTTCTCGCATTTCAAGAAGTGGTAAAAAGCATAAAAATAAAAAAAAGTAAAAGCATCATTGGAATGCATGCGGTGCCCATGAAATTAGAAATCTTTCCAACGGATGTGTATGGAAATTTATAAAAAGGAGGCCCATCCTTTTGTTTTCAATCAAAGCATTTGCAGGGTTCCTATATCGAAGTCTTGCGAATCCCTTTTGCTCCAGGGTTTGTTGTTCGTTGTTGCATATTCAAAGGAAGCTGAAGATGGGGAGGAAAGTTGCAGAGGCCAAGAAGGTGAATGTACAAAAAAGGCCTGAGATCGTGAAGAAGCCGTGAAGAGCTTGAGAAGAAAAGGTTGAAGATATGGAACTAAAACCTTATGATGATCGCTTGGGATATATTAAAGATTGCAATATCACCAACAAGGGAGTAGAAATACTACATCTAGATGTTGAGTTTGCTGCACAACATATGACTATTGGGAGTCCCTGTACTATAGCATTTCATTCTCATCTCTCCTGGTATTTGTGTACACCTGTGCAGCCATATCCTGAGATGATCTGGGCAATTGCACAATGCTATAACACTACTACAAGAACTATCCAAAATGCCCATAGAGAAGTATTGTTTAGTATCTCGGCTAGTTCCATATAGGATGCGTTTGCTTGCGGTGCACAACTTTCATATTTTGCTTCATTAAAAAAAATCAGTTTTAAGGAGGAGGAGGAGAGGTATCAACCTACCATTCAGATGCGGCAGTTCATGGAGAGCCAGTTATTAAAGACCCCACGATTGGGAGAGTTTCCAAAAATGCCGACACCATTGAAAAGTTTCAAGAGCCCATATTTGTATTCAATGATAGCATGGCTAACAGGATTATCTTCAGATTTTGCAGTACAAAATTGGCAAGCATCGTTGGTGCAATTCATTTCACAGCCAGGGTTTTATGCTCCAACTATCACGCTAGCAACTCCAAATTCAATTTTCTTTGATTGGGAAAATTTCGTAGAAATTAGGATACATTCACAATTGAGAAAGGTACAAAATGAAGAATACCTTACCTTTAGGCATTGTTCCCTCTTGACATGGTATTTTTTCTACCATATGCACTCTCATTTTGCTTTTGTAGCAATAAACAAGACAGATGAAGTAGGAAAAGCATTACCAGTATACTCATGGACTCAGAGTTTGTCCAAGAACGAGTCCTATTATAACTTCAACAGAATGTTTTTAGGACCTGCTTTGGAGATAATGTATGGAGTATGCAACAGAGTGCCTCGGGCCCTACGAGCAGAAGTGGTTTATCAAAAAAAATGTGATGTTTTCTTACTAACCCAAGGCGTGGTAGTTAGAGTGTATGGTTTTACTGGTAAACCTTGTTTTCTACCATATTTTACAACTGAACATCTTTTTGCCTTGGAAGTAGCCCGACAAAGTGATTTTATAAATGATACCTATGGTTCAGGTAATAGGAAAAAAAATACATGTGTTATGCCTTTCAAGTTTGGTGATATCATAGTTACTCAGTGTGGGTAGAATGAACTGATTGCTGAGACACTCTATGATCATGGATTGGTTGAGCTCCCCCAACGATGGAAGTATGATCCTTTGGGTATTTTTGCTAGTTTCATCAAGGCAAAAATATTTCATTGTTGCCCTAGAGAAGATATTGTGCAACAAAGGAACAATCCTGAAGGGCATGACATTGAATGGCATGTAGAGAAGATGATGTCACTTCCTCCTTGGCATGATTTTTATGAAATGGAGGCTGAATATGATCCTGCCAACCACTCAGAATAGGTTCCTCCTGAAGGTTTGTTTGAGCAAATGAAGACCAAATTGCCTGATTTGTCTGATGAAAAGATTGCCAATTGGTGGATCATGAGAGTTCATCAAAATAAGCTTAAACCAAAATATTCAATGGCTATAGATGATTCTTTTTCAAATATTTATGATGATAATCATGAGATGTATCAGCCCCTCTCCTTTGCTGATTTGGTGCCTAAAAGTATTAGTAGTCCAGGAAAAGAACAAGAAATTATCGGACAAGTGGAGGTATTGGAAAAAGAGAAGATTGTTATTGAAGAGGGAGAGCAAGAGCAATTTCTACAAAATAAAAGGAGTGCAGCCATGGAAATTTCTTTCCCTCACATAGCGAAGAAGCCTAGGAGTGGAGCACATTCTTCATCACAATAAATTGAGCCAACACACTCTAATTCAATGGTGACATCGGTTGATCTGAAAATGGGGAAGGAACAATCTAAAGGAGAAGAAAATATTGTGATACAACAATGTTTACCATCGGCTCAAATTATCATAAGCACAAAAGGAGAGGAGCCCATAGGTATGCATTTTCCTTCTTCTTCTCTCATTAATAAGCATTTGGTGACCACTATTATTTCATCCATAGTTCCTATGTCTACTTCACCTCCCATCATATCCACCTCTCCCATTCCCACTTCTGTCCCACAGTCACAGGTCACTGGTGCTTCTTCAGTTTCACCCATTCCATCATTTTCTCTTGCCTTCAGTTCATTTGCATCTGACCCAAATCCATTTGCCCTTCCATTACCCTTTGTTTCATCTTCCATACCTTCACATTCTTCCATAAGCACGCAAGAACATCTTCGAGTAAGCGTAGCTAAGATCCCCTCCACTTCCATTCCTATGGTTGAATCCAATCCCCAACAAGCTATTTTTCTCTCTTCCCCAATTTGTGCCATGGAGGAGGCACTAGTCTCTGAGATAGAGTTGCTACCTGAGCACTCAATAGCGGAAAAAATTAGCAAGGCACAACAAAGTTCATCTAGGTGGTGGAAGAATCGTAAGAGAAAGGATTCACTAGCCATGGCACAACCAGTAAAGAAAGTGACTTTTGATCCCATAGCAATGGAGAAGCACACGGTGACCATGATTCATACCAAGAGAAATGACATCTAGTGACTATTCATACCAAGTTGTCATTGAGGACCTCACAAAGAAGCATCCAGTTGAGCACATAGGCACCATACAGGAGGCATCAAGTTCCATGTATCTACAGGCAGAACATTACAAGGATCTTCTCATTCAGGATGAAGAGAAAATCAAAAATCTTGAGGAAGGCTTAGAGGAACAACAGGATAAATTTGATGCAGCACAATTTGAATCTCAAAAATGGCAGAAACAAGTGATGCATTTGGAAAGTGACATAGCGAAGAGCAAGCAGACAGCTACATAGTTTTAGGCAGATGAGCAGGAAGCACAACTGAAAATTCAATCTTTGTAGGATCAGCTTTAGAACTTGCAGAATCAATTGGCAGCAAAATCAATGCACTCTGTGTCCCTCACAAAGGACAAGATTAAGGAATATCACAATCAGATGTTGACTAATTGTAAGAAAATGATGACCAAGGCTACATTAGTGCTCTTGTTCCTTCAGGATGTTTAGACAACTATTTCATATGGTGGACCTATAATAGACAACATGGAGCAAGATTTAGAGCCAAAATTGGAAATGGACATGAAGATCCAAGCAATGACTCAAATAAATCTCAATATGCATCCAATGAGTGATATAGCCCATGCTTGGGCAAGTGCTAAAATCACATTACACAGTTATTTCTCCAAGATGAATCTAATTAAATAAGCTCGTCAGTTGCAATATACCTTTGATCATGAAAGACATATTTCATTGGTTTATTTTGAAACACTTGCAGATAATGGTTTTCCTAGTTTTTTTGATGATCAAGGAAATATTCTGGCAAAGAAAGACCTAGATACATTATGGGCTGTTTTCATGATGGATACTTTAGATATTGATAATTTGGAGGAGCCCATCACCGAAGAGCATGTGTTACCATTAATGAGAAAGTTCATTCGCATTGAATCTGGATTATTGGAGCTCAGTCAAAGGGCCAAACATCTTGATATAGAAAAGGTTGAGACTTTTTGATATCTTGTGGGTACTCTCAAATCTCGGGATGCGATTACCATAGATGGATGGGCTGAAGCAGTTGCGATATATGAATCCACCGCAACACATCTCAAAAAGCAAGACGAAGCTGATACAAGTAGCTAACCATCAAATGCAGCTGCAAGTGGGAACTCTGTACCCAATGAATAAAGGCCTAGAATTGATTACATTCAGGCAAGCTGAATACCCTGTGAGCCGCCAGAAATATTGGCATTATTGCCACATTGGATTTTTTTTGTGGTGTGCCACATTGACATTTCGTTGTAATCATCGGTGCCACATTGAAAAATGTTTTTTCTTTTGTAAGTGTTTTCACACATTGAACACTTTTTCCTATGGATGTAATTTTGGGTGAAGTTTGGTGCAAATCTTCCTTGATAAAGAGATTAATATTGATAAATATAATTATTGAGGTGATATGATCACTGAAGCTACCAAGTTTAAGCATGTGCTCTTGATTCTAGTGCAATATTGTTCATTTTTGAGGCATCAACCACTTCGTGGGCATGCATTTCCAAGGCGCCACCATAGAGATTGAAACTGGACCGATGATTTGTGCTTGAAGCTTGATATGCCATGTGATAAAATCAGCAGTTATTTTATTTGGCATTTGCTCATTGGTTCATTGTTGTGGTCGAGGAGAAAGTTGTTGCTATTGGTGGGTGAGTGGCCGACACTTTGCCTCCACATGTATTTAATGAAAGAGGCGAAAACCTCTATAAATACTAATCAAATTCTTATTGTAAAGAGAGGTTAGATATTTTGCAAAAAAAATCTCTAAGTTCTTTGCATCAATAGAAGAGACTTGGCTTCTGAAATTTGCAAGCATTATTGTGTGTGATTTCCTTCTTTTTTTTTAAATCATTTATGTTTATGCTCATGCTATTGCTTTTAAGTTTTGAATTTTGCATTCTGAATTCAAACGTTGTTGGTTAGTGAGTAGATTTTGAAATGCGATCCAGAGGTTATCTCTACAAAGGTGTGAGTTAAATTCTGTTGCTTTCCTTTTATTATATGCTATTATAAAACTTGGTGGAATTTTTGCTATTAGTCTGCCCCAAATTCTACACTTCGGCCTGTGGCTATATTTCCCTTTCTTTCAGTTATTTTTCAATTTCTTTCCTGCATCCCTAGTCTTTAAACAGCATAGAATTTAGTAACGGAGCCAGCCCTCTCTCGAGATCGATTCGAAGGAATTTTCTTTTTCCCTCGGCCTTTCAATGTTGGTCGAGTCTAGGGCGCACAAGTGATAAAATCTTGTACTTAGGTAGATTTGTGACCAACAGATACCTAAGGTAATTGAGACCCCTTAGGGAGATAAAGGACTAAGTTGTGGATATACTACATATGAGTTAAGATATCTCGTCATGGATATGCGATAGATAGCTTAACTCACAATACTTGTAGTATACCTACACATACCGATTTGTGTATGGTATGGAGATGCATGTATACCTTCTATGGAGGGAGCATGATAAGTTTAGCTCATCAATATTGATGGGAAATATGGATTTATTTGCAGTAACACATGATATGCCTAAACAGGCAAACTTGTGTTAGGGTACCTCATGAGACGTAGCTTTCAAGAAAACTTAGGAGATTGAAAATTTAGAAAAATAGTGGTTTGGTTAGGGTTCCATGAAGGGTTCATGTACCTCTCTCCATAGTAAAACAAAAAAAAACATTTTCTATTTTTGTATTTTTTTTGGTGTGTTTTTGGGTCGTTACAACACTTTATACATCTATTAAAAATAAAAATAACCAAATAATTATATATTACATGGAAAAATTTAAACTTGATTTTCGTTATTAATATCCAACATTTTTAACTTCTTTTTACATTTAATATTCATATTTTTATAAATAAAATTTTATAAAATATAATCAAAATGAATATAATATTTTTGTTAAAATAAGGATGGAAACTTCATAATTATTCTTCTCTCTTGAAGTGTGAGTCACTTGATTTATGAATTTGGAAGACAACAAGTTGAACTGGTTGTCTAAACACATCGAGATTCTATATAGTTTCAAAACAACATTCAACTATTTTATACTTTATAGTTGAAGTCTTTGAACTTTATAGATTCATTTAGACATGACAAGGAAAACACAATTTTACATCGAATTAAAAATCACTACAGCTAAATGGTTAGATTGCAATATAGTGATAAATATAAATGTTACAAAGAGGATCAGGGTTTGAGCTTGTTTATTATTTTTAATAGAGTTTTTTTTATATTTTTTTTTTTTTAAATATAAGTATATATAATATTATTAATATATATTTTTAACAAATAATATTAAATATTGAATAATTATATTAAATTTAAATTTTTTCTTGAAAATACTAAAATAAATAGTTCACTAAAATATAAAGAGAGTCAGGGTTATGCATAGCGGCTATTTATAGCCAATTGGCTAAAATTAGGATTTTTAAAATTTGGAATTGGCTAATATTTGGGACCCTTGACCAAGGCCCATTAGCCAAAATTTATGGGTGCAATTTTTTTGGTTGGTCAATTCGTCCCAATTTTATAATAATTTGTATATTTTAAGTTTAAATTTCCAACATTACCCCTAATCATAGTTAACCTTCTACATGCGTATGGACACTTTTCACCTAGATTTTGAAACTGATTTGGCAAATTTTTATAAATACATTTTGGGGATGACCCCTTATGCATAACCCTAAAGAGAGTACATTTTATGTAGTGAAAAATATTTTATAAAATTAAATAATATTTTTATTTAAAAAATAATTTTAAAAATAATTATGTTTGAATTAAATATATAAATTCAAAATATCTACAATATTCTAAATAGAAACATGAATGTAAAACTTGTAAAAGAGGTGAGGGAGGAGGACATCAAGAAAACCATTTTCTCAATGGGAAAAAATTCAGGACCTGATGGATTTCAAGTGGATTTATTTCAATCCTTATAATGAGAGAGGATGTAGTAGAAGTAATAGAGTCACACCATTTATCAAAAGTATTAAAATAATACAATAATACTTTCCGATTTTTCATACGCCTAAAAGGATTTAAATACTTTAGACCAATTAGTTTGTGTTATTTCCTTTATAAGATAATATCAAAATTGATAGCACTAAAACTAAAACCTATTCCACCAAAGATCAGTGTAGAGCAACAACAGGGCTTTGTAAAAGGTAAACAGATTTTGGATGGAGTAATCACACTCAATGAGGCCATGCATTCAATTAATATTAGTAAAATAGAGGGAATGGTGTTATAAATCTTGACATGAACAAATCCTATGACCAACTCTCATGGTGATTCCTAGATACAATATTAGAGAAGTTTGGCTTCAATAGATGCTGGAGAAGATGGGTGAATAATTTCTATGGAGGACATCAATTCTCAGTTATTTACCAGAAGCTCAAAACAGTTATGTAGAGTAAATTGGGAGCTAAAACAAGCAAGGAGGAATTAAGGGTAAAATTTTAAAGTGTCCATAATTTTCTAAAACTTTCCATATTTTTAATTCATCCAAATGGGTATCCACAAAATTTGAAGGAAATAGAAAATTAATTGTGGATGAAAATATATAGCCTTTTGAAATTTGTAGACTATTATGGGGAATTGGTGTTGTTGAACAATATTTCTACCTAAACCTTCTAAAATATTTATGTTTTATATGAACATGTGGTATACTTGTGAATCTTATCTCAATATATGTCCATAAATCTTGGAATAACATCAAACAAAAATCTCTAGCAAAAGTTATGGCAGTTTCAAGCTTATAACTAGGAAAAGTGGCCGATTTTAGAAAGTACTAAGAAAAACTTAAAAATAGAATTTTCCAAACCCTAAACAATAACTTAAAAATAGAATTTTCCAAACCCTAACTTAGGGCTATATATATGAGTTCTAAGGATGTTTATATATGAGAAGAAGAGGATTCCAAAATCTTTGAAGGAGAACTCTTGAGCATTAGGGAAGGAAAAATTGAGTTCGTGGTAGAACAAAGAGTGGGAAAGAGATAAAAGAAGGTGGAGTAGATTTGGAGAAGAAAATATTGCAGCCTAATACATCAATTAAGGATTGTAATCAATGCATATTTTTTTCCAATAAAAGTTTGTAGAATTCTTTTAATCGTATTTTTACCTATTCCAAGGTTTCTACGTAAATTTGGTGTCTCTCTTTGAACTATGTGAATATTTTTTTGGTGTTATTAATGTTATTTTTATTTATTGCTATAATTATCAAATTAATACTAACATGCAAAAATCAAAATTTATTGAAGCATAAGGATTAAGCAAGATCCATAGGTATATATATGTAGAGATGAATCCACAATGTGGCACTTTACATATTAGGTTTGGTATCAAAGCAATTTATTTCCATGAGGTCTGTGTATGCAAGGTAGAATATTGCTAAAATATGAGGTATTTTTTTATAACCCTCAGATTGGCAGTAGAAGTATACGGTCTAGATAGATGGTAGATCAAGCCAAAATCCTAACCATGTCATAGGAGGATTTCCAATGGAGGCTCCTAGAAATGGAAAATACCCTCCAAAGCCTGATGGAGATGATGTTAAAGAATGAATCAAGGAAGAGAAAGAAATAATTAGATTCTAATTCTGATTCAAATTTTTCTATTTATGAAAAGAAAAAAGAGGTTGAAATATCTTCATCAAAATAGCCTAACAATTTCTCATCATAACCCTTGATCGCTGATTCATTTGGAATGAAGGTTACATTAGATATTCTAGTCTATAGTGGGGAACTAGATCATGAGAAGTTGAATGGATCGCTCAAACAACTAGAAGTTTACTTTAGCACCAATGGTTATACAAAGACACAATAGATTAGCTTTGCTAGGTTGAAGCTTTGTTTTCATGCTCTCACATGGTGGGAAGCATATGTTGTTGGATTGGTAAGAAACTAGCAACCACCAATACATACATATGTAGAATTTTCCAAAGCTCTCAGAGCTCAATTTTATCCCATAGGGTTGAGGCTTGATGAGAAATAACAATTTTTATGATAGAAACATGGGTAGAATGTTCAATAATACACCATCAAGTTTAGGAAATAAGTGGTGTTGTTGGGCATAAATATGCAAGATCCTAAAATATTCAAGAATTACAAGAGTTATCTACACTTTTAGATCAAGATAAAATTGGCATTATTTGATGTCGAGAGCATTGATGAAGCATGCATCAAAGCCACTTACTTGGATATGAGGAGTTGTAAACCCATGCAAGAAACGCAAATATGATATCCTTCAAAGTTCTTAAAGGTCACAGAAAAATTTAATGGTTCCAATAGCAAGGGTAAGAAAAAATTTAGAGCAACAACAACCAAATCATAGCAAAGTGGAGAGCATTGCAAGGAGTGTGATGTCAACACCCTTTAATGTGAAGATTGTTGGAAGTTACATCTAGAGAAGAGAACTAAATGGTGGAACAAGGGTAAGAATAAGGTAACAAGTGCATGCAAGAAGGAATAACACCAAGAGGATAACTATAATGAAGGAGATAAAGAGGGTAAAGTGGTCTATGTCACCAAATCCTAACCCTCAAGGCAGAAGAAGATCTCTAATAAGGAGGATCAAACTCTTGAAACCAAGAAGGAAGAATTGTTTGGGGTGTATATCCAAGTGAAGAAAATAAAAGTTATAAAATTGCTTTATATAGGATCACAAAGAAATATAATTTTTGAATATCTATAGAAGTAATTGAGGTTGAAATATATAGATCATCCACAACCATACCCATTGGGTTGGGTGTGAAAGGATGTGTAGCTCTAAGTATCAACACAATGTACTTTTGGATTTTCTATCAATGATAAATTCAAGGATACAATCACTTGAGTTGTAGTACCCTTAGACATTTTTCAGATCATATTTGGTAGACCATACATATGGGAAAGAGATGGCTTATTCAAAATAAGGTTGAATAAATGGTAACTAAGAAAACATGGTGCTAAGTTCCTCATAAATTCCAATAATATGGAAAAAAAGTCTAACTTGTGATAGTGCAACAAGCTACATAGTGAGCAAAATGTTTATGCTTTTTATGATAAAAGGTATATAGGATAGTGCTCAAATAAGAAAAGAGGTTGAATTAGTTGATTCCACTCCAAAATAGAAGTTGGAAATGGAGTCATTGTTGCAAAAGTTTCAAGAACTAATGCAATTACCAAAAGTATTACCACCAAAGCATGAAGTGAAGCACAAGATCAATATCTAATTCACTTATTCAAATATTGGGTTGTATAGGTAGTTCATAATAGAATTAGATAAAGTGAATAAGCAAGTACAAGAGGTATAGGATAAAGGACTGATTTACCCAAGTGCATCACTAGCTGGATTCTTAATTGTACTAGTTCTAAAGAAGGATGGTAGTTGGAGGATGTGCATTGATTACCAAACACTAAAAAATATTATCATTAAGAATCAATACCTACTACCACAGATATATGAATTTTTGTACAAACTACAGCATGTAAGTTATTTCACAAAGTTGTATTTTAAATCTGGATGAAGGAAGAAGACATCTGGAACATAGCCTTCAATACCAAGCAAGGTCTATTCGAATTGTTGGTGATACCGTTCATATTTAACCAATGCTCCTATAAAATTCATGAGACTAATGAATGATATGCTAATACCTTTCCTAGATAGGTATATAATTATTTTCCTTGATGATATATTAGTTTTTAGTCCTACATGGGAAGAGCACATACAATACTTAAGGTCAATTTTTTAAACATTAAAAAATGTAGATTTGAAATTGAATCTGAAGAAGTATGAGTCTGGAAAAATATATTTGGTTTATTTGGGACATTTCATTGGCAATGGGGAGATAAGGATTGATCCAACCAAATTGGCAGCCATAAAAAAATTTACAAAGTCTAAAACTCGAACTAAATTAAGGAGTTTATTAGGGTATTCCAATACCTTAGGAAATATAAAAAGGATTTCTCACACATAGTAGCACATTTTTTGAAGGTGTTGCAGAAGAACAAGAGCATTAATTAGGGTGAAGCTAAGAATAAAGTATTTCAAGAGATAAAAGGATAAGGTATGTAATGCCCCCATGCTTGCTATGCTAGACATGAGGATGCCTTTTGAGGTGGAGACAAATGTGTTTATACATGCAATGGGAGTTGTTCTACTTCAAGTAGGAATACAGGTTTGTCATAATTCTAATTATTCTTTGGGTTTGTTCTTAACTACCCAATATATTAAAGAGTTGTTTGCACTAGTTCAAGTAGTGAAGAAATAATAACATTATCTATTGGACAAAGAAATGTTTGTGTATACAGACCATGAGACATTAAAGTACTTGCAAACACAAAGCAAGTTATAGCAGTTAAGGTATTTTAAGTGGATGGGTTTCCTACAATAATTTAATATTTTGATTAAGTACATGAAGAGGTAAAACAACAAGCTTTCTTATATGTTGTCCAAACCTCTAAATATTGCATCCATGGTAATGGGGTTAGAGTCCTTCTCATTTGAGGAATACAAGATATAATATGACGAGTATGATGAATTGGGAGACAAATACAAGGAGCTGAATCATACCATGAAAGGTAAATCCAATGAATACTATCATGTGGATAATAACATGTTCAAAGAAGGTAAATTTTGTATTCCCAAGGGAAATAATCACTTGTAAATGATTAGGGAAGCTCATAATTCATTGGTTGCTGGTCATTTTGGTGTGCACAAGAATGTAGTGAATCTAAAAATGTATGTTTATTAGCCCAACATGAAAAATGATGCTTCTACATTTATTCATGGTTGTGTAACATGCTGCACATGTAAACCCAACAACTATAAACTAGTGTTGTACACTCCCCTACCAGTTCCAAATCGTCCATGGGAAAGCATTTCAAAAGACTTTTTGGGTGGCTTGCCAACCACTCAAAGAAGAAATAACTATTTGTTTGTAACAGTTGAAAATTTTAGCAATATGGAAATTGTAGTGCCATGCAATAAGACTGTTATGGTAGTTATTGTGGTAAATATTGTACCATGAAATTGACTAATCTATCCAAAGGGATAATCACTAAGCAAGGGTAAATGGATCTCAATGAGATAGGTGGAGGTGCAACACCCTCATATAACTCAACAAGATTTCTAGGGACCAAAAGCCTCTAATGGAGGAGGCATGATTAGGATCCCAAAATAATTCTATAGAGTAAATTAGGAGATAAAACAAGCAAGGAGGATAAAAGGGTAAAATTATAGTGTCCAAAAGTTTCTAAATATTTCCACATTTCTAATTTGGCCAAATGGGTATCCAGAAAAGTTGAAATAACTAGAAAATTTATTGTGGATCAAAATATATAGCCTTTTGAAATTCATAGACTATTATGAGGAATTGGTGTTGTTGAACCATAATTTTACCTGAATCTTCTAAAATATTGATGTTGTGTTTAGAAATTTTGTACCATTGTGAAACATACCTTGAGATATTTCCATCAAGATTTGAATTGTGTCAAATGAAGCTCTCTAGTAGTTTTAAATTTATAGCTAGGAAAATTGATAGGATTATAGAAAGTACTAACAACAAATTAAAAATAGAATTTTCTAGACTCTAAACAATAGCTTAAAAATAGAAATTTTTAAACCTTAAAAAGTAGCTTAAAATTCTAATTTCCAAACCCTAACTTAGGGCTATGTATATGAGTTCTAAATATTTTTATTCATATTTGAGAAGATAAGAAGGATTCCAAAACATTGAAAGAGAATTCTTTAGCACCAAGGAAGGAAAAGCAAAGTTCACGGTAGAACAAAGGGTAAGAAAGACATCAGAGCAAGGGTAGAAGAGTTTGAGAATAAAATATTGTAGTCTAATTCAATAATTAATTATTGTAATCAATACATATGTTTCCAATAAAAATCTGCAAAAATATTTTGATCATGGTTTTACCCATTCAGGGATTTCCATATAAATTTGGTGCCTCTCTTTGAACTGTGCGAATATTTGTTTGGTATTATTATTGTTATTTTTCTTCATTTTTTGTATTTATTAGATTATTACTAACATGCAAAAACACAATTTAATGAAGCATTAGGATTCAGAAAGATCCATATATTTGTATGTAGATATGAATCCATAGCGTGGCACTTTATGAATCCAGTTATAATGAACAATTCTTTAGTTGGATTCTTTATAGGCAACAAAGTCTTAAAGCAAGGAGATCCTTTATCCCATTATCTCTTCATAATTATGTTAGAAGTGTTCAGAAGGTGCATATGAGCAACAAAGTAGGTAGGAACCTAAATCAAGGGTTGAAACCATCTAAACCCATAGAATATATTCATAGCCAATAATTTGTAGATGACACAATTTTGTTGGGGAGACCATTTATAGTTGAGGCAAAGGAACTGAGGAGGATGGTAAAACTCTATGAAAAACATACCAACAAATGATAAACATGCATAAGAGTAATTTTTTTTTAAACACAACAAATAATCATTAGAGACAAATAACAATAGAGATTGGGTGTAGTGTTTCAACTCTTCCTTCTATTTACTTGCACATGTCAACATTCACTTGGGTATGCAAGGATAAAATGTGGAATATGTTGATTCACAAGAGCCAAATTAAAGTAGCTATATAGAATAGTACTTTACTAATTCAAGTAGGTAAGCTATAAATTCTCAAGAGTACCATCCAAACACTCCTTGTATATTGGTTATCATTGTTTTATATCCCTTTCAAAAAAACTAATACAATAGAAAGTATTCAAAAAACATTCCTATGGTTAGAAGTAGAGGAGAAAAGTAGAATTTCACTTGTATCTTAGGAGAAAGTATGTAACGATAAACCAAGTGGAGCACTTGGGATTTGAAGAATAAGGGATATGAACAAGACCTTAGGAAAAAAAGTTGGGATGGAGACTAGTGGAGGAAAAAACCTTATGGGCAAGAATTATAAGAGATAAATACCTTGACAAACAAGAGGATAGTAGATTTTTTATCATAATAGATCCCTGTCAAGGATATTTACTATGGAATAACATAGTGAAGGGTAGAAAGTTGTTATGGAAAGGTACCAAATGGAAGGTAGGGAATGGTAATATGGAAGGAGCTAAACATCCATAATCAGTATGAGGACGAGATCCAAAATCTAACAACTAAATTAAGAGCATATTATGTAAGCTCCAATTTGGTTGATGATATAATAATATGGGGAGATACTCAAGAAGAGTTATTCATTGTTAAATCAGCCTATGATTTATCACGTGTACATCTTGAGATGGAGGATTTTAATGGGATCAATTATGGGTAAGGAAATCCACTCCCAAGTTAGCAAATTCTCTTTGGATGACAATATAAAATAATATACTAACAATAGTTACATTCATGAGAGGGGTTTTCAATTCCCTAATAGATGTTACCTTTATGAAAATCATGAGGAATTAGTAAATAACATATTCCTATAATGCAATTACTCCCTCAAAATATTTTATGATATAATAGAGAATATGGGGGTGGTATGGATGATGGTCAATTATATGGAAAGATAGATAGAACAATAGGACAAGCCCTTTAAAATCCCAAGACTGAATAAAATTTGGAATTTTATTTCCTTTCACTATACATGGGGAGTTTGGTTAGAGATATAAAGATGAATTGTTAAAGGGAAGAAGAGACCTATATCCAAGAATATAGCACACATCATAGCAACCATAGTGGAGAATCTTCAAATAGTGAAAGTGCATGAGAGTATAGAGTCATTGGAGGAAGCTAAAGTAAGCATAAATTGGAACCTAAGTCTAGTTGGAGGGAATGTGAATCCTTGAGGAAGCTTGAGGAGCTTGACCAAGTATAATCCACCAATACAAGGATGGATGAAACTAAATTTTGATGGGGATTCTAAAGGAAATCTGGGAAAACCTCTAGGAGGAGTAGTGCTAAAAGATAGCTAGGGAATATTGATCTAAGCTATGAGTGAGTATTGGGCATAATTTTAGTGCTAAGTAAAAAAAATAGATATGGTAATGGTTCATGAAACAAAAATGGATGTGCAAAAGGCTCAAAGTGTAGAGAATTTTTTATGATAATAAGTAGATTGTATGATTAGACAACCTAGTGGAGCTTTAGGAGGGCTTATATGTTTATGGAATAAGGAGAAGATTGAAGGCTAGCTTATAGTTATTAATATTAGTTTCAAATATATTCTTTGTTATAGTTTGGATCATAACCAAAATTGGATTCATAAACATTTATACCCCTACCTCAATGAGTGGAAGTGTCACAACCCAATTTCTGCCCACTTGGTTGTCCAAACACCCCAAGTCTACCCAATTGGTTGTTCGATCATAGAGTTAACCATATGAGAAAAAATTCTTTTAATTTATTTTTGTTTTATTTCCTAGTATGAGCATGTTAGATTAATCTTCATGAGTGTCATCCCGGTGAAGTAGGAATACTTGTGAGATCAATATTGGCCAAATCCCATAAATTTGCCCATTTTGAACTTCTCTCTCCTCTCGAGAATATTAAGTTTAGGTAGGGGGTTTCTTTTCCTCTAGGGCCTATAACACCTAGAGGTGTGATGGATATTTTCCCCATGTCTTAACATGTTCCAAAAATATATGGCATGTAATACTTAGTGCATACATGCTTGAGCTAGACGATATTCCTTTCCCATGGAGCATCATCTAAGGTCTTACCAATACCTTGGTAACCACCCGACATTTTGTTTTGATTAACCAACATGATGTCTCATACCATCATGTTGTCGGATCTACCTAGTTAAGCATAATTTACCACTCATCACTAGTAGGGATAACCTAGAAGCGATGCCCATACAATTTTACAACCCTTTGTTACCTCACGTTCTAATATTTTTTTTTAGAAGTATGGTTAGAGCCCTGGTATTTATTGGCTACCTTCTCGTATGTGAGATTATCAATCATTATGCAATATTATCTCACCCACAATCTTGAAATAAATTAAGGTTATGATGGTTACCTACCAGCAAACACCCATAGCAATATATATATATATATATATATATATATATATATATATAATATTGTCATACCTAAAATATTGATATAGGTTCAAGGTTGTCCTACCCACAACCTTGGGTTGTGAAATAAGATTGTCCCCACCACAATCTTAATATTGCATAATTTTAAGGTTTACTTGAGTTTGGTTTTAAAAGTTTTCTATTGCACATAGTTCATTATAATCTGAGGCTTAGCTATGTTTTCAAGGAACGTCTACTCCCTCTTAACTACTTGGATATTTGGGAAGTGCAAAATATAATTTTAAGAGGCTAATTTAAGTACCTCATTCAAAATTAAAGGTTTTCATAGCTACTAAAAATAAATTGAAATATATTATTTAAATAATTATTGTTCCTCTAAAATAAAGGTTGCAATGACATAAGTATTCATGATTCTCTTTTCCTTATATCATATAAATACTTTCTAATAAATAAAATTATAAACCAAGTTGTTCTATAAATGAATCAGCGATAAACTATAACCATCATTTCATTTATAATTTTTGATATCTAGTAAAAATGAACTTAAAAGAATAATAATTATTGTTGCTAAACTAAATAATGTTATTCAAACAATCAATTACAATACTCATCCCTTACATCATGTAATCTATCATATGAATTGCTTGAAAAATTATCATTAATACCACCTCATATAAGATTTATTATGATTAAAACATATTTTCATACACTTTCAATTTCATTTAATATAATTTTATTTTGATCTTACTGGATTTTCAAAAACTCCTATCAGTTTCCACAGTTTTCAATGCCACATTCAAGAATAGGTTCGAGTTATAGTTTTGTTAAACCTACACTCTAGTTTAAATTACACTCCATTTGCTTTAATATCTTGTGGTGTAATTCCTTTTAACCTACGAGTGAACCCATTTATCCACAACATGGTTTAAGCATATATATTTTGCTACCATTCCCCAAGGTTCCAATTGGTTTTACTAAACCTAGCAATCCTAGATTTCTTATTTCACTACGTATAATAAAATCATCATTCACCACTTATAAATTAAAAATATAATTAGGATTACCATAATATTTGTTTCCCATTCGCTCATAACATACATAGAAAATATAACATTCTAGAATGATAATTATTTTATGTTATGGTTGTAGCTCTCCTGGACAACCTACATACCTATGTTTCCAAATATCATAATATTCCATGCTAAGGTAAAGAATATTCCACTATACAACTATGAATGGTATAAATCATTGAAAGGAATTTATTGAATGTCAATCCAAGCTCAAATCACATTTTCAAACTATACCTTATACAAATAAATGGTAGAAATAAAATAAAATAAATACAAAATCATTTCAACACCATTACTAATGGTAAGACTACATTGCTTCCTTTTTCCATTCATAGGTTGACAAGTCTATCACAAACTCAATGTTGGTTTAAACTTTACATTAATTCAAATTAATACAGGATATGCATCTAAAGAATCTAGGGCTTCTCTGTTCTCTGAAGGTAAAATACTTCATAATTATTACATTGTCTTGGCATACTGGCATTATCAATTATCTCTCAATGTCAGGGCACGAAAAGTCTTCCAGTCATCAAAATTTAGCACTGCAACTTGACTTTATCTAGATCCAGTTATCCAACACATGTTTTCAGTAATATTTTAGGGGTTAGAGCAGCCAATCTAAAAATGAAATGCAACTACTCCTAGAATGTAAACAATATTTCCATGCACATACAAAACTCCAAGTAAAAACCACCCATATCACCATGGATTTCAACATAGTGCTCAACTAACATCCTCAGTATTTTAAAATGACAACATGCAGGGGAGAAAACCTATAAAAAATTTCCATATAAGCAACTATATTAGTTTCAAACCACAATCACACTATATTTTCCTATTACCATAAACATTTAAACTCATGCGTCACAATGTTTCCATGCATACACTAAGGTTTTTCAATTTATATATTTCATTCTCCAAGTATGGATTCCATAAATATTAAACACATGCATCACAATATATCCACATATGAACTAAGGTTTTTTAATGTATATACTTCCTTTATAGAGTATGGATAGAATTATTTTTGCAAACAAAGAAAAGACATAAAATATTGCAACACAAGCATACATAAAATACTTCTTTTTCTTTCAATATTAAGGCTTGCAAACATAATATCAAAGAACATCAAACACAGTCATAAATTCTGCAATACATATGTTTTAAACCACACCATACAGGCTCTCAGAACTTTATTATTTCTCTTTTATTTCATAACTAGTAGATGTCACATCAAATCAAACATAGAACAGAGTGCATCATTTAATTAAATATATATTTTTAAAATAATTATAGATCACTTACTACTCTTTGTAGTTCATCCTATTGCTCTCTACATTCACTACTCATCATCTCTTCCAATTTCCATAATTACTGGATCCAAATCCCTTGTTAGTTTTCATACATTCTTCCATTTTTATTAAAACATCCCATTCTAATCTTCGTCCGCTACCACTAGTTCAGTTTTTCCCTTCCAAAACATGCTAATCACCAAGTGTTCTCCACTTCCTCACGTCCAACCAATTGAGCTCAATCATCACTCATTTATTTGTCAACTAGTTTATATTTCAAATATTTTATTACGCCAAGCAAATATTTCATGGCCTATAATTTAATTGGCTCTTTTCTATGGTTTAAGAACTCCTCCTCTATATTTTTTTTCATTAGAAAGTAATTAGCTATAACATTGGTGTTCTTGTTAATGCCTTCACCTTATATTTTTTGCTCCTATAACAATATATATATATATATATTGTTTTTTTATGAATGTGCTAAATATATTATTTCCTTTACATAGATAAACTCTTCAAAACACATAAGGAAAATTTACATGTTTTCCAATTATCATTTTATTTTGCCTCATTTACATATTATATAATAATTATTATTATTTTAATTCATAACATAAAATAATCATATCACTATTCTATTTTATGTCTTATTTCCAACCATGGCTCCCATGCATTTTAGCATCTTCATTGCCAATAAAACATCACAACAGAAAAACATTAAAACAATCCTATGGATGCAACTACATGTCATGCATCTATATGGACCGTTGGTTAATGTATTGCCTATAGGGTTCTTTACCCCTATCAACTGGTAAATACACCACCACTCATCATTTACCTAATTTAGATTACATCGGATAATCCTACGGTCCATTGAGAAGATATCCTTATTTTGCACAGTCCTTACTAGTGCCATGCATATCCTCTACATCCAGAGATACATTAGTAGTATCTCATACTTATAGAAAAATTAGGCATATAATAGATTAGATTTTTAGAGGGTTATTACATACTTCCCCCTAAGACTGAACACAATCCCTATGTTTACACTTCCACTGATGCTTTTTTTTAGAAAGAAAATAAAAATATATATTCATGACTAATACAAAATTCAGACAACACATCAATATATTTACATTTTTCCAAGGCTAAATCATCATGTAATATTAATATGAAACATGTTCAACATCAAATATATACTGATCATACTTCACAAACAAAGTTATGATAAAATCATTGTTCAATCAAAATAGAACCATGCCATGAAAATAACACTATTCAAGATATTCAAACAAAAATGGAAACTGTCTTTTCATGATGGCAACATCTTCCCATGTGGTACTATTCTCAGAAAACTAATCCCATTAGACCTTGCATTGTTGAATATTTTGCTTCCTCAGTTGTTTAGTTCAGTATCCAAGGATCTTAATAGATCACACTTTAATGCACAAGGGGTCATCCATCTGCAAATGTTTAATATTCCAAACATGCGAAGGGTCAGGAACATATTTCTTCATAAGGGACACATGGAATGTATCATGAATTTTTGATAGATTGCGTGGTAAGTCTATTTTTTAGGCTACTATGTTTAATTTGGAAACAATTTCAAATGGCCCTACAAATCATGGGCTAAGCTTAGATAATTTAATAGAATTTTTGGTAGGTTTAACTCTTAGGAATACTCTTTCTCCCATAGATAATTCCATGGGTGTTCTCTTAAGATCCACATTACTATTTTTTTTATCCGAGGCTTCTTTGAGTCTTTGGAAAATTTCATTGAGATGGTCTTCCATTTATCTGACCATAACCAGCTTGATCATCACTCGATCCTCTGGATTACTCCACATTAGTGGTATTCTGCACCTCCTCTCGTATAGAGCTTCAAATAGAGCCATAGGTAGGTAAGTATGGTAACTATTATTGTAAGTAAATTCAACCAAAAAATGTAATCTTACCACTTTATTTTATGATCTATACATTACATGCAGAGCATATTCTCTAATACTTGATTCACCCTTTCTGTTTGTCCATCTATTTTAGGATGATAATCAATGCTAATATTGAGCTTTGTTCCCCATGCCTGATGTAAAGTTTACCAAAATTCAGATCTATTGGGAGTTCCTATCTGATATAATTATTTTAGTAAAACCATGTAGTCGTACTTCTTCCCTGGCAAATTTTTGGGCTATAGTGGGAGCTCCATATTTAATATATCTAGACATAAAATGTGCCATTTTGGTCAATTTATCCACTACCACCAAGATGGCATCATGCTGAAAATGATTTTTAGGTAGCCCAACAATAAAATCCATAGTCACAACCTGCCACTTGTGTTGTGGAATATCATGTGAAATTAAATGTCCAATTGGATCTAAATGTTCAGATTTCACTTTTTGGCATTCTAAACATCTAGCCACAAATTCAGTGATGTTCCTTTTCATTCCTAGCCAATAATATTCCTTTTTCATATTATCATAGATATTTACATACCCTATATGAGTGGAATAAGGAGCACTATGCGTCTCCTACAATATCATATTCCTCGGATCCTGATCATTAGGGACTATCACCCTATTTCCAAATAATAATGTATCTTCCCAAATTTTAAATTCTCTTGCTTTATCAAAAAATTTTTGAAGTTAATTCTCGATACTTTTGATAATATTCATCTTGAATTTACAATTTTCTAATTTGCTCAATTATGGTAAATTGACAATGAGACATAGCATTAATATGTCGTCTTCTTCTTAAAGCATATACGAATTTATTTTATGTACCATTTATGTATTCTATATCAAAATCATATTCTACCAAAAATTCTACCCAGTGTCTTTGTCTGGCATGAAGCATTGGTTGAGTAAAAATTTATTTTAAACTCTGATGATCAGTTCTAAGTTCAAAATATTTTCCAAGTAGATAATGTCACCATATTTTCAAAGCATGCACTACAACTACCAACTCTAGATCATGTGTGGCATAGTTTATTTCATGTCTCTTAAGCTTTCGAGACTCATAAGCGACAACACCATTTTATTACATGAGAAATCCTTCTAAACATTCCAATGAGGCATCGGTACACACTATAAATGGTCATGTAGGATCTACTATTCTAAGAATTATTGTTGATGTTATCTTCTATTTAAGATTTTTGAAATCCTCCTCACAACGTTTCATCCATTTGAAAACTTTCTCTTTCCTTTAGAGATTGGTTATCATATAGGCTATCTTAGAAAAATTCTAAATAAATCTACAATAATATCCAAACATTCCCATAAAAATTCATACTTTAGATACATTTATGGGAGTAGGCCAATCAATAATAGTCTCAATATTCTTTGTTTCAAAAACCACCCCCTCCGTAGATATTACATGACCCAAATATTGTACCTGGTTTGTGTAAAATTCACACTTGGATAGTTTTCCATATAATTGTTTTTTTCTAAGTATTTCAACAACAATCTTCATATGTAAATCATGCTCTTCCTTGCTTTTAGAGTAGATCAGTATATCATCTAGAAATATCAACACAAACCGATCTAATTGTTCGTGAAATACACTATTCATCAAACTCATAAAAGTTGTTGGAGCATTGATCAATCCAAAAGGGAACACTATAAATTCATAATGACCATATCTAGTTCAAAAAGCAGTTTTATGGGTATCCTCTTCTTGGATCCTCAATTGATGATAACTAGATCTAGGGTCAATTTTGGAGAAAATTGTGACGCATTTTAGTTGGTCAAACAAATCATCTATCCTAGAAAAAGAGTATTTATTCTTAACAGTCAGCGTATTTAGCATTTTGTAGTCAATGCATGGCCTTAAAATTCCATCATTCTTTCTCATGAACAGGACTGGTGCACCCCACAGTGAAACACTAGCTTTAATATATCATTTTTCTAAAAGTTCTTGCAACTAAGTCTTAATTTCTTGCAACTCTATTGTATTCATTCTATAAGGTGCACAAGCTATAGAGTTTGCTCCTGGTAAAATATCTATAGTAAAATCAAACTCTCTTTGGGGTGGAAGACCCGATAACTCCTCAAGAAAAGTATCTCGAAAATCATTCAAGACCAGATAAGTTTGAAAAAGACTTGCTCTAGATTCAATTTCATCCTTCTTATTAACTTTAACTATTGGTAATTTGAGGTATTTTATGTTGTCATTGATGTCACATGGATCACATTTGGTTTTGGTGGCAAAAGCACTTCATATATAATCATCTATGATATTTCGGAGAGCATGGATATATACAAGGTTTTTATGAAAACCAAGGCCGTAAAAATAAAAGGTTTTATTTAAAACCATGGTGGGCTTATGTGGAAAGGACTTTTCTTAAAATCCAAGGTGAAATTTTGTTTCATTGAAAAAGGACCTCCAGTGATGAAAATATTAAATTTTAATGTTTAAGTTTAAATTAATGGAGGACCGACCTATGCACAATTAATGGAGGTTGGCATATATATATATATATATATATATATATATATATATATATATATATATATATATATATATATATATATATATATATATATATATATATATATATATATATATATATGTTTTAATTTATTTCAGAAAGTGGAAATATTATATATCGTAGGAAAGCTTATTTCAAGGGCTATTTGAATAACTTATTTAGAAGGAGAAATAAGGTGTTTGTGAAGAGATATTTCTTATTTTGCAAATGGGTTCCAAAAGTGAAGTTTGACTTGTTCTTTTTCAAGAGGATTAATTCTTTCATGAGGTGACAAGGTATGCAATATTTTATTTTATTTTATTTTATGGTATAAGTTGTTTTGGAAGTGAAAAGGTTATGCAATGTTGTGATTTATTTTATTTTATGGTATAAGTGGTTTTGGGAGTGAAAAGGTTATGCAATGTTTTGATTTATTTTATTTTATGGTACAAGTGGTTTTAGGAGAGATAAGGAAGTTGTGCAATTAAAGACCTTGGTGATGATTATTGAAAGTGGAGTAATGTTGATTATTTTGTGATCTACTAAACCTTGTGAATATTGGAAAAATAATTTTGTGATTGTGGAAGATTTACAAAGAGGTTTTTTCATCTTCATAAAAGGTATGGGTACATTCTTCTATTGATTGTTTATGGTGGTTGATTTCTGAAATATCATTGGAGGGAAAAGGATTGTTTGTGGTTTCCTTTTCAAAAGTGGTTGGTTGAATTCTTCATGGTTTTTTGAATTGAGAGTTGTGTCTAAAACTTGTTTTATAAGCATAGTTGTTGAAGCCCATTGGTTGTGAAATAACTTAAGTTAGAAAATAACATTAGTATAATTGTTATGTGAGATTTGTGGTTGAGCATTGTTGGAAACATGTGAGTTGGTTTATACATACTTGGACTAGGGTTGTGTGAGAAAGATTTTTCCCTTGTGATGATTAGTTGAGTTGAGTTGATTGAGCCTAGTCAAGTGATGTGTGAAGTGATTGTTCAAGTTCTATAAAACAAACTATTCCATCATTCTATGTTGAGTTGAGATTAAGGTTAGAACATATTGAGTCTTTAACAATTATCTTTATGGTTCTATAAGACTTGAGTTGAGTTGAGGTTGACTTGAATTGAGTTGAGGTTGATTTGAGTTGAGAGTGATATTAGAACATATCGAGTCTCTAACAATTCTCTTTATGCTTCTATGAGTTGATTTGAGTTGAGTTGAGATTGATTTGGGTTGAGAGTGATTTTAGAACATATTGAGTCTCTAAAAATTCTCTTTATGCTTCTATGAGTTGAGTTGAGATTGATTTGGGTTGAGAGTGAGATTAGAACATATTGAGTCTCTAACAATTCTCTTTATGCTTCTATGAAGTTAATTTTAGCTGACATTGCCATTCATTGTTGAGTTCATTTTGAGTACTACTAAAGCATGATTGATTGAGCCTTTGAGAAGACCTTTGGGACATATTTGAGGACAATGTTGGGATAGATTTGAGGACAATATTGGGACAGATTTATGGATATATTTGGGCAAGTTCTTGGTGAGATTGCTAGAGCAAAATTGGGAAAGTTCTTCATGAGCTTGCTAGAGAAGATTTGGGCAAGTTCTTGGTGAGCTTGCTAGAGCAGATTTGGGCAAGTTATTGGTGAGCTTTCTAGAGCATATTTGGGTAAGTTCTTGGTGAGCTTGCTAGAGCATATTTGGACAAGTTTTGTGTGAGCTTGTTATTCATCATTGGACAGGTTCTGTGTGATCTTGTTATTCAGCATTGGACAAGTTTTGTGTGAGATTGTTAAGTAGGTTCTATGTGTTAGTGAACCGATAGAGCTTTGAAGGTGATAGAGTATAGAGGACAAAGTCTCAGTGGATATAGATCCAATAGCCAGCATAGTTGAAGACAGATTTGAGTGAGGAGTCTTCAAGTGGAGAGAGGTCCACCAATTAGTGCAGCAGATAGATAGTCTTCTAGAAGATCACATAGCCAAAGTAGAAGGGGAAAGAGTTCTCCTATGGAAGATATTCATGAAATTGATATTAGGGGATCAGCATCTCCTGTGGACAGAGATACATAAATATTGTAATTGGGAGTTATTCCCAAAGAGATTGATTGAGAAATTTTTAGTAAAATATTTTCTCCGTGGAGTAGCCCACATAAGGTGAACCACGTAAATTGTGGTATCTCTATTGTGTATGGTTTTTGTGTATCGCTTTGATTACTGTTATTAATACTTCTATCTTTACAAAATATAATATTTAATTGGAATAAAAAATAAAAGTTGTCTTATACTTTTTACCTCCCTCTTAGTATAAGCTTGTGTTCTTCATTAACCACATTCTACTTTTTTTTCTCTGTGCTCTTTTGACTTACATTGTTGTCAATAGGTGGGGTTCCACAGATTCATGTTCACAACAAATATGAATCCTATCCTTAGTATCATCAGTATATTCCATCCATATTTACTTAAAATTTAATAATGCTTTATGCACTTTGAGCCAATCAACACCTAAAATCATTTCAAAGGTATGCAATGGAGCTACGTATAAATGCCATCGAGTTTGTCCTTGAGGTAGTATTATTTGAGGATCAAATAGATATTGATCAATAAAATAGGTTTTCCTAGATCCATGCTCAAATTTCCACCCATTAGCCATAAATCCATGTTTTTCCAGTATGTCCCTTAAAATATTTGGTGAATTAAAACTTTTAGTTTCTCTAGATTCAACTAAAATACAAACATTCCTATCATAAATTTTATATTCAATAGGAAAGGTGTGGCTTGATCATTAAGTTTGGAATTATATGTTACTATATATATATATTATGAGCAAGTTCCATAGGTTCCTTTCTATTATTATATCACAATGGACATTTATCAGCATAATTAGGTTCTAGACAAATCCAGCAACTAGTTCACAATGCCCTCTCTTTCTTATTTTCCTCATTATCTTCTTGATTACCAACTCGTGGTGCATTAGATCTTTGTTCATTTCTATCCCTAAAATTTCTTTGGCCACCCCGATAGTTTGGATTTCTCGTATTTCACTAATATCTGTTCTTATTCCTATAAAACATATTTCAATTTCCATTGCCATGATTCTTGTTCCAATTCTTGTCCTCTTTTGTTGGACCCACATTTTTATTTTTTTGTGACTCTTCCTTTTTAGATAACTATTGATAATAATTTTTTTTAACCTTAATATTATCCTCTTCTTGTCGCACTAAGTCACATGCAGCAGTTAAGATAGTAGGTTTCAACATAAGAATCAAATGTCCAATTTTTGGATGTAACCCTAGGAGAAATTTCTGAATTTTAATCTCATTTCTTTGCTCATACTCAGGCATGTATTTGAGAAATTACACAAATCACTGGTAATACTCAATAACAGTCATATTAACTTGATTTAACCTTGAAAATTTCATAGTCCTTTCAAGGTAAAATTGTGTTATTAAGAACCTATCTTTTAATTCTATCATAAAAGCATCCCAAGGCACATCGACAACCTCCACATTGTGAGTTTTCCTATAGGTATCCCACAAATAAGTGGCATCTCCTATCAAATGAAAGACCAACCAAGAGGTTTTTTATTTAGATGATAAGGTTCTAACTATGAAATATGCCTCTACACTATTTAACCATCTCTCTGTCTCTTCCCCATCACCTTTGTCATAAAATTTAGTTATATCAAGTCTTCACATATCCTTGTCCAAATCTAAACCTACTTGTTTCTTCCTTGGGTCAATAGTTGCCTCATCCTCAACTATTACCATTTATTTTCCTTTGGACATGTTTTCTATTATTTTCTGCTGATGGGAAATCCTTTCTTGTTATTGAGCCAACTAAGCTTTTTGTTGCTCCATATGTTCTATCAATTGCATATTTTGTTGTGCCATGTGTTCTGTAATTTGGTAACTTTGCTGCTCTATTTGTTCTTTTTGTTGGATCATTTTCTCCCACAATAGTTGTACCATTCAGACCATTTTATCCTCCTTATTTACTAGTTATTTTTTCTTCCTATTTTCCTGAGGACATTCTGCGGTTTCTTGTGAAGCCTTGAGTCTTATCAATTTTTGAACAAATATTCTAAGGTTTTTAGTCAACCCTTCCCATTGATTCATCGTAATTATTTTTGAGGAATTTACCCTTTGTATGAATGCCATTGTCTATTTAGAAAAACAAGGAGCCTAGTCAATTTATCTAAGTTTATATGAACACATTAGTAGCATTGAATTAAGTTATTCATAGGCTTTCTAAATTTAGGATTCATAACCTTTTATCTAATACCAAATATCACAACCCAATTTTTTCCCTGGTTGTCCAAACACCTAAATTCTACCCACTTGGTTTTTTGATCATAGAGATAACCATGACACAAATTTTCTTTTTTTTTTATTTTATTTCCTAGTATGAGCATGTTAGATTAATCTTCATGAGTGTCATCCCACTGTAGTCAAAATACTCATGAGATCGAGATTGGCCAGATCCCATAAAGTTACCCATTTTGAACTTCTCTCTCCTATTGAGAATCCTAAGTTCATGCAGGGGATTTCTTTTCCTCTAGGGCCTATAACACGTAGAGGTGTGACACATATTTTACCCATGTCTTAACATGTTCCAAAAATATATATGTCATGTAAGACTTATAGCATGCATGCTCAAGCTAGACGATATTTCTTTCCCATGGAGCATCATCTAGGGTCTTACCAATACCTTGGTAACCACCCGATGTTTTGTGTTGATTAACCAACATGATGTCCCATACCATAATGATATCGGTAATACCTAGTCAAGCATAATTTACCACTCATCACTAGTAGGGATAATCTTGAAGGGATGCCCATACAACCCTTTGTTACCTCTCGTTCTAGAATTTTTCAATCAAAATTATAGTTAGAGCCCTGGTAATTACTAGCTACCTTCCCGCAAGTATTATTATCAATTACTGTGCAAGATTGTCTCACCCATAATCTTGAAATAAATTAAGGCTATGATGGTTACCTTCCCACAAGCACCCATAGAAATTTATATATATATAATATTATCATACCCACAATTTTGAGATAGGTTCAAGGTTATCCTACCCACAACCTTGGGTTACAAAATAATATTGTCGCCACCATAATATTAATATTGCATAATAAGATTTTCCTAAGTTTGGTTTTAAAAGTTTTCGGTTGCACATAGTTCATTATAATTCAAGGCTTAGCTATGTTTCTGATATACCATCCTCACGTAGCTATGCTAATATTAATATTGTATAATAAGGATTAGTTACTTTTGTTTTAAACTATAGCTATGAATCAACAATAAACTATAGCCATCATTTCATTTATAATTTTTGATATCTAGTACAAATGAACTTAAAATAATAATGATTCTTGCTGCTAAACTAAATAATGCCATTCAAACAATCAATTACAATACTCATCCCTTACATCATGTAATATATCATATGAATTGCTTGAAAAATTCTCATTAACACCACCTCATACAAGCTTTATTATGATTAAAACATATTTTCATACACTTTCTATTTCATCTGGTATAATTTTATTTTGACCTAGATGGATTTTCAAAGTTTCCATAGTCGTCAATGTCTTCAAGCATAGGTTCGAGTTATAGTTTTGTTAAACCTACACTATAGTTTAAATTACACTCCATTTTCTTTAATATCCTATGGTGTAATTCCTTTTAACCTACGAGTGAACCCATTATTCCACAACCTAGTTTAAGCATATATATTTTGCTACCATTCCCTAGGGTTCTAGTTGGTTTTACTAAACCTAGCAATCCCATATTTCTTATTTCACTACGTATATTAAAATATCATTCACCACTTATAAATTCAAAGTATAATTACGATTACTATAACCTTTGTTTCCCATTCGCTCATAACATACACATCAAATATAACATTCTAGCATGCCAATTATTTTATGTTATGGTTGTATCTCTCCTGGATAACCTACATACCTATGTTTCCAAATATCATAATATTGCATGCTAAGTTAAATAATATTCCAGTATACAGCTATGAATGGTATAAATCATTGAAAATAATTTATTGAACCTTAGTCTAAGCTCAAATCACATTTCCAAACAATACCTTATACAAATAAATGGTGGAAATAAAATAAAATAAATTCAAAATTGTTTCAACACCATTACTAAAGGATATACTGCATTGCTTACTTTTTCCATTTACAGGTTCACAAGTCTATCACAAACTCAATGTTGGTTTAAACTTCATATTAATTCAAAGCAATACTATATATGCATCTAAAGAATCCAGGTCTTCTCTGTTCTCTGAAGGTAAAAGAATTCATAATTATTGCATTGTCTTGGCATGCTGGCATTATCATTTATCTATCAAGTTCAGGTCATGAAATATCTTCTGGTAATCAAAATTTAGCACTACAACTTGACTTTACCCAGCTCCATTTTTCCAACACAACTTTTCAGTAATATTTTAGGGGTCAGAGTGGCCAAACTAAAAATTAAATGTAGCTACTCCTAGCATGCAGACAATATTTCCATGTAATATGCAAAATTCTAAGAAAAAACCACCCATCTCACCATGGGTTTCAACACAGTGCTCAAGTAATATCCTCAGTATTTTAAAATGACAACATGCAGCGGAGAAAATATATAACAAATTTCCTCATAAGCTACTATCTTAGCTTCAAAACATAATCACACTATATTTTCTTATTACCACAAACATTTAAACCCATGCATCACAATGTTTCCACGCATACACTAAGGTTTGTCAATTTATATATTTCATTCTCAGAGCATGGATTCCACAAATATTAAACACATGCGTCACAATATATCCACGCATGCGCTAAGGTTTTTCAATGTATATATTTCCTTCATAGAGTATGGATAGATTTATTTTCATAAACAAAGAAAAGACCTAAAATCTTGCAACACAAGCATATATAAAATACTTCTTTTTTTTTCAATATTAAGGCCAACAAACATAATATCAAAGAACATCAAATACAGTCATAAAATATGCAATACATATGTTTTAAACCACACCATACAGGCTCTTAGAATTTTATTATTTCTCTTTCCTTTCATAAAATATGCAATACATATGTTTTAAACCACACCATACAGGCTCTTAGAATTTTATTATTTCTCTTTCCTTTCATACCCAGTAGATGTCACATCAAATCAAACATAGAACGGAGTACATCATTTAATTAAATATATATATATATATAATGTCAGATCACTTACTACTCTTTGTATTCCGTCCTCTTGCTCTGTGCGTTAACTACTCGTTGTCTCTTTGACTTTCTAGAATTACCCGATCCAAATATCTTATCAGTCTTTATTTGTTCTCTCATTTATATTAAAACATCCCCTTCTACTCCTTTTCTGCTATGATTCATTCATTTATTCCCTTCCAAAACATGCTAATCGCTAAGTGTTATCCACTTCCTCATGTCCAACCAACTGAGTTCAATCATCACTCATTTATTTCCTGACTAGTTTATACTTTAAATATTTTTTTTTATTAAGTCAAGCAAACATTTCTTGGCCTATAATTTAATTTAAGAACTCCTCCGCTATATTCTTTTCATTAGAAAATAATTAGCTATAATATTGGTGTTCTTGTTAATACCTTCACCTTATATTTTTTTCTCCTATAACAATATATATATATATATATATATATATATATATATATATATATATATATATATATATATATATATATATATTAATTTTTTTATTATTATGAATGTGCTAAATATATTATGTCCTTTACATAGATAAATTATTCAAAACACATGAAGCCAAAATACAGGTTTTCCACTTATCATTTTATTTTGCCTCATTTACATATTTTATTATTATTATTATTAATATTTTTTAATTCATAACACAAAATAATCATATCACTATTCTATTTTTATTTCTTATTCCATAACCATGGCTCCCATGCATTTTAGCATCTTCATATCCAATCAAACATCACAATTGACAAGCACTAAACAACCCTACAAATGCAACTACATATCATGCATCTATATGGACCACTGATGTATTTATTGCCTATAGAGTTCTTTGCCCCTATCAACTGGTAAATGCACCACTGCTCATCATTTCCCTGACTTACCTTACACCAGATAATCTTGCGGTCCATTGAGAAGACATCCTTCTTTTACATCATCCTTGCTAGTGCCATACCTATCCTCTGTATCCACAAATACATTAGCAGTATCTCATCCTTGCAAAAAAATTAGGCATATAATAGAGTAGAGTTTCATAGAGTTCTTACAGGAAGATATTATTTAAGGAAATATTTGAGTTGTCTTAGGGAAATGTTTAGAGATATTACTTGGGTGTTGATGAGTGATTTCATATTTCTGCTCTTCCCATATGATAAGAAGAAAGGATCTCCAACTGTATTTGAGAGAATGGAATATTTTGGGAAGTTTTTGAGTGGTAATGAATTAAAAGGTATCAATATTAGGAAATTTAATTATACCTAGAGTAATCATAGATTCGGTGATCAACTAATTTAGATCATGCTAGACTAGTTTTTGGTTTCCCAAGAAGTTCTAATGGTATATGGAGACACTACTCTGATAGCCCTCCCAAAGATTATATATAACCAAAATCCTATACTATGGGAGCTAGAGAGGTAGAAAATTGCACAAGAGCCCCTTTTGTTTTTAGTTGATGTGGATGAAGAATGAAGATTTAAAGACTTGTATAGAAGAATGGTGAAAAAAGTTATTAAGGGACCTCAAATAATCCAAATTGCTTATAAATTAAGGTGGATTAAAGCCAATATTAAATATTGGAATAGAAAATCCTTTGGGTATATTTTTACTCAAAATAAGGCTCTGAATTTGAAGCTTAAAAATATTGAAAAGGAAGTGAACTAGGTGGGTCTAGACGATCATCGTAGAAGGATTGAACACCAAATATTAGTTGATTATCACAATGATTTGGCATGCACGAAATTTTTTTGGAAATAAAAATAAAGGTTGGTGTGGGTCAAATAAGGTGATAGAATCACTAGATTATTTCATGTGTCCACCTTAATATATAAAGGTAGCAATAAGATAAATGAGTTGGTTAGAAATTATGGTTCAATGGTAGTGGAGCTAGAGGATATCAAGGTACAATTTATCAGTTTTTTTTAGACCTTATGGGATAATCAGTGGTAATGAATGGTGAATCTCAAAGCAAAATCCTTCCTAATAATATGAAATTGGTGACTGATCAAATGAATTCCTCTCTTTTGGACCTCATTTTAAATAAGGAAATTAGAATGGCCAAATTTAGTCTAGGTGGGGAAAATGCCCCAAGACCAAACAATTTCCTGACTACTTTCTTCCAAAAGTTTTAGAATATTGTAGGATTAGATGTTACTGAGGCTACCAAAGAGATCCAAAGAACCTAGCCTAAGAATTTAAATTCTATTTTTGTGGCCCTAATCCAAAATATACAGGGATTAAGACATCTTAAAATGTCTAGGCCTATCAATTTGTGCAATACAATCTATAAAATATTTCAAAGTCTATTACCAACAGGTTAAAGAGGGTGTTGTATTTTATTTTGGTAGATCAACAAGGTGGTTTTGTTAATGATTAATAAATTTTGGATAGCATAATTGCCATTCGCAACGTTATTAATTCTGTGGAAAAAGTAAGAGGGATGGTATGCTTTTGATGCTATATATGAACAAAGCTTATGATCAAGTTTCTTGGGACTTCTTGACCAAAGTCACATTGAAATTTTACTTTTAGAATAAATGGGTGGGGTTGGTCAAAAAGTGTTTCTCCTCAGATATGTTTTTAGTCTTGGTTAATGGAATCTCAATGGACTACTTCAAAAGTGGACAAGGTCTTCATCAAGGGAATCTGTTATCACCATATATTTTTATTATTCTTGTTGAGGTGCTAGGAATATCCATTTTAGAGGCTACAAAAAGTGGGTGAGTTGATGGTTTCAAACCAACCCTGACTTCAGACCCAATTTATCATAAAAAAATTATTAATGATACTTTGTTGATATCTTACTCTTTTTTTCATTAAGAAAAGGAGTCAAAAAGCATTTTGCTATCCTATTAAGAATTTTTAGATCAAAAATTAAATTTCTTAAAAAGTAAAATAAATTTTATCAACACCCTAGTTGACAACAAAAGGAAGACCACAAGGATATTTGGGTGTGATGGTGGAGAATTCATGGCCATGTATTTGGATATTCCTATATTCAAGGGTTAGATGGAGTCACATCTTAGGAACCTATATCTAGATAGACTAGAAAACATATTAATGGGTTGGAGAGGATGTCTACTCAAATAGGCAGACAAAACTCAGTTGGTGAAGTCTTCTTTATAGAGTATTCCCCTTTATTTTATCCTTTTTCAATATTTCAACTAAAATAAGGATAAAAATGGAGAAAATTCAAATATCCTGCCTTTGGTCTAGATAAAAATATAGAATGTACTTTGCCTTAGTTATTTGGGATCAAATATTCTCAACTAAAGGTAAAGGAGAGTTGGGCTTTATAAGGGTAAATCAAATGAATGAATCTCTAATGGTAACTATAGGATGGAAACTACTAAGAAATTATTAGCTTGAGTGGGTGAGGATCCTCAAATCCAAGTATTTATGAGGTAATTTTATTTTTATATATTCCAAATACTTTTCAAAGGGATATTCCTTTTGGAATAGTCTTGTGGACATTAGGAATTTATTAAATAAAGGAATTTGTTGTCATAGTGGAGATGACAATCGGGTGAACTTTTGAAAATATCATTGGTTGAAGGACACTCTCCTATAAAATGAACAAGAGGTAAATGCCTTGGAACTGATCTATCTCTCCATTTTGGTACCAAAGTTGTTAATTTCATAACAACCAGAAAGAGTGAACAAATCTAGAAATAGTTATTAATTCCATATTTAGACCCAAATTTGCATTTTAAAAATCTAAAAATATAGTTCCACTTGTATCTCCTGCTATCCTCTCATGTCAATGAATTGGCCATTTTCAAGATGGAAAATAATGGAATATAATCTATTATGCCTGGATACCAATTGCTTGAATATGAAGTTAGAGGCTAGTTTCCAGTAAGAAAATTTTGGATCAAAGGAATCACCCCTAAAATAGATTTTTTCTTTGTTGGAAATTTGAGTTAATTTGAGGCATTTTTTGTTGTCATTGATGTCACATGGATCATTGATGTCATATTGAGTTTTTGGTGGAAAAAGCACTTCATAGATAATCATCTATGATATTTTGAAGAGCATGGATATATACAGGGTTTTTATGAAAACCAAGGCAGGCAAAATAAAATATTTAATTTAAAACCATGGTGGGCTTATGTGGAAAGGGATTTTATTAAAAGCCAAGGTGGAATTTTGTTTCATCGAAAAGGACTTCTGGTGATGAAGATATTAAAGTTTAAAGTTTAAGTTTAAATTAATGGAGCGCCGACCTATGTGTAATTAATGGAGGGTGGTATATATATATGTAAAGGTTTCAATTTATTTTAGAAATGGGGCATATTATATATCGTCGGAAAGCTTATTTCGAGGGCTATTTGACTAACTTATTTAGAAGGATAAATAAGGTGTGTGTAAAGAGATATTTCTGATTTTGCAAAGGTGTTCCAAAAGTGAAGTTTGCCTTGTTCTTTTTCAAGAGGATTAATTCTTTCATGAGGTGATAAGGTATGAAATATTGTGATTTATTTTATTTTATGGTATAAGTGGTTTTGGGAGTGAAAATATTATGAAATGTTTTGATTTATTTTATTTTATGATACAAATGGTTTTAGGAGAGATAAGGAAGTTGTGCAATTAAAGGCCTTGGTGATGATTATTGAAAAGTGGAGTAATGTTGATTATTTTATGATCTACTAACCCTTGTAAATATTGACAAAAGAATTTTGTGATTGTGGCAGACTTACAAAGAGGTTTTTTCATATTCACAAAAGGTATGGGCACATTCTTCTATTGATTGTTTATGTTGGTTGATTTCTGAAATATCATTGGAGGGAAAAGGATTTTTTGTTTTTTCCTTTTCGAAAGTGGTTGGTTGAATGCTTCAAGGTTTTCTGAACTAAGAGTTGTGTCTAAACCTTATTTGATAAGCATAGTTGTTGAAGCCCATTGGTTGTGAAATAACTTGAGTTCGAAAATAACATGAGTATCATTGTTATGTGAGATTTGTGGTTGAGCATTGTTGGAAATATTTAAGTTGGTTGATACATACTTGGAATAGGGTTGTGTGAGAGAGAGTTGTCCCTTGTGGTAATTGGTTGAGTTGAAGTTATTGAGCCTAGTCAAGTGATGTGTGAAGTGATTATTCAAGTCCTATGAAAAAAACTATTCCATTAGTCTGATTTGAGTTGAGAGTAATATTAGAACATATTGAGTCTCTAAAAATTATCTTTATGCTTCTATGACATTGCCTTGAGTTGAGTTGAGATTGATTTAATTTGAGTTGAGTTGAGATTGAGATTAGAACATATTTAGTCTATAAAATTTCTCTTTATGCTTCTATGAGTTGATTTGATTTGATTTGAGATTGAGATTAGAACATATTGAGTCTCTAAAAATTCTCTCTATGCTTCTATGAGTTGAGTTGAGTTGAGATAATTGTGGATAATTGTTGTCATCCATTGAAGAGTAAATTACAATTCATTGTTGAGTTCATATTTGAGATTTGACTTGATATATTTGTGGGTGAGATTTGAGTGCTACTTGAGCATGATTGATTGATCATTTGAGAAGGAATTTGTGGATATTTTTTAGATATCTTTGTGGATATTTTTGGGACAATTTTGGGATGGATTTGAGGACAGTGTTGGGATATATTTGAGGACAATGTTTGAACAAGTTCTTAGTGAGCTTTTTGGACCATATTTGGGCAAGTTATTTGTGAGCTTGCTAGAGCAGATTTGGGAAAGTTCTTGGTGAGCTTGCTAGAGTAGATTTGGGCAAGTTCTTGGTGATCTTGCTAGAGCATATTTGGGTAAGTTCTTGGTGAGCTTGTTAGAGCAGATTTGCGCAAGTTCTTGGTGATATTTCTAGCATATATTTTACAAGTTATGTGTGATCTTGTTAAGAAAGTTCTATGTGAGCCTATTGAGCAGGTTCTTAGTGAGTCTGTTGATAGATATTTGGAGGTGATAGAGTATAGAGGATAGAGTCTCAGTGGATAGATATCCAAAAGCCAACATAGTTGAAGATAGATCTAAGTGAGGATTCTTCAAGTGGATAGAGGTCCACTAGTCAGTGCAGCAGAGAGATAGAGTCTTCTAGAATATCACATAGCCAGAGTAGAAGGGGAAAGAGTTCTCCTATGGAATATATCCATGAATTTGATATTAGGGGATCAATATCTCCTTTGGATAGAGATCCATAAATGTTATAATTGGGAGTGATTCCCAAAGAGATTGATTGAGAAATTTTTAGTAAAATATTTTCTTCGTGGTGTAACCCACATTGTGTGAACCACGTAAATTGTGGTGTCTCTATTGTGTATGGTATTTTGTTTGATTACTACTATTGATACTGCTATCTTTACACAACATAATATTGAATTGGAAGAAAAAGTAAAAAGTGGTCTTATACTATTCAACCCCTCTCTCAGTATAATCCTGTGTTATTCATTATTTTGGATGGTAACTCAAATAATATATTAACAATTACTAACTTACACAAAAGAGGAATCCCTATTATTAATAAATGTTATTTGTGTGAACAAAATTTGGAAATGGTTCATCATATTTTTCTTGAGTTCTCCTTTGCTACATAAATTATAGAGAGATTTTGAACCCTTTGACAGTCCTTGGGTGTTCCTAGCTCTTATAGGAGATTTGATTATTCAATGGGGTCCTTCGTTTAATAGTGGAATATTAAAATATCTCTAGAGGTTCTATTTACCCCATTATATTTGAGGAGTTTGTAAGCAACAAAATAATAGGGCTTTTGAGAAAAGGAAAAGAGAGGCTTCGATGGTAGCTTTTCATATCCTCAATATTATTGTGGGTAACTCCCAAACCTTATCCTTCTTTGAGGTTTCTAAAATTATACTTGAGGAAGCCATTATTTTTCACTATAATTTGAAGCCTCTAATCAGTGTGAATCTATTGAGTTCTTTAATGTTATAATTTTTTTGGGAACCTGCTCTAGATGGATGGATCAAATTGAATGTGTATGGAGCCATGAAAGGGATCCTAGGGTATGCTAGTGTAGGTGAAGTTTTTATAGACTCTAGGGGGATGGTTGTGCAAGCCTTTGCTAAACCTTTGTCCATCCAATCCAACCATTTGTTATAGCTTAGGTCTTTTTCACAAGGGCTAAGCTTATCAAATATGGGTGATATAGAAAAATAATTGTATAATGGTATTACTTAAACCTTATAAATATTTTGAATGGAATACATGAATTTGGTGTGAGCATAGTTGATATGGTTGTGGTGATGAAATAGATCCTATAGTATTTTTAGACTATCCTATAAAAAAATATTTATCAGGAGGGAATGGAGTGGTTGATCTACTAGAAAATATGGATGTGGAGCCTAAGGGTATTATTATATGGGAAAGTAATTTACCATATCAACTTATTGAAATTGTGGCTAAAGGGAAGCCAAAATAATCTAGTGATTTTGAATCCCTAGGTTAAAGAAGTTAAATCTTGGGGTCTATTCTTGTGGCAGACTATTATGGGTTGGTTAGTGGAAGATGGGAAGTCTTTTAGCAATCCACTTTCCCATGCTAGTACAAGTTGAGTTACCATGTGAAGCATGGTAATATCAAAAAAAATTCTCCTAGTCAATTCATGGGTATGGTTAATTTTTGTTGCTAGGTCATATTTTTTAGGAAACTTCACCTTTTACAAAGGGTCTTGATTGTCTAGAAGGTGCAAGATTAAAAGGTTACAAGTCCTAAGAATGATGATGCATTTTATGTTACCCATGATAATGTTTTTGTTCCCCAAGATTATTATGAATTTGATAGCAAGCTAGTTATCCAGCTGACTATCATCTAAAGATTGAAAATGGGGAAGCTCTCTAGATATAGGATCATATCCCATGGTCTGATTTTGGTGCATAGTATTGAATCCCTTGATCTTGTGGTGGAAGAATATTCCTTTTTAAGGAAAAGAATATTCCTTGTGGGGGGTCTAACTTAGAACTAAACATCTTATGTAGAAGGAAAAGAAACCCTTTTTAAGTGACTTTTTCTTTGGCCTTTGGTTGTAGTGTCAATTGTTGTCTTGCTTCGCTTATTTTTGGTGGAGTTGTTTGTGTGTCTCTTATTTGGGTGTTTTTGGTTGGTCATTATTATTTCTTTCTTGTTCAGTTGGATTGAAATTCCTATTTCCTCCATCTTTTATAGTTCACTTGTAAGTATTTTGTTGTAAAAGGAATAGGGCCCTTTCAACCCATTTCTTAAGTTGTTAATAAAAAAATGTGTTGAGCATAATTACTAGTCATCAAGCTGAAGCTAGAGTTGTGTTAATAGGATTAAATGTGGTAGTTCAATTTGGGGTTAAGATATAAATAATTGAGGGAGACTCATTGAATATTGCTAATTGCATCATGGATTTCAAGTGGGTTTATTCCAATCCTTCTATAACATAGTGATAGAGGATCTAGTAGTAGTAAGAGAGTCACACCATTTAGGAAACATGTTAAAATAATACAATAATACTTTCCTAGTGCTCATACCAAATAAGCCTAGGATAAAGAAATTTAAATAATTTAGACCAATTAGTCTATGTAATATCATCTATAAGATCATATCAAAATTGATACCACTAAAACTAAAGCCTATTATCCCAATGATAATTGTAGAACAATAAGGGGTCTTTGTGAAATATAAAAACATTTTGTATGGATTAAGCACACTCAATGTAACCATTCATTCAATTAAATTTCAATTTAGAAGTAGCAAAGGCTTAAAGCAAGGAGATCCTTTAACCCCGTATCTCTACATATATTATGTAGAAGTGTTGGGAAGGTGCATAGGAGCAACAAAGTAGATAGAAGGCTAAATTAGGGATTGAAAATATCTAATTATATTGAAGATATTAGTAACCAATAATTTATAGATGACATAATTTTGTTGGGGAGACCCTCTATATTTGAGGAAAAGGAACTAAGGATGATTCTAAATATCTATGTAAAAGAATATCAATCAATGATAAAAATGGATAAGAGTAAGGTTTTTTTAATAAACAAAAAAAATAATTAGTAGGGACAAATAGAAATAGAGCTTGGGTATAGTGTTTCAATTCTCACATATATTTACTTGCACATTCTAATGTTCACTTGGGCATGCAAGGATCAAATGTGGAATATGGTGATTGAAAATATCCATAGAAAATTAGCTATATGGAAGGGAAATTTGCTAAGTGAAGTAGGTAAGCTATAAATTCTCAAGAGTACCATCCAAAAAGTCCTTATATATTTGTTAGCAGTGTTTCAGATCCCATTCAAAGCAACTAATAAAATAAAGAGTATTCATAAAATTTTCCTATGGTTAGAAATAGAGGAGAATAGTAGAATTCTACTTGTAGCTTGTGGGAAAGTATGTAAGGATAAATCAATTGGTGTATTAGGCTTAGAATAATAATAGATATGAACAAGGCCTTTGAAACAAAGTTAGGATGGAGGCTAGTGAAGGTGTGACAAGCCTTATCGACAATAATTCTAAGAGACAAATACCTTGATAACCAAGAGGATAACATATTTTTTACCACACTAGATCCCTATTTAGGATATTTATTATGGAAAAACATAGTAAAATGTAGAGAGTTGCTATGGAAATTCATCGAATGGAACATAGGGATTGACAATATAGAAGGAGCTAAACATCCATAATAAATATGAGGATGATCTCCAAAAAATATCAACTAAATTAAGAGTATATTATGTAAGCCCCGATATGGATAAGGATACAACAATATGGGGATCTAATCAATAAGGGTTTTTCATTATTAAATCAGCCTATGATCTAAAATATGCAGATCTTGAGAGGGGGATATTTCAATGGGATCGATTGTGGGGAAGGAAATCCATTTCAAAGTTAGTAATTTTTCTTTGGATAATAGTGCAAAATAAGATATTAACAATATATAACCTTTGTAATAGGGGTTTATGTTCCCTAATAGATATTATTTTTGTGAATATCATTAGGAATTAGTGAATCACATATTTCTAGAATGTAATTACTTCCTTAAAATATTTTATTAGATAATAGAGAAGATGGGGATGGTATGGGTGATGGTCAATTAAATGGCAAGATGGATAGAACAATGAGAAAAGGATTTTAAAATCACAAGACTAAATGAAATTTAGAATTTGATTTCCTTTCGATATGCATGGGGAGTTTGGTTGGGGAGAGATAGATAAAATTTTAAAGGGAATAAGATACATATATCCATGAATGTATGACACATCATACCAAGAATAGTGGATAATATTTAAATAGATTTTTTGGGACTTCTTGGAGAATTTTAAAATAATATTGGTATGCTTTTGAAGCTATATATGAACAAAGCTTATGATTAGGTTTCGTGGATCTTCTTGATCAAAGTCATATTGAAATTTGGCTATTAGAATAAATGGGTGGGGTTGGTCAAAAAATGTTTCTCCTCAGCTATGTTTCAAGTCTTGGTTAATGGAATCTCAATGGCTACTTTAGAAGTGGATATGGTCCTAACCAAGGGGATTTGTTATTGCCATATATTTTTATTATTTTTGTTGAAGTGCTAGGAATATTTATTTTAGAGGCTATAGAAAGTGGGTGATTTGATGGTTTCAAACTAGCCTCAACTTTGGATCCGATTTATTTTAGAGACTATAGAAAGTGGGTGAGTTGATGGTTTCAAACTAGCCTCAACTTCGGATCTGATTTCTCATCAACAGTTTTTTGATGATACTTTATTGATATACTACTTCTTTCTACCTCAAGAAAAGGAGCTAAAAAATATTTTAGTGTCTTATGAAGAAGTTGCAGATCAAAAAGTGAATTTCTTAAAAAGTATAATATATTTTATCAACATCATAGCTAGTAGGAAAATAAATATTACGAGGACAATTATTGGCCATGTATTTGGGTATGCCTATGTTCAAGGGTGGGATTGAGTCACATATTTAGAACCTAGTTCTAGATAGACTAGCAAAAAAAATCATGGGATAGAGAGGAAGTCTACTCAACCAAGCAGATAAAGTTTAATTGGTGAAGTCTTCTTTATAGAGTATTCCTATTTATTTTATCCTTTTTCAAGATTTAAACTAAAATAAGGATCAAAATCGAGCAAATTTGATGATCCTTCCTCTAGTCTAGATCAGAATATAGAAGGCACTTTACCTTGGTTGCCTAAGATCAAATATGCTTAGCTAGAGGTAAATGAGGGTTGGGATTTAGAAAGTTAAAACAAATTAATGAAGCCTTGGTGGGAAATATAGGATGGAAAATACTAAGAAATTATTAGATTGAGTGGGTAAGGATCCTCAAAGCCAAATATTTTTGAAGCAATTTGTTTTTATATATCTAGTGACTTGCCAACTGGATCTTCTTTTTGGAATAATCATATGGATATTAGGTATTTTTTAAATAAAGGACTTTGTTGTCATATTAGAGATGGCAATCAGGTGAAATTTTAAAAATATCATTGGCTAAAGGATACTCCTCTATGGAAGGACCTAGAGGTAAGTTCCTTGGAACTTGCTCTATCCGTCCATTTTGGTACCAAAGATGCTAATTTCATAACAACCAAAAAGAGTGAAAAAATATTGAAAGAGTTATCCATTCTAGATTTAGACCCAAACTTGGCTTGCCATTTTAAAAATCTAAAGATATGGTTCCACTTCCACTACTATCATCCCATTTTAGTGACTTGACCATTTGGAAGGAGGAAAATAATGGAATATACTCTATTAATTATGGATACAAATTGCTTGGATATGAAGGTAGAGGTTGGTTTTCAATCAGGATAATATGGATTAAAGGACTTACCCATAAAATAGATTTCTTCTTTTTTATGGTGGTTCAAAGTAATATATTAACAATTGATAAATTACACAAAAGACAAATACCTATTCTTAATAGATGTAATATGTGTGAACAAAATTTAGAAATGGATCATGATATTTTTCTTGAGTTTTCCTTTGCTAGGCAGATTTTAGAGAAGGTTTCAAACCCTTTGATGTTCCTTGGGTCTTCCTAGCTACTATAGGACATTTGAGTATTCAATTAAGTCCTCATTTCAATAGTTGTAGATTGAAAGCTCTTTAGAGGTTTTTTTTACCCCATTATCTTTGGGAAATTTGAAAGGAGAAAAATAAAAGGGCTTTTAAAAAAATTAAAAAAAGTATTGAAAGGTAGCTTTTACAATCCACAATCCTATTATGAGGAACTTCAAAATATTATTGTTCTTTGAGGTTCTAAAATTAGACTTGAGGAAGCCATTGTTGTTCGATATAATTTGAAGCCTCTAATCAATGTGAATCTATTGAGTTCTTTAAGGTTAGAAGATTTTTGGGAAACCCTCCAGATGGATGGATAAAATTGAATGTGTATGGAGCCACAAAAGGGAACTTTGGGTATGCTAGTGTAGGTGGTGATTTTAGGGACTCTATGGGGATGGTTGTGCAATTCCATCAGTAAACTATTGTCTATCCAATTCAACCATTTTTTGAAGCTCATACCATTTTCATAGGGGCTAAGCTTATCAAATATAGGTGATATAGAAATATGATTTTAGAAGGGGATTCCCTAAACATTATAAATATTTGAAATGGGAGAAATGAATTTTTTGGAATACTAGTTGATATGGTTGTGGTGATGAAAGAGATCATACAATCTTGTCAAACTATCTACTTGAAACATGTTTATCGGGATGGGAAAGGAGTTGTTGATATATTGGTAAATATGGGGGTGGAGGCTTAGGATATTATTATATGAAAAGATAATTTTACATATCAAATTTTTGAATTTGTGGCTAAAGAGAAGCCAAAGCAACCTAAATATTTTTAATCCCTACTTGGAAGAAGTTAAATCTTGGGGATTTTTTCTTGGGATAGATTGTTATGGGTTAGTTAGTGGAACAAGTGAATTTTTTTTTAAATTCACATGCCCTTGCCAATACAATGGAGTTACCATGTGAAGCATGTTGCTCTCTAAATAATTTTTTTTAGTCAATTAATTGGTATAAATATTTTGTGATGGGCCATTGTTTTTAGGAAACATCATCTTTTATAGAGGATCTTAATCATCTAGAATATGTAATATTCAAATGTTACAAGTCCTAAGTATGAAAATTGGTTTTATATTGTCCTTGATAGTTTATCATTCCCCAAGGTTATTAAAAATTTGGTAGCATGCTAGTTCTCCATATTACTCTCATTCAAAGCATGAAAATGGGGAATCTCTCCAGATATAGGATCATCTTCCATGGTCTACGTTTGGTTCACAGTGTTGAATACCTTGAGCCTATGGTGGAAGAATATTCTTCTAAGGAGGACAGAAGGGATGTATGAGTGAGAACTAATTATCTTATGTCGAAGGGAAAGAACCCATTTTAAGTTTATTTTTTCTTTGGCCTTTGGTTGTAGTTTTAATTGTGGTCTTGCTTTTCTTATTTTTTGTGGAGTACTTTGTGTGTCTCTTATTTAGATTTTTTGGTTCATTAGAATTAATTTTTGCTTGTTTTATTTGATTGATCTTCCTATTTTATCCATATCTTATGATTCACTTGTAAATATTTCTAATAAAATGCATGAGGCCCTTTCAATACCTTTCTTAAGTTCTTAATAAAAACAAATGTTGTGCATAATGACTAGTCATCAAGTTGAAGCAATGTTAACAGGAGTAAAGATGGTAGTTCAATTAGGGGTTAAGATATTAATAATTGAGGGATACTCATTGAATATTGTTAATTTCCTAATGGATTTTAGGTGATTTTCTTTCAATCCTTCTAAAACATAGTGATAGAAGATATACTAGTAGTAAGAGAGTCACACCATTTAGGCAAAGTGTTCAAAGAATACAATAATACTTTTCTAGTAATTATACCAAAGAAGCCTAGGCTAAAGGGATTTAAATACTTTAGATTGATTAGTTTATGTAATGTCATTTATAAGATAATATCAAAATTGATACCACTAAAACTAAAGCCTATTCTCATAGAGATCATTGTAGAGCAACAAGAACACTTTGTGAAAGGTAGGCATATTTTAAATGGACTAATCACACTCAATGAAACCATGCATTAAATTAATATTAGTAAAAGAGAGGGAATGATGTTAAATCTTGACATGAACAATTCCTATGACCAGGTCTCATGGTGCGTCCTAGAGAGAGTCTTAGAGAAGTTTAGCTTCAAAAAATGCTAGATAAGATGGGTGAATAGTTGCTATATATGACCTCAATTCTTATTTATAATGAATAATTTTTAAGTTGGATTCTTTAAAAGTAGCAAATGGTTAAAACAAGGAGATCCTTTATCCCTGTATCTCTTTATAATTATGCTACAAGTGTTGGGAAGGTGCATAGGAATAAAAAAGTAGGTAGGATCCTAAATTAGGGGATAAAACCATATAAATCCATAGAAAGTATTAGTCACAAATAATTTGTAAATGACACAATTTTGTTGGGGAGACCCTCTATAGCTATGTCAAAGGAACTAAGGAGGATGATAAATATCTATGGAAAAGCATACCAACAAATGATAAACATGAACAAGAGTAAGGTTTTTTTAATAAACACGATAGAGAATCATCAAAGATAAATTGCAATAGAGTTTGGGTGTAGTATTTCAAATCTCCCTTCTATTTAGTTTCAAACGCCAATATTCACTTGGGTATGCAAGGATCAAATGTGGAATGTGTTGATTGATAAGATCTAAAGTAAATTAGTTAGATGGAAAGGGAATTTTCTAAGTCAAGTAGGTAAGCTAAAAAATTTCAAGAGTACCATCCAAAAATTTCTTGTATATTTGTTATCAGTGTTTCAGATCCTATTCAAAGCAACTAATACAATAGAAATTATTCAAAAAAAATCCTATGGTCAAAAATAGAGGAGGTAGAATTCGACTTGTATATTGGGAGAAAGTATGTAAGGATAAATCACCTATAGGACTTGGTCTTAGAATAATAAGGGATATGAACAATGCATTGGAAACAATATTAGAATGGAGGCTAGTGAAGGAGCCACAAGTATTATGGAAAATAATTCTAAGAGACAAATACCTTGAAAACCAAGAGGATAGTATATTTTTAACCACACTAGATCCCTATCAAAGATACTAATTATGGAAAAACATAGTAAAAGGTAGAGAGTTTTTGTGGAAAGGAATAAAATGGAAGATAGGGAATGGTAAAATGAAAGGAGCTAAACATCCATAATCAATATGATAACATGCTCCAAAAACTAGCTACTAAAATAAGAACATATTATATAAGCCCAATTTGGCTAAGGATATAATAATATGGGGAGCTACTCAAGAAGGATCATTAACCTTCATAAGAGGGGTTTTTAATTCCATAATAGATGTTACCTTTGCGGAGATCATGAGGAATCAGTGAATCACATATTCCTATAATGTAATTACTCCCTCAAAATATTGTATGATATAATAGAGAAGATGATGTGGTATGGGTGATGCTCAATTACATAGCAATATGGATAGAATAGTGGGAGAAGCCTTTTAAAAGTCCAATATTGAATCAAATTAGGAATATGATTTCCTTTCATTATGCATGGGGAGTTTGGTTGGAGAGAGATAAACACATTTTTAAAGGGGAGAAGAAACATATATCTAGGAATAAAGGACACATCATAGCAACCATAGCAGAGAATTTTCAAAAAAAAAAAAGTGCACAAGAGGATAGAGTCACTGAAGGAAGCTAAAATAAGCATAACTTGAAACCTAAGTCTATTTGGAGGGAATTTTAATCCTTGAGAAATCTTTGGAGCTTGAACAAGTGGAATCCACCAATACAAGGATGAATGAAACTAAATTTTTATGGGATTCTAAAGGAAATCTAGGAAAGGATAGAGGAGAAGTAGTGCTAAGGGATAGCCATGGAATGGTGATAAGATCTGTGAGTGAGTAATGTGCACAATTTTTGTGCTAAGGAATAAAAAAATATATTGTAATGCTTCAGAAAACCAAAATGGATGTGCAAAAGGCTCAAAGTGTAACGCATTTTTTATGGAAAGAAGCAAATTGATTGATTAGACCATCTAGTGGAGATTTGGGAGGCTTATGTTTTTATGAAATAAGGAGAAGATTGAATGATAACTTACAGTTATTAATAGTAGTTTCATCTCTATGCTCCGTCATGGTAACAAAAATTTATACCCCTAACTCAGTGAGTGGAAGACATTATTTATGGAAATATTTGAGTTATCTTAGGGAAACATTCAAAAATTTTCATTGGGTGTTGGTGGGTGATTTAAATTTGCCACTCTTTTTTCTAATAAGAAGGGAGGCTCTCAAACTCTATATGAGATAATGGAATATTTTGGGAAGTTTTTGAGTGATAATGAATAAATGGATATCAATTTTAGGTGGTTTAAGTATACATAGAGTAATTAGATATTGGGTGACCAACTAATATATAATAGGTTGGACCGTTTTTTCATTTCTCAAGAAATTCTAATGGTATTTGGAGACACTACTTTGATAGCCCTCCCAAATATTATATTTGACCATATTCTTATATTGTGGGATCTAGAGAGCTAGAAAACTACACAATAGTCCCTCTCATTTTGAGCTAAGGTCAATGAAGAATAAATATTTAAAATCAAGTATAGAAGTATGATGGAAAAATGTGTGTAGGGATCCTAGATAATCAAAATTGCTTGTAAATTAAGGTGGATTAAAGATAATATTAAAGATGTCAATAGAAAAGCCTTTGGGCATACATTTACTCAAAAGAAGATTTTGAAGTTAAAGTTTGAAAATATTGAAAAGGAAGTGAACCAGATGGGTCTAGGAAACCACTGTAGAAGTATTGAACTCTCGATATTAGTTGATTTTCACAATGTTTTGGCATGTGAGGAATTCTTTTGGAAATAGAAATCAAGGTTGTTGTGGCTCAAATAAGGTGATAGAAATACTAGATTCTTTCATGTGTTCACCCTAATATAAAGAGGTAGAAATAAGATAAATGAGTTGGTTAGGTATAATATTTTAGTGGCAATGGAACCAAAGGATATCAAGGTAGAATTTTTCAGCTATTTTTAATACCTTAGTGGAGAATCAACGACAATGAATTATGAAGCTAAAAGTAAACTCCTTCCTCATATTATAAAATTTATGACTAATTAGATGAATTCCTCTCTTTTAGTCTCCTTTTAGATGAGAAAATTAGAATGGCCACATTTAGTCTAGGTGGGGAAAAGGACCCGAGACAAGATGGTTTCTTGATTTCTTTCTTCCAAGCGTTATGGAATATTGTAGGATCATATGTTACTGAGGCTATCAAGGAGATCCAGAGAACCTAGCGTAAGAATATCAACTCTAATTTTGTGTTCATAATCCAAAAAATACAAGGATCAAGACATTTAAAATCTTATGCCTATCATTTTGTGCAATGCATTCTATAAAAATATATCCAAGTCTATTGCCAATATGTTAAAAAGGGTATTGCCTTTTATTCTGGAAGATCATTAAGGTGGTTTTGTTAAAGAGTAACCAATTTTGGATAGCATAATTTTCATTCACAATGTTATTCATTCTATGGAAAAAAGTAAGAGGGATGGTATGCTTTTGAAGCTAGATATGTACAAAGCTTACGATCAAATTTATTGGGACTTCTTGACCAAAGTCCTACTTAAATTTGACTATTAAAATAAATGGGTGGGGTTGGTCAAAAAAATCTCCTCAACTATGTTTTTAGTCTTGGTTAATAAAATTTTGATGGGCTACTTCAGAAGTGACCATATATTTTTATTATTCTTGTTGAGGTGATAGGAAGATCTATGTCAAAATCTATAGAAAGTGGGTGAGTTCATGGTTTCAAACTAGCCTTAACTTTGGATCCTATTTCTCATAAACTATTTTTTAATGATACTTTGTTGATATCCTACTCCTTTGTCCCTCAAGCAAAGGAATTAAAAAAAAAATTAGTGTCCTATGAAGAAGTTGTATATCAAAAGGTAAATTTGTTAAAAATTAAAATATATTTTGTCAACACCCTAGCTGGTAAGAAAAGAAACATCATGAGGATCTTTGGGTGTGACAATGAAGAATTTATAGCCATGTATTTGGGTATGCCTATATTCAAGGAAAGGATGGATTCACATATTTTAACCTAGTTCTAGATAGACTAGAAAAACATTTAATGAGCTAGAGGGGAATTTTTCTCAACTAGGTAGGCAAAGCTGAGTTGGTGAAGTCTCCTTTATAGAGTATTCTCATTTATTTTATCCCTTTTCAACATTTCAACTAAAATAAGGATAAAATTGGAGAAAATTCAAATATCCTTTATCTGGTCTAGATCAGAAGATAGAACATACTTTGCCTTGGTTATCTAGTATCATATATGCTCAACTAAGGCTAAAGGAGGTTTGGGATTTAAAAGGGTAAAACAAATGAATGAAACCCTGATGGGAAAGATAGGATGGAAATTATTGAAAAATGATCAGCTTGAGTGGGTGAGGATTTTCAAAGCAAAGTATTTATGAGGTAATTGTTTTATATTCCAATTACTTGCCAAAGGGTTCTTCCTTTTGGAATAATCTTGTGGATATTAGGCATTTGTTAAATAAATGGATTTGTTGGCATATTGGAGATAGCAATCAGGTGAACTTTTGAAAATATCATTAGATGAAGGATACCTCCCTATCAGAGGATCTAAAGGTAAGTGACTTGTAACTTGCTCTATCAGTCCATTTTGGTACCAAAGTTGCTAATTTTATAACACCCGAAAATAGTAAAAAAAAATCTAAAAAGAGTTATCCATTCTAGATTTAGACCCAAACATGGCTAGCCATTTTAAAATTTTAAAAATATGGTTCAAATTTTATCCTCTGTTGCTCTTCCATATTAGTGAATTGTCCATTTGGAAGGAGGAAAATAATTAAATATACTTTGTTAAGTTTGGATACAAATTGCTTGAATATGATAGTAGAGGTTGGTTTCCAATAATAAAATATTGGATCAAAGGACTTACCCCTAAAATAAACTTCTTATTTTGGATGGTGGCTCAAAATAAGATATCAATGATTTATAACTTACACAAAAGAGGAATCCCTATGATTAATATATGTTATTTTTATGAATTTAATTTGGAAATAGCTCATATTTTTCTTGAGTGTTCATTTTCTAGATAGATTTTAGAGAATGTTTCAAACCCTTTGATGTTCGTTGGGTCTTCCTAGCTATGATAGGATATTTGAGTATTCAATGGGATCCCACTTTTAATAGTGGTTGATTGAAATCTCTCTAGAGGTTTTGTTTACCCTAATATATTTGAGGAATTTGGAAGAAGAAAAATAATAGGGCTTTTGAGAAAAGGTAAAGATAGACTTTGATGGTAGCTTTGCCTATCCTCAACCCTATCGTGGGGAAATTCTAAACCTTATTATTCTTTGAGGTTGCTAAAAATATACTTGAGGAAGTCATTTTTGTTCACTATAATTTGAAACCTCTAATTGGTGTGAATCTATTGAGTTCTTCATTGTTAGAAGTTTTTTTGGACCCCCTCTAGATGGATAGAATAATTTGAATGTATATGGAGCCACAAAATGGAACCTATGGTATGCTAGTGTAGGTGGAGTTTTTAGGGACTCTAGGAGAATGGTTGTGCAAGTCTTCACTAAACCTTTGTTCAATCCAATCCAACTATTTTCTAAATATTTGGACTTTTCACAAGGGCTAAGCTTATAAATATGGGTGATATAGAAACATGATTATATAAGGGGTTTCCTTAAATATTATAAATATTATGAATGGAAGACATGAATATGGTGTGAGCATAGTTGATATGGTTGTGGTGATGAAAGAAATCCTATAGTCTTGTCAAACTATCTAGTAAAAATATATTTATTGGGAGTGAAATGGAGCTATTTATCTACTCAAAAAATATGGGGATGGATCCTCAAGATGTTATTATAGGGGAAGATTATTTACCATATCAACTTATTGAATTTATGGCTAAAGAGAAGCCAAAATAGTCTATTAATTTTAAATACTAAGGTGGAACAAGTTAAATCTTAGGGGTCTGTTCTTTGGGTATATTGTTGTGGGTTGGTTAGTGGAAGAAGGGAAGCCTTTTAGAAATTCATTTTACCATGCTAGTACAAGTGGAGTTACCATGTGAAGCATGGTGTTCCTGAAATAAAAAATTTTAGTCTGCTCATGGGTATGGTAAATTTTTTATGATAGGTCAACTTTTTTAAGAAACTTCACCTTCTATAGAGGGTCTTGATTTTCCAGAAGGTGCAATATTCAAAGGATACAAGTACTAAAAATAATGGTTTATTTTACATTGCCCATGATAGTATGTTGGTTTCTAAATATTATTATGAATTTGATAGCATGGTAGTTCTCCATATTACTATCATCTAAAGCTTGAAATTGGGAATGCTCTCTAGAGATAAGATCATCTTCCCTAGTTTGCATTTAGTGCATAGTGTTGCATCCCTTGAGCATGTGGTGGAATACGATTCTTCTAAGGATGGAAGGGATGTGTGAGTGAGAACTGAGCCTCTTATGTAGAAGGGAAAGAACCCCATTTTAAATCCTTTTTTAATTGGCCTTTGGTTGTAGTGTTAGTTATGGTATTCCTTCTCTTATTTGATGGAGTAGTTTTTGTGTCTCTTATTTGGGTGTTTTTGGTTGGTCAGTATTATTTGTTGCTTATTTTGTTAGATTGAGCTTCTTTTCTTCTCCATATTTTATGTTTCACTTTTATAAGATTTTATATAAAAGGTATGAGTCCCTTTCAATCCCCTTATTAACCTATTAGTAAAGAAAAGTATTAGGTATAATGACTAGTCATCAAGCTAAAGCTAGAAGAATGTTAACAAGAGTAATGATGGTAGTTCAATTGGGGGGTAAGATATTAATAATTAAGGATTACTTGTTGAATATTGTTAATTGTCTCAAAAAAATATTTGTTGAGAGTTGGAGATAATTAGACATAGTAACAGACACACTAAGATACATAAATCCACTAGATGAATTTTGAGTGGTACATGTCTATAGAGAAGGAAATGGGGTGGCCAAATGGCTAGCCAATTGGGGATCTCTCAAAGAGGAAGATAAAATATGGATAGTGACATATGGTATACATCGAGATGTCCTCCATTTAGTAGCAAAGTAGGGATGACATTTAGAAAGTCAAGCTAATGGGTGAAAGTTCCTATGTTCATGCTACAATGTCATTTCCTTTGGAGATCATCATGATTTGTTAGCTTGTAGCTATAAGAATTATAATATATTGTCTAATGAGATTGCTATTTTTTAATATTTGTGTGTGTGCTCCTTTTCTAAAGACCTATGGACTTACCTATAGGCTCTATATTTTGGATATCTATGGGTTAGCCTACTAAAGGTTTAAAAATTAGAATAGTTGTGGACCTACATATTGAGGGATTCATTTTTGTGACATTCTGGAAGCATAATGAGGTCCCAAGAGAGAAGGGTTCTATTTTATGAAAATTTATGGATTTATGTGTGGAGGAATCTATTTCCAAATATTTGTGGACTTGTCTATTCTAATGGTGCATGTTTATGAATGCATGTAATAAATTTTTAAGAATTTTAATGTAGCTATAATAAAAATAATAATAAATGTAAAATGTTCTTTTATATATATATATATTTATTTATTTGTAAAATAACTCAAACCCTTTCAAAAACCTTGAATTTACTCCAATAAAATAAAATAAAATAATAATAATTAAAATATATAACTTATATTATAAAATATCTTAAAATAAATATACATGCCTTTTTAATTATAAAATAATTTCTATCCTTACTCAACATTTCATATAAACAATATAATTATCATAGTATTTGATTTGATAGTCTCCTCTTAACACAATCCAGTGACGTACACTAACCTATACTAGTGGAACCATAAGATTCATGAAAACTCAATATTTCCATTTTTCCCTTTTATAAACTGTCTATTTCAAAGCATTGTGCATCAAGTGCATCTCAAAGCAACCAATATAACAAAACCCTAATGAAGTAGCCACAACATTGCAGGCACCATTTCCTTAGATATGGTCTCTATATTTAGATCAAACATTTAATTTGGTATATGTTTATCAACATTGTTCCTGATTTGAATGCCTCTTTGTTGGATTTGCCTCACATTTCTCAGAATGTCCTCCGTAGGAGAAGTTAAATCCATTAGCTGAGAAGTGCTATCATTCCTTTCCAGTAATATATTGCTCCTAGAGAAGTCCTCCCACTTGAATGAGGGTTTCCATAGGGCTTCACTTCTAATTACATTCATATCAGACCTTTTTTCCATAGACATTTCATCTACGAAACTGCCATTCATCCACTTTTGCTTGAAAATTTGATGCATTGCTTGGATTCTATCCAGCAAAGTGAAAAATCTTGGACTTAACATTCATGGTTTTGTGTTCGTTGACATTTGTTATGTGCTTCTGCTTTGAATTTTGGCTGCATGGAATCCCTCATAGCTTATGCCAAAAAAACCAATGAATCTCTTGAAAAAATATCATCTACAATTCCATATATCTGATAGGTGGAACAAAAAACTTAGTCCATCTCATTCAATTTATGTACAATTCATTATCCTTACTAAAATCCAGTCACAATTTCAACCTATATTTAGGATGTGTAGACACCAAAACAACACCAATCCGATTATGTGACTGCAAACACTGATCGCATTGACACACACAGCCCCAAGGGCAGCCCCCAGAGGTTAAACAGTGGTCCTAACCACTCTCACAATAGTTTTGGAAGGTCAGAGATCAATTTGGCACCTTTAGGCACTTTGCTCAATATCCGTTCCACCTTGGAACGAATTCAAACTGGGATTCGCCCCACCCAGGGACGAATTCTAGATTCGCTCCAGGGTGGGGTGAATTACAGGTTTGATGGGCAAAAAGTCAAATCTTGACAAATGGTAGCTCAGATCCACCACTTAACGCTTCCTTCATCGCATGGGAGTATGGGTGAGCATTTTTGAGCATTAGAGGCAATTACAAGGGCAGCCATGAAGTCCCTATTCAGGGAGGAGTCTCCTTCCCCCTGGGAAGGCATGATTGCCAAGTGGTGCCTCTACATGCCCATTTCAAGAGACCTCTAGGTCTATAAATTGGTGAGTTTCCTCACCCCAAAATATACAGAGAAGGAGCATTTTGGAGCAACGAAGTGCTGTCATTTTATTTTCATACCTCACACCTTTTGGATTTGCGCCTTTCACATCCTTGATCTCTTTTAGAGGGGAGGTCATTGGGTGACTATTGGGAGGATGAATATTGAGCCCAAAACCCAAAATTTGGCCACAATATCCCACCAAATTTTTTGAAAATACCCCACAAGAGGTTTTGGACCCATCCCAAGTGGATTGGTGCCAAAATCAGGCCTCAAACGGTGGGCGGCCTGCCCCATGGGCGCCCCCTCCCACACTGCTACAATCCTAATCGCCCCCCTTCGGAGTGATGGGAATTCTATGGTAGACTTTCTTTCTTTCATTTTTGCATTCAATTCTATGATGCTTAGATAGGTTGTCATTTAAATTTCGTCTCGTTTTGAACAATTTTGATCATGTTTCTATCTTTGCTCGCTTCTACTAATCTACAGGTAGCATCATCAAATTCCCATTGATGGAGGTCAAATTGGGAAAATATGACCATCTGGGTCTTCCCAAAATACCCCCAATTAGCTAACCCCAAGTTTTCAGGTCTTTTGGAGCTTCCTAGGTAGGACATTTGGGATGGTACCTTTTCGGTATTTTGTTGCAGGTGAATTCGTCCCGCCCCGGAGCGAATTCAAATCGGCGAGGAATTTCCTGACTGTTCCATTTGCAAGGCCCTCTTGGTGGTGTCCTTGATGCCCCTATCAAATTTTTAGAGCATTTGGATTCATTTTAGTCATAGTTTAATTCATTTTTCTCATTCACTTATCGTAGGCTTGGGGATTGCATGCTCTATTTTATCCACAGGTGCTACTGACTGCTTCTTGTTCCTTTGAACGTAGGGTCTGGACATCGGAGGAGTAGCAAGGAGTCAAGACTCATCAACGCAAGTAGTGACGACGTTTGGTCCACCCATTTTACATGTGGGCACGCGAAAGAAGGAAGGGCATCCATGGATGTAACAAGAACGCATACTTAAACACTCCTAGCCCTTGGAAGGGGAGGATGCGCATTGTAACCGAGTTGTGAAACATATCAATAAAAATGGCTGTCTTCTTTATTTGCATTTTTTTCATTTTGATTCACTCATGCTTTCCCTCTTTTCATGCACTTTCAAATTCCTAGGATTTAGCGTTAAGTTTGGTTCGGTTTGCATCGCATCTTCGCTTTCCTTTTTGCTTCCGTATCCTCGTGCTTTCAGTGGTGATCATGGTGGGACCTTGTCCTCTATTTTTAAGATCAGATATCTGATCCAAACTTGGTTATTTTTGCTTGCAGGTACCGAGTTTTCATACGCTGACTGTTGTTCGTTCCATCAGGAGGCGGATACAGAGCTGTAATTCGTCTTACCCTGGGATAAATGGGAATTCGCCCCACCCTGTGATGAATACAGTCCTATATTTCATTCCCCTCCCGGGATGAATTTTAGTCTGTGAAGTTTTCAGGAAGGAACTCAGAACCGACAGATTTGGGCAGAGAAGAGGTAAGAGTCCTGAAATTTTCCTATCATTTTCTATTGTTCTTTTTCTATTTTTTTTTTCTAGTTTCTTTTTGCGTGCTTAGGAAAGTTTTGCTGCATGTTTATTTCCATTTCATGCAAAATAAAAAGAACCCCACACACCACGTGGCAAATTAAACACCAAGGAGCTGGTCGTAAAACCCCAACCCTTGATCAAGACCAACGGTGGATTTCATCACCACCTTGGCTTGAATTTTGCATTCATAACCCCGATCGCTACTGTTGCTAGACGTAAATCATGAAAAATTGACTGAGTGTAGTCGGGGTGATTCCCAGCACACGAGGATAAGTCTTCTATGGTAGGTGTCATAAACAGGGTGATTCCCCTTTTATACCGCCTACGTTCCACGTACCATCTGCTCTCACATACCTATAGTTTCCCTCACGTAAGGGCGGGTATATAGAGAGGTTGGTATATCGGCTTGGCAATGGTATATCGAAGGGGCGACCAATTTTGGGAGTCATAAGAGCCCTCATTTTGCATTTAAATGTTCTTTACAAAAACCTTCAAAAACAAAAAAAAAAAACAAAACACACTAAACCAGGTTTAGGACACACTCTCAATATTTAAATGAGATAATCATTGCTTTGTGTGTGTGTGCTCTTTTCTATTTAGTGTAGCATAAAAATCATAAAAAGAGATAAAAAATCTACTTAGCTTGTAGAAAAACAACACCATGGTGTACACCCGTAGCCAAGCCCAATCAAGGGCAGAAGCTACGAAAAGTGTACAAGGGGGCACAAGTCGCCTCCGCTATAGCCCTAAGGACTTGGTCATACCGCCTTGGTGGCCCGACCCACAAGAGAGTCCGCATCATTCCATGTCAAGATGGAACTATAGGGACACCCCTTTGAGGGACACGCCCATTCATCATAGCCCCTTTCAGGAGGAGTCCTTACACGTGGCACTCAACATAGACAAGAAAGCTCCCTTAGAAGCTCGATATGAGTGGCCATCGCACGATGAAGTGCTAGAGTGGCATAGTGTCCATGAGGAGAGGCCACATGATTATGGCATCCCTCCTTTGCCCCCCATCACTGTTAGAACCAATAGACAAAACCCAGAGCATAGGGCTCTTCAAGCAGGGTGAGCCAACTCTGCCCGCCCCTTTCACACATATGAAAGGGAGCACGAGGAAGACCATTACATTCCTCAAGAGCAATGTACAATGCGAGAGCCATGCGCTTCCGCACCTGCTATGTACCATGATCACCCACTGAGGCCAGAGCCTCGGGTAAATGCCGCCAACCTCGATAGAGGGAAGCGACCTATTGAGATCTCGGATCATCGCGATCGAGGTAAATGCATAGGAGAGGCATCCAGGCCTCCTAGGCTCAATATGGTGGAACAAATTGACCTGGAAGTCACCAGACATGCCGCCCGCCAAGCGTAGATCACATGGCTTGAGCAAGACCAATAGCAGCTAGAGCATCTATATCGCCTTAGCAAAGAGTGCATTCAGCACCAAACAGATGAGCTGCTCCATAACCCGGTTCCTGAGAGGGTTCCAACCCCTCGCACCCAAAGAGCGGAACCATATGAGAGGCATAATCCCTTGGTGCGAGATAGGTCTCCATGACCTTATCAAGTGTTGCCTCCGAGACCCCCTAGACCTGAGCGGGAGGCCACTCCCCGAAACAACGATGGGTACCCTCCGCGGGGACCCACCCAGGGTCATAGGTCTCATCCAGAGACTCCTCAAGAATCTTACGAGGAGTATGAACAAGAAGAAGAGCAGGCCGAAATGCCCTACCAAGGCGGAGGGGTTGCTATCCGGCCACCCCCCCATAGGCCTCAAGTCTCCCACAACCCACAACGAGAGCAAACTAAAGAGGAAGAGATTAAATCTTCTGATGCATACAAAGCGCTGCTAGAGCATTTGGAGTCTATGGAAACCAAAGCTTTTGGGCCCCAAAAGCCCACGTTACGCCAACTCCATAGTCATCCTGTGCATCCATCAGTGCCTGCACCCCCTTACCTCCGAACACTTTAAGCTACCTCAGTTGGCAATCTTTAAGGGTGAGGAGGATGCCCAAGAGCATGTGACCAGATTCCTGAGCCAATGTTTTGGCATTTAGGACAATGATGCATTGTTGCTAAGGACATTTATAACCACATTCGTGGGCCCTGCCTCGGATTGGTTCACTCAATTGTCGAAGCACAGCATCAGTAACTTGGATCAGTTAGTGGATGCGTTCCTTGAATGCTTCACCTTTAACACCAAGAAGAAGGCGTCACTAAGTGACCTAGCCAGCCTCAAGCAGTATGAGGAAGAAACCATGGCGGCCTATGGGAATCGGTGGAGGACTCTACTTTCCAAGCTACCCTACCTCCCTCCTATGTCCGACCTTACACAAATGTTCTCATGAAGTTGTTTGAGATCGATCTCTGTGCTATTGTAGCTACAGCAATATGCCACCTTAGAGGAAGCTCTGGCGCAAGCCAGAATCATCGAAGAGATCAAGATACAGGATGGCGAGATTGCCAAACCTAAGAAGAAAGAATGGAACAAGAACACAAAAATAGGGACTATGCAACAGAAACCCGCTGCGGTCAATCAAGTTGCTATAAATGTCCCTAAGCCTGCACAAGAAATACAACCTCAAAAGGCTAACTATCAGGCAGTGCCTCCTAATAATTATGAAAGAGAAAACCAGAAGCAAGAGCAAAATTAGTAGCATCGCCCTAGGCGATAGTACACACCTTATACGAAGTCTAGGGACTCCCTATTTGACCGCTTGTCAGTGGCAAACTTGATCAACCTTCCAGAGATCCAAACCATAGATCCCAATGTGCCAAAGCCTAAGGGATACCGGGAGGACTTGTATTGTAGGTTCCACAGGTGGAGGGGACATGACCTAAATGCATGTTGGAAGTTCAAAGGTTTGATACAAGACCTAATTGACAATAAGACGTTGGCAGTGGACAACCCCGTAGCACCAAACAACCAGTAGATGGGAGTTTTCAAAGACCCCTTGCCTGCCCATGAGGCACAGGAAAAACCCCTTCAAGTCAATGAGGTGCAACAGAATTGCCCCATGCAAGGGTATGTAGGAATGATAAGCATAGTGACTAGGAACAAGAGATACCCAAGAGTTGCCCCCGAGGCAGCCACAAGAGAGGTTCCATCGATGTCACAACCTCAACAACACCCTATGCAACTACCTCCGCCTAGACCCGCGGCCACGATTCGGACCAAACTCACGTAGAGCTTGAGGACCACGTCGGCTAGGCTCTCCATATACGAGCTTATACAACAATCAACACCCCATCGGGAGGCTCTAATGGAGATATTGAAAGCCATCGAGTTGCAGCCCCACGAAGCGAATTCCTTCAACAACTTTGTGGGACATGTCAAACGATGCATGGAGCCAGTCATCACCTTTCGAGAGGATGAAGTTAAATCAATGTCTGATGACATGGCAGATCCACCCCTACATGTTATCGTGTGGGTCAACGGGATCCCGTATAAGAGGGTGTTGGTAGACACTGGCTCATCCAGTAACATCATTACCACAGTGGCATTGAAACATCTGAAGTTGCCAGCCTCTCACATCACGGCTTCCACCTATACACTACGAGCATTCAATGATGCGATATGCTCGACAGTTGGCACAATTGTCCTACCCATTCAAGTAGGACAAAAGATGATACCTACATTGTGCCATATTTTGGAAGGCGAGATGGCTTATAACATCTTGCTAGGGCGGCCATGGATCAGGGACATGAAGTGTGTCCCTTCGATAGCTCATCAGTGTTTGAAGTATACATTTTAAGGGGAAGTACATGTAGTCCCGATGGACTTGGAACCCTTCAAATATTGCAATGCGATGCAGCTGATGCCACAATCGACCCTTCCATCGATGCACTTGGATTTTTAGTTAAATCCATCTAGACAGGGTCCAATTCTGCAAGCATCCTTGGTGATAAATCCATCAAAACCCTAGCTAGGTACATCTTCATCGTCTGGTCCTTCACCAACAATGCCACCTATCATGGCTAAATAGAAGGACAAAGGGAAGCAAACCCTGGAAGAGGCTCAACCCCTAGAAGAGGTGTTGCCAACAGTATCAACCATCTCTACCAAAGAGATGCCTAGAAAAATGGAAGTTGAGGCTCCTAGTTCACCCAACATGGAGTGGATTCAGGAAGAGCTTCCATTCCCTCCCCCTCAATCACCAAAAATCACTATTGAAATGGCCAATATGGGCCTGGGGGAGTATCTGGTGTGGAATGTTGTAGCAACGACCGCACTAGAGTCCATGCAATACATGGGGAGACCTTGCCTCCCCATCGGTACAATTGTTCCTTTAGGCTACCCGCCAAACCAGACAAACTTTGTGTATGGGGGCCTTGATCATGGTACTGAGCCATGCATGCAAGAGGACGAATATGAAGAGCCCTTTGCAGAAGATGTCAACTATCTATCTAACTTGACACCAGGAATCCACATGATCCAGATTGAACCACCTCAGGATAGGTTCTCTCGAATCCATGATCATCTGAAACATGCCAATTGGGGGTCCTTGTTCTCCCCTACTCCCATTAATAGCAACACAACGCTATTCTTACAAGTTCTCTCCCGCTCAACATTTGCTAGGGATGAACTTCAAGAGGGATTGGTTGTTCATACCGTCGAGGCTTTCGATCAGCAAGATTGGTATTCACCCATGAGGGACTACCTCAAGTTAGGTAACCTCCCACTTGGATTGACGCATGCCACAAAATGAGCATTCAAGCAGAAAGCGGCAAAGCATGTCTTGTTAGGAGACATTTTGTACCGTCGTAGCTATGAAGGGATCCTCCTTCGGTGCTTGGACCAACAAGAGTCCACTTGGGCGATCGCCCAAGCGCACGATGGTACATGTGGTGGCCACTTCAGTGGTATGGCCATCGCAAAGCGCATTCTTCGCATGGGCTATTATTGGCCATCTTTAGAGCGAGATTGTTGCGCATATGTCAGGAAGTGCATGAAGTGTCAACACCATGCTAATTTGACACACGTACCTTCCCAGGCCTTGCAGCCGATCCAGTCGACTTGGCCATTTTCACAGTGGGGCTTAGATCTAATCGAAAAGATCTCCCCTACGTCGTCAGGTCATCACACGTTTATCATAATGGCCACAGAGTATTTCACCAAGTGGGTGGAAGCAATTCCGCTTACCTCTACGACAGGACCCCGCATTGTGGAGTTCATTTTACATAACATCATATGTCATTTTGGTATTCCATCCAAAATAATCTCGGATAATGGGACGTCATTCAAGAACAAAGACGTGCATGCTTTGACCACAAAGTACAAAATTCAGCATAGTTTTTTGACACCCTATTATCCATAGGCAAATGGGCAAGCAGAGGCATCAAACAAAATGCTAGTTGCCATCCTCAAAAAGATAGTCGTAGACAGTCATAAGGATTGGCACATTCAAATCCCACTTGCCCTGTGGGCTTATCGCACTAGCATTCGGACGCCCACTGGGGCAACTCCATTTTCGCTCGTGTATGGCTCCGAGGCAGTCATGCCTCTCGAGTTGGAAATTCCTTCCCTGCGCATATCAATGCAAGAGTTCATCGATGATGACACTACGTGGCAGGCCCGGTTAGACCAGCTTACGTTGCTTGATGAACGACGCATTAATGCTCTCGAGCATTTACGTATCTATCAAGAGCGACTTAAGAAAGCATACAACATGAAAGTTCACCTGAGGGATTTTCAGGTTGGTGACTTGGTCTTAAAAGAGAACCAACAGAACTCTAGTTTGTCGTCCCATCTAAGGGACAAGTTCATGGAAAATTGGTTAGGTCCCTATGTAATTGATAGTAAAATAGGACCTGGAACATACCGGCTAGCCTCTCTTGATGGAATCAAGGAACTAGAACCCTTGAACATCAGTCATTTGCGGCCATTCCATATCTAAAAGAGCCATAGCCCAAACAAAATGCTCCAAGGATTCCTACAATCGCTTGGTCAATCCCAAAATGCTCCAAGGATTCCTACAATCGCTTGGTCAATCCCAAAATGCTCCAAGGATTCCTACAATCGCTTGGTCAATCCCAAAATGCTCCAAGGATTCCTACAATCGCTTGGTCAATCCCAAAATGCTCCAAGGATTCCTACAATCACTTGGTCAATCCCAAAATGCCCCAAAGGTACCCATTACCGCTTGGTCAACCAAAAGCTCCAAGGATTCCCACAATCGCTTGGTCAAAAATAAGAAAATTCAAAAATAGTAAAATCATCAAAAATAACAAAAATTTGCATCTCATTTCCAGGCATACTCCAACTCATCACAACAATAAAGAGCTCTTTTCGCATCTCATCTTCATATTCACAAAAAATCAATCCATCAAAAACACAAAAATATGTAGCTGCATTAAGCATCACATCCATACATTGCATATTTGTGATCATACAGGTCAAAGGCACCATAGACTGTAATTACTCCGCCAATCCATCTTGTTCCACATTTCTCCATTCTATAAGCAATCCATCAAAAATAAATGCCATTCACTTCTTTTTACCATACCAGAGTCAGTGGTCTTCTAATGTATCAAGAGTTTTCGTCCTGTAGTCGTCATTTGCTTTCTAGCCACGTACTGTACCAAGTCAAATAGATTTTACAAAGGTAGAGTTCTACTTGGATCACACCTTGTTACGTAGCATCCCAACACAAATTAAAACACATAAAAATTCCCAAGTTGTGTGAATGAAAGATGAAACCTGCACAGCAATCCAGGTCACCATAAGCGAAATGGTTATCTTGCTCATCCCCCTGTGCGAATGACCCCAAGAATGCTGAGAGTTGGCAAAAGGACAAGCATCTTCCCTACCCAATTCCCCAAGAATCCCAAGTTCTCAAAAAGTTGCAAACATCATAAAATCTTGCAAAAAGTCAAAACTCCAAAAATTTGACATCACCACCAAAGTGCATACATCAAAAGGCACATACAATAGTGATTCTCATCACTCGAAATTCAAATCCCTTGCTCAAAAAATAAAAAATAAAAAAATAAACAGTGATTTTTATCACTACAAAAGAGCAAGTATCCCAATACAATTGAAGAAAAGAAGGGAGTCAAACTTGAATCCCTGGAACTCTCAGCATTTCGATAGGTCATGAGGCAAACCTCAGTACTGGTTTGGTGGATAGCCTATCGGTCACTGGTGGTAAACCTCCCGCATGATGATATATCTGTCACATTAACTCGTGTACAGATCAATGTTTGCATGTGGATGAGCTAGCTTATGGTATCCTAGATAGCACCGTAGATTAATCCGACTAAATACAACAAAGGAGTTAGTGGAGCTAATTAGGTGATCCTCGGTATAGGTTTGGTTGACAGCCTATCTGGCACTGGCGGTATCTGGACAAATACCACATAAACGAACTCAATTGCACACACAGGGATGTGAAATAACTTGGTCAAAGACAAGTCCGATTCATACCTTGTCCAAAAGTCTTGTAAGATAAAGTACAGTCATGGCTAGTTAGTTAAAACTGTCTGAGTCTCAAAAAACCTTAGCTACATTCTAAACCAACTGCGCTATCTTTCATCCTCGCATTGCCATCAAAAAAAAAACCACAAAGTTCTAAACAGTCTATGGTGCCCTCGCCAAACAACACAAATTCAATTCATCCATTACATTTGCATATCCTAAAATTTAGAAACATTTGCATTCATCATAACATATGCATCCATCAAAATAAATTAACATGCATACATCCATACTCATCACTCATCATGCATAAAATCAAATCATCACATGCGCATAAATAAAATAAAGTCATCTGTATATATCATCAAAAATGCCCGTAGGCTACAATGAACCGGTCCTGTGACCCCACAACAAAATCCAAAAGCTCAAAAACCCCCAAGCCTAGGGCGTCGGCCACCATGATCACGTAGGATCGGTGCGACGGGAACTACCCCCCATGGTGTGGGTCCTATGAGACCCCTCAGGGCGGCTACTGCTAGCCCCCGCATCATGCCTACTCGCCCCCCTCATCCAGTCGCCTGCATCGAGAGGATGCTGATTGCTCAGTCTCGCTCCCTCTCGAGCGGTGCGATGATCCGCCTCCACTGAACGTAGGGACCCGCCCACCAAGGCGGCTAATCTCTGCCTCCAGCTCCAACCGCTGCCGCACCAAGTCCATCTCCCACTGGCGATACATAGCCAAGTTCTCATCACGTTGCACCAAAGCCCTATCCCTCTCCGCCAGCTGCGTCCATAGGAGATCCCTCTCCCATGCAGCATCGGTGCCCCCATCCTACCAGTGGTAGGCAGCCAATGCATTTTCTCACTCAGCCAACTACATGCATAGGAGATCCCTCTCCTGTAGTGCGTCCCCCAGCTCCTCATCGTGCCTCCATAGCAGCCCCTCCAATCGTGCATTCTCAGTGCATAACCCAGACTCCATGTCCTCCGAATCTACCTGAGGCATGGGCATCTCTAGAATAGCAGCCTGCTCTGGCTCCCACTGCTCCGTGATGTCCTGCATCTCCGGTTGATCCGGAACCCCAAAATCCACATCCGCATCCTCCACCTCCACCATGTCTGCATCCTCCAACGGAGCTCCCCAATCATCTCCTGGTGCCTCGGCACCCTCCCCACCTACTGTTGCTGCCTCTACGCCTCCCAGTGGCCCCTCTCCCCGCCATCACCGTAGTACCCACCACTGGTCGTACTCTATGGTAGTCCCGATGTCATCCACGTCCGGGACGTCGATCACTGCATCTGAATCCTTGCCTAGTGGCGCGATGACCGATCGGTCCAGAGTCCTCTCATCCCCCCGATGCCGATAGACCACGGGCTCACCAGGAAACCCCTGGCGCACCCCAAACTGTCATGTCACCCGGTTGTAAGGGAAGAACTCCTGCTCGGTCCCATGCCGCCCAATCAGCCATCGCTCCCTGCGTACCCATCGGAGCCACTCTCCAGCCTTCGGCCAGGCTGGACAGTCTCGATAGGGGCGCCAGAACACCTCCCCTAGAGTAAGCCGAGCGAAGGCATCGACATAGTGCCCTACGACACCTTCCCACCATCGACTCTGTCCCTGCTCCTCAGACCACCGCCACAGAACTGCGTAGCCTATATCCTTATCCTCCATCTCCGTCCGAGTCATCCACGGTAACCCTGTTGGCCTCTCCATCGCTATGTGCTACCAAGCCCAGCTCTGCAATAGATAGCTGCAGCTAATCCCCTTTCGCCTCCGATAGTGGACCTCGTACAACTCACCATAGAGCTATGCCAGCAGTGTCTATCCCCACCTCATGATCAACGGTGCCTCCGTCGGGCACTCCACCAGCCGACAGACCACATCCAGCAGGTTCCACGGGAACCTCGCACCTGACGAGTCAGGTAGCAGCATGTTGGAAATGAGGCCCATAAGTACTGCGTGCCTCACTCCCAACACCCCCTTCTCCAACCACCATCGGACCAAAATCCTACCAATCTGGCAGTCACCCTCTGCCCTCTCCACTGGGCTCTCCACACCCAGCTCCTCCCCATGCCCGAAGTAGCATGTCAACACTATTGTCCACTGATCTCGCGATGTCGTCCGGATCGACAGTCCATCTATTGGAATCCGAAGAATTCGATAGACATCCTCCAAGGTCACTATCATCTCCCCTATTGGGAGATGGAAGGTGTTGGTCCGAGGATCCCACAGGTTGATCAGGGCCATCAGATAGGCCCGATCCCCAACCATAGGCTCCAGCCGAGTCACCTGCTTGAGCCCAAGGGCATCAAGCCACTCCCAGTCAGCCACAGTTAGCGCCTCCCACGCTTCAGCAAAAGTAGTAGGCACATGATACCGGCTCTTCACAACCTGCAATAGAAAACAACACAAAAACATTAACATCATGAAAAACTGTACAACAATAACATGAATATACAACACTGCCTAAAAAAATGTACAACTCAAAAACAACAAAATTCACAAAAATTCAAAAAAAAAATAATAGTTTGTCAGTCTTAGGGTTTTTGTACTCTAAGTTTAAAACTGACAGACAACATAAAAACATAAAAACAAGTTGACAAAAATAGTTTGTCAGTCTTGGGGTTTCTGTACTCTAAGATTAAAACTGACAGACAAAACAAAATAAACACAAAAACAATTTAGCAAAAATAGTTTGTCAGTCTTAGGGTTTCTGTACTCTAAGTTTAAAACTGACAACAAAAAACAACACAAAAACATTTTAAAAAAAATACAGTTTGTCAGTCTTAGGGTTTTTGTACTCTAAGTTTAAAACTGACAACAACATAAAAACACAAAAACATTTTTTTAACTACAGTTGTCAGTCTTAGGGTTTTTGTATTCTAAGTTTAAAATTGACAAAGTCTGCACAAACAAAACAAAATTAAAATCATAGTTTTTTTAACCTAGGGTTTTCACCTACGTTCTAAAACTGACAAGTTCAACCTAAAAAACTAGGGTTTTGCGTTCCGTTTATCCTAGGGTTTTAGTTTAGCAAAATCAAAATGTTTCCTAGGGTTTACTTTAGTGTAAAGCGAAAAGTAAATTTCCGTTCCATTTTAAAAAGAAAAATAAAATTTCAACCTAGGTTTAAACTACGTTTTCCGTTCAGTTTTAAGCTAAGTCTTGGTTTGTGTTCAGCTCAGTTTTAGGGTTTCAATTTTAATTTTGGAAAACAACATAACAAAGAAAAATAAACAAATAACTTGCAGTTTTAAAACATATAACAAACAAAAGCAATAACGCTAAGGAGCACTTACTGGTCTCGCTTCGGCTCCGTCGCTCGATCCGGTCTATGCACTCATGATGTCGGGAGAAATTTGGCAGTGCTTCGCTTCACAGAATTAACCTCCTCCTCCTCAAAGCTCCAAATCGCAAGAAAATTCGAATGCAAATGAGCCCAAACCCTAGTTTTGGCCTTTAAATAGGCTTTTTGAGCTTATATTCGTTCCTCCCTGGGATGAGCGCTCTAGTTAGTGCTCGTCCCACCCTGGGATGAATACTAAACTGGTATTCGTCCCACCCCAAAATGAATTCAGGACAAAAATTTCAAAAACAACAAAAAATTGAACAAAAATGCACCAAAACAGCTAATAAACTTGCCCGATGAAAGTGCTTTTGCACTTGACATCCCGGGCATGCAAAACGGATGTCGGGGTCACAAATCCTCACTATCCTCCTCCCTAAGAAGGCTACCATAGCCGGACCACTCCACGGGAGGACGGATCTTCGAGAATTTCATCCCCAAACGGCGTCGCCAAAAAGGGTCAAAACCCACCCAAAAATAGCAATAACATTGCCGAACGAAGGCGCCTTCGTGCCTGACATTCTTGGCATCCAAAATAGACGTTGGGGTTACAAATTGTCACCATCCTACTCCCTAAGAAGGCCACCATGGCCAGACCGCTCCACGGGAAGATGGATTTTTGACAATTTCAGCTCCAAAAAGCGTCACCAAAAAGGGTTAACACCCACCAAAAATAGGTCTAAATGTCAAAAAACTGCACACACTTAATGCTAAAACATCTGAAGGCACCCTTGCACAAGTCATTTTGGGTCAAGCGACTCGTCACTTTTCTCATGAAGGTCATTCCCTCATCGATTCGTCGCTTGAGGGGGTAGTCACACTTAGTCACCAATCAACAAGTACACACCCAATTAAGGAAAATGACATGCATTCAAAGAATCATTGACAAAGACAATCACGCTCCTGCTTGGGGTAGTAAACAAGCAATAATCACAAGCTGATCAAATCACTTGGCATTTCGTGAATCATGAACTCAAGGTTCTCAGAGACAAAAGGTTGCGCCCTTTGCCTATTCATGACTGATCAATGTCCAAGATCAAGTAACACCTCACCGAAAAAGGTTAACACTTGAATTAAGTTCCTTCGCTCGTCAGAAGCAAGGATTCAAGAATGCATGCCCTTTCCATACTTGGGGCATCAAAATTTGGTTAGGTTACTGAGAAACCCTAATCATTAGTGCTTTGGTTATCTATTTTTGCTCGACGTTGCGCCATGCACAGCGCATCCCAAAAAGGGGCATCTGTAGACACCAAAACAACACCAATCCGATTATGTGACTGCAAACACTGATCGCATTGACACACATAGCCCCAAGGGCAGCCCCCAGAGGTTAAACAAGTGGTCCTAACCACTCTCACAACAGTTTTGGAAGGTCAGAGATCAATTTGGCACCTTCAGGCACTTTGCTCAATATCCGTTCCACCCTGGAACGAATTCAAATTGGGATTCGCCCCACCCAGGGACGAATTCTAGATTCGCTCCAGGGTGGGGCGAATTGCAGGTTTGATGGGAAAAAAGTCAAATCTTGACAAATGGCAGCTCAGATCCGCCACTTAACGCTTCCTTCATCGCATGGGAGTATGGGTGAGCATTTTCGAGCGTTAGAGGCAATTACAAGGGCAGTCATGAAGTCCCTATTCAGGGAGGAGTCTCCTTCCCCCTGGGAAGGCATGATTGCCAAGTGGCGCCTCTGCATGCCCATTTCAAGAGACCTCCAGGTCTATAAATTGGTGAGTTTCCTCACCCCAAAAGATATAGAGAAGGAGCATTTTGGAGCAATGAAGTGTTGTCATTTTATTTTCATACCTCACACCTTTTGGATTTGTGCCTTTCACATCCTTGATCTCTTTTAGAGGGGAGGTCATTGGGTGACTATTGGGAGGACGAATATTGAGCCCAAAACCTGACATTTGGCCACAATATCCCACCAAATTTTCCGACAATACCCCACAAGAGGTTTTGGACCCATCCCAAGTGGATTGGTGCCGAAATCAGGCCTCAAACGGTGGGCGGCCTGCCCCATGGGCGCCCCCTCCCACACTCGCTACGAGTCCTAATCGCCCCCTTCGGAGCGATGGGAATTCTATGGCAGATTTTCTTTCTTTCATTTTTGCATTCAATTCTATGATGCTTAGATAGGTTGTCATTTAAATTTCGTCTCGTTTTGAACAATTTTGATCATGTTTCTATCTTTGCTCGCTTCTACTAATCTACAGGTAGCATCATCAAATTCCCATTGATGGAGGTCAAATTGGGAAAATATGACCATCTGGGTCTTCCCAAAATACCCCCAATTAGCTAACCCCAAGTTTGCAGGTCTTTTGGAGCTTCCTAGGCAGGACATTTGGGACGGTGCCTTTTCGGCATTTTGTTGCAGGTGAATTCGTCCCGCCCCGAAGCGAATTCAAATCGGTGAGGAATTTCCCGACTGTTCTTTTTGTAGGGCCCTCTTGGTGGTGTCTTGATGCCCCTATCAAATTTTTAGAGCATTTGGATTCATTTTAGTCATAGTTTAATTCATTTTTCTCATTCACTTATCGTAGGCTTGGGGATTGCATGCTCTATTTTATCCACAGGTGCTACTGACTGCTTCTTGTTCCTTTGAACGTAGGGTCTAGACATTGGAGGAGCAGCAAGGAGTCAAGACTCATCAACGCAAGTGGCGACGATGTTTGGTCCGCCCATTTTACATGTGGGCACGTGGAAGAAGGAAGGGCATCCATGGATGTAACAAGAATGCATACTTAAACGCTCCTAGCCCTTGGAAGGGGAGGATGCGCATTGTAACCGAGTTGTGAAACATATCAATAAAAAGGGTTGTCTTCTTTATTTGCATTTGTTTCATTTTGATTCGCTCATGCTTTCCCCCTTTTTCATGCACTTTCAAATTCCTAGGATTTAGCGTTAAGTTTGGTTCGGTTTGCATCGCATCTTCGCTTTCCTTTTTGCTTTCGTATCCTCGTGCTTTTAGGATGGGAAATAATTATAGTACTTTTGTGTAGTAGAATTGTAGTAGTTACTCCCCACCCCCACCCTCACACCCTTACATATCCATCTTGATATGAGGGTGGGGATGGGGAGTAACTACAACAAGTGCAAGTGCAGTAGGGTGGGGGTGGGGAGTAACTACTGTAGTTGCACTTGCATTAGTTATTTCCCACCCCCACAATCATATAAGTGATGTAGCTATGAGGGTTTGGATGGGGAGTAACTACTACAAGTGTTGTAGTTACTCCCCACCCCATATGAGGGTGGGGGTGGGGATTAACTACTACAAGTGATGTATTTATTCCCCACCCCACCCTCATATGTGGGGGTGGGTAGTAACTACATCACTTGCATTAGTTACTCCCCATCCCCACATATCAGGGTGGGTGTGGGGAGTAACTACTGCAAGTGATGTCGTTACTTCCCAACCCCACCCTCATATTCACCCTCATATGAGGGTGGGGGTAGGGAGTAACTACAACACTTGTAGTAGATACTCCCCACCCCCACCCACATATAAGGGTGGGGGTGGGGAGTAACTAATGCAAGTGTTTTAATTACTCCCCACCCCCATCCTCATATCGGGGTGGGGAGTAACTACAACACTTGTAGTAGTTACTATCCACCCCCACCCTCATAACTATAGCACTTGTTGTAGTTACTTCCCACCCCCACCCTCATACAACACTTGTAGTAGTTAATCCCCACCCCCATCTTCATTAGTTGCTCCCCACCCCCACCCTTATATGAGGGTGGGGGTGGGGAGAACTGCTGCAAGTGTTGTAGTAGTTACTTTCCACCGCCACCCTCATATGATATGAGGGTGGGGGTCAAGAGTAAATACAACACTTGTATTAGTTACTCCCCACCCCATTACAAGTGATGTATTTACTCCCCACACCCACCCTCATATGAGGGTGGTGGTGGGAAGTAAATACAACACCCTTAGCAGTTACTCCCCACCCCAACCCTCATATGAGGGTGGTGGTGGGAAGTAACTACAACATTTGTAGCAGTTACTCCCCACCCCCACCCTCATATATAAGGGTGGGGGTGGGAAGTAACTACTACAAGTTTTGTAGTTACTTCCCACAACCACCCTCAAGTATGAGGGTGGGGGTGGCAAGTAACTACTGTAAGTGATATAGTTAATACCCATCACCAGCCTCATATGAGTGTGAGGGTAACTACTACAAGTGCTATAGTTACTCCCTACCCCCACCCTCATATGAGGGTGGATATAAAGGTGGGGGTGGGGAGTAACTATTGCAAGTGTTGTAGTTACTCTCCACCCCTACATATGAGGGTGGGGTGGGGAGTAACTACATCACTTGTAGTAGTTTCTACCCAACCCCACACTCATATGGGGTGGAGAGTAACTACAACACTTGTAGTAGTTACTCCCCACCCCCACCCTCGTAACTACATCACTTATATGAGGGTGGGGGTGGGGAGTAACTAATTCAATTGCAACTATAGTAGTTACTCCCCATACCCACCCTACTGCACTTACACTTGCTGTAGTTACTCCCCATCCCCACCCTCATATTAGGGTGGATATCTAAGGGTGTGAGGGTGAGGGTGGGGAGTAACTATTGCAAGTGCAAGTGCAGTAGTTAATCCCCACCCCCATCCTCACACCCTTACATATCCACCCTGATATGAGGGTGGATATGGGGAGTAACTATAGCAAGTGTAGTAGTTACGCCCCACCTCCACCATCATATAAGTTATGTAGTTATGAGGATGGGGGTGGGGAGTAACTACTACAAGTGTTGTAGTTACTCCCCACCCCATATAAGGGTGGTGGGGAGTAACTACTACAAATTTTGTGGGGGTGGGGAGTAACTATTGCAAGTGTTGTGGCAGTGGGGAGTAACTATAGCACTTGTAGTAGTTACTCCCCACACCCACCCTCATATATGAGGGTGGGGTTGGGGAGTAAATACAACACTTGCAGTAGTTATTCCCCACCCCCACGCTTGGAAGTAACTACTGCTAGTGTTGTATTTAATCCCCACCCCCATCATCATATATGAGAGTGGTGGTGGGGAGTAACTACTGCAAGTGTTTTAGTTACTCCCCACCCCCACCATCAAGGAGTAACTACTGCAAGTGCTATAGTTACTCCCCACCCCCACCCTCGGGAGTAACTACTACAAGCGTTGTGTTTAATCCCCACCCCCATCCAGATATATGAGGGTGGGGTGGGGAGTAACTACTACAAGTGTTATAGTTACTCCCCACAACCACCCTCATATACAGGTGGAGGTAGGGAGTAAATACAACACTTGTAATAGTTACTCCTCATCACCACAACACTTGTAGTAGTTACTCCCCACCGCCACCCTCATACTCATGGGGTGGGGAGTAACAACTGCAAGTGATGTAGTCACTTCCCACCCCCACCCTCATAGTAACTACAACACTTGCAGTAGTTACTCCCCACCCCCATGAGGGTGGCGGTTTGGATTAACTACTACAAGTGTTGTAGTTACTCCCCATCGCCACCTTCATAAGAGGGTTGGGGTGGGGAGTAACTACTGCAAGTGTTGTAGTTACAAGAGGGTGGGGGTGGGGAGTAACTATTGAGGGTTCAAGTGATGTATTTACTTCCCACCCCCACCCTCAGATGAGGGTGGGAGTGGGAAGTAAATACATCACTTGCACCCTCAATAGTTACTCCCCACCCCCACCCTCATATGAGAGTGGGGGTGGGAAGTAAACACTACAAGTGTTGTAGTTACTTCCCACTGCCACCCTCATATATGGGGGTGGGGTTGGGGAGTAACTACTGTAATTGCAATAGTTACTTCCCACCCCCACCATCATATGTTGTAGTTACTACCCATCCCATCCTCATATGAGGGTGGATGTGGGCAGTAACTACAACACTTGCAGTAGTTACTCCCCACCCCGACCCTCATGTAGTTAATCCCCATCCCCACCATCATATGAGGGTGGGGGTGGGGAATAACTACTGCAAGTGTAGTGGTTACCCCCAACCCCCACCCTCATATGAAGGTGGGGGTGGGGGTGGGGGTGGGGAGTAACTACTAAAAGTGGAGTGGTTACGCCCCACCCACATCCTCATATTGCAGTAGTTACGCCCCACCCACATCCTCATATGGGGGGTGGGGGTGGGGAGTAACTACTGCAAGTGGAGTGGTTACGCCCCACCCGCATCCTCATATTGCAGTAGTTACTCCCCACCCCCACCCTCACCCCCACCCCCACCACCCCCCACCTTCATATGAGGGTGGGGGTGGGGCGTAACCACTACACTTGCAATAGTTATTCCCCACCCCCATACTTAGTGTAACCACTCCACTTGCAGTAGTTACTACCCACCCCCACCCTCACCACCCCCACCACCCCCACCTTCATATGAGGGTGGGGGTGGGGTGTAACCACTACACTTGCAATAGTTATTCCCCACCCCCACCCTCACCCTCATATGAGGGTGTATATGAGGGTGGGGTTGGGGAGTAACTACTGCAAGTATAGTTGTTACGCCCCACTCCCACCCTCATATGAGGGTGTGGGTGGGGCTTACCTACTACAAGTGTTGTAGTTACTCCCCACCCCTAAGTGGGGAGTAACTTGTAGTAGTTACTCCCCACTCCCACCCTCATATGAGGGTGGGGGTGGGACGTAACTACTGCAAGTTCTGGGTGTGGGGGTGGTGAGTAACTACTGCAAGTGCATTAGTTACTCTCCACCCCCACTCTTCCACCCCCACCCTCATACTCATATGAGGGTGGGGGTGGGACGTAACTACTGCAAGTTCTGGGTGTGGGGGTGGTGAGTAACTACTGCAAGTGCATCAGTTACTCTCCACCCCCACTCTTCCACCCCCACCCTCATATGAGGGTGGGGGTGTGGAGTAACTACAACACTTGAGGGTGGGGTGGGGGTTGGGAGTTTGGGGGTGGGGAGTAACTACTATAAATAGTGTGGTTGTAACCAAATATCCTATGAATTAAAGGTGGGAGTAGCCCCTGTTATGAGTTTGTAAAATAGTGTGATTGTAACCAACTCTCCTATGAATTAAATGTGGGAATAGCCCTGTTGTGAGTTACTAAAATAATGTGGTTGTAATCAACTCTCCTAGAAAAAAATTACACCTTGCATTGATAGAAAATTCTTATGACAACCATAGAAAGTAAAGAGAGACCAATGTTCTCCCTCATCACAGGTTAACAACAACAATGTGAAATAAATTTAATTTGATAGGAGAAATCCATGTTGTTTGAATTGTGATTGTAACAAACTCTTCTATACATTGCTATAAAATACTTATGGCATGACCAATCGTGAATCATAAAATAACAAGAGATTTGTAGGTCTCAAATAGAAAATAACCAAGCAAAAATGTTTGAAACATCTATGGCCTTTTTAGTGGCAAAAGTGAAGATAAATTCTTCCCGTTTAGTAGGCATACCTAACGCAGGTAGTTGATAGTAAAACAGTCTTTGAAAATTCAGAGTAAAAATGAGTTAACGTCTTTTCAAATCCTTTGCAAGAGTGAAATATATGTGACAAGATGTAAGACAAACTGTGAGTTTTGGTGTGGAGGGGAAATACATAGTTCGATTTGATATCATAAGCCATATTTCAGTTTAACTAATTTTTTTGAAAGATATATATAGATATATTAATTATAAAAGTATTTAATTTATTATTATTATTATTTTATTTTAAAGAATGAGATTTAGGTTTAAAAGTTTTAAATTGTTATGACGTTATCTGCGTGATGTGGTCTACCTACAAGGATGCCACTTGCATTATCAGAGATGTGACCCGTGTTCAATCCCCACATCGGATATGTATATGTATAAGAAGTATTTACTCAATAAAAAAATATAGTTGGGGTCTTTTTTTTTTAATTAAAAAATATATATTAATTTAAATATTATTTATAAGTTGCGACGAGACTCCTTCAAGCCTTAACCAACAAGATCACCTATTTAATCCTTTTAACCTTCCAATAAGCTTACATAGCTCTAAAACCCAAGATCTTAAGAACTAACTACTTTTGATTACAACATTATAATGAAATATTTATTGGAGACAAATATCCTAAATCATATGTATGCAATGGTTGTCCAGATTAGCCAAACACTGAATTTTCTCATCAACTTGCATAATCCTCTCATCGTCAATAGCCATGTAATTGTGTCATTGAGCCCCTATCTCCTCAGTACTCATCATAGCCAGGAAGTTTTTTCACTTTATTCTAAGCTCTACCCACACAAATCCAAATCACATCATCCAATTCCCTACACAACTCCTTAATTTAGATGACAAAAATCCTCAACCTCCATGTCTCCAAAGAAAAGTCTCTCATGCAGTCTAGAGCTCCTACCAAGATTTGAGAATTAGATTCTATAATTATCCTCCTATAACCTTGTCTTCCTACCCAAATAGAAGCAAATTTTATAGCTAAGGTTCTTTCTTCATTGTTTGTGGTACTACCGAGGCATTATAGTTCCCAATAGAGCAATGTCCCAACATGATTTCTATAGACCACTCTAATTTCATCTCTACCTAGATTGCCTTTTGTAGCTCCATCAGTATTAATCCAACCTTTCATTGATGTTTTCTAACTACTATGTTCTACCACCCTACATTTTGTCTTCATTCTCCATTGTCCCTCTATCAGCCAAATTTTCCTTTTTAGCATGGTTATGCATAGTGGTGAATATGTGCAAATTGGGCGAATATTAGAATTTCCAAAATTGGAAATTGACAAATATGAGGACCCTCAACATCGACCCATTCTCCTAAAATTTTTCAGGACTAATTTTTACTTAGGGTTACTTTACCACAATATATATCTAAACATAGATATATTTGTACTTGTTGGAAAGCTCTTTTTGAGCCTGATATAATGGTTATATATTTATAAAGTTATAATATGATTTAATAGGTTAATATTTGGCCCAAATATAACCTTACTTTTTAGGACTTCAAATACCTCAAATTTTGGTATGAAGATGATTGATTTTATATAATTAGGATTCACCTTGATTTCAATTAGGATTCACCATTTTTTTACAAGTACATTTCAAGTTCAACCCCTTATGCATAACCCTGCTCTTTAGCATACACTGTCACATTTTTTATGACTTTGCTCCAAATGACTTGTTAAACACTATCATAGGATGAAAAGGCTTATGTATTTTTTTTTATTTCTCTCCAAACATACTTACCACCAAATAAATTTTAATCCAATATTCCACTCTATATAAGAGCTTTAGATTTAAATCTACCCTTCTTCCATATTTCTTAAATATTAATCCAATTCAAATCACAATTGGATTGAATTTTTTAAGGTGAAAACCATCATTCCCAAATATGACATGTGAACGGTCACTTAAACATCAAATGATCAGATGTTTCCTCACTTTTATAGCATAAAACACATTGGGATGGACCAAGGATTCTTCTATATATCAAATTATCAAAAGTAAGAATTCCATTATGCATGAACTGCCAAGCAAAGAAGTTTACTTTTGGCTAACCCTTATAATACAAAATATTTCTCCAATCCTCAACTTGATATACATGAGAAGAAGGTTCTATAAGGATATTATCATACCTATTCTTCACGGTGTAGACACCAACGTTTCCATAGCCCCAAGCTAATTGATCCTCTGCATCTCTACCTATGATAAATATTTTTGCCAAGATTATAGTCATGATGGGTGTCAATTCCAAAGGGATTAGAATTGGCCACTCATCCAACTTATTAAAATACTTAAATCTATAATTCCTTAGTTGTCTAGTATTGAAATTACTTTTAATATGGATCCAATCACTTCTTTCCATGACTATTTTTACTAGTTTTAGTTCTAAAAATTCAATAATTATAGGTGGGTATTTATCCTATGCATCTATCCAAAATTGTGTCTTCTCCCTCTTCCCATTTTCTAAAATAATCCATCTTTCACTACCTAAGATCATTACTTTAGAGCCTACCATACTAGGGACTCATTAACATCCAAAGGAAAACAACTTACCTCATATGGGTTTACTTGTCCCAAATATTTACTAGTTAAAACTCTACTGAATAAAGAAATTGGTTGGGAGATCCACCTCCAATAAAGCTTTCCAACTAAAGCTTTATTATTTATCTTTGATCTACTTAGCCCCAAACCTCCCCTTACTTTGGGCTAGGTTACATTTTTACAACCTACTAATGCTCATTTCCTCTTTCCTTTTATTCCTCCCCATAAAACTTTTCTAGCCATCTTGTCCAACTCTTTTCAATGGATTGTGGGGTAGCAAGGATATAAAATTAATAAATTTGCATGGCCTAGATGACTGATTGTAAAAAAATTAATCTACCCCCAAAGGTCAACCATTTGTGAAACTAATCATTAATTCTTTCTTTGATACAATTCAAAATATTTCTCTAGATAGTTATATTTAGTTTTTTTAAATGCAAAGGGCCCCAAATAGACCATTGGGAGATAAGTACTTGTGAATCATAAGATTTCTAAAAAAATTTCCTAAAGCCTTTGATCAGGATTAAAGAAGACCAATGTAGATTTCTTATCATTGATGACTTGGTGTGTGACCCTAAGGTAAATATTAAGAGTATCTTTGATCATTCTTACTTTCGTGAGGTTGGCCACTTCCATCAATCCCTTGTCATCCAAAAAATATAGGTGATTCAATACCTCCTCACCCCCATTGATACCTAATAGTGAACCCTGTTTTCTTATCCACAAGATGAGTCTATCCAAATATTATGCCAATATGAGAAAAATATAATGGGAACAAGGATCTCCCTAACAAAGGTATCAAGTGGATCCAAATAATTGTGGAAAATATTATTGATTTAAAACTAAGTATATTGGAGTAGATATGCAACTCATGACCCATTCTATCCAATGTTGAGAGAAATTGAAGACTACCATCATCTCTGATAAGAAGCTCCACTCCACCCTATCATAATCGTTTGATATATCTAATTTATGAATACTTCTCTAGTGCCAAATTTTTGCATTGAGTGGATTGCCTCCTAAGCTAGAACCACACCATCCAATATTTTCTTGCACCTTACAAACCCCTTTGCTCCAAGAATATAATGTTATCTAAGAGAGGTTTTAATCACTTAGCCACTAACTTTGTGATTATTTTATATATGACATTGCACAAGGCAATAAGTCTATAATTCAAAATATGCACTCCCTCATCCCCTTTCATAATTAAGGAAATAAATGTATGATTTAATGCTTTAAGAATCCTTTTACTACCTCTAGCATCCTCTATAATAACCATGAGATCCTCCTCCAAGATATCCTAGAAGGTTTGAAAAAACTCATATGGGAAGCCATCTAGACTTGGCATTTTTCATACTCTTTCCAAAGTATTCAGATCCTCTCTATCAATGGGTTTAAGCATGGCCTGATTTTATTCTTCATAGATAATAAAGGATATGAAAAAAAAAACTTCTTTATGAGCCTCTTCATCTTGCACCATACTTTCCTTAAAAATTTTAGCAAAATAATCCATTGAATGGAAATGCATACGTATGATTGTATCAAAGGAGTGCTCATTCTCATCCTAAAGAGATTCCATTTTTTTTGTTTATCTCCTAGCACAAGTAACCCATTGAAAAATTTTGGTGTTTCTATCACCTTCCAATAACCAAGTGGTTTTTAGTCTGTATTTCTAGTAGATCTCCTCTTAGTTGTCAATGTCATCAACCACTTTATATAATTCATCATTAGCTTTTTTGAGCTACTCTATAATCGTTCCTTCCTTTAAGATATTTTGCACCTCATGCCATCTAGCCACCAATGAATATGGGATCTATTTCAAACCCATATATATATTTAAACAATAAATTAAATATAAGACCATATTTTAATTTTAATAATTGATTTAATTGAAAGATAATTTAAATGGATCAAAATACATTAATATTTTATGTTGAGCATATTTTATTTAATATGATCAAAACTTTAGTGATAATTTATTATTCATTTTATATCCAATGTATTTTGTTGAATACAATAAAATCCTTATATATAAAGCTTTATTGTAATAAATTGATTTAAAATACATTATTCAATAACTGATGGAGAACAAGGAATTTTACATCAATTTAAATCCTATGTGTAATCCTTAAAATTTTAGCATGTTAGGTTTTGAGAAAATATTAGTAGTGAAGCTTTTGATGCAATCTAAAGTTATGGGGAATAAGAATTTCTACATGGTAATCCAAGTTTCAAATGTCATAGATGAATCCTAACATTTTAATTGTTAAAAACATGGGTTTCCAATAAAAATACTTAAGTTAATATAGGATTATAATGATAAGACTTTGATTCAAATATCATAATATGTTATTTAATTTTGTTCTCGTACATATAATATGAGTAAAACAATTTCACTATAATATAATCAATTAAATAATAAATAATATTCTGGTGGTTTTCCACGAATAATCCCAAGTCGACTTTTGAGGTCCTGGGGTCTCTGCCCCAAAGTAATTTGGAAGGTGTATGGATTTCAGAGCCCATTGAGATTGGAAATGTTGTTCCTCTTAAGAATTTATTTGAAGGCCTTGAGTCGGTTGGTACTGAGGTCTTCCTAGGGCTTCTCATATGGAGATTTTATCTCCCATAGTCAATTGCAAAGCGTCTTCTCCTAAAAAGGTAATGGCATCCCCCTATGGATGGTTTTGTTAGCCCTGTTGGTTCTCCTAAACTCTTCATGGCGAGAGGATCGTCTGGCCCTAAAACTATGAGCCAGTCTTGTATTGCACCAAGCAGTAAATGAAAAGTGGAAAGGCATAATAAGAGTGAGTTTGATTTTGCATCTGCTACTAGGGCCCTTCTTGGATTCTATCTAAAGAATTTTTTTTAATTTTATACGTAGTAGTAGGCAACTCGATTGGGATGCCTTTAAAATGACCGCTTCCAAGGGTGCTTGAGATGTTGCAGGCACACTACCTCCAGCATTGCTTCTGTGTTCCTTGGTGCTTCAAGGTTTCCTATTTCTCGAATTTTGGTTTTCTTTAGTTGGTTTTCAGATCCTAGAGTAGTTTTTGATTAGATATTCATTGAGGCTTTTTTATTATTGTAGATGTCATTTATTACTTGTCAGGGAAGTGTTTAGAGTTTAAATTTGAAACACTCACTCTAGGCACATGGTTTTATTTCAAATTCAAATTTTTACTTGTACACTATGGGTTGGTGTACTTTTCATTTTGTGTTGTAAGGTTTTTTAGTTTGTTCAGTATTCCCCTTTCATTCAGTTAACTATCGAAGTTGTTCTAAGCCATGTGTTGTAATTCTGTAGTTCTCCTTTGCAAGTGGTGCATGGTGTTTGTCGTTTGTAGTGCTCCTATAGGAGTGGTTGTATAGTTGTATGATTGTTCGGTGTAGTGCTAATTTGGGTTTTGTTGCAAACTATTGTGATATAACTTTAAAAACCCTCTATTGTATTAATATTACCAAAAAAATTAAATAATAAATAATAATTCATTATCATAATGAAAATAAATTATAATTAGCTACATGTTTCAATGTTTAATTAACAATTAAAATCTAAAAAACATATGTTTTCAAAGAAATTATCGCTATACCCAATAAAGAATCCTTAATAAAAACATTCCCATAAATTATTATTCATTAGAAATTGACATAGAATATTGTGTGACAATACCCAAACATAAACCTTTAGTAAACTTGATGCCTTCCTCATATTCCATTAAATGTAATCGATGTTGGTTTTGAAATGATAATTATAAGCATCTCAATTCAACTATTGTGTGAATCTATTTTTACTTTTTGTTTTTCTAGATAAAAATGATTTTTTATAATGAAAAGGATAAATAAAAAGTGTAAATCATTATGGATGAAATACTGTCTAAATAGTTTTATAAATAATACTCCCTATAATGCCTTAATAAATTTGGTTTGTTTTCTTATTGCTAATTTTTTAGGACTACATGGAAGAGTGGACACCATCCTCTTAACATAACAAAAATAATTGATGTAAATCTAGTTACAAAAGGTCAAAACAAAATACCTCCCATTACATAAAAACTGTGATAAATGGAAAATAATATGTAAAACCCTCCATTTACGTAAAAATACAATAAATGGAAATAATCAGTAAAACCCTCCATTCACATAAAAACTATAATACATGGAAATAAACCAATAAATATTTTATTTTATCATTCCTGGATTCACTTCCCCCTTTTAAAATCCAATACCAAGGGAATATATATCTCCAAAGAAACCCTAAAATAAAACCCTAAAGCTTGAAGCCCTAAAATAAACCCTAAAAAAAAACCCTAAAGCTTAAAGCCCTAAAAATAAAAAATTACTATTTTCGGCAAATTGATTTTTCTACCAAAAACTGTCTTTTTAAGTAATTACTATTTTCGGCAAATTATTTTTTCAACAAAATTTACCTTTTTTAATAATTACCATTTTTGGAAAATTATTTTTGCGTCAAATAATTCCATTTTGAGTAATAAAAAAATTATTTTAAAACTTCTTTAAAAAAACCTCTAAAGACAGGCTCCTTCATCATTATCCTTTGGTTGAAAAGAACTCTACTCCTACGAGTTCCTTTGATCAAACTCATAATTGCTCTCCATAAAGGGCCACACATTTGTAAGTACTCCTCAAACTACCAATCTCATTTCGAGGTTCTATATCTCAAACCTCTTGCAAGCACTACACATAGTGTCAATTTATTCCTTCGAGGTTTTACATAAAAAAACCTCTTATAAGCACTACATAGAATGCTAATTTCTTTCTCTAAGGTTTTACAAACCTTCTACAAGCACTACACAGAGTGTTAATTCCTTATTATAAGGTTTTACATAAAAAAAACCTCCTGCAAGCACTACATAGAGTGCTAATTTATTTCTCCAAGGTGTTACAAATCTTCTGCAAACAGTACACAAAGTGCCAATCTCTTTCTTTTAGGCTTTACATAAAAAACCTCCTACAAGCACTACATACAGTGCTATTTTTTTTCTCCAAGGTTTTATAAACCTTCTGCAAACACTACACAAAGTGTCAATATTATTGGAGCTCTTTTGCTTTCCTTTCTTTTTCTCTTTTCTTCTTTTCTCTTTTATTCCCCAGCAAGATCCAACTTGCTCTGATACCAAATGATGTAAACATAAAAACTACAATATATGGAAATAATCAGTAAAACCCTTCATTCATATAAAAACTATAACACATTAAAATAAACCAATGAATATTTTATTTTCTCATTCTTGGATTCACTCCCCCCTTTTGCAATGCAATACCAAGGGAATATATATCCCCAAAGAAACCCTAAAAGAAAATCCTAAAGCTTGAAGCCCTAAAAGAAAACCCTAAATCTTAAAGCCCTAAAAATAAAATATTAATATTTTCGGTAAATTAATTTTTCTACCAAAAATTGTCTTTTTAAGTAATTACTATTTTCAGCAAATTATTTTTTCAACAAAATTTACTTTTTTTAATAATTACCATTTTTGAAAAATTATTTTTGCGTCAAATAATTCCATTTTGAGTAATAAAAATATATTTTAAAACTTCTTTAAAAAAAACCTCTAAAGATAGGCTCCTGCATCAATAATATTTTCCTAGTTAAACTTTGTACTAACCTAGATCATTAAGGATCCTATAGTTTAACACAAAAACTATTATCAATGAAATGTTTGATATGATGTATTTGTCTACAAGATCACAATTCAACATAGAAGAAGAATAAGAAGTACTAATACAGAATGAAATTCCATCATATTAATATACCACTAGAAAAAAAAAAATTGTATAAGAAGACCATCATAATGAACTAGTTGGTTTCTAATATCTAGGTTAAATAGTTGGATTCTAACTAAACTAACTAATCTAAAGTAATTTAAACAATTTTTTAGAAAAAGTGTTGTAAAAATTTAATTAAATAGAAATAAACAAAAAATGAACCATAGAAATGAGAGTATTGATCTAATGAAAATATTTAAAAGTGACCAAGTAACTTTGGTGTTATCAAATATACTAATAACATGTAATAATAATAATAGTAAAGTGAGAAGACTAACAAGATATAGGAAGGAAGAACCATAAGCATTCTACATCCATGAATAAAGAAGTCATACATTATCTCTTCATTCATTTAAATCAAAATGATATCACAATATTTCATCATAAGGAATATCTTTAATATTCTAATAATAGTCCAAATATCCATACAAATGAGCTCGTAGGTCTTATTTATAGCAATTTTATTTGAGGTAAAGGTAATTCTACTCCTAGTAAAATCTTATTTGGTAAAATCTTCTAGCAAAAATTGATGCTTGGCCAACCAAAATTAACTCTACAACTATCCCTATTGGGACATCCCAAAAAAATATTGTTGGCATTTCATCTTAGTTACCTTACTTTGAATCATGGGATGGATCCCCTTGTTGCTATGCCCTTGAGAACTATGGCCCACAATTGTGCCACCCATTGTACTTTGCTTTACTTCAAAAGAAAAATATCTCTACAATCATCCTATATGGTTTTAAAAGCTCAACTTCCTTCAATAGAACCACTTAAAGAAAAAATGTCACTTTTTAGGTTGTTACATCAAATTTTATGTGTCAAAATGATGTCTTCCTTAGATCTTGTCTTGGATATTGAGTCACTTTTTGATTTTGGTGCAACATCAACCTACCAATATTATAATATTGACTTAACATTACTATTATTATTATACTTTGAGTATGCACCTCTATAGTGTTATTTTAAAAATTTATAATTTAATTACAAAATTAAAATCAATTCATTTAATTATTCTACTATATAATGATTAAATGAGTTATCTATAAAAGATATTTACTAATATACTATAATTAATATTAATAAGTTATGTAAGAATTTTAATGGGATAGTTCCTACCATGAGAACATTACATTTGATAGTAGGTCAATAAGACTATGTCTAGATTACATTTTTAAATATTATAAATATTTTCCATCTCTTTCTAACTAATAATTTTATAACGAAATTCTTGATAGCATTTTTATTAAAAGAAAATTTTCTTTATCTAGTTGCCTTTAAAAATTTTAATTTTTCCAAGATGACCATCAAATATCGTATTAATCAAATTATTTTCCATCGTATTCCCTTCTCTATAGTATGTTGTCATTTCCAATATATTGACTCCATCAATAATTAGTGGACATAGAAACGTTTTATTATTGATCCAATTGCCACATCCTTTTTTCTACAACATGAATAATGATCTATGAATCCCCCTAACTATAATATGACTTCATACTCTTTTCATAACTATATTGATATCTATAAGAAGTGGTTTAGGCACTTTGTAGATGTTTGTTGAAGTTCCATATGATTCTAAGTAGATAAGGAGAATTTTGCCTTCATTATCCAAAAAATGCTTTTGTTAGATTTTTGAAGGTTTCTTTTGAAGCACCATCAAATTTGAGTTTGGTGAACCTAAATTTTAGGTACTTTTGTTCTACCATAAGTTGATTGTTGGATATTTTGAGTAGATAAGTTGTTATTGATATCAAGAGTGAGTGGTCATTGATGTCAAGATTTCAGCACCATTCAGTGATAGTTTCAGTGGGCAGCATCAGTTTCAGGTTCTCCAGTTTTAGTTGATCAAGACCCAGCTTCAGGACGTCAGATATGGTCTAAAGTGCAAAAAACCCTAGTAAATAATATTATAATATTTTTTATAATATTATAAAGGGAAATTTTAAATTAATTAATATAATTTTTATTATAAATTAATTTATAATTTAATTTACTTAACTTAAAGTTATTTAAATTAATTATTAATTAATTTTGATATTAATTATAAGATTAATTTATATTAAGTTTTTAACTAACCCTAAGGAGGGTTATTAAAATTAATTTGAAATTTGAAAATGAATTTCTAAGCACTGACGTGGGAAGAACATTTAACATGTGTATAAAATGAGGATTACCCACCTTACCATAATCCCCAATGCCTTTTGAATTAAATATTATGGTGTGTGTTCATACAAATCGTGGGTGCAATAAAGAGTTTTATGTTTTGTTTAAACTACCAATAGAAGGCGAGATTAAATCATACACCAAGGAGGGAGCCTTCGTCACCAACTGCTGGTAGAGCAATTGGCAACCACGGTAGTGGCAAGATGTTAGGGTAGTGACAGGTGCAGGTTTGAATCCCCCACGGAGGATCTTTTGCTTTACATTTTGGTTGGAAATCATGGTGGACATTGGTAGAAAGAGAATGAAGCTTTGATTCCTTTATGTGGGTGCTTCTAGCCCACGCGGTGAGCTCCAAAGTGCTAAGACACTTTGTGCTTGGGGAGAAGGTGGATCAAATTATGTCGAAACCTTTTTTTGAGGTATATTAAGGTAAGCATTAAATTTTGAGTGCTAGATTTGTTGGACAAGATTTTTGAGGTATTACAAATTATTTTTTACATATTTCATGTGGTATATGAGGTTTTAGGGAGTTATAAGAATATTGTAAAATAAATTTTTGATATTATTTGTTTTATGGTTTGAAAAATAAATAAAGGTGTTTTAGAAAGATTGGTTGTGATTTTTATGGTGTTGGATATTATCTTAAGTTGGAGTTGATAAGGTATATCGAAGTAATTATTTTTATGTGTGGTTTGATGAGTGTTCATTTTAAAAGGGATAAATAAGGCATATTTGAGCTTTGATTATTTTTGTGTACAAGGAATATTTTGAGAAAGTATTGAAGTAATATTTTGACATCTAACCTCCTTGAGTTTGGCAAAGAATTATTTATGATTGTGGTAGATTTGTGTGGTCTACTTATCATCAAGAAAAAAGGTATGGGCACATTCTTCCTTGGTTAAGTTGATTGGTTGGTTTTCTAGAAAACAACTTTGGAGTGAAAATGACTTGATTAGGTTTCCTTATTGAGTTTTTGACCTATTGTGAAGAGTTTTTTATAAGCATTGTTGTTGAAAAAATTGATTGAGTGAAGAACTTGAACTAGGATTTGCAAAGAAAATTAGCATCAATGTTATGTGAGATTTATTGATAAGCATTGTTGGAAAAATTTGAGTGAATTTTCATATGCTTGGACTAGGGTTTGTGAGTAAGAATTATTTTATTGAGTTATTGGTTGGATAGATTTGGTTGAGCCTAGTCAAGTGGATGTGTGAAGTAATCGTTAAAGTTCTATGAAATAATTTGTTCTATATTCTCAATTGATTTGAGAAAGAGGTTGAATGTTGATGAGTGTAAAACATATTGAGTCTCTAAAAATTCTCTATATGTTTCAGTTATAAAAGAGATATTGAAAGTGATTGAGAGTTTGTGAGTGTGAAGCATATTGAGTCTCTAACAATTCTCTATATGTTTCTAAAACAATGATTGAAAGTGATTGAGCATTGAGGTGAATGTGAAGCATATTGAGTCTCTAATAATTCTCTGTATGTTTCTAAAAGAGTTATTGAAAGTGATTGAGCATTGTGATGAATGTGAAGCATATTGAGTCTCTAACAATTCTCTTTATGTTTCTATGAGATTGGACAAGTTATATTATGGAATTTTTGAGCAGATTTGAGGTAATTCTTTGTGAATACTTGTGGACTGATTTGTGTAAGCTTTTATGGAAGCTTAAAATACATATTGATAGCATATTTGGACAAGTTCTAGTGAGGACTTGTTGAGAAAATTTGGACAAGTTCTAGAGAGGACTTGTGGAAAGATTAGTGTGAGTTTTTATGGAAGCTTACAAGGCATATTTGAGACAAGTATTAGAGAAGACTTGTGGGCATATTTGATTGATTGATTTGTTCAAACCTTGAGTTAAACTTTGGGGTAGATCCAACATATTTATTTTATGATTGAGTCAAGCTTTGTGTAAAGCTTGAGGATAGAGATTGAGGATAGATTTGTGCTAGACTAAAGAACTATGTTTAGTGCAGATCAGAGGACAGATATTGAGGATAAATTGGTTCTAGATCTAAGGACTATATTTAGTACAAATCTAAGGATAAATTTTTATGTAGATTTGAGGATAGTTTTTTACCAGACCAGAGATAGAGATCAAATATATTTATGCTAGACCAAAAGATTGTATTTAGTACAAATTTGAGACAAATATTTGAAGGTGATAGAGTATAGAGGACGACAGTCTCTAATGGATAGAGATACATTAGTTGGGGCAATATGGATAGGTGTATTCAGTGGATAGAGATCCATTAGCCAAAGTAGTGGGGGTAATAGTTCTTCTATAATATCGTAAGTCAGAGCTTAGGAGAAAGGAGTTCTCCTATGGATAGAGTTCCATGAACTTGATTAGGATATTGGTGTCTTATTTGGATAGAGGTCCATGAACATTATAATAAGGAAAATATTTCCAAGAGATTGATTGAAAAAATTTTAGTGAAAGATTTTCTCTGTGGAGTAGCCCACATTGGGTGAACATGTAAAATTGGTGTCTCTATTGTGTGTGGTGATTTATGCATTTATTTGATTACTATTATTGATATTGTTATCTTTTTATTGCATAATATTGATTGGGAAGTAAAAGTAAAAAGTGGTATTATACTGTTCACCCCCCTCTTAGTATAAGCTTGTGTTATTCAATTGGTATCAGAGCGGGTTCCTTCGGAAGATTTTAATAGCTTGAAGGAAAATATTTCAAGAATATAATAGATTCCAAGAATGTGCCCTCAGATAATTCAACACTAATATTTTATGGAAGTGATTATATATATTGGAGTATGAGAATGAAGGTTCACCTGATGGCACTTGGCAATGACATTTGGTAAGTAGTTGAAAATAGATACATAACACAATTGATCCACATACAGATAAAGAAGGTAATCCTCTACAATATTATAATTTAAAATCAAAGAATGCACTTTTGAGAGGTTTTCAAATAATAGAATCAATAAAAGTTATGCATTGTAAATATGCAAAAGAAATTTCGGATAAGTCACAAAGCATATATGAAGGAGATAAAAGTGTCAAAAAAGGAAAAGATATGAAATCTCAAAGGACAATTTGAAGAATTAAGAATGAATAATGAGGAAAAAATTAGTTCTTATCTACTTCGGGTAGATGAGGTTGTTAATGCTATGCAAGGACTTGGAATTAATGTTGAAGAATCAGATGTTTGTGATAATATCTTAAGGTCTCTCCCAACAAGGTTTAGTGAAAACATTTCTGCTATAGAAGAAGCAAAGTATGGTGATTCTTTGACAAGAGCTATGTTACTTGGTATTCTTACAGAATTTGAGTTGAGAATAAAAGAGGAACCTAATATCTGGAAGGAAGCAGTCTTCAAAGCAATTAAGAAGATAAAGGGTAATAATTCAAAATCAATTAATGAGTCATCGAGTGGTTAAGAAGCTAATTATGGTAGAAGGAACAAGGATTCAAGAAGATTCAAAGATGAAAAATCTGTTATATGTTTCAATTGTGGAAAGTATGGTCACTATGCAAATTATTTTCAAGAAGATAAAAATAACAATGATGAAGAAAAACAAGATCATAGGAACATGGAATCAAAAAATATAGGTACAAAAATAAAGGTAAGGCTAGGAAAAGAAAACAAGGAAAGAAGATCTTTCAAATACAAAAGAGGAGCTACTATGAAGATACGACAAGTAAGTACTCTAGTGATAGTGATGCTAGTTCTTAAAGTAATGATATATATGAAGTCCTATTTATGATTGAAGAAAAAGAAAAGATTAAGAAAAGGTCACCAATAATTCTTAAGTGTTTTAGATGTGGTAATTTTTGACATCTTGAAGATAGTTTTACAAGGAATGTTTTTAATTTTAGTGATGATGAATTTGAGGATGCACTTGAAGGACCAAAAGAGAATATTCTAATGGCACTAGAAGAAGAAGAAGGTGATCCTATAGAAGATAAGTTAAAATAAAATGTGGATGTTGAAAAAGGCAAACAAATAGAGGAAGAATCAAGAAAAGGAGGAGTTGATCTTGAGGGAGAGCTTATCTATGCTCTTAAAACTTTAAAGAAGGTAAGAAAACAAAATTCCCAACTTGAGTTTCAGTTTCAATACTGTGTTGAAGAGAGAGGTAAACTTATATAGGATCTAAACTAGTCAACGACTAAGAGAAATAAGTTCAATCATAAGTTAGAAGTAAATTTCTTAGAATGTGAAAGGTTAGAACAAGAAGTAGCTCTATAAAGGGAAGATTTAGAAAAATCCAAGGATAAGCTACACAAGTTTGAAAAGAGTTCAAAGAATTTGGATAATATGATCAAGGTACAAATAAGGTCAACAAATAAAATAGGTCTTGGTTTTGAACAGGCTCAAAAGAAACAAGAAGAATCAAACTCAAGTTCTAAAGAAGAAAAACTTCAGAAGAAGACAATATAAAAGAAAGTGAATTTTTGAGGATGAGTTAGACAATAGAAAATTCAACAAGGAAAGGAATAATGTACAAAGAAGAAACAAATAGAACAACAATCATAATATATTAAGAGAAACTAAGAGACCAATGAGGTGAAGACAAGGGAAATTCAATGGAAGATGTTTCTCATATCACAGGTTTGGGCACACAGCTTCACAGTGTAGGACACATGAAATACAGGAATATGGGAACTTCAGAAATAGATAGTTTTTCCATTGGTATTGCTACTCATGTAATCAGTTTGGTCACAAGGCAACGAATTGTAAGGTACATGACAGGAACAAATATGACTTTACTAGGAGAAATCCTAGGACATGTGCACCTCCAAGGAATAATAACATTAAGTGTTATAAGTGCAATAATGATGGATATACAACAAAGTGGTGTAGAGCAGACATTCCAAAACCAATCATGCACATAAATGGGAGAGGAATAGGAATATGGAGATGAACAGGAACATGAATAGAAATAGGAATATGGAAATATAGGAATAGGAGCATGGGCATGAATAGAAACAATAAAATGAATCATAAGGATCATATGATAAGGAAAGAAGACAAAGGTAAAGAACTGTGCTTGCTAGGAGTAGAAATACTTCCACCCCAGAATTAACCACCTCAATAGGAGGTGGAGGAGGGGCTAAGATAATAGACTCATTCTTAGCCCCAATCCCCAAAGGTGACCCTTTGCCATTGATGTCAAAGGGGGAGATATTTGGTTTAAGGAGAGAGCATTGAGTTAGGGGGAGTAGTTTCCAAGGAGTAGCAAAATAGGAAAAAGGTCAATTTTTGGTAAAAATAATTTGGGTTGCCATCAATGAAAAAATGGGGAGATTGTTGGAAATTTTGAGTAGATCAGTTGTCATTGATGTCAAGAGTGAGTGGTCATTGATGTCAATATTTCAACACCAATCAGTGGCAATTTCAGTGGGCAACATCAGTTTTAGGTTCTCTAGTTTCAGTTGATCAAGGCCCAGTTTCAAGACATCAAATATGGTCTAAAGTGCAAAAGGCCCAAGTAAATAATATTATAATATTTGTTATAATATTATAAAGGGAGATTTTAAATTAATTATAAATTAATTAATATAATTTTTATTATAAATTAATTTATAATTTAATTTACTTCACTTAAAGTTATTTAAATTAATTATTAATCTATTTTGATATTAATTATAAGATTAATTTATATTAATTTTTAACTAACCCTAAGGAGGGTTATTAAAATTAATTTGAAAATTGAAAATGAATTTCTAAGCACCGACATGGGAAGAAAATTTACCATGTGTATAAAAGGAGGATTACCCACCTTACCATAATCCCCAATACCTTTTGAAAGACATGAATTCCAATAAGTAATGATAAGAAAATTATACATAAAATGATTAATGCTATATGTTTAGATTAGTAAACCTTACATTTCATCAACTCTTCTAATGTTGATGAAGGAACCCAAAATATTCACATTTTTTGGAGTATCCAAAAGAGACAAATGTCCTACCTGGAATAATCTCCAAAAGAGAGAGTTTCAAGGCCCTTAACTTTGTTTCCTTTGTGATAATAGTGATGAATCTGAAGGGCATATGCTCTTACAGTGTTTGTTTTCATAGGAAATTTGGCATCTTTGGTGGAAGGTGTGGAAATAGTCTTGTTCTCATACCTATTATCTTGCTAAGTTCTGGAGGAGTTTAGGAAGATCTCCTTCTAAGGCTTTATTTCTTCAAGTTGCATGGAGTATTGGGCCCTCATGTATTATATGGAATATTTGGATTAAATAAATCAAAGAATTTTTCAAGGTAGGAAGTTAACTATTTATCAGACTTGGTAGAGGATTATTGGTATGATCTAAGAAATTGTTTCTTCTAAATGTTAGATTAGTCTTCCTTTGGAGCAGTCTGAGATTCTAATGATGCAGGATCTGGGTTTAGTGGAGAATGATCCTCGTCCTTCTGTATCGATTAGGAGGAGATATCTTAATCAAAAATTATAGAGATATGGTAGATGGCATCCTCCACCTTAAGGGGTGTTTAAGATTAATATTGATGGCTCTTCCAAAGGGAATCCTGGGCATGCAGATATTGGTGGTGTTGGAAGAGATAGTAGTGGTGCAATTATTTTCATTTTTTCCTGTTATAAGGGGAAGTAGACTAATAATTATATGGAGGCCCTTGCTATTTATTTTTATTTGTAAAAAGGTTATGCTTTGGGATGGCGAAAGATAATCTATGAGTCGGACTCTCAAATTATTATTAATTTATTGAAGACTCATAATATTTTTAATGTTTATTAAAAGCTAGTGATAGTAGCTCAGTAGACCTTTCAAATCTATAGGTATCTGGAGTTTATTTCTTTTGTTCATATTCCTAGGGAATGGAATGGTGTGGTCGATAGCTTGACAAAATAGGCTTATGAGGTTTAGGAATATTGGAATGTTAAGGAATGGGATTAGCTTCCATTGGACTATTCTTAGCATCTTTCTAATTTACTTATTGTGGATATGCCTGGTTGAGGTTTTTGTTTGTTGTATGTCTTCTAGGTGGGTGCTCGATGGTATTGGGGGTTTCTTTCTTCTAGCCCTTGTAAGGGTTATTATTATGGGATTCTTTGGTTCTTGTAAATCTTGTTGATTCAATACATTTTTACCATTTACAAACAAAAAAAACTTGTAAAAGTAAAATAAAATGGAAGTAGATGATTTAATGTATATATTATTTTTACATACAATATATCCAAAAGATCTATGAAATACTCTTCTTTAAAAATTATCACTCATAAGATTTTTGTTTGAATTACTAACCAAATGAATGTTTAGGCCTCTGGAAGGGTTTCAATCCATATAAATTTATAATAAAAATCCTTAAGGTAGAGAATTTTAAATACTCTCAATTATTATGTCTAAACTTGACACAGTATCCATTATATTTTAATAGATTCAAAATCAACTCTTTATTTCATAAAAAAATAGGAAAATAGAACTCCTCAAGCATCCTTTGGAGTTCATCCATTGCTTTCATGACATCCTCTTCCTAAACCATAATGTTCATAAAATTCAATATCTGGAGTTATTATTCACATCAAAATAATTCCATTTTTGGACCTCTATAATATGAATGAGCATAAGGTAATGGTTGTTGTTTTAGATTAAAAAATTAGAGGAAAAGGATTTAACCAAGAATCAACCCAAATAATCGTAGTATCCACATTATTCACTAACCAACTATTATAGTTTATAATTTCTTATAAACTATATAACATGAAATTCAATATTAATAAACCCCTAAGTAAGGTTTGCTTCCTTAAAAAATATATTCCATTCATAGAACCCATATGTTTTTGAAGTAACACTTTTTTCTAACTCTTTTTTCTTTTAATAATCTACATTCAACTCGTTCCTCCTCATTCTAAATTCATAAATTTTTAATTTTTAAATACTCTCCCTCTAATATATTCTTTTCCTAGAAACCTTATCACATTTTCAAAGAAGAAACCTAAATACATTGGGAAAAGATACCTCTTTGTGTAAACATATTATGAGAGTTATTGATTTTCATGAATCTTGAATTGTATTTATTAACTTTACATTCAATTTGGATCTCTATATGGAAATATTTGTTTGAAGGGACTTGGTTTTTATACCATATTTATTAGCATTGATCTTATCATAGATATAGACTCCATTGTGGGTTTTAGAATAGATGAAAGGATTGGAAATAAGAAAATCCATACCTCAAATAGAATAGAAATAAGTTTTAAATTAATATTTTTACTACATTCTAATATTTATAACAATTGTCTTCTTCTCTTCAACGATCAATGCCTAGCTATGACCTAAATGCCCAAATTCATTCAATCATTCAAAAAGAGTACTAATACAATTAAATATATTAAAGAGCTATATTTTTTGGACTTCTCTAAAAAGGAAGCACATGTTAGCTCTTAATAATAAGACTGATTGATATGGAAGAACTCAATTTTACATTCATAAATTGGATGTTCAATTTTTGTTTTAAAAATGGAGAGATGAGTAATAGAATATTAATCTAAAATTAATATATTCTCCCAAATATTTTTATTCTCTCCTATGATACCTTTGGGAGCTTGATAAAAGTTTGGATAAAAATGGGACCTATTTCCATAGAATATTTAGCTAAAACACCTTCATATATTTCATGATTTTTCTTATAATACCTTCATATTTATTACTTGAACAAAAATATATTGATAAGGGTATTGAGAAATGCACATAGTTTCCTACTCTTCCTTTAATTCTTATAAGCATATTTAAGCTTTTGTTTCTCAAACTAACATACTTGGGCCTAGATGGACTGTTTATTTAAGCCCTTACATCTAAAGCATCATTTCAATATTGAGGTCTTTTAGGTAGTATAAATTTTATCCATACATGATCATTAATTTATAACATATTTAAAATTTTCATCTAGTTATGATGGGTAAGACTGATGTTATTGTGAGAAAGAACAGTGTTGTCGTGGGTGGGATCAGGGTTACAGATAATGGAGGTGTTGTGATTAGGAATGGTGGTGCAAATGATGGAAGTGATGAGGGAAGGAATAGTGGTGTGGATGAAGGAAGTATGGAAGGTGGGTTTGGTTCTACTAATAAGAACATGGTTGTTAGTAAGGTCAATGCTGGAGAGCTTGCTGGCAGTTTTGGTGGGGTAGTTGCTATTACCCATTATTAGGGGGTGGGATATTATCCCATGCTAGGTGGCAAGGTCAATGGGACTCTAGTAGGTGATGGGACTCCATTGGGGGGATTTTCATAAAACCTTTGAATATGGAGCTAGTGTGTCCTTTGTAGTAGTGATCTTGTCTAACTCGAGGAACCTTGGTTCAAAAGTAGTTTTTGATATTTCGTCAAAGGAAGATACACTTAGGGTTATAGAGTAAATGATTAAAATTACTATGGAGGATGGTGTGCTTAACTTGGTTGGAAATTTTTTTGGGGATTCACCTAATCTTGATACGATTTGTAGATGGGAATTTTCCAAATGGAGGCCTTAGGGCCATCTAGAAATTGTGGATCTCCCTAAGGCCTTCATAATGTTTAAATTTAATCATGAAGAAGCTTATAGAAATGTGCTTAGTGGAGGCCCATGATTCTTTGGGAAGCATGTTCTCTTCCTTCGAAGGTGGACTCTAGACTTTTTTTCTAATTTGTAGAGGATAAACATAGCCCCCCTCTAGGTCAAGTTACCTAGTATGCCTTTCTATTACTAGCATGATGATGTGTTATGGGGTATAGCCAAGCGAGTGGGTGAAATCATACTCATTGATGCACCGAAAAGAGCTAGGTCAAGATTGATATATGCTAGAATGTGTATTAATGTAGATTTGGAAGTAGATCTACTAGATTCTATTAAGTTGATCTTGATTCTAGGTACTTGAATACAATAAATTGTATATGAAAATCAAATAGGTTTCTATACTGAGTGTAAAGCTTTAGGTCATCTCTCAAGTCAATATTCAACGAAGAAGCTGAGAAGGAAATTTTGGACTAAGGTAGATATGAAAGGTATATCAACCCATATTGAGCCCCAAAATGACAAGAGAGTAGCTTCTAAACAAGGTTTGGAAACTAAAATATCTTGAACCTTGGATGGGTCTATTTAGAACATAGGGATAAATTTAGAGAAATTTTTGAAATCCACAGCGAAACCCCTGGTTGTAAGTTGTGAGGATATCGAGCCAATACTTGAATATGGGATTCAGAAGCACATAGAGCAGGTAAATGCTCTATCTTCTTTAGCCTCCCTTATTATTCAAAATTCTTTTGATTGTCTTAAAACCCATGGGGAGGAGGAATTGTTAGATTTTGTATCACCAAATATACCTTCTCCTCTTGAGTTTCCAATTACAATTAATTTGGAAAAAGGGTCTTTAGGACCAAAAAATATAAGCCACAAAAAAAATATTTTGGATGTGGGGATTGAGAGAAAAGTTGGAAACTTCCTGAATAAAGAATATTAAAAAAAGAGATATATCCAAATATAGAAAATGGGACTTAGCTAGAGTTAGGAGTGGATGAAGGATTGATTCTAGGAGAGAAATAACTTAAGATAATATACTTTAGTAATATTTCCCCTCATAGGTTGAGGGTTGTGAGTAAATTCTCTTTGAAACATGGTAAATGAAATTCTTATTTTGGATTGTTAGGGGCCTTAATGGTCACTAGAAACAGAGGTTAGTGTCTTCTCTTATATTTAAGCTTCAACTAGATATTATTATTTTACAATAAATCAAGGTGGAATGGAGTAAAATAGATTTAGTTATATTGGCTATTTGGAAGAGTGCAGGTTTTTGTGCTAGTCCAGCCCATGGGGCGTTAAGGGGTTTGCTGTGTTTATGAGATTCAAATAATCGGTGGGTTTGGTATTGTCAACATTTGATAGAATAACAAATATTTTATTTTGTTGTAAATATTTTTTGTTGCTATTGCACAAATTACCCCAATTGAAGACCCACTTGAAGTTTTAGGTTTAATTTAAAAATTTACTTGCACCAAGAATTAAAAGAAAACATGATTACATTGAGGTTTTAAAATTGTTGGCATTTTTTCATCTTGAAGACTTGGATTTAGTTGCAGTGATTCGGATTGAATATTTTGAATATTTGCATATTAATCACATTATATGAAACCAAATATTTTAGAAAATTCAAAATTCTATAGTTTCCCTTAGGTTAAAGTAATTAAATTTCATTTTAGGGTTATGCAAATTTCGTCACTTTTGCCCTACAATTTCATGTAAATTTAAAATGGCCATTACATTTGCCACAAAAAGTTTTTTGAGGTGATTCAAAAAATGGTGGAAATATATTGATCCCGTATCTACAATGATACTAAGTTTGTAGTAAATTGGACATTAATTATTACTAGAGATAGCAATTTTTAAAAGTAGCCTATGAATTTCTAATTGCAATATATCATAATACAAAATGAATTTTTTATCCTTATCAACATATTTGGATACCCATTTGTCTCATTTAGAAACATGGGATTTTTTTATCAAAATATGGGTATTTTTAATTTTGACCTAATTTTGGCACTATAGGCTGTAAGACACGAAATTTCACTTTCATCCTAAGGTTTGGTCAGCATAAAATGAGTGGCCCTCGTTAAGTCAGATATCTCACCTGATGCTATCTGATTGTTGAAAGAAATATATGTGGTATGAATGAATTTTGAGCATGTTAGCCAATGGGTCCCATTGGCTTGGGCAAAAGAAATAAGGGCATCCGATTGGTCAATGGTCATAAAGAAAGTATTTTAATTTTTCTTAAAACCAAAGATTTTATACCTCATGAATGTTCATAAACTTAAAATTTGCCTAAGTATTTCACTTAAATATTATTGGCTCGAGTGAAACACCCAATCCCCATTGGTTGCTCTAAAATATTATTTTTTCATGAGGCTCCCAAACCCTAAGTCATCCGCTAAATCTGTATTGGTTGGGTACCTCACTTGATCGCATCTGATTGGGTGGTTATATTAGATGATTGTATCACATTGGTTTTTTTTTTAAATATTCTCTCCTAAGGTAGTGAGGGTTGAATATATGCGAAATATTTTCCCTTTTGAAGAAAAGTGTTCCCGAAGAATTAAAAATTTTATCAAGAAGCTCACTCAATATATATATATATATATATATATATATATATATATATATATATATATATATATATATATATCTTGGAAGGATATCTTAGCTGACGACATATCATTGATTAGATACCTCACCCGATCATGTCGGATTGGCTGAGGCAAAAGAACACAAATCCTAAATTCTTTTAATAATTCATTTTTACCCAAGTGTACCACTTAAATTCCATTGGTCAGCTATCTCACCTGATTACACCCCATTGGATCAAATGAAACACCCATTTGCACCCCATTGGTTGTTTTAAAAGAATTTATCCTAAAGTTCCTAAGAGTGTCATCCACTTAAGAAATATTTCTCCTTTTTTGGCCCTAAATTTGATTTACCACAAAAAAAAACTAAGTCTAAATAAGGTGTACCATCCAATTGCACCCTATTGTTCGATTATCTTGGTAAATTGCATCCCATTAATTGCATCCCATTGATCGGTTGTCTTGGCCAATTGCATCTCGTTGATCGAAATAATTAACCATTGGCCTAGCATTGGATGATTAAAAACAACTCATAAAATGTTTGTCTAAGTCTTTTCCCTAATTGTTCTCCATGGGCCATATCATTTGATTGTATCCCATTGGTTGGATATATCAATTGACAACACCCCATTGACCACCAAAATATATTAAAACCCTTACTAAGATTTTTAATGGAACTTTGAATTTTAATTAGGAGAATTTAATTTCAAATCTAAAACTTTATAAAAAACCATTTAAATGAGAGTCGGTCAAGAAGTCATTTAATTGGGTGAGTTTGAATTCCAGGACTAGTGACATTATTAAAATTCCTTAAATCGAGAGAGTTTAAATTTTGGATCCCAAACTTTATAAAAAATTGTTTAATCAAGTCAGGTAAGTGAACCGATTAAATCCCATTGGTGAGAATGAGCTAGTTGACTACATCCCATTGTTCATCAAAAATTTAGTTTTTGTTAAGGTGCCCTTCCTTCAAACCTTATAGGTATTATAAAGTATTAAATTAGAGTTTAAATCGGGACTAGGGAATTATAATTTGAGGGTTAATATTTAACCGAGAAGGGATAATAATAAATAATAAAACCTTAGACCATGGATATATAAATGTATCATAATATGAACAAATATTAAGTCCAAAATATTAATTTTGATATAATATAAAGCTTAATAAAAGGAATTAATGTCATAAACAAAGGTAATAATAATAATAATAATAAAGGTAAATAAATAAATAAATATGAATCAATATTAATAAATTTTTGATATTAGAGTTGATTTAACACATTGCCATTAAAATGAAATTTTAATTAATCCAAAACCTTAGAAAATGATAAAAGTTTAAAATTTAAAAATTTAAGAAAGAAACTAATGTTAAACCTTAGGAAGTATTTTAATAAATTTAAAATCATTGATATTAATAATAATAATAACAAATTCTAATTTTAATTTCCTGCCAAAGGGACTAATCTTAATTTTCTTTGATTTTCAAGCAACAAACGAAGGCCGAATAGTGAAAGCCAAAGGACAAAGAAGAATTTCAGCTAATCGAACCAGGTTGTGAAAGATACTGGAAGCCGAAGCGTTAGGGCTACATTCACTAAACTTGGACCTGATTTTAGACCAACTAGAATAATATGATTTAGCTACCCAATGGTTCATGGAGATGCTTCTAATCAGTTAGAGATCATTGGATAAAATTGTAGAACTAAATCAAGAAAATGCCAAAAATGACACATCATCTATCAAGACAATTCAATACAACTCATCCTTCATTGTAAACCACCAGGATACAACTACAAAGCGCTAAGAAATTTGAATTGTAAGGCTACAAAAATCCATGAAGGACCCATTTAAAAAGGGTTGGATGCCATTTTAGTGATATATTTCTTTAGGAATTCTTTTTTCTTTTATAGTATATGAGCATCTTTGTGTCCAGGTCATCGTAATTGAGGAATTTGTACCTTGCAATTATCTAATGCAAGAAAGTTTCTAAGAATTGTAATCATTTAATACCTTCATTAATACAAATTTTGGAGTTTCTTGGTGTATTCTACGCATGTTTATTGTGTTTGCATTTAGTATTTATCTTTCTTATTTGAAGATAGTGCCACTTTGGTCTCATATTGTGTAAAGGCTAGTTGTGTCAGAGTTGGTTATGATCAAAATTCTTGCTTATACATATTTAACATAAGGCTTCAACTATACTCGCTTGTTTTCTTTTTCTTTTAACCCTATTATTTTGAATTATTTTTGACAACTTCTTAGATTAGGTATAGTCAGTTTGATATTCTGAAGCTTTTCCTTCATGAATGAGCACTATATTATTTTAAGTTTTAGAATATATTTTGAATGAATTTAAAGATCATAATCTAAGGTAGCAAGCCTAGAATCTTACTCTATTCCATTTTATTGTTGTAATCCATGATATAAAATGCCTATATCTTGGTAATTGACTGAATATTAAGCTAGATTTATGTTTTACAAGTTTAAACAATGAATTAGTACTCACCCTTGTTAATAGTTATATGTAAACCTTCTGAGTTATCCATATGATTCCCTTTCTTATGCTTTAGTTTATAATACTTGACCATAACATAACCAGGTTAGACAAACCTTAAGATAACCTGGGGATATCGATTATATTATTTCAAGAGAGGACATCTTGACAAGTCCTATATGTTGGTATATATTTATAATTAGATAGATGTATCACTCAACAATAAATGGTGCTAGAAGGAGGGCTTGAAGTGTTTGTTTCATTATAACTTTAAGCTATGAATTGCTAATGTTCTAAGTCATATGAGCCCTCAATGCTCAACAATAAATGATGCTAGAGGGAATGCATTGTTCATTTTATTGTTACTTTAGAACATTGCATTGTTTTCTATTAAAATTTCCTACAATAAGTTTTAATTTTGAGATATGTTGATTCATTATTTTCACTTACTGCACTATCTTAGTTTTTTATAAATTTTGATATTTTTCATATTGTCATATATTTCTTTCTATATATACCATTTCTAAAACTATAATACCATGTTTTCATACTTTCTGCACTCATTTAACTTCACCAATGATAATTTATGCATCTTTGTTAGGTGGTAGTAGTGCCATTAATATCCTATAGTAGCCCATGATATGCCCAAACATGCAAAAATGTATATACCTAGGTAAAAACATGACAAAGCTAAAATAGTTTAAGAACACATTCAAGCATACAAAGATGCTTTGATTAGACTATAGGTTGAACATGAAGATGTTGCTTTTAGGATGTTCTCTCTTACCTTGGATGAACTAGCATATGAATGCTATATTAACCTACCTACAAATTCCATCACCTCCTAGGTCGAGCTAGAAACAAACTTCATTAATTAGTTCAAGCTATCTATAGATATTGCTATCATCTACCATCAATTTATCTCAACAAGAAGAGATCCTAGTGATACTTTAAGGCTATTTAATACTAGATTTCACAAGCTTTACAATAGGTTGAATCCACCCTATACTCTTAATGAAGAGGTATATATTCAAATGTATTAAGAACCTTAGATCCTTTAACATCTATGTTTGTAAGAAGAGCTCCTAATATCACTACATTGCTCATGGTATATAGCAAAGCTTTAATGGTTGAAAAACAATTGATACCTCAAAGATTTGGTATGGGACAGATACCTTCCATAGGATATCTAGATACATACAATCATGTGCCCATGATTAACTAAGAATTTTTACATCAACTACCAATGTTGAATACTTTACAATATCCTAACTATAATAAGCCATTCAATCCCATTTCTATGCATACTTATCCTACCATTCCTTAATATCCAAATAAATAATATATCATCTATGTAAATATTAATAATAACCCCCTAATAACACTGAAATTTATAAATTCTATCCCAAAATCAATGATAACATTCCCAAATTTGAATGTAAATTTAAATCAAAATGTACCCACTTTTGTGAATCCAACATATTTTGCTAATAACACAAATAAAATTGTAGCTTTGACTAGCAATGAAAGTGCACAAATAGAAAATTTACAAAGAGTAGTTCAAAAATGCAGTCATGATATGATTCAACTATAGAAAAAATACCTCATAATACACAACCAAGCAATGTAGAAGTACCCAATCCCATAGGCAATCAGAATCAGTCCAACATAGTAGTCAATATTTCAAATTTATCTTTGAAAAATTGTAGTAAAGTGCAAGAATAAGTGGAAAAGATATAAATAATGCATAATTAAGCTAATAAAAATCTTGTTAACAATGAATTAGATGACAAACTAGGATCTTCTATAAATTCAAATGAACTTGCTAAAATTAAATGTCAAGAAATCCAATTTGTTCTAGATAATGACCAGAAATAAACGAAAATTTTAGAGTCAGTAATCATTAATGAGGATTGTAGCAATCAAGTTAATCAAAATTTAGGGATTAACTTAGTTTTAGAAACATATGAACCATCAAAAGTGGATGAAGATGAATCTAAAAATGAATCTATAGATGAATCTGAATATTACATAGAAGAGGTGGTAGAATTTCACCACTTGTTTCAGGAAGATAATGATTATATTCTTCAAAATAAAAAAGAGGATTTCTTTCACACCTTCCAAAGAAGCTTCCATACCACTTGAGGTGGTAGACACTGAAATCCTTGTCTTACTTAAAGATCCTACAATTCCTACAATGTTCATGTGGTTTGAAAATAATAATATTGTATATGAGATTATTGAAGACCTTAATAAATCCAAGGAAAACAATCCTTTGATTGATATAGTCCAGTTGATTGACCATAAGAATTTTTTTTCTTGAGAAAGAAAAGACTACAAAGGTTATAATCTAGTGACTATGAATAAAGAAAAGATATAATTTGTACCTTTATTATTGATTGCTAGAATTACTAGTAAAATTTTGTACAATTACCTATTGGATTTAAATATTTTTATAATGAAGTGCCATATGTTGTTAACAAAGAATTAGAGTTGACTCCTACTTGCACTGGTAATTATGTTTTTACATTGAACAAGACAAAGGTAGATGTTATTGGGGTACTGAATCAAGTCCATAAACAACTCACTAATGAACCTAGGATAAAAAACTAGAATGATCCTCATATGGGAGACATCCTAGATGCCTGCAAAATGCTGCATAGTTATGATTGGTCTAAAACAATGAATAGTGATTTAGTAATCAATTTTTTAGAAATAGAATCATGCTTGAAATAACTCATATCTGATCATATGAATGGGGATAGTATTCTGAGCACTAAATTAAAAATGATATTTCACACCTTGTTGGTAGAAACTATGATTGAAGATAAAAGTTCAATAATAGATTTCCCACATAGTAAAAAAAAATTAATTTAAGATTAGTTAAGCACTTATGGGTTTAATGAATCAAAATATAAGTATGGTAGAGGTTATGGAATTAAATCAAGTTGGTTGGGTGAAAGAGGTAAAATGAAAGCTCTCAATTTTGAAGGATTGGTGCTACTATGCGATAAATCACAAGAAATCCACTAGCCTTGTCATTAAAAGCATTTCCCAAATGATCATAACCATGTGTGGGATCCTAGGAAATTTAATATGGCCCAATCATTATACCATAGTTTTTTTATGTACTTTATTTTACTTTTTTTTCACATAGTTTTCATTTGTTTGTTTTGTTTTCTCTGATTTTGAAGTTCTATTTTATATATATAATAAGTATTTTAGGTTTTTTTTTTATTTGACTTGTTTATTTAGTTCATTTTTTCTTGTGAAAGTTCCTCTTCACTCTCATGTTTTAGTTTTTTATTTTCATGTTATTTTCCTTCCCTGATTTTAAAATTGAGGTTTTAAAATTGTTGACTTTTTTGCATCTTGAGGACTTGGATTTAGTTGCACTAATTTCGATTGAATATTATGAACATTTGTGTCTTAATAAAATTATCTCAAACAAAATATTTTAGAAAATCCAAAATTGTATAGTTTATTTGAGTTTAAAAAAATTAAATTTCAATTTAGGGTTATGCAAATTTCATCAATGTTGCCCTACAATTTGATGTAAATTTAAAATAGCCATAAATTTTGCCACAAAATTTGTTTGAGATGATTCAAATACTAGTTAATTCTTTATCCAACAAACGTCGAGACTCTATTTATCCCACCGTTCTTTCTGAAAATCCCAAAATCACAGGAACCCAGAAAACGACCAAAATCACACGAAAAAAGGAAACAAATCGATTCATCACCCCGTTGCGGTGTGATAAAGAATGGGAAAAGCGAAGGATCTCTTGCCCTAATTTGATTCTTAGAATACCCATAAAAGGTATTCTACATAGAAATAACATTTTTGCTATTTTGAATGACCCTCAATACATAATTGACAGTTCAGGAACGATCAAATATGGGGAGATCATCAGGGAGAATTCAATTAGTGAAAAATGGAATTCTCTTGAAAATCAATTAGCTGCAGGACCCAGCCCAAAAATAAAAGAGGCTTATGCTTCTCTTATTTCAGTAAGAACAAAGAAAATGGTTATAAATATGATTCAAATTAGCTTGATGAGATACCCCTTTTTTATCATGGAAAAAAAAGAAAATATAACAAGTTCCAAATTAAGTTCCAAATTTCTGTTTAATAACAGATTAGACTGCACTAATCCTTTTTCTTCCAACGATAAAAATAAATTACTTAATAAGCATCAAGGGACTATTCATTCATTATCTAATCAGAACAAAAGAGGTGAATCTTTTATGGTTCTTTCACCATCTGACTATTTACAAATCGTTCTATTCAATGATTCAAAATGTTTTTATACGGTAAAGAAATCAATTAAAGAGGATCCAATTATACAAATCATTGAATTGTCAGGTCTCTTGGGTCATTTACATAGTATCGCTAACCGTTTTTCATACTCCCATTTCATCACTTATAATAAAGTCTTGTTAAAGAAACGTTCAATTTCAGACAATTACTTGAATACTTTCCAAGTACCTAAATGCTATTTTATGGATGAAAATACGAGAATTTATAAATTCGATCCATGCAGGAGCATCATTTCCAAGCTCTTCAATTCTAATTGGTGCTCTTCCTTATCTAATGTTTGTAAAAAAACATTTCCAGTAGTTAGCCTGGGACAATTAATTTGTGAAAGTGAATATATATCCGAAGATGAGCCATTCCCCAAATCTGGTCAAATTCTAGTCGTTCATGAGGAATCTTTAGTCATGAGATTGGCTAAACCCTATTTGGGTACTGGAGGAGCAACTGTTCATAGTCATTATGGGGAGATTATTTACGAAGGAGATACATTGATAACTTTGTTATATGAAAGATTAACAACCGATGATATAATTCAAGGTCTTCCTAAAATTGAACAATTGTCAGAAGCCCGTTCGACTAATTCAATATCAAAAAATCTCAAAAAAAATGTTCAAAATTGGAACAGAGACATGGCAAAATTTCTTGGAAAACTTTGGGGGTCATTCATCAGTGCTAGGATAACTACGGAACAAAGTCAGATTCAGTTAGTCAATCAAATTCAAAGGGTTTATCGATCCCAAGGAGTACAAATTTCTGATAAACATATAGAGATTATTGTGCGCCAAATGACTTCGAAAGTTTTAATTGTGGAAAATTCGGAAAATCAAAATTTTGAATATGGAATGGGTAATGTTTTTTTACCCGGGGAACTCATTGGATTATCACGAGCACAAAGAATGAATCGTGCTCTAGAAGAGGCAATCAACTATCGAATAATCTTATTGGGAATAACAAAGGCATCTTTGAATACTCAAAGTTTTCTATCAGAAGCGAGTTTTCAGGAAACTGCTCGCGTCTTAGCTAAAGCTGCTCTTCGAGGTCGTATTGATAAATTAATAATAATTTGTTAGTACCCATATATACAATAATACTAAGTTTTAAAAAAAGTGGATGTTAATTCTTTCCAAAAATAGAAATTTCCCAAAGTATCCCATGAATTTCTAATTGAGATATCTCATAATTGAAAATAAATCTTTTAACCTTCTCAACATATTTGGATACACACTTGGCTCATTTAGAAATATGGAAAGTTTCATCAAAATTTGGGCACTTTGAATTTTTGCACTAAAGGAAGTAAGACACAAAAATTCACTTTCATCATAAGGTTAAATCGGTAAAAAAATAGTGGCCCTCATTAAGTTAGATATCTCACCTAAATAAATATATGTGGTGTGAATGAAGTTTAGTAATATTAGCCGACGATGTTCCATTGGATTTCTCATAATAAATAAGGGCATCTGATTGGTCAAAGGTCATCAAAAAAGTATTTTAATTTTTATTAACCCTGAAGATCTCATACCTCATGAAAGTTGATGAACTTCAAATTTACCTAAGCATTTCATTTAAATCCTATTGGTTCAAGTGAAACACCCGATTGCGTCCCATTCGTTGCTCTAAAATTTTATTTTTTTATAAGGCTCCAAAATCCTAAGTCATCTGTTAAATTTGTATTGGTCAACTACCTCACCTGATTACATCCCCTTGGGAGGTTATCTTATCCAATCACATCCCATTGTTTGATTTAAAAAAAAAAAACTCTCCTAAGGTAATGAGGGTTGAATATACATAAAATATTTTTTCTTTTGAAGAAAAGTGTTCCACAAAAAGAATTAAAAGTTTTTATAACCAAAAGAAATAAGCAACAAATAAGAATAAACACAGAGAAAGTAGAATTGCCAAAATTGCTTTTTGTATTGATTTTGATACGGTGTTACAAATGAATTTTGAATTACCCCAAGCATGTTGGGGGTAATGTTACAATGTTTTCTCTCTATATTGATACAATGATTACGATAGTGGAATAGGGGTCTTCCATGTCTTCACATGTATGCTTGATCTTCATTCTCCAGTTGCAGCTTCAAGGGATGAGTGGGCTTTCGATATCCAATGTGGGGACCACTCTAGCTTTAGTAGCTTTCTATAAAGTACCTATTACTTACACACATAAAAACCAACAAAGGGGATCAGTAGCACCTAAAAATCAAGATATAAAAACTGATGCTGATAAAAACCCTAAGCAAGTAATCATATAATGTGAATAACATAAACAATGAAACTAAAAGTCTTGCAAATAAACTACAGTTATGATCGTGCTCTTAGCTCTACAAAAATGTGCAAGCATGGTGGTGGAATGGTAACCGCAGGCATGTGGTAGAGAAACCACAGATGCATGGTTACGACTGTGAAGCAGTGAACCAGTGGTTTGGGATGTATGGAAAAAATTCCTCAAAATAGGATCTTTGGGCTTGAAATCAAGCTTCTCCTCAAGATGCATGCAAATGTCTAGTACTATTCCGGTAGCCTAGAAGTATCAATGTTCAACTCCATTTTTTTGGTTGGGTGAGGGTGCCTTTATAGGCCCCTTAGGATTTTGGAGGAAAATGCGAGGTGGATAGCCTAGATTACCAAGTGGCAGTTCTAGGCTACCAAATGGAAGGAATAGTTATAGTGAGTCACCCAGTGTGCCTCACTTAACTAGGGTGACATGTCTGCAAGTGGAGTGGTGTGTGGGATTTTACCCCATTTGAAGGGACAAATGGGACAAGAATGGATGAGATGTGGCAAGGATGTTGGGTGAGGTGGCTAGGATAAATGTTTAGTGGGTAGGCAAGGTATCCTAGGCTAATTTTCCAGATTTAATAAATATGGAAAATAGGATAATGTGTAGGATCTTATATCCCTAAGTTTGAACTTAGGCATATATCTTTATTATGCAAGATTTTTTGGTGGGCTGGAGAATGTGGTGTTGTGAGTGACCATATTTTGGTGTCTATAGATACCCCTTTTTGGACTACATTGTGTGCAACATGATGCAGTGCAAAAAACAATGATACCTGGTTTTATTTGAATGGAGATATAGACTCAAATATTCTCGATGTAAAGGATGAATGACTTAACTCTTTTTTTTTATTTGTTTGCTTACCCCCTCAATTGACGAATGGGTAAAGGATGAAAACCACAAGCCAATTTAGCAAATGTGGATGATGAAAGGAGGTAATTATTGATTGATGTGGATTTGATGCAAATTTATGTCATTTAGATCAACATTATGCCCCAAGTTTGGGATTGTTTGTGTTTTTGCAAATTTTCCTTTAGTTCGATGATGTTCAAAATGTTGTGGTAAAATATTTAACCATGTTTGTGAGCTAGTGAGTCCCACTAATGTTAGTCACTCCTGTGCATTGAATCCAGCACACTAAGACCTCGATACTTGAGTGAATTCTAATTATACCAAAATTTATTTGATTGTTTTCTGCTTTTGATCCAACGAAAGGAGTTGAAGGATAACCTTGTGCAAATATATTTTGAACACAACCAATCTCAATTATTTAGGAACCTAGTTGATTTCATGCCATAGTGATTTAATGTTGATTTTTGGATTGAGTATCCTTATGCTAAGCTACCCATCCTACTGGATTGCATGGATTGCTAGTCGCTGCAACCGTAAGGTATATAGGGTAGTCCACTAGATACAAGGTGTACTTAATGATTTTATGATGTGATGTTTTAAAAATGGATGATGTGATTTATGAATTTTGTTTTTGAAACCATTGGTGTGCAGTTTGGGTTGTGTTGGAAGGTGGGCCCACGTTTTGCATCACAAACCTTGGTTCTATGGTTTTGTACACTCTGCAAAAATTTGGATGCAAAAAATTGTGTGTGCATAGTTTTCACTGAGAAATACAACTATATATAGGCTTCCAGGTCATTTTCATTCATAATTCTTTTGCCAGGTGGATTTTCTTTGTGCTTTGAGAGATGAGTGAGATGGAGATTAGTGAGGGGAGTGGTGGTGGTGCTAAGGTGGGTGTTGGAGTTGAGGCAGTTGCAGATGGAGGTGGTGGCTCGGCTAGAGCGGAAGCTAGCATGCGATATGCACAGGTAGGTGTTTGAAGCCCTTAGTGTTTTGTGCTTGCTTTGTTTGTTTGTTTGTATTTTTTTTTGAAAAATATTAAGAGGGGTTGGAAAAACAATTATTATTATTTTTTTTACTACCATGCATGGGGTAGGTAAAAAGTTTTTTTTTTGATGAAGTGAAATGTAGTTTAGAATGCATTTTTTTTTGTTAAACTACCATGCAACGCTAAATGTTTTTTTTTTTGTTTTTGTTTTATGAAGTGCAATGTAGTCTAGAATGCATTTTTTTTAATGCAATGTGTTGTTTTTTTGTTTTAATACAACACAGGGGTAGGCGTGGCTCCTCTTGGATAGGTGACCCTATCTATGAGACTATTTGTGGTGAAGTTTGATATGTATGATATTGGATGAGGTTGTTAGTTGATGGTGTGGGTTGAGCTATGAATATGAATGACATCTATGATGTGGGTGGTGTGGTTGATGGATTTGATTATTGGTTAGTGGGATGATTAGGTTCAGTGGAAAAATGGAATGTGGTGGTTGAGGAATGACTAGAGTTGATGCTTTTAGATGCAAAAATAGGGTCAACTATTGGCAATTTATTTGGGATGTGGGATTTTGATGAAGTGGTATTAGTGGGAGTGGTTTGTATAATGAGTGGTTGTGTGGATAGGTGGTTTTATGGAAGTAGAAGCTCATAAATATTTGAGATCAAGTTACAGTATTTAAAAGGCTCTATGTTTGCTGGGATGCAATGTACTTTTCCCTCATGTACATATTTTGGACATTGGTGTAATGTTGAAGGCACACACTTCATCTCCCTAATACAGGGGCATTTAAGAAGTATGTTGTACTATGTCATCCCTTCCAATATTTGGAAGAGGACATGTATAGTCTTCCCCCCTATGGTGATAGGAAGAACCATGTTCTCCACAATTGAGCATAAGACATCATTAAATGCTCTTAAGGTGAAGGCGAATGATGTAATGTGGGATGGTGGTATGTTAAATTTTTTTATGGTGGGATTGGTAATGAGGTTTATGGAGGAGCTAGTGTTAATAAGGACTCTCTTGAATGGATTTCTATTGATATGAGCTACTATGTGCAATGTATGATCCAATAAATCTGATGAAACTTCTCCTCGAAATCATAAAATGCTATCAAGGGCTCCATGCATTTTTGTACAATCTTCACAAAGGATTTGAAAATATTGGGATCTTCTAATTGTACTTGGATGGATTTTATGATTTCTATCAATGCTTTCTCTATGTGGGGTCAAATTTTGTATCACCTCATATATCTATAGTTTTGCCAATGCCATTTTTAAACTTTGGGTTAACCATCTACCTAGGGTGACAGTTGGGCAAGATGGATTGCTTGGGTTATGAAATGGTGGAGGTGGAATTGATGGACCTAGTTTTATAGGAACACTTGGTTGTGTTGTGGGATCTTGGTTTGAGTGATTTGCTTATCTCTACCTATGGATAACCACATTGATAGCCCCTATAAAACCTTGGTATAGTTGAGACACATAATTGACTTGGTTGGGAGGAACTATAGAAGTTGATGCTCTCATTGCTTGTTGATTTGCCTCATGGTGAGGCAAAGGTGTCTTATATATACCAAGGTTATGATTGGATTGGGCTAGTGGGTTATCAATTTTCTTACATATGAAATGTAAAAGCCTAAGAGCTACCAATTTTCCTTTTACATTTTAGTATTTATAGATCTTTTACAATCTTCCAATTATCGAAGCATCATTACCTTAGAAATGGATTTCTATTACGTTAGAAAGTGTGCCAACTTGTTGAACTGCTCGAAGGTATGGCTACCCCAACTACTAGATCGTGGTTTTACTGACATGGTCAAGATCTGTGTTTTCTTGAGTCGTGACCACCTTGCTGGTTGCATCTAAACCATCGACAGGGTTATGCATAAGGGGTTGACCTCAAAATATATTTATAAAAATAAGGTGAATCAGTTTCGAAATGTAGGCAAATAGTATCCAAACTCATGTAGAAGACATGGCGAATTATCTTTTTTTCCACCAAAAAATATAAAAATATGGTGAATTTATAATAATATTTGAAATAGTATAATGGGTGGCATGATTAGGGTCACATTCCTGGGATATAGCAATAAAAATATTCATTTTTCGTGATTCGAATTGAGGTCATGAAGATGAAATAACAACAACATATGTTGGAGTTTCCCTACAAAGAGACCAACAACAAATTTAAGGACAAACAAATAAAAGCAAAATTATTTTTTTTTAATATAATTTCGAAAAAGTAGCTTAGTGCTTAATAATGAGATTTTATATATTTACTTGCATGAATTGATTTAAAATTTTATTTTATGGGTAAATCATCTAAATTATGCGTCAATATAACTTTATGGAGCAATAGCAGAATTTTATATTAATTAATAATAAAAATATTTGGGATTTGCTTTACTCTCAGATTCATCCACACAATTTATATCAAGCAAATATGTATGTGTCAGGTTTCTTGATACACGTTGTTGTGGCTTTTAGATTTCAGTATCAAAATACTAAATTTAGTTGTGAGAAGTTTTTTTTTATTTAGATTATTTCCCAATAATTGAGATCCAAATTGAAAATACAACTATTGATGGGCAGTTTGTTCTGTTCCATCAGAATGGGCTGGGTGGGCTTTAAAAAGTTCTGTTTTTCCTCCCTCAGAATTGAGAGGGCCTAATAAAACATAAGTAAACGAACAAGAGCTTGAGCTTCCAGAGATAGAGGTACATGGACAGCCATCTGATCCCCATCAAAGTCCGCATTAAATCCTGCACCTCTCTAGTGAGGATCATAGATTAATAAGTGAGTGTCTTTCATTAACACATTAATAATAGGATTTTCAAATATATTTGTATTTATAATATTCACATCTAATATTATATTGCAAATTTTAACCCAACGTATGACCACAAGGAAAAATCATATATAGGCATTGAAATCAAGTGGAAGGAAAAAATACTCATTGCTCAGATAAGGACTAGCTCTCATAGGCTTAGATGTGAAATAGGGATATGGACAACGCCCAAAGAACAATGGGAAGAAAGGATATGTACTCTATGCAACACAGGGGCAGTAGAGATAGAGGAACACTTCATCTATAAATGCCCAAGTTTTTCAGATATCCGTGACAAATACAAAGAAACACTTGGAAACGAGTTTATGGCAGATTTATTTGAAGACAGTAAAATAAAAAAAGTTGGGGAATTGCTAACACAAATCAGTAGGAGAAGGAACAACCTTCTCAAAGATATTAAAGATCATATGATATGATTTGAGTAATTGTACTTCCATATTTGAGGTCCCATAGACCATATTTGGGTCTCGCGGACGTAATTAAAATCTTTCATTTCATTTCATTTCCATATAAAATCTATCAAATCCCAACCATCAAAGAATATTTAAAATGACTAAAAGGAGTAATGTAGCTGAAAACTACGCTATACGTTCCTTCAATATATTGCAGTGTTCCTTTCAACTTTCAACTACTCAAATGAATCATTAACTACCTTTCTTGTTTGCTTGTATTTTCAATAGGCCTACTTAAGATGATGTTTAAATTCATAATTATTAAAGTATCCACACCTTTTATTTAAAGTAGTGCATTCACTACAAAATTTTAGGAAATAATAAGAATTTTTTTAAATATATTTTTTATTTTTTTAACAGTTTATTTGCACTTTACCATAGTTTGTATTTAGGTCTTTAAAAAGAGAATCCAAGACCTTAACCATTGTCCTATCCCATAAAAACTAAATAAATGTTTAACATCCTTTCATTTTAATTTGAAATAGAATGTAATTATTCTAAAATATATATAAGTTTTAATAATTATAAACTGATAAATAATGAAACCTATCAAAACAAGGTTGCTATGGAGCATAATAGTAAATTTGGAGATTAGTTTCTCCTTGCCTAGGCTGGTTGTTCAACCAATTTAAACTAAAAGTTTAATAGTAAAATGAGAGATTAGTTTCTCCTTGCTTAGGCTAACTGTTCAATCAATTTAAACTAAAACTCAAATAAAAAATTGGTACATTGTGGGTTTATTTTATTTTAGTTTAAATTGATGCTTAGGGCTTTGGGCATTCCCATCCCAACCATGATCCCTCGTAATACCAAGATCTTTGTGGGTTTATTTTAGTTTAGTTTAAATTGATGCTTAGGGCTTTGGGTATTCTTATATTCCCATCCCAACCATGACCCCTCATAATGCCAAGAGCTAAGCTTATCATTAGGGGATAAACACATAGCCATACACATACTCACCTCCTCACACCCTCATCCACGTCGTGGTTTGAATCTTAGACCTCCCAAAGAAGAGTCAAAGCCTGAACCATTGCGTTGTTCCCTAGAAACTAGTTTAAATTGATATTGATAACTTGTTTCTCCTATATTCACATTGAATTAGAATTTACGCATACTATATAGTGATAATAAGTAAATATTTTCATTGTTATTATATTTTAATGATAAATGCAAGCATTTAAACTCTATGAAGAAGTTACATGAGTGTATAAAACGTCACTTTAAATTGAATGATGAGTATAAATAATTAAGTTTAATGTCTTGTAATATAAAATTAAAAATTGCTAGTTGATTGGAAAACAAGGCACCAAAGGAATCAAAACACACCTCAAAGTAGTAGAAGCAACAACTCAAATTTCATTTTGCAGGAGAACCGCTTGATGTAGTAGTAGAATACAAATACCTAGGCATAGACTTTCATGACAAACTTAATTGGAATACGTGTAGGATGAAAAGAACACAAAGTGGTTGGAGAGCACTATATGCACTTCAAAACAGGTGTAGGAATGTCGAGTTGTGGTACCGGAAGACCACCAAGGTCTTATTTGGCCTACTTGTTACACCAGTTCTGTTGTATGGTTGCGACGTGTGGGCTAGTGGCACAACAAATGCAAAATGGAGGCAAATGGAAAGGATTCAAAAATATATAATCACAAACTTTCTCAAAATTAAGGCCACAACCCCTTATGAAAATATTCTAGCTGAAACTGGATTGTTTCCTTTAGAAGCAATTGCTATGACCAAGATGTTATGTTACTTGAAAAGAACATAAAACATGACAAATGATAGATGGCCTAGGGTAGCTAGGGACGAAGAGTTGCATAGGCAAAAAAATACATGGATGAAACAAAATCAAAAATGGATGAAACGTTGGGAAATCAACATAAATGAATGCCCAAATGTCAACAAAGACAAAAAATTATGTGAATGAAAAGTTCGTAAGTGGAATGTGGAAAAATGCAAGCAAGAAAAGACAATATTATATTGCAAATTTTAACCCAATGTATGACCACAAGGAAAAAGCGTATATAGGCGCTAAAATCAAGTGGAAGGAAAAAATACTCATTGCTCAGATAAGGACTAGCTCTCATAGGCTTAGATGTGAAACAGGGAGATGGACAACGCCCAAAAAACAATGGGAAGAAAGGATATGTACTCTATGCAGCACAAGGGCAGTAGAGACAAAGGAACACTTCATCTATAAATGCCCGAGTTTTTCAGATATCTATGACAAATACAAAGAAACACTTGGGAACGAGTTTATGGCAGATTTATTTGAAGACAGTAAAATAAAAAAAGTTGGGAAATTGCTAACACAAATCAGCAGGAGAAGGAACGACCTTCTCAAAGATATTAAAGATCATATGATATGATTTGAGTAATTGTACTTCCATATTTGAGGTCCCATAGACCATATTTGGGTCTCACGGATGTAATTAAAATCTTTCATTTCATTTCACCATAGGAATATATTAATTGTATTTAGCCACAAATTCCTAAATAATGAAATTAAAAACAAATGTATAAGCATATCATGCCTCCCATATTGATCTAATTATTTAGTAGAACAAAATATTAAATTAAAAATATGTAGACACTTTTCATTTAAGATACAATTCCATATTGAAATAGTAGAGCTATGAGGCAAAGGTTCTTTCTTTGAACCATAAATTATTACAGGTTAAATGTACTAGAATGAAAATGATATAGATAAATAGAAAGACTAATAAGATAATTAAATTTAGAATTCACAATGGTTTCTTTTTATAACCATAAACATGATTATTACGGTGAATAGTATACCCATCCTCTATTGACACATTTTACATTTGTAAGATTGTTTGTTCAATAAACCAAATTTCTTTTATAAAAATCTATAATAAGAATTGAAAGGTATATGAGAGCAACATAAAAATTAGGTATATGAGACATACAACTAGACATAAGTACAAGTGTACAACTATCCCTTAGTAGAAGGTTTTATAAATTTAAAAAAATAAAGAACTCTTATTAAATTAAAAAGAAAGAAAACTAGTTGTACATACTATATGAAAAGAGAAATAACTATGTGCACATACATGTTACAGACAACTAAATATGGTAAAATATTTAATTTTCCTAATTCTATTACAGATCGTCTCCAGTTGTAGATATTTGTTTAAGATCAAGAATTTATTTCTAATGAATGAATGAATGATTTTAATTACGTCCGCAAGACCCAAATATGGTCTATGGGACCTCAAATATGGAAGTACAATTACTCAAATCATATCATATGATCTTTAATATCTTTGAGAAGGTTGTTCCTTCTCCTGCTGATTTGTGTTAGCAATTCTCCAACTTTTTTTATTTTCCTGTCTTCAAATAAATCTGTAATAAACTCGTTCCCAAGTGTTTCTTTGTATTTGTCACGGATATTTAAAAAAATCGAGCATTTATAGATGAAGTGTTCCTCTGTCTCTATTGCCCATGTGCTGCATAGAGTACATATTCTTTCTTCCCATTGTTCTTTGGGCGTTGTCCATCTCCCTCTGTTTCACATCTAAGCCTATGAGAGCTAGTCCTTATCTGAGCAATGAGTATTTTTTCCTTCCACTTGATTTCAGCGCCTATATACGCTTTTTCCTTGTGGTCATACGTTGGGTTAAAATTTGCAATATAATTTGTCTTTTCCTACTTGCATTTTTCCACATTCCACTTCTGAACTCTTCATTCACATAATTTTTAATGTCTTTGTTGACATTTGGGCATTCATTTATGTTGATTTCCCAATGTTTCATCCATTTCTGATTTTGTTTCATCCACGTATTCTTTCGCCTATGTAACTCTTCGTCCCTAACTGCTCTAGGCCATCTATCATTTGTCATGTTTTCTATTTTTTTCAAGTAACATAACAACTTGGTCATAGCAATTGCTTCTAAAGGGAACATTCCAGCTTCAGCTAGAATAATTTCATAAGGGGTTGTGGCCTTAATTTTGAGAAAGTTTGTGATTAGATATTTTTGAATCCTTTCTATTTGCCTCCATTTTGCATTTGTTGTGCCACTAGCCCACACCTCGCAACCATACAACAGAACCGGTGTAACAAGTAGGCCAAATAAGACCTTGGTGGTCTTCCAGTCCCATAACTCGGCATTCCTACACCTGTTTTGAAGTGCATATAGTGCTCTCCACCACTTTGAGTTCTTTTCATCCTACATGTATTCCAATTAAGTTTGTCATGAAATTCTATGCCCAGGTGTTTGTATTCTACTACTACATCAAGCGGTTCTCCTGCAAACTGAAATTTGAGTTGTTGCTTCTTTTTTGCTAAAAAAATCATAATTTTTGTTTTGCTCGTGTTCACCTGCATCCCAACTTCTTTACAAAAGAGTTTTAGAGCTTGAAGGTGATCTTCTAGATCTTTGGCTATTTTGGCAACAAGAATTACATCATCTGCATACATGAGGAGTTTTACCACATATTTGGCTAAATGCACACCCTCTCCCCCAAATTTGTTTATCAATTCTTCTAACTTGTCAATGTACATCCCAAATAAGGTTGGAGATAGAGGGCAACCTTGTTTGACACCTATGTCACTACCAAAACATTCAGATAACCCTTCCTGTGTTCTGATTCTAGCTTTTACATGCTCATATAGTCCGTGAATCGCTTCCCCGTAGTGAATTGGAACCTCTAGCTCTTCCATTCTGCTCCATAATTTTTTCCTAGGCACTGTGTCAAATGCCTTTTTGAAGTCTACAAAACAACAAAAAGCCTCCTCTTTTTTGTCCCATATTTTTTCCACTATGTGTCCGAGCGTGATACAATGATCAATAGTTGAGTGTTTGGGCCTAAAACCCGCTTGCCCCTTTGCTCTCTTTCCCTTTTCTTCTGCCCATATGCTGATCCTACGCTCTATCATACTCCCAAACAACTTTGCAAAGAGAGGGTTGATCATGATAGTTCGATAGTTTGAGGGATTATTTACATCTCCACTTTTAAACAAAGGAATGGTCAAGCTAGTTGTCCACTCAGTAGGGAAGCCATTTTGTATGACCTCATTGAAAATTTCTTTGATTTGCGGTGCCAAGATATCTACCCCCCATTTTATATGCTTTTCTTGAAGATTTTCTATGTCACGGGCTTTTCCAGTTGCTAAATTTTTTATCCCTTGAATAATGTCTTCAATTGTGAAAAGTTCTTTTTTGACAATGATAGTAGGGGGTGTCTCCTGCTGGTTACTACGCTGATACAGTTGTTTTGAATACTCCAACCACTGATTAACTGTTATGTTATTTTCAGTTTGCATCCTTTTCACGCTTAGTTCCTTCCAAAATTTCTTTGGTTCACGCTTCCCTAAATAAATCAATTCTTCCCTCCTTGTTTTAGTGTATTCTTCTTTTTTTGCCCTTACCAATTTCTCATATGCTTTTTTGTTTGCTCTTGTTTTACCCGTTGGTTCCTTTAGTAATCTTCGCATTTTTTTGCAATCTTCATCGAACCATGGGTTGGTTGGGAAGCTATTCCTTTCTTTCTTTTTAGGTTTAGCTCTCTTGCATTTGTTTAGAGCTTCTTGAATAACTTGCATTAACCATTCACTCTTACTGTAATCTCTACTATCGTGATGTAGTTCTTCCCTTTCTTGTAACTTATTATTTAATATTGCTCTAAAATTTTGCCGATTTTCATCTCGTTAAGAGAATGTTTCCCTTGTGAGGATATTTATTTTGATTGCCTTGCAAGTGTTTTTCCCTTGGTTTGTCTCCATGCATTCGAAGTTTCATAACAATTGGGTTGTGATCTGACTTAAGTTCCACTGGAGAATCTTCCACTTCTAGCTCCTCTATTTTTGGTATGTAATTCTATGAGCATATTACATAGTCTATTACACTTTGTCCCTTATATGTTTTGCATGTATACTTTCCTGAATTTTTCCATTTGTTCATCCCATTGCAAATAATCAAATTGTATATGCTGCAAAGACCTAACAACTCTTCTCCATATTGCGTGATAGCCCCATGCTCATATTCTGAAGTCCTGGTCCACTGTTGATTTTCCTCTTTTGGCATCCAAAGAGGATTAATCTCAATATATTTGTTACCTTCTAGAATGTTAGCTTGCTTATTTGCTGTCCTTGCATTGAAATCTCCAATTAATATAATATCCCCCAACTTATCGTATATTGAAATGTCTCTTTTTAGGGAGGAGTATGGGTCTTCTCTATTAAGGTCATGTTTCTTATAGAATTTAGAATTCTTGGGAGCAAAATAACATACTGCTATGCTAATAACTGACTTATTTTCTAGGATCTTTATCCAAATGTACTATTTGTTTTCATCTTGTTTTTCAATTTTAATGACCCTATCCCATTCCTCTTTTATTAAAACCATAATACCTCCATGCCCTTTGCCATTTTTTGTCGCTTTATTCCATACTTGCTATTTTTTTGTATCCCACAAATTCTGGAGTCCTACATCCATCATGTTCATGTGTTTCTGTCAATATGATTATATCTTTGTCTCTAGCAATGGGCCCTAACCCGGGTCCTCTTCTCCAAGGGAAACCTCTATAGTTCCAACTTACCATTGTAAGATGTTCCCAGGCGGGCCATACTCCCTATTTATTTTGGATTTGTTTAGATGTGATGTATGCCTTTCCATTTCTTAAATATGTCTGTTTCCCTTCATTCCTTACTGCCCTCACCTTTTCCCATTCCTTATTTCTTTCTTCCTGCTGTAAAAATGTTAGGTCATCATCTAAATAAAATTCTAAATAATAAATACAAGGAACTCAATGAATACAATCTCTCCACTATTATCAACCTAATAATAAAAAATTAGAAAAGAAGAATATGATAAATCCAACTCTCACTAGTCTCCTTATCTTCAAAACACAATGCTCTTAGATTTTGTTTAGTATTTTCCTAACTCTTCATGTTATATGCAAACATTCAATTAAACCCTACACATAATTTATAATATCAGGTCTAGTGTATTTTTTATTTATTTAAGTAAGAGGTTTGAAAGTGATTTAACAAATTTACAACTTAGGGTAATATTTTATTCTAAGTGTCTCTAAATATAAAATAAAAGCTTAACATCTTTAAAGATATTTTTTATGTACCATAATTTTATGTTCTTGGTTGTTTAATTAAAAAAAATTAGTAATAAAACATATTACTTTGTAGTTAGTTTTTTAACTTGTCTTTTTATAACTTCATTATATCTTTTAAAAATTGTATATATTTAATGTTTGACTATCCTAAAATTCTAAATTATATATGTAAGACAATGATTTTGACTATTATTAATATAATCTTATAAAAGCTATTATTTCAAACTCTAAAATGTAGAAAGACTAATGAATGAATTTAAATAATATTTAACCCAAAATATATAATGTTTTAAGAATGAATAATACATTCAAAATAAAGATTAATATCAAACAAATATTTTTAGCAAGATTCCATGAGATTCTAAAATTTAAAAATATTTTCTCAGTTTTTTAAATTATATATATATATATATATATATATATAAATAAATAATGACTTGCACTTTATAAAAGCTATTATTTCAAACTCTAAAATATAAAAATATTAATAGATGAATTTAAATAATATTTAACTTTAAATATATAATGTTTTAAGAATGAATAATGCATTTAAAATAAAGATTAATAACAAACAAATATTTTCAACAGCTACTCACATAAACTCTTAAAAATACCAAATATTTTTAAAAGTTGATGGATTATCTTGTAAAACCAAAGAACTCACCAAATACAAAACAATGTCATCTAAAAATTGAAAATATTTTCTACTTCGTTTCTTTTTTAGATAAAAGAAGTGCAAATACTCCAGAGAATCTAATTGCAAAGCTTGTCATCCATTGTTAGAATAAACTTATAAAAGCTATTATTTCAAAATTTAAACTAATGAATCAATTTAAATAATATTTAACCCTAAATATCTAATATTTCAAGAATGAATAATATATTCAAAATAACCAAATATTTTCAATAAACACATAGAACTGGAAGGTTTAGCTGCAATTAACTAGTCTTAGGGATTGGCCATCTACCCAACGTGTTTCTATTTCATATTATTTTTAAATTGTTGGGTGCACTTCACGCCGAAGTCTGGCTAGCCAAACTGAAAACTGAAGCCGATGTTATCCAAGCAAGATTGAAGACTGAAACCAACTACAAGAATAAGAAAGGAGTAAAGAAGACAAAAATAATGGGGCTACCACTGCTTCCCACTTCCTTTGCAAAAAGGTCAGTTTAGATTAATAATAAATAAATATTCACATAGTTGATGGGATTATTTTGTATAACTAAAGAACTCAACCAGATACAAAATAATGTTCTCTCGTATTTTAGAGTACAAATACTCCCTAAAATCCAATGATAAAGCTTACCATCTACTATTGTCCGCAAGGGCTAGATGGATTGGTAAGACGTTGGGCACTTACCAGGAGGAGACCTAGGTTCAAACCTAGGGCACTCTAGGGCAAAGGTAGTAGTTTGACTAGAATCTGATGCGCCAGCTTGATGACGGCAGTACCAATCCTAGCCACCGGGGGTCTTCCTCACTAAGGGCCATGTTTACCGAGGCGAGGTAGGGGTTATAGTGGTAGCTCCATGATTTGAGGCTACAATCGTAGGCAATGTGATTTGACCCTATGACCAGTTGTTCAAAAAGGAAACGCAGTTACCAATTCCCTTATGTATCAAAAAAAATATAAACTTATAAAAACTATTATTTCAAAATTTAAACTATTTAAATAATATTTAACCCTAAATATATAATGTTTTAAGAATGAATAACACATTCAAAATAAAGATTAATAACAAAAAAATACTCATATATATACTCTTAAAAATACCAAATATTTTCAACAGCTAATAGAATTATCTTTTACAAACAAAGAACACTGTCATATAAAACAAAACAATGTCATCTAAAAACTGAAAATATTTTCTCTCCATCTCTTTTTGGCAATAAGAGCAAATCTTGCCATCCACTATTGTTAATATAAACTTATTAGAAGTATTATTTCAAACTCTAAAATGTATTTAAAAAAAGCTGATAATTTTTTTAAAATAAAGTTTATGAGAAGTCCTATCTCACATTAAAAAGTTTCGAGGCCGAAAATGAAACCCGAAACAGCCATCACCTACAACCAGACAGCACCAATATACATTTCAAAAGGCGACAGCGCCGGTTTTTTGGTAAGGCAGGCCCCAACCCTAGAATGTGAGAATGGAAATAGGAGGTCTATGGGGTTTGACTCTTTAAAAAAATTCCTCAATATCTTGGGGATAATTGCTTTTCAATTCCTCAATAGGAATAAAGAATAATGGATTAATATTTAATGTTAAATAAGAATAAATAATTTATTTAAAATAATAAATTAATATTTTTAACCATTATTTGCATAGACATTTAAAAATATCAAATATTTTCAACAGTTAATGGTATTATCTTGTACAATCAAAGAATATACAAAACAATGTCATTTAAAAATTAAAAATATTTTCTTGTTCATATCTTTTAACAACCTATAAAGCTTGTCTCCTATAAAAATATGAAAAAATGTAAGAGTATCGATTAGGTATATATAATGGTGGTATAAGAGGTGAATTTGGCGGGATAAATAAAATTATTTATAATTTGAAGGTGAAAAGATCCATAATTTAGGTGGAAGTCCTTGGTAATTTGAAATAAAAAAAAGATAAAATTATTATCAAAGGTGCGCGAACCAACCCTAAAAAGAATTTGCTCCTGATGACCTGGCGTTTAGGGTTTTCATATTCACCAATTTTAAATTTTAAAATTCTCAATATTCCTAAATTAACGTTTAAAGTTTTCATATTCACCAATTTTGAATTTCAAAATTCTCAATATTCGTACGCCACTATGCATAACCCTGTCGCCCTGTCGTTTGTATGATGACCTATGCAGTTAAGATCATCCAACAAGAAATTGTGCCCAGTAAGCATCGCCTGCATGATGACCTATGCAGTTAAGATCATCTAACAAGAAATTGTGCCTAGTAAGCATCGCGGGATGAAGATATTTTTGACGTTGCAACGTGGCTATCGGATCCTATGCACGCCTATTTCCTTTGAAAGGGCGATGCAGACGGGCTTCGATTGGGGACAACTCTCCTTGTAGCTCCATCATTTAGCCGAATGCAGTTAGGCGACCTCTGGCTATGGGACGGAGATTTGGTACCCCACCGGGTTGGGTACAAATATTTGAATGCTCTCGGAACTTAGCCATTTTCTCCATTTTTCTCCTCTTGCAGCGTAATGGATCTTTGGTGCCTTACCGGGCTTTGACTGATCATAAATATCTTGGGCACTTCGTTATTTTGTTCATGTTTGCTTCTAGCTTTAGGATGGAGAATTGGTGCCATACTGGGTTTCGGCTGGGTGTAAATGCTCCAATGCTCTCCATACTTGGCTATTCTCGCCACTTTTGCATATGCCAGACCTTTAGAACCCTAACAGATTCTAACCTGGTACAAATGTTCTGGCGGTCTCAGAACTTGGTCATTTTTACCATCTGGTGACCTCCAGTCATGGAACAGAGATTTGGTACCCCACCAGGCTCCGACAGGGTATAGATGTTTCTATGCCTTGGACACTTAGCCAATTTTTTGCTTTTGAGAAGCTGGACTTTTGGGGCTTTGTCGGGCTCTGGCCGGGTGCAAATGTTCCAGTGCTCTCTGAACATAGTCATTTTTATCTAAATTGCTCTTGTTAGTTTTTGGCCTTCGGACGGAGAACTGACACCATGCCGAGCTCCAGCCAGGTTTCGTTGTTTCGATGATTTCAGCACTTGGCCAAATTTCGTGCCTCCATACCTTCGACTGGATAAAGGTTTTGCAATACTCATCTGAGCTTTGACCATGTACCATTCTTTGACAATCAGTGACTTTGGGACTTAACCAATCCTTCTGGAGTCTGCCTTCCGATAATATGACTAAGCGTTCATTTTTTAGTACTCCATCCGGGTATCATTGTTCTGGATGTCTGTTAAAGCACTGGTGTTTCAGTAAGCTTCAGAGGCTAAGCCTTTCACTCTTTCATTTTTTTTTTTTTAAAGCTTCTAGGCTAGGACTTCAAAACCTTTGGCAATCTCTAGTTTTATTTTAATAGAGTAATTAGAATAAGTAATTGCTAATAGCTAAACGTGGGTATATGCAAAAAGTACCCATATTCTTGGTGACTAACGAAATTTTTACTTTATGAAAACAAGGAACCCAGAAGCCCAAAATTTTGAACTTTCACTTTTTAACAGGAAAGAAAGAGAAGAAAGAATAGAGAAGAAGGAGAAAGCAAAAATAGTTGTGAGAGGCTGCAAAATAAATGAGGGTGGTGGGCGAAGGGGTGGAAGCTACTCACACAACAAGGCAAAACATAATGGTGAAGTGGAGAAGAAATACCGGCACAGGAAAGATAGAGGAAGGAAACAAGAACAAGAACTAAGAGGAGAGGAGAGGAGGAAGGAAGGCAGCAATAGGACTAAAAGTGCCATCAACTCAAGAAGTTAGTAACACAATTGGCCTACCAACAACAACCAAATGGAAAAAACAAAATAAAACAAAAACATAAAAGGAAAGGCGATGCTAGGGTAACTTGATAACAAAGAGAAACAACACTACTGGATCCATGGGACACCCCCACAGAGTAGTATACTAAATCTCTTGTTTCATCTGATATCCTCAAGCACTGTACTCTCATAAACATACTCTGCAGTTGCTAGCCGTTGATTCCAAAACAGACATATTGCCATGCATAATTGCCATCCTTGGAGCTTTTCCTCTTTTTTACGTAGTTTAGCAAGAACTTAATCTGCAAATCATATTTGGCCATGAAAGCCTTCAGTTGTGGTCTTGAACTCATCTTCATTTCAGCAATACTTCATTTATGTGATGCATGGAGTCTTATATAGAATTTCAGGGGATAATTGTGTGTTAGTTGGCATGTGCAAAAATTATGTCTTTGGACTGCATGCTTTTTTCAAAAAGGATTTAGTTTGATGTGAATCGTCCTTAGACATTCCTTTTATGTCAACTTGCATCCCTTCTTTTTTGCAACTTTATTTTTAGCTGACATCATCCCTTTATATGGCATGGTGCATCACTGAGCTCGCACAAGTGGTGACAGTCTTGTTTTAAACTACTGCAAATTTTGAGGTGCATCTCTTGCAATTTTGTATTGTTCTGTCTTTTGTCCATTGGGCTGCGGAGTCAAACACAAAATATCGAGAAGGGAGGAGGAAGAGGAAGAGGGTAAGAAAGTGCTACGACGAATACTAGTGCTGACCTACAAAATTCAATGTTCCACAATTTTTGATGGCTTTTAAATAATATCATGATCCCTTTTTACACCTCTTCTTTTTATGTATAAGGTGATGCAATATATTGCAACTATCTATGATCATCGTACTAGCTTATTTACTTGCAACCTATTTACACAAAAGTGCGGCGTGTGTGTCACACCTGATTAAAGATATATTATGCAAATTATCCCATAAATCTACAATGTCCTAACCATATGACACTAAACTTGAGCCTTCTTTTGTATTCAGTTTGTCCCAACTTGCCATTATTATCATACATGGTATTATCCAGTCTAAAATTGACCCATGCTTTGAAAGACCTGAATTTTGGCTTACAAAATCCTACCATACTACTTCTTTCCAATTATACATTGACTCTTCAGTTGGCATCTGTGAATGGCTCCTTGTCAAGGTTTCCACCCAATTTGCTACCTCTTTTTTTATTTTTTGTCTGGTGGCTCTACTCAGGGTGGTAACCCAATGATCATGAGAATCAAGTTGTTCTATATCATATTCAAGACCAAACAAAAACTGGTGCAGGGTTGGGTTGGTTAATTCACAAGGTTGATCTATCCTTGGACCTGATAGGCAATCTGATTCTAAGCTTATATCATGTATAACTTTCCGATACTTGTCCTTGGCCCTTTGATATCTTCAATGCAAAAGGTCGCACCCCTTGAATTGATATCTTGATAATCTTTTCGATTGATGGAATGATTATCAGATATTGTCCTGGAGTCATGCATCCTTTAATTTGTGTCAGAAGAAGAGATATTAAAGTGGAACGAAATTTCAATATACCGAATAATGGAGGCACATCAACTACCATTATATTCTGAATTACAACCAAATCTGGATGACCGCATATCATGATGAGGATATTGCGTAAGACTCCTACTTTCTTTATTCTAACTCCCTTAAAAGATATGAATTCAAGCTCTTCTATTTCCAGACTCAATCCCAAACTGTTACAGACCTCCAATGGTATAATGAGACTCGAGCCTTTGCATCCACTACACAATTGTGCAATATATGATTTTTTAAGAGAAGGAAAAGATAAAATGGGGGGCGGTTTTCTGAGATAGAAATAAGCCTCCTTTGGGTGCATCCCTAATTTTTGGTACCTTTTGAATGGATAGATCTATCAGATTTACCTTTTTGGATACCAATAAATCTTCTTTAAATATAGTAGATGATGATGGAGCCTTTTTTAGCAGATTGTGAAATTGCTCAACCCTTTCTAATCTATGCTTGATATCAACACTTGGGAAGTACAACTTTTTATAAGCCTCCATTCTCTTCTAATTTAGGTATTTTGAAGAAGATAACTGAGGGATTTTTTGGATATCTTCATCTATTCTTTGGTCAATTGAAAACTGTGCATGGTTGCTCGTGAGGTATTCAATTTGGCTTGTCTTCACAATATTTGTATATGTCCATTATTTTTGCTCATTCATGAAAGTTAGGCTATCACATTTTCTATCAGAGGAACTGACTGATATTTATTGGGTTGTAGGCATTCGTGGGAATAGATTCCATCAGGTGATGGTAGCTTAGCCAGATCTATTGTTGCCTTTATTTTTTTTCTCAGCACAGATGTGATTACAATCCATTCCCCCTTGGGTTCCTTTTCCTATTTGTTTTGTTTGTAAATGCTGATATGGCCCACATGAATCTGCACACTCTTGTATCTCTGGAATATTTACTTCAAGTTGCATTGGTCGCATCTTCATATCCTCAACTTTCTTGATCATATCTTGTATCTTCATCCTTAGTTGTTTTTCTAGTTGTTGTTTATTTTTAGAAGAAGAAGACAAATTATTTTCAGGGTAGCACAATGGGCCTGCTCTTGCTACTTGTGGGAGTGATGAGAAGCTTATGAATGGGGATTTAGTGTATGCTACATTTCTAGATGGGATTTTATCAGCCATAATCAACAGATTTTCAGCTTGTGAAGCTTCCTGAAAAAGGTGAGGGAACCTTCTCTCTTTGGATTTTTTAATGAGGATGCTCAAATCAATATGAAAAGATCAGACATAGTAAAGATACCCATGTGTAGAAGATGGTTGTAACTCCTGTGGGATCCTCCTTCATGTTCTTTTGAACCGAATATTGAAATCAACCATGCTCTCCTGAGGAGCTCATTTGATGAATGAGAGTTTAGTAAGGAAAATAAAACGATCTCTTGTATCATCACAAGCATCTATGAGTGCTTCTACCATATCAGCCCATGTGTGTATGCTTCCTTGCTCTAGAGATTTATACCATAACAACGCCTTCCCTTTGATAGAGAGAGCGAGTAACCTAACCATCACACCTTCTGATACAATGTTGTGGATAGTACCCAAAGAGGTCACATATTGACAGTGTTCATATGCGATCTTTTCTGCACCATCAAAGTTGGGAAGTGTCTTTAGAGCAGCCTTGGGGATTTCATGTAGATTTGGAATATTTAGGGGACCTGCATCATTCTAGTGGGGATAATTTTGTTGAACAATTGATGCAATTGTACCACTAATCTTTCAAGAATTTTAAATTCTTTTTTCAGGAGAGAGTCACCAGACGAGCATACTTACTCTACTTATGAGGTCAAGACTACTCAACAAATCTTGAATCCTTTGAGAAATAATAATTATGAAAAAACATAAAGGCAAATGATCATAGATTATGGATCATAGTTACAGTAGTCGCCAGGTTAGTTGGGGGGTAAATTTCATTAAATAAAGTATTACCAGACTCAATTTTAACTAATATGTTGGGACTTGGCATCCCACAAGGCATACCAAAAATTGTTGATCGCACGATGGGTTTATCCTTTTGGGATGGATCTGGATTGTACTTGGAGCAGAGTCACCAGGTGATAAAATAAAAGCATCGTTCAAAATAGGGTATCATTGACCCTGATTTAACCAAAATGTGGGACCTCACGTCCCACCAGGCATGCTAAAAAAATTGTTGGTTTAGAAATCTATCTAATGGAAAGGTTGTGCACCCATAGACCTTGACCAACATTGAATGATCGAGAAGTTTTGAAGCTCCGACGGTCAATCTCCAAAGGAGATCGGTTCCTATGAAGTTCAAGCTAAATATTCCTAAAGTGTGGAGGTAAAAGGATGTTGAAAGAAGCAAAAGGAGCTGAAGCTAGAACTTATATTGGTGCAAATTAAGCAACATAAAGACACATGTGCAATAAAATACTATGCAAATAGATAATTAATTACCTAATAGACCAGTCATTTTTACTATCAACCACAAAACATTTAGTTTCCATATAATGTAGTGTATTAGACTACAAATTCCAGAATAAGTGAACGAACACAACATAAATTCAAAAATCAGAGTAAACAACATGAGCAATCAACAAGCTAAAATTAGAAAGAAGTAGTCATCCATAGAATTTGAACCAAAGGCCAAACAACAATCTCTTTGTATTAAGATGCAAGTCTTTCGTTCTTACATATGAATTGTAAAAGCCTAAAAGCTAACCAATTTTCCTTTTATATCTTAGTATCTATAGACCTTTTACAATATTCTAGTTGTCAAAGCATCATTTCCTTAGAAACGGATTGATGTTATGTCAAAAAGTGTGCTAGCTTGTTGAACTGCTCGAAGGTATGGCTACCCGAACTACCAGATCATGGTTTTGTTGACGTGGTTAGGATTCGTGTTTTCTTGAGTCATGACCACCTTGTTGGTTGTATCTAATCCATCGATCTCTACTTATGCCTTCGGTTTATTCACCCTATCATCTGCATGATGACCTATGCAATTAAGATCATCTAACAAGAAATCATGCCTAATAAACATCATGGGATGAAGGCCTTTTTGACGTTGGAAGGTGGTTGTCGGATCCTTTGCATGCCTATTTCCTTTGGAAGGGCAATGCATCTTCAGCACCCTGATGGGCTTCGACTGGGTACAACTCTCCCTATAGCTCCATTATTTAGTGGAATGCAATTAGGCAACCTTCAACTTTGGGACGAAGATTTGGTACCCCATCGGGCTTTGATTGGGTACACATATTTCGATGCTTTCTGAACTTAGCCATTTTCTCCACTTTTCTCCTCTTGCAACCTTTGGTACCTTACTGAGCTCTGGTTGACCATAAATGTTCCAGTATTTTGGGCACTTCATCATTTTTTTCTTGTCTGCTTTCGGCTTTAGGACGAAGAATTGGTGCCATGTTGGGTTTCGACTAGGTACAAATGCTCTTACACTCCCCATACTTGGTCATTCTCACCACTTTTGTATATGCCATACCTTTAGTACTCTGGTGGATTCTAGCCTGATACAAACATTTCGTCGGTCTCATCACTTGGTCATTTTCACCATATGGCGACCTTCGATCGTGGGATGAATATTTGGTACCTCGTTGGGCTTCGATCGAATTAGATATTTTGGTGCCTTGGACACTCATATAGTTTAGTACTTTTGAGAAGTCAAACTTTTGGGGATCTATCGGGCTTCGATCGAGTGCAAATGTTCTAGCGCTCTTCGAACTTAGTCATTTTTCTCTAAATTGCTCTTGTCAATTTTTGACCTTGGATGGAGAACTAAAGCCATGTCGGGCTCTGGCCAGGTTCCATTGTTTTGATGATTTCAATACTTGGTCAAATTTTGTGCCTTCATACCTTCAACTGGATAATAATTTTGCAATAGTCATCTTAGCTCCGATCATATACCATTCTTTCGGTAATTAACGACTTCAAGACTTAGCCAATCCTACAAGAGTTTACATTCTGGTAATATAACTAAGCATTCATTTTTTAGTACTCCGTTCGGGTATAACTATTTCAGATGTATTTTTAAGCGATGGTGTTCCTGTAAGATTCAAAGGCTAACCCTTTCACTCTTTCTTCATTTTTCTTTGCTTCCGGTAAGGCTTTTGGGCTAGGACTTCAAAAGCTTTGGATATCTCTGGTTTTATTTTTTTAAAAATAAATAAAATAAGTAATTGTTAATAGTTGAACGTGGGTATATGCAAAAAGTACCCACACCCTCCAAATGTCATAATAGCTTAAATTGGAGGACATTGATATTGAACCCATGTAGGTAATACTAAATGCACTGCTAGCCCTAGAAAAATAAAGAGAGAAAAACCTTCAAGAAGATGGTGTGACATCAAGAAGCTATCAAAAGGTGGATTGATAAAGGATCTATATAAGTGGAATATAAATGAGGAGACATCATACTCAAATGGGATGAGAATCAAGCAAAACTAGGGATACACCAAAATTTTTATTAATTATGGAGTGGGTCCCACCAAATTACTAAGATTATGGGACCAAATGCCTATAATATTGTATCCATAGAGGAAGTAATGCTACCTATTTTTGTAAATGGCTAAAATATCCACTTCATAAAGCAAGAAGAATTTTATCGAAAAGAATATGTATGTACATAGTAATCAACTATTAATTTAGCAATTATATTTACACTCTTACTTCTATTAGCCCTATTACCTCTTTACCTTTCTTCTAAATTTCCTATTTTTTGTCAAATTCCCCTTCTTCCTAATTAGCAGTTATGTTAGAATAAGTACTTATTTATATTTATTAGAAATATGGTACTTTGCTCACCTTTAATGAGTAAATTGCTTGTTATAATTGAGTGACAAGCTCACCCCACTAGAGCACCTCATGCCAATAACAAGCCAAGGCTAATCATCCCTTAAAAGGTCAATCATTGCACTAAGGTGGATTGTGGTAAGGCATAGGAAGGACGTGTAATTCTTGGGGTTTATATAAGCCCTAGGGCCTCCAAAGAAGACTCATTTTGCAAGTGTTGTACTTTATATATGAGCTAATAGAGGTAGTAGCAAAAAGCTATGATCCGATAACAAGGAGTTTTAGTCTCCCTCAATAGACAAATAAAGCCTTTTATATCATACAAAGAATCATAAGGAATATGTTAAAGGCTACTAGAGGAGGGAAACTACGCTCATACTACAAGGCAAGCGAGAAAGAAGGCCCTTAAAAGATAAAATCTAGGGTCTCAAATGGATTCATGGAGTATAAGTAAGATTTGGACATTGGACACAGCAATAAATCTAGTATCACAAGTATGGAATTGACCTAAGCTAATAGAGGTGGTAGCATAAAGGTATGATCTAAAAAAGAGTTTTTGGCTCCCTTAATGGATAGAGGATGTCTTTTACATCAACTAGGAAGTCATAAGGAACATGCTAAAGGCCATTGGTGACCCTGCTATGTAGATCTTCTATAGCCCTAAGATCTAAAAGGACTTCTAATTCAAGCACTCCAAAACTTATGGGTAGAACTTCCTAAACCCCAACCTAGAAAAATCAAACCTACTGTTTGACTTTAGTATTCCACTAGATTTGATCTAATTCAAGGCAAATATAAAAAAGGATGATGTTGGGGATAGCCATGATCCTCAGGAGAAGAGTGATTAAAGGTTCTATGGGGAATACATAGCCTTGTTGCATGCAATATAGACCTATCAATGGAACTACCAAATTTTTGACTATACCAAGCATATTTTTTATCAAATGGATAGTCAGCTTAAGGATTTTAAGTAAGAGAGAAAGTTTAACTACACCTCCTATTTGGTATGGTTGATCCTTTACCATGAAAAATCTAGTTTCCCAATCTCTAGCTAGACCAAGTAGGACCATATGGACAACCTCCAACCTTTATGGATTACATAAATATACCCTATTAAGGAGTGGAAAGGACATCCTATTGCTTCTATGATGAGGTGTATGAGGTTATAATAGAGAAGTTTAGAGTAAAAGCTCTTAAACTGATCAATGATACAAGGCAAATACTAGCAGAGGAAAAATGGTCAAGATAATATTTCTACTTAGGGAGGATAGGTCTTTTATCCATGTCTATGGATTCTTAGCCATGCCTTCCAAGATGCCTACACAAGTATCAAAATACATTTTCAATTTGGAATGTGTGTGACAACTTGACTACATGGACTCAAGATTATTCAAGGGGTACAAAAAAACCAATTTCTACCCGCTCAAGTAGAAAATCATGAACATAACTTCTAAGTTGATCGGGTTACCACTTGGTAGTAGAGGCATGATTGAGAGAGATGGGTATGGAACAACTCAAATACCATTAGTCCTATGACCCAAAAGGAATTTTTTAACAAACCCTAAGGGGTAAAAATTTGGAACCCTTTATGCATATAAGAAAAGGTACAACAAACAACAAGCCAACTTAGATGAGGAGACAACCTTTACCGCTATGAGGATGTGAAGATGAAATTCAGAGTTTTTATGCTAGCCCCTAGAGTGGCACACCTTGTACATCAAGCAGAAGGATGACTTCAACCTTGGCATAAAGCTAAACCATTAAAGGTTGGGGGAACTTCAAAAACCTAGGTATATAGATTAAAAGATCCTTTCATAGCATAGGATGAGGTACAAAATAATCACAATCACCAAATTCATAGGATATAGTTCATTTGATGTTGAATTATCTACGACTTGGGACAAGAGGCACCCAAATAGCATCAAAAGGGATAAAACTATAATTGAAGTAGCAACAAGAACATCAACCCCTCATAAACTTAAGCCCAATAAATAGGTAGTACCAATCATTATCATCTTAGCTATATTGACAACTCTAGTAGTGGTCATTTTTGTAGTCAATAGTTGTTCATTAAAGTGTAGAAGGGTTTTGATTGGGTCCATGTTTAGATAGGTGACCATAACAATAGAATAGTAGCAACAGAGGTAGATAACCTAGCTTGAGGAAGGGAAATTCCTTAAGGAGGCTCCCCTATCGAGTTAGGAATGACTAGTCTAGTGGTGGAAATTAATCCCATCACATCCTTACCATATCCAATCATCCAATATATTACCTCACAACAATTAGTCCATGAACCATATCACCCCTCTCCACCACTTTTGTGCAAATAACATTACATTTCACTCCTACCATTCCTACCCCATTCCCCACTATCACTATGTAACTTACCCATCTCACTCTACCATCCACCTTCGCATACCCCATACCAAGCTTGACATTTTTTTCTATAGGCAACAACACTTACCATCCCAACACAAAGATATGAGTCTATAGGAACCTCTCCATCAACAAGTGAGTCTGGAAAGTGCTAGTCCAATATTTGCATATAAGGCTAGAGAAAAAAATGTTGTTAAGGCATTGGAGGTCCTTGCCACTAAGGAGAAGATATGGAAGAAGGAATATAATAGGCTCAATGTAAAGACCTCCAAGGCTTTAGTGCTTTTTTAGTCACAACTATTAAGAAAAGGAGACAAGGTGTACTTTGACAAGGCATTCAAAGCTAACTCAACTATGGTAGCGACAACTCTTACTAACATAACTACGAGAGTGTCCTAATTGGACTTAAACAAAATGGACCTACCAAATGGTATAATTGGCTAACCAACTCACACTTGGCATAGTAATGGAATATGGTTGTATTGTAATTGAGGATGAAGCAACATAGATAAAAAATAGGGAAATGGAGGTAGAACTAGTTAGTTGAAGGTATACAAGAACCAAATCCAATAGGAGAATGATGGGTTGAAGAAATCTGTCTTAAGAAAGATCAGCTAAGAAAGCAATTTGAAAACCTTAAAACCTAACTTGCTAAAAAGGTCTTAAGGACCTCATGAGCAGTTGATAGAAGAGTAAAATAAACTCTAGGAAATCTTGAGCAATATGAATCAAAATATTGCAGAATCAATGGCCTTGAGGCCTATAGAAGTAGTTGTAGACCCAAAGTCATCTCAAGAAATTCTAAAGGTCATGATCCTCTAGAATCATATCAAGGAGGATGCATATGAATACTTTTGATTGACCTCCTTCATAGAAGATCTCTTATTTGGTGATTAGATGTACTTGCTGAAGAACCACAAGCACTAATTCATATAACATAAGGTTTAATGATTCATGATACTCTTTAGATAAGGAACATAGAGATATTTCTTGCAATTCAAGGATATCTAATATAGAAAAATCCTTCCTTAGAAATATTGAAAGGTTATGGAGTCATTTTATCAATGCCTTCCTCTCCATACTATAGTGGAGTGTTCAAAACCTCTTTACTCTTATAGATATAAAGCATACTCAACCTTATATTAAGGAGGAGAGGGAAAGAGTTGCTTTGAATTTTAAGTCAAGAGGGTTGATCTTAAACTGCCTATCCATTGATCCCTCTCCTTTCCTCTCTCCTAAAAGTTTAAGATCTCCTCCTAGTTCTTCTCCCTCTGACCAACCCAATAGTCAAGGTGAAGATACCTTTCCATTGATTCCTAACTCTTATTTAAGGCCATAGAATCATTGTTTCATATAGGAGGGTTCTAGTCCATTGATTTCATCAATTGTTTAGTGGATTCTATCTTTTCTCTCCTTATTTAGAATACCTGGAGGTATAGTTATAGCATGGGACCTCACATTTATCTCATGGAGGAAAGGAGAGTTCTTATCATAGCCTAGTGTGGATCAATTTATTATACTAAAGGAATGATCTAGGTGGACAATTCTTCTTTAATATAATACTTGGGACCCTTTCCCTATCAAATATATGTTGAATTATCAATAGTTGCTCTCTCCCTATCGATTTTATAGGTCAAATGAGGCATTACTCAAGAAAAAAAAAAAAAGGATGGATGGAAGAAGCACCGGTAAATGTGTAGAAGGGCAGCTATATACAAGGGGAAAATATCATGAGGTTCTAAAAACTCTTGTATCAATGACCATAATGTAGGTACAAAAAGGGATAGATTACAAAGGCATGGTCAATAAGTTGAGAACAATCTTAGATTTCTAGAGAAACCACAAAGCTACAAGGTAACCTGGAATCCTTAAGAACCCAAGTGCAAGAAATGGATAAAGCAATTTAGGAGTTGATTTTTGTCGGGATGCTTAACATTTTTTATGAATAAAAAAACATTTTATATTATTATTTCATAAGCACTATGATCAAGGAAGAGAGACCAATCCGACCAATAGGATTAGCTAAAATCTCTGCGAGGTTGAAACCTATTTAGGTGAAACTCTAGGAGTTAGTTATTAAGAAAGAAAAATTATCAAAGAAAACTTTCAAAGATTTAATGGGGGAGGTAGTAGACCTCATAGTAGTATAGTTTCTAGATGATAGTGATTTACATAAGTTCCTAGAGCTACTACTTCTTTAAAGACTAGTTGAAGGAGAACAAAAATAATTTGACAATTTTTTAGTGTAGGTCCCAATTTTGAAGATCCCTTACCTAAAAATAAAGACAAGATCTGGGATCTTATGCCAATCCTTCTTGATGTCGCATGAAATCAACATAAATGTAGTGCCTTGAAACTATATTTACAAATTTTATCACATTTTAAAGAGAATTTAGCAATAGAGATCAGGTGGCAAAAATCCTAAAATTCTCAATATTTGATGATGTGGACATAGACTGATCCACTTGCAAAAACCAGTTGATTGGATCCAAGAATCAATTCATTTGTTGAAGAGGACTGATTGGATTGAGGGAGTGTTTCACTCAATAAAAGGGTATGATATGCTTGTAAACACAAGTGATTTTCTCATCAAGCTTGTGTGAATCACTTGAATAGTCACGAAGATAGATTAAAGGCATGAATCCCAAGTTGGATCTTCTAGAAAGCAACATTTCAGCATGTAGTGGTGCATTAAGTTATTTTGAAAGCCTTCTAATATTGTTAGAGGTATAATTGTAGGTATTTAATATTTGTAGGTATAACATTTTGCTAAAATTACCCCCAAATATTTACTTTCACTAGGATTAATTATTTCATCCTGGTAACTCAAGGGTAAACTTTTACTATACATAAGGGCCTATGACCATTGTATGCATATTTTAGCCATGATAATTTAGAGCTACACTCTATGATATACAAATTGTTCTTTATACTCATGAGGTTATAAAAAATTGGCAAGTCCTTATGCATTCCATCAATGGCACCACTCTCAGTTTGCTAAGTGCATGACAATTGTGGCATGGCCCTTCTAGCCCGTCTTGTCATATGCTTATCAATTTCATAATAAAAAAAAATGGGTGGATATTTATGTTATTGAACTTCTCATGTGTTGATTGATCACACACTCTCTCCTTGTTATAGTGTAAAAGATGTATTTGCTTTCAATCTCTAGTAATATAAACTTCAAAATAGTTTTATTTTTGTATTTTACTTTTCATGCATTTTCTCTTCCCACACTTTCCTTTCATGAAAGTTAGTTTAGATTAGTGTAGGGATTTTATATAATTATGGTGGGGAGCTTACCTGAATTTGGAGGTCGAGAGAAGCCATTGGTAATCTTGTCCAACCTGCTTTGAACTCAAATTGGAGGTAACCTAAATTAGAAGTTGGGAGAATTCCTCAATTAAATAGGAACCCATAGGAAGTTTAGACCTCTTTACTATGGACCACACACCATCACCAAGAAGGTGGGAGAGAATGTTTTTGAATAGAATATTCCATCTTATCTTATTTTGCATCCAATATTTAATGTTAAACTTCTTAGGCCCTATCATCTACCTCTATTGGACGCTTCTCCAATAGTAGAATAGTTGGACATTGAAGAACTCAATCCAAATAGTTAAGAAACAATGGAGGAGGATCAAATTTTTGAAACATGAACTAAGACCACAACAAGGTAGTCCATCCATATGCCCCAAGTTCTCTCCATATCTTTTGATAAAGAACCTTGAACTCAAACAAAAAATGGTCTATATATTTTTATGAGATTCCTCTAAATTTTGGTAATATAGATGGTGAAATGTTTATCATAGGGGCTTCTACATCATGATCTAATAAGATGGAATATATAGACATTTTGTTGGCATTATTTCCTTATCTATTGTTGTTGGTATTGTTTTACCTGCCTACCATATTTATATTCTCCCAACAAATATTGTAGATTCTTTTGATAACTTAAGGAGATGGTGTATGGTTAGGTCTCGATGGAGACAAGCAACTTGAGTAATTACTTGATTGTTCCTCAAAATCTTCAGTTTCTATAGACTAAGGTGTAAATTTGATCATTAAATTGTCAAAGAGTTTCTTAGGAGGTTGGTTAATTCTTATAGATTCAAATATTGATGATAGTTCTTCCCTTGGGTTTCCTCCTACATTAGGCTCAGATATGGGTAACTCAGTGTTTGACGCAACCTATTTTATTTGTTGACAACTTCCTATGGCTCGAGGAGGGTTTCATCTAACAAATCTTCCCCTTGAATCTCTTGGTCTATTCATACAATCTAAGGCATGAAAAGGTGTTCATTGAAAATAATTGACTAAAGTAAGAAAATTAAACCTAGAAGACCTGAAGTTTGGGTTTTGTGATTACCACATTACAAAACAATACCTAAACAATACTATTGTCTCTATTGTAAGACCTATCTCTAGCCTTTCAAATTTCTTTCTTTGTATCATTGAAACTACAACAGTAGGATCACCTTGTGTCACAAATCAACTAGATTCGTTGAAACATAGTCGTTGGACCACCTTGAGTAAAAAAATTGTATGGGGATAGCAACAAATCATCTATAACTTCTATGGGTTATGAACAAGGAGATGCAATTTAGCACGTCCCACAAGGTCATTGTTCATAATATCATAGTTGTAGGATCACATTTGCTTTTGACAATAATAGATCAACAATAGATGACAAAGGCTTGAAGTAAGAAGATGTGGTCTAGCACATATCTTGGTAGGTGATTAAAGCAAGATTTTACAAGAAAGACAATAATGTTGAAATATCATAAAAACTCTAGCAATGCCTTGTCCCCAACAAGAATGCCCAAACATAATGAGCTTCGTTAACTCTCGCACTTTAAATTACCAATCTAGGGGTGGCATCTGATGGATATATGCACTAAGGTCCAATTGCATGCTTTAGGTATCAAGGCTTCTAGGGGTTCCTACATAAGGAAATTACTAAAGCAGAAAAAAATACACTTGCATAAATGGAAAATAACACACTTGCATAAAAAAATATGGCCTAACAATTGCACTAAACTATCTCAAGAAAACATACACGTTAGGATAACAATTTTTCATATAATATAAACAAAATAATAAAATGATAAATGAACTAATCTAAGAGCATAATTGTGAAGGCAGTTAAGTAGAACTTTTCTCTGTGTTGTTAGAGTGGGCCCTTACTCCTTAGCCCAATGAGAAGTGAAGTTAACTTAGAAATAAATTAAAGAGTATAACGTAATTGAAACAAAGGAATAAAGGTCTACTTTGATAAAGAATAAGTAATAAGTTCTCTCTTGCTTACGATGAAATATCTAGAAATTACTTACTTCATTGGATTTTTTAATCCCCCCTAATAATGAAAATACAAAGGTATATATATATATATATATAGCTAAGCATGTTAAACCTATTCTAACACACTGATATATTTGGAAAGAAGAATATCCACCCTCATTGGAAGCAATAAAATAGTTAAACAACCATGATGTTTGTAACTAGAAATAGTTGATCTCTATTTGTTCTCAGATACATTCATCACAAGTAGGGAATGCAATGAGCTAATGTGTAAATCCCCATAGATTCTATCCTAACCACCTCACTAAATCCAACTTGTGTAATTCAAGAGAGAAAATATGTTGTAACTCCCTTGATTGTTGTTATTCCTCGCAAATCCAAGAACACAATGTTGACATGTAACAGATCTTTCAGTTGGTGTTTTAACATAGTAGGGTATATTGGAATCTATTGTTCATTCCAGAGCCAATTGGTTTGTTTGGCTACTATGCAAGGCTTTAGAAGGTCATTCTTCTTTATCTCTATCTTTGAGATGATGTTTTACATTGTAATATTTTTTTTTGTTTCATTATGTCTTATCATAACAGAACCAATCTCTATTGATGCAGGGTATTGGAAGTATCTCATGAAAGTTTATAGCCTCCAAGAGCAATCAAGGGTTGGTCATATTCCCAATTGTCTTATGCCAAATTGTACCTACTAGCAAGAATCACCTTTCAGTGCCACTATCACCTTTCAATGTTGTCTCTCTATTCCTATTACAATGTTATTCATACCCAACAACATCCCAGAGCCATCATGTTGGCTTCTAGTACCAACTCCTTTGTTTGGTATGGTTGCATTATCTTCTGGTGCTCCTATTACACTCTCAAATTGTCTCTTGAAGCTATCCTCTTTATTTCAGTCCCATTAGGAATTTTATTACTCTCTATAAAATGTATGGGGATTTTCTTGTCATCTTTCGTTGCTTTGAGAGCTTCTAACACTAAACCATTGGAAGTTCTCAATAGCTCTGGGATAAATTCTATAGACCTATAAACCATCCATTTTCCTATCTAGCTTCTAATTATCATTAGTCCAATGCTATAGGAAAGTGTTGTAAACCAAAAAATGACAAACTAGATGCAAAGCTAACTTTGAAATCACATAAAACCTATTCTAAACAACTTAGCAATGCATTTATCTATCCACTATGTTTAGTCTTAAACATTAGCAAGAATCGCATTCTAATACATAGTTTAGTTTTGATTTACCAACACATGAAATTTGAAAGGTATATATTTTGGTGTACATAATGAGGCATTTAAGGACATCATCACTAATATTCCTATCCCTAGGTACCTTAATAGTCATATAAGAGGTTGTGCTTGTACAAATTGATGGAACTATGCAAGTTGGTGTCACACTCAAGAAGACATAAGTAGAAAAATAAGGGGTTGCAAAGGAAGCACAACAAGAGAAGGAAATACACCAAGTTGCATAGGAGATAGGCACAATGCAATTACATCAAGAGACAATTGACAAGATAATATAAGAAATAACAAAAGTTTATATAGAAGCTATAAACATAGCGTCTAGGAATGGGGAGGAGATGGTCCCACCTTGGTTTGATTTGGGTACACTGGGATTTGGAGCATTTGAGCCCATAGTTTAGATAGGGATAAAAAAAGATGTTATGGTATGTTCAAGAGCTAAGGTCGAAACAGTAGCTCAACCAATTAATTTGGAAGCTCTTCAACCACCATGGTGAGAGTAAATAGAAGAAGCAATAAAATTTACATCTTTCCCTCCCTCAAGGGAGATGCCAATGGAGGTTTCCTTAGAGACTAGGTGGGAGGTGTTGTTCTTGTTAGAGAAGCATGAGCACCTACAATGATGGAGATCGGTCAATCAAGCAAATCATCATTGGTAGAATATTTGAAAATGCATGGAGTTGAGGAGCAGTCACTCAATGGTAAGAAGTAGATGAGGAAGGCAACTAAGAGCATTTATAAGGATAAGTTCCAGAAAGGAGATGATGATCTTTGTAAGATAAGTAATATAATGAAGAGGCTAATTGCAAGAATGACAATTTGCACCTATTACTTGAATATCCCAAGTTCAAAAAAGCACCTCGAATGGGTGAGATAATTGATAAACTTCACAATTTCTTCAATCGTATGACAAAATTCATGGATAGAATGCATGAAGAGTTTGACTCTAGCACTATTGATCAATGGGGGATTTAGATGCTTAAGGTAGAGAGAAAAGTAGCTAAACTGACTAACCGGACAAGGTATAAGACAAGAATGAAATAGTTGGCCCAACTAGCGTAGACTTAGCCATGGGATTCAGGTGAAGGTTGTTAGGAAAAACTGCCAAATTTTATACCTGCAATGAAAACACAATGACAGAGAACAAAACAACAACACAACTAACACAGAGAATTTACGTGGAAACCTGCAATGTGCAGGAAAACCATGGGGCAATAGCAACTTCTTTTATTATTTTTCAACAAAACTTTACATTCACATTACATTATATGCAAGGGATCAATTCCCTTTTATAGAGAAGAAAAAAGAAGACCCCAAACTATTTGTTTCCTCTCCCAAAGGAAGCCTCCGAAAACTGTTTGTTTCCACTCCCAAGGAAAGAGTCTGAAATTGTTCGTCTTTCGTATCCAGCCGTCTAGAACAAACTGCTACCGTCTGACCCAGATGTTTGTTGCCATCTGATCTAACGTCTGCTACCCAGACATCTGGCTTAGACGTCTAGCAGCCCAAACGTCTTCTGCCTAGACATCTAGCCTAGACATCTATTGTCTAAATTTCTGGCCTAGACATCTAATAGCCTAGATGTCTGGCCTAGATGTCTAGCAGCCCAGACGTCTGCTACCTAGACATCTAGCCCAAACGTCTAGTAATCGTCTCTATTGATGGAAGATGTTCGGATAGTGACTTCAAATCCTACCAAAGGTAATTTCTAGACTATGATTGAAATGACAAAGATTCTAAAGGATACAAGAGTTTGATATCGTCATCTATTGTGGATTTATTTCTCAGAAGATAAGTTTGATGCATACCCTACTTTGTCAAGAATGAAGTTCAAATTGGCACATGAAATTTAACCTATATATGTCAATCTAAATTATCTTATTTATTCGATTCATAGTTGACTAGGGCTACAAATTTTCATGAGATGGCAAGCAGTTCACATATGATGGCTAAGCAACAGGCATCCCATGTTAGGCAAGTGGAAGAATAACTTCAACATTTGAAGGTAAATGCCAAAGCAAAACTTAAACGACAAAAGGAGAAGATGGAAGACCTACAAAAGCATAGTACTATTATGCAATAATTGGAGCATGAAAATTCAATGAAGGACCGACAAATCACAACATTGCAGGTTCAATTGGCCAATGCACAAGGGAAGGTTGTAGCACTTAAATGCAACAATTAAAAGGTGCATCACCATGGAGTTCAGTAAGCATGGTATGCATGTGATGCTTTTAGAATATAGATACAAACATATTGAAGGGCAAATCCATGTTATGGGTGTAAAACCTATCCAAGTTCAGTAGACATCTCTTGTTCAATAGCCTAGTCCTTTAGATTGACATCATATATATATGCAACAATTAAAAGTTGCATAAAAAGGTGCATCACCATGGAGTTCAGTGAGCATGGTATGCATCTAAAAGCATCACATGCATACCATGCTCACTGAACTCCATGGTGATGCACCCTTTTATGCAACTTTTAATTGTTGCATTTAAGTGCTACAACCTTATATATATATATATATATATATATATATATATATATATATATATATATATATATTATTGGGTATAGTTTCTTTTGATATATTGTAAATAATCATGTTGATGTAATGTGTGCACAAAGTGTTTGTAGAAAGTCGTCATGTAAGGTTGAAAGTATACATAGCAAAGTGTTTGGTGTTATGCACACATTAGTCATTTGTAATGCAATGGGTAGTTTTTGGTTGAAGAATAAGTACAAGGTTGGTTGCGTAGTTATATAATTATCTCTCCCTTACCAAATTTTGTTATTTATAGACCCCTTACATTTAGAGGTGTGTGATAGTTGAATGATTGTCATGTATTGATCATGTTTCATGCATATGATAATTAGATAGTGTTGCACTGTCATATTGCATTTAATAATGAAGATGTTTTGTTCCTATATGTAATGGGTAATTGTTAGTTGAAGGATAGGTAAGAGGTTGGTTGTGTAGTTACATATCTACCTCCCCTACCGATTTTTTTATTTAAAACCCCTTACATTGAGAGAGAGAGAGAGAGAGAGAGATGATAATGGAACATTTGTTGAACATCATTGTTGTGTATTGATCTTGCTTTATGCATATGGTAATAAAATAGTGTTGTATTGTCATATTGCATATACTAATAGAGATGTTCTATTCTTGTTGATAATTTACTTATCTTGATGACTTTGTTGTGCGCTTATGGATTATTTCTGCTAATGTTTGTTGTTACTTAACACTTGTTCATACCTTCAATTCAGGAATACTATTGTTGTACTACAATTCTAATAAAGTAAATACCTACAATAGAAGCAATAGTCCTTATAAAAATGTTATATAATATTACTGTTCTTTCCATTTCTCGTTCATTGTATTTTACATGTTATTCCTACTATGATACTACAATTCGTTCAATTTCTTGATTATTTCATTTTACATGTCATTCCTACTATGTCACGTTACAACACTTTTAAATAACTTAACCTTCTATTTTGGTCGGATATATGTTGAATACATACTTTCTTCGTGATGTAAATAGAATAGGAAATACGTTTCGTTGATACTTCCTACCCCATTTTAACTCTACCATTAAAATATGCATTTTTATCCCGCACTATGACTTCTTTAGGCTTTTGAGATACGTAAACATTTTTTTCCCCCTTAAGCCCAAGTCATTAGATTACGTTTAGGTCTCCTTACTTTTACATTTATAGTAAACTTTTGACTTTTTTTTAATTCCCTTTAAGGGGCCTAAGGATAAGGAGTTTATTTTCATCTTTATTAATTGAAATTGGGTTTTTATTTATGAAATTAACAATTGTCATTAGCTTAAGGGATTAGAATCCTTCACACAACATGGTCAATTTTAAATTATCTAAAGGGTTATACACAATACATTGATTATTTCTCAACATAAACTAGGTAATATCAAGATACCTAAAAACTTAAGCATAGATCTTAAGCCAAGGTTCCAATCCTACAAGTGAACATTAAAATTTAAGTCCAGGGCATTGCTCTGCAATTATAAATGGGATGCAATTATAACATTATTAGACGTCACATAATAATATTGTCCGTGATAATATGGTTTGTTATAATACAACAATAATGTAATTTGTTGATATATTGTCACAATGGCGTCATAATATAATTCAAGTAGGGTCCATTTCAACCTAATAGTTAACAAAATCCAAGTTGATCAGTAAATAAGAAACCATACCAACAAATTATATCTTGTAATTAAATGTAAAATATACAAATAAAATAAGAAACATTCAAGCTTTATACAATATAAAGCTCAATCAACAATGAACAATTGCAATACTAACAATAAATAAAACATATCTACAACTTAAAATATATTAACTCAAGATAAAAATATTCTTTACAATTTCAGCAAGTATTGCAATAGACAAGCCCAAATTTACCTAGCTTATAGGATTTACTTCTATAAAAACGGATGACCCTTCAATTTCGAAAAAAGTTATTTTTGGAGAGAATAACTTCACACTTATATCGAAGGGCATTTAGGCAAACAAATAATAATTCCTTCATAGATGGCATGATTTAGTGTTGCATTCCTGAAAAAGGATAATTCCATTACTCACTAGTGGATGTTTAACATGATGAATAAAACTATGTACAAGCTAGGATGGAAGTGATTCAGATATTGGACAATGTCGTTTTAAAAATCATTTTTCACACACTGCAAAATTCTCTTCCAGCAGTGGCAACATGAATTCAACCATGTCAGAGTTACACTTATGTTGTGAAAGGCTAAGGGGCAAATGGCAAACAAAATAAATTTCAAAATATTGAGTCACGTGGAAACTTGGAAGATTCCGACAGAGAATAAAAAATGGGCAAGCAACAGGTTTCACAAGTGCAAAGTTCCAAACTTCAATTCCTGTCAATGTAAGTAATGTTTACAGTTATGTTTAGGTATGGGTGTGCTTTGTTAGTAAGGTGTTGTAGGGGATTCAACACAATTTCTGGTAAGAAAGTTTCAAGGATGACTAGGATCTACAATCTCAGCATAAGGCTGGATATTGTAATAGGTTTTGGGTTAACCTGCAAAACCCGGTAATTAATGAAGACTTTTATTTACCAAAAAAAAAAAAAAGAATGATTCACTTTCAATGAGCCATTGAGAATATAACAATAAAATCAAGACTACAGCATATTTCCTTTTTAGGTGCCCACAAAACAAAAGGGTTTCTATATGGTGGATCTCAAGCTAATTGAGAATAAATCTGTGGTAACAAAATCTAGACACAAGGAACCAAGTGCATTTCCTCAGTATACTGTGCTCCAAAATCAAATGCAATAAATTATAAGACCAGTTTGTCAATATCTTTAACCTGTTTGTAAACCATCAATACTTGTCACTTCCACAATAAAAAAATGTCATCTATTGGAAGAAGAGACTATTGCAGTCCTAGTGCACACTAATCCATCGCATGTGATGATGCAATGCTTCCAAAAACATTATTACACTAATTTGGTATCCTGCTGGATTCAATGACATTAACAGTTGCATTAATATGAACTAGAGTTTCAATAAAAAATATTTCCATAGTAAATGATGTGTGCATGTGTATTTCTTATATTTTCTTTACAAAAATTTAAAAATACTTCTGGATCAATTTTGAATCTAAGTATTTTTTAATATTCTGTACAAAAATGATACACCTTGGATCAATTTCAGATCTGTGCATTTATACGATGCATACTGTATGACTTAAAGTCGGGCACAAAGAATAGAACATAAAATTCCATCCTGAAAGAAAAAATTTTAAATCATACACTGCCACATTAAGTACTACCTTATCACCTTTTATGTGATCACCACTTGTAGGCAAATTTTTCTAATAATGATCTATCAAGAAATATCTTCAAAAACAATAACACATTATAACCTATCAACCAGATCACTTCTCATTGGTTGGACATTTAAAGAGCCCAAAAGTGCTTCAATATTGTTGTTGAGACTATATTTTCTCTGCTTCTCCCTATGCTTTCCACTGCCTCTTAATTGCTGAATCCTACCCGTTAACAAAGATGAATATAAAGCATATTTTCAGTTGCTCCCTTGAGCCCAGTTTACAAATATATAAAAAAATATTTACCGACTTTCCACCTTAGCATTGTTGGGATAACAATTCATGGAGATCATTTATCAACAGATACACAATCCATCAAAAGACATCGGAATCATCATTTTTACCCAATCCATTTCTTGTTTTGCTGATGTTCCCCTCCCGAAGTCCATTTTCTTCTTGAGGCTGCTGATCTTCTAACAATGATTTCATCTTTTCATCCCACGTTTCAAGCTCTCTTTCAGTACCAGTATCTTCTAACAAAGGTAGTTCTACAGATTCTTCTGTTTTGGATGATGCTTCCTACAAAGCAAGAAGGTGCACAAGTTCCATGGACTTACATAAACCTCTCCATTTCTGTGAATATCTTAAGATTATTGAAATATGGCTATTGCAATTGATACAAGAAGATTCATTTGTAGTTGCGACCATTACCACATCTGATGCTCGCAGTTTCTGAAGCAGGCTATGAAGATTTTTCTGGGGTCCTTTTTCTCCACCATCCTCTGTAAAAAACACTGAAGTATCTCCAAGCTGAAAGTCCTGGAGATCCCCATTCTTCAAACTTATTTCTAACTGAAACAAAAAACACATTGGAAGCAAATCTGTTAGCAACTTGATAGCTAGTCAAATTCTAATGCAGAACAAAAAAAAGTCATTAATGTCAACACCATAACAATTGGGCCATGAAAATAGAGTGTATAATATCTAGGAATAATGCCTAACTAATCTCCACACTAATTAGAGAAATATAATTCTAATAATCTGTATCTTGAACCTGAATACTATGTTGTCAGAAACATTAAGCCAAGTGAAGTAGTTTCCAACAAAGGAATCATGAATAGAATATGTCATATTGAAGGGGATAATAATAATGAAGACAAAGATGCCGATGGGGTTCAGAGCAATTGGTCAGAGTGAAGAGTTTCACATCCTAAACTAATGTTCAAGTCTCATGGGTGAACCTTAAAGAATCAAATGGCATTAGCTCAAGTGGTTAGATTCTTCAACTTTCAAGGAGGGCACCCAGGTTAGAATCTTGCCAAGCAATACATGAATAATTGTCAAGTTGTAATATCACTATGTGGTCATGATGATGTAATACGAATGGGGTCGTTTCAATCCCCTATAATTGTTAAAAAAATATATATGAAGACAGACAGAAACACAAGCATGATAATGAGACATGCCAGACATATGTATAGGAGTAAAAACAGAGAATCAAGACAAAGGCCATCAGGATACCAGCATCAATGTTCTCAAAAGGACAGGAAAAATTTATGACATATGAAACATGAAACCCAAGTCACCTTTCCAATCTCCAAAATACTACTTTTGTAGCAATGGACATTATCTTCAATTGTTGCTGTCAACATACTCTGCATGAACTTGAAAACTTTGCCAAGGAATATATATCGATGCACTCAGAGATGTGTGTGCATTAGCATCTCTTCTTATGGAATAAAGTCAGTCTTAGGTTTTCCAAAATTGGAAGAATGGAGTCAAACATGATTAGTCAGGCCTTACAGTTTCACATCTTGTTTCTAAATGAAAATTTGCAGGTATCATTTCCACAAATTCAAATGGGAGGACACGGAGGAGATTATTTAAACATTAAAGTGCAAAGCCTGCATCCAATAGGATCAAATAATTAATCCATTAGAAACATACTATGAAGAATGGTTATTATCTCAAGAACATACTGATCCACAGAAAAGAACCAATATCCCGATTGATTAATGAGTACCTGGCAATCAACGGCCTAAAGCATAAACCCAACTTTCAGGGACTAAAAATGTAAAATCTCCCATTACCATGTCAACCTTATGCGGTTGAATTGAATTTGTAGATAAATAAAACGAAGAATATTGACAACAATAAAAAGAGAAGCAAATTTCTTTTTATGTTGGCTTCTTTTTCTGTTTTTCCTTTTTTAGCTTGCAAGGAAAACTGCTGCAGAAGAACAAACTTCTTGGAACTTGAAACCGTATTTCCTCGGCACTTGAAACATGTTTCTCTTCTAGGACATGTTTCAAGCAGCTTATAAAGTCTTAAGAAATGTAATTTGTGTTTCTCCTCCATTCCCAACAAACTGGAATTATAAATTAATGCCATGAATGACATTTTGTATTGTATGCTTGCAAGGTAACCAAAACATGGGCCCCACATGGCAATAGCATTAACCTACAAAAAGACATTTCTTATACTTATTACACTGTTCATAGATGACAAGGTACTGTTAGATAAAGGTCTACAAGGATCATCTGACCACTATTTAAAAAATGCAACATGGAAATGGACAAATTGAAGTTGTTGAATCCACAAACAAGAAGGATCCACTTCAATGGTAATCCATGTTGCTAATGTATGTCTAGATGGAAAAAATACCACCACCATCATTTAACAATCCAATATGTTACATATTGTCTTCATTTCACCTTTATGTATGTATATGCATGAACACGTGCCCAGAAAAATAGTAGAATCCTATAAAAATGATGTAGAGTCTGAGTAGCCTAATGGTGGAGACTTTGGAACTTTGTATAGAAGTCCAAGGTTCAAATCTTGCGGACGGTAGAGTTGTACATCATGCTTTGGTAATCGGAGTATAGTTGGATAACCATATATTGGATAAACAACATCCTCCATGAGGGTCGTCTCATATGGCCTATGGCCTTGCGGACGTTAAAAACTACTTTACCCTTTAGCCTTTGAAAGAACGAAAAAAAGTGAAACCTGAAAACCTAATACGGTGGATGAGCTAAAAACTTAACTTCTTTGACATCCATTGGAGCATGGTGGTGAGTATTCCAATGATTGGAGGAACAATTTGATATGACAAATTCAATGGTCAACCAAGACTGCAATCATCAATCTCCTCACTTGTCCAGCATCTTGCTTCCACTTGTACAGCAAATGACTTGAACAACAGTCACTTGTACGGCAGTGACTTTATTTATATGGCAACCTTTGTCGGCAAGACTAGTACAGTACTCCTCATCGGCATTCTTCTGACGACACTCTTCGTACAACACTTCCAAACTGCAACTACTGCTTCAATCCTACACAAAACTTGGAAAGAACACATACAGATCTACCTTGCTATAGCAATGACATTACACACACTATACACAATCACATAGATGAAGGATAAAATGGATAGTAGTGCATTCACTCCTGCCTGTGCTGCACATGCATTACATCTCTGTCTACAATGGACTATGATAGTTACACTCTTCTCAAATGCTCATAGTACCCGCTGAAATGAATGGGGGGGTCAATTTTATCCTTGTGGGTTGGTAGTTAACAGCAACTACCGCCCAAAACACCTCATCTAATTGCCCTCCATTCGCATATACTTAATTACATGCATAATGTTGTACATTACAAACTTTGCATTATCAAAGGCTTACATCATCACCCTTGACGTAAACCAACATTACATTACAAAATAACATTTCATTTACATTTGTGCGAATTGCACTTATTTGACTTTTCTACACTTTCTTTATTTGAGGCTGATCAGAACTAGTTCCTACATTTGCCCTATCCTTTAAATTGGTCGACATCCTCATCGATGATTGCCTTTGCTCCTGGGGACTCAAGTTCTATTGAGGTTGGGGCATGGGAACAAGTACACCTCCAAGCTCTTGGATTTGTAGCTTCAAGGCCTTTGTCTCTCCCTTCAATAGTTTTGCATAGGCCTGGTATCGAGCCCACTACAAGCCATAGTGATTCAATTTTTGTTCAAACTCTACCATCCTAGCCTTCAATTCAACCTCTCTTCTCACAGCTTCAGCCTCGGCTTCCCTACTAGTTGCTTCAACGGTTTTCTTAACTACTTCCGCTCCCCTTCTTGCTGCATTTTCCAGTTGCTCATCCCTCTTTGCTAGTAGTTGATCCTGATAACTTCAAGGTTCTTTGCTTCCAACAACTACTCCCTCACCGCACACTCAGACTCCAATTGTCCAATTAACTGATCTTGTTCCTCTTGTGCCTTCTTTTCTTCAACCTTCTTCAACTTTGCTAATTCTGCTTCAGCATTCTCCTGCACCTGCCAAAGTTGTGCCTCCATTGTCTGCAATTGGTTAGCCTACTCTTTGTCCTTCAACTTTAGGCTACAAATCGTCTGCTAAAACTTCTCTAACCTTGTAGCTAACCATTAAATCAGATATGCCAAGAAATTCATTCTAGCATATGATTTTACCAACTCAGGTGCAAGTTTAACATACTTGACACATGATTCCTCCTAAGGGTGGACTGCCAAACTACCTTCGTCTACGTACACTCATGTTGGATGCCAATAGAGTGCATGAGTCCCTTTTGGCAAGTTCTTTACTCCCAACATTGATTTTACATTGCCAATCTTCAACTCCCATGGTTGTGTCTGATAAATTTCAGCAAGCTTCTTCATCTGCTCCTCATCTCGAGCCCAATGAACCAGTTTGCCTAGTTCGTTTTCTATCATCAATTGCCATAGTCGCCATCTCCAATGCAACCAATCAAGAACTCGATGCGCACTCTCTTCAACGGTCTAGTCAACTTATCAAAGAAGGTATCAACCTGCTCATTGATGCTCTCACCCAAAACTAGAGGTCTCCTCAAATTTAGCACTTCCAAATGGAAATGCTCACTCGTCTTTTCAGCCAATTATGTGTTGGTGCAATCTCCAATGGTAGTCTCTTCCCTGTCCTCCCCAGTGTACCCTGTCAAGTTGATTGGTCATTTGGCTGCCTTGCCTTCCTATATCATCTGACCAGCATCAATAGTCATTCCAGTTTCTACCACGGTCCCTTGTCTCTTCCTAGATTCCTCCTTTGACCGTTGGCTACTCTCACCTTGCTGCCAAACTCTAAACTCTGATGCATTCTGTTTACTGTCATCCCTCTTTTCTTTCGGCACTGCTAGAGTCTATGTCGTTTGTTATGCTGTAGATGTTATCTCAATATGTGCTTCCTCATCCAATGGAGGTGATCCACATGGATCCACTTGTTGCACAAACTACATTGGCATATTATCAAAACTGTTGGGTGAGTAGACATTTTCTACTCGTACATTCCACGCAAATTCTTCTTTCGCCTGTGGTGATGCTCGCACCACATCCACTACAGTATGGATCTCATCTACAACTACAACAATAGGATCCTACGCCTGTTGCTGCGCAGTCCTCTCCTCTGACTGTTGCGCTCTTTTCTCCTCTGCTTGTACTTTTTGAGCAACAAGCTCACTTGGCTATTATTCACCCACTACAACCCCATCAGAAGTCAATCTCCTAATACTCAAACCAGTATTGTAGTGCCTCCTTACACATTCCAACTCCTTGGTTGTGTAGGAACTTCCTCTCGCATTGCCTCCTATGACATCCCACACGTCTTACACCGACCCTCCACCGTCTACCACGCATTGCCACCTTCTCCTACTGTGGCCTATTGTGGGGGTCCTCTCTATGATTGTTGTCGGTCTTCCTACCGATGCTGGGACTATGGTTGGGCTCCCATCCACTGCTATTTCAACCTCCTGCCTCCATCTATGGCTGCTCAGCTTCCTCCGAATCCTCGCCTCATTTCCCGAGGCTTCCTATACTTTCCTTTTTCTTAGGATTCCTTTTGTCCACTTTGCTAGAATGCTCGACTTCGTCAATGGCATCACATGAATTCACCTCAATATAGTTGGTGCATGCTCTGGAATCACTCGAGGGGGATTTAGCCCTGGAAATTGCAATTTCTCCAGAGTCACAACATTCATCCTTAGCGCAATGGCATGGAAAGCCATTAAAAATTTCCGTGTATACAGCATCAGAAAATTCTAATTGTGGTTTGACAAGTATGTTAGGACCCCATCCTAACATTATTATGTAATTCTAACATTCTTATGTAGTGACCCCTTTCCAACGCGAGGACCCAATTCTAATGATATTTTGAAATATTTTGTAATGGTATGTGGAACTTGAGTCGCCTAGACAAATAGGGCCATTTCATGTAACCGTTATAAAGAATGTAACTATTTGTTTGGTAGAATATTCTAGCTCGAGTGGCACTTTGCATGTTAACCAACCCCTGAGAGTTAGGTTAGGGTTACATGAAATGTATCTTTAAAAGACATGGGGGCATAAACGAATGTAAGGTTTTACAAATTGAATCAAAGTAGCGAAGGAGGTTGCCCCCTTGAAGAGGCCAGCAATTTTGTATTGTGATTTTGTGAGACTAAAATAGATTTTTGCATTTCCATTTCATAGTACAATATTTTGTTCTTCATGAATTAATGTTTTATTGCAATATTTATGTGGATGTGCTTATTTTAACTAGAAGGCTCTTAACAAAGTATGATGCCCAATCATATGGCACACCTGCCATTATTCCCTCCATGTATGGTGCGAGCCAAGTGCACATCTCCGAGGCTCGTTGTTGTAGAAACGAAATTTAACATATCGAAACTCAATTTCATTTCTACTAAATAAATCTACAGATCTGCAGCAATTAATAATCACAATATACAGACAACATACAATAACAGCAATGGCGGATGATAAATAATATAAGCAGATTTCTATTATCAACAGTCTGTATGGCAATAGCATACAATCTACAGCCCTGTGCAGAATCTTGTTCATGCCAGCCACACCTTGGGCCAACAATGCCCACCTCTCATGTCAGCCAATGACCATAAAGCATAATCAACCTTACCACACACACACCATGCTAATGAATGACAGAAGGGTCTTACTTATACAACTAGAAAATAGTTGCACCCTCCAACAACCTGCCACCTAATCATTCTCCCAAATTAAATTTCACTTGCATTAACTTACATTTACATTCATTTCAAAAAGTCACTTTATGGCATTGTCATACATGCTAATATTTCACTTTATCACATATAAGATTACATTATGACTTTATAACTTTTTATGTACACACATTTTGTCAAACACTTTGCGTACAACTACAAAATACCCCCAAATAACAAAATTAATTTACTAAAAGCAGACATCAATTTGTCTGCCTACAGTTGTTCATCGGACAACTTCAACATTATTATGTTCATGGCACATTGCAGCTCCCTCGACTTCAACTATTGCATTTTTCAGTCCGCGGCTCCCATGCTTCATCAACTTTGCCACATCTTGTGAACTGAGATTGGTATCCTTGTCTACCCAATTCTTCCACCGATTCTGATCAATTGCCTCCTTTTTCACCAGTATCTCAGAATTCAACAATCCAAAAGTCCTTTGGAAATTGCTCGAGGAGAATACCACACAAATCTCCCTATTACCAATCATTACCATACTTAGATTATGCTCCTAGTCATATGTCTGCAGCATCTACAACAAAAATGGCTTGAAATATTCCTTCTCAAAATTTTGTATCTGTAAAATTTGATGCACTCCTACATTTTTTTAACACAATCTTCAACAAATGCTCTGGTGGGTTCTCCTGCCACCAATATCTGAAAAACTCTCTGATTGGTTGTAACCATGACATCTCCTACAAGGATATCTGCATTTTTTCTCTCCCCTTGCCTTTCTCCCTCTCTTGAGGTGAAGCCTCCATTTCTCTTTCTTTTGAAATGTTGGTCGTTGGCCTTCCCTCTTGCTCTCCTGCATGTTGCCTCATCAGCTTATCTCGCTCGACATCCAACCCCCATTCCCTCTCTCTGATATGCATACATTGTGCTAGGTCTCTCCCAAAGCCAACTCTAACACCTTCCCCTCGTGAGCAAGATTTTGACTGCAACACTGGTTTAGGCAGAACCCTCCTTTGTTGTTGTTCCACCTGTCGAATCCTTTATGCAATCCTTGGCCTTTTATGCATCACGTTTGCAGTCTACTCCCAACAACTCCAATTGCATGGCTTCCTACTATGCTTTGTATGGCTTTGTCGTTCACACCTTGTGCTTGTACGACAATGTGCCATACACACTTTGCACTTCACTTGTACAATGGTGTGTTGTACACACCCTTTGCACACGAATTGTACAACAGTGTGATGTACACACCCTTGACACCACTTGTACAGCAATGTGTCATTCACACCTTCTGCAACCTATCTCTATGGCATCTCTTGTGCAATTTGTATGGCAACCCCCTTTACAACTCTTCCTCTCACACGCCTGTCTTTCGCCTTTGACTTGTACGGCCTTCTTTTGTTGTATAGCCTGTTCTAGATGGGACAGTCTATGAACAAAAAGGCCTATTCAATACATATTGCTACCACCCACTTGATGGTGTTGCTTGTATGGCGTCAACTGCACTCACCCTACCATACGGCCCCCTCACAGCTACATTTATGTTGTACGACATTCCCACAACTTCGCAATATCAATCTCCCTTGGGCTTGTTTGCACTTCAAAACCTTCAAGTGTCCATACAGTTGGTCCGTACACTTCAATTTTCAATGGTCTATGACCTTCTCCTTCGTCAGAACTACAACTTCTACCTAAGGTCACGTCTATACGTTGGCTCCTTTTGCTCACCGTCAACACTAAGCGTTGGAATCGCTCGGTATGTATTTATAAGAAAATGGAGGGGGGAGGACAGCTAGCTTTCACATGGTAATTGCCACCTCGACACGTTTGCATGTAACTGTGCAACGCATTTTTATTAACCATGCAACTAAGTCACCCTTGCCACGTTAGTCGTACAACACAAACATCCAATTGTATCGTCTGCTCCGTTGACTCCTCATTTTCTTGCCAACTATGTACATCTCTGATCCTGTAACAACCCTCCAAACACCTATTTTACTATATGCCTAATTTATCTGCAAGGATGAGGTACTGCTAATGAATCTGTGGATGCAGGAGACAGGTATTGTCACTGGCAGGGTAATGCAAAGGATGGAGGTCTCCTCAACAGGCAGAAGGATTATTCCGATGTAAGGTAAGTCAAGGGAAATGATGAGTGGTGGTGTATTCGCCAGTTGATAGGGGCAAAGAACCCTATAGGCAATGCATTCGCCAGTGGTCCATGTAGAATGCATATCATGTAGCTGCATATGTAGGAGTGTTTGATGTTTGATAATTTGTGTATTTGAGATGTTTGGATGGCAATGAAAATGCTTAATGCATGGGAGCCATAGTTTAAAATTAATAAAATAAATATAGAATAAAGATATAACTAATAATACTCTAAGGTTAAAAAGGGAAATGTATGTTTGTGTGTTTGAGTGTTTAGCTATGTTATTTATTTATTTAAAAATTAGAATATATATATATATATATATAGTTAATTGTATAAACATTAACTTATGAGTATAATGGAAGCAAATAAAATTTAATGTTTATGGTTGTTTTTGAGACAAGGTAAATAAAATAATTTAAACAATGGCATATTAAAATATAATAATATATTACGATTATCAAACAATATTGTTTTGCATTCTTTGAAATGGGTAAATTGGGAATTGTCGGCATTCTCTGGAGAATATTATTATTGTTATGGTATGGTTGTTGAACGTGGATGAAGTGGCTACCACCTGGCATATTTAGATAGACGGATTTTAAAACGAACGTCAGTTTCCCATCCTCTAGTTGGGAGATACGAAGACGGGGAGGAGAGTACGCACGGCGTGGGTGGTGTGCATGGTTGCAGCAAGGGAAGAAGAACGGAGAAGGGAGAGCAAGGCGTTAGAAGCAAGGAGAAAACAGTAAGTTTAATCTGACGATAATTCTGGGAAAAACTAAAGGGAAAAATCTGGAAGTATGGCTTAAAGAATATGATGTTTTGTTGCTCTGTGTGAGAATTCTGATTATCAATTGCTTTTTAAGAAAATCGAAATCATTTCTGCGTGTTATGGAAATGGTTGTAATGAATGCGCTTGAAGGATTGATGGAAACATTAAGCATTAATGTTTGTTGAGCGTCTGGTTGGTTGTGAACCTAAGAACAAGTTTATCCTTCTTAAAAATTGATTAATGATGCATGCTGTGTTGAAAAGTGCTGCGATGTTTGTATGACGTGTTGGGAAATTTTGAAAAGCTCTGCATGTTGAATTAAGTATGGAAAAGTTGTATGCATATTAGATATAGATGCATATCATGGTAGAACGACTGTTCTGACCCTTGGAAACCACCGGATAATCGAAATATGAAGGAAGAAATTTGATGAACACTACCATCATAATGCGTGCTATCTAATAACGGTTTTGTCTGCGTTCAGGCGGTAAAGAACTGTGTATAGTGAAGGTGTTAGAAACTTAAGGTAAGAGCAAAAATGATTATTAACAAAATCATTCATTAAATTATAGCATAAGATACCTATAGGTTTAAATAGGTTACAAAATAGGAATTTAACAATACATCCTACTTCCAAGCTAACCAACGCGCTATTGAAGATAGGGCGAAAGACTAGGAATACTAACCCTAGGATATTTAACATAATTACCATTAGATATTTAATACAGTAAATATCTACATGGTAAGTGGTAGAAAAGTAAAAGTAATAATCTATGTAGTATAATGCAATATACTACCTATTTTACCTAGTGGAGTAAAAGGGTAAATATCCCAAAGAATGGAATATTACTCTAACATCCCCCCTTATTTATTTGGGTAATGTATATAACTGCCCCAATATAGTGAAAAAGATGCTGAATTGTTGGTTTTTGCTCTATCACAGTGCTCTGGCTGCTCCTAAGCAAAAAATAGGTCATTCCTCACTTTACCTTCACATCAACGAATGTCCTTATTGTAATCTTGTCATCCAACCGAATTGCATGGGTAACCAGCCACTGCAATCGCTAGGTGTAGTAGAGTAGATTACTTCATACGAGGTTCATTCGGTTACAAAATGAGTTTGCTAAAGATAAGGTATCAAAGGTGTCGGTCGCTCGAGAAATGCACCCTTATAAGTTTACCCCTTTTTGCAAAACATGTTGTAATGAAATTTCTGAAAGAAGTGTGACTAAGGTGTCGGTCATTGCCGAAAATGCACCCTTATAAGTCTTCTTCCCTTTTTACAAAAAAATTGTGAAGAAAAGCAATGTATATCCCCCTTAATTGCAAAATATGTACAACTCAAGAAGCTTTGTGAAGGATTTTTACAAATATTGCCTCCTAGGCAATTTTACACCAGAAAATTCCCTCCTTTTGTTACAAGAACTTCAAACAATGAGAGTTTGCTATTTATGAAGCTTAAAAGAGGTACAAATACCCCTTTATTACAAGTACTTCAAACAAAAATTTATGCTATTTATGAAGCCTAAAAAGGAGAGAGAGGAAATGGTAATTGCTTAAGGTGACAAAATGTGTTTTCCCTCTACAATACTGTCTTAACAAGGAGCACTTTGTGTGCTTCTGAACCAGAATCAGAATCGGAACTAGACACTTCACTAGCAATATTGCCTTTGTCTTTCTTGTTTTGATTGTTTTTGAACCAACACCGATTGGTGTCATGGTTGTCCTTTTTACAATACGAGCAAAACCTCTTTTGAGATTGCTTTCCCTTACCTTTTGAGGATGATCCTCCATTTTGAAAATTTCCTTTCTCCTTATCACCCTTATAGTTTGAATAAAGTGCATTGTTCAACACTTCATCATTTTGGAGTTGATTTGCTTCCTCAGTTTGAAGCAAATTGACTAACTCCACAAAGGTGACAACTCTTTGTGAAACATTAAGGGATGTAATCAACATTTTGTAGGATTCGGGAAGAGCTCTCAAGATTATTGAAGTCAAAATGGTGTCTTCAACTTTGGCCCCCAAAGCATTAAGCTTAGACTTCAGATCTGCCACTCTGCAGAGGAATAGTTCTACTGATTCACCCGACTTCATATGGAGTGTATGAAGTTGTGTTTGAAGGTTTAGAACAGTTGATTGGTACTTGCCTTCAAAAATGGTACTAAGTGCATCCCATGCAGCTTTACCAGTTTTAGCTTCACTTATGTGAGGCTGGATCTCATCAATAGTAGCTAGGAGTATCAACATGAGAAGACGATTGTTCTTTTTGTCCCATGCTTTTTGATCTACTCCTGTTGTTGCAGGTCTTGATTCAATGCCATCAACTAAATCCCACATGTCCTCTACAGTCAAGATGGCTTTCATCTTAGTTTTCCATGATGAATAGTCAGGACCCTTTAGCAATTGTGTATCACTTAAGTATTTATTAATAGTTGCCATGATTAAGGTCCTACAATTTGCACTAAGATGATCTTTCTTTCACTCTCAAGTGGTATTTAATGGCACCTGCCTAAAAACCCTCTTGAAAAGAGATAATCAGTTGGAGAAAATTAAACCAAACAAATAAGAGATGAAAGATAATTCACTCAAAAAGATATTTAATGGCACCTGCCTGAAAATCCTCTTGAAGAGGGATAATTAGTTTGAGGAAATTAAGCCAAACAAATAGAGTGAATTAGGGGTTTTTTTTGTTTGTAGGAGAGAATATCAAGTGAATATTGGCTTTAAATTTGTGCAATGGTTAACACAAATTTATTGTGAAATTTTGGGGTTGAGTGTTCTTGATTTTATGACTTATAATTCCAAAAGAAATAATGCAATAATCAAACAAGAATGCCCACAAAATCCTTATCACCTAGGTGTCGGATGCAACCGAAAATGCACCTAATTTTCCAATGAAGGTGTCGAGTAAAATCGAAAATGCACCTTTTATCTTTTGCAACAAAATTTGGAATTGTGTTGTGCAAAAAATTGATATGTTATGTCTCCTCCTTGTCTTACAATTTTGCAAAAGAAGTACAATGTTGTCTTCCCCCTTTATTTTGCAAAACTAAAAAATCAAGCACTCCTTCCAAGACAAGTCGACACACGACCTGCGTTTGAAAGGCTTCCAGAACTAGTCGACACACAACGTAGTTTTTATTGACCTAAGGTCTTCAATTTCTTCTCAATTTTGCAAAAAGAATGTGCAATTTTATGTCTTATATCCCCCCTTGGAGAAAACAAATGCACAATTTCAACTTTGATGGTTTGCAAAATTTTGTTTTTGAGTCTCCTTGTTTTTCAATTTTGCAAGCAAATGTCTTTGATTTTGTCCCCCTTTTATGTTGCAAAATTACAAGGTTTTGAGAATAGTTTAAGGGTTTTCTAATTTGTAAAAAGATAGGTGCTCTTCCTTGTCTTATATCTCCCTTTGTGGAGAAAACAAAAACACTCTTTATATTTTGAATTTGCAAAAAAAAACTTTTTTTTTCTCTTTAATTTGCAAAATTTAAATAAAAAGTTAAATCATATAATCTAAATAATAATAAAAATAAAATAATGTTTTATATAATAAAAAAATCAATTTTTTTTTTTAAACATAATTTATATTTTAATTATTAAAAAAATACATAATAAAAACTTCAAATTTAAATAATGGTCAAATTAAAAAAATATTATTACCTTTTGTCCCCGTCGGGACTCAAACCCGGGTCTACTGTGCATGAGCGCCTTAGCGGCAGGCGCACATCCGTCTCGGCTACAACAGTCGGTGAGACATAAAAGCGCTACGTTCTATTTATTGTGTTCCCGTCGTCCGACGTATTAAAAAAAATAAACTTGGGACTTTAGTCCCACATGTAGCAGAGTGCTACATTCGCCCTTGTTTAATAATACGAATCCGCCACTTTTATTTCGATTGCCTTCGGGCAATCGACGCCAAGTTCAAAATTTTTGCCGACGCCAACAGCAAAACGAAGAATGACACGCATGCACAAGTTCTGACTAATCACAACACGCCACTTTGCCAACTAGTGTGCCACGTGTTCACTCCAGGTGTCCGCCATCTTGCTGAATTCTGTGCTTCGAAGTCCGCGCCAACCAGCGGATTTCCAAGTGGTCGAATCGTTGCTCGCCATGCATCACCTCGACAGTCGTGATGTTCGCCAAGTGTTCAGCTAGCCAGTTCACTATGTCTCCTATCGCCACGTCAGCAGAGCCGCCAAGTCGCCTTGAAATCCGTGCCCGTCCACATCAACAGCCACGTGGCAAATCACGCTCCTCGGGATTCGTGCCACTGCAGGCCCCACGCCGAGTGATGTCAACAGATCCCGTTCATCAGGATCCGAGCCTCTGCGGGCCCTCGAACTCCTACGCGCCGAGTAACGTCACGCTAACGTCAGCAGATCCCGCACCTCGGGATCCGTACCTCTACAGGCCGAGCTCCTACGCCAGCCAAGTGAGATAGCATCAGCGCCTCGGGAAGTGTGCCAAGGCCAGGTCGAATGCCATGTTAGCACCTGCGGGCCGCCTCGAGATGCATGCTAGTCACCTACGGGCTGCGTGCTGCCATGTCAAAAGAGCGCCTTGGGATCCGTGCCGATCGGGCAACGCCTCACCTAGGGATTCATGTCCAAAGGTAGTTGTGGGCTTTCTCGGGAATTGTGCCTCTCCTCCGACTGCCTAGGGAAGCATGCACCTGGTCCACTGCGGGCCTCTCGCCTAGTGCTCCAAGATCACCGGTGGCTCTGATGCCAATGTTAGAAACTTAAGGTAAGAGCAAAAATGATTATTAACAAAATCATTCATTAAATTATAGCATAAGATACCTATAGGTTTAAATAGGTTACAAAATAGGAATTTAACAATACATCCTACTTCCAAGCTAACCAACGCGCTATTGAGGATAGGGCGATAGACTAGGAATAATAACCCTAGGATATTTAACATAATTACCATTAGATATTTAATACAGTAAATATCTACATGGTAAGTGGTAGAAAAGTAAAAGTAATAATCTATGTAGTATAATGCAATATACTACCTATTTTACCTAGTGGAGTAAAAGGGTAAATATCCCAAAGAATGGAATATTTTTTTTGGTATAAGGTAGAGGTGGTTATAAGGTCCACAAACCTTTTACATAGTCAAAATGGGCTGGTTCTAGCATCAAGCCCGTTTAATCAAAATACAAAATGGATCTTTCTAAGACCCACATTAAGCCATACTTAGAGTCCACAGTCCTATACTTGTCGCTTGACTATTCAGGATAAAACAAAAACCAAACAACACCTAGCACTTACTAATACCACTAGGTTGTTGTACTGTACACTTGTCACCTCCCAGGCCCCAGCAAATGGGATGCCTTTTCTGCCTAATTCCATCTGTCGGATTACTCATCATCAACCCCTCTGATCTCCTGATGCTCTAACAGGTTTGATCTTAGCTCTTCTCTAGAAGCCAACACCAATAGTTCTTGAGGGAAGTTATCCTTCCAAATTTGCATCTCCCCAACCGAAACTGCAATATTTGCCATTAGATCCGCCGCCTGGTTCCCTTCTCTGAAGGTGTGTTGGATTCGGGCATTAACCAAATGAGATTTATGAATCTTTGCTTCTAGGATAAGCTCCAAGATGGTCCAGATGGGGTCTTTATCCTCCTTAATTGCCTTGATTATATTAAGCGAATCCCATTCAAAGATAACTTCCTTATAACCCTCAAGTCTGGCAATTCTCATTGCTCGCATGCGAGCTCGGCTTCGCAAAATGATTTGTTTGAGTTCCCAAAGGCTCTGCAAAGGCAAGGACCACTTTTCCTTCCTCATTTCTCAAAACTCCTCCTCGCTCCCGCAGCCCCGGATTTCCTTTAGCTGCCCCATCAAAATTAAACTTAACCCACTTTTGAGTGGGGGTATCCACTTGACACCATCCCGTGGGTTGGTTGTAATGTCTAGGTCTGGAAGTTCCTCTCCCCAGTTCCGCAAAATACTCCTTTCCCTTAGAGACATGGTCTCATTTTTGAAGAAGAAAGTTTTCCAGTTTTCTTTCAAAGCTCTGATTATTTTATTACTACATAACCTGGGATCTTTCTTACGTCCTTTAAATACTCTCTTATTTCTCTCATTACATATCCCCCATAAAAAATGGGGTAAGTTGAGCTTCCAGAGCCAAGTCAAAAGTTTCGCCCAGAAGGGGGAAGCCCACTGTATGCAGAAGTCAGACATGCTATTTGGACAGACCCAATCTATATGAAATTTGGACAGGATCATTTGGAATACTATACAAGAAAATTCACAAGTTAGAAATATATGACTTACATATTCTATCGCTTTCTCACACAAGATACATCGATTGATGAATTGGAAACCTCTCCTTTGCAGATTATCTGTTGTCAGAATCTTATTTTGAACTGCCAACCAAAAGAAGAAAGCTATTTTTGGGGTTAAATTATTTAACCAAATAATAGAAGTCGGAGTCCGACCATTGAATCCTGAGTGGATTAACTTATAGGCAGTTTTTATTGAATAGATCCCACTTGTAGTTTTGCCCCAAATCGCCTTGTCTCTTCCTTCCCCGGGAATGATCGGGAACACCCTTAAAGCATCATTGAGTTTGGTTAGGGCCACCTTCTCTTGCTCGACAGATTATGAACTGTGATTTTCTTCCAAGAGGAAGTTTCCTGTGCTACAGCAATAAAATCCCCTACTTTTCCTCCCATTTCCTCCGAAAGTTTATGTTGGAGGACCTGAAGGTCTAAGTTATCTATCAGAGGGGCCTCTTCCAACCACAGGTCTTGCCAAAAGTCCACTTGTCTTCCATTACCAATTCTCCATCTGATGCCTTTCCTGACTACCTCCCGACATTCGAGCAAACAATTCCAGAAATAGGATCCTCTAAGGAGATTATCAGCTTTCAGGAAGTCCTGATTATTTCTGATATATTTTGCCTTAAGAAGTTTTACCCATCCCAATTGATCATTATTGATAAATCTCCATACCTGTTTGCCAATCAGAGCTTGATTCATTTCTTTCATTCTCTTTAGCCCCAAGCCTCCCTGATCCTTGCTTGCACACACCTGATTCCATGCTACCAACGAAATTCTCTTTCTCTCCTCTGAACCTGACCACAAGAAGTTGCGTTGAATTTGCTCCAATGTAGCTCGGACCTTTGCGAGCATTCTAAATAGAGACATGCAAGAAATTGGAATGCTCAGTAAAGTAGTTTGAACTAATAATGCTTTTCTTGCGGAGCTGAGAAGGCTGCCCTTCCACCCTGCTAATTTTTTGGAGATCTTGTCAATGACTGAGTTCCACAATGTAGCCTTCATTCTTCCTTCGAACATAGGCATGCCTAGATAAGTTGTTGGTAGAAGCTCCTTTCCACAACCGAAGAGGTTAGCTATTCTTTCCTCCCTCCCACCAGGCGTGTTAAAGAAATAGATGCTACTCTTCTTATAGTTTATGTACTGTCCTACTTCTGTCTCATACTTGGTTAGAATTCTCTTCAGCTTCCTAGCCTGAGGCACCGAGGCTTTGGACACAATGATTGTATCATCCACAAACTGTTGGTGAGACACTGGCTCTGCTATTGAGGCTGGTTTGAAACCTTCCAATCGACCATTTGCCACCGCTACTGAAATGTTCCTACCCAATGCTTCCGCTAAAATAATAAACAAGTATGGAGACAAAGGATCTCCTTGTTGCAACCCCCTTTCACTCTTAAAGTAACCGGAGGGTGACCCATTCACCATGACAGAAAATCTTTTAGTAGAGATACAACTAAAAATCAACTTAATCCACTGGGGATAGAAACCAAACTTACCCAAAATCTTGGTGAGGAACCGCCATGAGACCCGGTCGTAGGCTTTATTCATATCAAGCTTTAGTAACATACCAGCTTCCTTACTAGCCACCATTGAATGAATAACCTCATGAATTGTGATGATACAATCCAGTATTTGTCGCCCTTTCACAAAGCCTCCTTGGTTCATATCAATGATGAAAGAAAGGATAACCTTCAGCCTATTGGCGATTGTTTTTGTGAGAATCTTCATCAGAGTGTTACATAAACTGATAGGGCGAAAACTGGAAAATTCCATTGCTCCCACTAGTTTAGGGATGAGGACTAAAAATGTAGCATTAACTCCTTCTGGGATTTCCATGTCCTTTTGAGCCTCAATTATAGCTTCCACTACATCATTGCCTAGGATATCCCAAAAATTCTGGAAGAAAGCTGCGGGGAAGCCATCCGGTCCTGGGGAGCTGTTACCATCCATGTCAAAAACCACCTTCTTGATTTCCTCCTTTGTGAAAGGACTAAGTAAGAATCCATTAAGATTCTCAGTTACGAGGGGTGGAATGGCTGCCAACAGAGAGTCCTCTTCTTCAATAATCGGATTTACATCTTCTAGCAACGATTTAAAGTACTCAACCGCTTCCCTCCTTATGACTTCCATATCTTTGGTGTTAGACCCATCGGCCATCTTGATCTCCTTAATTTTGTTAGTACTCCTGTGGCGAAGAGTAGAGACATGGAAGAACTTTGTATTTTTGTCACCCTCCTTTAACCAACGCAGTCTGGATTTCTGCCTCCAAAAGGTTTCTTCAAATCCTAGCATCGTGTGGTATTCGGCTAACAGCTCCCTCTCCTGGTTTCTCAGATCCTCTGTAAGCTGCTCTGACTTCAGCTTCTCCTGTAGTTCATTGATCTTGTCTTTTACTTCTGCCTTTTTAACAAAAATATTGCCAAAGGAAGTTTTGTTCCACTCTCTAATGTTAGCCTTCACATTCCTTAGTTTACATGCCACTTGGGCCAGTTTCAACCATTATACTTTTTGTCCCACCATTGGGCAACCAGATCCTTGAGATCCTGATGTTGGAACCACATAAGTTCGAATCGAAAGGGTCTGATGTATCTTTTCTTAGAGTCCTCCCCTGTTTCCCACAGAATTGGGTCGTGATCAGACCCGATTCTTGGGAGTGTCGTTAATGAAGAGTCCCCAAACCTCTCCAGGCATTCTTGAGAAAGAAGAAACCTATCTAATCTGATCTGAATTTGGTTTTCCTTCAATCTTTTGTTAGACCATGTATAGGAGAATCTACGCAGGTCCACATCCATCAGCTCATGTTGCTCAACAAAATCTCTAAACTCGTAGATATCAGCAGTTATTCTTTGAGAGCCCCCCAATTTATCTGCAGGATTAAGGTAGCAATTGAAATCCCCCGCCACAATCCAAGGGTAGTTGGGGACCGTCTCCCTCAATTCAGCTAGCTGACTCCAAAGAACCCTTCTCAGTCCCTGTCTAACTGGAGCATATACATTCGTTAAGATCCACTCTTCCTGCGTGGTTTTATCCACACATAAGAGACAAATAAACCAACTAGACATCAAAATCACTCTACTATCAATCACATTCTTGTTCCACATAACCAGCAACCCTCCTGCTGTTCCAATGGCCTCTTGGCCTACTACTTCAGCTTCTCGCCAAGTCCTATTCTTAAAAGGAATAACTCTACTCTCCTCCATTTTAGTTTCTTGCAGTAAAATCATATCCGGTTTGTGTTCTTGTCTAAGAGCATACAAAGCTCTTATTTTTGCAGGATTACTCCCGCGAATATTCCATGAAAGAATCTTCATTTATGGGCTTTGGATCCCCGAGCCTTCGCCCCAAAGAGCAATACTGCTTGAGTGCCATCAACCACTCCTCGCTCTGCTTCTTTCTGCCTTAAGGCAGCATTGCTAGGTTTCCCTCTTCCTACCGAACCATATCCCCATACATCCGCTCTAGGCCGGGGTTCCTTGGGATTCACTTGGCTTCTAGTAACCATCTTGGATAGGTCAGTCTTGGTCTTTGGGGTAACAATCGGCTTTCTAGGTTAACCGGTCTTTCCGACAGTGGAGATGATTCCGTGCTCTTAGCTTCTTGATTGGTAGATTCTTTTTTCCTCGCTTTGGGGTTACACCGATCTTGGTGGTTCACCTCTTCCTCCCGAGTATCCTTGCCCGTATTATTAGTTTCCTGCTCCTTCCTCCGATTTTTCTCCTCTAAATCCTTCTCTTGAGTCTCCTCTACCTCAGATTCCACTTCTTGGCTATCCATCTGATCTCCCTTCAGATGATTTAATGCATCAAAACTGTTCTCCACTGGGATGTTGATCTCCTTGGAATTTCTTCCCATAAATTCCTCTGCAGTACATGGGACCACTTCCACCGAGCCTCCATAGGCCTCTCGTATTACCCAATCAAACTTACTTGCCCCAGGGCGTTGATCTATGGGGTTCTTTCCTTTGTGATTTGGCTCTGAGGCTTTCTGTATCATCTTAGGAGCAGGTTGAGCTTGAGGATTCCCATCAAAGGGACCAGCTCCCCCGTGAGAGGGTTTCGGGGCATAGGTATTTTTGGGAGGAGGGTTATAACGTTGCCTCTTGCTTACAATAGGGCGAACAGGGTCTCTGATATTCGGATTTCGAGCTCCACGTCCTTGAGGCCCATGTTGGGTAGGAATGGAGATCTGCAGGGGAGGGATATTATTCTGGGTTTGAGGAGCAGTATTTTGGAGTGGGGGCTGGTTCTTGGAAATGCAGTGGATACCCTGGTGCCCTACCTTCCCGCAAACACTACACTTAAAAGACATATTTTCATATTCAAAGACCTGAGTATGAAGGCCAAACATAGACAACAATATAATGGATTTAGGGAGCTCTTTACTCAAGTCCGCAAACACACACATGCGAGCATAAAGGAGTCTTGTTTTTCTCAAGGTTGTAGGATCAATAGCTATTAGTTCTCCAATCTCTGTAGCTATCCCAGCCAAGATTTGTTCATTCCGAAAAGCAGAGGTAATCCCGGCATCTTAACCCAAATAGGAGCCAAATCCAAGACTCGAGTCTGGGGGTTGAAATCGGGGGACCAACACTTCAAATACAAGCCCCTTTTCCCGAAAAACCAAGGACCTCCTTGGAGAGTCCTTTCCATGTCCTGTTCACATTGAAATGTCACCAAAAGAAAACTCTTGGGTAAAGCCTTAATCATCATACCGGCCCTTGGCTGCCATTTTTGGACGGCCCATCTCCTTATGACTTCCAAGTCCGGCCTCACCCCCATAAATTTTGCCACCAGAGATGTTCTGCCCTCCATAGCCACATGCTGAGCTAAGGTATCCGGGACGTGCAACCTACCATTGACAGATTTTAGATTAAAACAAGAGTCGGATAATTTTTGCTTACCGCGAAGAGCATTAAGATATGAAGGTCTCCAGTTGCCAAGTTTCTCTTTGTCTCCTTGCTGGGTCTTCCTTTGATCCTGACGCACAGAGTCCTGGTCCCCCTCAAAGAACTTCCTTGTCCACATCCTCCGCCTGGGGGCCTGCTATCTCACTAGAGCCCCCACCTGCCGCATCTGCTGATCTGCCCTCCGAAGCCCCACACCTAGGGTTTGTTGCCCCTAGACCTCCCGCTCCTCCTCCTTGCTGCTCCATCCGTCACAACTTGCTGCCTCCAAAATCTGCCATTTTTTTTTTTTTAATTTTAGGGCCAAAATTTTTGCGGCCGCTACAGTGCACGGGCTGCTACAGTGGCGGCTGCTACAGTTTGCAGGCTTCTACAGTGGCCCATCTAATCCCAAAGAATGGAATATTACTCTAACAGAAGGAAAGGAAATTATTGTACATTTTGTGTAGCTTGGCAATTTTACTCAGGGTATGCTGGAGCCTGAGTTAATAAAGGAATATCCAAATCTGTTAACATGCATTTGTCATTGATTGTTTAGAACCTGGGAAAAGCGCAGGACAGAGTCTGAAAAATTGTGTGTTGTTATATGAAAACGTAGCTTTGGGAAACATGCATGACAGAGTTCTGGTTGTATGTAATGCAATTTCCTTTCTTAATATACTATTCGATGGGAGTTTAATTTATGCTATTTAAAGCTATTGCTTGTGTATAAATTCATCGTAAAATAAAGAAGGATTATTTCATATGGTTTCCTGTTAAGTGTGATTGCAACAACATCGAAGCTTAGTTAAATATGGACTAAGATATTTTAAAATATAATGTTGGGCAAATTAATTAGGAAAGCTTTGAAACGTAGGATGTGTTTTTCCTTAAATAAATAGATAGCTATGTGGGGAATAATCTAGCTAATGGGAAACTCTACTTAAAATGCAAACTTTAAATCTGTTATAAACTTGAAGCCCTATATACGTGTGCAACGATTAATGTCTCTTACATTATTTTATACAGAAAGTATCTTGCCTAGAGTCAAAGTTTTAATACATCTCATTTTAGTTCACGTTGGCACAGTTTGGATGTAAAAGGTTTTAGTTTAAACACCCTGAACAGGTTAAAAGAAACACTACGGCGGATTGGGGTAACGAGCAATTCGCTGTGTATAAAATAGACCTGATTATGATATCTAGTTTGAAGTTTTAATATGTCTGTCTTCAAGCTTATATCGAGCTTAGGTTATGGGTATATGCATTGGAAAACGTGGAAACAACTTATAGGGGTGTTATAACGTAGTAAGCAATGTTAGCTTTATTCTTAGATTAAAGAATATTCAAACTAATCCAGGGATTGATCCATGAGTTATTAAGGGAAGCCTTACTATTGAAACCACTGTGTAAGCTTGAAAGAGACGGTGGGCAGATACGTTTGTATGTTAGTTGTATATCATCTTTATTTTAAAGCAAGACAACAAAGGTGTTTGGTGTATAGTTGCCTTACAAGAATTGTGGATGGTATTATTTTTCTTATTTAAAACCAGGATAATTTAAACCTATTTAAAAACTTCTTTAGATTAAACATTTTAGAACCATTGCCAGAATACTTATTCTGATGCAAGCAAGCCACTCTATCTCTTATTTATGTAGCAAAAATTTTATGGAGTAATATAAGATGAGAAGGTGTTTTATTTTATTTTATTTAGAAGTAGCTTCTATTCCTTTAAATAAAATGAATTAAGAAGGATTCATAAAACAAAATAGTATTGTAGATTTAAGGTTCTTTAAATTGTTTGCAAGGTTTCCAAAGTTCAATGATTTCTATTCAGCCTTAGTGAAAAACTTATAATAGAGAGATGGAAACTAGTTATCTTATGTTACATTATTAAATCTCAAAACCTTTAGGAGATGGTATTTGTTTACAAACCTTTATTTAGTCAAACTTCTTTAGACAATTCAAACCATAGATAAGTTGAGAAAAAGGGAAATTAAGATTGTGGGATAGACAATCTTAAAACGCAACCTAAGGTTGTGGGCAGGACAACCTTGACAGAAAATCAAGATTGCGGGAAGGACAATCTTGAGAAGACAAATATTAATGGTGTTTGCGGGAGGCAAATCATCATGGATCAAGGCTCTAACTGTACTTCTGACGGAAAAGGTCAGAACGGGAGGTAACGAAGAGTTGTATGGGCATCTCTTCTAGGTTATCCCTGCTAGTGAAGAGTGGTGAAATGTGTTTGACTAGGTGTTACCGATAGCATGATGGTATGGGACATCGTGTTGGTTAATCAATACAAGATGTCGGGTGGTTACCAGGGTATTGGTAAGACCCTAGACGATGCTCCATGGAAAATGGTTGATTGTCTAGCTCGAGCATGTATGCGCTAAGTCTTACATGACATAAATATAAGACATAAGTTCATGAATTCATGTTAAGACATGGGAAAGTTATGCGTCACACCTCTAGGTGTTATGGGCCCTAGAGGAAAAGAAACCCATTGCCTGAACTTGGAATCTTGGGTGGAGAGTGAAGTTCAAAATAGGCAACTTTACGGGATTTGGCCAATCTCGATCTCATGAGTATTTTGACTACAGTGGAATGGCACTCATGAAGATGGATTTAACATGCTCATACTAGAAAATGAAACAAGAATGAATGAAATAAAGAAACATTTTCTCATATTGAAATCTCTGATATTAGACAACCAAGTGGGAAGACTTGGGGTGATTGGACAACCAAGTGGGCAGGCTTGGGGTGTTACAGATCCATCTTGGTCCTCTACGACAACCAGCCATATGCGTCTCACTTGTATAGCAACTTGTCATACGTGCCTCATTTGTACAGTAGTCTAATGTAGTACTTGTACGACGCCTTCCATATATAAGATGCACACTTGAACGACACGTTCCATTTGTACGGCGCACACTTGAACGATGCCTCCCATTTGTACAACGATTTGCCATACACACCTATCCTGCCATCATTTGCTCATTTGTACGACAACCTGCCATATCTTCCCCTCTGCCTTCATGTCGTCGTCGCTCATCGTTTTGTTGCGTACAGCCTTGGTGGTCTAATTCCTCCCCACCCCTCCTCCTTGGTCTTCGTCTTCACCTACTTCTTCGCGATGGTCCTTCAAACTCAGCTGCACTCATTTCTCTACTTACTCCTCTCGAACAACCTTCAATGACTTGTGACAGTTTGATCCTCACTTTTGACTGTCCGAGGTCTGTTCGAGGCCTCCTATTTCTTTGTCTTCATCTGTTTTGGCAACAACCAAGAGGGGTCCTGACACGCCAACCTGATGGTTGTGCAACATTTGGTTGTTTCGTACGTGGTCAGAGGGTGGTCCTAACGGGTCAACCTGTTGACTACGTGACCTAGGGGTAGTCGGAGGGAAAAATCTTCTCCTTAAACTACCAAGAAAGAGGCCAACCAACTTCCCCCCTTGGTCGGACAAACTTAGTCCTCCCAAACTGCCTAAATTACCTATTTCGTGCATACAACTTGAATTGTCTAGTAGTTCTTGTGGACCACTTTGACTTCCCAAGGAACCGTTCAAATTTGTTGATGAATTACCTATCCTCCTTTGTTGTCTTTAATTCATACTATCTACAACTTGGGGAACTTGTGTCCTTGATATATTCGTCCTTACTCTTCTTCTGAGTCCTCGGCTTGAACAGTCACTGCTCGAGTCTTCTTCATTACTACTAGAACTCGTCAAGGACATACTACTAGAGTCTATTCTCCAGTTCCTAACTTCTCTTTCAGTTGATGAGAGTATTTCAAATATATCCCTCCATAGCACTTCATTTGGCAAGTCTTCTAGCTCAAATATCATCTCGTAGCCTCACAATTTCCTGGTCAACTTGTTTCCTTAACTCTTCATTTCTCCTGTGCAACTATACACTTTGCTCCTACAATCATTGCATTTCCCTACACATTCTTTGTTGTGCAAGTCCTATTCTTGCCAACAAACTCATTCCTTCATATCCACTTCTATCACTTCGAGGTTCATCGTCTCGTGGCTCTTCTAGTATTCTCTATGTTTCCTCTTCTTCCAATAATCTTAGCCTGTTTTCTTCTTCCATATGTGGGAATCTTACATGTACCTCTATTCTTCTACATTCTACGAGAAAGGGTTTGAATTCCTCCTATTCAATTACGGGTTGTTCACCATGTCCATCTCCAAACAGCCAAGATAACTATGAGTCACTGTCCTCTTTGGCTTCATCTTCTTCTTTGGTCCTGCTCGACTCACCCTCTTCGTGGACCAACACTCCTTCAAAAGGTTTTGAAGGCTGATTTGGTGTTGCAGTCAGCCTTCCTATACTTGTTTCCTCTTCTATTGGTTGTCATCATGTTGATGCCATCTTGCTGACTGCAGGCTAAGTTCAACCTGTCATCACATAGATCACCCTCTCAAAACAGCGCGCTGGGTTCCGTACCATCACCTTTAAGAGCTCTGGGTCATTTATTTCCTTAAAATATATGTCCTCCTATTATATTATAAGGGGCCTCTCAATTTAAAAAGGGGGCGCAATGTTCACCGATTGTATTTCGTCCTTGCTTTAAAAAAATGTCTATTTTTGTGTGTTGATCCTTACCTCATAAAATGAGGAGCCTTTCTTGAATTGTGAGTGTTGATCCTTATAAAAGCCTCCTTTCTCGAATGATTATAAGTTCATTCACCGGCAGTTTTAAAAAGCCGAGAGACGTTGGGGGTGCCTTTTTAAAATAGAGAGGCCTGCTGGCTTAGAGCCTCAGATCCTCTTTAATGTCGATCCTATTCATCCAAAGAGTTGGTCAATCATAGGCATCTATACGGGTTCGTTACTCCATGCCCGTCTAGAGAGGGCAAGAAGATCAAAGAGAGGGCTCTGTCTCCCAAAGTATATGATAGAGGGCATGAGTTCTTATTTCTTCAATTGAGCTCAATTTTAAAAGGGGAGGATAGAGAGGTCATTTTATATACGTATTAACAACTCTTTTAAAAGGTCGAGTGAGCTCACTTAAGACTTGAAGACAATTTTAAAGAGGGCTTATCCAAAATTTTTGGGCCTTTAAAATAAAACCGAGTGCTCTTAGGTAATATAGAGCTAAAGGCCCTGAGAGCACCCTTTCTCACTTGGGAAATCTCATAAATGCAGGAAATCTCGTAAATGCGGGAAATCAACGGGAAATCGATAGAGATCCCAGAACCGGCAGTTTTCTACTCATTTTATTACGTCTATACTCACCCCGGTTGTGTTGAAAGAATAGAGGAGATGCCCATGTTTAAAAGGGCCTTTTAAAAGCCGAGGGGGAGAGCCCCACCTCTTAAAATAGAGAGCTTTCTTTTTTTTTGTATTTCTGTAAATATAAACCACCTCTTATCTTACCTTTAAAAGTTGAGGGGAGAGGAGAGGATGCTTGCTTGCTTGCATGGATCGTTTTGGTCTCCTGCTGTGGAATACTCCAATAGGGAAGGTTGCTTGGGCGACAATCTCCTAAAGAGGACCTTGAATAGAAGAGGCTAGAGAGAATACCGAATATAAAAGCTAACTTAGAAAGAATACGTTATATAAAGGTTTGCAGTGTTGATTGGATTTGTGAAATCTCTCAGTATTGTCAAAGGGCGAGTTTAAACTGGGATTTATGTAGTATCGTGTGGTAAGCCCTTGGTTCCTTGGTTCCTGGGTTCCTGGTGGGTAGGGAAAAACGTACCCCTTTTAAAAGAGAGAGGGGGTGTCCTCTCTATTTCAAAAGGTTTCTCTGTATGTAGAAGCTTTTTTAAGTAAAGGTAGGTGTGTTTTTGCTGTACTTCAAGAGGTCGAGTCCTCTCTATTTGAAATAAGGAAATAAGGTGAGTGTTCTCATCTGAAGCATTGGGCGATGTCTCCGACATGAAAGGAGTCCTAACCACTGGACAAAAGGGACCCTTACCCTTTCCCCTCTATCCAAGGCAAGCAAGACTTTAACGATGGAGTGTCGAGAAGGAAGGATCATGTATAAGAGCCCTCTATAATGGTACTCTTAAGATAGGTATGATAGAGATTATGTCTAACAGCTTGAGATACACCCAACCAGCGGCTTATTGATCCCCCCCAAAAGAGCCCTTTAATTTAATTTAAGAGCTTTTAATTCTAATGCAGTACTCGATCGACCAGGGATCTCCGTAAGGTCAGGAAGTTAGGGCTTTTAAGGTGTTTGAGAATGGAGAAGTAGTTGTTTTCCCATAGTCATGTCCGCGTTCTGCGTTCATCCCCGTCCCCTCAAATGATTAAGGGGTTCCCCTCCCCTCCCTATGAAGATCTAGAGCGATGTCACCCCAGGAATATCTATAAAGGTATTGGTAAGGTGCCTCTTGTGTCGAATCGGAATGCATCGGAATGCTTTCCAAAGAGAGTAGAGATGGACGAAGGGTGCGAAGGTCTCTCGTGAATAGATTGTTGTTGAGCATAAAATGGGGAATTGGGAAGTGGATTGTCATTCTGGGGTTTTTATTGGCTCTCTATTCGTTTTTTGAAAAGAGAGGGGGGTCAGCTGGGCCTAGAGAAATGGTACAGAGGAACCTCTCTTTCTCATGGTGAGAAGAGTGGGAGAATCCGTCAAGTTGATCAGGCTGAATAGCTTTAAAATTAAGAGGCGCTCTCTCTATTTTTAAAAGGGTACCGTGAGGGATGGGATATTGGTCATTGGACTACTTGGGCTTTTTGGGCGATGCCCCCCCCCGGATCATTGCCGTTCTCCCTCGGTGTGTTGTTTCCGGAACCCCGGGAAAGGCAGAAAAAAGGATGCGCTTGGGGCTCTCCCTTTCCAAAGGTCGAGTACATAAATGACCTTTTAAAAGGTCGAGACTACCTCCCTCCTCGAGATTAAAAGCTGGTCGAGCGGTCCTCTTAAGGTATGAATAAAGAAACTTCTAAAGGTCGAGCGCTCTCCCCTCTCAAGAGACCTCGTTTTAAAGGTTGTCGAGGCTCTTGAAACTCAAAGCTTATAGACAGCTTGAAGGAATAGAGAGGTTTTCGATTCATATTACGTATGTAATAACTCTAGATGAAGGTGAATGAACTTTTTTCCCATTCACACTATCTAATCGCGGTAGCGAGCTTATGATTTAGAAGGGGTAAACAATAGCATAGGGGAACCGATCCCTCGATCAAAGGCGGGGCCCCGAAGGATTCCAGAAGCATGCAAGCACTGAAGTGAGACCCCCGGCCCCACCCAAGCAAGTCTTCTGGATCGAACCGTGAGTAGGCAAGCATCTTCTATCAACCAGAAGCCATCGCCGTATTCAATCACCGGCCAAGTCATCCCCTCTGCGGTTTACCAAGGCCTGTTTGTTAGAGCTCTCTTCAATGTGTTCATTGCTAGATCGAATGTATGGGTAGGGCGCCCAAATATTTGAAAAGGTTTTTAAAAGGTTCATTCTATATAGCCTCCTTCTCACTAGTTGTGCACCCGAAATCAACTGAATCTGATGCACGCATAATTCTGGTGGAATCCCTTTCAAATCTTTGTAAGTCCATGTAAAACATCCTTGTATTGCATGAAGATCATGAAAGCTACCGCTTTTAGTACTAGGTCCCAATTATCTCTACAATGGATTATTTTCTCCTCATCACCCTTTCCAAGGTTAACCTATAACATCTCTAATCCTTCATATTGTATGGTATCAAGCTCACTTGTTGCTTTAGCTACATCAATTGGGTGTGTTGGCCTTTCATGAATCACATCACCAATAGTATATTTTGCAAAGTTCTTCAGGAATGTCTACTTTTCTTTCTCTTTCGTAGGTACAAATTTGACATTCTTACTACGCTTGCCAATCTCGTACACACTTTTTCTTTGTTCATCATGGTCCTCTTCTTTTGTTTGGATACACAACAAATTTGGCTGGAAGACCTCATAGTCTTCCATCTGCCAATGGAGAAGTCCATTGTCTGAAGGCTCTTCATCTTCTATGCATTCCTCCAATTCCAGCATGCCATCTTCATTCGACTCGTCCATTGTCATTTTCTGACGATGAACTTCCCAATGCATCTGATGTCACGAGATCCTCGCTAATGAAATAATTCTTCAAATTTATCATATATTTATGTTGGCCCTTCTTGAACATTAGGTGATCCTTCTCCTAGTTGTGGTTGAGTTTTGCCATGCGTAACCATCCTTGTCCCAATAGCGCATCACATGCTGGAATTTGCATGGCTATGACCACAAAATCCATGATAAATTCTTGGTCGGCTATCTTCACCTTTTGAGCAATCCAAACTCCTTTCATCTCGATGCCATACTAGTTCACCATATAGTCTGAAATTTGGAGACCATAAAAATGGTGCCCCAAGTTCTCTCTATATCTTCTTCGAGATAACGCATTCACGTAGAATCCTCCATCGACGATTACTTGCATCAACGTATGGTTTAGCAACTCAATATTGATTAATGTCAGTTTCTTTCCAGCATCAATCATCAACACCGTCGAATCAATGAATTGGTTCTTCTCATTTTGGTTGCCTCTTGCTGGCATTGCAGCTCCACCACTTTCCTTGTCCACATCATTTCTCCTACCATTGCATAAAGCTTCAATATTGCACAAAGTAGGATGGATACCTTCAACTCCACACTTGTATTCAACACTTGCATTGCCAGTTGTGTTCACGTCTCCATTTCTTCACCTATATCAACTTCTTGATTTTCTTCTCTTGGAGGAGTCTCTCTTGGTTAATCCTTCGTGTTTCTTCTTCAACTTGGTCATATGCTTCCTGCAATCTTTTCTTCTTTGTGGCAGGATCCAGATATTGCTCAATTTCCCTTGCTTGAGCCCTCGTTACAGCTAGCACATGCTTCTCTTTGTTTTGCTGGTCCCTTGGAGGCTGTTCAATGTCAATAAAATTGACATTCCATGTGTTACTAAAACTCGCCTTCTTTGGGTAATTGCCTGCCCTATGATTGCCTAGTCCGCACCATTTGCACATCAGCCCATTTTTGTTCCCGACATTGCCATCTACTGGCGAATTCTAGCAGTTTTTTGCTAAGTGCCCGACTCTTGGCATCTTTGACATTGAATAATCAGTCTCCCATCCAAATCATATTGAAGTCGACCTTGCCTACCTTGTGGTCGATTTCCTTGCTACGGCTGAAGTCCTCCTCGGAAATTGTTTTTATAATCGTCGCTTATTGCTCCTTGCTCGCTTTTAGAAGTATTGGTTTTCTCGTCCTTTTTTTTCACCATTAACATCTAATGTTTTGTGCTTTTGATGTTAAACGGACAATCAATAACATGTCTCGCAACTTCACAAATATTACAAAACGCATTTTTCGGACAGTTTACATTTGTGTGTCCTGCCTTGCAGTCAGAACACCAAATGTCCTTCTCCTCCTTATCTCCCTTCACGTCGTTGATCATCCTTTCCAAGTCCTTCCTCATGGCCTAGATAGCAACATGCAAGTCATCTCGATCACTATTTGAATCATCATCTCTATAGTGACCTACTCCTGTTGTCTGTCTACTTCATCTCGCTCTCCAAGTTGAGAGCTTTATCAAAGGCTTCTTGATAGGTAGTCGATGGTACTACCTTCATCTTCTTTTTATATCTTGGCAACAACCCATCTAGGAACCATCGTTTTTGTAAACCATCTACTGGTTTTACTTCCATCTTATCAATAACTTCCTTCAATCTTCTGTTATACGACTTGATGTCTTCATCTTTCTTTGCTTTATAGAGTATATTTCTCCGATGATCTCAATATTCATCACAGTATAATTTGAATTCGTTGGTGACTTCTATCTTTAATTTGTCCTACATCATGAAGGGGTTTGCTCTCTTAAAATGCCAGTCCATTGCGATTCCCCGCAATGTGGTCAGAAACAATCTCAGCCAGCATCCTTCATCGTCAACTCCATTGGCTTGCCATATTGTTTCACACATACGAGTATGGTGTTCTAGGTTTTCCTTTCCAACTCTCAAAAATTGTGAACATTTATGTTTGCCTGCTACTATAGCAATGTTCGCCATCAGTGGCTGGTCTTCGTCACTTTATTCAACACTAGCAAACAGTCTTCAACCGCTTCCTTCTGCACCTACGCTTCGCGACTGTCACGAATATACGAACTTCGGTTCTGTCTCTACACACACACTCTCTCTCGTTAACTCCCATATTTTGCACCTCAAGGCCCTCTCCCTTACACTTGTGTCAATGTCACAAGTTGTTCTGCTTCGTCTCCTTGTGCACACTCCACGTTGGTGCCTTCACTTGCACAAACGTCCTCCTCGGTCTGATATTTGTTTGCTCGATGTGCCTCCACTCGCGCTTCCTTCATTGTTAAAAACAACGTTTACCACCTTCCACTCTCTTCACTTGAACTATCCTCCACTTGAGGACTCCACACACGTTCATTTTTAAATTCCACAAGTTCTATCAATCTTGCCTCTGCAACACTCCTTTGTTGTTGTGCAATCCTTCGACTTATTATTGGTTGATTATCAACTCTTTCACGTCCACGTCTCCCACATCCTCGTGGCAAGTTATTTGTCATACACCTCTCCAAAACTCACGCGGTGCTAGTTCAAACTTCAGACGACAATGACACCAAATGTAGCATGGTGATGAGTATTCCAATGGTTGGAGGAACATTTTGATATGACAAATTCAATGGTCGCCCAAGACTGCAATCATCAATCTCTTCACTTGTACAGCAATCACTTGTATGGCAACATGCTTCCACTTGTACGGCAATGGACTTAAACAGAAATCACTTGTACAGCAAATGACTTGTACAACAACTAACTTGAACGGCAATCACTTGTACAACAATCCACTTGTATGGCAACAACTTTACTTGTATGGTAACCTTCATCGGCAAGACTTGTATGGCGCTCTTCCAACAACACTCTTTGTACAACACTTTTGAACTGCAACTACTGCTTCAATCTTGCATACAAAACTTAGAAAGAACACATACAAATCTACCTTTCTACAGCAATGACATTACACACAATATACACAATCATATAGATGGAGGATAAAATGGATAGTATTGCATCCACTCTTGCCTATATGGCACTTGCATTACATCTCCATCTACAATGGGCGATGATAGATACACTCTCCCCTTATGCTCATGGTACCCGCTCAAATGAATGGGGGGTCCTTTTTATCCTTGTGGGCAGGTAGTTAACAGCAACTACCGTCCGGGACACCTCATCTAACTGCCCACCATTCGCATATACTTAATTACATGCATAATGTCATACATTACAAACTTTGCATTATCAAATGCTTACGTCATCACCCTTAACGTAAATCAACATTACATTACAAAATTACATTTCATTTTCATTTGTGCACACTGCACTTATTTGATTTTTCTACACTATTTCTTTATTTGAGGCTGATCAGAACTAGCTACTACATTCATTGCCAAATTTTTTCCAATAATATGGCTTACTAGTTTGCGACTCAACCAACTCATCACCCTCAACTATCCTTGAAGAGGTAATAATTGAAGCAGGGATTAAAGAAGAGCTGGAAGGCTGATATGAACGCCTTACCCCAAGGCGGGTATGGCAGTGCATGCACACATACATACATATATGACATATGTAAAGTGTCAAAAGGTTCACAGATAGATAGACAAGCACCCAAAGGCTTACACACACATAAGTAGAAGCCCAAAGGATTCACATGGATAATTAAAAGCCCAAATGCTTCCATTTAGATAAACAAATTGCCCAAAGAAATACACAGATAGATAATTAAAAGATAGAAGATAGCACAACTTCTAACTATAATTGAAAACCAAAAAAGAAGTACAGCACAACTTCGAACTATAGTTACAAAGAGATTATTGAAAAATAACGATAGCACAGGTAGAAAGAGATTATTAAAAGATAGATAGAAGATAGCACTTCTAAGTATAATTGTAAACCAAGAAAAAGTAGAGCAGCAAAGACACAAGTTCCCAAGATCAATGCATTAACTGTAGTCAAAACAAATCAACATAACTATTTTTCTGTTACAAACAGATCTATCTGATGATGAAAATAAACATTATTCCCTACTATGCTGATGTCAAGCTGGCATCACTAGTCAATGTCAGTAGTAGCACACTCAAAAACACATAAAACTGACTTTCCACATTATCCTATTAGTATGAGAGAAGAAAATTGATTTAAATGCACACATTTACCTTTGTGGATTCTTTATGTCAACACATAGTTAGGCCACAAACCCCAAAATTAGTCTTTCCTCAAAAAAGCATAGGTAAAATGAAAAAAATAGCACAAAAATTTCATGCGGTGACTTGAAACCAAAATGTCTTTGTATATTTTATAAATTTAGGTGTATTGATGCCATCATGGTGTTGACTGACACCAACAAATGCATAAAAGATTTTCCAGAAAAGTTAAGAAAGATAAATTCCTGTACTTTTACCAAGTATAGGCGAGTTAGATTTCATTGGAAGACTTTTACTGCCTACTGTCATATAAAATATCTTTAATCCTCAAATTTGTCTTAGATTTTCCTTTCGAGTTTGTAATTCATCGTCTTTTCATACTGGCAAGATATAAGGTCGTTCCATTACTTTTTTCTTAGGGAACTCATCATCTTTGTTTTGTTAAGTAGGTTGCAAGGGCTGTATTTTGAAAATATTAACATGTATCAATCACATTGTTCTAATTACTAATGTTCATGTATTTTTGAAGAATGTTTGTTAGAGATGCACTTTGATGATAGTTTTTCTTCATTATTGCAAGAGTTTAGAATTACAAAAGTATTTAGTGTAATTCCTAGGTAAGTTTGCAATCAGTCGACTGATGGATGCCAGTTACTACTTTTTAGCAGATATGTATTGAACCATGATGGTTATATATATTGGCAAAAATTATGTGACTTTTTTTTGTTTGATATTAGATATAAATTGGACATCTTGTTGAGGTGGTGTTTGTTGTGTTTTAACTTACTTTAATTGTATGTTTAAGTGAAGTTCTTATCAACAAGAAAAGTGGAGTGTAACTTCTTTCATATAGAGGTGACATAAAGATTTTTGATATCCTATATGACTTTAGTAAGTCTCACATAATCTATTTCATCCTTTCAGGAGAAGAAGCTATACTGGTGTTTTTCTGCTATACTAGTGTTTTCCGTTGAGATGCTATTTTAAGGTTACAAAGTATTTTTTCTTATTAGGTGGGTTCTAGGTAGTTATTCTATTTCAGATTAGTTTTCTTTTTTATTTTTTATTTTGTACCTGTGGGCATTAGTAATAATAGACTTTTCAACCATCTTATTCTGTGGTGGTGTTCATTCTTGTTGAGGTAATTGTAAGATGTGGTATAAGATAGACACTGCTGACTTGCATGAACAGTTCTTTGTCTTCACTCTTTTCCTTTCAGTGTCCGCTATCCACTTGATCTTGTATGTACCTATTTAGTTCCTTGCTGACAAACAGTATCATTCCAGGTGGAGCTTTATTTGGTACATTCGCTCCAACAATGAGATCCATATGATGAGTAATCTTCCATATAAGTGGCAATCAAGGGGTAACCTTTCTGAAATAATCTCTTTTATACTATTCTAGCAAACGTTTAAACTTCTTTTAACACCAACTTCTTTGCTTTTGCCATGGCTTCACTGGTAATAGTTCAAAAGAATTTGGGTTTCCTACAATTTTTCTGAAATCCTATTAGGACCCTTAAGCCCTAACTTAATTATTTTCATTGTAATAGTTGGTTTATTAGCCAATGTGCCTATTTTGTATATGGGTCCAACCCTTGAGCACTAGGGTTAGGGTGGGTTAGCTTGGATGGCTATTTTGAAACTTTCTGGCTAATCTTGGACCATTAAGGTTAGGGTTGATATATTATGTATTGCATTGCAAGAAAAAGGATTATCATCCCAAATAATTATTATGTATTGAGTATTGCTCTGAAGGAGGTTGTCTCCATTTGGCTATTAATTAGCTAGTGTACCTATTTTGTATGTGGGGCCAACCCTTGAGCACTAGGGTTAGGGTTAGTTAGCTTGGATGGCTATGTTGAGACTTTTGGCTAATCATGGAGCATTTGGGTTAGGATTGATTTATCATGTATGGCATTGTAAGAAAGAGGATTATCATCCCGAATAATTATTTTGTACTAAGCATTGCTCTGAAGAAAGTTGTCCCCTCAAAGCAGCCTGTGATGCACCATAACCCAATTCAGAGAATATCAATTAAGCTTTCATTCTTTTGTTCAATTCCATAATTGTTTCTCACATATTGTGTTTCTTCTGTATTCGGCTAATCTGTTTGTAGGTAGAACCATATCATATGGTATCAGAGAACTTTCCAGGGTCAATTCCGTTACAACAGCCAACTTTTTTCCTTCTGCATTTTGTTGTTCCGTCGCAATAGCCACTTTTTCTGTTCCACAACTTTCCATTATAGTGGTTCCTGGTATAAAAAAAAATCTCGTTCTGTATTTTCCATATCCCTTTGTTGTAGCAACTTTTGGTATCTATCAATACCGTTCCAAACTTCCAACAACAGTAATTTTTTTCTCTAGATGTTTTTTAGGTAAGAAACCCTATGCCAAGGATTTTAAAAAATCGCACACAATTGTCGTTTATGGCTAAGCTAGGTTGCCCATAAAGCATCTAGTGAAGTGAGGGGTGATCCTACTCAAATACCTAAGCCTTTGACAACATCCATATATGGCTATGAGCTCCCACATACCTTCAACTTTATCAGGAGACCCCCCTAGGTTTAGGAAAAGCTTTTATTCATTTGGTATCCATCAGTCGTCTATAATTTGTGGCGCACCTATAAGTAGTTAAACCCGAGAAGCTACTCGCACCATACCTTAGAGATGGTATAGTGTGGTTACGAGAGTGGCAGAATCCTTCATAATCAGAACTCTAAGATATTGGGTTGACCACTAGTTACAAATGAAATCGGTATATTTGTGAGCCCACAAACCAAACAAACCCTAGCCTAGTACACCTGTAATAACCCTAGCAGTTATTAATCTAGGCATACTAAGAGAGAGATCCTAGATCTGTAAAATACCAATTTGATCTGAGCACAGATCTAACAAAATCCATCACTTTAGGGCAGAACAAAGCATAATCAAGGAAGGTAGGACAAGCTTTAGAGTATTGGATAGCTCAAGGAGAACAGGGCAGAGATTCAAAATTCTGAACTGCATTTCCTGTGTCTGCAAATAGGAATAGGGTTCAAGCTGTACAGGAGACTAAGAACAGAAACTTTCGGGGCAAATAACTCACAAACCATGAAAAATGACGATTCTAACACAAATCCTATAAGAGGAGGGAACAAAGCTCCCAGCTGGCAAAAGAAGTCTAGGGTGCTGAAAAATTGTCATTTTGAGACCTTGTCCATTGCAATCCCCTCGTTGCACTAATTGTTTTGATATATAGCACCAGTTACACCTTTTGGAGCACCAAAAAGTGTCATTTTCAGACCTAGTCCATATTGATCCACTCATTGCATAGATCATTATCATATATAGCACTGATAACACTTCTGATAGAACCAAGAGACCATAAAATGGCGTCAGGACATAGATCACAAGACCTCTCCTAGGAGAAGTTAGACAAAGAACTAAAGAAACTAGAGGACCAATTTCTGTAGGTTGATTTCAAGGCCTTAACTAAAATGGACAAACTCAACAAAATTGATGACCTTGAAACCAACATTATTTGGCTTTGTACCCAAAACACTAATATCACCAATACCCTCAATTAAATCCAACAAACAAGACAACACAGTAGATAGACCCCATACAGCTCAACAAAACAAGGTTTGGCTCAAGACAGCACACCATGGGAAGACAACACACAATTGTAACCCAACAACGCACACTGAAATTGGATTTCCCAAAATTTGATGGCGAGGATCCCACCACTTGAATATATAGAGCAGAACAATACTTTGACCTACATCAGACCCCCATTGATTAGAAGGTGACCTTAACTTTATTCAACCTCAAGGAGGAAGCCATTCAATGGTATCAATGGTTCCAAAAAAACATCTAGCAGTACCCCTACCGAGGTCAACTTCTACAAGAACCTACTCGTCCGATTTGAACCCAATGTATAAGAAGATTTCAGAGGAGCCTTAACTAAACTGAGACAAACTCATTCTGTCCATGAGTACCAAAAAGAGCTCAAGAAATTGTCAAACAGGATTGAAGGATAGGATGACACCTTTTTCAAAACTTGTTTCATCAATAGATTAAAAGGACAAAATTAGGGCTGAAATAAAAATGTTTAATTATGATGGAAGCCATTGGGTTAGCCAGTTTAGCTGAGGCCAAATTTATAGCCTAGCATTAAACATATAAACCAGAAATGAAAGCTCACAGAGACAAGGGGTTATGCTATGATGGTGATGAAAAGCACAGCCCCTGTCATAAATGCGTAAAACAAAAACTATACCTGCTAGATGAAGAGTCATCCTTAGTTCATGAAATGAAATGAAATATTATTAATGTCCACGGTGGGCCAAAATAAGACCCAAGGGACTATAAGAAGGACAATAATGTCTGCCAGCTAGCAAGCTAAAAAGCCCAACAAAGAAAAGAACTAAGAATACAAGACGAAACCTAACAACCGAGCCAAAGAAAAGGGGAAAAGAAAAGGGAGAGTAGAGGGGGGGAGAGCTGCAGTCCAAAAGAGAGGAGTGCACACCAAGAAGAACAGAGAGAGAGAAGGAGGGGGGAGGGAGCAGCCTAGGAGGGGCAAGCTCCAAGAACCCCCCAGAAACTAATCTCTCCTAACAGTTGAGGCCGAAGTACCGGAGCTGAAGAAGTCCATGATATGTCTTTGTCCATTGCTAGTTCGGAACCCTAACAAACTATGGGTGCGCTATCTAGTGACCCTACTTCCGTCTGAATTGGATGATGTGGGGCGTTTCCAACCGGAGTCACCTGGTCCGTCGGAGCTGGTGAAGTATGTTGTGATGAGTCGATGTTGAGGAGGGTGAGATCCATCTGGAGGAGAACTTTTATGTTGTCGAAGCTAAGTTGTCTCCCTAAGAAAGAGTGCAAGACACTGCTGGTCCAGGTATCTGAAGAAGGTAGAAATAGATCGAGAGTTGTCCCTGAAAAGGCAATGGAATCTACCCTAGATCTCATAATAAATGGGACAACAAAAAATAAAGTGATGAAGGGTTTCAACTTCACCCAAGGAGCAAAACAAGCAAATCTGCTCCTCCGTTGGAAGATGGTGATCTGACTCAATCCGGAGTTGGTGAGAACACACCCTCAGTTGCCCAATAGTGATCCAAAGACTATGCATTGTGTGCTTCTAAAGGTATTATGGAAGAACTATTTTGCCCTCATGTATCTGTAAGAAGTGCTCATGATAGAAAGACAGCTTGGGGGAAAGAGGGCCAACAGGAGAGATCCATGTGCATCTGGTGTACTGGAGACTAACATCCTTCCGGATCTCGTGGAGCATCTTCTCCTTACTAAGCCGACAGGGGGAGAGAACCCCCAAATAATAAGGGGGGATCTTGTCTATCCGTATCTGAATGCTGGCTAGGAGGGCAAAAACCTAAAAATACCAACTCCTCTTGCCTCCCTGAGAACTCGAAGAGAGTTCCATCGAGGAGCGAAGGGGTATCTCCTAAATTACGAATCCTGTGAAGATAACCGATAATCAAGAAGATAATATCAAGCTAGAGAGAAGTCCCAAACTCTGCCAGAATAATAGAGCGAGGGACTGTGCCCTTGCAACGAATGAATCGTCGAAGAAAGTGTCTGGACTCGTTCAACCCGTGACCACTCATTCGGGCCAAGACTAGGACCCCAAACCACTGACCCATAAGTAATAGTTGGCTTGACCAAGGCATCAAAGATCCTCATCTTCACAGGTATATCCTAAAAATGTGCTTTGAAACAATTCCTCTCTAGCAAAGACAAAGCTACATACCTCTTACATACCCGGGTTTGGGTGATGGGTTTCATACCAAAAGTGGGACTAGTGAAAAGAACCCCCAAGTACACATAAGAGGTGGTGATCTCGACATCCTGACCTTGGAAAAGGAAGTGGAGATACGATAGAGCCTCTTTGGTAGTATTGAATACCATAACCTTGGTCTTAGAAAGATTCACCGTCAACTGTCTCGAGTCACAAAAAGCGGCAAGAGTGTTCGGATGACGCTGAAGCCCCTCAAGGGATGAGGCCAAAAGAACAACATCATCAGCAAAGAGGAGAATAGAAATCAGCACATAGTGAAGAAGGCAACCATCCTCTGGGTGAGCATTCTCCCTAATAAAAGTCTCAAGCTCGTCAATAAAGATCCCAAAAAGTGTCAGGGAAAGAGGACATCCCTATTTCACTACTATGGTACTAAGAATACTGGTTGAAAGCCCTTGAGGGGAGCGAAACCGACCTTTCACAGTATCATATAACCATGTAACCGCTGTCAATAGTTGCCCAGAAATACCCACTGACCGAAGCCTCTCAAGAAGTAAATGTCAAGGCACCGTGTCGAAAGCTTTCCTAAAGTCTACAAAGCAACAATAAACCTTTGAGGACCTGGAACGCGTCTCCTCAACAATAGCTCTGAGGACTAGAATGTGATCTGTGGTCTGGTGATCTTGCCGAAAACCAGCTTGGCCAAGAGCCCTAAAACCCCCCTGGCCAAGCCCTAAAACCCCCCTCCAACCTTCAGGAGAGAAGCACATCCAATGTTGTGGCATAGAGCTTGGCAAAGATATGCCCAATCATGATAGTCCTATAGTTATTGGGTTCATGGGGATCACCTGCCTTATGAATGGGGTGAATGATATGCTGAGTCCAGGAATCAGGAAACCCAAAACAGACAAAGAGATTAAAGAGATCAGTGAGGGGCCCAACAAGAGGGTCAATACCATGCTTCAGAAATTCTACCTATAACCCATCCTAATCTACTACTTTCCTCGTACAGAGTTTCCTGATAGCCTACCTGACAAGACCAATAGAAAAGAGGTGGCACGAAGAAGGGGGGGGAGGGAACAGTAATAGAAGGCTGATTTGGGATGGTATAGAGGGAAGAGGCATGAATGGTCAAAGAGGAAAGATTTATCCCATGGTCAAGACAGAAAGATGCAGCCTTTTGGGGAATATTCGCGTAGCATAGCAATCCTCAAATTCTTAATTAAAGCGGATGAAGCAGGATTGAGAGTAAAGACTCATTGGTGGAAGCTGAAAAAAGAACAGTCCAGCTTCTAGAAAAATTGTTTGTAACCAAGCAAGTAAGAAAGATGAGCCCCAAGATTTAGTACTGAAGCATACCATTTGTTTTTTGATTGTGCATCGAAGAAGAATCCGGAAGCAAGAGGACCAAGAGGGATTATAATGAATGACTGAAGGAGAGTATTGGTAGAATTTGCTGAAGGATTAGGAGCAAATTCAAACAATTTTGCAGAGCTGTCGGCTTTGAATAGAGGATTGAAATCGCCAGGTGGAAAGAGTGGTTAGAACTGATAGTATATGGAGATTCAAAACTAATCATTAAAGCAATGAGCAGAAAGGTGGAATATCAGATATAATGCTAGATGTGATTCTACAGGAGAATCAAGAAATACGCAGTCAATTCAAATCCATAAGTTTTGTACATGACAGAAGAAACTTACAACAAAAAGGCTGATCAACTTGCCAATGAAGGAGTTCAAATGGAGCATGGAAAGACCAAATAAGATATTTTGACATTTTTGAAAAAGGAGTTACTGGTAAAGGAGCAGCATGATTCACATGAGCTATAAAATAGTACAAGAGTGACGGAGAAAAGTGCGACAGATGTTGGTGCTACATACAATTGGAGCTATTTTGCTGATGCTAAATTCCAATGGGGCTGCATGTCACTTGTGCTACACATCACTGGTACCACATATCATTGATGCTACACATCATTGGTGCTGCACGTCAGGGGTGCTACACATCATGGGTGCTGCACGTCAGGGGTGCTACACATTACTGGTGTTACAGTTTTTTTATATAATTAGCATTATGTGTTATGTGTGGATCAAGAGATTCAGTTTTTTTAGTAGTAATGCATATTATATATGTTACTTATTTCAGTGGGTGTAGGATAGTCTAGATCAAGAGAGAGCTTGGCTTAGATAAATAGTGGCTAGATCATATCTTCTGATTTTACCCATGGGAATTGAGTAAGAATTTTGTATCATAAGGTTCTCTTTATATACATGGAAAAAAAAAATTGAAAAAATAAAAATAAAGGAATTATACATGCACGGCAATTTCGTTGTGCACATGGTTTGTATTCTATTGTGTGTTGGATACACATCCTGCAAATGCATTTTTCTCATCACCTTTTTGGGTCGGTCTATCTTCCAATAGCAATGTCAATTGTCCACTAATCCTAAATCCCAAATTTGTTAGGAGTCAATCTTTTTTCTTAAAAGCAATTTCATCTAGTTGTAGTTGTGCAGCTTGTGCCTAATATGGATTAAAACAGTCCTGTAAAAATTCATTTTCCTTTTGCTTTGTCATGGCATGGAATACCAAGTTTGAACCACGACACTGCATCTCATAGCCAACAACTCCTGGATCAACCAAGGCCCATATAAGTATGATGAAGATGTTGACAGTTGGCCAAAGCTCAGATATAATCATCCAAGACAAATGGTTGGGAAAACTCCCATAATTAAAGTGAGTTAATATAGTAGTCCAAACTCCAAATTACTGCAAGTCTAAACCACCTAATGGTGCTAAAAAAATTATTGGGCCAACTCCAAGCACCCCTACAAAGTTTCAAATAATCATAGAAAGTAGAAGCCATAACCTGACCAGAATGACCTAATCACAAAAGGTAAAGTCAGCCTTGTCTAGTCTTATCTTAAAAAATGGAAGGTTTTCATGCATATACCAATTGTCCTGGTGAATCGTAAGAGCAGTTTCCTTTGAAATTTTCAGTGCATGGTTGACTATCTCAATGTGATTCAAGAAAATGATATGTTCATATTGCAAGGGATATACACTTATCACATCTAGGACCATTAACTCGGACCAAAACCACATGATTTTAAAAATAAATAAATAAATAAAAAAGAAAGCAATCCCCACACTTGAAGACTAATATATTTCTGTGATGCAGAAGGCACTTTGGGACTAAGGTCAGCTAGACCTAAAACTAGATCAGAACTTCAAAGGAGATTTTTGGGCCTGCCAAAGTGGATTTTGGGAGGTTTAACTTGGTTGAACAGAATTTCACCACCCTCTTTAATTATATTCTGCAAATTTTAAGCTTTCTAAAAGATTTTGAACTGCCTGATTTCAAGATAAGATTGTGAAGATATAACCTCTAAAATTTACTCTATCAAAATTTCCAAAAAAACTATACTTTCCACATCAACACCAACTCAATGCAAGTAGTTGATCCGTTTATTAGATCTTTGGTAACATTAGAAAGATTAACCCCTTCATATCCCAAAGGTGTCTATTCATTTCTTGCTATACAGAATTGTATAAAAATGTGTTGTCCAAAAGTGAATAGTAAAATTTCTGATTTTGCTTTCATTTGATTTGGTTCTATGTTCCATTGTTGCTCTTTCTCTTTTATTTTTCTTTCATAAGATATTAAGGTTTATATTTTGAAATGTCCTTACCCAAATTCCTGAAATGGTAATCACTTATGTGCTTAACAGTTCTTGTAAAAGGACATAGAATGCCTCAATGAAAACCTCCAACGAGTTAGCAATGTTTTCATATGGTTACATAACTCAATTGCAACAATTGACTGACAGCTGTTTACTTCAATGACCAATTTGTCAGTATGAAACCACGAAACATGATATATACATGTTTTCTATAACCTAACAATTAGAGACGTAAATGTAAGAAATAGGAATGCATTCTACTATGTGCCACTATACTTTAGAAGGTATTCTCACTCTCATTTAGTATAGAGTAAGTGGAAAATTACTTGAATATGTAGAATGCAAATTAGTATGCTTGCAATAGGTAGCCAGCTATCCTCTGGTGATATTGATAAATTTGACCTGCACATAAAGAATATAGTAAATTGGTCAATATTATTAACACAGCACAATATCTGATGAACAGCAATGTCTTACTCTTCATTAACCCCATCTCAAATGCACATAGTCTCCTGATTAAAAGGATACTCTATAATAGGTGTTAGAGTTTGACTTACAAATAACTATAAAATATGGGGCAAAATGAGGCACATTTCTGGATTATTTGTCTAGGGATATCTTAACAGGTGCTTGACACACTAGTTAGACCTGCCAATTCCCCATATTTGGCTAGTGAACCTACTGACACCATCTTAGTAGAACATCAACCTATGGGCATCACTATGAACTTTTACATCAATTACCACACAATGAAACTGCATTTTGTGGTTCATGCAGTGTCTTCTTTTCATGCCAAACCCTTCATTACTTAGAGACTATATGCGATATTTCTGAATTTAATAATTTCTTAATGATTTTGAGGACTCATATTAATCGCAGTGGCACTTACAATTTCTGGATAATAATGCTGTTCCAAAAGAAGTATAGAACCAATGCCTGCATTTTCATATAAGCTTCCGGATAAGCTGTGTGAATTTCATAGCAAAAGCGGTCCAGCTAGGATTTAAACCCAAGAGTTCCCAAATACTGGTCTAAGTGCTCTACCAGCTGAGCTATTAATCTTCCTTGGGTTCAATACTGAAGTTAATATATACCTTCTGTAAAGTAGATATTTCATATTTTTATATTTTAGTTTGGCATACCAGAATACTTTTACATATGAGCTTACAGATAAGCTGTGTATGTTTTATAGCCAAAATGGAATGGTTAGATTTGAACGAATACCTCCCAATTACTGGTCTGAGTGCTCTACCAACTGAGCTATCAGTCCTCTTTGGGTTCAACATTTAACATATTTTTAGAAATTAGTTTAACAGGATTCTTAATATATGCCTTGGCCTGCAAAAGAAAAATGAAGTGCAAGAAGCACAATGTACCCCAACTTTTGGAAGGCTTTGCCCTCAAGCCCTTGGTAAATGCAGGTGCTCTTGATGATTTTTTCTGATTTCCATGCTGCATTTTATTTAGGTAATCCTTTCCATTTGATCAAAAATATCTTTAACTCTCTATTCCTTAGTCTTTAGATAAGTGAATTTGTAAGATTACTTAAGGCTCAAGAATGGTACATCATTCTTCACAAATGAGTCGTAGTTCTGATTGGATATATTGCTTCCAAGTTGTTTCTCAAGACAAGTCACATGTAAGACGTAATTAATTCCTGCTTTGCTTGGTAAGTCTAAAGTATATAGTACTTCACTTACCTTAGCTTTGACTCAATGGGGACCAGAAAATTTGGGCTGAAGTTTAACTTGTCTTTATTCTTCAAAGTTGTGTGCTTGTATGGCTGCAGACAATTGAATAAAATGGTGGCAAGTTCGAAAAAAATTTTGCTTCAACTTTGGTCCATTTGTTGCTTCATTCTATCTATATCTATAACTGGGTTATCCTTCCTAAATGTTTATAATATCTTGCATTTCTTGCACACTATATTGCACTCCCAGCAATTTAGATTCTCTTCACTAACTAAATATTCAAGTGAAGGTAGTTCATAACCATATAACACTTTAAAAGGGGTCATCCTAACTGATGAATCGTATTAAGTGTTGTACTAGTACCCTGCCTTGTGAATCCATGTTGCCCACTTCTGTGTACTGCCAATCTGCGTTGGCTTGTAATTGGCTAGGTGCTATTTTGAGGGCTTTGATTCTAGCATCAACACTGGAGAGACCTGTGTGATCTACTGATGATCAACCCTCCATTTTCCAGTGTTGTCATGTTTTTATCTTTGGGAGGCCATGTTGTTTGGTATTGCTCTTCTCTTGTAGTAACTATTGCTTGGACTCTACTCTTGTTTTTAACAGTTTGCAGCTGTTACTTTAGCCCTGCTTGGTTCCAACAATCCGAATTTAGCTGGTCCAGACCGTGCAAATCTCTGATACTGTTGGTCACGGATCTGCCCTAGGAAAGGATTTGGTTTGTTTACGCGCCCTAGACCCGGACCAACCTTGAAAGGCCGGAAGGAAGGAATGCCTTCCGTGCCAATCTCCAGAGAAGGCTGGCTCCTTTACTACACTACACTGGGGTTTCAGATTAGGGAACTGGAAAGAAATTGGGAAATTGCTGAAAGAAAGGAAATAACTGAAAGAAACGGGAAATGTAGATAGTTCCAAGGGGAAGAACAGGCAGCACAATTACTAACTTCTACTTAAACCAGCAGCAATCAATATCATGAATATAACAGAAACTAACACTGAACTATTCTTTGATATGTATCCTTCAATAATTCCAGATTTCGTTCTTTATCACACACTTAAATCCAGATTGCAGAATTTACGGTATGCAAATAAAGAAACATAATTAACAAAAATAATAATAGAAGGCGTCATACACAGAAAAGAAGTCCAGAATCAGAGCCAGAAGTCTTTAGTATTGATGCAGAATTTAAGTACAGCAGTTCTCTAGCAGAACGTTCACCCCCGATTACATTACATTGGGTGGCTTTTATAGAAGAATTTCCCCTGGATTACATTAATGTTCAAACCCTAAAACTGGCGGAGCAGTTGAGATTTGACCTCTGCCAGATAACAGAGCATCCATGGAATGCGGCTCACCCGTGTTTAGAGTGGCTCCGAACGGGCGTTGCAGTTGGGACAGCATGTCTCATTAATAGGGTTGGTGGAACTCGCCTTCAGAGGCTTTTTCGGGAACTGGCAACGTCGCTTCGACGGGATGGGCAGGAGACCCAAACTCGTGCGCCATGGAGGCGCATTAAATACCCACCTAACTTCTCTTTCTCGGGAAGCGCGCCCTCCGGATGCAGCCTTAGCGTTAAAAAACGCTCGACGAAACTTCGCTGGAAATCATGCCCAAAATGCAGTTCTTCGCTGGAGTTAATGCCCGAAACTGGGAGTTCGTTGGATTTCGGGAGCGAAGTTGAGCATTCTGGATTTCGGGAGTGAAGTTGAGCATTCTGGGTGAACTTGAGCATTCTTTGTGCCTTAGCCAATTTTCCAAGCCCAAAGCTGGGAGTTCGCTGGATTTCGGGAGCGAAGTTGAGCATTCCAGGCGAACTTGAGCATTCTCTGTGCCTTAGCCAATTTTCCAAACCCGAAGCTAGGAGTTCGCTGGATTTCGGGAGCGAAGTTGAGCATTCTTGATTTCGGGAGCGAAGTTGAGCATTTTGGGCGAACTTGAGCATTTTGGGCGTGCCTTAGCCAATTTTCCAAGCCCGAAGCTAGGATTTCGCTAGATTTTGGGAGCGAAGTTGAGCATTCTGGATTTCGGGAGCGAAGTTAAGCATTCTGGGTGAACTTGAGCATTCTGGGCGTGCCTTTGCCAAATTTTCAAGCCCGAAATGGGCTTTCGCTGGCTCTGCTTCCCGGGGCCATAACTTTTGATCTGCTACCCCGATCACCTATTATAATATATTGTCGGAAAGCTTGCGAAAAGATCTGCAATGACGAAATATCCAAAATATCATTTCATCCACTTTATCATCCTCTTTTAGGGCCCGCGAAAATGGCAACATTGTTGCATGCTCTTTGCCGCTTTAAAGCTTCATACTTAGGCAAAATTTTGTCAAAAAATTTAATGTGGTAAAAATGCCAACATTTATGACGGCTCGGGGGGCATTTAGCTTTTCTGAATGCAGATCGATCCCAGGCCTTTATCCATTGGGCAACAAAGTCATCCTCGCTATCCTCCTCAGAGTGTTCACTGACGGCAGTAAACTCTTCCTCCAACTTCTCCCCTTCTGCCATTTCCTCCTCTCTTTGGCGCTCATGGTCCTCTTTGGCGCACAAAAATGCACGAACTAAACTAAAAAAAAAAAAAAACAACTGAAACTTTACTTACTAGCCGGCCTATTTACATTATTTACACAAAAGTTTGCGACATGATTGGCATGCCGCCACCACAAACCTAGCTTCGGGTGCCTATCCGGTGAATCTACAGTGTCCAGATCAGATATGATTGTACTTGAGTTGATCTTTGAAGTCCGGCTGGCCTCCCAAAGTTTGCCAGGTTGCGAACAGGGTGCAACATGGCAGGTTATCATGCATGCCAGTACCCATACAGTTGATGAATAATGTGGCAAAGAGGTTTGCCACATGAGAGCCTTCTTCGAGCACTGGTTGCAGTGATGGCTGGAGCCAATACCACCACTTTAGAGAGTCCACTGACTGCGGGCTCCTGAGTACGGGTTCCTCTAACTCCTTGATGCGATAGCAAGATTCTTCTGGTGATAGGCCTTCTATCGGGATCTCCTCAGGATCAGCCTCTTGATGAGGCGTGCTTATTGGGTTTTGGCTAAATACTTGCGTGATATGCCCTGGGACACAAAAAAGGTGCAAAAATGTGCCCTCTTTGCTCTCAGGATCTGCCACTTGAGCCTATTCCCCTTCTTGGCCCATTTCCTGATGGAAACTGCAAGCAACCATATTATTCATCGCTTGGGCCGTGCTTGCATATTCCCATCGTTGGCCTTGGACGAGATCCGCCTCTTGAGCTCCACATAGCTACATTCCAGGTTTCTGCACAGTTTGAGGGATCTGCCATTGTGAATACTGTGCGGGATAGACAGGAGCAGCAACTACCAGAGAAAGTGATGGAAAGGCAGTTTCTCCCCACTGTATTTTTCCTGATAGGAGTAGAAACCGCTCCGCTTGCACTGCTTCCTGAAATACAGGAGGGAACCTTTGTTCCCCTGATTGCAGTAGGAGGCTTATATCCGGGTGGAAATCCCGAACATAGAAGAGGTGGGCCTGGCCGGGTGTCGACTGGATTTCCTCTGGAATTCTCCTCCAACTCCTGCAAAATCGGACATTGAATTTTGTGATGCTCTCCGGAGGTGCTCTCGTGATGGTGGAGAGGTGCATCAAGAGTTGGAAGGGATCCCGAGAACCGTCAAATGTGTTGATGAGTGCTCCCGCTAGGTCCGCCCATGAACAGATGCTCTTACGCCCGAGTATTTTGTACCAATGCAGCGCCCTTCCTTCCAGAGACAGGACCAGAAGTCTGATCATGACGTCTTCGTGGGCTATGTCATGGAGGGTCACTAGAGCAGCAATATCTTCAAGGTGCTCTCGGGCCATTCCCTCAGTGCCATTGTATTTTGTTAAGGTCTTCAGGGCACTTTTGGGAATCTCATGCCAACTTTGGAGATTGCGAGGACCAGGATCATCCCAGCTGGGATAGCATACCTTTGCCATTATAGCAGTGGTCTGCAAAGATCATGGTTCTCGCCACTAAGTCGGAGTCGCCAGGTGAACATTATTCTCTCCGCTTGTGAGGTTAAGGCTGCTCACCAAACCTTGACTCCTCCGGGGTGTCTTCTTTCAGCTTTAAAAGGCGCCTACGATCAAGAAATCTGAATCTTCAGCTCAACAGAGTCGCCAGGTGATTTTGCCAGATGAAGGCAAGCCAGAGATTCACCAAACTCGGGATTCCTTAAAATATGGAGATTGTTCATCCCATCGGGCGTGCCACAAACTGTTGGTCATGGATCCGCCCTAGGAAAGGATTTGGTTTGTTTACGCGCCCTAGACCCGGACCAAACTTGAAAGGCCGGAAGGAAGGAAAGCCTTCCGTGCCAATATCTAGAGAAGGCTAGCTCCTTTACTACACTACACTGGGGTTTTAGATTAGGGAACTGGAAAGACATTGCTGAAAGAAGGAAATAACTGAAAGAAACGGGAAATGTAGATACTTCCAAGGGGAAGAACAGCAACACAATTACTAACTTCTACTTAAACCAACAGCAATCAATATCATGAATATAACATAAACTAACACTGAACTATCCTTTGATATGTATCCTTCAATAATTCCAGATTTCTTTCGTTATCACACACTTAAATCCAGATTGTAGAATTTACAGTATGCAAATAAAGAAACAGAATTAACATAAATAATAATAGAAGGCTTCATACACAGAAAAGAAGTCCAAAATCAGAGCCAGGAGTCTTTAGTATTGATGCACAATTTAAGTACAGCAATTCTCTAGCAGAATGTTCACCCCCGATTACATTACATTGGGTGGCTTTAATAGAAGAATTTCCCCCGGATTACATTAATGTTCAAACCCTAAAACTGAAGGAGCAATTGATATTTGACCTCTTCCAGATGACAGAGCATCCATGGAATGCGGCTCACCCGTGTTTAGAGCGGCTCCGGACAGGCGTTGCAGTTGGGACAGCATGTCTCATTAATACGGTTGGTGGAACTCGCCTCCAGAGGCTTTTCCGAGAACTGATAGCGCCGCTTCGATAAGATGGGCAGGAGACCCAGACTCGTGCGCCATGGAGGCGCATTAAATACCCACCTAACTTCTCTTTCTCGAGAAGCGCGCCCTCCAGATGCAGCCTTAGCATTAAAAACACCGACGAAACTTTGTTGGAAATCGTGCTCGAAATGCAATTCTTCGCTGGAGTTAATGCCCGAGACTGGATTTCGGGAGCGAAGTTGAGCATTCTGGATTTTGGGAGCGAAGTTGAGCATTCTGGGCGAACTTGAGCATTCTGGGCGTGCCTTAGCCAATTTTCCAAGCCCGAAGCTGGGAGTTCGCTAGATTTCGGGAGTGAAGTTGAGCATTCTGGATTTCGGGAGCGAAGTTGAGCATTCTGGATTTCGAGAGCAAAGTTGAGCCTTCTGGGCGAACTTGAGCATTCTGGGCGTGCCTTAGCCAATTTTTCAAGCCCGAAATGGGCTTTCGCTGGCTCTGCTTCCCGGGGCCATAACTTTTGATCCGCTGCCCTGATCGCCTATTATAATATATCGCCGGAAAGCTTGCGAAAAGATCTGCAATGACGAAATATCCAAAGATTATTTCATCCACTTTATCATCCTCTTTTAGGGCCCGCAAAAATGCCAACACTGTTGCATGCTCTTTACCGCTTTAAAGCTTCATACTTGGGCAAAATTTTGTCAAAAAATTTAATGTGGCAAAAATGCCAAAATACCAGTGACATACTTCAAATCAGAAAAAAGAATAACCAAGTAAACTTATGCAGAAGCACTTTGCTTCCCAAATATCAGTTATTACTCTTGAAAAAATGAAGTCAGTTTGCTAAAATATGATGATCATCAAGCCTCTCTAGGAGGTATAAGGATGACAGAAAAATAAAGATGTACTTATAACACAACAGCTAAAACACCAAGTTTCAAGTATAGAAACAGGTTCAGAATACCTTGGAAATGTTTGCCCAACATCTCCCAAAAATAAAAAGACAAGGTCAGATTTTCTAGAAATTCCATAGTTTTGCTCAAAATGGTGTTTGCACCAACAAAAAGACAAAAAACAAATTGATTTAGCTTTATGCGATGGGAACCCAAGAACACTTAGCCAAAAGAATAAAAGGAATAAAATAAAGGAAAACAGAAAACAAACAACTATCAACAGAAAACACTCAGAATCTTACAATTGCTTGGGACTCTTTCCATTCACATGCTTTATGCAGTCAATAAAATGTAGTATACTGAAATGGTAGTATATTGATGATCATATCTTTAATCATTCTGATCTCTGCTTCATCTCTCAGAACAGATATGAACATTCATCAGCTTCTAACACTTCAGCCGACTGAGATGTGGAAACTGACTATTTCAACAGGTGGAAGATCATCTTCAGATCATGCAATGCCAGATAGGCTGAGATCGATGATATCAACCCTTTTTTATTGTAAAGCCTAGGCAACTATTCCATAACCTACTTTAGTCTTGATCATTAGTGTAATTACATTTTGGAATCTAAGATACAGATACTAATTTAGGTTAAGTGTGCATGTTGTTTCTTATGGTTGAATAGTGGTATCAGTATCATAGTTGAGAAAATTGGCAAAAAACCGGCGGAATCCAGTTTTTTGAAACGGTGATTCAATCGGCAAACTATCGGTGATGCGCCGATTTTTTGAAAAAATCGCAAAAAAATCGGCTGCAGCTGCACGGGTAGAGGCTGCGGCCAATATAAAGAAAATATTTATTTTTTCTTTCATATTTTTAAACTCACCTCTTGCGCAAAAAAAAAAAAAAAACAGTCTTCCACCTTGCTACCACCCCAACCCAAACATGCCAAGGCATCCTAGGAGCGAACAATTGCAGTGTGAAGGAATCCGACAGCCAGCAACAACCGCCCAGAAGATTAATTCAAGGTAAAATATTCTTTGAAAACTCTTTTTTTTTTCCTCCAACTTAAAACAAGGTTTGAAATTAGATTAGGACTGTTTGCAAATAGTTTTGTCATTAGGGTTGTTTGCCGATTTTCTCAACTTTAAAACCCTAAACACTAAACCCTAGTCTAGGGTTTTGGGTTTAAGGTTTTTTTTCCCCTGCTTTTAAGTAGATACTAAATTGATATATGCAAGCCAAATTATTAGCTATCAACGGTTTTTTTTTACTCCCTTCAAGTAAATAACTAAATATTGCCTAAAACTGCTTGATAACTATGTATGCAAGACCATTTTTCAGCTATTAATGTTTGAACTTCGAAGTTCAAAAAGTTTAAACCCTAAACCCTAGTCTAAGGTTTCAAGTTTAGGATTTTTTTTTTCTTCTCTTTTTAAGTAAATATTGCTGCCTGATAACTATGTATGCAAGCCTATTTTTCAGCTGTTAATGTTTGAAACTTTTAAGTTTGAAGTTTAAACCCTAGGCCCTAGGGTTTTGGGTTTTGGTTTTTTTTCTCCTCCTCTTTTTAAGTAAATATTGTCACCTGGTAACTATGTATGCAAGCCCATTTTTTAGCTGTTAATGTTTGAATTTGAAACCTTGAACTTGAAGTTTAAACCCTAAATCCTAGTCTAGGCTCTAAGGTTTTAGGTTTAGGTTTTCCTTTTCCTCCTCTTTTTAAGTAAATATTGCTGCCTAATAACTATGTATTGCAAGCCCATTTTTCAGTTGTCAATGTTTCATGTTTAAACCCTAAACCCTAGCCTTTCGGTTTAGGGTTTAGGTTTTTCTTTTTTTCAAGTGATTGTAAATATGTTCTTACTTACTTGTTTCCATGTGTAGGCATATAAAAAATGAAACCATTGGATCCAGCATGGGCATATGGAACGCCAGGGCCAAGAAAAGGGGATTTTAAATGCAATTATGTGGCTTTAGTTTTACTGGAGGCGTTTATCGCCTCAAATTCCATTTGGCAAAGATACCTAACAATAATGTCAAGGTAAGTGATAAGGTGCCAGAAGAAATTAAAAATAAAGTAAACACCATGATCACTACGGCAGATGAAAACGCTAGTCTCAAAAGAAGTCATAGCGATGCCATTTCATCCACCCCCTCCCGAGTTCTTCGTACTAGTGCTAGCTTTAGCCGGTTCCAACAAAGTAGTTCAAGTCCTTCAAGTGCACAAGCAACTAGTGGGACGGGAGAGTCCTATTTTGTAGACCATTCCGTGCTAGGGGCACAATCCACGCTTGAGGGTATGGCCGCGTGGAACCAAGAGAAGCACAATGCAACGAGGACAGCCACTTTTTGGTACTATTTTGACATTACCTTCAATGTGGCAAGGTCTCCATACTGGCGGCGCATGATAGATGTCGTCGCAAGTTGCCACAGAGGATTTAAGGCGCCGACTTATGATGACCTTAGGGGCCCTCTCCTTCAACAATTTGTAGACAACATTCCGGTTGTGTCATGTTTGACTAAATTTATATATATATGGCATGACTAATTTTTTTTTATATATATTAAAATGATAAATCATAATATCAATATGCAATGTGCATGACAAATTTTTTTTTTATACTTCAAGTTGTGCTTGACAACCAACGTAGGGTGTGGAGGAGCAAGGGTTGCACTATAATGTTTGATGGTTGGACAAATGGGAGGGGAAGAACCCTGATTAATTTTTTGGTTGCATTTGCAAAAGGAACTGCATTCTTGAGGTCAGTAGATGCATCGGCACATGTTAAGAATGTCGAAATGCTTGCAGGGTTGTTGGAGGAGGTTGTGTTGGAGGTTGGGGAGGAGAATGTTGTCCAAATCATCACGGACAACACAGCAGCATATAAGGCAGCCGAGAGGATTTTGGAGGAGAGATTCCCCACCATTTTTTGGCCCTCATGTGCAACCCATTGTCTCGTTTTGCTCCTCATGGACATTGGAAAATTACCTTGGGTGGCAGAGGTTGTAAGGAAGGCTAAGGCCATCACAAAATTCATTTACAACCATTCATGGGTCCTTAGCCTCATGAGGCAATTTACCAATGGGAGGGCGCTAGTGCAGCCTAGCATTACATGCTTCGCCACAAACTTTGTGACATTACAAAACATTTATAATGCAAGAGGGTCATTGAAGCAAATGTTTGTGAGTGATGATTGGAATTCTGAAGCAACTGCAAGATTCCGAACATCACCTGAGGGGCATAATGTTTGAGGAGGACTTATGGATGGCCATGGATGAGGCCACCAAGGTACAAAACTATGCTTACTAATTTATTTTATTTTAATTATGTTGTAAAATATTTTTCTTTAAATTGTTTTTTCTTTTCTTTTTTTCAGGTCTCAAAGCCTTTGGTGAAGGTTCTTCGTCTTGTCGATGGAGAACAATTTCCAATGGAATCTGTATATGAGGCTATAAATAGGGCAAAAGAGGCAATTGCTGCATTTTATGGACATGTCCGCACCAAATATGATGCCATTTGGACTATCATTGATAACCGATGGACATCACAACTCCAAAGCCCTCTACATGCAGCGGGTTACTATTTGAACCCCAAAATATTTTATTCTGCTAAATTTTGTGTTGATTATGAGGTGAAGCTTGGCCTTCAAGATTGCATTGACCGAGTGTTCATAGCGAGTAAACAATTGCGCGACAAAACGCGTGCAAAGATACAAGATTATAAGGCACGCCATGGCTGCTAATTCCCATCTGAACAGTACATAAATGCTATTGAGGCCAGGTTACCCTCATTGAATTATTATTTATTGTCTTTTGATTTTGTTTTAAACTTTTAAGCTGTTACATGTGAAATATTAATTTTTTTTTTTGTTGTTGTTGTTTCTAGATTTATGGTGGGAGGACTTTGGTGATTTTATGCCCAATTTGCAGCACATGGCCGTTAGAATCTTATCTCAACCATATAGCTCTTCAGGTTGTGAGCGCAATTGGAGTATGTTTGAGCACATACACTCCAAGACGCGCAACAGACATACACAAGAAAAGTTAAATGATCATGTGTTTGTGCATTACAACCTTCGTCTCCATTAAAAAACTTTTGAAAAAACAAATACTGAGCCCATTGACCTAAGTGACATTGATCCATCATCTGAATGGATCACAAATGCAACACAGGAGCAGCAGGAACAACAAGAGCCTCTATTCACCATGGAATATTTACAAAACTATGTGAACATAGCGGAGGAAATGACAGCAAGGGACTGACAAGAGGCTTTAGCACAAGAAGCGGCACAAGCAACTACAAGCACACAGCAACAAAGAGAGACTAGGGCTTATGCTAGGACAAGGGGCTAAGGAAGACATTAGATAATGGGCCTATTAAGGCACTTTGACACATTTTGTAATTTGTACCTTTTCATATTATAAGCAATACAAGATATGTTTTGTCACTTTCATGTGGACTTAAAGCTTGACCCTTGTATGATGTCTTGACATGAATTGTTGCTTTCATTGCACTATTTGATTTGCATAATGTTAATTCATTGTAATATGCATGAAAAAAAACTTTTTTTCAATGAAAATTTTCGTTTTATTCGGGTTTTTTTTGCCGATTCCCGATTTTTTCCAATTTTTAAAAATGTTGATTCCAATTTTATCAACTATGATCAGTATATTTAAATATTTTAACTTTGTAAGCATATACAAATTACAAACATATACATATGCCCATTCCCCCCACAAATCTATGTTGTTTCTTCATTTCCCTAAATTTTGAAATCATCAATTTCAAAGACCAATTCTTGTTTCCAGAATTCACGTGACATGTGTTCAAATACATTATTTGTGTAAATTAACTAACTTCCTAACATGGGTTTCTAGTAAGATACTTCAATCTGTTGTTCATGTTTAAGTCCCTCCCATCCTGGGCTTAAACTAGGTATGACAACTCAATAAGTGAATCTATTAATCTGTACCTACTAAAGCACATTACATTTGTGACAAAATTTAAATAGCAACACAACATGTCACTTTCCATGGCTAAAAAATTTGGCATGTATTATCGAAATCAACTGTAACAGCTCTTCACATCTTTTATTCAAGCTTAAGCAAATACTGTACACAACCACATTAAGACAAACCCATCACCAATAACTGCTTCATTTTTTTAAATTGGCAAATTATAGAACTTGGTATACATTTATTGATCCCTCTGTCATAATTTTCCAAGAATTTTAAAGATCATGCTAAAGTAATGGTTATGCAGACCTATTTGCTAAGTATATGTTATAGAAGAAAAAAAGGTGAGGCCAAAAAATAGCTTAATCATGTCCTTTTTCACCATTGTGTTTTAAGTGAAGCAACTTTGGGGGAATTGTATGATCTAGCTGGATTACATGATTCCAACAGACGCACTGTGGATTCCGACAGACGGACTCAGACTTGGACTCCAACGGACCGACTCAAACCACGTACAAACCATGGACTGCGGATTGTAGAACGAGTGTGGACCATGGAGTGCAGATTGCAGAATGGGTACGGACCATAGGGTGTGGATTACAAAACAAGTACAGACCACATGGTGCAGATTATGGAATGGGTGTGAACCACAGAATGCGGATTACAGAACAGTTGCGGACCACAAAGTGCTGATTAGGGAACGGGTGCCGACCACAGAATGCCTAATAGCAGCAATGGACTTTCCACATCCTACATCTTGCATCACAAAAGTCGAACCATCATAACCGCCATCTAGGGAGTCGAACCGTCATAACCGCCCTGTAATTCATTTAAGAGGGCAGTGGCGTTGAGGTTTGGGAGGACATGGTCGCATTGTGGTATTTCACAATTGCTTTTGGAATTTTAGCAGACATCTCTTCTCAGACATCTCTCCTCAAAGATTGCCTCCTTTGTAATTCCATTTTTTTATTAATAAAAGATTGCTTCTTATTTGGCAATCTATTCTCTTTCCTGCTTCTGTTTTTACACAGCAAAGAATCCATTGTCACTAGACATTTTGGATCATTGTGGCCAGTAGTAATTAGCAAATTCATTTATTCTTTAAATATGTCTAGATCATAAATCTGCCTTGCACTCTACTACTTGAGTTTCACTTGCGTCTCTTTCAACTTGGGATATTCTTCAGTTTTGAACCCCAATATTTTCAAAAAGTGCATCTATGAAATGATGGAATTTAGAATGTCAACATCATCTAATTCCTAGTGGTGATGTTTCACACTACTTAATAGCTGAAGAGAGAAAGTAGATTTCTCTATAAAAGAACCCATGACTGCCGCTATCTTTTTATTTTTTTTCATGTACCATGTTTTCCTATTGGTTCACAGTTTTCTTGGGTTTTTTTTTGGTGTATGGCTACTTTGGTTTATGGTATGAGATCATTGCATATCAATTGAGTTGGACCCACCTCAACTCAATCCCAAAGATTGTTTAAACTTTAAACCACTATTACTGATACATTAAACTTAGATACAGCCACTCATAAAGTGAAGAAAAGTGCTGGACATGATGCACTATTGCTGAATTCAATTTTGGAATATAATCTCTAAGCCATCTTCCCATCGGCTTGTAGGCTGAGAAAAGTAATTACTAACTTCAAGCTAAACAAGTTATAGGGCCCTTTAGCTATGGATCACTTTTAAGATGAATAGAATAAAAAACATGCAAAGCAAACTTCTATGCAACCCAAGGAGAAGTTAAAGACGATCAGGAAACCATTGAATGACTTTCCCTAAATTCTCTGCTCATGAAAAAATGCCCTAATTTTAATATGCTTTAAAATAGTTTGGTAGCAGAAATACACTGTGAACAGACCAGTTAATAGCAAAAATGGAAATTTAGAGTCGCAAGAACTCACCTTATATAAGGAGCTAAATAGACAATTGCATAAACCAGATACCGTTGTCGCCCTGTGTCAAGCCATGCAAACACCCAGCTCTGCACGGAAAGATAGAAGCAAAAAATATATCATTATGAATTTCAGGTCTATGGTTATAAATCAAACCATTTGTTGCAATAATCTGAGCTTTCATAAGGTGAGTCTCTGCGCTCTACTGCTTCACATAAATGTCATTGAATCCAAATCATGAAACCATGTTTTTATGAGCATAAAACATATATAGCCGTGCCCAAACCAGGATATTCATTGCTTATACCAAAGAACACTAAGACATCCATAATTGGGATAACAGTAAGGAGCCAGGAAAATAGTTACCACGTACCAGCCAATTGAAGAAGGGGATGAAGCTTATGATCCCCATTGCTGCATATCTCATATCTTCCATAGATTCCCCATCTTGATCCTTAGTATTATCTTTAGGGGGGAAAACAATTGAGTTGAGAACACATGTTCCTACGGCTATGGCAAAGGGTGCATCATCCGACAATCCTGATCTACATAGCACTGTTTTATAACTGGGTTGCACCTGATAATTCATTCAACAATAATATAGTATTCAATTCAGCCAGCCATAATTAAACGATGGGTAGTCAATCAGACAAAACCAGTACTGTAAAACCAAACTATGATGACACCAAAAAAGATGGGTATCACATAAACAATAACAGATTAAGAGAGCATACCTTGAAATGCCTAAAATGTCGCAGATGAACACTAGGAAGGCCCAGGAACTGTTTTTGAAGGCTCTTATACAGCTTAAACTTTTGAGATTGCATGGCATGCCATTGTTGGGCTTTGCTAAGGGAACCTAACATTTTGCCCTAATGTATGGAATTTCGAATAGATCTTGTATATACGGTTAGCTCGTGGAATAATTTTGTTGGGAAATAAAAACTCGAGCAATTCTTCCTTGTAGTGTAACGTGTCATCTGTGATTTGTAATTTCTCTGGCCTCCACTCAACATGGATATCTATGTTGTCTGTGTAGATTGTCAAAGGTTGTTCGGCCTCTTACTTTAGGGGTTTTGAACTTAGAATTTTTTTAAAGAGGATTATTGTGGTTATTTTCAAACAATATTTTGAATTTAAGGTTTGAATCAGATGGTGGGTGTTATTGTTTTTTTTATTATATAAAATGTTGGTTATAGTCATAATTTTTAGTAACTGGAGGGTTCAAACGACAGGGATTGCTTCTAATAAACTTATTCGTCTCGTCCTTGTTGACCTGGCGTGGGATGGAACCACCACCGATCGCTTAGAATTCGTAATGTTCTCGTCCTTGTTGACCCGGCATGGGATGGAACCACCACCGATCGCTTAGAATTCGTAATGTTCTTGTCCTTGTAATGTTCTCGTCCTTGTTAACCCGGAGTGAGATGGTGGGAGATGGGACCACCGATCGCTTGACATACACTCAAAGGATTTGGAGCAGACTAAATGGTTGGCTTCCCCCAAATTTAAACTTAAATCTCTTCTTTGTAAGTACCCAACCACACTTACACTTATCAATCCACTCAACCCACTGCTACTACTTCTGCTTGAATTGTATCTTAATTTTGGCACATGTTATTGTCTTCAATTTGGATTGTCCTACTCCGCTAATTTTGGCAACCATTGGTTGGGATGGGACATGGTACATGTTATTGTCGTCAATTTGGATTGTCCTATTCCGCCGGTACGGAGGATGTAGGCTTTACGTTCTGATTATACATCAAGTTTAATGTATTTTAAAATAGTTTTATTTTTAATATAAAGTAGATTATAAACTACTATTCAATAGAATTATTTTAAAAATTTAGTAAAAGCTATATATTTATTTATGTTAGTATCTTTTATTTTTTGAAGAAGATATTCAAGTTTAAATTTTGGGGAAGTATGTTTGGAAAAGTAGTTGTTTGATCTAAATCATACAATGACAGTACGAATCTTGAGTGACATGTGATCCTTTCACGTCGGATCAACAACAATAAGGTGGAATAGGTTTAGTGGGAGCAACCCCTATGGTTTGAACCTTGTGCTTGATAGTTACTAAAAATAGTGTGGTTGTAACCAACTCTCCTCTATATATATATATATATATATATATATATATATATATATATATATATATATATATATATATATATATATTTTTTTTTTTTTTTTTTTTTTTTTGGTGGGAGCAGTCCCTATGGTTTGAATCTTGTGCTTGTCAGCTACTAAAAATAGTGTGGTTGTAACCAACTCTCCCATGAAATATAGTCCCGGGGGGATAGCACAATGGTTCGGGCTTTGGCTCTTCTGGAGGTATAAGGTTCAAATCGCGACGTGGTCGTGGGCGAGTGTGTGAGGGGGTGGGTGTGTGGTGGTTGTGTGTTAAATTTCCTATTGATAAGCATAGTTCTCGGCTTTACAAGGGGTCATGGTTGGAAGGAGACTGCTCAGCCATGTGCATTGGTCGTAGGGTTTCTCACACTAACCAAATTAAAATATATATATATGTATATTAATGATTTTATTCACTATTTTATTTTATTTTTTTATTGAAATTGTTGCCAAATTCATATTATCCAAAATCTTAAGGGAACAAATATAATATAAAGGCTAATTGTGGTTTGGGTTCTACATCCAGGCCTGAACACCCAACAGCCATCGAAGCCACAATAAACTTCCCTCTGACGAGGATAAAGCAAACACAGGTGCATTCACAAGGCCACGTAGGGCACCTTCACCAGAAATAAACACAATGGAGACCACACTCAAGCCCCCACTACTGTATTACAGCATGAGGCCATGAAGGACCAACACAAAGGAAAATTGGGAAAGATTGTAACACTCAAGGCAACCAACTACAAGCATTAGAAGTGAACAACCACACAAGTGATCCCCTGGTGATCTACGTCAAAACTGAGATATCCCCAGTGGTTGTCATGGGGATGAAAAATCATGCCATCACCAGGACTCTAAAAAGACATGTTGGTATACAACTAAATGAGTAGGGATTGTTGGGTTGCACCCTCTAATGGACAGCTTGCACACTATCTACTGAGAAGAGACTATTGCACTCTGCCAAAACAAAAATTTCAAGGAAGCAGCCATGCTGGAAAAACATCTGCTAAGGAGAATAGTCTAAGTGACCCTGCTCCACCTCATGCTGTGATGGGAGCCTAATGAGGATTGGAATGAGTGTTGGTTTTTAATTCCACTTGACCCAAATGCTTCATCAAGTGTGTCTGATTATGCATAACTGAGCTACATTATTCGATTAATTCACCTACCATGTTCTTTAATTTGTATTTTATCTAAGCTATGAGTCGAAGTCTCACAGATACGCATCTTAAGAGCTGATATTTATTCTCGTAGTGCTTTCTCCTTACAGGTGCAACCTGCTAACTCAGCTTGCAACTGACATTTTACAACAGCAAAGATGTTAGCTACTGAGAGATTAGAGATATCTTCTTGATCAGTGTCAAAAATATAATTGCATTGAGTCTTTCAAATATGAAAGATGATGGTTGCCCTAGTAACAAAGAGAATAAAATTTTGATTGGGCATCAGATTGATCCCCAATAAGGCTTGATCATTTTTCATAGGTAGTGGTAAGGGATAAAGCAACTATTGCGCTTCACACCAAATACGGTGGGCACAAGCACAGTTCTAAAATAGATGTTGTATTGTCTCTTCCAAACCACAAAAAGGGAAATCACCTTACTCTTGGCCCATATATTTCAGCCTACTTCGAGTAGGTAGGCCTTGAAGGACTACATTCCAAAGAAGAATTTGGAACTTTCCTTGAGTTGGGACAAAGTTGATCAACTTGAAGGTTCTTGCCCAAGTGGCCCAACTTAGCTCTAAGTTTCATTTTTTACTGAACATATCTGCAAATTATCGACAGTTCATAGGAAGCAAGGCTTGGTACCAAAACTTAAGGGTTGGCAAACCATTTCCAATGATTCCAACGGGGACTAGCTTCCAGTGGAGAAGATAGAGGTTGGGGTGCCTGGGAGGCGATGGAAAGGATCTGCATAATCATCGCTTTATCAGTAGGTTAGAGGCAAATAATTTATTGGATTTGCTTCCAATTTTCCATGACTTATAAAACTCCCAAATGTCACCCACCAAAATCATTCCCCTTTTGAAGAGACACCTAACAGGAAACCATGGACTCATGCCAAGAGGTTGTGCATCAAAGGTGAGGAGGGGTGACCACCATAAGTTGTGCCAGAGGAAATATGTGGGGTATTGCTCTGGAGGTGGCTGCCATGAAATAAATTGATGCACCTGATGCCATGCTTTCCAAATCCCTTTGAGAATATTACAACCTTCTATAGAGAAATAAGGGGCTTGTAAAAGAACGTCAGTGTATGACATATTTGCTCAAATTTTACAATCCACTCAAGGGTTTTTCAAACGCTCCCTCACCAACACCTTTCATGGATCATTCTCTATGATCACCCTTTGCATCCATTTAGCCACTAGTGCATAGCCCTGTGCTTGAAGGTTGGGGATTCCTAGCCCACCGCATGAAATTTATCTGCAACAATTGCTCCAAGAGACCATTGGGAGGCCTCATTTGGCTAGGTTTTTTGCCCAAAAAAATCATAAAGCATACTATTCATCTTATCATACCCAGCCTTGCTAGGAGTCAAAAGAGAAGAAAAGTAAACATGGAAAGGGGCTAAAATTTTTCCAACAATCTGGATTTTAGTTGCTTGAGACATTTCCAAAGATTTCCAATAGTCCAATTTTTTGGTAAATTTGTCCATACACAAATCTTAGGACCTTATTCACTATTTTATTAAGATTAGGTGGATAATTTTATTTTATTTTTTGGTTCTATAGGGGAGTTGGTTACATCCAGAGTTAAGCGAATAAAAATTATTATAGATAAAAGTTTTTTTTTCCTTGTTTTCAATAAAAATATATATTTTTATAATAACTGGTAAAGAGTGATTCCAAATATTTTTTCTTTTTGTAACGTTCCATTAGATAACAATAATTTGTATAATATTTATTTTTTAGATTAATGTTTAGATTTTTTTAATTTTTTTGAAATTATAAAATAAATTTTACATGTATTTTTCTTTTGTTTTTGATACATAGGGGAATGGGTTACATCCACAATCATTTTTTACTACCAAGGTCTAAATATTGAGGCTGCCCCCTATAAACCCTATTCCACCTCGTTCTTGTTTAACCCAACGTGAAATGGACCACCAATCGCTTAGGATTTATTGTTGTTGTCAAGCTCGAACACATTTAACAGATTCAAGCTAGACTACTACCTTTGCAAACAGGCATGCCCCCAAGGTTTGAACCTAGGTCTTGTTGTCAGTTTTGACACTCCTTGTAAAAATGCATAGTAGATACGGTTTTGAAAGCGCTCATTGTAAAACTCATTTTTTTTCCATAAAAAATGGTTAAGGTTTTGTGGTTCTAAAGCTTTTCCTCATAAAAGCTATGGTTTTTCTAAGCTTTTATGTACTTTTCTTTTCTTACATTTTAGTTTTTCTGTACTTCTAAAGTTATTTTTAACTTGGTATGTTGCATGCAAAATTGTATATGTTTTAGCACGGGAAATCAAATGTTAAGTTCTCACTTCCAACTCTTCTGTTTAGGATTCTTTTCCTTTCTTAGCTAGAGGATTATTTGCAAAATAGTTGAAAGGGTAAGGTGGCGAAATGGATGAAGTTACTAAGTAAAGATAAAATCTAAGCTTATCCAAAAGGGACGCCTCCAAAAATTCCAAGTCCTTTGCTTAAAGCAGAAAGCGCTCCACAAGGGAGCACTTTCCTAGAAAGCGCTCCACAAGGTGGAGATCTACAAAAAATTATTCCAGAAATAATGCAAAAATAAATAACTTGGAAGAAATGACACCACACAATGCACATATGACACACAATATTTACCCGGGTTCACCCTATGTGGGCTACTCCAGCAAAACAAGAGCCACTCCTTGATATTATTATTTTCCTTTCTTGCCTGAAAACGAGACATTACAATAAAATATAAAGGAAACTCTCACAACCCTAAACCACTATGTGGTATTAGAATACAATGGGCATAATACCGTGGGCTAAACCACCCACACCCACCAACCACCCACCAATCGTAGAAATCCCGCCAATCGCTTCATAAAAAGGGGGAACAAAATTTTGACGTTGCCGAAAACCGCCTTCGACGTGGCCGGGGGGGCTACCACCCCCCTGGACCCCCCGACACCCTCGGGGAGGGCTTCGTCCTCCTTGTGAGGAGCTCCGCTCCTCTTACCCTCTTGTGCCTGTCGTACAGTATTTCCTCGACAAAGTATGAGACACATCCAACACAAGGGAGCGCTTTGCTCAAAAGCGCTCCACTTGGAAGGCTTTGACGAAAAGTCCCCTCCAAAGAGCTTTATCAGAAGGTAGCTAGAGTACTACATGGGTAGACTCCATTAAATGGCTAAGTCTTAGTAAAATTTACACTTTGCTAGAAGTACTCCTATAGGTCTTCAAAGTGCTAAATCTTCACTTTGTTTAGAAAGCACTCCACTTCAGAGCACTTTGTTTAAAAGAGCCAAGGACATCTCGTTAGAAGGAGCTAACAAACTAAATAAGAGGTCCACAATGCATCCTTTGTTTCACCACTTTTAAGCTATCGTTGAGAACGTCTGCTCAATAATCGTCATCAAAAACTTCTAACTTCAATATCAAGTTACCTGTAAATTTTGGCCTGACTATTCCAAGTCTTCATCGGAACCTTCTGCTTTTAATACTAAATTAGGATAAGGTAGACTGTTTCTGGCTATCATCGGGATTGGATCAGCCCGTCATGCAAGTGGTTGAGCATTAATGTTTCAAGCGACAGCTTTCTCCTATATAAATCGCTCCTTCCTTGTAACACAATATGGATAACTTTTGCTTCCGGCTTGAGTTCTCAATCTCTGTGTATGACTTCTATTCTGTGATTTCTATTAAGTTAGTATCTTTGTCATTCAGTTTAATTCTACTTTTTGGATTTTGTTGTTGATAGAATACTAGACCCTGGAATACTTGCTAGAGTTTACATTGTTCTGAGGATTTTATTATGGTTTTTGTTAAAAGTCATTGTTTTGATTGTTGTTGGTTCAAACAGATAAGTTGTCTATCGTGCTTCCAGTCCATCACCCCAAATATCTGGCCTTTGGTCATTTCCCATTCCTTTTCGTAATTTCCCATTTCTTTCAGTATTCTTTCTATCCCTTATCTCCAATCCCCCATTTTTATTTTCAGAACCAACCCTACTGGAGATTACCACGAGGGACATTTCTTTCCTTTGGGTATTCAATGCTTGGCAGCGGGCCTAGGGCGTTGCAGGCTTAGAAAACCTGTATCTAGACCGGTTCGATTGCCAACAATTTCTGGCATGCCCGGTGGGACGCAAACGTTCCACGTTAATCTAGTTTTAAGAAGTGATATTCATCTTACTACTATTGAATCTGAACATCTAATGACACAGCTGAACCCAGTACACCTCCAAATCTCGTAGACTAGTCTAAAATCCTGCCCTCATGCACACGAGATGGAGAATTAAACAAACTGAAGAAGAAGTAGAGTTCTTTGAACTCAATATCGACACTTTAGGAGAGCATCCTAGGGTGCTCAGATCGAATATTTCGCTTGAAGGGACATCATCACAAGAAGCGGTCTTAGAGTCTCCTACTCTCACTCCTAACAGCACAACAACAAGCTTACCTCCAAATCCATCAAATTCACCAGAACATCTCGATTTCATCAAATGTTCATTCAAGCGTTTCGAGTGTCCTGTCTACTCTAGTTCACATGCCTCTACATGCTCATATGGTGTAGCTAGCACCACCCAGGCAGTTCGCTACCTGGAACCATCCTAGAGCGCTTGCCCTTGCAGGCCAACACACGGTACCTCCCGCAGCTTTGAAGGCTCTACCTACTTACGATGGCACGGGAAATACGATGTAAGAGCATATCCAAGATGTTGCAGGGTTGGTGACCATCTATCAAATCAACAATGAGGACGTCATGATAAAGTTGCTCGTCCTTTCACTAAGAGGTAAGCTTCTATACTGGTACCAATCACTTTTTCTCGGTACTATTACTTCATGGGATCAATTAGGAGGCAAGTTGGTAAGAGGCTTCAATGAATGAGCTAACCCCTTCTCCCTCTTAAACTAATTCACAACTATTCAGTGCCACCTTCAAGAAGAAATTGTTGACTTCAACGTTCGGTTCGAAAGAACTTGACAAAGGGTTACTGAAGGCCTGAGGCCTACACCATGGTAGGCCAAGTTTTATTACTTAAGAGATTTTCACCCTAGTATTAGCATGAACATTCGGTAGGCCAATGTTAACACATTCTCGTAGCTATATCATTAGGCGCTCCAAGCGAAAACTAATTTGGTGTCTATTGGGCAGTTACCTCCAAAACCTACGACCCCGATTTACTCGAATTTCTCCCAGAGCCAGCATCTGAGTGCATCTACTCTACCCAATTCTCATGCTCAGTCTAAACAATCTTGGAATCCGCCCCAGCAGCTCCAACCTATGCCTGTGCCTTAATACCAAGTGTCGAATATTTCCCAATTACCCACTCCAACACAGTATCTAGCTTTGTCAACACCGTCAACGCTGGCTCAACTGCCTATAAGTCAGGTAGCTACTAACCAAGCAACTGTGATCGAAGCTCAAGCTAAAGAGTTTTCAGAAGTTAAGGCTTACATGAAGACGATGTCAAACCAGATGAGTGTCATAATAAAAATACAGGATGATTAAGGCTTCCATCAGAGGAAGTTCCCTCCTCCCCCGATCACTAAAGATCAGGCATCTACTGGTCCTCATAGACAATATGAGCAAAATTCAGCGGTAATGAACAGTGAAGAGGCCACCACCTCTAATTCTTTATATTGGTGCACCATGTGCAATGATCCCCACAATGAAGAAGACTGCATGGTGTATCTAAATTATGTGCATACACTGGCTGGCAGTCCATATGGACAAGTAAATATGATCAGGGAAGCTGGTCAGAATCTCATGATGTCATATAATGAGCAAGTTTTTGTTCTCACCACGACCGGGAAAAGGCCTATCGAGGTAGATCCAGTTCAGATGGATCCACTGAAAGTACCCCTGACACCCAAGCTTGCAGGTAAATCATCGATTGAAGCTCAGCCCTAGGCAAAAGCTCTCAATCCGACGACAACCGCTCATCATTCTGACCTATCGAAGGACCACCTACCACCTCATGTTAGAGAAAGAGTCCTTCAACCTAAAGCTACAGCTTCTGAGTCACCAGTTGAAACACGAGACTAGGCGAGGGAGAAGCTCCAATATCCCTCGCTGACTAAATGCCAGCGGGTAGATGCAATGCAACAATATCGAAAGATCTGGGAACCTACAAGAGGAGCAGGAGAACCCACCGCTTCAACATACAGTATAGTCAAAGAAATAAAGAAGACTCCCGCTAAGGTAAGCCTATATGACGCCCTTCAACTCCCAGGTCGAGTTGATATATTGTAGGAATCTCTCAAGTCCGCTCAATACAAGGAAAGCAGGCCAACTCAGACTGTGTATTCTCAGTCATTAACAACTTTGGCCACAGGTAAAAACAGGCCCTTACCATTTTACCTTTCTCTTCGAATGGAGGGATGGGTCATACATAACTGCATGATCGACTCAGGTGTCGCTACAACCATCATGCCCAAGGTCGTTTATGAGATCATGGGTATGGAGTACACCCGCAGAAGCCCTGGGGTGCTACAGTTAGACGAAACTTCGGTAAAGACAATAGGAGTGATCAAGGATGTTCCCATCCAACTGCATAAAATGTTGCAAGTCACCATTATACAGGAGATCGTGATGGTCGACTTAGATTCGTATTTTAGTATGTGTCTTTCACAAGAATTCACATCACATATGGGAGGCTGCCTCTCCCTCAACTACACCCACTTGGAGATCCCCTTCAAAGGAAGAATATTCAAGCTCTTCAATGAGAAGCCTACTGGTTTTCACGTGGAGAAGCTTGAGGATGAAGAAAAAAGCTCAGTCTCTGTCAACTTGATGGTAGAAGAAATACAAGTCGACTTGATGGAAGAAGCTCTCAACAAACTCCAACTGGAGGATGACTTCTCCTTAATGGATTGCAATGTGGTTAATAGTACAAACTTAGGATGCTACACGCTCACTAATCCTGAGAAATAAAAGCAAGCACACCCAAAAGCGCTCCCAGCCTCAGACCAGCTTTGGAAGCTATACTTTGATGGTTCTCGATGTAAAAATGGTGCAGGTGCGAGAATCGCTCTCATCTCCCCAACTGGGGAACAAAAGACTTACTCGTATAGACTAGCTTGGAGTTGTACAAACAATGTAGCTGAATATGAGGCTTTGTGCCTCAGACTCAAGAAATATGAGAAGCTAGGCATCAAATAACTATAGATTTTTGGGGAATCCGAGCTGATCTATAATCAAATTACCAACAAGTGTGTCAGAAAATAACACTACCTAAAGGTGTATCGCAATAAGGTATGGGATTTTTTTGATTCCTTCAATGCACTAAATGTCAAATCCATTTCAAGGGAGAAGAACAAGCTATTTGATGTTCTAGCTTCCATAGGTGCTCGATTTTGACCAGTTGATGACATGATGCACAAACCAAAGACGATAAGATTAATTTACCAACCTTTTGTTCCCGATAAAAAACTCCATTGGAAGGCGTTCGACAATGACAAACAACTTGTTAACTTCTTGGTCAACGAAGCATCAACCATCGAAGAACAGACTCTGAATGAAGAAGACCATGAAGGTTTGATTCAATTGAAAAACAATCATATCTCAAAAGTCCTGATCATGCTGGAAAGCCTCTTCGACAAAAATGATAGGTCTATTAGCCATAATATCAAGGTGGACCAGAAGGAATTCATCAACTTGGAGTTAGAATCAGGGAAGGTCATCATGGTAGGGATCGATTGCATAGTCGGAGAGCTTCAACAGATTTGGGTTCTGTGTAAAGAATACCCTGATATCATTTCCTGGTGTTACCAAGACCTAAAGGGGTATGAAAAGAACGTCATCCAACATACCATCGAGTTAGAATAGGGTGTCAGACCCTTTAGATAGAAGCAGCGGCCCATAAATCCAAAAGTCGAAGCTCTAATGAGGGTCGAGTTGTTGAAAATGCTCGAAGCTAAGATCATATATCTAATTAAGCATTATTCCTGGGTAGCTAACCTGGTTCCAGTGTGAAAGAAGAATGGTGACATCTGATTGTGTATAGATTTTCGAAATATGAATCAAGTGTCGCTCAAAGATCACTACCCACTACCTCAGATTGATCAAATCCTTCATGTGGTGGCAAGAGCACAAAGGTTCTCCTTGTTAGACGGATTCTCAAGCTATAACTAGATATGGGTTAAAGATGAAGATCAACATAAAACCGCATTCACGACCAAGTGGGGCACTTTCACCTACCAATGGATGCCCTTCGACCTTTCAAATGTCGGGGCTACTTTCCAAAGGGCGATGGACCTCGCTTTCGGTGAACTACTCAATCATGTCATCGTAATATACTTGGGTGATATGACTGTCTTTTCTCACAAGCGGTAAGAACACGGTCTACATTTACGACAAGTTTTTGAAAAATATTGGGAGTTTGGGGTCTCTATCAACCCTAAAAAGTCAATCTTTGCGATGAAAGAAGGAAAGCTACTAAGGCATCTTATCTCTGAAAAGGGATTAACAATAGATCCAGCTCGAGCAGAAGCGCTTCTCCGACTCTCACCCCCTACAAATAAGAAGGCCAATACAGTCTGATGGATGCAAGTCTGGCACAAATGGTGGAGTTAGAAGAATATAGAGAAAAGGCGTACGAAGTCTTCGCCAAGCATGCCAAAACTACCAAGATATGGTTCAGCAAGAGAACTTCTGAGCGGGATTTTAGTGTTGGAGACTTAGTTCTGAAATGGAACGTGAAGAAATCAAAGCCGAGAAACCATGAAAAATTTGATGCCTTTTGGGAGGGTCCATTCCGAGTCTCTGGCGTTCATCAAATAAATTCATTCACGTTGGAAGACATGGAAGGTGCCATGCTCCCGATTCTAGTAAACAATTTTTTATTAAAAGTCTACCACCCACTAAGACCCGAAACTCCTCTCTAGCTAATCAGGTATTTTTCGTATGGAGTCCCTTTTGTTTGTATAGTAGGTTAGTGTTTTTTTTATTCCCTAAGATTAATTGAAAAAATAGAAGGAATGTGTTGCTTCAAAAATACATTTTCTAAGGCCTTTGGCAGCCAGGATGAGGTAGTTAATAGAAGAGTTGCACCCTCTAGGCCAAAATTTTTTTGGGAGGTCTAAAAGAAGTTTCTTCAAGAAAGCCCTTGCTTGGCTTTTGCAGCCAAGATGAGATAGTTAGAAATAAAATCTCACCCGATTGGCCGAGAGGTTTACCTGGAAATAATCCTTCATTCACTTTTAAGTGAGTCTCAAAAAAAAAGGGAGCAAAGCGCTCCACAAGGGAGCGCTTTGCCCAAAGCTAGAGTGCTCCACATGGAGAGTGCTCCAAAGGCAAAGTGCTCCACAAGGGAGCGCTTTGCCCAAAGCTAGAGCGCTCCACATGGAGAGCGCTCCAAAGGCAAGGGAGCACTTTGCCCAAAGTCGAAGCGCTCCAAAGGCAAGGGAGCGCTTTGCCCAAAGCCAGAGTGCTCCACATGGAGAGTGATCCAAAGGCAAAGCATTCCACAAGGGAGCGCTTTGCCCAAAGCCGGAGCGCTCCACATGGAGAGCGCTCCACCCAAAAGAAATAAATAAATAATTAAATGTCGGGGGCACTCCATTGGGAGTCGCTCCCATTTTTTTAGCCTTTTTTAAATAATCTTATTTCCTCGTTGTCCTGCCTTTTTTTAAAATATTTTAAATTTTAGCTGTCTGCTCTAATTTTGCCAAGTGTCCAGGAAGATTTTGTGCATCATGAAAAGTCATTTTCAAAACCCTAGGTTGACACGAGTTTTAAAATAAAATGGGTCGTACGCCCATCAAATCAAAACATTCCTAATCCTTCGTCAGCCAAAATTGGCCTTTTCTTCAAATCTACCGACACCCTTTCTGGCAAATAATAGTGCGCCTCATGGAAACGTACTTGTCCGCCATCGGTATTTAGTTTTTAAAGAGAAATCCACCCGCATGAAGGAGCTTGAAAATACCTGATTGTATGCACGTTCACCCTGACATTAATTAGGGGTGGCCTATATTAGAGGTGGTGGTTCCAAGCAATGGCATTATAAAAACATAATATTTTTTGGCAAGGTTCAAGCTCATTTCCAAATATCTTCACTGTAACACACAAATCTAAAAACTTTCTGAAGCACTCAACCACCATGGGTAAGAAAGGAAAGCAAATAATGGAAGAGACGATAATTGAAGAAGCTCCAAAAGAGAAGAAGCATAAGGAAAAGGTCCAAAGAAATAAAAAACCAAAAAATGAAGCTACTTCAGCAGAACCATCAGATTCAAAAAGACTTTGAAAGAAGAAGAAAAAGAACATTGAAGAGCTAGTGCCTTGGCAACACCCTTTCCTCCGCTACAAAGACTTCCTAGTGACGAACAAGGATATAGAGCAACTGCATCGAGATGTTGAGGAAGCATACAAAAAGGACCCAACTGAAAACCCATTAGTAGTCGTGCTCTACTCGCACTTGTATTTTTACATGTGCACTCTTGTTCACGTCTGTCCTGATTTCATTCATGTAGTGGCCAGGAATTGCGATCCTTTGACATGGACGGTTCGAAATGCTCAAGGAGCTCCGCTGTTTGCGATTACCACTAAATCTATCCAGGAAGCATTCACTAGAGGAGAAAAGTATCCTTTCAAGATTGTTTCGCAAAAGCTGTACACCAATGAAGAAGATGTCAGATATTAACCTACGTCCTGGATGAAAGATTTCATGTCGAACCAGTTAAAAGATACAATGGTGACTGGTAACCTACCTGCACTCCCAAGGTGTTTGGATGAATTCTCATAGCCTGAGATTTATTCTATCCTAGCATGGGTGATGGGATTGGCATCTGATGAGTGGGTCATCGACTGGCAGGTTGTCATGTCCAAGGCCATTTTAGACAACTCAGATTATTTTCCTTCCAAATCCAGGCTAGGTTTTAGCCCGATTTATTATGATTGGTTGAATTCATCGCACGATAGCTGCATGCCTCTTTGGATTTTCTCCACGACGATCAGAGCTACCAGTTCAAACTCTCTTTCGTAATGGTGTGGTTATTTTTTTGGAACCAACATGAGAAGCTTGGCTTTGTCCAAAAGCAGCAGACAGACGATGAGGGAAAGTCGATGTCGGTTTATGTTTGGACAAATAGCTCTACTGTAAGTAATTCATACTATGTTTTCAATCAAATTTTTCTAGGTCCATATTTAAGCTTGATTTACGGCCAGTATGAGCGTTTCCCGATAGAGTTGAGGAAACAATTAGGAGAACAGTGTTTGGGGGATACTTTCTTCCTTATGCAGGGTTACGTCAACAAAATATAAGGGTTTTTCCAAAAACCTTTTTTACTACCTTTTTACACCACTCCGTTTCTATTCACTTTGGAGGTAGCCTGCCAGCTGGATCGCACTAATCAAAAGTATGGAAAGGGTCATGGGAGAAAATTCATAATCTCCACCCCTTTCGAGTTCGAAGGAGTCAAGATAGCTCAGTGTGGTCAAAATGCGGTTCTAATTGTAGTATTATCTCAGTTTGGATTGATTGAGCTTCCCCATCAATGGAAATGGGATCCGCTGGGTATAATACAACAAAATCTTAAGGTACAAGCTTTTCATAGTTGCCCGCGATCAGATATGGAAAACCAACGCAATAACCCACTTGGCTTGGAGCTTGAATGGCATGTAGATGAGATGGAACCGTTGCCACCTTGGTTTTAATTTTATACTATGGATTTTGAGTATAATCCTGCTATAAATCCAGAGTAGAAGCTGACCAGATCCATTATAGAAAGCATAAAGGTTAGGTACCCAAAATGGTCAAACCACAAAGTACAACAATAGTGGATCACGAGGGTGCACCAGGGCAAACCTTAAGCTAATAAATTGGCGATTGATGACCAGTTTTTAGATATTTATGAAGACAACTTTGGTGTTTTCCAACTATTTTCCTTCGTTGCTTTTGTGCCCAAAGTAGGGCACCACCCTGATGAGGTTGATGACTTGGCTCATCCACGATATAACTCGCCAAGCATGGGCAAAGCTATCATGAGCGCTCCTCCCTCTATTGAGCATACACCTAAAAGAAAGACCGTTCTGTTGAAAAGAAAAACTGAAGCGCCTCTTCTACAAAAAAATATGAAAAAACTACGAACTGGAGCCCAAAAACCTTTCAGAATGGTGGTGCATTCAGGTGCTCCAACCCTTTCGAACCCTAATGAAGTAGCTGTAATAGAAGAGGTCATGGCTATAGAGGTAGATCAATAAAAGCCTCTTAGTATCGAACTACTGGCTGCTCAAGAAGATCAAGGGAGAAAGGGAGCTAAGATATCTGTACAGGAAGAAGCTATACTTGAATTATTTGTGGTTGAGGAGGTGTTTGTAGCTGAAGAAGCAACTACTACTAAACTGCTCGAAGCAGCTATGGCTAAACATATTGAAGACAAAGCTATCACAGAGCAGATTGAATAACATAAGGTTGAAATTGAAGTGCCTGTTCAAGGAGCACCTGTGGTAAAACAAATTTAAGAACAAAGCGTGGTAGACAGAGGACAAACAACCTTTTAAGAGCCTCTAGGTGATGAAAAATTAAATGAGGATAACACCAATGCTCCAGACAAGGAAGAAGGTGGAACCTAGGCGCTATAAGAATCTCTCACGACCCCTTCCTCTATGGGGCTCGAAGTATTTGTAGCCTCTGCAACAGTAGTTTCAACAGTATCCACCATACCTATTTTAGTGGCCCCTACGTTGAGTACATCCATTGTTCTAGAGCTGAGCAATATGAAATTTCAAGTTTCCTAGGCATATTTCCTGTCTCCTACCAAATCGCTTATACCCTCAGCTTCCTCATTTACGTCTTATGCAAAATCCCCTAATCCTTTTACAGTCTTCGCTTCAACCATTTCTTCCCCTTACTTTTTAGAGATTCCCCTTACCCTTGGCGCTTCTGACTTAGGTGTTTCCTCCACTCCTCCCACTCCCACCACATCTTTTGATTCATCCATGTTCGTAACGCCCAAACCCACTATTTCAGTCGTACAAACTCAAGCCCCTCTGAGGGTTAGCATAATCGCTTCCCTCTCAGATCCCTCTACAGCCCCAGGTCTACAATTCGATTTTCCATTCCTTTCATCAACACCTATTCTCAGATTAGGGGTCCCTGAGCCTTTGGAGTCAGAGCTGGAGTTGTCACAGTAGTTAGTTGCAGCTGAAAGTGTCTATAGAGCAAGGAAGAATTCTACGAAATGGATTAGATATCGTAGGGAGAGAGAGGCTTTAGCTTTGGAATAGGCACGCACAACTTATATTCGAGATCCTGAGTCAATGGACCTGCATACAGTTGAAAAGATACCATTGGTGAGCAAGCCTTTGGGAGAAATAACCCCAACTAACTATGCTCTCAGGCATACAAGTTTCAATGTGGCTAGGATGAATACCCAAGAAAAAATGGAAGAGGTTCAAGTTGGCATTGGCTCAATCTATGCACATGGAGAGCATTACAAATTTTGATATTTTAAAGCCCAGTCTGAGGTTGATCAGCTACAGGAAGAGTTGGCAGTGGCAAGGAGGAAGAATGAAGAGCTAGAATGAGAGCATCAAGGCCAGATTCAAAAGCTTAATTCTAGAGTTGAAGAGCTAGAGAAGAAAGTATAGGAACTTGATGCATATAACACTGACCTTGAAACAATAAATGCTCACCATATTCGGGAGGTAGCAGAGGCAAATCAGATAAATCAATGGCTTACTATTCAGATTAGGGAGCTGGAATCCAAGCAAGCGCTTGAGGCGCAACCACCTGGCTTGCCTTCTAGGGAGCGCTTGCAAGAGATGCACTTGTACTTCTTAAGGGATTTTCCTCAGAGAGCTGCCAAAGGAATCAAAGCTCTCCAATTTTATAAGGAAGCACATGATGCTATTCTTGTTGGGAACCCAATTCTAGAGTCAGCCCAGGCAGATGTTAATTGTTGGCTAGACTTGGCTATCCAACTTAGGAAGATAGAAGATGTACCTATTCACTTTGAGCCTATGAGTGATCTGGCCCGATCATGGGCTAATGCTAAGACTACCTTGCAGTATTATTACACAAAAGTTGAGCTGGCCAAAAAATCTCGTTCAGCTTCAGACACCCTTTTGCAAGAGCGCCAGATTGCATTACGATACTTGGATGCTCTCATCGACATTAAGGTTTCGGGTTTCACAGATCTAGAGCATCCTCCTCTATCAATAGAGGAGTTGGAACCCATGTGGGCTAATTTTGTTGACAACTTTGCTGATGTAGACACCTTAAATACCTTTAGCTCAGACGCACAGATCATTATGCTTATGACCAAGTATTCTCAGATTGAATCTTGTTTAAAATAATTTGATAGGATGATGGTGTTTGTTGATCTGGAGCGAATCAACGCTTATCGCTGTCTTATTTTTGAGCTTCAAAAGCACCCCCCATATTCTTATGATCATTGGGATGACGCTGCAGCTATATATAAGCATGTTTTTAACAAGTCATTGGACCAGTTTCTTCCTAAGCGCCCCTTTCCTGATGAATAAAGTGAGACAGAAAGCGAATCTGGTACAAAAGATGAAGATTCAGATGAACAGGAAGAAGAAACAGATGAAGAGTCTGAGGACAGCGAGAAACAGGAAGATAAAGAACTCAGTGAAGATGACACAAAAGAAGAAGACCAAGAGAAGAAAGATGACTCTGTTGCCCAAGGATAAAGGCCTAGGATCTTTTGACACACCTTGTAAAAATGCATAGTAGATACGGTTTTGAAAGCGCTCATTGTAAAACTCATTTTTTTCCATAAAAAATGGTTAAGGTGTTGTGGTTCTAAAGATTTTCCTCATAAAAGCTCTGGTTTTTCTAAGCTTTTATGTACTTTTCTTTTCTTACATTTTAGTTTTTCTGTACTTCTGAAGTTTTTTTTAACTTGGTATGTTGCATGCAAAATTGTATATGTTTTAGCATGGGCAATCAAATGTTAAGTTCTCACTTCCAGCTCTTCTATTTAGGATTCTTTTCCTTTCTTAGCTAGAGGATTATTTGCAAGATAGTTGAGAGGCTAAGGTGGCGAAATGGATGAAGTTACTAAGTAAAGATAAAATCTAAGCTTATCCAAAAAGGGACGCCTCCAAAAATTCCAAGTCCTTTGCTTAAAGTAGAAAGCACTCCACAAGGGAGCGCTTTGCTCAAAAGCGCTCCACTTGGGAGTGCTTTCCTAAAAAGTGCTCCTCAAGGGAGCGCTTTGCTCAAAAGTGCTCCACTTGGAGCGCTTTGATGGAAAGTCCCCTCCAAAGAGCTTTATCAGAAGGTAGCTAGAGTACTACATGGGTAGACTCCATAAAATGGCTAAGTCTTAGTGAAATATTCATTTTTCTAGAAGTACTTTTCCTATAGGTCTTCAAAGCGCTAAATCTTCACTTTGTTTAGAAAGTGCTCCACTTGGGAGCGCTTTGCTGAAAAGCGGAGCGCTTTGTTTAAAAGAGCCAGGGGCATCTATTTAGAAGGAGCTAACAAACTAAAGGAGAGGTTCTTAGTGCATCCTCTATTTCACCGCTCTGAAGCTATCATTGAGACCGTCTAATCGATGATCATCATCAAAAACTTCTAACTTCAATATCAAGTTACCTGTAAATTTTGGCCTGACTGTTCCAAGTCTTCGTCGAAACCTTCTACTTTTAATACTAAATTAGGATAAGGTAGACTATTTTTGGCTATCATCAAGATTGGATCAGCCCATCATGCAAGTGGTTGAGCATTAATGTTTCAAGCGACAACTTTCTCCTATATAAACCGCTCCTTCCCTATAACACGATATGGATAACTTTTGCTAGAAAAGCAACTATGTACTTGAAATATGCTCCAAAAATAAAGGCTTCTGGCTCTGGTTTGAGTTCTCAATCTCTGTGTATGACTTCTATTATGTGATTTCTATTAAGTTAGTATCTTTATCATTCAGTTTAATTCTGCTTTCTGGATTTTGTTGTTGATAGAATACTAGTCCTTGGAATACTTGCTGGAGTTTACATTGTTCTAAGGATTTTATATTGGTTTTTGTTAAAAGTCATTGTTTTGATTGTTGTTGGTTCAAATAGATAAGTTGTCTATCGTGCTTTCGGTCCATCACCCCAAATATCTGGCCTTTGGCCATTTCCCATTCCTTTTCGTAATTTCCCATTTCTTTTAGTATTCTTTCTATCCCTTATCTCCAATCCCCCATTTTTATTTTTGAAACCAACCCTACTAGAGATTGCCACGGAGGACATTCCTTTCCTTTGGGCATTCAATGCTTGGAAGTGGGCCTAGGGCGCTGTAGACTTAGAAAACTTGTATCTAGGCCGGTTCTATTGCCAAAAGGTCTCTTCTTGGTAAGCACCAAAACTTACCAATCTACCTAGCCCCTAGGGACTAAATTTTTAGGTGAAACAAAAACCTCAAGAACCTAGCTTTGTGGCCAGTTGTAGTTATCCTATCCGGGTATACCATGTGGCATCATTCACAGGGATTGTTATTTGAGTATCCAAAAGGTGGGACATAGGAGAAATGGAGCCCATGTCGGTCTCTACCAGTACATAAGACATTCACCAACTACACCACATATCCGCAAGGTGGAGGCAGGGGGAATGGAGCCTAGGTCAACCTCTACCAACACCTAGGACATTCACCGATTGTGCCACACAATTGAATAATTTTACATGTATTTTTATTTATAAAAAGTAGTATGAGATTTCATGGATGAGATTATATTATATATAACTTGAAAAATAAAAAATAAATTTTTTTAGGTTGATATTTATCTTAACATTTAGGGTGCATATTTAAAGGTTTTTTTTTTTAAATTTATGTTTAGTATATTATGGAGCTTTCAATACATAAACAATATAAATCTTCTCATTAACATGCATTCAAGATACAATCAACTTTATATTTAATATTTTATTCATGTTGATGAATAATGGTACATGGTCTCTTCGCAAGGGTTAGGACTTTTTTTTGAAAAGCGTCTCATATTTTAGGATCCATATCTTCATGAAGGGTTATTCAATTCGATTCAGCTAATTCTTGGACCAACTTGTGCAATATTTGAATTTTTAAATGAGTGGTCATGTGAAGGAAGTCAAGCAATATTGAGGGAGATCCAACCTTATGAAGTTAACCATCCGAAAAAAGGGCAATGACAATTTTGAAAGTCGCAAAAAATGAAATTGCAAATATTTGTTAGCTAGGGTTTGGATGATGGGAAGAGCAATGAAGGGCTAGGACTTCAGTGAGACAAGACATTCTATTTGGACATAAAAATTTTCAGCTAAGTTTTTTTCCCTTCTTATAATTGTTTTATCAAATATTATATTTGCTATAGGACATTTTGATAAATCTCAATAGATTTTGAGTTTTAGTTTCATTTCCATGAACCTATTTATATTTAAATCCTTAGAATCAACTATAGTGGTAGAGGTTAGTGAGTGCAACTTCGAAAGATCCTCGTTGCTCCAAAATAGGGTCATTTTTGGTAAGTTTAATGGGTATTGACTAGGGGCTTCAGCCTTGATAAAATGGATTGATAAGAGTTGGAAGTCTCCAGGAATGATTCTATCCTTTCTTACCAAAGGTTTCTTCCTAGCCATTTTTTGTTCTAGGGAAGAGAGAGAAAAAATCGTAAAAGGGGGTCCTTGGTTTATGGGAAGAGCGAGACTCTTCCTTACCCATTGGTATGAATGCTTTTCACCTAAAAATGTAAATCTATCCCTAATTTGGGTTAGGATGTTTGGGTTGTCCATTGAATTTTAGTAAATAGATACCTTCAAGACAATAGCCAACACTCTAGGAGAATTCCTTGACATTTAGATACTACGAAAGATGGATTATTGGCTATTTATGCTCAAATATTGGTCATGATTGATATAAGTAAATTTTTACCAAAATCAATCATTCTTAAGTATGGGGATAAGATGTAGACCCAAACCATATATTATGAAAACATATCTTTTAGATGTAGAAGATGTCATGAGGTGAGGCATATTGAAATATCATGCCCTACGAAGATCCTGACAGAATCATGTGTAGAAAATTGTAAGAGAAACTTACAAATGGTTATGGATGAAGACAGTTTTCAACTTCCAAAAAATAGATCTAAAAAATGAAATAAATTAAACTGTGGAGACTGGTAAGGAAGGATATTGGAAGAAATACCAACTATTTTGAGGCTTTAGCCTATGAAGAATAAGTAGATCAAAACTTAGAGGACACAGTACAACAGGTTCAAGATATGAACAAGGAACTATTTATTCAGTATGATTTTGATGTAAGGAAGAACATGCTCGATGAACCTAAAAAATGTGTCTCATAAAATTTTGAATACTCTCTTGAAGTACCATGCACTATTCAAAAGAAAAAAAATTGACAAAGAAAATACAATTTTAGAAGTTAATACCTTTGTCATTAATAAGGAAATACCATAAAATGAGCAGAACAAGTCAAAAGCTTCTATAGTAGAGCTAAGAGAGGATAAATATGATGAAAAATAAAATTGTGAAATAATATTGAGGAATAAAATAATAAGACCTACTCTTGATATTGGCAAGGCTAAAAAGAGGAAAACCCTAAAATTATCAAGCAAGATCCAAGGAAGCAAGAGCAAACATAGAGAAAGGAGAACAAACTAAGTTGGTTGAACTTATCTTTACCAAACAAAAAAATGATATTGGTAATACATAGGTAGGGCCAATAACCCCTAATGAGACATGATTATCATCTCATAGAATATAAGGGGTGCTAATGCCCCCTCAAAGTAGAGGTGTATCAGGGACCTATGTTTAAGTAATAAGCCTAATGTTCTTTGTATCCAGTAAACTAAAATGACAAATTTTTTTTCAAAAACTATGAAAGCAATATGGGTAAGATGTGAATGGGATGTTATGGATTTTGAAGGAGCGATAGGGGGAATTCTAACTTGTTGGAATCCTTCTAGAATATCCTATGTAACCATTCATAAAACTAGGCATTGGATAGCCTCTTTAGTCACTTGCTACTTTGCAGATATTCATTTCATCCTTGTCAATATCTATGGACCTACAACTAAGTCAAGTAGATTAGAAGTCTGGAGTGGAATTGAAGCCTTTATGAGAAGTATATTATGATCAAAGGAAAATTTTTAATGCCATAACCAAGCTAGATGAAAAAATTGGGGAGATTAGGAAATCAACCCAAGGTATGAGAGATTTCTCAGCTTTTATTCAAAACAATAATTTATGGGAGGTTGAGTTTGAAGAAGACAATTATACATGGACCAAAAACATGATAGGTCAAAACCTAATAGCAGAAAAATTAAACAGATGCATACTCTCATATAATTGGATAGATGAAGGAACTTGTGCTAAAATTAATACCTTAACAAGGATTGGTTCAAATCATTGGCCAATAAGAGTTAAAATGGTGATAAGTGAATTAAAAAAATATCATATTTTAAATATGAGAAGATGTGGGAAGACCATCCTCAATTTGTTGATATGATAGTACAAACATAGAATTATTCAGGAAATAGTGGGTTGTATGCTCTTCCTAAACAAATTATATCTATGACATCTAGATTAAAAGAATGGAACAATAATGATTTTGGAAATATTTTTAAGAAGAAAGAAGAACTAAAAGATAAACTTTCAAAATTCCAAAAAGGTGATCATAATTATCCAAGATTAGAGGAAAGGGAGTTGCTTAGTGAATCTCATAATAGTTTGAGTAAGGAAGAGAAATTACGGAGATTAAAATCAAGACAAAATTGATTAAAATAAGATATAAATATAGTTTTTCATAGGATGGCTATAGTACATAGATAAACATCTAAAATTAGTAGAATTAGATAAATAGAAGGGGTTTGGATTGAATATTAGAGTGAAATTAGAAAAGAGGTAAAGTCTTTTTATCATAATATTCTAGGATCAGAGGAGACTGAAGTTCTTAATGATAAACTTCTTCAAGATGTACCTTCAATTATACCAAATGAAGATGATAGGAAATTGATGGAGCATTTTATTCTAGAAGAAGTTCATTTAACTCTTTTCTCTTTTAATAAGGATAAATCCCCAGGTCCAAAAAGGATCTCTGTAAATTTTTACCAAAATAATTAGGATATAGTGAAGGATTCTTTATTGGTGGTAGTGGAATAGTTTAGGGTAAAATAATACTTATAAAATAAATGTAACATATCTTACACTAATTCCAAAAAAGAAGGATGTTGAATTGTTTGATTCTTTTTGACACATAAGCCTATGTAATATAGCTAATAAGATCATCTCCAAAGTGATGGTGAATCGACCATTGTTAGACACAATTATTTTAGAAGAGAAAGGAGGATTTGTGAAAAGGAGACAAATTTTGGATGGGATCATAGTAGCTCATGAAGTTATACATTCAACAACTTCAAGAAAAGAGAAAGCAATGATCTTAAAACTTGATATGAGTAAAGCCTATGGTAGGGTTAAATGGGATTTTATTTTTGCAATTTTAGAAAAGTTTGGATTCAGGAAGAAATGGTTTAGATGGATTAAAGATTATGTCTCTACAGTTTCTCATTCAATTTTGGTCAATGGATTAGTAACATAATCCTTTAAAGCCAAGAGAGTCCTTAGACAAGGAGATCTTCTATCTCCTTATTTGTTCATTATTATGGTTGAGGTTTTGAGTAGGAACTTAAAGAAGGCTTACAAAGATGGGCTTATAAGTAGACTCCAGGTTAGTAATAACATCGACAACATCACCCATCAACATCTTGTAGTTGATACATCTCTTTTTGGAAGGGCAGGGATAAATGAGGCCAGAGCTTTGAATAACTTTTTAAAGGAATACGAAAGAGCATCAGGGCAAAAAGTTAATAGGAAAAACTACAAGATTTACTTCCTTAATACTCTAACTAATATCAAAGCAAGAATTTGGAGGTAACTTCAAATGGAGGAGGCAAATTTACCAATAACTTATCTAGGGATGCTTTTATTTGATGGGAGAATGAGGTTAGAATTTTAGAATCCAATTATTAATAAAGTTCAGAATAAACTACTAGCTTGGAAAGGTAGATGGTTATTGTTAGTAGGAAGAGTACAGTTAATAAAGTCAGTCTTACAAGCTATTCCAACATATTATATGTCATTGTATACTATGCCAAAAATAGTTAAAAAAAGTTTATACTGCAATAAGAAGATAAATAATATAAAGTGGAAACCACCAAATGTGTAGTTGGTTAAATTGAATTTTGATGGAGCATCTAAAGGAATTCTAGGACCAGCAGGAGGTGGTGGAATAATTAGAAATAATAGAGGAGATATTTTGTTTCATTACACTTTCAATAGTGGATTTAAGACAAATAATGAGACCGAATCTTGGACGGCTTTAGAAGGCTTAAAAATATGCAAACAAATGAAATAGAACATACTATGGATGGAAGGTGATTCTCTCATATTTATAAATGCAATTTTGAGGAAAGCAAAGGCTCCATGGAACATACAATAGATAATTATGGAAATTGAAGATCTTGCTAAAGAGTCTGAAGAAATTAGGTTTACACATACATTAAGGGAAGGAAACAAATGTGTAGATAAGATAGCCAATAGAGGGGTTTTTATTGAGGATCGTGAAGTTAAATTCTCCTTTCTATGGTTAGAGGAAGCCGTAAGTTTAACTAAAGCTGATAAGAAAATGCTATCTGCCTAAATAAAATAATGATTAAGATTTAATTTCATGTTTTCCATAGATAATTTTTGTTTTATTTTATAACAATAATGGGTTTTCAAATAAAGTATTTATTATAATTTTTGTGGTTGCACTTATGTCTTAGGAAGGAAACTAGCAATCCAGATTTGGTAAAGCGGACTATAATAGTACAATGTTTTGGAAATATTACTCTCCTAAGATGCAATGCATAGATAGTAGAGGTCAAGTTTTGGTATTGTGAAGGCTACCATAGAAAAATGTCAAGAAGGATGCTGAATTCTAGAATATTTGTATTCATACCAAAAACTAAAAAGATCCAAAAAATAAAAATCAAGAATTTAGGTATTTTATGTAAAATGATGTAGTTTTCTATCTATAGCATCTTAATTGATATGAGAAGTGTATCTATTTATAAACTCTCAAGCTCTAAATAAGAGAGTTGTAATTTTTCAAGGGTGGGGAACCTAAGTACAACCCCTTATTATCTAGCCAAAAATAACATGCATTCAAGATTATGCAAGCGATACTACAAATGTTGAAGTTTGGCAATGTCACGTGGCATTGACAAAACACCCTTTTATGCCATTTAAATTCCACATGGCATGGCATTGAAAACACACCCTTGTATGTCATTTATAATGTAATTTACAATAAATAGATCTAGGACAAAATCTTCGATATCTTTGGTATGATTCTTCTCTGGTTGGTGTATAGTTCTTCCATGTAGTTCTCTTAACTTTCCCTAAAAGCTATATATTATTATGTTTCAAGAACTATGATGGGTCATTTAAAAAATACGAAGACTTTTGTAGGAGAGTAACATACACAAATGTTGTATCTTGGGGGACAACAAAATGGTTAAATTCCCTATTGATAAGCTCAAATATCCCCTTATGAGAGGTCATGGTGTGATGGGGATTCCCAACCCTGAGCATTGGTCGTAGGGATTTCTCACACTAACCAAATAAAAAAAACACACAAATATTGTGAGAGCATTATGAATCACTTGTGTGAATTGCTACATAGAATTATAAAACCTCTATCATTATTATGTTTTGATGTCATTGAATTCCAATTCAATTTAATTTACATATTGCACTATCTAAATTGTTTTATTTTTCTTATTCTTTTGATTCCTAGTTTGATTCTTAGTGGTTGGGATTAAAATGTACTTATGAAGTAATTAATATGTCTAGGACACATGTTGGGCTACATTGCCTCTTCAAATTCAATAAAGAAAATGAGGGTAGAGTTTTATTTTTTCCTTGAAAATAAATGTATAACTTTTGTCAAACTTGACCATTCACAATCCCTCTATAGGATTATTTTAAAATTAAACAAAATCCACATGTTTTTTATTTTCATTTGCTCCTAATAATTTTAGACATGATAATTTATTACGTAAGGCCATATGAGCTAGGGTTTAAGGATCCAAGAAAATAAGGGTTCCAATGAAATATGTGTAAAAAAGCTAGGGCTTAGACCAGGCCACTTGGGGCAAGGATGATGTAGAAGTTGAGGAGGACCCTAAAGGATGTAAGCAAGGATGGTTTGAAGTTGTTTCATATTGGGATGGGGTTGTTGAGATCAAGTTGGTAAGAAATTCATATACAAAGGAAAATAAGGGGTTTACTTTCAATTATTATGTGACTATGTACAAGAAGGTCGTGGAAAAGCTTAAGGATCCATGGGTATGGACATTAGTATACTTGTATGCTTATGGATTTGTGTGTCTTTTGTGGGCTAGGTAATGCATAAATGCTTTTCATTTTTAATAGTAATTTCTCATGTTTTTCTTCTTTTTGTTCACCATAATTAACTTCATCATCAAAGGTATTTTTGTTTATAGCAAGAGCACATAACACTATTGCTTTCATAGGTTGCATAAAATATAACAATCTATTTCATATTTCTCCCTCACCTATACATTTGAACATAAATTTTCTTCTAAGGATGGCAAATTGAATAACTTCCTTGACTGTTTTAGTATTAAGAATAGTTATTTTCAAATTTATTTTTGAATTAGTTTGTATATTTTTCTCCAAAATACATGATAACCCTAGCACTAATATATTAACCTTGCTCAACTACAAAGGTCACTCCATGATCAATAGCACCAAGAGTAAAGAACACAAGCTTATATTGAGAGGGAGGTGAACAGTATAAGACCACTTTTTACTTTTCTTTTCCAATAAATATTATGTAATGTATCAATAGCAATATCAACAACAGTAATCAAAGCAATGCATAAATAACCACACAAAATAGGGACACCAATTTAACGTGGTTCACCCAATGTGGGCTACTTCAAGGAGAAAATATTTCACTAATTATTTCTCAATAAATCTCTTGGGAATCCTTTCCCTATTACAATGTTTATGGATATCTGTCCAAAGGAAACACCAATCCCATAATCAAGTTCATGGATATATATCTATAGGAGAACTCCTTTCTCCTCTGCTCTAGTTGGTTACCTTCTATAAGAACTGCTACCTCCACTGCACTGGCTAATGGATCTCTATCCACTGAAGACTCTTGTCCTCACTTAGAAGACCTATCCTCACTGCCCTAGCTAATGGATCTCTATCCACTAGATACTATCGTCCTCTATACTTTGTCACCTCCAAATCTTGCTCTTAGATCTATCTCAAGTATGCACTAAACATAGTCCTTTGGTTTAGCACAAATCTACTCAATCTTTGTCTTTGGTTTGACACAAATTTGTCCTTGAATCTACACCAAAATTTGTCCTCAAATATGCACTAAACATAGTCCTTTGGTCTAGAACAAATCTATCCTCAAGACTTAACACAAAGCTTGAATTAATCACAAATCAACTCTGCTAGATCTACCCAAAATATTAACCCAATATTTGAATAAATCAATCAACTCTACTCACAAGTCTTCTCAAAGACTTGTCTCAAATCTGCCTTGTAAGCTTCCACAAAAGCTCACACTAATCTTTCCACAAGTCCTCTCTAAGACTTGTCTCAAATATGCTCAACAAGTCCTTACTAGAACTTTTTCAATCTCATAGAAACATATAGACAATTGTTAGAGACTCAATATGCTTCACATTCACAACAATGCTTGATGAGGCCTAAAAATGCCTCATTTTTGCACTATGGTTAACATATAAAAACTACCATATTATTCAATATACAAAGTTAAATTACCAAATAGTTGATTAGAATATATTAATTGTTAATTGTTTACATGATTTTATGTTAGAAACATTATATCCCTATTTTGACTATTTTAAGCATTTTACTTGTAAAAGGGCAAAAATGAGTATCATGTCAATTTTAGTGTTATACTATAGTAAAATTACATTCTAATGGCATGAACAAATTTCTCTCATTGAGAACTACAATTTGCTTTTTGAAGCAAGTCAATTCGAGATGTAAATAAAAAGTTATGAAGGTTACTCAATGTTCATGCCTCAGTTTTTTCTGGAGCTGTTAACAGGTGCAAATCTGCGTTAAGGGAAACATTGGCGGATATACTGAGAATTATCCAAAGTAAGTTAAGGAACCAAATTCATACCAATGATAGTTCATAATACCCAAATTTTAAGGCATATGGACAAATAATCTAGAAGTTACGGGGCCCACAAAATGACAGTTTCACACATTTTGATAGCTGGAAATTCTGGTAAAAATTTGTGTTAGAGGCCAACTTGACAGCGATGCTGGGAGTAAATCCTGAGGAGTTAAGAGCTAAAAATTGAACCTGATGTATTTCATACAACCAAGAACATGTGAGTACAATTTTGTGTACATTGGAGTTACGAGGTAAACGTTATGAGCACTCCAAAAGGGCAGCTGGGCATGTTTTGACAACTAAAAAAAAATAGGTGAGTCCATACAAATTCCAGCCACCTGTCACTATGAAGGAAGGTATGGAATTTATCAATTAAATATGAGGGAAATGCTTGGAAACAGTTAAGAATGACTCTTTCTCCACCTGACAGCACTTCCACGTGGTTCAAATGGGAGTAACAAATAAAAAAGGCTAAATACAGGAAATATGGAAAATGCAGGACATAGTCATACAAATTCCAACCAGCTGTCAATGAATGACATGGCTTGGAATTTGTCATAATTGGCGTGCAAAACTGATTGGGATCATCTCCTAAGGAATAGGGAAGACTTCCTATCCAATCAAAACTACTTTGTTGACCATTTTTATCGCATGAGCATAAAATAGTTAAACTATCAGATATTCCGGAGCAGTATAAAATAATAAAAATAATGTCCAAAAAGGTGGAAAATGGCGATATGAGGATGGATCCAGCTGTATGAGGAGTTTTCTCACCCCTTCCAATGCATTTCTCCCAATGGATGACACACAACAAGGAAAATGTATATGCTACAACAGAACAATTTCTTGCATTTCAGGAAGATTTCTTTAGAATAGTTGCTAAATCCCTGAAAAGCAGCAACAAAATGGATTGACATATGTAATAGAATGTTATAAATAATAGGATACCATGTTATTTGATCCAAGTAGAGAATAAGGATAGGACTTGTGGTAAGAAAGTAGATATGTGGCAAATTGCAGTTTTTAGCAGGTTTTCCTGCAAATATTGTAATGTTGCTTGAGACTAAATAAAGTGCAGGATTTCTCATTCATATTTTGTCCCATTAAATGTCTGAGTGCTTAAGTAGTTAAGAGAGAGTTTTTTTGCCTTCTTCTGGAATAGGGGAGCAAGGGCCACTTCCAGGTTTAGAAGAAGGCTTATTGGTGACAAGTTTTTCTGTAACTTTTGCTACAACAAATTAGCAGAGACTTGTCATATTTTATTTTTTATTCATTAGCTAATAATGCATATAGATTTGTGATTTGGACCTAGGTTAATGAGAGTGAGTGTTAATTGATTCATCAATTTACAACATTGTTGAATTTCCCCTATTTCTAGCAGATTATATCCTGCTTTAATCCATTATGTTGATTAGTTGTTAGCCTGTGTGTTTCATTTTATGCTATTTCATCTTCTTGTTATTCTTTTCATTTTGCAAGAGTAAAATAGGTGATATTTCTACAAATTTAGTTAGATTTCAGTTTCCTGCAACTACCTTTTCTTATCATTTATATTCTGCAACAGTAAATAGGTTTCATTCTACAAAAGTAATCAAATTTTATTTTTTTCTCATTCTTTCTATTCCTGTAATTTTGATTCTGCAAGAGTAATTAGAATTCAATTTCAGTTTATAGGATTAAAGTGAGACCAAAACCCCCAAGGTTAACTTATCCCACCAATAAAGCCTATTTTTTGAATGAATTGATTTTCAAGCTGCCTATATATCCTTTCGTATATAGCCTTGGACACCGCCCTGGATTGATAATTATAATGATTAAATTGTGTGATTGACAATACTCATCAATGCTCAATCACTTTCAATCTCTCTTTTTACCATAGAAACATATAGAGAATTGTTAGAGACTCAATATGTTTCACACTCACAAACACTCAACCTCTTTCTCAAATCAATTTAGAATATGGAACAATTTGTTTCACAAAACTTGAACTATCACTTCAACACATCCACTTGACTAGGCTCAACCAACTCCACTCAATCACTCAATGAAACAATCCTTGCTCACAAATCCTAGTCCAAGCATATGAACACTCACTCACTTATTTCCAACAATGCTTATCAAAAAATCTCACATAACAATGATACTCATGATCTTTCACAAACCCTAGTTCAAGATAGTTCACAACTTCACATAACAATGATACTCATGATCTTTCACAAACCCTAGTTCAAGCATATGAAAGCTTTACTCAACATTTCCAACAATGCTTATCAAACAAGGTTTTTATCATCAACTCTCACTCAGAAAAACCTTCAACAATCAAACTCAACAATGCTTATCAAACAATCCTTTTCACTCCAACTTAGCATTCACAACATCCAACAATCACTCACTAGGAAGATGTGCCCATACCTTTTTGTTTGATGAAGAAAATGACCTCAAAACCTGTCTTAAACATAATTTTCTTCTTTGCCAATTTCAATGGTTAGATGATAAAATATCACACTAACACTCTCTCAAAATATTTCTCAATTACAAAAATAATCAAACTCAAATACACCTTATTACTCCTTTGAAATTAGCAATCATAAAATCATACATAAAAATAATTACTCAATTACACCTTATAATCTCCAACAATTAAATTAACATCCTCCAAAAATTAAACTCTCAAAATAATATTGCCTACCCTTTTATCTCCCTCAAATACTCAATATCCAAATTAATTTAGGCAAAAATAAACTTTATAAACCATCAAAAATATTTTATTTTTCCAACCTTAGCAAATCTGAAATAATCAAGCGACCAAGGTAATTAACATCAATGCATACCTTTAACACTAGCCAAAAAGGGCCTCGATGGGTTTCGAACGCGAGGCTTCCTCCTATCGAGTGCCTTATCGAGGTGCTAGCCCACCACGTGGGCTACAAGCCTCCGTGCGAAGGGGAAGGCTCAAGCCTTCCTCTTCTTTCCTTTCGATCGATGCACGTAAAATGAAAATGCCCTTCTTCCTTGCAAAACAAACGCAACGGGTTTCGAACCCTTCTCTCCCAGCCTACCACAAGCCTTAACACAACCTGCCATCACCAACTGCGCTACACAATGCTATGTGAGGACAAAGGAGCCCCGCTCCTATTTGTCCTATCCTCTACCGTCGAAAACCTTTAAACGTGAAAACCCTTACTCTTTTGTGCATGAAATTTGGAGCTTTGATTTCATCGAATATGCATAGGGAATTTTTGACTTAGGATTTGCCCTCCTTTTATACACGAAGACCTCGTGCCATAAAACATCGACGCTAAATCAAATTTCAAATTTGATTTTAGGTTATTTAAATTAATATAAATTAATTTATAATTAAATTAAAATTAAGTTATAATTAACTTAAATAACTTTGGAAGTTAATTAAATTAATTAATAAATTAATTTATAATTAATTTAAATTTTCCTTTTTAATATTATAATAAAATATTATAATATTATTTGCTTGGGCCTCTTCTTTGCACTTTGGACCACATCTGACCACCTAGAATCGGATCTGACCATCTGGAAGCGGACTCTCCTTTTTGCACTGATTACGAAACTGCTTCTTCTTGCACTACTCACTGAAAATGACTTTTGACATCAATGACCACTCACTCTTGACATCAATGACAACTCATCTACTCAAAATGTCCAACAATCTCCCCCTTTGTCATTGATGGCAACCCAATTATCTTTTCCAATTTCCTTAACCTTTTTATGTTCTGCTCCCCCTAGGAAATTGCTCCCCCTAACTCAATGCTCTCTCCTTAAATCAAATCTCTCCCCCTTACTCAAATATCTCCCCCTTTGACATCAATGGCAAAGGGTCACCTTTGGGGCTCGGGGCTAAGAATGAGTCTCTTAGCTTAGCCCCTCCCCCACCTCCTCTTGAGGTGGTTAATTCGAAGGTGGGAGTATTTCTACTCCCAGCATACACTGATCTTTACCTTTGTCCACTTTCCTTCTCATTTGATCCTTCTGATTCCTCTGACTATTCCTGTTCTTGCTTGTCTCTAGAATTTTTGCTCTACACCACTTTGTTGTATGTCCATCATTATTGCACTTGTAACACTTAATATTGTTATTCCTTGGAGGTGCAAATATCTTGGGATTTCTCTTGGTGAAGCCATATCTATTCCTATCATGAACCCTGCAATTCATTGCCTTGTGACCAAAATGATTACATGCCTATCATGAACCTTGCAATTCATTGCCTTGTGACCAAACTGATTACATGAGTAGCAATACCCATGAAAAAGTTATCTATTTCTGAAGTTCCCATATTCATGTCTTCCATGTGTCCTGCACTGTGAAGCCTTGTGCCCAAATCTGTGACATGAGAAACATCATCCATTGAAATTTCCTTACCTTGACCTCATTGGTCTCTTAGTCTCTTTTACCCTGTGTTGGTTCCTATTCCATTTGTTCCTCTTTTGTGCATTGTTCTTTTCCTTGTTGAACTTTCTATTGTCCAACTCATCCTCAGAAGTCTCACTTTCTCTTACATTGTCTTCTTCTGAAGTTTCTTCTTCTTCAGAACTTGAGATTGACTCTTCTTGTTTCTTTTGTACCTGTTCAAAACCAAGACCTATTTTGTTTGTTGACCGTCTTTGTACCTTGATCATCTTATCTATGATATTTGAGCTTTTTCCAAACTTGTGTAGCTTATCCTTAGACTTTTCTACTTCTTCCCTTAGTAAAGCTACTTCTTGTTCTAACCTTTCACATTCTAAGACCTTTGCTTCTAACTTATCCTTGAACTTCTTTGTCTTAGCAATTGACTTGTTTAGATCCTCTATAAGCTTTCCTCTCTCTTCATCACATTCTTGAAATTGAAGCTTAAGTTGGGAGTTTTGCTTTCTTACCTTCTTTAATGTGTTAAGAGCATAAATAAGCTCTCCCTCAAGATCAACTTCTCCTTTCTCTGATTCTTCCTCTATTTGTTTACCTTTGAAAACATCTTCATTCTTTTTTGACTTGTCTTCTATAGGATCACCTCCTTCTTCTTCTAGTGCCATTAGAATATTCTCTTTTGGTCCTTCAAGTGTATCTTCATATTCATCATCATTGAAACTGAAACCACTCTTTGTACAACTATCTTCAAGATGTCCAAAGTTACCACATCTAAAACACTTGAGAATTATTGGTGACCTTTTCTTAACTTCTTCTTTTTCTTCTGTTAAAAATAGAACTTCATCTTTATCATTATCTGAGAAACTATTATCACTATCACTTGAGTACTTACTTGCCTTGTCTGCATAGTAACTCCTTTTATGTATTTGAAAGAACTTATTTCCTTGTTTGCCTTGTCCATCCTTGCCTTTATTTTGGTACCTGTATTTTTTTGATTCCTTGTTCTTATGATCCTATTTTTCTTCATCATTGCTATTTCTAGCTTCTTGAAAATCAGTTGCATAGTGACCATACTTTCCACAATTGAAACATCTAACATATTTTGCATCTTTAAATCTTCTTGGATCCTTATTCCTTCTGCCATAATTTACTTCTTCATCACTGGATGACTCATTGCTTGAATCTGACTTCTTGCCCTTTGTCTTCTTAGTAGCTTTGAAGGTTGCTTCCTTCCGGAGATTAGGTTCTTCTTTTGTTCTCATCTCAAAAGTTGTAAGAATACCAAGTAATTCATCTCTTGTCAAAATATCACCATATTTTGATTCCTCTATAGCAGAAATATTTTCACTAAACCTTTTTGGGAGAGATCTTAAGATCTTATCACAAACATCAGATTCTTGAACCTCAAGTCCAAGTCCTTGCATGGTGTTAACAACCTCATCTACACGAAGTAGATAAGCACTAATGTTTTCCTCATCCTTCATTCTCAATTCTTCAAATTGTCCTTTGAGATTTTGTATCTTTGCCTTTTTGACACTTTTATCTCCTTCATATATGCTTTGCAACTTATCCCAAATTCCTTTTGTTGATTTGCAATGCATAACCTTTATGAACTTTGTTCTATGCAAACCTTTCAAAATTGTATTCATTGCTTTTGAATTGTAATGATGTAGAAGCTTACCATATTTATCTATAGGTGGAGTAGTTGGTGGTGTGTATCCATTTTCAATTGCTTCCCATATTTCATTGCCAAGTGCCATCAGGTGAATCTTCATTCTCATACTCCAAAATATATAATCACTTCCATAAAATACTGGTGTTGAATTATCTGAGGATCCATTCTTAGAATCCATTATGTTCTTGTAAGATTTTCCTTCAAGTTGTTAAACTCTTCTAAAGGAACCCACTCTGATACCAATTGAAGAACACAAGCTTATACTGAGAGGGGGGTGAACAGTATAAGACCACTTTTTACTTTTCTTTCCCAATCAATATTATGCAATGTATCAATAGCAATATCAACAATAGTAATCAAAGAAATGCATAAATCACCACACACAATAGAGACACCAATTTAAAGTGGTTCACCCAATGTGGGCTACTCCACGGAGAAAATATTTCACTAATCTTTTCTCAATAAATCTCTTGGGAATCCTTTCCCTATTACAATGTTTATGGACCTATGTCCAAAGGAGACACCAATCCCCTAATCAAGTTTATGGATATCTATCCATAGGAGAACTCCTTTCTCCTCTGCTCTAGCTAGTGATCTTCTAGAAGAACTACTACCTCCACTACACTGGCTAATGGATATCTATCCACTGAAGACTCCTGTCCTCACTTAGAAGACCTATCCTCACTACCCTGGCTAATGGATCTCTATCCACTGGAGACTATCATCCTCTATACTCTATCACCTCCAAAGCTTGCTCTTAGCTCTATCTCAAATCTACACTAAACACAATCCTTTGATCTAGCACAAATCTACTCAATCTCTGTCTCTGGTCTAGCATAAATCTATCCTCAAATATGCACCAAACTCTATCCTCAAATCTGCACTAAACACAGTCCTTCGATCTAGCACAAATCTATCCTCAATCTCTATCCTCAAGCCTTAACACAAATCTTGACTTAATCACAAATCAACTCTTCTAGATCTGCCCCAAACCTTAACTCAAGGTTTGAACAAATCAATCAAATATGCTCACAAGTCTTCTCAAAGACTTATCTCAAATCTGCCTTGTAAGCTTCCACAAAAGCTCACACTAATTTATCCACAAGTCCTCTCTAAGACTTACCTCAAATCTACTCAACAAGTCCTTACTAGAACTTGTTCAATCTCATAGAAACATATAGAGAATTGTTAGAGACTCAATATGCTTCACATTCACAACAATGCTCAATCACTTTTAATCTCTCTTTTTACCATAGAAACATATAAAGAATTTTTAGAGACTCAATATGTTTCACACTCACAAACACTCAACCTATTTTTCAAATCAATTTAGAATATGGAACAATTTATTTCATAGAACTTGAACTATCACTTCAACACATCCACTTGACTAGGCTCAACCAACTCCACTCAATCACTCAATGAAATAATCCTTGCTCACAAATCCTAGTCCAAGCATATGAACACTCACTCACTTATTTCCAACAATGCTTATCAAACAATATCACATAATAATGATACTCATGATCTTTCACAAACCCTAGTTCAAGATAGTTCACAACTTCACATAACAATGATACTCATGATCTTTCACAAACCCTAGTTCAAGCATATGAAAGCTTTACTCAATATTTCCAACAATGCTTATCAAACAAGGTTTTTATCATCAACTCTCACTCAGAAAAACCTTCAACAATCAAACTCAACAATGCTTATCAAACAATCCTTTTCACTCCAAATTAGCATTCACAACATCCAACAATCACTCACTAGGAAGATGTGCCCATACCTTTTTGTTTGATGAAGAAAATGACCTTAAAACCTGTCTTAAACACAATTTTCTTCTTTGCCAATTTCAATGGTTAGATGATAAAATATCACACTAACACTCTCTCAAAAATATTTCTCAATTACAAAAATAATCAAACTCAAATACACCTTATTACTCCTTTGAAATTAGCAATCATCAAATCATACATAAAAATAATTACTCAATTACACCTTATAATCTCCAAAAATTAAATTAACATCCTCCAAAAATTAAACTCTCAAAATAATATTGCCTACCCTTTTATCTCCCTCAAATACTCAATATCCAAATTAATTTAGGCAAAAATAAACTTTATAAACCATCAAAAATATTTTATTTTTCCAACCTTAGCAAATCCAAAATAATCAAGCGACCAAGGTAATTAACATCAGCGCATACCTTTAACACTAGCCAAAAAGGGCCTCGACGGGTTTCGAACGCGAGGCTTCCTCCTACCGAGCACCTTATCGAGGCGCTAGCCCACCACGTGGGCTACAAGCCTCCGTGCAAAGGGGAAGGCTCAAGCCTTCCTCTTCTTTCCTTCCGATCGGTGCATGTAAAAATGAAAATGCCCTTCTTCCTTGCAAAACGAATATGGTGGGTTTCAAACCCTGCTCTCCCAGCCTACCACAAGCCTTAACACAACCTACCATCGCCAACTGCACTACATAGCGTTGTGTGAGGACAAAGGACCCCACTCCTATTTGTCCTATCCTTTATCGCCGAAAACCTTTAAATGCGAAAACCCTTACTCTTTTGGGCATGAAATTTGGAGCTTTTATTTCATCGAATATGCATAGGGGAATTTTGACTTAGGATTTGTCCTCCTTTTATACACGAAGGCCTCATGCCATAAAACATCGACGCTAAATCGAATTTTGAATTCGATTTTAATTTAAACCTTATAACCCACTTTAGGGTTATTTAAATTAATATAAATTAATTTATAATTAAATTAAAATTAAGTTATAATTAACTTAAATAACTTTGGAAGTTAATTAAATTAATTAATAAATTAATTTATAATAAAATTATATTAATTAATTTATAATTAATTTAAATTTTCTTTTTTAATATTATAATAAAATATTATAATATTATTTTCTTGGGCCTCTTCTTTGCACTTTGGACCACATATGACCACCTGGAACCAGATCTGACCATCTGGAAGCGGACTCTCCTTTTTGCATTGATTGCGGAACTACTTCTTCTTGCATTGCTCACTGAAACTGACTTTTGACATCAATGACCACTCACTCTTGACATCAATGACAACTCAACTACTCAAAATGTCCAACAAAGAGTTTGAACATCAACACTAGCACCAACAATAGTTCAAACTATAATAGCAATAGTAGCTCTTTTACAATTTTAAAAAACTGAATTGCAAGGCATACAACAATACTAGCAAGGACTAGTTGCTTTGCAATTCTTGTTTTCAATGATTAAATTAAATCTTATTTTTATATTTTATATGATTAATTTCAATTAATACAAAATAAGTAAAGCAGTTTTGTAAAGAATATACCAAGTGTAAGTGTGACTAAGAATATAAAAGGTATAGTTGGTAAATATTTTAAAATAAAACAAAAGTATATAAAGCAAATTTATTTGAAGAATAAGTGTTGGAGAACATAACAAGAGCAAGTAGAAGGAATAAATGCATTCAAAGAATATATCAATTGTAATAAAAAAGATTTTGCTTGTTGGTATGTTGATATTTGCAATCTAATAATACTTACAACTTCAAAATCTAAAGCTTCCTCATAACCAACAAATGACTTTGTTAGTTGTCATTTAAAAATAATCCTAAAAGTAATGATAAATTCTAGTCACAAGAAATCAAAATTTATTTTTACAATGTAATATAATTAGTTTTTGACTATTTATTTAAGTATGTTTTGAAAAAGTATTGTAAGGGATTTTATGGGGCTTTCATTATCAATCTAAAAGTGCATATTATGTTGAGCATAAGGATTGATGTATTAGTATCTTCCTTCTCTTTGATATTAACATTGCTTAAGGTTCTTACGTGCTTTAGGGATTCTAAAAATTTGGAATTCACAAAAGTAAAAGTGCGAGCACCTATCAAGGACTACCTTTAGAGTTCTTGCTTTAGATATTTGGAGAAACTAAAAGAATGAAGGATTATCATGACAAAACAATGCTTAACAAGAAAATGAGTCATCCAAGAAAGCCTTGGTTGGAAAGAAGAATGAACTATAAAGGAAAATATTTATTTGTCAATCAAGAACAATGGGAAGAATAAACTTATGGTAATCCCTATTTAGAAAATATGACTCGATAAAAGTGATCATCTCAAGGATGAGTTGATTAAGCATTATATAGTAGTTCTTAAAAGTAGAGAGTTAATATATAAGTTCTACGGATACTAGCTAGGTTTTATAAAGAGTTAATTTTGAATTCATGTTATTCAATGACTTTCCTTTTGAGAAGAATTTTTTGTCATCATCTTCTTTAGATTAGAAGTCAAGGATAAAATAATGGATGATGGCCCATGGTTTATGGGGAGAGTTGACTTGTATTTAAGATTATGGGGTGAATTTGTTCGTGGAGATAAAAAAATATCAGAAGGCTTCTAATATGGTCTAGGATTTTTGGACCTTCATAATGATTTATTAATGTAAGGAGGTTTACAAAAAATTGGTAATATTTTAGATGAGTTCACCCTAGAGATACATGCAACTAGGGAGTGAGAGCAAGTTGTATATATGTGAGCATTTGTTACAATAGATAGTTTAAAACCTTTTCCAAAATCCATTATGATTAAATTTGAATTAAGAGAATGGGCTCAACAAGTAGACTATGAAAATAACAAGTTCACATGTGTGTAATTCTCATGAGGCAAGAATGGTTATTTCGTGAAGTATTAGGGCATTTTTTTTCTAAAAAATATCTCATCTTTTAGGATCCATATCTTTGTCGATTCTTAGACCAACTTGTTCAAAATTTGAATAGCTTTAAAATGAGTGGTCATATGAAGGAATCCAAGCAATATTGAGAGAGATTTGACCCTATAAAGTCAACCATCCAGAACAAGGGCACTGATGATTTTTCAAGTTGTAAAAAATAAAATAGCAAATATTTTTTAGCTAGGGTTTAGATGATGGGAAGAGCAATGAAGGGCTAGGACTTTAGTGAGGCAAGATATTCTATCTAGACATATAATTTTTTAGCTAAGTTTTTTTCCCTTCTTTATCTTAGAAATTTTGCATGCAAATTATTATAAATTTTTTATCAAATATTATATTTACTATAGGATATTTTGATAAATTTAAATAGATTTTAAGTTTTAGTTTCCTTTCCATGTACCAATTTATAGTTAAATCCTTAAAACCATCTCTAGTGGTAGATATTAGTGAGCACACCTCAGAGAGATCCTTGTTGCTCCAAGATAGGGCAATTTTTGGTAAATTTAATGGGTATTAGCTAGGAGCTTTGACCTTAAGAAAATGGATTGATAAGAGTTGGAAGTCTTCAGGAGTGATTCTATCCTTTCTTCCCAAAGGTTTCTTCCTAGCCATTTTTTGTTCTATAAAAGAAAGAAAAAAATCCTAAAAGGGGGTCCTTGGTTTATGGGAAGAGCAGGGTTCTTCCTTACCCACTGGTATGAAGGCTTTTCATCTAAAAATGTAAATCTATCCCTAGTACCTTGGGGGGGGGGGGGGGGGGGGGGGGGGGGGGGGGGGGGGGGGGGGGGGGGGGGGGGGGGGGGGGGGGGGGGGGGGGGGGGGGGGGGGGGGGGGGGGGGGGGGGGGCCCAGCTTGGGTTCTCAAGGATGTTTGGGTTATCCATTAAATTTTAGGAAATATATACCTTTAAGGCAATAGCCAACACTCTAGGAGAATTCCTTGAGATTTTAGATACTACAAAAGATGGATTCTTAGCTATTTATGCTCAAATATTGGTCATAATTGATATAAGTAAAGTTTTATTAAAATAAATCATTCTTAAGTATGAGGATAATATGTGGATCCAAACCATAGACTATGAAAACATATATTTTAGATGTAGAATATGTCATGAGGTGGGGCATATTGAGAGATCATGCCCTAAGAAGAGCCCGACATAATCATATGTAGAAAATCGTAAGAAAAACTTACAAATGGTTATGGATGAAGATGGTTTTCAACTTCCAAAAAATAGATCTAGAAAAATGAAAACAAATAGTGGAGACCAATAAGGAAGGATATTGGAAGAAATACCAACTTTTTTGAGGCTTTAGACTATGAATAAAAAGTAGATCAAAACTTAGAGGACACAATACAACAGGTTCAACATATTAATAAGGAACCGTCTATTCAGTATGATCTTGATTTAAGGAAGAACATTATTGATGAACCTAAGGAATGTGTCTCATTAGATTTTCAAGACTCTCTTGAAGCATCATGCACCATTCAAGAGAAAAAAATGGTAAACAAAATGCAGTTTTAGAAGTTAATACCCCTACCATTAATAAGGAAATACCAAAAAATGAGCAGGACAAGTTAAAAGATTCTATAGTAGAGCTAAGAGAGGATAAATATGATGAAAAATAAAATTGTAATATTGAGGAATAGAATAATAAGACCTAATCCTAATATAGGCAAGAGAAAAAGAGGAAAATCCTTCAATTATCAAGCAAGATTCAAGGAAGCAAAAGCAAACATAGAGAAAGGAACACAACTAAGTTGGTTGAAATTATCTCTACCAAACAACAAAATGATATTGGTAATATGCAGGCTGGGCCAATAGCCCCTAATAAGACGTGATTATCATCTCATGGAATATAAGGGGTACTAATACCCCATCAAAGCAGAGGTGTATCAGGGACCTATGTTTAAGTAATAAGCCTGATATTCTTTGTATCTAGGAAATTAAAATGATAAAAGAAGAAGTTTCAAAAACTATGAAAGCAATATAGGCAATATGTGAATGGTATGCTATGGATCTTGAAGGAACAACATGGGGAATTTTAACTTGTTGGAATCCTTCTAGAACCTCCTGTGTAACCATTCATAAAACTAGGCATTAGATAACCTCTTTAATCACTTGCTGCTTTGAAGATATTCATTTTGTCCTTATCAATGTCTATGGACCTATGACTCAGTCCAGTAGATTAGAATTTTGGAGTGGGATTGAAGCCTTTATGAGAAGTAAAGACCAAGAAAATTTATTCATGATCATAGGAGATTTTAATGCCATAACCAAGCTAGATGAAAAATTTAGAGAAATTAGGAAATTAACCCAAAGTATGAGAGATTTATCAGCTTTTATTCAAAATAATAATCTATGGGAGGTTTATTTTGAAGAAGACAACTATACATGGACCAACAACAAGAGAGGTCAAAACCTAATAGCAAAAAAATTAGACAAATGCATACTCTCAGATCATTGGTTAGATGAACTTATGCTAAAATTAATACCTTAACAAGGATTGGTTCAAATCACTGGCCAATAAGAGTTAAAATGGTGTAAGTGAATTCAAAAAAAGATCATATTTTAAATATGAGCAGATGTGGGAACACCATCCTCAATTTATTTTTTTGAGTAAAAGGTAAAAATTTTATTCAAAAAAACTGATCAGCTTATACAAATCCATTTTGATATCCTGCCTTTCTTGGCAAGGCTCAAAATGCAATTTTTCTATTTTCTTTTATCTGCCTAGGATCTTTGAATCCCCCGTTCTTTAAACTTTGACTCCTTCTTAACTATATATGTCCTCTTCCAAAAAATATTACTGAAGCCCTCTTTGTTCTTTTTTCTATTCCTGATAGCTTTCATGTTGCATTTGATTCCATAGTTGTACCCAAATATCTTGTTCTACCTTTGTCATCGAAGATTTTTCCTGTACTTTGGTCTGCACTATTTGGTCCTCTCTTCTGAACCAAATTTCTCTTTAAAAATTATGTTGTTCCATTCCAACCATATTTGCCAGCAGATGAAGCCAATCCCTAAATTCTAAGTTGTGCTTAGTGTTTTGGATTTGAAGGTGTTATGTGATCAATAGTCCCAAAAATTACTACCATTATGAGGATACCATTTTGTTTGGCTAAATATGGTGTACCACCAATTCTAGATTGTGTAAGCATAGGAGCAATAAAAAAGAAGGTGGTTTATAGTTTCTACCTCTTGGAAGCACATTACACATCTATTTGGGTCCAATGAACCCCTTTCTTTTCATATTATCCTGAGTCATAATGATTTTGTGAGCAACCTGCCATATACGATAATTAACCTTTGGCCAACCTTTTGGTTGCCATATTTCTTTCCATGGATGTTGTTGTTGGGGTTGGTTCTTGCTACTTTGGCGAGCCTTTCATTAGCCTGCTTTCACTGTGTAAGTGTCTTGTTTCCCATATCCCCATGCTAGTTGGTCAGGTCCATCTTTCCATAGCCATGTTATTTTTCTAGAATTTCTTTTAGTTCACATTTTTCGGCTTCCCATTCTTCACCTAACCACTGGTCCAAATTTTGCCATCTTCTTGAAGCTGCTAGTTGTTGGTTTGGGGGGATGAGATACTGAGATATAGGAGTTTGGCCATGATTATGAAGAGTCTCCTTGATGCCACTAAGATGAGGGTATTATTTGATAATGGGGGGGGGGAAATTCCAAAAAATCATCCCACAAACTAACTTTTCTCCCATCACCTACTTTTCAATGTAAGTCTTCCTTAATCAGTGAGTACCCTCTTTTGAGTGCTTTCCATATCTCTGACCACACCTATAATTGGAAATCGTGGGATATCCTCAATTTTGTGTGTAGGATAATATTGCTTTTAGAAATTGACTCCATAGCTGATTTGGGTTTGTGATCCACCACTAGTATAACTTTCATATTAGTGCTAGGTTATTTGTTGATGCAACTTTGATTTCAAGACCTACCTCTTCCTCTGGTTGACAAAATTTCTCCCAGCTTACCAAAGCATTTTTTTTATTTTCTTGTGCTCATGACCATAATAATTTTCTCATCAATTTATCCAAATATTTGAGTATGTTCTTTGGGGCTGCTAAAATAGAAAATTTGTAAACTGGCATTGCTTGTAACACTGACTTCAAAAGTGTACCTCCAAAGCTTAACCATCTATGAGACCAGTGTGAAAACTTTGAGAAAATTTTATCTTTTATGGATTTCTAATATATTTTTTTTAGGCTTTTTTCTATTAAAGGAATTCCCAAGTAATCTAATGGATACGAGGTCATTGAGAACCTAATAATATTTGCTATCCGATCTCTGATTCTCTTATGTACATTAAAGAAGACAACTTTAGATTTTTCTTCATTTAAAAGTTGGCCAATGGCTGCAATGTAGCAGTATAATATTTCTCTGATACTGGTTGGTTTGTTTATTGTTGCTTCCCCCATAATATTGTATCATCTACGAATTGTAGATGAGTGATAGCTATATCTTTGTTTATTTGAATTCCTATAATGTTGTTCTCTACTTTTTCTTTAGTATGAGTATTCCCAGTCCTACAAAAATAATGAACAAATATGGAGAGAGAGGATCTCCTTGTATAATTCCTTTGCTAACCTTGAATAATGGGGAGGGGGTTCCGTTTATGAGCACTGAAGAGGAGATTGTGGAGATGCATTCAAGTATCCAGTTGATCCAATTTTTCTAGAATCCAAATATTTACAAAATTTGATCCAAAAATTTCCAACTCACTCTGTCATAGGCCTTGGATAGATCTAACTTCAAGAACATTCCTTTGTTCTTTATTTGGCCCATTTTATGTATAGTTTCTTGTGCTATTACAATCCCATATAATATTTTTTTGCCCTACACAAATCCCCCTTGTTCAAGAGATATGATATTTGGTAATATAGCTTTTAGTCTGTTGGCTATTACCTTGGTGATGATCTTGTAGATCACATTGTAGAGGGCTCTTGGTCTGTAATTGGTTATATTCTCCATCTCTACTCCCTTTGGAATCAAAGCTATAAATGTATGCTTGAGGGATTTGAAAATCCTACCACTAGATCTGGATTCTTCTACTGCTCTAGTTATATCTTTTATAATATCCCAAAAAGCTTTGTAGAATTCTATTGGTAATCCATTAGGACTTGGGGCCTTTCCTGATTGCATGAAGAAGATTGTTTCTTTCACCTCTTCTTATTTTATCTCTTTCATAAACCCCCCATTTTGCTATTGAGAGACTAATCTGGGGATACTTCCCAAAATTTCCTCCTAGGATTGTTTTGACATATGTGAATCTATAGTAAAAAAAGTGGAGAAATACTCATTAGCTGCATTTCACATACTTGAAGTGGTGGTTTCTAGGAGTCCTTCTATATTTGTTATAGCATCAATCCGGCTATAGTGTTTCCTAGTTGTGGCCGACTAGTGAAAGAACTTTGTATTCCTATCTCCTTCTTGAATCCAAGTAATTCTAAATATCTACTTTCAATAGGTTTCTTCTTTCTTGTCTAGCTCCTTTTCCTCCTGCATTAATATCTTTTCATGGGAGAATAATTCCTTTGAAAGGGGTTCCGAACAAATTCTTTCTGCAAATACTTGCATTCTCTCAACTAGATATGCTCTTTGTTGCTAAAAATATAATATTTATAATTTTCTTCAGTTTTTAAATTTATATTTGATATATTTCAATCTGGAGTGTAGCTAAAATAGTGCCTTTCCAAATGCTGGTTTCCCTTGTTGCCACCATTGTTGAACTAACTCTGGTAATTCCTAAATTAGAATCCAAAAGTTCTCAAATTTGAAGGGACGATTTTTGGACTGGGTTATTCTATTTGTGATATTTAGACGTACCAAGAAATGGTCGAAAGATAACAGGTTTATGATTTATGAATGACAACTCCATAACTAGTGAATTTCTTCCTCTATCAATATCCTATCTAATATTTATTTTATTCCTTAGTCTCCTTTACTTGATTGGTCCAAGTAGTACCACATCCTGGAGGTGGAATATCAATCATATTTAAATTATTAGCTTGGACAATCAGGAGTTTGTCCTTCTCACTGAGATGATTTAGGCCTCCCTCTTGGTCATTCATTGACATCATGGCATTGAAGTCTCCACCCACCAGGAACCTATCTTTTGGGTAAGCTTCTCTAATAGATTGGATTAAATTCCATTGGGTTTTTTGTTCCTACACTTCCTTCATCCCTTAAAAGTTAATAATCAACCAGACCGAGTCTGATTCTCTATCTCTCAATATGGTCATCAATATCCCTCTAGTTGATGTTGCTCCTACCTACTAAAAAGTGTCTCTATTCCACAAAGTGATTATTCCCCCGGAGAAACCATGGGAATCTTGGGCCTCATAGTCTCCATTCCTCCAACATCTCTTGGATATTTTTTGCATTGCTTTTAGTGATGCTCTAGTTTCATGTAATAAAACCATATCTGGGTGGTTATCTTCTATCATACATTTATCAACCAATTGTATGGGACAACTGTTTAATCCCCTTACATTCCATGTGTGTATAATCATTGGAAACCCGTGTTGTAGAAGTTGGCTATGGGTTTAACCATGTCTACCTCTCTCAAATGTTCTCCTTGTTGTATTTTTTCTTTGTTTATCTTTCTACCTACTCCTTGAGAGTTTGCATTTTTCAACATTTTCTCCATTTGGATTATCCCAAGGGTTGGATTTTCTCTATTTTTCTTTGCTATTCCCATAATTACCTTCTTAGATGTATGTGGCTCTTTATTATATAGTACTAGAGCTCCTTCTGTATTTGGTTGTGATTTCTCTTTATATTCTATATGTTGTTCTTTGGTTGATGCAAAATGTACCTGTATGGATTATCCTTCTTCTACCCCTCTCATTATTTTTAGGTATTGTTGTTTTTTTGTATTTGTATGTTGTGGATGATGGACATCTTTTGCTATCGGTTTCTCAAGATTTTCTATTTGATTTGAGTGTGGTAGTTCCTCTCCTTCCATTAGATCATATAGCTTGAGGATCTCATATTTGTTGGATGCAACCCTTCCTTCTTGATGTTGATTTGTATTTCCTCTCTTCTGTTGATTCATTCCTCTTTTTTGGTTATTATTTTTTGTTCATTTTCTCATAATTTTCTGAAATCCTTGTTCATTTTATTTTTGCTGAGGTTGGTTTTCTAGGTTTGGATTCATTGGATTTGTCTCTCCTTTGGCTAGTTTGGGGTAGCCTCTCACCAAATATCCATATTCATGACATGCTCTACATCTAAAAGGCATAGATTCATAGTCTATTTGTTGTCTCCATATATTCCTTTTGACTTTGAGGTCAATTTCCACTAGCAATGGTTTTCCCAAGTCCATCTCCACACAAATTCTAGCATACGTTGCTGATCCTCCTTTTGTTGATTCTCTTGATCTACCTATGTATTTTCCCAAGAGATTACCTATCAACTCCAAAATTTCCTCTTTCCATTATTCTAAAGGAAGTGCAAATAATTTTAGTAAAATTGGAGCTATCGAGGTTTCAATACTAGGATCAAAAGCGGGTTGCCATGGTTGCATGAATAGACCTGCAGGGCTTATGTTATACAAACCTCCCTCAAAAGCTCTGTCCTTGTCAGATATCATTATGAATTCAACTATGAAGTATCCATTCGATAATATGAAGATATCCAATTCCCCTTGTGGTGCCCAATGCTTTATGGCCCAGGAGTATAAGAACCTTGCAAAAGGTCAAAGTCCCACAAACTTGCATATTAAGGTATGCTTAGATTTATACACAATATCATATGCTATGAGTTCTTCTACAATATATAGCACTAGATTTGTTTTTGTCTGAGGTAAACATCTATTTCTTTTGGCTTGTTCAGCTTCAGTCTCCTTTCTTTTACCCACAACTTGTAGGACTTTTTGGGCTTGTTCTCCTATATCATCTCTCTTTCCATTACTACCTCTAACCGCTTCTACAAAGGATTGCATATTAGGTCCCTTGGGACTCTGAGTCCTTCTCATAAAATTCCCTTATGTGAACCTTCCTATCGAGGATTATCCCATTGAATTCCCCCCCTTGTAAACCCTAATTTTTTAATTTCAAGCGTTCTCTATTTTTTCAAGCCTTCTATTAGGGTTTTCTATTGTAACCCTTAAATTATACAAAACAAGGCAAAAACAAACTCTAAAGCGAGATTAAAACTTCAAAAACACGAGTTTCAGCAAAATATTATAATGGACCATACCAGAAAAACAAGTCAATTTTCTCCCTTCTGTCACAATACGACTTTGATCTCTAGCAGAAAACCCATAATTTCACCCTTATCCCTTCTCTCCATCCTCAATTTATTGATATAATAGCACTAATGCAAAATTGTTTAGGAAATGGTGGGTTGTATGCTCTTCCTAAACAAATTAAATCTATGACATCTAGATTAAAATAATGTAACAAGAACACTTTTGGACACATTTTTGAGAAGAAAGAAGAACTAAAAGACAAAATTTCAAAATTCCAAAAAGGTGATCATAATTATCCAATATCGGAGGAAAGGGAGTTGCTTAGTGAATATCATAATATTTTGAGTAAGGAAGTGAAATTTTGGAGATTAAAATCAAGATAGACTTGGTTAAAAGGAGATAAAAATACAATGTTTTTTCATAGGATGGCTATAGTACAAAGAGAAACATCCAAAATTAGTAGAATCAAATAAAATAGAAGGGGTTTGGATTGAATATCAGAGTGAAATTAGAAAAGAGGTAAAGGTTTTTTATCAGAATATTCTAGGATCGGAGGAGATTGAAGTTCTTAATGATAAACTTCTTCAAGATATACCTTTAGTTATAACAAATGAAAACAATAGGAAACTGATGGATCCTATTACTCTAGAAGAAGTTCATTTAACTCTTTTCTCTTTTAATAAGGATAAATCCCCAGGTCCAAATGGGTTCTCTACAATTTTTTACCAACATTATTGGGATACAATGAAGGATTCTTTATTGGTGGCAGTGGAATAGTCTAGGATAAAACAATACATACCTTATAAAATAAATGCAACATATCTTACCCTAATTCCAAAAAAGAAGGATGATGAATTGTTTGATTATTTTAGACCTATAAGCCTATGTAATATGACATATGTAATTATTTTTAAAGTGTTGGCGAATCGATTAAGGCCATTGTTAGACAAAATAATTTCAAAAGGGCAAGGGAGATTTGTGAAAGGGAGACACATTTTGGATGGGATTATAGTAGCTCAAGAAGTTATACATTCAAAAGATTCAAGAAAAGAGAAAACAATGATTTTAAAACTTGATATGAGTAAATTCTTTGATAGGTTTGAATGGGAATTTGTTTTTGTAATTTTAGAAAAGTTTGGATTCGGTAAAAAATGGTTAGATGGATTAAAGCTTGTATCTCTACAATTTCTTATTCAGTTTTGGAGATAGGGAGATTTCATTTACATAATTTAAAAATTGTAGTTTGGCTAGTGTATTTCCAGAGGGTTGTAGAAGAACTCGTGAACACTAGGACTTAACATAGATTTCTTTCCACTAGATTGAAGGATAACTAGTGAAGATTATTACTTTTAGAATTCTGGATATTTGGATGTATTTGGTTGCTATTGTCTAAGTTTTTGTTGCAAAAAATTAGTTCTCAGAAGTTGAGAAGCTTCTTATAACAGATAGATAAGAATTTTACCTTCGATTACCTAAAATTCTACGTGCTTTCCTTGTGTAGGGATTAGTTTTGAGTTGCAACAAAAGAGTAGACATTGAAGATTAAGGATGGGTCCCATTGAATATTGAAGATTGAAGATTTAGGAGACCCAAGAAAGAGATCCCCATTGAATATTGAAGACTACAAATTGAAGATTGAGGAGACCCAAGAAAGAGGTCCCCATTGTAGATTTGAGAAAGGAGATAGAATATTGAAGAGTTTGGAAACCCAAGAGAAGTGGTTTCAAGAAAATTTGGAAGGAGTAAGGAGGCTAGAGAAGCTCTATTGAAAAAGTTGAAGAAGTGGCCATTGGAGAAAATATGAAGAAAGTTTGAGGTAGAATATTGCAAGAAGAATAAACTCCTGCAAAGAGGTATTCTCATAAAATTTGGGAAAATTATTGTCACTCAACAAGCCCAAAAGAATTTGTGAAACTTATTCAAGGAGAAGATTTTTGGCAAGAAGTTTTCCAAATTTGAGAAATTATTTTTGAAGACTTCAAGACATTTAGATTATTGAATAAGAGGCCAAAAAAGAGGCCAAATTCGAAGATGAAATCTAGTGAGAGCTAAGGAGGAGAAAGAGGATAGAAGAGGCCACCAAATTGAGAAGTTTGAAGACAACCATTAAGATTTTGAAGGCTGATTTATAGAAGAAGTTTGCTAATTTTTGAGGCAAAAGTTGAAGGGTCATAGGATAGAAAATTGAAGGTGACATAGAGCTACAAATTGGAGAAAATTTGGGTAGATTTTATAGTGTTATTGAGTAGCAATTGAAGGAGAATTAAATAGAAAACTAAGGTAGCAGATTGGAGGAGTTAGAGACTATTTTTGGATAGCAAGATATAGGACAAGAAATCTGATTTTATGAGCAGTGATTGAAGAGTTTTAGGACTGCAAAATTGGGCAACCTCAGAAGGAGATAGTAGAGCTACGTTTTGAATATTTTAAGAGCATATTTGGGAAAGCTTTGGACAGTAAAGTGAAGGAATATTTAGAAGCATTTGAAGCTACAAAAATCATATTTTGGGGCAGCAAATTAAAAGGAAGTGAAGTTGCAAAATTTGTAAATTCAAGACAACAAAAAGGTGAATCAAATCACCAAGGAGATTAGCTACAAAAGGAGGAAAAAGAGGTTTGTAATATTGGTGCTATAGAATTTCATTATTCAAAAATTCAAATAAGCTTATTATAATTTTTTTTGAAAGTACCATATTAGAGTTATTATAGCCAATGAAAGATAGTCTAATTAAAGCGTCTCCAAGCCAAGGAAGGAGGCATAATTATCATACAAGAATATACAAAATACAACATCAAATAGTGAAGTTAAAGATTGCTTAAAAGGTATTAATAAGTAGAAATAAAAATTAATATATATGTTGTTATCATAATCCAAGGAAGTGCAAATTTTTTTATAAGTCTTATTGAATATATAAAAGAAGGTCAAATAGTGATCAAATATAGGGTAAATTTAAGGTGTCTAAAGACACCAAGAGGAGCACTAAAAATTGCAAAAAATATTGGTGAAGAAAAATCACCAAAGGAGTGGTAGAACCACCAAGAACAAGTGAAGGCACCATCGTATTAAATAAGAAGGGCCACTGTGTAAAGGAGAAGAGCCACCGTGCAAGGGAAAAGATCCACTATGCAAAGGAGAAGAGCCATTGTGAAAGGGAGAAGAGCCATTGTTAAAAAAGTGCCACCATGCAAGGGAGAAGAGCCACCAAGAAAGGAGGAGGAAGCATAAGCGTTTATAGAAGGAATTGAATAATCATTTACGTTAGCATAAGGGATATTGGAAGGAATATAGGAGATGTAAATGAAGAGCCATAAAGGAGGTCGAACATCTAAGTTTACAATAGCTGTACAGTGAGGAGGAATACAAAGAGAGCATTGTTGAGAAAGCCAAGCTTTGAGGAGGAAGCTGAAGTGTTGAGGATAAAGTCAAGCATTATTAAGAAAATTGAGCATTGAGAAAAAATCCAAGAAAAGTGTTGAAGAGCAGACATTGAGAAGGAAGAGATGTTACTAAACCACATGCCATTGAGGAAGTGTTGAGGAAGAATAGCCATTTGAAAGAAGGAGGAGCACCAAAGGAAGATGTAACATCTTCTGTGCATACCAATAGTCTGAGTGACACTTGTCATTTATCAAATAGAAGCGCAAACCATCACTAAGGGGAATCAAAATGTTTATTGTGCACCATTAATGAATGAGAGTTAAGTTTAGTGAAACAAATAGAGAGATTTAAAATTTCTTGAAGAACATGGAGCACGTCATAAATGATAGAATGTTGGAGGATAGAGAGGTCATCAAATACACATAAGGAGGTCAAATATTTGAAGACCCAAATTTAGCATGCCATATACAAGGATGTATAGAATATTTGAATTGATTTAATCCTTTGCAAAGATTAAGAAGGTATAAGGAATAATATTATCAAGGTTAAGGTTAATTAATATATTATACTTGATATTAATTGAATGAATGGAGAATAAGGTAATAAATTGATGAATTATAACCTTAGAATATTCTTGAAGTGAGAAGTGTTTAATTTGAAAGTTTTTGATATTACTTTATTGTATTTTGAAATTCAAGTTGCATAGAAATATTTGCAAATAGTTTAACTTGGAGGAATAAGGATTTCTACATCGAAATAGGAATAAAGTAGAAGAAAAGGTAGAATCGCCTCAATTATACACAAATAATTATATCAGTTGATCAAGAAAACATATGAACTTGAAATTTCAAAAAGGAGTAACAAAGAAGTGGAGATATCTTCAATATGTACTTATTGCAATAAGACTAGTCATGAGAAAGCAAATTGTTGGAATTTCCATCCATGTAAATATTGTGGAGGAAAAACTCACTCATCTATTTTCTGTTACTATAAAGACAAGTACTATAGGAGATTTGAAAAGATATTAATATTCAGATTAGATTGTCTCTTTCAAGTTCTTATTTTTGAAGCATCTATTAACAATGGATTCAAGTTTGAAATTTTTGAAGAACATGAAGAAAGGTCATCCAAAGAACCAGGGCAAAGAAAATGGATTAATCTTGATCCACTTATAACTTGTAAGCTAATGAGATCTCTTGTTCATCAAGGCTACTTGGAAAAATTCAAGGATGAAGATCATATAGAAAAATTTGGAATATAGAAAGGTAGCAAAATGAAGAAAACAATAAAATATAGCACGAGTTATAGAATCAAGGTGAAGACAAAACCAAAAGAAGATACTTATTTGAAGACTTCAGATATAAATTTACAAGAGATAGATTGAAGATAAAATATGAAGACTATATTAAAGACTAAAGTCTTCAATAACCAAATAATATAATATAGGGGGGTGTTGGAGTATATTACATTATTTTGCTAATGTACCACCTTGGGTACATCTTTAGATTAGGAGTGTGCCTTAGATTAGAGTGTGAGTATTTACTTTATACAATGTAATAAATGCACAAGTAGTATTAAAATGTGCAAAGTATTCAATTATGTGAATGTGCATAATAGTCCATGTGGACAAGTCCATATAGTAGGAAAGTGAAGAATCTTACGAAGAGTGAAGGCCAAGAGTACTCCATATGAAGAGTCACATTCCATTATATATGTGTCTATGTGTGTGTGTGAGAGACATAACATAGAGTGAGAGTGTGTGGAAGTATGGTGGATTGGAGATATTTATTGTATTAAGATACTATTTTCATGAGCATTTGTTAATGGTATTTTTTATGAGTTGCGTAGAAGTTATTTAAGAGTTTTATATGTTTAGAATATTTCTATTGACTTATATTTCTTACAACTACTTTATTTGAGATATTGTGGTTATTTTGCTTTAAGTATTAAGCATCAAAATCTAACAAAGAGTTCTTACAGATGCAAACTTAGCTCTTAGGGGAAAGTAATATGGAGATTGTACAAAGAGAGTCAACGACAATGGAAAAGAATTCTTCTAAGTAATTTTAATATTTATTGCATTCTCCCTACCAAATTATTTTGCTCTTTGAAATGGTTTAAAAAAGTCTATTGATCTAATGATTAAAGGTTTAAGAAAATTATTTGTATGGATACATGGTGTAATAAAAAACCACTCAATTTAGATCCAATTTCGAAACCTTGGATGAGATTGCTTCAAGACAAATATGGTGATAGGGTTTCAAAAAAATTGTACAAGGATCAGAAAGGAACATACAAATGAAAAGAATATTTTTTACAAGTATACAAGACATTTATTCTAGGAGGCATTTGAGTAGAAAGATAACAATTGTGATTATTCCGAGGGGAGCCAAAGATAAATTGATTTGGGAGTTGAATAACTCAGGAAAATACACAACAAGAAGTGAATATAATATAAAGAACCAACAAAATAGTAATATTACTAGAATATGAAGAGATATTTGGGATAGCCCAAGCATTCCTAAAGTTAAAATGTTTGTTTGGCTAGTAGGTCATTAAAGAATTTTATCCTGGGTAACCTTATGAAAAGGGGTTTTCATGGTCCCTCTCAACATGTTCTTTATGAAAAGCAGGAGGAGAGTATAGACCATCTCTTAGGACATTGCTCAATAGTATGGAAACTATGGCAGTGAATTCTTAATATATTTGGTAAATGCATGGTGATGAATAGCAAAATTGAAGATTGGTTAAAGAAATGACAAAGCACTTATAAAAGTGAGTATTTATAAACAATATGGGATTTATCAAAAGATACAATACTTTGGACTGTATGGCTAGAAAGAAATAGAAGAATATTTAAAGAAATGGAAAGCATTTTAGAGGTAATGAAAAGGAAGATATGTTTATCCATAGAGGAGTCTAAGCTAACCTTATAAACTCACCTAGTCTATAATATGGAAGCAAAGAGCCTTTATATATGGAATCAAGTCATTAATTAGAATTATGATGTTGGGTACAATAGAAGCAAAAATAAGATAAATAATATAAAGTGGAAACCACCATATGTGGAGTTGTTTAAATTAAATTTTTATGGAGCATCTAAAGGAAATCCAGGACCAATAGGAGGAATAATTAGAAATAATAGAGGAGAGATTTTGTCTTATTACACTTTCAATAATGGATTTAAGACAAATAATGAAGCTAAAGCTTGGGTGGCTTTAGAAGGGTTAAAAAAATGAAAAAAATGAATTGGAACAAAGTATGGATGGGAGGTGATTCTCTCATAGTAATAAATACAATTTTGAGAAAATCAAAGGCTCCATGGAATATATAAGAGATAATTGTGGAAATTCAAGATCTTACTAAAGAGTTTGAAGAAATTAGGGTTACACATACATCAAGGGAAGGGTAAAAATGAAATTTAACATACTACACACAATTCTATTTCCACTTTAATAATTCTACAGATCTGCAATCATTGTAGTATAGCAATAATAATACACAAAAAACATGCAGAATGATAATAACAACAATAATAATAGCAATGGAGCAATAGCATTTATAATACAACATTACAGTTTCAACATTAGAATATACAACCTACAAATCCTAGGTAAAATATTCTCCATGGCTGCATAAACCACTGGACTGCACTATTCCATCAATTTGCATTACTCTCCTCAATGCCTGAACAATCCATGAATGAATGAAAAACTATGCATGAACAAACAACTTGAATGAATGAGGGGAGGGCTTATTTATACTCCAAAAAGTAGTTACCCTCCAACTACCTTATAACTTCCCTCAAATTACATTTCATATGCATTTGCTTTTGCATTACTTGACATTTCCCACTACAGGACAAAATAGTTTATAATTCTAATTTAGTTGACTTACATGACTTAACATGACTTTATTCTTACGTACAATATTAAATTGCACTTTACAACATAATTAAATATATGCACACACATTTCGTCAAGCACTTTATGTATATTTACAAAGTAACATATAATATCAAAACTGATTCAATTTTTAAGGACATATCAATTTGTCTGTCTACATCTATCCCCTCCTCTAAACTGGTTGTTGTCCTCAACGACACGAGCTAAACACTGGGAATAGAAGTACTGAACAATGTAACATAATTTCTTATCACGCTCCTTCCTCTTTCTCCTATTCCATACATCTTTGGCAATAGACTTCACTTGAGACTGCTCGCAACACCTTATTCTCTAATTGTGCACTCCCCTTACTACAAGCATGTGTAACATCAGTATGATCAATATTCTCTAAATAGGTACTTTAATTTTTGTAATAAGCCATATTATTAGCATGAGCAATGCCATTGACATCATAAACATTATAGGTAACGCCCATTGCCATATGTGTCAGGGATTAAGGGGGTGGGAGTCCCCTTGTAGGGTTGAGGTGCAACGCCCTTCACGTGCTATTGAAAGCATCACTGTCCAAACTAATTTTTTCTCCTCATTAACCATTTGGAAGCCTTCACTCAATCTATTGAAATTGCTTCCTCTTAGCTCTAATTCACTACTTTTTTGATCCAACTGACTTCTCATCATCCTCTGACAGACATATCCCTTATCGGATTGTACTTTTGACAATAACTCCTCTGACTGCACTGCCTCAAATGATAATATTTTTGATGACAATCCTTTATGTCTTAGTCTCTGATGTCTTAGAATAGATGGATTGAGAAGTTTTATGGGTACAATATCTAGACGTATAGGAAAATGGGTTAGATGGCTCAGATGGATAGACATCTCGGATGGACGGGCTAGATGGGTAAGTGTGGATATCGAGTATAGACAAGCTAGACATATGGATAGGTAGCTAAACATCTAGGATGTATGGCTAGATGGACGGTTAGATAGACGACTAGACATCTAGGTTAGATGACCAAACAAATAACCAAACATCTAGGTCAGACGATACACATCTAGATTGGATGTCTGGGCTAGACGACAAAAAATATAGGACAAATGGTAGATGTCTTTACTAGAAAACCAAACATTTGGGATGAATGATAGACATCTATACTGGAATTCTGGACTATATGGCCAGACATTTGGATCAAATAGTAGATTTTATGATTATACGTCTGGACTAGATAGCTAGAAGTCTAGGATGTATGGTAGAAGTTAGGACTAGACATCTGGACTAGATGGCTAGAATTTTGGTACAGATGATAAATTTCAGGACTGGACATCTAGACTGGACGGCTAGACATCTGAGATGGATGACAAATTTTCTCAAATGGGTAATTTTCCAGACGTCTAACTTCCTTCAATAGGTATTCTTCAAACGTGTACCCCCCAGATGGATAGCCTCTAGATGACTTTATTTTTGACAACTTCTTCGCAGACATCGATACCTCAGATGACTCCTAATCAGATGGCTAAACCTAAAATATCTCCTTATTATATGGTTGTACCTCGTGCATCTCCTTCTCAGATGACTGGACCTTAGACGTCTCCTTCTTAGATGGCTCTTACTCAAACGACGTCACCTCAAATGTATCCTTCTCAAATGACTCTTGCTCAAATGATTGTACCTTAGATGTATCCTTCTCAAATGACTCTTGCTCAGATGATTGAACCTCAGATATATCCTTCTTAAATGGCTCCACTTTAGACATCTCCTTCATCACCATCTGACTGCATTCTCTAGTCGTTCGAGTCTCATTCATCGATGAGGTTTTTGTATCACGTTTTCAAGTTAGGACATAATCCAAAGCCTCTTGGTATGATCTTAGAGAAAATATCTTCATCTTCCTTTGATACATAGGGAGAATTCCATCTATGAACCCCATACTCTTTGATTCCTCTAAGTGGTATTTATCCACATGGTCAAGCAACCTACTCAATCTTCGATTGTAATAATTAACATGCTCCTTCTCTGCTTGTATGTTATAATTTTCATCAGTATCACATGATCAAAATTATTCCACAAATGCAAATGCAACTTTTCCCATACCTTGTACTTATATGTTAGGAATTTTAAGTACCAATCCATCGCAAATACATGAAACGTTGTAGGAAACCACCTCCAATATTCTTCATTGTTCTGCCCAATCGCTTTCCACTCCATGTGACAAATTATCCAATGCCTAATCAGGTCTTCGTTCCCTTATTTTATGAAAAATGGATACTCTAATAAGGCTTTGGTGGCTACATTATCCATTGGTGGGGTTCCTACTATGTTTCTCCCTATCAGATGTTTTTAGTCTAGGTACCTTTATTCTCACCAAACAACATCTCCCAAATTCCTGTGCATTCTTACTTTATGACCTTCTTTGCTAGAATTTTGGTTGTGGCCCTGGTCTTCCTTCCTAAGACCTCGTGCACTATTTATCTGGTTCTTGACTCCTATCCTTTGCACTCCTATGCAACCTTCCTACCGCTTGTTCAAGTGTTACCATCCACTCAACATATCCTTGTACCATTTTTGCATCAATCTCTTCCTTGACTCTTGGTGGTCCTTGTACCCTTTCTTCTTATCCTATCAGCAACGATTGTCCTATTTCTTACTCTACTTTTGGAATCTCTTCCAAACAACTGACTAGTCTACCTATTCTACTACTATAGAGAGCCAAACTTCAGACGTCTAGATTGTAGATGGCTATATTGTAGACGTCTGGACTGCAGACGGTTGGATTGCTTTCGTAGATGTCCAAACTATAGACGTTCGGACTGCAGACGTCTAGACTGCAAAGGTCTACGAATCCTCAATCTAAAAAATCTTCACTTCAATTTTGGCATCTCGTTGGTGTGCATGTCCCTTTACACAACATTTATGCATCACCAAAAATAAAAAATAAAAAATATGGTGCGTCTTCACCTACATCTTTGGCTGCACTCCATTATCTTCGTTGTGCATCTCCTCAAGGTTTTTACTTCTTAGAACTCCATGTCATCAAAGTGGACCCAAATTTTATCAAGCAAAAATGCCATAATGTAGAAATAATATTTAACATGCTACACACAATTTCATTTCCACTTAAATAATTCTATAGATCTACAATCATTGTAGTATAGCAATAATAATACATAGAAAACCCGCAACAACAATAATAACAACAGTAATAACAACAGTAATAACAACAATGGAGCAATAGCATTTATGATACAACATTATAGTTTTAGCAACAATATACAACCTGCAAATCCTAGGCAAAATATTCTCCATGGTTGCATACAACACTGGACTGCACTATTCCATCAATCTACATTACTCTCCTCAATGCTTGAACAATCCATGAATGAATGAACAACCATGGATGAACGAACAACTTGAATGAATGAGGGGAGGGTTTATTTATACTCCAAAAAGTAGTTACCCTCCAACTACATTATAACTTCCCTCAAATTACATTTCATATGCATTTGCTTTTGCATTACTTGACATTTCCCACTACAAGGCAAAATAGTTTATAATTCTAATTTTGCCGACTTACATGTCTTAACATAACTTTATTCTTACGTACAATATTAAATTACACTTTACAACATAATTAAATATATGCACGCACATTTCGTCAAGAACTTTGTGTATATTTACAAAGTAACACATAATATCAAAACTGATTCAGTTTTTAAGGACATATCAATTGGTCTTTCTACATCTATCCCCTCCTCTAAACTGGTCATTGTCCTCAATGATACGAGGTAAACACTAGGGATAGATGTACTGGACAATGTAACCTAATTTCTTGTCACACTCCTTCCTCTTTCTCCTGTTCCATACATCTTTGGCCATAGACTTCACTTGATATTGCTCGTAACACCTTATTCTCTAATTATGCACTCCTCTTGCTGCAAGCATGTGTAACATCAATATGATCAACATTCTATGAATAGGTACTTTACTTTTTGTAATAAGCCATATTATCAACATGAATAATACCATCAACATCATAAACATGATAGGTAATGCCCACCACCATCTGTGTCAGGGGTCAAGTGGGTGGGAGTCCCGTTGCAAGGTCGAGGGGCAGTGCTCCTTGTAGGGTCGAGGGGTAGGGACCTTCACGCGCTATTGAATGTATCACTATCCAAACTAAAATTTTCTCCTCATAAACCATTTGGAAGCCTTCATTAAATATATTGAAATTGCTTCCTCTTAGCTCTAATTGACTGCTTTTGTGATTCAACTGACTTCTCATCATCCTCTGACAGACATATCCCTTGTCGGATTGTACTTTTGACAAAAAATCCTCTAATTGAACTGCATTAAATGATAATATTTTTGATGATAATCCTTGACGACTTAGTCTCTGATGGCTTAGACTAGTCGGATTGAAAAGTTTGACGAGTATAATGTCTAGATGTATAGGACAACGGGTTATATGGCTCAAACGGATAGAAATATCAGATGGACGGGCTTATGGGTAAGAGTGGATGTTGAGTATAGAAAAACTAGACATTTGGATGGGTAGCTAAACATATAGGATGGACGACCAGACGAACAGTGAGACAAACGACTAGACATCTGGATTAGACGGCCCAACAAATGACCAAAAGTCTAGGTCATATGACAAACATCTGGACTGGATATTTGGGTTAGATGACCAAAAATATAGGATGTATGGACTAGACAACTATAGATTTGGTATGAATGATAGAAATTTGGACTAGAAAACAAGATGTTTGGGTCAAACGATAGATTTTAGGATTGGACGTTTGGACTAGATAGCTAGAAGTTTAGGACAGATGGTAGAAGTGAGGACTATACGTCTGGACTGGATGGCTAGAATTTGGTATGAATGATAGATGTCAAGACTGGACATCTAGATTGGACGACTAGACATCTAGGATGGATGATAGATTTTCTCAGATGGGTAATTTTCTAGACGTCTAACTTTCTTTGATAGGTATGATTCAAATGTGTACCCCCAAATGTATAGCCTCTAGATGACTCTATTTTTGATGACTTCTCAGATGTCAACACCTCAGATGACTCCTACTCAGATGACTAAACCTTATATGTCTCCTTCTCAGATGGTTGTACCTTAGACATCTCCTTCTCATATGGTTGCACCTTAAATGTCTCCTTCTCAAATATCTCTTACTCATATGGATTCACCTCATATGTCTCCTTCTCAAACGACTCTTGCTCAAATGACTACACCTTAGACATCTCCTTCTCAGATGAATCTTGCTCAGATGACTGCATCTTAGATGTATCCTTCTCATATTGCTCCACTTCAGATGTCTCCTTTATCACCATCTGACTGGATTCTCTAGTCATTTGAGTCTCATTCATCGATGAGGTTTTTGCATCACGTTTCCAAGTTAAGGCATAATCCAAAGCCTCTTGGTATGATCTTGGAGAAAATATCTTCATCTTCATTTGATACATAGGGATAAGTCCATATATGAACCACATACTCTTTGATTCCTCTAAGTGGTCTTTCTCCACATGGTCAAACAACCTACTTAATTTTCGATTGTAATAACGAACATGCTCCTTCTCCACTTGTATGTTATAATTTTCATTAGTATAATATGATTGAAATTCTTCCACAAATACATCATGCAAATATTCCCATGTCTTGTACTTATCTATTAGAAATTTTAAGTACCAAGCCATTACAAATCCATGAAACATTTCAGGAAACCACCTCCTCCAATATTCTTCATTGTTCTGTCCAATCGCTTTCCACTCCATGTGACAAATTATCCAATACCTAATCGGGTCTTCCTTCCATTCTTTTGTGAAAAGTAGATACTTTAATAAGGCTTTGGTGGCTATGTTATCCATTGGTGGGGTTCCTATTATGCTGCTTATTGTCATATGTTTTTAGTCTAGGTACCTTTATTCTCACCAAACAGTCATCTCCTAACTTCCTGTGCATCCTTACTTTGTGACCTTCTTTACTATAATGTTGGTTGTGGACCTAGTCTTCCTTCCTAAGACCTTGTGCACTATTGCTCTGGTGCCTTACTCCCATCCTTTGCTCTCCTCTCCAACCTTCCTATTGCTTGTTCAAGTGTTACCATCCACTCAACATATCCTCGCACTATTTTTGCATCAATGTCTTCCTTGACTCTTGGTGGTCCTTGTAACATTTCTTCCTATCCTATCAACAATGGTTGTCCTCTTTCTTACTCTATTTTTATAATCTCTTCCAAGAAACTGATTGGTATACCTATTCTACTACTATAGAGAGCTAAACTGCAGACGTCTAGAATGTAGATGGCTAGATAGTAGACATCTGGATTGTAGACGACTAGATTGCTTCCACAGACGTCCAAATTGCAGACGTCTAGACTAAAGACGTCTAGACTACAAAGGTCTGTGAATCCTCAATCTGCAAAATCTTCACTTCAATTTTTATATCCTGTTGGTGTGCACGTCTGTTTAGATAACCTTTATGCATCACCAAAAAATAAAAATAAAAAATCTGTTGCATCTTCACCTACATCTTTGGTTGCACTCCATTGTCTTCATTGTGCATCTCCCCAAGGGTTTTACTTCTTAGAACTCCATATCACTGAAATGGACCCAAATTTGATCAAGCAACAGTGCCATAATCTAGAAATAAGATTTAACATGCTACACACAATTTCATTTCCACTTAAATAATTCTATAGATCTGCAATCATTGTAGTATAGCAATAATAATACATAGAAAACTTACGACAACAATAATAATAGTAGCAATAACAACAATGGAGCAATATCATTTATGATACAACATTACAATTTTAGCATTACAATATACAACCTGCAAACCCTAGGTAGAATATTCTCCATGGTTGCATACAACACTAGACTACACTATTCCATCAATTTGCATTACTCTCCTCAATACCTGAACAATCCATAGATGAATGAACAACCATGCATGAACGAAAAACTTGAATGAATTAGGGGAGGGCTTATTTATATTCCAAATAGTAGTTAACCTCCAACTACATTATAACTTCCCTCAAATTACATTTCATATGCATTTGCTTTTGCATTACTTGACATTTCCCACTACAGGAAAAAATAGAAAATAATTCTAATTTAGCCGACTTACATGACTTAGCATGACTTTATTCTTATGTACAATATTAAATTGCACTTTACAATTTAATTAAATATATGCACACATGTTTTGTCAAACACTTTGCGTACATTTATAAAATAACACATAATATCAAAATTGATTTAGTAATTAAGGACATATCAATTGGCCTGTCTAAATCTATCCCCTCCTCTAAACTGGTTGTTGTCCTTAATGACAGAAGCTAAAAACTAGGAATAGAAGTAGTGAAAAATGTAACATAATTTCTTGTCACGCTCCTTCCTCCTTCTCTTGTTCCATACATATTTGGCAATAGACTTCACTTGATATTACTCGTAACACCTTATTCTCTGATTGTGCATTCCTCTTGCTGCAAGCATGTGTAACATCAATATGATCAACATTATTTGAATAGATACTTTAATTTTTGTAATAAGCCATATTATCAACATGAGAAATGCTATAAACATCATAAAAATAATAGATAATGTCCACCACCATCTATTTCGGGGGTCAAGGGGGTGGGAGTCCTGTTGCAGGGTTGAGGGGTAACACCCCTTGCAGGATTGAGGGGCAGCACCCTTCACGTGCTATTGAAAGCATCACTATCCAAACTAATTTTTTCTCCTCATCAACCATTTGGAAGCCTTCACTCAATCTATTGAAGTTGCTTCCTCTTAGCTCTAATTCATTGCTTTTGTGATCCAACTAACTTCTCATCATCCTCTGACAGACATATCCATTGTCGAATTGTAATTTTGACAACTCCTCTAACTGCACTACCTCAAATGACAATATTTTTGATGACAATTCTTGATGGCTTAGTCTCTGATGGCTTAGACTAGACAAATTGAGAAGTTTAACGAGCAAAATGTCTAGACGTATAGGACAATGGGTTAGATGGCTCAAATAGATAGATGTCTCGGATGGACGGGCTAGATGGGTAAGAGTGGATGTCAAGGACAAACAAGCTAGAAATATGGATGAGTAGCTAAATATCTAGGATGGATGACTAGATGGATGGTGAGACAGATGACTAGACATATGGGTCAAATGACCAAACAAATGACTAGAAGTCTAGGTTAGATGACAAACATCTGGACTAGATGTTTGGGCTAGACGATAGACATATAGGATGAATGGTAGATGTATGGACTAGACAACCAAACATTTGGGATGGACAATAGACATCTAGACTGGACATATAGACTATATGACAAGATGTTTGGGTCAAACGGTAGATGTTAGGATTGAATGTCTAGACTAGATAGATAGAAGTTTAGGATGGATGGTAGAAATTATGACTAGACATCTAGACTGGACAACCAAAATTTTGGTAAGGAAAATAGATGTCAAGACTAGACATATAGATTAGACGGATAGACATCTAGGATGGATGACAGAATTTATCAGATGGGTAATTTTCCAGACATCTAACTTCCTTTTATAGGTATGCTTCAGATGTGTACCCCCCAGATGGATAGCCTTTAGATGACTCTATTTTATGACTTCTTCTTAGATGTCAACACCTCAAACAAATCCTACTCAGATGATTGAATCTCATATGTATCCTTCTAATATGGTTGTACCTCAGACATCTCCTTCTCAGATGGCTGCACCTCAAACGTCTCCTTCTCAAATGACTCTTACTCAAATGGCTTCACCTCAGATGTCTCATTCTCAAACGACTCTTGCTCAGATGACTGCACATCAGACGTCTCCATATTATATGACTCCTTCTTAGAATACTGCACCTTAGATGTCTCCTTCTTATATGGCTTCACTTTAGACGTATCCTTCATCACCATATGACTGCATTCTCTAGTCATTCGAGTCTCATTCATCGATGAGGTTTTTGCATCACTTTCCCAAGTCAAGACATAATCCAAAGCCTCTTGGTATGATCTTGGAGAAAATATCTTCATATTCCTTTGATACATAGGGAGAAGTCCATCTATGAACCACATACTCTTTGATTCCTCTAAGTGGTCTTTCTCCACATGGTCAAACAACCTACTCAATCTTTGATTGTAATAACGAACATTCTCCTTCTCTGCTTGTATGTTATAATTTTCATCAGTATCGTATGATCAAAATTCTTCCAGAAATGCATCATGCAACTCTTACCATATCTTGTACTTATCTATTAGGAATTTTAAGTACCAAGCCATTACAAATCCACAAAACGTTGTAGGAAACCACCTCCTCCAATATTCTTCATTGATTTGCCCAATCGCTTTCCACTCCATGCGATAAATTCTCCAATGCCTAATCGAATATTCCTTCCTTTATTTTGTGAAAAGTGGATACTTTAATAAGGCTTTCATGGCTACATTATCCATTGGTGGGGTTCCTACTATGCTGATCCCCATCAGATGTTTTTAGTATAGGTACCTTTATTCTCACCAAACAATCATCTCCTGACTTCTTGTGCATCCTTACTTTGTGACCTTATTTGCTAGAATGTTGGTTGCGGCCCTGGTATTCCTTCCTAAGATCTTATGCACTATTTCTATGGTGCTAGAATCCTATACTTTACACTCCTCTACAACCTTCCTACCATTTTTTTAAGTGTTACCATCCACTCAACATATCCTCGCACCGTTTTTACATTAATGTCTTCCTTGACTCTTGGTGTTCCTTGTATCCTTTCTTCCTATCCTATCAGCAATGGTTGTCCTATTTCTTACTCTACTTTTGGAATATCTTCCAAAAAAATGATTGATATAGATATTATGTTGCTATAGAGATCTAGACTATAGACGTCTAGATTGCATATGGCTAGACTATAGACATCTAGACTACAAACGATTGGATAGCTTTCATAGACGTCCAAACTATAGATGTCTAGACTGTAAAGGTTTGTGAATCCTCAATCTACAAAATATTTACTTAATTTTTTTCATCCCGTTGGTGTGCACGTCCCTTTAGAAAACCTTTATGCATCACCAAAAAACAAAAATAAAAAATCTGGTGCATCTTCACCTACGTCTTTGGATGCACTCCATTGTCTTCATTGTGCATCTCCCCAAGGATTTTACTTCTTAAAACTCCATGTCACCGAAGTAGACCCACATTCGATCAAGCAACAATGCCATAATGTAGAAATGAGATTTAACATTCTACACACAATTTTATTTCCACTTAAATAATTCTATAGATCTGCAATCATTGTAGTATAGCAATAATAATACATAGAAAACCTGCAACAACAATAATAACATCAACAATAACAATAATGGAGCAATATCATTTATGATACAACATTATAGTTTTAGCATTACAATATACAACCTGTAAACGCTAGGCAAAATATTCTCCATGGTTGCATACAACATTGGACTGTACTATTCCATCAATCTACATTACTCCCCTCAATGCCTGAACAATCCATGAATGAATGAACAACCATGCATGAACGAACAACTTGAATGAATGAGGGAATATTTATACTCTAAAAAGTAGTTACCCTCCAACTACATTATAACTTCCCTCAAATTGCATTTCATATGCATTTGATTTTGCATTACTTGATATTTCCCACTATAGGACAAAATAAAAAATAATTCTAATTTAGCTGACTTACATGACTTAGCATGACTTTATTCTTACGTACAATATTAAATTGCACTTTACAACATAATTAAATATATACATACACATTTTGTCATACACTTTGCATATATTTATAAAATAACACATAATATCAAAATCGATTCAGTAATTAAGGACATATCAATTGGTTTGTCTACATCTATCCCCTTCTCTAAACTAGTCGTTGTTCTCAACGACACGAGCTAAACACTGATAATAGAAGTACTGAACAATGTAACATAATTTCTTGTCACGCTCCTTCCTCTTTCTCCTATTCCATACATCTTTGGCAATAGAATTCACTTGATATTGCTAACAACACCTTATTCTCTGATTGTGCACTCCTCTTACTACAAGCATGTGTAACATCAGTATGATCAACATTCTTTGAATAAGTACTTTAATTTTTGTAATAAGCCATATTATCAGCATGAGCAATGCCATCAACATCATAAAAATGATAGGTAATGCTCATCGCCCTCTGTGTCGGGGGTCAAGGGGGTGGCAGTTCCCTTACAGGGTCGAGGGGCAACACCCTTCACGTGCTATTGAAAGCATCACTGTCCAAACTAAATTTTTCTTCTCATAAACCTTTTGGAAGCCTTCACTCAATCTATTAAAATTGCTTCCTCTTAGCTCTAGTTCATTGCTTTTGTGATCCAACTAACTTCTCATCATCCTCTGATAGACATATCCCTTATCAGATTGTACTTATAACAACAACTCCTCTGATTGCACTACCTCAAATGATAATATTTCTAATGATAATCCTTGATGACTTAGTCTCTGATGGCTTAGACTATATGGATTGAGAATTTTGATGGGTACAATGTTTAGACATATAGGAAAACAAGTTAGATGGCTCAAATGGATGGACGTCTTGGATAAACGGGCTATATGGGTAAGATTGGATGTCAAGGATAAATAAGCTAGATATTTGGATGGGTAGCTAAACATCTAGGATGGATGACCAGGTGGATGATGAGATAAATTACTAGACATCTAGTTTAGATGGCCAAACAAATGACCAGAAGTCTAGGTCAGACAACAAACATATGGATTAGATGTTTGGGCTAGACGAACAAACATCTAGGATGGATGGTAGATGTCTAGACTAGACAACCAAATATTTGGGATAGATGATAGACATCTAGACTATACGACCAGATATTTGGGGTCAAACGGTAGACGTTAGGATTGGACATTTGGACTAGATAGCTAGAAGTTTAGGACCAATGGTAGAAGTCAGGACTAGATGTATGGACTGGACGACTAGACTTTTGGTACAAATGATAGATATTAGGACTGGACATCTAGAATGGATGGCTAGATATCTAGGATAGATGACAAACTTTCTTAGATGGGTAATTTTCCAAATGTCTAACTTCCTCTGATAGGTATGCTTCAAATGTGTACCCCCCAAATGGATAGCCTCTAGATGACTCTATTTATATGACTTCTTCTTAGACATCAACACCTCAGATGGATCTTGATTAGACGATTGAACCTCAAATATCTCCTTCTCAGATGATTTTACCTTAGACATCTCCTTCTCAAACAGCTACACCTCAAATGTCTCCTTCTCAAACAACTCTTACTCAGACGACTTCACCTCAAATGTGGCCTTCACAAACGACTCTTGCTCAGATGATTGTACCTCAAATTGATCCTTCTTAGATGAATTAATCAGATGACTACACCTCAGATGTCTCATTCTTAGATGTATTCACTTCAGAAATCTCCTTCATCACCATCTGACTGCATTCTCTAGTCGTTCGAGTCTCATTCATCGATGAGGTTTTTACATCACGTTTCCAAGTCAAGGCATAATACAAAGCCTCTTGGTATGATCTTGGAGAAAATATCTTCATCTTCCTTTGATACATAGGGAGAAGTCCATCTATGAACCACATACTATTTGATTTCTCTGAGTGGTCTTTCTACACATGGTCAAACAACCGACTCAATATTCGATTGTAATAACAAACATGCTCCTTCTCTACTTGTATGTTATAATTTTTATCAGTATTGTATGATCAAAATTCTTCCACAAATGCATCACGCAACTCTTCCCATATCTTGCACTTATATTTTAGAAATTTTAAGTACCAAGCCATTACAAATCCACGAAACGTTGTATGAAACCACATCCTCCAATATTCTTCATTGTTTTTTCCAATTGCTTTCCACTCCATACGACAAATTATCCAATGCCTAATCGGGTATTCCTTCCCTTATTCTATGAAAATTGGACACTTTAATAAGGCTTTAGTGGCTACGTTATCCATTGGTGGGGTTATTGCTATGCTGCTCCTCATCGGATGTTTTTAGTCTAGGTACCTTTATTCTCACCAAACAATCATCTCTCGACTTCTTGTGCATCCTTACTTTGTGACCTTTGCTAGAATGTTGGTTGTGGCCCTGGTCTTCCTTCCTAAGACCTCATGCATTGTTGCTCTGGTGCCTGACTCCCATCCTTTGCACTCCTCTACAACCTTCCTACCACTTGTTCAGGTGTTACCATCCACTCAACATATCCTCGCACAATTTTTGCATCAATGTCTTCCTTGACTCTTGGTGATCCTTGTACCCTTTCTTCCTATTCTATCAGTAATGGTTGTCCTCTTTATTACTCTACTTTTGGAATCTCTTCCAAACAAGTGACTAGTCTACCTATTCTGCTGTTGTAGAGAGCCAAAATACAGACGTCCAGATTGTAAACATCTAGACTGCATACATCTAGACTGTAGATGGCTAGACTACAGACATCTGGACTATAGATGGTTGGATTACTTCCCATAGATGTCCAAACTACAGATGTCCAGACTGCACATGTTTATACTGCAAAGGTCTACGAATCCTCAATTTGCAAAATATTCACTTGCATTTTTGCATCCTATTGGTGTGCATGTCCCTTTAGACAGCCTTTATGCATCACCAAAAAAAAAAAATCTGGTGCGTCTTCACCTACGTCTTTGCTGCACTCCATTGTTTTTGTTGTGCATCTTCCTAAGGGTTTTACTTCTTAGAAATCCATGTCACCGAAGTGGACCCAAATTTGATCAAGCAACAGTGCCATAATGTAGAAATAAGATTTAACATGCTACACACAATTTCATTTCCACTTAAATAATTCTATAGATCTGCAATCATTGTAGTATAACAATAATAATACATAGAAAACCTGCAACAACAATAATATTAGCAGAAATAACAACAATGGAGTAATATTATTTATGATACAATATTACAGTTTTAGCATTACAATATATAACCTGCAAACTTGAGGTAGAATATTCTCCATGGCTGCATACAACACTGGACTGCACTATTCCATCAATCTGCATTACTCTCCTCAATGCTTGAACAATCCCTGAATAAATTAACAATCGTGAATGAACGAACAACTTGAATGAATGAGAGGAAGGCTTATTTATACTCCAAAAAAAAGTTACCCTCCAACTACATTATAACTTCCCTCAAATTACATTTCATATGCATTTGCTTTTGCATTACTTGATATTTCCAACTACAGGATAAAATAGAAAATAATTCTAATTTTTCCGACTTACATGACTTAACATGACTTTATTCTTACATACAATATTAAATTGTACTTTACAACATAATTAAATATATGCACACACATTTCGTCAAACACTCTGCGTACATTTACAAAATAACACATAATATCAAAACTGATTAAGTAATTAAGGACATATCAATTGGTATGTCTACAAGAAGGAAACAAATGTGCAATTAGGCTAGCCAATAGAGGCATTTTGATTTAGGATCATGAAGTTAAACTTTCCTTTCCATGGTTAGAGGAAGTAGTAAGTTTAGCTAATGCTGACAAGAAAATGTTGACTGCTTGAATCAAATAATGATTCAGATTTACTTTAATATTTTCCATTGGTAATATCTACTTTATCCAATAACAACAATTTTTTTTCATATAAACTATTTATTATAATTTTTGTGGTTGCACTTGTGTTTCAGGAAGGAAGCTAGCAATCCAGATTTGGTAAAGCAGACTATGATAGTGTGTTGTTTTAGAAATATTACTCAACTAAGATGCAATGCATGGATAGTAGAGGTGAAGTTTTGGTATTATGAAGGTTGCTATAGAAAAATATCAAGAAGGATTCTGAATTCTAGAATATTTGTATTCATACAAAAAATTGAAAAGATATAGAAAATAAAAATCAAGAATTCAGACATTTTATGTAAAATGATGTAGGTTTCTAGCTATAGCATCTCAATTGAGATGACAAGTGTATCTATTTGTAAACTCTCAAGCTCTAAATAAGAGAGTTCTAATTTGTCAAGGGTGGGGGACCGAGTACAACCCCTGATTATCCAACCAAAAAAAAACTAGACTATGAAAATATTGTATTTCAATTTTTAAAATGTCATAAGATATAACATGTGGAAGATATTACAAAATAAAAATAATTGAGAAAGACATTAAGAGTTTTGGTCATAAAATAAGCTCAAATACGAAGCTAGGGGATTATACTATAGTATAATATGGCTCACACGAAGGATTATCTGCTCCTAATAAAGTGGCAAAGAGAGACCCTCTACCTTATTAGATGGCATGGGGCATTACAATTAATTCAAAGCAAACATTAAAGGACTATAAGAAGTATGTAGAAAATGAGATATTACAGTGTGCAAGTTCAAAATTAAAGGATTAAAGCTATGAAGAAAGATTCATAGTCGATTTTCAAAGTGGAGAAGGTGGAAGAGGATGAAGTTGACCCACATAAATTATCTTTATTTTTCTCAAGTAATAAATAACTATCTTCTTACAAGAAAAAATAATATGGTTATGAGATTTTGCCTTACATGTTTTTTTGACTTTTTAAGCCTTATACTACCACAAAATATCACAGGTTATCTCAATATATCACATAGGTCCCAATATAAAATATCCACAATAATAAAGATCAAAATAATGATAATATGAGTAGAATAATATAAGAAAATTAATATGTATATCAAGGCTTATGTAATAAAGAAAATAAATTTCATTTATATATTGAATTATGCATGTTAATAACTTGAATAATTCATGTACTATGCATGAAGAACAACTTACAATATTAATTGCTTAAAATGTATACAAGTTTTATTACTCCTCTACTTCTTACAATCAGACAATAAGATATATGAATATGATTCAATATATCCTATGGAGAATTATCTCCATAATATAGCCATAGTAATATGACTCTTCAAGTACTAGACTATTGCTCTTCATATGCCAAGTCTCATGACTCTTGGCTTATCAACTTGCCACTTGCATACTTGATGAACACTTGACTCTATAACATTTGCACACCTTTACATGAATCTTACACTTCTACTTGCACACCTAATCTAAGACACTTGTACACATATTTACATTACATATTTTCACTCTTACATACAAGATACTTGTGCACATTTACTCAAACTACACTATGACACTTGTGCATTTCTTGCATATTCACACTTACATGACACTTGTGCATTTACTGCACATTCACACTCACATAAAAGAAGAAATATAACTCACACTCTAAACTATTGAATCAACCCTAATATATTATTTAAAAATATACCATGAAGGTACCATGGGGGTAAATTAGCATGTACCAAATAACGTAATATACCTCAACATGTTTGGGATAATAGAGAAGCATAAGAAAGTATGTAATATAGAGGTTGTCCTTGCATTGTAGGCTTTCGAAGGAAGCATAAGAAATAAAGTATTGTTGAGACTATTCCTTGTCCTTTAAGTTCTCCAAGGTAGTACAAACCTATAGATGCTATTTTTGGCTATGAAAAAATTTAGAAAAATGTAATTGATTGATAATATGTTTAAAGTAAAAATAAAGAGAAAAAATTTGATTTGAGAATCCAAAAAACAAATATTATAAGTGTAAACAAGAAGTGGGATTAAGCCCACTAATAAGAATAAAAATAATGATAAAGATTATATCTTGTAATATTTAGGGTATAAATATGGCCTCGTAAAAAAGAGATCAATGAATCAGTAGGTTGTAATCTTGAATTTGTGTGAATATAGAAACTAGTGAGAAATGTAAGGATGTGTTCAAAAATATTTGGAATATAGGGGATTATCTAGTAGTTTATACTATAGTATATTTAGGAGGTATTGGATTGATATGGAATAATCACAAATTGTACTAACACGTTCTAGAAACAAGAAGTAATTTGATTTATTGACCAAATTTGTAGGAAAGAAGAAAATATGAAAATTAGAATCACAAACTTATATTTCCCAAATACAGTTATTCTTGGAGATAGATGTTAGAAGCACGTCAATGTATTTATGTAAAATTCAATGATGATTCATATTTGTGACCACTAGATTATTGAGTGGGGACTCAATTTTATCTCCTTTGGAAAATTAAGAGTGGTATTTATGGTTGGTTTGGGTTAATAGAAGATTTTAATTCCTTTGTTAATTTAAATGACCTTTTGGATGTTATTCCTTCAAAATTTCAATATATAATGGTATAGTAGAAATATTATGTGATTTCATGTAGTATATATATTGGATAGGCTCTGCAGGTGACTTCCTATGGAATTCCTATTTCGCTTTCCTACATCCCTTCCTTGTCCTTGTCCCAGGTCCCTAATCCTTTTCCAGCTTCCCTGGCACCTTCTTTTTCCATCCTCTTTGGCTAGAAGGTGTTGCAGACGATCTCCTTTATGGTGGGAGATCACTGTTCCATTGTTCTACCCCTTTCCTTGTCCTATAGTGGGAAAACCCGTGTTCCACGTTTGCTCCACTATCCTGCATTTTCCTCTGGTGTCTGGGTTTTGGGTTGGGTTTAGGATTTTTTCCTAGGACTCTTCCTGGGTTTTCTCAAGTTGCTTTTGAAAGTCTTCTTCACATCTACTCGTTGATGATATTCAGTGGTGAATGGCTGGGTCTGAGGAATTCTGGCTTCTTGAGCAGTTTTGCACAACATCCTTTTGGTCAGAGGAGGGACCATGTGCTTGATACTGTGACTCTACTCTTTGGATTTGAGGTGGTGGGTCTTGTAGGATTTTAGTTCCTTTCGTGGCTTTATAGCCTCTGGTCATCTTCTTCGTTGAATCCTTGTAGGTTCTCCTCCTTGTTTCCTTGAAGCTACTTTTGGTGGGTCTGAGGAATTTTGGCTTCTTGAGAAGTTTTGCACAACATCCTTTTGGGCTTGTGGGGTTGCCCATGTGCTTTCTACTGTGACTCTGCTCTTTGGGTCTGAAGTGGTAGTTCCTGCGGGTCTTAGTTCCTTTCGTGGCTTCTGGGGGCCTCTAGTTTTATTGTTGTTGATTCCTTAAGGGACTTCCTTTTCTTTGACCCTGAAGCTATTGTTGAAGGTTGTATGGGATATATGGATATTGTTTTTTGGTCTGTACTCTAACTTCTACAGTCATGCATTTTCATTCTTCCTTCTTGGTGAATTCCTATGGTACTTTCTCGTCCTTTCCTTCAAAAGTGATGTTCTGTTGCTGCTGCTTCCTTTGTTGAGTAGATATTTTTGAAGGCTTCCTTTTCTACATAAGGACCCTGTGGCCTGGGGTGTTCCTTTTGCTGTTGCACCACTTCAGTACCATCTTTAGGCTATTGTTCCATTTTGCTTCTTTTCGAGCTCCCCTGCGTGGTATGCTGGTTTTCTTTAGAGCTTTGTTTTCCAAGGGTGGTTTCTGGTTTTCTCGTCCTTGGGATGTTTCAAATTTTAAAAAACTTTGGCTATGTTTTCTTTTCCCACCCTTGGGAAAGATTCAAAAGGATTTTCGTGGTTAGGGTGGTTTGGTGCTTTCTCCCACCCTTTTTCAGTGCCTTGTGTTTCAAATTTGGGTTTCTGGTGGGCTTTCCCTTCCTGCCCATTTTTCCTTTGGCTCAAAGGAAGACGTCTTCCTTTGGCACAAAGGATTGCATGTTCCTTACTTTGTTCCTTTGGGCTGTCCTTTCCTGTATTTTTGTCCATCCTTGGACAAATTCCTTTTGTTTCATTTTGATGTTTCGTGTTGTAATCAGGTTTTGGGATCCTTGACAAAACCGACTTTTAATCTACCAAAAAAAATATTGGATAGGCTTTTGTTATCTAATAGTTGACTACAAACATAGTATACAATCTCTTCAAGTATTTTGTTGTGAGAAGGATTAGATCATAGACCTATTCTCTCAAGATTTGTTCTACTCAATAATGGTTATGCAAAGATATTTTGTTTTCAGTCCAAGAACCTTATTTTTTTCAAATGGTTATACTATTGTGGGATGAAAGAAAGATTGAAGTATCATATATTTGCAAGTTTGTACAAAATATGAAACATCTAAAGAGGCAAATGAATATTTGGAATTCCAATTTATTTGATCATATTTAAAAAAAGAAGAAATAAAATTCAAGTTCAAGGACTTTTAAGAGATGGTGAAAATCAATAAAATGAATCAACATACTTTTGTGCAAGAAAATAATCATTCTCATAATTATGATAACTTATTACAAAATAAAGAGTCATAATGCTCCAACAAATCTACGAGATGGTTTAACAAAGGTAATAGAAATACCAATATTTTTTGTGCCAATACCCAAATATATTTATCCTTTACTAGGATAAATAAAATTTCAACTCTAGATGAAATACGTATTCAAGAAAAATAAGATATCAAAAAGGAAGCAACCAATTATTTCACATATAATCCATTAGAATTTGGGTAGGACAAGGAGGCTTAGCTTGAGTTTTTGTAAAATATTCCAAATTATCATGTAAAGACAAAATGAAAACTTGATGTAGAATAAATCAATGGAGGGGTTGCAATAGGCAACTTTATCTCTCCACTCTAATAAGATGCTTGGTCCTAATAGATTTTTTTCAATTTGCTTTCAAAATTTTTGGGATATGTTGAAGAGCGATATGTTGGTTGTGGTTGAAGAGGGTAGGAAAAATAAGGTTATATTAAGTGAGATCAAGCCACCTTATTGCATCAGTTCTAAGAGAGCCGAAATTATACATTTTGATAGTTTTTATTCAATAGGTATTTATAACATGATAATTTCAAATATTCTAGAAAAGTACTGAAGAACATTCTAGATGGTGTTATCTAAAAGTAACATGATGGTTTTTTTCACGTTAAGTAAATCCTTGATGGTGTAATCATTACATAAAAGTCCATACATTTTCTTCAATCTATAAAATCCCAAGTATGCTTGTAAAATTAAATATAAACAAATCATATCATAGGGTTTGTCAGATTGTTTTTATATAATGTTCTTTAAAAAAATGGTTTTGACCAAGATTGGTATGAATGGATTAGATGTTGTTATAACACTATGAAATACTCTAATTTTAATTAATGAAACCCCCAATATATACTTTAAATTATCATGTAAGCTTCACCAAGGTGATCCACAAAACTCTATATCAGATCATAAGACAATTCTCTTGGATAGTGACCAAAGCCTACAACCCCAAAAAATTCCTTTTAAATACAACTCTGAATGGGCAACAAAAGAATATTTCAATGAACTTGTGGAAAACACTTGGAACCAACAAGTCCAATCCACCAACCCCCAAGAAAAGTGGAAAATCAAAATTCAAAAATTGAAGCATGTGATAAAAATGGTTGGTAGCAAAAGCGAGAGTCAAACCAGACAAAAATCAGTTGATGCAACAACTAGAGCAACTAAAAACAGAAATTGAGGATCATCCTTCTCAACCATGGCAAGAAGATACAAGAAATGACCTGATTTGGAAGCTCAATAAATTAAGAATTGTTGGACATTTTGAGTCCCTAAGCCAAAGTTTTCATTGATGTCAAGATGCCAGTGAGAGTTCTTCAGTTTGAGTGCAAAGTTTAATGGAAGTTTATAATGGGTTAAAATATTTTATTTTACACCCAAAAATATTGGGTCAGAAAGAGGTTTTTACTTCTCCATGGAAGCAATTAATCCGAAGCATTGGAAGGTTAAAATATTAGAATTGTTATTATAATATTTACCAAAGTGGTAAAAATATAATTAAATATTATAATTTTTAATTATAATATAATTGGATTTTAAAGGATAAAGTTCATTTGATTAAAACCCTAAGGTTAGGTTTTAGAGAAATAAAATATATTCGAGCGCAAAGTTTTTAATAATTTAAAACCCAAAGGTTGGGTTTTACTAAGGTTTTCGAAGCCTTAGAGCATCGATGTGATACATTAAAATCAAGCACTGACGTCTTAGACAAAGGAGGAGGACAATATAAATACATGCCCAAAGTCATTCATTAATTATCCTTGCTCGAATAAAATTTGGGTGGCATATGTGAAAACGAGCTCATGTGGTTTAAAACGATTGGCAAAGGAAGCAAAGGATAAGACAGAGTGAGACCACCCCCCAATTCGCATTGGGCAGTGTGTCCTAGTGGCAGCTTGGAGAGCGCAAAGGCATTGAGAGCACGAAGGTCGTGCGTTCAATTCTCGCAGAGTGGTTTTTGGTGGTAGTGTTTTGGAAGTGCCCAAGGCATATTTTTATTAAACGTGGGCAAGGAGAAGCACAAATAGGAAGTACGTGGTGCTTTCCACTTTGCGAACAAGTGTGTAGCTTGTGTGGCAACCTTAACCACAGATAAGGCACTCACGGTGAGGGCAAGTCATGGGATCGAAACCCCTTGAGGCAGGTACAAATTTTTCATTAATTTTTATGTTTTATGCCCTAATGTTGGAGTGATAAGGTTGTTTTAGAGTTTATTAATTTTTAATAAACTTTATTAAATAAAGGTTGTGGTGATTGATTTTTAAATGTGAAGTGTTGATGATTATTTGAGTTTTATAATCTGGAAATTGTTATTTTGAGAGTTATGTTTTAGGAGGTATAAGGAGTTATAATAAAGTCTTAATTGAGATTTATTTTAAGACTTGTTGGCTATTATTTTTGATAAGGATTTTCTTCTAAAAGGACCTTGGTGGATGTTAAAATTAAGTTGGAGTAATAAGGTGTATTTAAAGTTATATTTTGCATTGTGATTTTTATTGAAGTCCTCTAACCCTTATTGAGATTGGAAAAGAAATTTTTAAGTGTGGCAGATTTTGTGAACAACTCCTTGGCAACAAAAAGGTATGGGCAATATTCTCCTTTGATAATTTGATTGGTTGGTTGATTTCTGAAAACATCTTTGGAGAGAAAAGGATTTAATTAGGGTTTCCTTTTTTGAAAGTTTTTGAGTTGATGCTTCAAGGTTTTCTGAAATTGAGAGTTGTGATTAAACCTTGTTTGATAAGCATTATTGTTGAGACCATTGGTTGAGTGAAGTGTTTGAGTTAATGCTTCAAGGTTTTCTGGAATTAAGTGTTGTGATTAAAACCTTGTTTTATTAGCATTGTTGTTGAAGCCATTGGATTGTGCAAAGAACTTGAACTTGAGTTAGGAAAGAACATGAGTATCATTGTTATGTGAAGATTGATTTATGAGCATTGTTGTTGAAGTGAGTTGAACTAGGGTTTGAAAATATCATGAGTATCATTGTTATGTGAGATTTGTTGTTGAGCATTGTTGGAAATATTTTGAGTTGGATGATACATGCTTGGACTAGGGTTTGTGAGCAAGAGTTGTTTCTTGAGTGATTGGTTGAGTAGAGTTTATTGGGCCTAGTCAAGTGGATGTATGAAGTGGTTGTTCAAGTTCCATAAAACAAACTATTCCATATTCTGATTTGAGTTGTGATTGAGTTTTTGAGAATAGAACATATTGAGTCTCTAAAAATTCTCTTTATGCTTCTATGAGATTGAGTTGAGAAAGAGATTGAGTTTTGAGTATAGAACATATTGAGTCTCTAACAATTCTCTTTATGCTTCTATGAGATTGAGTTGAGAAAGAGATTGAGTTTTGAGTATAGAAAATATTGAGTCTCTAACAATTCTCTTTATGCTTCTATAATATTGAGTTGAGAAAGTGATTGAGTAGATTTGGACAAGTTCTGTGTGAGCTTGTTGAGTAGAGTTAAGCAGGTTCTATGTGGACCTGGTGAGCATATTTGGACAGGTTTTATGTGGAGCTATTGAGCAGAGTTATGCAAGTTCTATGTGGACCTGTTGAGAGGATTTGAGCAGGTTTTGAGTGGACTTGTTAAGCAAAGTTGTGGAGGTTTTGTGTGGACCTATTGAGCTATTTTGAGCAGGTTTTGAGTGGACCTATTGAGCAGAGTTGTGCAGGTTATGTGTAGACCTATTGAGAAGATTTGAGTAGGTTTTGAGTGGACCTATTGAGCAGATTTGTGCTAGACCAATTAGACTATGTTTAGTGCAGATTTGAGTAGACTTGTGCTAGACTGATTGGATTGTGTTTAGTGAAAGAGATTGAGCAGAGCTGTGCTAGAACGAATGGACTATGTTTAGTATAGCATTGAGATAGAGCTTTGGAGGTGATAAAGTAAAGAGGGTAGAGTCCCTAGTGGATAGAGATCCATCGGCCAAGACATTGAGGATAGGTCTTCTGAGTGAGGACAAGAGTATTCAAGTGGAGAGAGATCCACCAGTCAGTGTAATGGAGGTAGAGTCTTCTAGAGGATCACCAGCCAGAGCAGAGGAGAAAGAGTTCTCCTATGGATAGATATCCACAAATAAGATTTAGGGGATCAACATCTCCTTTGGACAAAGGTCCATAAACATTGTAATTGGGAAGGATTCCCAAGAGATTGATTGAGAAAATTTAGTGAAATATTTTCTTCGTGGAAGTAGCCATCTTTGGGTGAACCACGTAAATTGTTGTGTCTCTATTGTGTGTGGTGATGTGTACATTGCTTTGATTAATACTATTGATATTGCTATCTTTACATTACATATATTGGTTTGAAAGAAAAAGTAAAAAGTGCTCTTATACTGTTCACCCCCCTCTCAGTATAAGCTTGTGTTCTTCAAGAACTGAAGAATAAACACATTGGAGGCTTAGATCCAGAATAGTTTGGCTAAGCAATGGGGATAGAAACACCAAATATTTTTATCTAAAAACCATAACACAATCAAGGAGATAAAGCATGAAGGAACCACCTATATAGTTAGAGATAAAATTAAGGAACTTTCCAATCAATATTACTCAGCTCTGCTCTCTAGAGAAAATGGTAACCCTTATTCCTAGGGAATATTTGCTACAACATATGCCAATAATATTAATTTTGGAAGACACTCTCAATAAACCAATAACTATGGAGGAACTTAAGGAGATTATAATAACTCTACCAAAGGATAAAGCTCCTGGACCTGATGGATTCACAAATAACTTTTACCAGCAATACTTACACATCATCGGAGAAAATTTTTCTACGCATGATTGAGGATGTTAGGGTGAAACATAATATTATTGGAGCCATCAAATCTACCTTTATAACATTGATTCCTAAAGAAAAATGCCACTACTTTATGTAGATTCAGATCAATTTCTCTATGTAACCCTTCCTATAAAATTATTACCAAGTTGTTGGCCAATAGAATAAAGAAGAAAGTTGAAAAACTAATATCAAAAGAGCAAGGAAGGTTCATGCCTAGAAAAAAAATATAATAATATCATAACAATGCATGAAGCCCTCCATAGTAGTAGAAAATAAAAAAAGAAATAAATTGTTATAAAACTTGATATGACAAACACCTTTGATCGAGTTAATATACAATTTGTAGAATAGGTCCTATAAAAGTTTGGATTCCCACATCAGGTCATCAAGTGGATTGGAGCATGCATAAAAAACCCATGGATAGCCCCCTTAATAAATGGAGAACCAACAAATTTCTTTTAGGCTACAAGGGGAATTAGATAAGGGTGTCCACTATCACCATACCTTTACATCATTTTAGCTGAGACTCTTGGAAGATTAATCAACCATATTCAAAGAGAAATAAAAATAATAGGGATAGAGGCTGCAACAGGATGTAAAGTTGTAACACATGCCCAATTTGTAGATGATATCATTCTTCTAGGTGAATCCACCAAGAAAAATGTTAGACAATTCAAGCAATGTCTGGATTGGTTCACACAAGCTACCGAGGCTCATATAAACACTCAAAAGAGTTAGTTCTATACACAAAATGTTGTAGCAATAAGAGTCAAACTATTTTGCACTATCCTAGGATTTCGGTTTGGCATAGAAAAATACTTCAAATATCTAGGAGTGCCCATGAGCTTCCACCTCAAAGCCTTAGACTTCTGGACCCCAATATTGGACAAGATGGTTAGGAGGATACAAAGTTACAATAATAGTTGGCTCAGTCTCGCAGGAAGGGTAGTATTGATCAAACCAGTGTTAGCTTCTCTTCTGGTCTAACAACTATTAGTATATCATACTCCCAAGTTTATTTTGCAAAAGGTAGATAGAATCATATGCAACTTCCTATGGCAATGAGGTAGGCAATGAGAAAGAAAAAAGTTCCACTTGGTCAATTGGGAGATGGTCACCAAAAGTAAAATTCAAGGAGGACTGGGAATCAAAAAAATGGAGATAGTTTCGAAAGCACTGGGAGCAAAAATTTTCTAGAACATGCTTAAACACAATAGAGCATGGCAGCGCATACTAGTCAACAAGTATGTAAATAATCAAACAAGTATTCAAATGCTCAAACATATAGATAAAATTCCCAAAGCCTTAGTGGTTTGGAAATATATTGGTTGCAAAGAGCATAATAGAGGATAAAATTTCTTGGCTACCGAGAGATGGTAAGTCAATTAATCCATGGGAGAACCCAATTCTAGTAAATCCACCATTAAAAGAGAGAACTCCAGTCGAATTGCAGAATCACTTGGAAAGCTAGAGAATATTTAAATTACGTGACTTGTTTTATTGGACTTCAAAAACTTTGAACTAGATCTCCCCTCCCATTCCATCTCATATATAAGAATATTGGGATTATTTTAAGTCCCACATGGTGAGCATTAGATCTCTTCATCCCATAATTCCAGACAAACTAACTTGGAGGAGCATCAATAATAATGGGGAATACTCAATGTATCTAGAAGTCCAACATCAGAAAATTGGGCTTACCAACAAAAAACTATCGATATTATGGAAAACTAGAGCACTACCTAAACTACAAGTATTCAGCTAGCTAGTTTCTCAAAATAAAATCTTAAAAACTGATAATCTGTAAAAGAGGAGTATAGCAGGGCCTCATGATTGTTACAGATGCAAGCATAATAGTGAAACAATTTTCCATCTTTTGTTTGAATTCCCAAAGGCAATTTCAATTTGGTTAGGAATAACCAAAATTCTTGGTATTTCCTACTCTGGAAGGTAACATAAACACATGTTTTACCAAGTGGAACAAATAATATAAAGGTAAACTGGTAGGTAATCTCCTCCTAAAATATATGTGGAGCTCTATACCATATTTTATCATTTGACACATATGGTTGGATAGAAACCAGAGGATTTTTGAAGGAAAATGTAAGGACAATAAAACTCTAATACGAAGGATAAAAGAAGAATTAGTCCTAAATGTCAAATCTAGATTATGTCAACAATAGTATGAAGAAGATATGTCACCACAAAAAAAAATGATCTACTAACTTAATCTCCAAGCTTTTCTGACACAAGGAAGATGCAGAGAAAACAACTCTTTGCCTGACATATATTTTTTGGCACTCTTATTTGATGGTACCTCCAAGTCCAACCTTGATAAAGCAGTGGTAGGGGGAATAATTCTTATAGGATCCTGATCAAATATGTGATCAACTCTTAATAGTTGATCACATATTTGATGTGACATTGACTTAAAATTGGTAGTAAAGCAAGGAATCATTCAAGTCATAGTTTACGAGGATTCTAAACTGATAATAACAACTCTTATCAAAAATAAAGATTTTAGATATTTACAATTGAAGGCTATTCAATATAGGATTAGACAACTAAGCAGGATCATTGGAAAAATATCTTATCAACACATAAGGCGGGAATTCAAAAAAGAGGCTAACACACTAGTGAATCAGGCAATAACTATAGCCCTTGGTTATTGCCAACAAATCATCAAGAAGTAGAAGGGAAGGGGTGGTATGCGAGGGTGACAAAGACTCCAATAATGAGGTTATTTTTTGTATTCATGTTCTATTTTTTAGAATGCTCTATTCACTTTGATCTATGATTAAAGAGTTTTGTACTTTTTTATTAAGTAAATAAGCCTTTTCTTAAAAAAAAAGGTGATCCACCACATCCTTATCTCTTTAATAGTCTTTTTGACAAATTGGGAAGAGTTCTCTCAAAGGCAAAAGTGGAAGGTAAAAACCAAAGGTATTCAAATTACAATAAATGGTCTCTTTGAATCTCATCTCTAGGTTGTTGATGACACTCTTCTTTTAGGTCAAACCTTGATTAGCAACATGGAAAAGTTAGAGTACATTACATTATTTGGTACATGCTAATGTACCACCTTGGGTACATATTTAGATTAGGAGTGTGTCTTATATTAGAGTGTGAGTATTTACTTTATGCAATGTAATAAATGCACAAGTATTATTAGAATGTGCAAAGTATTCAATAATATAAATGTGCATAGTAGTCCATGTGCACATGAGTCCATAGAGTAGGAAAGTGAAGAGTCTAAAAAAGAGTGAAGGCCAAGAGTACTCCATATGAAGAGTCACATTCCATTATATGTGTCTATGTGTGTGTGTGTGTGACACAATGTAGAGTAAGAGTGTGTGGAAGTATGGTGTATTTGAGATATTTCTATATTAAGATGTTATTTTTATGAGCATTTTTTAATGGCCATTTTATGAATTTTTGCAGAAGTTATTTATGAGTTTTATGTGATTAGAATATTACCATTAACATATATTTCATATAGCAACTTTATTTTAGATCTTGTGTTTATTTGTTTTAAGTATTAAGCATAAAAAGCTAACAGTGGTATTAGAGCCACAAGGGAGATTTATAGGAGATAGGACAATTTATTTTATAGGATTTGGAATTTGCTATTTGGCTAGAGTATTTCCATAGGGTTGTAGAAAAACTTGTGAAGACTAGGACTCAACATAGATTTGTTTCCACTAGATTGAAGAACAACTAGTGAAGATTATTGATTTCAGATTTTTGGAGATTTGAATGTATTTTATTGCTACTTGTCTAAGATTTTGTTGTAGAAAATTAGTTCTCAAAAGTTGAGAAGCTTCCTACAATAGATAGAGAAGAATTTCACCTTCGATTTCCTGAAATTCTATGTGCTTTCCTCATGCAAGGATTAGTTTTTGAGTTGTAACAAAAGAGTAGACATTGAATATTGAGAAGACCCAAGAAAGAGGTTCCCATAAAATATTGAATAAAGAAGATTGAAGAGATCTAAGAAATATGTCTCCATTGTATATTTGAGAAAGAATATAGGATATTTGAGAAAGAGGCTAGATAAACCCTATTGAAGATTGAAGAAAGAGGAGACCCAAGAGAAGAGGTCCCCATTGTAGATTTAAAAATAATATAGGAGATTTGAGAAAGAGGCCAAAGAAGCCCTATAGAATATTGAAGAAAGAGGAGACCCAAGAGAAGAGGTCCCCATTGCAGATTTGAGAGAGGAGATAGAATATTGAAGAATTTGGAAACCCAAGAGAAGAGGTTTCAAGCAAATTTGGAAGGAGAAAGAAGAAGAATAGAGAAGCCCTATTGAAAATTTGAAGAAGTGGCCATTGGAGAAGATTTGAAGAAAGTTTGAGGTAGAATATTGCAAGAAGAAGAAGCTCCTTAAAAGAGGTAATTGAAAGGAATGATAATCATATCATTCCAAGCTGCAAGGATATCAAGTATTAATAGGACACCACATTCAACCAAAACAAAAATCTAAAAGCAAATTGATAGCATAAGCAACAATATCATATATTACACCTGAATAATGAACTTCCTCAATAAGTACAATGAAGGTGCCTTGCTTATATAGGCAAAGATGGTCAACCATAGTGGTAGGATCAAGCTAAGGACAAATATCCACCATACAAAAAGAATAAGTGATATGGTCAAAATGGGGAGAAAGAATATCAACCCTCAAAATATACCTAAAAATATCCCTATAACTCCTAGGAATAGTCAAACCTAAAAATATCCCCATAATATCTAAGAAATAAATATGTAACATCTTATAATATCTAAATAAGATAAATGAAATATCCACACATAAGTGGGTGGCAAAAATAAAATAGAATAACTAAATAAAAGGAAAATAAATTACCTAGGTGAACATGAGCTAAGGTAAACAACCTACCCTAACACCCCCCCATAAGTAAAGCTAGGTGCCAAAAAATAAAGTAGCATATCCACAATATAAGTATTGACAACAAGGCCTGATTAGGTACTCTTTTACAATGTGTATCCCTCTTGAACCAGAAGGTGGAAAACCATGTGGAAAAAAACCATCCAGCTAGAAAGAGAGAAGAAGAAGTATGAATGGAGCCAAGGAGTGCTCCCAACACCCCCCTAGGATGACAAGCTCCATAAAGAAGTCCTATGAAGAAGTGGATACCTCTGCGATGAACAATGTGTCTCCCATGAGGAATAAAGTAGTCATGAAGCATCCATCGAATGTCTTCCCACTCCAAGTGAGTGTGAGAAGATGGGAATAAAATGTAGAATGATGACATATAATCCTTTAAAATAAGTTGAAGTGAATAAGATGTCACAAATGAATTATGAAATGAATATCCAAGAATGTAGAAGTCCAAACCAACACCAAAATAGGGTAGAATACAGTCCCAATCAACAGCCAAAATATCAATGTGCACAAAACCATGAGTTTGTAAAAGTGGAAGATATGTGTGAAGAGCCCATGGAGCAATAAGAGAAAGAAGAGGAGGCTTAGAATCCTCAAAAAAATCAACATGGTCTTCAGGATCTCCAAATGAGAGTCCAACTAAAGAAAAAATATTTATATTCAAATCTTGTAGGAGTACATCATCCAATATGAAAGAAACAGGAGAAGGAAATGGTGGACAAGATGGATCACTCAAAGAAGGGCACACCAAAAAATGCCCACAAAGGAATAAGTACATGGAGGAGATACAATGTATACATCATCATCAAATAAATGAGTGAGCTCCTCATACATGTCAAGAAAATCACATGTGTGACTCTCAATGAAGAGAGAGGCAACATCATCCAAGAAGTCATATGTATGTAAGGATGTAACATGCCATGAAATATCCATTGTATATGTTGCAACATCAACATGATCATCCATAGAAAATAAGTGTGGAGATGTTTCTTGTAAAATATCTGAAGTACTGTAGCATCAACCTCATCATCTAAAACATCATGAGATAGTGACTCCAAAAACAAATATGCAATGTCACAAATGATGTCCTCCATGCAAGCAATTGTAAGAGAAGGTGCCTTGGGTAAATTTTTTTTTTCAACGTATGATAAGCAAGGTGAGGTTTTTTCTTGTGAACTCCAATAAAATTTTGAAGCTCCCCACAAACTGAATAATAAAGCATGCTAGAGATCCTTAAATTATTCATGAACCATGTCCTATACTCCTTATCCTTCACCATTGGTTTGGGTTTTGGAGTTATGAACAAAGGATCCAAACCTTCACTTTGACATAATGAACAAAGTACCTTAAACCATGCTATAAAAGTTTCAGCATTTGCCTCTATTCTAAGTTTAAAGAAAGAAGTTTCCAAGATGTCCTCAAAAGTAGAAGAGCCTCCCAAAAATAAAATGCCATTATAAGTGATGTCACAAGATGGTGCAAAATGCCACAAAATCACACCTATACACAAATGAAGTCTCTGAACGATGAAAAGTCTCCAAAGAAATTACCAAAAGAATCCCCTCCTTCAAATTAAGTGCCTCAATGAGGAAGATTGACACAAGAGGATGCACCACAAAAAATAAAGGAAAGTCAAAGACAAAGGACTTCTCAAGCACAATAATGTGTAGGCTCCACCAATATTGAACACCAAGTAAGCTGATCACAAAGTTCCAAACTAAGTGGACAAACACCAAATGAAGGAAGATGAGACTTTATAACAATAGTCCATATACCGGTTCAAGTGCAAAAACCTTTTTCACAATGTAATATTGAGAGTGCAGTCCTAAAATCATTATAAATATCTAAATACAGATCCAAATGATCTAAAATTTTAGAGACATCAAAAAAATGAATTTACAGGCCACAATTTTGCTAAGCAACTCTCAATATTTCTCCCAAAAGAATGAGTTTACTAAAAATAGTAAAATCACTGTAACATTCTGAATACAACTCCAAATTATCTAAAATTTTATGGGAAGGTCTATCATCTGATTTTAAACATTCTGTAAAAAATTTGCAACAAATTTGAAGCGTTGATGAAGATATATGCAGATTACTAAAAAAGTGCAGGTTTTCATAAAAATAAGATATCTTAACGAATACGTATCCAAATAAGCTGAAATTTTAGGCACAACTCATATGAATGCATTTACATACCTCCAAATAATTTCATGAAAAAAATCCATTTCTATCAGGAGATACATGAAAAATATAAAAATGGGCTGGGTTGGTGACCTTGCCGAAAGAAGGAAATGCTCAAAAAAAAAATGGTTAGGACAGATCCAAGGGAATGAGGCTATTAAAGTATGGGAAGAAGAGAGTTCAGGAGGTTGGTCATGATATGACAATGGAATAAGGGACACAAACTGGCCAAAAAACTCCACCAAGGATCCAATCACAAAAACTGAAGCTTTCACACCAATATTTGAACCTGCAAGAGAAACAACTACACAACACTCACAAATGGATGACTGCAACACCTATTGCTATGATGCCATGAAAGGAATGCTAATAATAATTCCAAGCTGCAAGGATATCAAGTGTTAATAGAACACCACATTAAACCAAAACAAGAATGCGAAAGAAAATTGATAGCATAAGCAACAATGTCATATATTACGTCTGAATAATGAACTTCCTCAACAAGTACAATGAAGGTACCTTACTTATATAGGCAAGTATGATCAACCATAGCAGTAGGATCAAGCTAAGGATAAATATCCATTGTACAAAAGGAATAAGTGATATGGTCCATAGATCTATAACCGCTATGGGGAGAAAGAATATCAACCCTCCAAATATACCTAAAAATATCCCCATAAATCCTAGGAATAGTCAAACCTAAAAATATCCCCATAATATCTAAGAAATAAATATGTAACATCTCATAATATCTAAATAAGATAAATAAAATATCCACACATAAGTGGGTGGGAAAAATACATGGAATAACTAAATAAAAGGAAAATAAATTACCTAGGTGAACATGAGCTAAGGTAAACAACCTACTCTAACAAGAATCACATTAAAATTGGGATAATTGTTGTCATCCAACAACAAGCCCAAAAGAATTTGTGAAACTAATTCAAGGAGAAGGATTTTGGCAAGAAAATTTCCATATTTGAGAAAGTAATTTTGAAGACTTCAAGACATTTAGATTCTTGAAGAAGAGGCCAACAAAGAGGTAAAATTTGAAGATAGAATTCAACGAGAGCTAAGGAGGAGAAAGAAGATTAAAAGAGGCCACAAATAGATATTTGTGGAGATAACCACTAAAGTTTTGAAGGCTGTTTTTTGAAAAAGAAGATTGTAAATTTTTAAGGTAAAATTTGAAGAGTTTCAAGGCAACAAAATAGAGGAGGAGAAATAAAAATTTTGGAGTAGCATTTGAATATTTTTGGACTACAAATTTGGGCAGAATTAGAAGAAGATAGAAGAGCTACGAATTGGAGAAAATTTGGGATTTTGATATTTTTTTGATAGTTGGTTGAAGAAGGAATTGACATCCATTTAAGGCAGATAATTGAAGGAGACATAGGCATATTTTGGATAGAAAAAAGGTAGCATATTGATAGCATTTGGAGCTGGAAAATATAGAGTTTGCGGACAACAAAAATGTAGCAAATTGAAGGAGTTACAAGCAACATATTAGACTGCATTTGGTGCTGCAAATTTCAGTGAATTTGGATAGTGAGTTGAAGGAGATAGAACAATGTTTTAGACAACATTCAAAGAAGAATTTGAGCTGCAAATTTCAGAGTTGCTTGGAAGATTTTTGGAAGGATAAAATATAATTTTTGAGGTAACAAATTAAAACAAATAAAACATATTTTTGGGCAGCATTAGGAGCTGCAAAATTTAGAAGATTTGGGCAGCATTTTGAGAAGCAAAAGAGCTACAAATTTGATGGTATTTGGGTAGCAAGTTTGAATATTGAAAGGTGAGCAAATCTAGCTAGAAAGCAAGCTTGAAAGAAAGCACAAATAAATTTGGAGAATTAATATTTTATTATGGAGTTATAAGTTGATTATTATTAGATTTTTTGCAAGTATTACTCCTAGTTTAAAACAACAAGAAAAGTAGCTATAAATGCAATACGAAGCACTAAAAGGTGTTCATAGTATATGTTCTGAAAAGGAAAGTTAAATGCATGTTATTGAAGGAGCAATAGTCTCTTTGAACTTGCACAAGTTTTAGAAATAGAAGTCAATAAAGTAAGAGGAAAAGGAGTAAAAATATTGAAAAAGAAAACTTTCAAGCTCATCCATTGAAGCTGATTTGTAGAGAAGCCAAGCTATCAAAACATGTTAAAATATGCAGAAGCAATACAATAGAAGTGGCAGCTAAAGAAGCCATTGTACGTTGAAGAAGGAGCCACCATTTTAGAAAGGAAAATCCATCGAAGTTGTGGTTGCACCATTGTGAGAGGAGAAATTGTTGGAAGAGCCACCAAATTGCACAAAGGATAACTTAGAAAGCCAAATGCCAAAGGAGAACATAGAATACCAAGTGCTACTAAATGTTGGAATACATTGGAAAGAAGAGTAAACATACTGCAAAGAAGAAGTGGAGCATTATCAAAGGAAGAGCACTCATTTGAGGAGTTGTAGAGTTTATTTGCCACTTGGTATTGCAAGAAATATAATGCCTAGGACATTATAGAATTGTTGAATGTAACCAACCAAAGTTTGAAAATATTTTCAACCAAGTGTTATGAGAAGGATAGTAACTTGGAGCACCAAAGAAATGTTATAGAAGAAGACAAGCATTTATGTGCCACTTGGCACTTGAAATAGTGAGCATCAAACATCTTAGAAGGGAGTCAAAGAGATTTTTAAATCTTTATTTATTGTATGGTTCAAAATTAGCAAAGGAGAAATTCATTTTGAAAGAAGTTTGGGTTGCAAAAGCAAGAGAGTGCCTTGCAACAAGAAGACTGTTGACTATTCAATAGTGAAGATCTAGCATTTTGCCCAGAATAGTGCACATCCAAATTATTGAGGTAAATCTCAAATTATTATTTGATTTATTCAAAGGTTGGAGTAATAAGGAGTATTTTATTGATTTATGAAAGTTTGAAGTTTGATTATTATATTATCACATTGATTAATTAATGCTATTGGAGGAATAAGGTTTATAAGTTGTAAATCAAATCTTAGATACTTTATTATTGCTATTTGGAAATTTTTATGAATATTTGAAAAGTTGATTTGAAGATTTGAGAAATTAATTTGAAGTTTTGTAATTGGTTTATTGAAATATTTGCAAATTGATAATTTTGGAGAAATAAGGATTTCAACATAAATTTAAGAATACAAAACTTGCAAATATCTTTTATAAAATTTCTAAATTTCTAATTGGGGAGTTATAAGGAATTCAAAACCAACATAGGTTTGTGAAATTTAGAATTGAGAAATCATATTTTTGAAATTTTGGAGATAAAAGGATTTCCACCTAAAGATTTGAAGAATTGAAACCTTTGTCAAAAATATTATTTGATCATTATCCAAACATTAGGAAATACAAAGTATACTACAATATTTAAAGAATTAAAAGTTAATATTTGATCATATAATCAAATTCAACTCAAAATTTAGAAGTTGAGAAGGTTTTTCAAGGTGGGATAATACACTCAAAACTAGGGAGACATAAGGTAGTCAACCTCAAAGGTTTATCTAAATTTTCTTTCATTTTTTGAAACTAAGGAGGAATAAGAATGTCTACTTCAAAGAATACATTAAACAATGATATAGAGAGCACTATCAGAGAAGAAAGGATAAATGTCATAAAACTTGGGATCAAAGATTTGATTAAGAAGTTTGAAGGAAAATTGGACTTAGTCTCAAGTTTCATTTACAAAAAAGCATTAGAAATTTTTTTTGAAACATTAGAATACTATATTCATGTGAGAATGTTTGAAACAATTGACAACAACAAAGATAGTGTTATAATTATTTTAAACATTGCTACTATAATATACATGGCATTGCTTACACTTAAACATCACAAAGAGGATAACTCGAAACAAAAGGAGTTGATTGCATCCCTTAAGAAAAAAATAAAAGTGGATGAATCAATTTTAGAAAAGATATTTTATTCTTCATGCAATATTGATGCTTCAAGTTCATCTAATTTAGGGTCTTATCATGATGCCATAAGTGAATGCTTATAAGGTTTTGTACAAAGGAAGACTTGTGATATGAAGGACAAAGGCAAAGAGAAAATATTTTTGCAAGAATCAAATGACAATGTGATATCACCTGAAATCATAAATACTGACACCAATGATGAAGATAAGCAAGAAGAGAAAGAACCTGATCAAGGAGGCATACAATGCAAAGTGAGTTAAGAGACAAAGACTACATTGAAAACTAAAGTCTTCATAAAAAAATAATGTAGTACAAGGGGGTGTTAGAGTATATTACATTATTTAATACATGCTAATGTACCACCTTGGGTACATCTTTAGATTATGAGCGTATCTTAGATTAGAGTGTAAGTATTTACTTTATGCAATATAATAAATACACAAGTATTATTAGAATGTGCAAAGTATTCAATAATCTAAATGTGTGTAATAGTCCATGTGCACATGAGTCCATAGAGTAGGAAAGTGAAGAATCTCAAGAAGAGTGAAGGCCAAGAGTACTCCATATGAAGAGTCACATTCCATTATATATGTGTCTATGTGTGTGTGTGTAAAATCCATTTATTTCTCTACTTTTGATTTTGTTTTCACATTAATACAACACATATGGGAGTGCAATCTGTATGGTTTTCAAAGAATTACAAGAAGAGTTTAAATAATTGATAAATAACCCCTAGTTGTTAGATGATCCTTGGGCAAGCTCAAGTGCATGGAAAATACCTTTGATCCACTTGACAAGTTGTTTCATTGGTTCAACAAATTTTTGTGTTGCTTTGGCAAGAGATGATTATTTAATAGGTTGTATTCTAGAAAAATATTGTATAGGGTAAACCATGGTATATATGGATGAACAATCAAATTTTTTGAATTCTTTGCAAAGTTTGAGGGGGGTCCTAGTTCATAATTTTGATGTTTGTTTTTGCATTTGAAGAATATGGTTATTTCCCTCCAAAGTTTCAAATTTTGAAAATTTAAATATGAAATATTCCATTGAATATTTTGTTTGGCAGTAGGAAAATGGGTCGACAATGGTTTTTTTGGTGTAGGAATGTGATTAGCTTTCATGCATTTTTATTCAAATTTGGTGGGAAATTTTATACCTAATGGTCAAATGTACTCAAATGGTAAGGTGCTCTGCTAACAAGACTATGGTCATTATGTTGAATCATGATAACATTATGAGTTTTGTTTTGTGCATGGTTTTTAGGGTGTTTGGGATAGGGGGCATTTACTATTTATAGTCAATGTGGTAGCATAATTTCAAAGGTGCTACTCATGGATAATGGAGGTCTTGAGCTCAAATCATAGGGGTTTTATGTTTTGCTTTGGAGCAATTGATGCATTTATTTCTATCTAATGGTGATAGTGCCTTAGGAACAATAACCAGTATTGGAAGAGCAACATTATATGTCCATCCTCCATGGTGAAAGAGTAATACAAACCACTAGTAAGTTGACCTTTCCAAGTTCAAATATCAATGGTAGGATTGATGATAATGTTTTGTATGTCATCATTGTTGGTAGAGAGGATTGCTTTATTTTGTGAGAGGAGTTCCATTTTTTACTTGGAGTTGATGATAAAATAGAGAGGTGTTTTACTCGTATAGTAGATATCTCAAGGTCAAACCTCAATGCCTTCATCACATTTTGAGTTTATAGTTCTTTATGGCATGGTGTATGATAACAACAATATATTCCCTTATTATTTCATAATCCACTTTAGTCTTAAGTCATGCCTATGGACGTGTGGCTAGTTTGTCATTTGTAAAGTATTGTTGCACATAAGGTTCAAAGGTTCAACCCCATTGTATTTTTCTATTATATTTGGTAATGTGAATAGTTGTGTAGCTGATTTAGTTCCTAGATGGTCACTTAAAAAAAAATTGTTTGCTATTTATGGAGTTTTTATCCAATTAAATTCTAACACTAGTCTATATTTTTTCTATTGTGCATACCATGTCAACAGATGAAGAAGATATTTTTTCTAGTCCAGTCATTATCCCATTAAAAAATAGTTATAGAGGACAAGTGGCTTATTTTTGTATTGCATCACGTGGCACATTTTGATTCATCACATGTATTGGTTTAAAAATTTAAAATTTTGAAATTTCTATTTTTGATAGCTTTTATCACTATGTGGAGGGCAAACTTTTAGAGGCCATAAATTTTGCATATGAAAGTGTTTTGAGCTCTTTTGTTTTCAAATCACATGATTTTTTTATCTCTTCATAATGGCTGTAGTTGTTTTGTTCTACTCTACTAACATATATGGCAATTTTATAGGAGCACTATGGACTAAAAGAATGTAACTTATAATGCTCTATTTATATTTTTTAGCTCAAATTTATAATGATTTTTAATTTGGTAATCAGTTGGTGCTAATAAAATAAAATTTTAAATATCATCACAAGATATCCCTACAAATACTAACAACTTATCCTAGAAATCTCAACAACTTATCCCTAAAATATCAAGTTATTCCTAGAAAGTTGTTGCAGTAAACAATGCATAAATATAAGTCTTTATTATAGCTATTTATTCTAACACCCACCCTTAAGGTCTAACCTAGATAAATCCTAAGCTTATCCATAAGTTTTAGAAATTCTCTACCTAAGGGTTTAAATATTACATTAGCAATTTGTTCAAAATTTAGACAATAATATAGGTAAATTTCTTCATGCCTTAGAAATTGCCAGATATAGCGATGATGAACTTCAAAATATTTTGTTCTAACATGATCTACTAGATTATTAACAAACTTGAGCAAACCTTGATTATATCAATGAAATAATGTTAATGTTAATTTATCTATCTAAATATCATACAATATGTGTCACAACTAAACAACTTCACAACCTACATTGCATGCTACTTTATATTCTATTTTAGTTGATGATATAGCAATTATTTGCTAAAGTTTGCTCTACCATGAAATCACCTCTGATCAAAGAGTAAACATATAGCCAATAGTAGATTTTTGATCATCAATTGATCTTTCCAAATATACATAAGTGTATCCAACCAACTAAAAATCATTAGATTGCTAGTACAATATAACAAATCCAAGGGTACCTTTGATATACTTGAGAATACATTTTATAGCTTTCCAATGCTCTCTTTTGGGATTTAACATCAAACAAGACAAATATATTCCTATAAAATATAAAACCAAATGAGTGGTTGTAATATTAATTAAGTTTCCTACCAACTAATGATATAATAACTCATTGATTAGAGATAAATCATAGTAGGCTAACAATTTCAGCCCAACTTTTTTAGGTATAGATACCATATTAGAATCTATCATCCTAAATATTTTCAAAATTGTTTTAACATAATTGCTTTGTGATATAAATATAGTATGATCAAGTTGCAAAAATTTTACGCCTAGCCAATAATGAAGGAGATCTAAAATTTTCATACTAAAAATTGAACACAAATCATATTTTGCTTGTTGAATTAGGCAGGCTCCACTATCAATAATAACAATGCTAGTAACATATAGAATGGGAATGATAATGCCATTACTTGTAGTTTAGATATAGAGATTAGAATAAAAAAATCTTTGAATGAATCCTAAATCTATAAGATGTTTATCAATTATTAAATTACTAGGCTTAAGAAGCCTACTTAAGTTCGTGTAGGGACTTAATAAATATGTAAGTTAGATGTTATTTTCTTAGTACCTAAAACCCTTTTGGCCATACCATATAAATGTACTCTTCCAAAAACCCATTCATGAAGGCAATCTTAACATCCATTTGATATACTTGCCAACCAAACAATGTTGCAATGGAGATAAATAATTAAAAAACCACCATATTTATAATTGGATAAAATGTCTCTCCATAGTCTATACCTTCCTATTGTGCATACCCTTAAGCAATAAGAAAATTTACATTATAAAATTGTTTACAAGTAATGGATTTCTTTTCATGGGATAATTCACATAATCCCGTGTTATATTCTCCATCAATGAGTCAAATTTTGCCTCCATGGTAGCTTTCCAATCTAATTACCTTTGGCCTCTTCATATCTATTGGGTTCAAAAAACTATGAAACTAAAGAAAACTTTTCTACATATCCATTTGTCTAGGCTCTTTTCAACTCATCTATATTGACTAACTATCACTTTCTCATCCTTCTTGATATATTTCATTGGTTGTGTATACCATTTTGGTCATTGGCATGACTCTTGTTGTCAACGAACTTCACGTAGGTGTAATTCTATCAAACTTTATTCTCCAAGGTCATACCAAAGTAGATTTTTAACACATCAATGTCACTAAGTCTTCACATATTTCTTGTGATCATCAGTCTCTCACTACTTATTGTAGTACCATCAGTAGTTCTAAAATATGCAAAAATCTCAATAGGTTTACCATAATATGAGGAGAAATGAGCCTTCTTATGTACAATGATATTTCTACTAATTACAATCTTGTTAGTAGAGACATCAAGCAATATCTACGCCTTGGATTGTTCACTATAGTCAAAAAACATGAACTTTTTATTTTTTGCATCTACCTTAGTTCTTTTCTCCTTAGGAATTAATGTAAAATCAACACAATAAAAAATATGAAAATGGCTAGTTAAAGGTTTTACTCTAGACCAAGCTTGTTTTTTTTATTGGTTGTAAGCATGGATTTTGAAAGGGTGCTTGAACCTTTTACAACTAAAAAAAGCCTCAAAAAGAGGACTGTAGGAGGACCATAGAAAAATTACAGAGATAGAAAAATAAGATCCAACTATAAGAGACAGATCCTAGGAGTAGAGAAAAAAGGATTGAGACAAAGGAGAGAAAGTGAGATCTTCCTAGGATTTGCGTTGGCTGATAACAGCTAAAAATCACACCTCTAATTTTTGAACTTCCAACTCTAAGAAGAGATCTAAAATAAATCTCTACTCAAAGAAGTTAATAGACTTACATCCATTTTGCTTGGCTTGGTGTTTCTTCCCTTCGCCTTGGGTTGGGGAACAATGGGATTTGTGGGTAGCTATTGAAGCAAGATCCAACCACAGGTTATTTTTTCCCCTAGGGAAAGGATATAATATGAACCATTGGCTATTTTGTATCATTTTCTCTTTTATTGACATCTTGGTTCAAGGGTTTTCTCACCTTCTTGATATTTCCAACATCTATACTTCCTATATTTTTATTTCTGGTGATAGGGCCTGGGGTAACGATCATTTTTATTTCAATTGAGACCTTATGCATATGAATTAAAACATTGTTTGCATGTGAAGGGTGAGTCTATTTTATTTCATTGGAAGAAGAATTTGGAAGGGATTCTAAAATGGAGACCTCAGCAGGAACTATCCTATTTTCTTCCACAAGATGTGAAAAAATTCTCCTAAACATTCAAAATATTTAATTTGCATAGAGAGAAGGAACAATATGAAATAGAAAATAGAGGACTCATCTGAGTTGAGGGCTCCATAATATCTCCCTCTTCTCTTCCTTGTTGGAATTTTGGAACTGATAAGGTTTCCTAAGCCTTCTTTGGAGATCTGGATTATTTCTTTAACAAAAAGAGGGTTTGACTATTTTCAACTATGGCCCATATTTCTCGATATCGAGGAGATTTTTATTTAAAGGGAACTGAGAAGAGTGCCCTTGCCTTTTGCAAGAGATATAGAATGAATGTCTAGTTTCATATTCAATTTCTTGGACCGAGGAATTATCATTCAAAACTAGCTCAATGGATCTAGGAAGTTTTGCTTCCATATTCATGTTAATACACATTTTGGTGTACACCTTTATTGATTTAGCCTTAGTGGTATGGTCAATTGAGACTGAAAGCATGAAAAATTGCACCATACAAAAAATAAAATGAAGTGAAACATGATGCAAAGAAATCAAATGATAATGAATCCTATTGTATTATATTGTATTGCTTATTTCAAGGTGTTACATAGATTCCACTTTAGGGATTTTACTGATGATACAATATTACAATGAGGGCCATGATACCCCTTTTCATCAAAAAGAGCTTTCCTAGGTGCGATCTAGGAGATTCCCGTGCCATCACAATATTATTGAGGGTAAGTTTCCTTGTGATTTCTACCTAAGAGTTGAGTCCAAAGTATTTCACTGTTCTTGACACCTACAACCTATACACGATGAAATATAAGCGGATCAATAGCATTTGCAGGTCCTACCGAGCTTGGACAAGTGTTTTATTAGGAAATATAAAAGCGAAATTAAAGTGGATGCATGCATACAACAATGGAAATCTATGCTACTGAAACAAAATAAAATGCTTGAAATGGAATGTCTGATGCTAAAATGAACATGCAAGTGAGAATTGTAAGCTAAAATGAAGTAAAAATTATGAAACTGGTCACTTGATTGAGATCATCTCGAGTTGAGATGATCTTGTTTGTGGACCATCTCAAGGTGATATAGTCACTATCATAGACCTACAACTTTGTGAAACCAGGTCCTGGCAGTGTTGGGATGATCTAAGAGGTGTTTTATCGATAAATTTATGGTTAATGTAGATATGAGCTAGTTGGTTTGGGTGATCTAGAGTAGTAGTATTGATAAAACAAGGATGAAGAAGACAACCTTACAAATTGCATGGCAATCCAACAACATGGATGCAAGAAGTAAAAAAGTGTGGTAAGGTTTCAGTAGCACTTTGTTTCTTTGGTGCTTGAATTCAAGGGTTTTTGCAAATAGAGGGGAGTGCCTCCATTTTATAGCCTCCTTGGCATGCAACCAAAGAGGCAAGTGGAAATCAAGGGCAACCTGATTGCCATTTAGTAGTAGATTTCAGGTGGTAGGGGAAATTTTTACTACCTATAGGTCACCTAGCACCGATAGAAAATCAGTTGCCATGTTGATAGGAAGCTTACTGCCTGTTTTATTTTTTTTGTTTTCGCATGCATTCGATCGTCTTGGCTTGAGACGATCACACTTCCCATAGGGCAAATTGCCTTTTATTGGAGAAAGACACCAAATTAGCCCTAAGGCTGCCCAGATGGGTTGTGAGGGTTAGAAGGAGGTATCTTTAGGATTCTCCTTATGATTACGCATTTTAGGTGTCTAGAGATACCCATTTTTGGAATGCTTTGTGCATAAGCACAATGTGGAGAAAAAATAGATGATCTAAAATGGTTGGATGGTGTTAATTGGAAAAGTTAATATGAGATGTCCCAATCACAGAAAGAGCGCATTTCGTTCAATCATTGCTTCCAACACATTGATGAATTTTATTTGATCTTGGTAACCTTTTAGCCATGGGTAGATAATATTTTAGTCTACAAGCTTTAGGCTTTCAGTCATGGATAGACAAGATTTTAGTCTACAATATTTTTAGGCTTTGGGTATACCAAGTGTTTGTTTTGTTGATTTTTTATTTTACCCCAGCAAGGAGGGTGTATGATAGATTTTGACAATGATTCTTAGATGAACGTAAATTCCATTTTTGAGTGTTTGATTATTGATCTGATTGTGAGACGTAAATTTTGTAGTTATTGACTACCCCCTCAAGCAATGAGTCAATGGAGGAGATGTAAACTGATGATAGCAATGAGGAACTTTATGAAAGATGACTTGTAACATGATTTCCATTGAAAAAGTGAAAATTTGATACAATCTCTACCTGAGAAAATTTTGATTGATTAGTTATTTTATGAAAACTAGGACCATCCCAGATGGTTGCATCGAGCCATGTGATCGTCTCAGACGATCGTGCCCGCAAAAAATTATAAATAGCAAAATTAAAAAAAAGAGTCATTTTCACTACACGAGATGAGAGGAGAGTGATACAAGGAGGAGAGGAGTCAATTTCTTGCAACAAAGTGCTACTAGACTATAAACTAACTGACATGATGGACCCAATCGATGCATCTACGAGCGAAGGAGCCAATGCAATAAAATTAAGGATGAAAATCTTAGATTTAATTTATCGAACTTAAATGAATCCAATATAAATTAAATGGAAACAAATGAATAGGGTGGGTGAAATGTGTAGCATTAGGAAAATAAAAAAGTGGGTGGGGTGATGGGTAGTGAACTTTTAATGCATTTTCTCTTTGTGTATTTTTTTTGTATTTATGATGTGTATGAAGGACCGTCTCAGGTTGATATGGTTCCATTTTATTATTGTGTCTCCTAACTTGATCTCTTTTGAGGACCGTCTCACTTCGATATGGTCTCTTCATGATCGTATTAGGTCAAGATAGTCATGTTTGGTGGTCATCTTAGCTTGAGATATTCATGGTGTGTGCATTTTTTTTGTTTTTTTTGATTTTTTTATGAAGTGTTTTTGCTTTTTATTAGCTTATTAGAGCCCGAAACCACTTTTGGAACCACTTTAAGGAGGCTCTTGCTGTCGTGTTTAACAAAGATGATGATTGGATGTGGCTGAAGGACTTGAGGCTTCAACACACCACATGACTAGAGTTTATGCATGTCGATTAGGCTTATTTTATGGTGCTAATAGACAAATGGGACCCTTAGACTAATACCTTCGAGATGTTGACTGACGAGATCATTGTGACACTAGAGGATGTTTATTGGATTCTACGAATATCGATTAAGGGAACACCTATTATCACATCTACGACTTCTCAAAGAGAGGTAGTGTTGTGATGAGTCTATTGGTAGCACTAGAGATACATAGATTGCAATGTTGATAGTGGCGATGTGCGTATTGAGGGTGAATACTGCACAAGATTACTGATAACCATACATGTAGTGTTGATGGCACTAATGTCTGATTTCATCTTGCCAAACTCCTCTAGCATGAGGTTCTATAGGAACCTACTGGACCTAGTTCAAGACCTGGTAGAGTAGCCTTAAATCATGGTATAGGGAATTGCTCTACTAGCAGAACTTTATAGAGAGTTGTATGAGTTCTTCCAGTACTACAAGCTAGGTTTAGGGTGCAACTTACTTCTTAAAATTTGGGATTGGGGGCACTTCAAAATTGATAAACCACATGGGTTTCTATGAATTGCACGAAGAGACATGGTATATAGGGATATCCCCTATGCTATGCAGTGGTTACACAAGTGGAAGAGAGGCAAGAGCCATCCTTTCTTGGGTTTGTTAGTGCACTATACAGAGAGATTTACTAGACTGCAACTAAAGCATGTGATATGGTGGCCATGGCTGGGAGCTTCGAGTTAGAGTGAGGAGGGAGAGCACCTGAGGTGGGTGTGATGCGATATATGGATAACATGTCACCATGATATAGAGCATGAGTACTTCCAATACTCACAGGTGACCTGTTAGTTGGGAGTGAGGTAAGATGTATTAGATGACCCAATGATCTACATGCAGAGGATTAGCGAGACCCAACTACCATTACCACAAGCTAAGCCTCTAGGGGATGATGCTGATGCCTCATTGCCAAATCCAAATATAGTAGACCTTGGAACCATATCAACATACGATACTTGGTGGATCGCTCGACTATTACAGGGAGGGATAATAAAGGAGGATCTACAATAGTAGAGGAGGGAACAACTACAACAGTAGAGGATCCCTCGTAGTGATGAGTACATAATCAAATGGAGAGGGAGGTAGGTACCTCACAGGGAGGCACCAAGAAGGCAAGGACTCCTAAGAGGAGCAACAAGAGAGAGGGGCTAGAAAAGGATGATATTCAAGATCAAATTACTACTCTAAGAGAGCAGGTACAAATTCTCCAAGGTCAACTGAGTGACAAGGATATAGCCTACATTATAGAGCAAAGTAAGTGGAAGATAGACAAATAGATATGGCAAAGTTGTGTAGAGGATAGGGACACGCTACGGGTCTAGGTGGTGAGTATGTAGGATGATCTAGGTAGAGTGATGATAAAGTGAGATGCTCTACAAACTAAGTTTAGAGGGAAATCAACTAGACAAGCGATAGAGGTGGTCTAGTTGAGGGTGAGGTTGAGTGCATAGTAGGCTAGATATCAGACTGAGTGAGCATACATCTACAAGTTAGAGGATGAGGTGAAAAACCTTGATGGATAACTACCCTCACAATGTTCAGAGTCATCGTAGTCACAGTGAAGCCATCAGACTAAGGTCTTGGGAGAGCCATCAATGAGACCTCTAGTGCCATGATTCATAGCACTAGGATCCTCAAAGACATTAGGGGACAAAAAATCTAGATAAACTCATAGAGACAAGGTCAAGGGCAACGTTGAGAGTGGTGGTGCAGGGCCATCCTGAGCAAGGACTCTTTTTATTAGCTTCATTTTTTTTGGATGTGAGGTCTAAGGACCCACTATCATTGTAGCCTACGAGCATTTTTGTACCATGGATGTACTTATTATTTTGATATATATATATGAGATGATGTTTATTGATGCCTATCATGTGTTTATTGTGCATGTATTTATGTGATGATGAATGAAATGATGGATGAGTATGGATGTATGCCTAGACTTGTAGATATGATTATGCATGTATGTTAGATGGATGTTTTTGATATGATAGAGCTATTATTTATGCATGGAGCTAGATATGTATGTGATGTACTAATGACATGTGATGATTTAAATGATATGAAATATGAATGTATGTTTAAATGATAAAACATAATGAATGAATCTAAGATGCAATAACAAACTAAGTGTAAGCACCATAGAATGTATGAAAGTCATAAATCAAGATTGAAATAATTTCATCTAAGGCATACACTGAAACATATACTAAGTGAAATAAAATGTGTATTGATAATATGTGAATGTAATGGATGGTGATCAATGAGAAGTCACAAGGGAACAATAAGACTTTTAGGAGACTCAAACACCCTAGTTGACCAGTCAAAAATTGTATATTGACCATGCAAGAACCTAAAAGATAAAAATCTGCTAGGAAGACCAAGATATTCAATATCCTTGTGTGCATAGTGAAGTTCATTACTTTGACTTTGTACTTGGTTGGACTTAACTACTCTGTAATGCAAGCCATCAAAAGCTAGCTCATTCGTGAGCTAACATTGGTCTATACAAAATAAGGTTGCTAATGTGATAGACGTGTCACCATGCATAAGGCTACTCCACTACCAGGTAGGCATCTATAGCCTATTGTTGGCGATGGAGATCACCCCATGGTTGTCAAAAACTAAGAATTCCAGGGATTCAAGCTCTTTGCCCTTTTTTTTTTGGGATACTTGCTTGTTTTGAAGGAGAGCAAGGGATTTTATTGCTTTTTGAGGGTTTTGCTCATTTTGGAGAGGAGAAAAAGGGATTTTTTTGGGGGGCTTGCTCATTTTGAAGAAGAGCAAGGGATTTTATTGCTTTTGGGGACTTGCTCATTTTGTAGAGGAGCAAGGGGATTTTATTTTTTTTTTAGGGAGGAGGAAGAGCTTGTCCTTTTGTCAATTCTCAACTTTCTAGACCATGCGCATGATAGGAGAGCAAGGGAAACCATTTGCTTAAGAGGTAAGAACTACTTTATAGTTTCATATTTCCTTGTTCAAAAATTATTTTTAAGAGTGTGAAAATGTGTTGGGATTTTGAGATAAGCAAGGTACAATCAAAGCAAGACCCTACCACCAGAGATCAAGATGGCTTTCTACAAAATCTAAAAGGAAAACTAGGAATGGTTGAATGATCGAAAGACCTTATTGGACACCCTATGACAACTACTTAGAGGGAAAGTAGGAGAGAGTGTAACAAACATCAAGAAATGGGAATGTGGATGGGAATGAACAATGAGATGGAGTGTATGCCCAAGATAGAAGAAGTTTTATCAAGACAAATGATAATCATACAAACATTGTGCTATTCTTAATGCTCACAAGAAAAGACTAATGCAAGTGCAATGATACCAATGCCTAATGCAATATGATGACAAGTATAATTAAACATTTGTGGAAATGCAAAAATAACCATAGAAATGCATGGTGTGATAAATGGTAATATGCAATGCAATGGTAAGTGTGAATATGCAATGCAATGGTAATGCTGTATTTTTGTAGCTTTTTGTTGTTTTTTTAATGCATAAAATGCCCATAGGTGGAGAATATTAAGGGGTTCAGGCTCCTCAACACCCTCAAGTGAAGCTAACCGATATGTTCTCGGTCCCACCTTTTGTTTTATTATGAATGGGCCTAACCAATTTGTGGTAAATTTGTCCCGCAAATGGCTAGGCAAGTTAGAGTTTTGTTGATTCTCTTTGAGCACAAGATCACCAACTTGAAATTCCCTAAGATGAACCTTTGTATCATAGGCTCGCTTAATATGATCTTGATAAACATGAAGATGCTCAAGAGCATTAATTCGTCTTTCATCAAGAAGCGTAAGTTGATCAAGGTGAGCTTGTCACGCAACATCATCATCGATGAATTCTTGTAATGAGATGCACAATAAGGGAATTTCAAGTTCCAAGGGCATAATGGCCTCAGTGCCATATACTAGCAAAAATGGAGTTGCCCTAGTTGGTGTTCGAATGCTCATCCTATAAGCCCAAAGTGCTAGAGGTAGTTGAAGATGCCAATCCTTGTGATTATTATTAACTATTTTCTTTAGGATGGTGATAATTATTTTGTTTGATGCCTCAGCTTACCCATTAGTCTATGGATAGTAAGGAGTCAAAAATTTGTGTTGGATATGATACTTTTTGCACAAATCTCGAACATCCTTATTTTTAAATGGTGGCCCATTATCCAAGATGATCTTGGATGGGATACCAAAATGACATATGATATTATGGAGTAGGAACTCCATGATGCATGCACCTATCATAGTGGTAAGTGGGATAGCTTCAACCCACTTTGTGAAGTACTCAATGGCCATTAGAATAAACGTGTATCGGCCCAAATATGGGGGTGATATTTTTCCAATTAGATCAAAGCCCCATTGCGAAAAAGGCCACAATGAGTGAATCGATTGTAGTGCTTGCGAAGGTACGTGCGATAAATTAGCATGATGCTGATACTTGATGCACCTTTTGACATAAGTACAAAAATCTCACTCCATCGTAGGCTAGTAATAGCCCATTCATAAAATATGCTTTGCGATGGCCATGCCGCTAAAATGGCCACCACATGTACCATCATGAGCTTGAGAAATGGCCCAAGTAGACTCTTGGGGCTCTAAGCATTGAAGAAGGACACCATCATAACTTCAATGGTACAATATATCTCCTAGAAAGACATATTTAGTCACTTTTTGCTTAAATTTTCATTTGGCGACATGCGACAAGCCCATAGGAGGGCTACCAAGCTTCAAGAAATCTTTAATCTAGGAGAACCAATCTTGATATTGCTCAACTTGAACTAAATGAACATCTTGCTCCTCTCTAGAAACATTTCATAGGAATGTAGATTGAGAGAGGACCTTAAGATAAATGGTTGTGACATTATCATAAGGGCCCTGTGGGATTAAGGATCCCCAGGAAGCAAGTTTCAAGAAGTCTTGAATTTGTGAGAACCAATCTTGGTATGGTTCAATTTGTACCATGTGGATGCTTTGCTCTTCTGTAGAAGCATCTCACGAAATCATGGATTGAGAGAGCATTTTGACATGAATAGTGGTGACATCATCTGATGGGTTTTATAGAATTAGGGATCCCAAGGAAGCCATTGTATCCGCAAAATGATTGGAGGAATGAGGGATGGCCTCGATGTCATACCACTCAAACTTTACAAGCAACTTGTCCATGATGGTCTTGTATGATTTCAAGACTGAGCATTTGCATTGGTAGATTTATTTTACTTGGTTGACTATGAGCAAGGAGTCACCAAAGATTTTAAGTCTCTTGACATTCATGGTGAGAGCTGTTTGAAGACCCAAAAGGAGGGCTTCATACTCAACATTGTTATTAGTGCATGGGAAATCAAGTTTGAATGAAAGGGGAATAGGAGCCCCTTGTGGTGTGAAAAACATGATTTCAGCACCACCCCCTTGCTCACATTTGGAACCATCGAAGAACAATGTTAGATCTTCTTTGTGCTTTAGTTCTTCTGGCTCTTTTGAGCTAGATAATGCGAAGATTGCATCATCAGGTAGCTCAATTGTAATAGGCTTATCATCGTGAAGAGGCACTTCTGCTAGCTGGTCTACGATGACCTGACCCTTGATAGACTTTTGTCCAATGAATTCTAGGTCAAACTCCATCAAGAGCATGATCCACTTTATGGTGTGACTATTATGATAAGTATGACTCATCATATATTGCAAAGGGTTTTCTTTAGAGATAACATATGTTATTTGATTAATCATGTAATGATGGAGCTTCTTGGTGGTAAAGACCACCTAAGCAGAGTTTCTTGACATAAGCATATTTTATTTCATACGAGACCATGGTGCGACTAATGTAATAAATTGCTCATTCCTTATTTACCTTGTTATTTTGGGTCAGCATGGTCCCTAAGGAAAATTCAGTGATCGAGATGTATAGTAGGAATGATGCACTATGTCTTAAAGGAGATAATACTAGCATGGAAGCCAAGTATTATTTGATATCTTTGAAGGCCTCTTGGCAATATTTATCCCAATGGAAAGTAACCCCCTTTTTTAGAAGATGATTGAACAACCACACTTGCTCGATAGTTGCACAATGAAATGTTGGATGGCCTGTATCTTCCATTGCAAGTTGTGAAGTTGCTTAAGGTTGGTGGAGGGAGGTATGCTTGTGATTTTTTTGACCTTCTTTGGGTCAACATCGATGCCTTGATTAAAGATAATGAAGCCTAAAAGCTTTCTGGATGTTATGCTAAAAGCACACTTTTTAGGGTTCAAGCATACTTTATGCTCAAGGAGGTGATCAAAGACTTTTTCTAGAACATCGATATGGTCCTAACATAATAAATATTTGGCCAAAATATCATCGATATAATCTTTAATAATCTTGTGCATGTAGTCATGAAAAATATACGTCATTACCCATTGATAGGTAGCACCAACATTATTTAAGCCAAAGGGCATGACCTTATAGCAAAATGTCCCCCATGGTGTAGTAAAGGTCATTTTGGCTTGATCTTCAGGATTGACTCGGATTTGATTGTATCCTAAGAAGCCATCCATGAGGGAGAGCATTTTATGTCCTACTGATTGCATCTACCAGTGTATCAATGTTTGAAAGAAAAATTCATCCTTGGGGCTTGCTTTATTAAGATCATAAAAATCGGTGCATATGTGCACCCCCCATTCAATTTCCTAATAGGTACCATGTTGGACACCCATTCGAGGTAGTCGATAGGTTGGATGAAGCCTACATCCAAAAATTTTTGTAATTCATCTTTTATCATTAGAGCTATTGTTGGATGCAACTTTTAGAGTTTTTGCTTGACCGATTTAATTACTGGATTTAGCATCAGATTGTGGATAACTAAGTTTGGATCCAGACCAAGCATGTCCTTGTATGACCAAGCAAAATATTTTCTATACTTATTTAGAAGAGCAAAGAATACAACATGTTCTTTGGTTGAAAGACCTTTCCCTAGCTTAAGAATTTGGGGATGTTTAGGATCATCACTAATGTCTATATCAACCATCTCTTCTATTAACATATGGGATCCCTCCTCCAATTGATGAGGAGTAGGGATCAAATGTATGTCATCTACTGGATTGAATGAGTTAGATACCTCGTTGGGCTCAATATCAACTTGTAAGACATCTAAGTGAGGATATGATGAGAAATGGAATGGTTGTAACATGTCCTCAGAAGGAAGAAACTTAGAAGGTGATGGTAAAAGAGTAGCATGATCAAAATCAATAGCCTCAAGATTGAGAGGCAATGATTGGGAAGGGTTGTCTAGACAATGGAGGGGAGTGGTGAGGTCAATGGAGATCATATTGATGGATGGTGGATGATCTCCATTCATGAGTGGAAATAGGAAGTTAAATATGGGTGGGCACAAATGTTCAGGAGGTGGTTGGGGTGGAATGGGAATGACGGGGTGCACCCTATGGAGGATAGGGACAACTGGGTCCTCGGGTGGGAGAAGTTGATGCCAAATGGGTAGCTACCTCAAGAAAATATGAAGATAGAATTTATCGAGATCCGTGAGAGGCTCAATGGGGGAGGACTCTTCTTCTAAGCTAAATGAGGTGATGGATAAGGTCTCCCAATCATCTTCTGACCCCCAATCATGTTCTGACTCTTGATAATCTCCTGACTCCTCATATGACCTATCAAAGTTAGTAATATATAATGTAGCGATATGTAGATGATCATTAAGCAAGTGAGCATTACTAGGATCGACATACTCATTGCCATCAATGTCTCCCTCTAGGCCTAAGTTAAGGCATTGAAGGAAATCAGCAAGAAGCTCATCAGGCATGTGTATACCGTATCCTAAGCTTGATTTATCTATTGGTAGTTGGTAGTGTGGTTCCAGAGGGGTTTGGGGACCTTGCTCATATCACCCTAAGCCATTTCCATGCCAATGATGGTGATAGAAATACCACATAGCAAAGGATGAGTTTGAAAGATAATCAATATTTTCTTGAAATGGCTCTTCCTCCTCTAGTATAGGAGGTGTGTCTATGGAGGTATCAATACCACCATAGATAAAATTTGTTTGGCTTGGGTAGGACCCAAGGGGGATGATGGTACCTATGGGTAATGGTGTGCTGCATGGGTGACCAAAGTCTTTGATTGACTCTACGAGTAGGGTGAATGTAACATCTTGCACTAGATATTCACCAATACTTGGATTCATCATGCAAATTGTGACTTGTGGTGACTCTATTGGGGGAGATGATGATGAAGATGTGGGTTGTGATGAAATTTGTGTGGTGATGGGTGGTTCCTCCTCTATGGGGGAAGCATGGGTAGAAGTTGTGGAGATGGTTGAAATCAAAGGTGTAGGAGGTGTAATGGATGGTTGAGATGTAGATGTGTTTGTTGGCGAGGGTGGAGATGAAGGTGATGGCATAGGTGCCTTTTCTAGATTTTGAGTAGGAGGATCTGATGATGATGAAGGAATTCTTGAAGAAACCAATGGTGAGGGTTGAGATGGAGGTGGTGGTGGTGGAGTGATGGATGATTATGGTGTGAAATTTATGGGTTGGATGGGGTTATTGGGCTGAATGTCCAGATGTGTGGAAGGCAAGGTGGACTCCTGGGGATGCAAAACCATATTGTAAAATTTGAAGGGCTCCAAGTCTACAGGGATGCAGTGAACTTGGCCTTCATGTATATACTTTATGCACTGATGCAATATAGAAGGTACGCATTTCATGTCTCGAATCTAGGGCTTGCCAAGTAATATGTTGTATTGCATGGTGCCTTCCAAGATATGACATAATACATGAATAGTCTTTTGTCCAACCTGAATAGGAAGAACTACTGTGCCAATGGTGGAACATAGGGCATCATTGAAAGCTCAAAGGGTGAAAGTGGATGTTGCAATGCATGATGGTGAAAGGTTGAGATGTTGGAGGGTGATAGAGGTGATGTTAATTAAAGATCTTGTGTCAATCAAGACACGTTTGAAGGGGATCCTATCCACACTAGTGATGATATGCAATGGTGGATCAGGTACCTCAATGGGTATCATCTGAATTTCATGATCCTAAAATGTTATCATAGGATCTTGACAAGTTTGAACATGCCCCACAAAGTTGATGAAATAATTAGGGTCTTATGGTTGTAGTTCAATAGATCTTAAGATCTCCATCAGAGCCTCTCGATGTGGGGTTGATTGCTGAATCAACTCATAGATGGAGAGTCTCATTGATGACATTCTTAGACTTTGAGTAAGTCTATTCCTTAGTGTGAGCATCGGATGAGGTAGAGTAGGTATGATCGAATTTGATATCGATGGTGCCTATGATGTTGAAGGAATATTGGTAGGATCCATAGATTGTGTGGGTTGCATTGGGTATCATCTATTCCTCATCATGATGTTGATCATTCCCATGAAACCTTGGTTAGGTGGGGTAGTATGCACTTGATTAACCTACTTAGGTTATTCTATTTTGATAGCAGGTGTTGTGTTTATTCCACGTTGGGGTAAAGGGTCTTGGAAGATGCCTATATTTTGGTTGTTGGAGGTAAGAGGATTATCAATTTGAATCTCTTGCCTCTCGATCATGTCCTGCACTATATTCTTGAATGAGTAGCATGACTAAATATCATGACCTTTTTTTATTGATGATAGGTGCAGTACTGATCCTCCTTATAAGATCTAGATTTGGGATGATTTGGATCCAATGGTTGGATCTCAGGGAGAGTAATCACTATAGTCAATTAAAAATTGATGCCAAATACTTTGATAATGGGGTGTATTGGTGAGGCAGTCGATGAGGCTGAGTTTGTAATTGATGTTGTTGTGGTGGTTTGGTTGATTATGAGTGGTACTACACTGGTGGAGGTTGGGCTTGATAATTAGCCGATTGTGTTGGAGCTTAGTTTGAGGGCCTAGGGATACTCAAGACAACTTGGTTCATCAGAGTTACCTTTGGTTGATTTTGGCCACCCTTTGCATTTTTATTGGGCCATTCCTTCTTACAAAGTTTAATTTCTCCTTCCTAGACCTTGATGTCCTCAATTACCTTTGCCTAGGCCAAGGCCTCCTCAAAAGTCCTATATTGCTGAAGTTGCAATAATAATGATATCTATTTGGTGCAACTCCTAGTAAACATTCAGGTAAGCTCTATGATGGGTAGGGTGAAGGGCAATTTGGTTATGATTGCCCTCCACCTATTTCCATAGTCCATGACTGGTTCATCCTCGAATTGGCAAAGATTATATAGATCAGTCAGGGTGGCCTTTTTCTAGATGCTAATTCCAGAAAAGCATCCACCAATTGTTCAAACGTGAAAGTACTATGGCATGGCAAACTATTATGTTAATGTCTAAAAATGTACACTTACATTGCATTTGTGCGCATCACCAACATGGGAATATTCCTCTCATGTGGGATTGCTTGAGAGGAAAATACCTTCAAAAATAGCTGACTAAACTAAACTAAACTGCAATTAAACTTGTTGGGGAAATAGGGGAAGGGAAAATAAAAAATTGCAATGAGAAAATAAACTGTAAATAAAAATTGCAACATGAACTGGGAAATAAAATTAAAAACTACACTAAAACTACACTAAGAAAAGGGAGAGGGATAACGAAAGATAAAAAACTATAATAGTAGAGAAAAAATAAAGAGGTAATATGCCAAAATAAAAAGTGGTCTGATTGATCCACCTAAAACTCCATAAAAGACATAGTACAACAAATACGAGATATAAAACAAACATGAATCAACTACAAGAGGTAAGGTTGGCATAAACCAAGGGCCAATGCCACATGCAATCCAACCAAACTAAAGATACACATATTACAGCCTCAAACAAATATTTGTATTATTTCTCGTAGTGTTATAGAGGTCAGCAAGTGACCAAATCAACCTCCATTTGAACATATGGAAAAATATCTTTTATAGACAAGAGATATTTTTTCCAGTCTTCTATTTTCTACCTAAATATTTATTTGTCCACTTTTTGATATTTATTTGCCCACTTTTTGATTTGCAAGGTTGCAAATAGATTTTCCCCTATTGGCATTTAAACCTGTAGAACTGCTACATTAATTCTCATTTAAAACTACACAATACTTTCCACCCAAACGTCTAAAAATAAACCTGCTTTCCAGGTTTACAACACTAAACTGCATAATAAATATTCCATTTGTTTATAGCACTAAACTGCACAATAAATATTCTAGCTATTTATAACACTAAACTGCACAATAAATATTTTAGCTATTTTCAGATTTGTAGCACTAAACTGCATTAATTTTCACCCACTTTACTGATTTATAGGACTGCCAAAATATATTCTATTATTTGACCTCTAAAACTATAGATATGCTATATAAATGCATGTTTATATTTAGATTCCCAGGACAGGACTGTTACATATTTTCCTATTTTTGATGTTTAAAAATTATGAAACTACTAAAAATTAATTCTCACTCATTTTCTAGATTCACATAACTACAAATGTATTTTTACCCAGTTTCTAGATTTGCAAAACTACAAATATTTCCCAAATATTAACGTCAAATCTGTAGATCTGCAAAATAAACTTACACCTACTTTCCAGGTTTACAAAATTGCATAACATTTTCCACCTAGACATCTAAAACATTTACATTTTGAAAAAAATGGATAACTTACAAATGGGGAAGATTTAAATAAAATTAAAAAAAAATAATTGCAATACTTTTCCAAGTGTAGGCACCAATCAAACCAAAAATACGTGTAATCAAACTGTGCAATGTGCAGTCAATCTGGCATGTGTGCAGTCAAATTAAAAACTGTGCAGTCAAACTAAAAACTGTGAAACTGGAAACTATGAAATTGGAAACTAGAAACTGTAAAATGTGCACTCAAATTAGAAACTGATAACTGTGTAGTCAAACTAGAAATTGGAAATTGTTCAGTCAAACTGGAAACTAAAAACTATGTAATGAAACTAGAAACTATGTAGTCAAAATTGGAAAATGGAAGATAGGTGCCTTAAACTGAAGACAGGGACCTAAAACTAGGAGACAGGAACTTGAAACTAGGATATAAAAACCTGAAATGGAAGATAAGCACCAGATTTTGGATGAGAGTTGGGAACTAGATTTTGAATGGTAGTCAGACACCAATGTTTGAATGGGAGTTAGGCACCAAATTTTTAATGGGAGCCAAGCACTAGATTTGAATGGGAGTGAGGCACTAGATTTTGATCAAGAGTTCGACATCAAATTTTTAATGAGAGTTAGGTGCGTTATTTTGAACGAGAGTCAGGCACCAGATTTGAATGGGAGTTAGGTGCCATATTTTGAATGGGAGTGAGGCACTAGATTTTTAATGAGAGTTAGGCACCAGATAAACTAAAGGTTCAAACATCATCTACGTGTACCGATAAACTCCATCAACTGCAAACACAAACTCATCCACTGCTTATCACCAAATTTTTTTAATTGGTGCAACTGTTAATAAATTAGAGCAAGAGGCTCAAAATTTATTAACAAGTTAAACACTCCAAAGCATCCCCAACGAGCATTATAAGAAATGTTCAAAGCATGAGGGAGTCATTGTCCTAAATATGAAAGCAATTATTCATGAAGCTCATCACATGCTCTTGTGCATCTTCATCACCCTTAAACTTATCTAATTTTGGCATCTTAAAGTACTCAAGATAGGGCGATGATGGAATAGATGGATGGAGAGGTTGATCGATGAGTTTTCGTAAGGTAGGTTTTTGGGAAATTGAACTTAAGGTTTGATTTTCTAAAGAGTTGAGATTCTCTATCAATAGTTTATAAGCCTCTAGCAAGATGATGTCATTTGCTTGCCTTTGTCCTTAATAAGTTTGAAGGTTCAATTGTTGAGGAGGTGGTTGGTGAGTGTTATCAATAGGCATGTCACCATATGTCACCTTAGGGTACGTATCAATTGATTCTTGATACTCTGGTTGTTGTTCCTCATAGGATTCATGATCCTATTGATATGGATATGTTTGATAGTGTAATGGTGAATGGGGTTGGTGATGGTGAATGGGTGGGCATGGGCAAGGTGGAATATTTTGATTTGGATGTGATGGAAGGTTGTGATATTGTGCTTGGTTCCTTGAATGTTGTTGCACTAGTTGCCTTTGTTGCATAGATGTGGGTAACCTTTGATGCATCACCCATTGCATTTGATTATCTAGGGTTGTCTTGGGCACCTAGTTTTGACTTACCAGGTTAGTTGTGTGGGGTATATTCACATGTGTGTGAGTGATGTGAACAGGTATATTTTATGCTTTGATTCCAAAGAGATTGATAACTTTTTTTTGGGGTCGTAAGAGGCTGTATTGACTTGATATTGCTACCAAAGGGTAGGTTTCATGTAATCAGGAGGTGTTGAAGCACACTATCCTTGATAATACTACCTATCATAAGATGTATCAGGAGGATTAAAATCACCATCCCTAGACCCATGAGATGACATGAAAAACACATGAGCTAACATGGTAGCATTGTTATTACCCTGAGCGATGTACATATTCAAATGATCGTATTTATGGCTTATCCATGGATGATCATCTAGGGTAGCTTGTTGGGGAGTGTACTCCTAATATTGATCTATGGGAGTTATAGGTTGAGCTGAGAGGCTAATGCATAGTATGGGCTTCCTAGATGTTTTAGTTTGAAGGTAGTTGTCCCTATAAAAAGCGTGCAAGGTATCCTGATCTGGATAATCCATATCTTGATCATAGTTAGGATCTATGGGTGAATTGTGAATGGGGATGCCCAATGTATCAGGGTCATGGAGTGATGGATGAATTTTGAGCCAGGACGGTCGCATCACCACTCAGGGATGATAAGGTCTTATGGATCAATTCAAAAATGATCCATGGCTCTAGGTGATGGATCAACATTGTATTCTCGTGAATGAGACTGGCTATGTATTACGACCATATACTAGGAAAATTATGCATAAAGAGCCATGACAATAACTTCAAACATCTTCTAAACTATGCAAACAAAACAAACAAACAATCAAGAAATCACTCTTGTTTTGATTTTCTTAAATTTTGATTTTGATGATTTTTTAGTGTGTTTTATTTTGAAACTCTAATCCTAAAAACTAAGGTAAATAAAATAAAATCTAAAGAAGGGTGATTTTTTCACAACCTCTATCGAGGAATGTGACACAAACGATAAAAAATGACTTCCTACAATGATGGATCGACAATAGGTAATGCATAGGAATAGTAAATACCCCTCCAAGGAGGGGCCTTGCTATTTAAATCTAGCTACTTTCTTAGTCAAGCTTTCACTTCACACTCAGGCATGCTTGGATACAAAAATAGATGCACTTCACAAATTATTAAGCCCAGTGGTTAAGGGATGTTTAAACCTAACCCACCTCAGGATGCACCCAAAAGTAGGGGGTATCTTGATGATGAAGTCCAAGAAACTACTTGTAGGGGATACAATGGTGTTTAAGGGGTGAGCTAGCGGAAGGATATGAATTCCAAAATCTCTAGTCTCGATTGGAGGTTGGTGATGAAGTCCAACCTTACCAATGTTTAATTGATACGTGCATGTGTGGATTATTTTTACTGCAAAAATAAAATAGAGAGCACACGATGTTTCTAATGCAAATTATGAAGTAAAATGCATTTATTTTCTTTAACAATGCTCTATCTTTCATCAAGTAGTAATGCAAAAAAGAAAATAGTGAAGAAAATATGATGATATGGTTACAGACCCAATATCATCTTGACCTAAGACCGTTACGATTTGATATATTTAAAACTAAAACAAATAAGCATGCATGCAATTAGGCTATGCGTTTTTCATATATATATATATATTTTATCAAAACATGAAATAAAATTATACTAAGGTATGAAAATCTAAACTGGAAGCCTTAGTCTGATGTAGATTTTATAGAACAGTGTTGTTTTATCTCTGGTTGAAGACCGTCTCGCCCTGAGATGGTTACAGAATAAGGGTTGTCTCAACCTAAGACGGTTATGACTGTGTACCTACAATAATTATAAATATGTAAAAATGTAGCCATTTTGTTGATGTAATAAAACAAAAAATGATGAAATAAGGAGACCCAAATGGGGTCCCACTATGATTGCCATTTGAAAGCATGAAAACTTGCACCATACAAAAAATAAAATGAAGTAAAACACAATGCAAAGAAATCAAATGTTAATAAATCCTTCTTTATTAAATTGTATTGATTCTTTCAAGGTGTTACATAAAGTCCCCTTCAAGGATTTTATCGATGATACAATATTACAATAAGGGCCATGATGCCTCTTTTCATTGAAAAGAGCTTTCTTAGGTGCAATATGAGAGATTCTTGTGCCAACACAGTATTTTTTAGGGCAAATTTCCTTATGACAATTTCCTAAGAGTTGAGTCTAAAGTCTTTCACTGTTCTTGATACCTACAATCTACACACAATGAAATGGAAGTGGATCAATAGCATTTGCAGGGCCCACCGAGGTTGGACCTGTGTTTGATCAAGAAATATAAAAGTGAAATAAAAGCAGATGCATGCATACAACAATAGAAATCTATGCTATTGTAGAAAAATAAAATACCTAAAATGGAAGATCTGATGCTAAAACGAACATGCAAGTGATAATATAAGCTAAAATGTAGTAAAAATGATGAAACTGGTCACTTGATCGAGATTGTCTTGGGTCGAGATGATCTTGTCTATAGATTGTCCTAGGGTGAGATGGTCGCTATCGCATACCTACAACTTTATGAAACCAGGTCCTAATGGTTTTGGGGTGATCCAAGAGGTGTTTTGACAATGAATTTGTGGTTAATGTAAACACAAGCTAGCTGGTTCGGGAAATATAGAGTAGCGATATTTATTAAGCAAGGATGAAGAAGGTAGCCTTGCAAATTGTATGGTAATCCAAAAATATGGATGCAAGCAACGAAAAATCATGGCAAGGTTTTGATAGCACTGCTTTACTCTGGTGCTCGAATTCAAGTTTTTTTTGCAAATAGAGGGGTGTGGCACACAACCAAAGAGGTAAGTGGTAATTATGGGGATCCTGATTGCCTTTTAGTAGTAATTGCAGGGGAAACTTTTGCTACCTAGAGGTTGCTTGGCACTGGAAAAAATCAACCATCGTGCTGATAGGTAACTTACTGCTTGTTTTATTTTTTTGTTTTTACGTGCATGTGACCATATCGGATAGAGATGATCATGCTTCCCATGGGGTAAAAGTGGCTTTTGTTGGAGAAAGACACAAAATTAGCCCCGAGGCTGCCCAAGGTGGGGTGTGAGGGTTAAAAGAAGGTCTCTTTGGGAGTATCCTTGTGATGATGCATTTTAGGTGTTTACAGAGACTAGGTCACCAATGGCCCTTGCTATCCCAAGAAGGATATCCTCATATAAAAAATAGATTGGAAGGCTAGGAAGTCTTACCTATAATAGTGTTGATTTGATACATTAAGAGTTTGAGTTGAAATCCAAATCCCATTTCCATAGGAAAAGACTACACCTTCTAAAGAGCTAGGGGATTCCTTCAAGATTTTAGATGACATCTTTAACATATTTTAACTTGATGAGAAATAAACCCTTGAGGAACACATTGACCTCCATATGGTATTGTGGCTTCTATTTAGAGAAGGCCCATCTTTGGATGGTGTCATTGTCAGGGTGAGATCCCAAGAACTTTCCAACTATATTACTAGCTTCCTGGGATTAAACCATCTTTAAAAACTCAACTAGGACATGAAGTTTCCCTTAACTCTACCATTTCCAAAGGCTATCCTAGAATCAGGGATCACAATATTCTATCAAGAGATGTCGAGGGTCTACACTCCTAGGGAGGGTTGTAGAGCTACCCCGAATCTAGGCAGATAAACTCCAACATTGTTCTTGATTTTAAAAATATTTTTGCTTTATTCCAATTTCTTGCTCACTCTTAATTCAAAAATTTGAATTATTTTTCCTCCTGTGCCTAAATCCAAGTTAGGGTTTTCTTGCAAGGGCTTCCCTAGATCCACATTCCCAAGGTTTTCTTACAAGGGGTTCCTCGGATCTATGTTCCTAGTGGGGACCGAATCCACCCTGATTCCTATTAGCTCCATCCCAATCAGAACAACATCACCATATTCGATCCTAGTATCTAAGAAAATCCTATGATTCCATTCAGATTTGGGATTAAGATATGTATAACTGGAGATCAACCTTTGATTCATGGGCATTCCTATTCCATCCACTAAACTCATCCCTCTTCTCCCTCTCCCTCTCCCTCTCATTACAAAATTTGCAAAATAGATAGAAGTCTATACCAAGATTGTTTTGGAGTAACATTACATAGAGATTTACATGGACACCTATTGAGAATAAATATTGTAGCATTTACTACTTTTGCCTAGTAATAATATGGTACTTTTTTGCTATACACCATGTATATCGCCATCTCGATGATTGTATTGTTCCTCCTTTATACTATATTCCCATTTTGTTGTGGAGTGTAAGGAGTTATATATTGCTTGTGTATACCCTCATGGTTGTAGAAATATTAATTTTTTTTAAGGTAAACTCACCAACAATATATAACCTTAAGACCCTAATTTGATTTGCAAATTGTTTCTCTACAAGGGCCTTAAAAGTTTGAAAGTATGAAAACATTTAGAATTATACTTGAGGAAGCATACACACATCTTTCTTGAATAATCATCAAAAATCAATAAAAATATTTTACACCATGAATCGAAGATGTATTAATTGGACCACACAAATCATTATGCACCAAATTTAAAACAACTTGTGCATGTTAATACTTACCCATATCAAATGGTTGATGATTTTTTTTTCCAAGTTGAAATTCTACACATGAATGTTCTTATCATAAATGGATGGAAATACATGAACCATGTTAGTGAGTATTGATAAATACTTATAATTGAGGTGACCAAACCCCTTATGCCAAATAATAGAACTATTATCTTCAACTACCAAGGCAAATGAATAGGCATACTTGGGATCAACTAACTTGTGTGGCCTCTTCTCACCTATACCAAGATCAATGAGCTTGTTTTTATCCACATTCATTATCTCACATTTATTTTTATAAAAATACACAAGACGATGAGAATTCCTAGTGATTTCACTAATGGACAAAATATTTTTGCTCATATAAGGAATATATCAAATATTTTTGAAGGTGTATATAACATAGTTGTTCAACGTCACACTAACATCATGACACCCTTATGAAAAGTATGATCTACTATCACCATGTGAAAAAGACTTATTCTTAGATTTTCAATGAAAATATATCATTCCTTTTGACATTTATAATGTTTGGATGCTCTAGAAGCAAATTACCACTCAGTAGATTGACCATATGGATATTGAGTTGTTACAAAAGCAAACCTCTCTTCCTCATATTCTATCAGAGCAATATTTACTTGTTTCTTCCCTTGCTAATTTTATTTATTATTCAACTTACAACAGTATCCTTTGGAATGACTAGGTTTCCCACAATAAAAAAAGACTTGGGATTACTTTATATTAGAAGTTTTACCATGATTGTGATCACATGATGAGGGCTTCGAATTTTGATTGCCTTTGTGTTTCTTTAGTAGTAATATTATTTATACACCCTAATATTAATACTCCCATATATGATTATCTCCTTTATTTTTTGTAAATGTAAAGAAGACATCTTTTAAAAATGAAGAGTTTGAGTCTTAGAAAGCAAATGCAGAGACTCAACAAAAGAATCATAATATGGAGGTAAACCTTACAAAAAATGTTGATCATGTCCTCATTGTTGACTATATTTTGAATAGCAATCATTTGATCTTTTAGATCCTTTAGATTCATAAGGTACTTACAAATAGACCCTCCTTTCTTGAATCGAGAAGAATATAAGAGCTTCTTAAAAAATAAACCACGTCCTCCTTTAGATGTATGATACTTATTTTGCAACTTTGCTCACAATGTTGCAATGTTATCTACATTACAAACTTCAAGAACTAAATCATCTACAATAGGAAATTTGAGAAGCATCCAAGCTTATTTATGTCGCTTATTGAAGTCATCAACATTATCTTTTTGTCTAGTTTCTTTTTTATTTCAATTGGTTATATAGGATTGAAATGGACCCCACCTGTATTACATCATCACCACATAGTGGTATTTCAACAAAGCTTGGATATTATCCATGTATCACTTGGAAAGATTTGAACTTTGATCTCCTCCTTAAATATTGAGGAATCTAACTAGTTGAGCTAATACCACTTGTTTTTGTCTAGTTTCATTATTGATAACTAGATTCACCAAATAATGATACTCATAAATTGTAAGTATCTTATGGCTACACACACTATAATTTCTTCCAACCAATTTTGATGAGTTTAGAAGAATTAGAGTCTAAATATTTGGCAATATTCCACTAATGAAAACCCTAAATAGTAAATGCCAAATTCCAAACATACCTTGAACACTAAACATAGAGAAATAAATGCCAAACACTACACTCTACTCTATCCAAACTCAAATTTAGGCAAAATCCAAGCTACACTTTGCCCAACCTAGAAACATGAGCAACCTTCAACCAACATTTTGCCTAATTTAGAAACATGGACAAACTCCAAGCTACACTTTACCATAGCTTGGCTAAACTTTAAAAGTTACAAGCAACAACTTTATCAAGTGAGGAGAAAACCACTGAATGCCAAATATCAAAATACCAAACACCATTTGTTAGATATAATAGATCTAAACACAACACAAGAGAAAACCTTTGTTGACAATGCAATAATACTAAGAATAACTATAGAGTAACAATCTATAGTGGCACTGACTACATAAGACAAAAAGTAACTTGTCTAAAAAAAATGGTGTGAGAAAAACTCCTCATTTCTCCTTTTTGTGGCTCTAATACCATAAAAGAATGTAATATAAGATGTTATTTATATTTATAAGCTTAAATTTATAATGATATACAATTCTGAAATTAATTGATGTTGATAAAACTAGATCCTAAAAAATATAATAATTTATCCCTACAAATCCTAGCAACTTATCCTTAAAATTCTCAACATATTAACCCTACAAATATCAACAACTTATCCCTACAATTTTTAACAAGTTATCCTAAAAAAATTATTGTAACAAACAATATAATAATATAAATCCTTATCATATCTATTTATTCTAATATTGACCACTTATACCATGTTTGAGAACCTATCTCAGTTTTGTAGAGGTTATTTTGGATGCAAGAGTAGATTTTAGGTGGTTAGCATAGGGCATGCCTTGTTCCTACAATTCTCTTTCTAATCATGAGTCTAATTATTAAGAAATCTACCTTTGGCTTGATGATTCAACTTTTTTTTAGATCAGAGGACAAATTATGGTTATCATATTACATGTTGAATATCTTCTCATGGGAAGCTCAACACTTGGATCAAAAGGTGAAGTTATGATTTCATATCCAAGGAGGAGTATATCTAGTTCATGTACCTTTGGTAAGAGGATATAACATGATTCATTTTCCCTAATTAGTGGATAAACTTGACCTAGATCATGTGTAAAGTGCCATGATACCAATTATGAAAGTATCATGGACTTAATAGTATTTTCCTTATGGGGAATTTGGTAGTCTTCCAAATGGTGAGGGAGGCTCACTTGATGACATCTTACTAATATTCTAAATGTTGAGGGAGCCTTATAACTTGATAATTTGACAGTATTCCAAATAATGCTAGAGGCTTAGTGGTTTCCATGCTCTTTGGCCCAATTGAGCATTCATTATGGGTGAAGATAACATCATCTCTAACATCTTATCTTCTTGGCCCCAAGATTAAATAATGGGGGTAGTGTTGGAAGATATAATAATCTAACCTTATTGACCAAGTTTGAAAAATAATAATTTATGCCTATGGGAAATCTTTGATGTAAGCATACAAGTAATATTATTGTATTCATCCCTTATGAGGTTGGTTAATCCACCTGGATGGTTATGTATTAACTCCTTATGGGATCAATTAAACCACCTTGATGGTTAGTCTTAACTAAAACTTTAATCAAATTTGTAGTAAGTTTACTTAATGTTGAGCCCTACATCAACCTTGGTTAATATAACTATAAATGTAATTTGGGGATTAGGTATCTACTTTAAATACCCCCAACCATTGATCCATTGTATCATTATGAGGTATAATATTCTCATGTGGTCTATTATTGTCAGTGCCCATTGCAACACAATGGTTTGTACTATACTATTGGAGTAACAATTTGATATGATATGTTTAGAAATCAGTAATGACAACAATAAATACTTCATTATACAAATTCATGAAAATTTAATCTAGCAATTGGTTGTATGGCAAAGCATTTGCATGGCAATGCACTTGTATGACAAAAAATTGAATGTCAAGCACTTGTACAACAAATATTTGTACAGTAAGTACTTGCATGACAAACACTTGTATGGAGCTGACTTGAATGACAAGCACTTGTATGGTAACACACTAAAACAACAACACACTCATTCGATAAACACTTATATGATACTTATAGACTACAAATATTGCTTTGATATTGGACATAGAATTTGGAAAGAACACCTGGAGATCTACCTCTTTGCAACAATACACAACGTCATTACACACAATGCATACATAAAAAAATGAAGAATAAAATGAGTATATATAGAATTTACTCCTACCTATATGACACTTGTATTACATCACAATATGGGCAAATGTATCTACTTTATGCTTAACACAATATAGATATTCATATATACTTTGAAGCTATAGAACTCTTGCATTTATAATTTTGTATGTCACCATTATCTTTGCCCAAATGAATGGGGGATGATAGTTAATAACAACTACCTAAAGAGATTTATGAAAAATTATTCCAAAAATAATGCAAAAATAAATAACTTAGAAGAAATGACACCATGCAATGCACATATAACACATGAGACTTATCCTGGTTCACCCAATATGGGCTACGTCCAACAAAACAAGAGTCACACCTCCTTGATATTATTATTCACTTCCTTGCCTAAAAATGGGACATTACAATAAATATAAAGGAAAATATTCCAAACCTAAACTACTATGTGGTATTAGAATACAATGGGCACAACACCGTGGGCTAAACCACCCACACCCACCAACCACCCACCAACCGTGGGAATCCCAAAAGTCACTCCGCTCCACAAATCACTCCGAAAAAGGGGGTAAATTTTTTTTTGGTGTTGTCGGAAACAATGCCTTCATTGTGGTTGAGGGGGCTACCGCCCCCCCAGACCCCCCCAATCCACCTAGGGAGAGCTTCACCATATTCTTGAGGAGCTTCACTCCTCTTACCCTCTCGTGCTTCCTAGGAAAAGGATGAGACCATCCAACATTCTCCCACTTCTTGAATACTTTGCCAAACCCATTTCAACTATACATAATCTAAAATTTTATGTTCTAACTGCCTTGGTTAAAGCATCTGCAACATTTTCCTTTGTATCCACTTTTTCTAGAAACACTTTCTTTTGTTCAATCATGTTCCTGCTAAAATGGAACTTTGTATCAATGTGCTTCATTCTAGAATGGTAAGCAAGGCTATTTGATATAAATATAGCACTCAGACTGTCACAATTTATCTTTAAAGCTCCTTGAAAGAACCCAGTTTTAGCACATAGTATTTGTAGCCATAATGCTTACTTACTGGCATCGATGTCTGCCATGTACTCAGCTTCAGTGGTTGAAAGAGCAACAACGGTTTACCTTTTGCTCATCCAACTAACAAATCCTCCAAAAAAATTGAATACATAAACACTAGTAGATATTTTGTTTTCTAGATCTCCAACCCAATCTACATCAAGAAACCCTTCTATATCCAAGGATCTGTCTTCTTTACCTATACCCTCATAACAGATTGAAAAATTAGAAGTACCACGCAAATATCTAAAAACCCTTTTCACAATAGTCCAATGCTCTTTAACAAGTTTAGACATATGTCTGCTCAAAACTCCCACTACATGGGTAATGTCTGGCCTAATACAAACCATGGCATACATTAAACTACCTGCAATATTTGCATAAGGAACATGGGACATTTCTTCTATCTCTTCTTCTATTTTTTGACATTGTTCAACAGACAAATTTTTTACCCAAAGGAATAGGTACCTTCACTAGTTTGCAATCCTGCATATTAAATCTCTTCAACACTGTCTTAACATATTTTTTCTAATCTAGCCATAGTTTTCTATTAGAACGATCTCTGTTTATTTTCATACCCAAAATAAAATTTGTAGGGCCAATATCTTTCATGTCAAACTTTGATGCTAACTGAGACTTCACTTCCTTGATCATTTTCTTACTGTTTCCAATTAGTAGCATGTCATCAACATACAAAACAATAATTACAATTACATTACCAATTTTATTTGAATATACACAGTAATTAGCATTGCTATGAATAAAATCAATTCCTAAGACATAAGTATCAAATTTATGATACCACATTCTAGGTGATTGTTTCAGTCCGTACAGATATTTCTTTAACTTACATACAAGATTCTTCTTTCTCGCAACAATGAAAGCTTTAGGTTGCCTCATATAGATTTATTTCTCCAAATCTCCATGAAGGAATGCAGTTTTTACATCCATTTGCTCTATTTAAAGTTCAAAAGCAGTAGCCACAGATAACAGAAATCTAATTGAGGTTAGCTTTGCAACAGGAGAAAATAATTCACCATAATCAATTCCCTCTAATTGAGAATAACCTTTAGCAACAAGGCGAGCTTTATATTTCTCCACTTTACCTTCAATATTTTGCTTCTTCTTGAAAATCCATTTGCAACCTATCGCTTTTCTACCACTAGGTAATTTCACTAAATTCCATGTTCTATTTTTTTTTCAGGGCCATCATTTCCTTATTCATGGCCTCTTCCCAAAAATTTACCTCTTTAGAATTAACAGCTTCTCTAACTATTCTAGGATCTTCATCAGTAACAGATAATACAAAAGAAGTAGAAAAAGCAGATGGACTGTACCTTTTAGGTTGCCTTCTTTCCCGTGTTGATCTCCTTAGCACTGTTGTATAAACCTCTTGTTCATCCTCTTCCAGATCCTCTTTTATCTGATCCTCTTCCAGATAATCTTCTGTCTGATCTTCTTCCATGAAATCAAACTGGACCTTTTCATGTTCTTCTTCTATTACTTCCTTTCTGTGATCACTTTTCATTTCTCTAAACACCACATCTCTAATGTAAACTGTACGTTTAGTTTTTGGATCCCAAAGTTTGTATCCTTTAACACCATATTTGTAACCAATAAAGATACTTTAACAACCTTATTATCAATATTACTTCTTTTCTCCTTTGGAATATGCATGTATGCATCATAGCCAAAAACTCTAAGATGTGAAAGAGAGGGTTTCTTACCAGACCATGCTTCGAATGGAGTTTGATTTGGAAATGCTGATGTAGGAGATCGATTTCGCAAGTAACATGCTGCACTCACTACCTCTACCTAGAATTCCTACTACACACTCAGCATACTTCTGGCCTTTTCCATGAGTGATCTATTCAATCTCTCAATAACTCCATTCTGTTGGGGTGTATATGGAGTAGTATTCTATCTTGAAATACCACATTACTTACAGAAATCCTCAAATTTATTTTAACAATACTCTCCTCCATTATCAAACCTCAACACCTTAATATTTTTCCCGGATTGATTTTCAACAAGTGCTTTAAATTCTCTAAACTTATCAAACACTTCATATTTACTCTTAAGAAAATAAATCCATGCATATCTTGAAAAATCATCAATAAAAGAAGCATAATATCATGATTTTCCAAGGGATGGTACAGGAACAAGACCAAATATATCACTATGAATCAGATCTAATACCCCTCTTGATCTAGCAACACCAGATGGGAAACTCACACGATTCTGTTTGCCATAAATACAATGTTCACAAAAATAAAAAACCATTGAGCAATCAGGGATACCATGAACCATACCTTTTGTGTGTAGGGTATGAAATCCCTTTTCTCCAATATGTCTCATTCTTTGATGCCAAAGTGTTGAGATTTTATCTAATTTAGACACAAGAACAGTTGAGCTATTGCACTCATTTGTCATAGTGCTTCCCAATAGCTTATACAAAGTTCCAATCCAAACTCCTCTTACTAAAACCATTGATCCACAAACCATTATGCATGAATCCTTACTAAAACTAACGTTTACTACTGCATCAACCATTTTACTTACAAAAATTAAATTTCTAGCAAGACCAGGAATATGCATCACACCTGGGAGGGTTTTAACCCTACCATCCTGCAATAATATTTTCACCCTTCCATGACCAATGATTCTAAGTGGTGAATCATCTCCCAATAGTACCTCCCCTCCATCATATCTTTCATATTCGTTGAACCAACCCCTATGAGGGGTCATATGAAAAGAGGCACTTGTATCGATCAACCAATTATTTTTATCTGAACGTGTGGAGAAAGATGCCATATATACGTCTCCTCCTTCATTATTGGATTTATGTGCCTCTGTGGAAGTGGATTCATCAAACCTCTTTCCATAATCAACATTCTTTTATCTGCAATCCTTCTTCATGTGACCAATTTTACCAAATTTCCAATATTTTATCTCAAACTTTCCTCGAGACTTGGATCTACCTCTAGACTTAGATCTATCACCATATCTTGTTTTATCATTTTCCTTGGCATGCCCTCTCACTATTAGGGCATCCTTTGAATTGCCCTCCATGGCTTTTCTCCTCATATCCTTTGATATTAGAGATTCCACAACATCCTCAAACTTCAATATGGGTGCTGTTGTACTACCAATTGCTACAACTAGGTTATCCCATAAATCTGGTAAAGAAAATAGTAAAGTAATACATTTATCTTCCTCACTTAACTTAATATCAACAGATGTAAGTTGACTTACCGCTGTATTGAACACATTCAGATGATTTGCAACTGAATCCCCTTCATTCATCATGAGATTGTACAGTTTCTTCTAGAGAAATAATTTGTTCACTAGGGACTTAGATTGATATAGATCCCCTAACTTATCCCAGAGATCCTTTGTAGTAGCTTCTCCAAAAACATTGATTAGGAATAAATCTGCAAAACACAGTCGAATCAAACTCCTTGCTTTTCAATTCATCTTTTCCCAAACTTCATCTGATGTAGCTACATGTTTTGTTTTCTTAGAAATAATGGCCCACCGATCTTTTTCCACGAACAGATCCTCCATCTTTAACTTCCATAGCGCAAAGAATTTTCCATAAAATTTCTCAATCTCGATCCTTGATTGACTTCCTATAATTTTCCTTCAAGCTCCTTCTAAAAAAAACCTCACACTCTGAAATAGGTTTTCTCTAACTCCTAGAAACCCTATAAACTCTTTAGATGAAACGAAACCCTAGCAATAAAGACGTCCCCCTATGGCTAACAAATTGGCTCTGATACCAAATGAAGAGATTTACAAAAACTTATTCCAGAAATAATGCAGAAATAAATAACTTAGAAGAAATGACACCACACAATGCACATATAACACACGAGATTTATCCTGGTTCACCCAATATGGGCTACATCCAACAAAACAAGAGCCACACCTCCTTGATATTATTATTCACTTCCTTGCCCAAAAATGGGACATTACAATAAATATAAATGAAACTCTTCCAATCCTAAACCACTATGTGGTATTAGAATACAATGGGCACAAAACCGTGGGCTAAACCACCCACACCCACCAACCACCCACCAACCGTGGGAATCCTGAAAGTTGCTCCACTTCGTAAATCACTCTAGAAAAAGGGGGTAAAATTTTTTTTGACATAGCCAAAAGTAACTCCTTCGACGTGGTTGTGGGGGGCTACCTCCACCCTCGGACCCCCCCGGTCCCAACGGGTAGAGCTTCAACCTCCTCTTGAGGAGCTCCACTCCTATTACCCTCTCGTGCCTGTCGTACAATACTTCCTCGACAAAGGATGAGATACATACAACACTACCACCCATGACACCTCATCTCTAACTACCTTAAGTTTGTACATAATTACACATATTATGTCGTACATATTAAAAACTTTGGATTATCAAAATTGCTTATATAATAACTTATGAATTCATATGAAAACTACGAAATTACATTTAAATTGCATTTATATTTACATTTATGCGTGTATACGTTGCACTTATTCTACTTCTTCGATTGAGGCTTGTTAGAACTAGATCCTACATCTAGCCTCATCTTTAACTTGGTCAATGTCTTTGTTGATGATTTTTCTACTCTTGGGAACTTAGGTTCTATTGATGTTGAAGCATGGGAATAGGTACACCTTCTAGATCTTGGATTTGTAGCTTTAAGGCCTCGGTCTATCCCTTCAATAGTTTTGTGTAGGCCTGGTATTGATCCTACCACAAACCATAGTGATTCAAATTTTACTTAAACTTTGCTAGTATAGCCTTTAATTTGGCCTCTCTTTTCATATATTTGGATTCGACTTCCCTCCTAGCTACTTTATAGCTTTCTTAGTTGCTTCTACTTCCCTTCTTGTTGCAATTATCAATTGTTCATCTCTTTTTACTATTAGTTGATCTTGATGAATAACTTCATGGTTCTTTGTTTCCAAAAAATATATCTTCACTACACACTCAAATTTTAGTTGTGCAATTAACTAATATTGTTCCTCATATGTCTTCTTTTCTTCAACCTCCTTCCTCAACTTTGCTAGTTCTAGTTTGACATCCTCCTACACCTACCAAAGTCGTACCTCCACCATCTAAATTTTTTTAGCTAGTACTTATTACTTTAGATTCTGATTATAAATAATTTGCTAAAATTTCTCCACCATTGTAGCTAACCACTTAATAAAATATTCCAAAAACATAATCCTAGAATATGTCTTCACCAATTCAACTATAAGTTTATTGTACTTAACACCTACCTCCTCTCTAGAATGGGCCACCAAATATCCATCTACATACACATGTGTTGGGTGTTGGTATACTACATAAGTTTCCTCTAGTAGGTTCTTAACTTCCAATATTGACTTAACATTGTTAGTCACTAGCTTCCAAGGCTATGTTTGATGAATTTTGGCAAGATTCTTCATCTGCTCCTTATCTTGAGCCTAATACACTAGCTTACCCAGTTTATTCTCCAGATTCAACTGCCATAATTTCCAATCTCTTATACAACTAAATTTGAACTTAATACACACTCTTTAGAATACTCCAATCAACTTGTCAAAGAATGTATCAACTTGATCATTTATCTTCTCCCTTGGAACTGGTGGTCTCATCAAATTGAACACTTCAAGAATAAATGCTCACTACTAGCCTTATCGATATTGTCCCTTGTGGTAGTTTCCTCCCTATCCTCCCCACCGTGATCTATCTGGTTGATTGGTCATTTGGTTGTCTTACCCTCTTGTATTATCTAACCCACACCAACAATCATAGTTTCTATCACTATACCTTGTCTCATTTTAGATTCCTCCTTTGATGGTTGGATACTCTCACCTTGCTTCCAAACTCTAAACTTTAATGCATTATGTTTACCCTTATTCCTCCTTTCGTTTGGCACAATTACACTAAGTGATGTATCTTATGTTGTAGATGTGATTTCACTATGAGCTTCTATATTATATCATTGAAAAAGTATCCTCCATGATCAGTCATTGATTGGGGAGGTATGTAAAATCTTGTTATCACTTGTTCATACAAGAAATGCACAATGCTCCTTATGAAATTATAGAACAGTACCCTTGCCTTGACAAACTTCATCAAATACTCTATCACCACCATAAAGTACCTACACTTCCTTCTACTAGTTTTTAGTGGTCCAACAAAATATAGACCCCACATTTCAAAAAACTCATGTGGATGTGATTGGTGTAATGGCATAAAGTCCCTCCTTGGACATATCCCAACTCGCTGGCATGTATCGCATGCCGACACAAACTCCTTTACACCATGATAGAGGGTGGGACACCATAGACCTACCAAAAGTACTTTCCTTGCCATCACATCTAGACCATACACCCTAATACCAATATCTCATGAGATTATCTTAGCATTATGTTCACTTGTTCATCCATTACACATCTCTATAATACTCCATTAGGTATGATTTTGTATAACAATCCAAACATCAATTGAAATGGTGTTGATTTGATGATGACCCTTTTCTTCTTTATTGTTATCAACTCCTATGGAAGCGCTCTTCTTGATAAGTATTGAACCACATACTTGTACTTGCTAGCTTTTGATGCTAGATACTTAATAAGAAACAAAACAAAATATATAAAATGATCAATGCAATATTAAATACATGATAATAAAAATATACTAATCATGTAAAAATCACAAGAAACTTCTGTAACTACTCATAAAACTACCATTAATGAAGGCTCATGAAAATAGTACAATGATATAAAATGGAGGTCTCATACTACCTTCACTATGCTCTCTCTATGTCTTTCTTACATTCTCTATAAAAGACCTATATATAATGAGATATGACTCTTGGACTTCCATATTACTATGACACTTCTTCTTTCTATTCTAAGGACTCATGTACACATGGAAAACATGCACATTTACATCATTGCATATTCTAATAATACTTTTGCATTTATTACATTGCATAAAGTAAATACTCAAACCCTAATCTAAGAAACTCTCCTAATCTAAAGATGTACCCAAGATGGTACATTAGCATATACCAAATAATGTAATATATTCCAAAAAACCTCTATATTACATTATTTGGTTATTGAAGTCTTTAGTCTTCAATATGGATCTTCATCTTTCATATGTTCTTTAACCGGATCAGGTTCCTATTCTTCTTTTGGTTCAGTCTTCACCTTGTTCTTGAAACTTATGTTGTCTTCACATTTTGCTACTTGTATATGTTTCAAAGTCTTTGATATGATCTTTATCCTTGAATTTGTCAATATAGCCTTGATGAACAAGAGATCTCATTATCTTACAAGTCATGAGTGGATAAAAATTAATCCATTTTCTTTCCTTTGGCTCTTTGGATGATATTTCTTCTTGTTCTTAAGAAACTTTAAACTCAAACTTATTGTTAGTAGATGCTTCAGAAATAAGAACTTGAAAGAGACAATCTAGTATGAATATTAATATTTCTTCAAATATTTTGTAGTACATGCCTTTATAGTAGCAGAAAGAGAATAAACGATATTTTCCTCCACAATATTTACATGGATGGAGATTCCAACAGTTTTCTTTCTCATGACCTATTTTATTGCAATAAGTACAATATGAAGATATCTCTACTTTTTTGTTACTTATCTTTGAAATTTTGAGTTCATCCATTTCCTTGATAAAATAGTAAAACCATTTGTGCACCACTAAAGTTAATCTTTACTTCTTTTACAAATTTGTAAGTCATCTTTTTGATCAATATTCTTTGCTACATTTTGAGAGTGGGTTTTTGAGTTTATCCTCCATATTTCACTACACAAAAAAAGGTCTTTAAGGGTGATTTTTCAACCACCATCTATGAGGGCATCATTAAAATTCTGCATCATATGATGGTGGTTAAAAACCACCTCAAAAACCACCCTCTTAGGGGCCTAAGAAGGCGGTTTAAGCCTAAGACGATGATTTCAAACCACCATATTAGGCCCTATTATAGTTAGAGGGAGACATCCTCAAAGAATATGTTTTTGAATGATGAGTAGGTATTATGTCAACATTCTTCAATCCATAGGGTAGGTATTTCACATATTCTAGCTTACAGGAGAAATAACTTATTGGTATAATTTTAACACCCTCTTTGCTTCAACCAATTTTTAGTCCTTGATGATCCCAAATATTACATCCACTGCTCTATGATTTTCTTGAAGTGCACAAGAGATTTAACAAACCAAATTTTTGTTTGTGTCTTTGAGATCCTATTATCACACGAAACACGAATGTTGTCTTACAACATTGAGCTTAAAGCCGTTATCCACAAAGAGTCACAATTAACACCTTATGAAAATCTAAGCGTGGTATTTGAGAACTCCCTCTACAATTCCAATGACATGATACCAGTTATTATGCTACAATAATATAAGGATTTGTTCTGTAAACATCTTGCCTGCTAATGATCTTTGGGGCTTTATTTTCATTAAGAATATGATTGTCAAAGCTATGCACACATAATTATCCATGCTATTAGGAATAATATTCCATGTGTTTTAATAAGATCTTCTTACGCATTTGCTTTTCCATTGGACACTTAATTTTTGGACTTGGTAATTTTATTTTTTTAAATAGGAGGTCTAAGGTTTGAATCCTAGTAAGGTTGTATATTAAAGTTTGGTAATCAGACTATCAAGTTTGGGTAAATTTGTATATTAAATAAATATTATTGTTCTGGTGACTTTGTGGATAATAAGAACTATTTTCCCCTGAATCATAATTATTACCTTCTCTAATTAGTTTATTGGGAATTGGTATTGTATATAATTATTGCATTCTCTAATTGAATTATTGAAACATGCATTGAAGGTGTCATCTAAAGTGCATTCCTGCATACTAATTGGAGAGAATTTTGTGGAACAGGAAGGTAGGAGTGGAGGTAGCCAATATTCTAATCAAGGTTACCCTAACTTTGTTCAAATGTTATATGAGAAAGGATGTGGTAAGGCAACCTCTAGTGTACCCAACACACCTAGGGGTGTGTCTATTCCCATACATTTTTGTATCTCTCCTTCGCTGATACCCTTGGAAAAGTCTAAAGTCAAAGGTCAAACTGAAGCTGTAGATGAAAGTGAAGGGAAAAGTGGCATTCACAACATCAAGGCCATTGGATCAAAAGTAGAAGCATGGATTGCCAAGAAAGGTATTACATGGCCTTGGAAAGGAGGTGAACATGATGGAGGGGAGGCTGACTCACTTTTTTTTGCCTTTGATACATGTTGATCGGGAAAAGGAGTCTGGTCTTCAAGGAAGAAGCACTAGTGGAATTTATGAATGAAATCAAAATGTTGTTTATCCATTTTCAATATTTACATACAAATGATGCACTAGTATTAGTAACATGGTATGTTCAATCAAACACTTGACTGGGAGGATAATGCTTGAGAATCATTTAACAAATGTTGTTATTATTGTAATTATTAGTACTTTATATTACAGAGCTTAGTATTTATGCCATTTAGAAATTAAAACAGTGTAGGCACTATGTACCCGAGCCAATAAGATATTCATGAAAAGTTCATGTTACATCTAATTTTCAAACTGATCAAAATTGACCACATGAGGCTAAACGGAGGCACACAATCAAATCTCTATGATTTTTGATCTCATCCTTCCTTTGCTGGTTTTGTTATCATTTGTCCTTGGAGGTTGTATGTTTGCTTGATAAGGATTAATTGGAAGAGAGGAATATCTCCCTCCCCCTTCCTATGTATCTACATTATATTGAGCATGTTGGTGAGAGAAATGTCCCAAGTTGTACCAAAATTCTTCTGAGCCAAAGCTGAATTTTCTCAACCATCACTAACCTATTGATTTTTATGCCTTTCAATTGCTTTTTGATGGGATATTTCTATTTTAGAGTATCTTCCTATACTTACACCTCTAATTTCTTTGTTCTAGCCTTTGTATCAAAATAATCTTCAAACAACAATATTGTTTGCAATGTCCCTAATTTGACTAATGCCCAACTCTTACTAAATAAAGACCTAAAAAATTACTAGATATGAGATGATTTCAGCTATGAAGGCAGTGGGGCTCCTCTATTTGCATCTAAGAGCATCATTATTTGGCAATTCCCATGGTTGTTGTGATTCTTTTTCCTCTGTAAATACAAAGAATAACTTTATTTTTTACTTCTTCATGCTTATTGTAAATGAATGTCCTTTCAAGTCTAATTGACTTACTTTATCACTCTTGGACATTAATATAATTTTTCTCTTGGAAAACAGGAGGCATACATGTAAAATGCCACCCTAAATGTCAACTCAATAAATATATTTCTTAATAATATTTTCAAAAATAGAAACAAGAACATCTATAACTAAAAAATAAACCTATAGTCAAAGAGTGCATCCAAAATTCTTACACGGAATATGTACACCAAATTTTTCAATACCACATCCAACTGTAAGCTTTTGACAGGGATTATCACATAGTGGACATCTAGTGGCTTAAATCTGGAAGGGATTCTTTTCTTTGTGATCTTTTTTTCTTATAATATGATTCCTTTGACTTTGGTTAGTTTGAACAAAATTTTGAAGGTCCTATTTCTATCCAAGCTACTAGAATTGGTCATTTTTTGCCTTAGCACAATAAATTTCAAGAGTTGAAAATAAACAACGTTTTTATTTTTCCCTGTTAACACTATTTGTAAATTGTAGCTTTGACTTGTCAATTAGCTACTGGTATTGACATTGCAGATGTTACTTGTGCAAATTGAAGCTTAGTTACTTATACCACCCTCCTATTGCACTACACTGTTATTATTTCATGTATTCTATGTTATTTGTCCTTATGTTTTTATTTATTTTTTAAATAATTTTTTTGAATTGATTATATAGGATTGTAATGGGCCCCACCTATATTTCATGATGATTGCATTACCATGGTATTTCAACAAACCACATAGTGGTATTACAATTGGCAATCAAGCATATATTGCTTGGCAAGATTTGAACCTGGATCTCCACATCAGGAGCCCATGTTTGTAACCATGTGAGTTCATGCCATTTGATACATGGACTTTATATTTATTTTGGGTGATAATATGTATATTGGAAATTTATTTGATCTTACATTTAGTATTATGGCATTACTATGGAAATAGCATGCTCGTTACATATGAAATACATCAAGCATAAATGCACAGTTACTAGACTATCCTCTGTGAGAAGGTTGAGAGGTAGATGAGAGGGTAGTTTCAGATTTCTCTAGAATGATTCATAGTTAACAAATTCAGATGTATGTGAATATTGGAGTTTGGTCTATTATGAAAGCATGCCCCATTCATCACAATAATGTTTAGTCACTTTTCCAAGGGGATTGGAAATGAGAGAGAACTAGGAGAGTATATGTAGAAGCTTATGCTCATAGGATAAATTTTATTATGAGTGTGATCTTGTTTTCTTGGTTAAATTGGAAAAATTATGTGCACACACAATGCAACAAGAAACCTAAGAAATATACCAACTTTTCAAGATCTGCTCTATGTTGGACCTTCACTAGAAAACATAGAGAGTGATGTTGAATGAGACACATCTCAAATTGAAAAATTTTCATGGGGTATAATGCTGATGCATGGAAGCACAAAGTTACTGAATCAGATAGGCAATGAGGTTGTTGTGACCTATGAAAGCCATGGGAGAAAGTAAGCAACCTCTTAAAGAGATGCATGCAGGTGCTGGGGTAGATGACTTACTTCCTAAGGTCAGTTACCAAAAGCCTCACCTAGTCTATGAAGTCTTGAAAAATGATGCTAACATGTGTACATTTTTGATTAGAAGGTACAAGAGAATATGTAACCAGTTTGTAACAATATTGTACAAGTGGAGATGTAGGCATATTGCAGTTGTAATAGTCTTGAACTATTACCTTACTTGTAACTACCATAGATTATTTAGGTTTGAGTTTTTTAGTTGTTGTAGTATTTTACGTTCATATTGTAATCTGAACCGAGTGTGGTGTAATGAATAGAAGGTGAAAATTTTGTTTTTCCAGTTTGTTGTGTGTTTTTGGATAGTGCATTCCAGTTTTACAAAATCTAGTTAACTACCAAATTTGAAGTGTTGGCAATTTGAGTTATTTTATGTTGTCATTGATGTCACATGGATCACATTTGAGTTTTTGTGGAAAAAGCACTTCATAAAATATCATTTATGATATTTTGGAGAGCATGGATATATATAGGGTTTTTGTGAAAACCAAGGTAGGCAAAATAAAAGGTTTTATTTAAAACCATGGATGGAATATTTGAAATAGGTTTTTCTTAAAATCTAGGTTGGCTTTTCATTTCATCGAAAAAGGTGCCCCAGTGATGGAGATATTTAATTTTAAATATTTAGTTTAAATTTTAAATTATTTAAAATTAAAATTAAAATTTTAAAATTAAAAATAAAATTATAGCACCGATGTCTAAAGAAAGGAGGAAAGACACACACACACACACACACACACACACACACACACACACACACACACACACACACACACACACACACACACACACACATATATATATAAATTACCACCAAATTTTTTGATAAATACTTGTCCTCGATTTTCGAATGTATTCGAATTGATAACGTAATGTGAAAAGAGCCTGTGTGTTGAAGCATGTGTAAAGAGGTGTGTGAAGGATTTATGAAATTTGGGTCCATTGAAGAATCGTTCATGGAGGATAACCAAACGCATAGGCACCTTTGGCCTGGTGGTTTGTGCACTGTGTAAGAAGAAGGAGGTCCTGCAATCGAGTCTCACCAGGGATGCTTGCTGTGTTGAAACACTCGAAGCATTTTTGAGTTTTCGAAGGGCGCAAAATATTGAGGTATTTGTTTTGGTTCATGCTCCTTTGAACACGTGAGAGCATGTGGCCCAACGATGACTTGGCTATGGTTAAGGTACTAATATAGGAGGTGTCAAGGGATTGAATCCTGTCAGGGACAGAGGCAAGTTAATATTTTTTGATATTTTATTTTTCTAAAGTTGCCCTAGGAGAAATAAGGGTTATGATGCACCTTAAGAAAAATAGAGATTTCTGGTGATTTCCCTTTTGGAAGTATATCATGTTATATATCATTGGAAATATTATTTCGAGGGATATTTTATTAACTTGCTTAGAGGGAGAAATAAGGTGTGTGTAAAGAGATATTTATGATTTTGTAAAGATGTTCAAAAGTGAAGGTTGCTTTGTTTTTTTTCAAAGAGGATTAATTATTTCATGAGGGGACATGATGTATTTTATTGAGTAGGAGTAATAAGGTGTTATTTGGATATTATTTTTGTGTTATTAATCATTATATGGTTGACGACATAGGCCTAATGAAGTGGAAACAAATAAGGATTCAGGGATTTCAAGCGAAATCAAATGATCTTTGTAACATTCTCGGGCAATAGTTTATCCCCATGAGACCCAAGGAAGATCAAGTGACATGGGATCCTACAGAAAATGGGCAGTTCACTATTAAATCAGCTTATAAGCTTCTTCTTGATGATGAGGATTTTGTCCTCCAAAAGGACTTAGTTTGGATAAAAAATTTAATTCCAAAAATTGTAGTCTTTTCATGGTTGGTTATCCAAGGAAGAATTCTAACTATTGATAATATGATGCATAAAGGTATTTGTATCACTAATCATTGTTATCTATGCAGGGCTAATTTGGAGACCATTTATCACATTTTCCTTGACTGTCCTAAGTGGGGTTTTTTAGGCCTTCAATATTTCCTAGGTTAAACCAGCCACCATACTTGATTTGTTCGTCTAGTGGCCTTGCCCCTTTTCAAGCCAAAGACTTAGATACATGTGGAAAATTTGTCTCAATCACTATATTTGGTAAGTGTGGTTAGAAAGGAACCATAGAGTATTTAATGATTCTATCCATGATCATCAAACTATCATTGCCAGGATCATATCCTTTGCCAACAAGAATGTGAACCTTATCCCTTTTGATAGCCATAAACCTCATCTGTAGGAGATTAGGATTGCTCAATATTTAAGATTAACCTTGTTAGATGAGTCCGTGCCTAGGGTAGTCAACCCCAGAGCCAATGTTAAGTGGTCCCCACCTCCTACAAGTTGGTTTAAGCTTAATTTTGATGAAGCGGCTAAGGACAATCCTGGCAGAGCAGGCACTGACAGTATTGTGTGAGATCATAATGGGAATATGATGCTTGAATTTTCTAAATATTTGGAAACAAGGATGAACAACGAAGCTGAAGCTAGAGCTATGTGGAGAGGTATTCAAATGACTCAAGGCTTAGAAGGCAATTTTATCATAGAAGGAGACTCTATGCATGTTATAAATCTCCTCAATAATTGGAAAACACCTCCTTGGAGTATTAAAACAATTGTTGAAGAGGCTAGGATCCTTTTCTAGGGAAGACAGGACATAAAAGCCCAACATGTATTTCGGGAAGCTAACAAAGTTGCTGATAAGTTGGCCAATTTGGGTGTCGATGGTGATAAAATTTTCAAATGGGAACACGGTATCTTGAGTGAAGTAGAGGAGCTTATTCAACAAGAATGCCAAGAATGATAGTCAAATTTACCAACAGGGAAGACACTGTAAGTTCGAAGGCTATGAGTATTCCCGTCTCTTTTTTGAAATGGACTCACAATAAAAATTATCCGAGCTATCAGTCTTGGTGGATGCTGCTTGGAAATACCACAAAGACTAATGGGGACATTAACATATCAGATAACATGGCTCCTAGTCATATTAGTAATTTGAGGTTGGTTGATAATCATAGGGCAAGAAAGAAACGATAATATAAGACTTCGAACTAGAGCCACGTGGACCACCAGATAGCCACCACCATAAATCTAGCCAGTAGGTTCACTTCTCCAAGGCTGATTGGCCAAGATGGGATGTGGTCCCAAAGAATGTCATATACGAAAGAAAGCAATTACCAAAGGATTATTACGAGTAACTGTCAATACAGAGCTTGTTGGAGTTTTTTTCAGTACTCTCCTATATGTGTCTGCAACTTTTTGTTTCTCCACTATTTCAAGGAAGGAATCTGTGTCTATTTATTTTTTTGTAATTATGATGCAGGTGTGTTTTCTTGAGGTATACCCAAAATGTTGTATGGGAAGTTACTTTTTGATAATAGGCTATGTGCCTTACCGAATGTAATGGCTTTGGCGACATGTAGATTTTACATATATAGGATCCTTAGTAAGGACATGTTCATAAATAGCCCTGGGCTGATTTTTGTAAAAGATTTTGGGTCAACCTGTAAAACTCGGTATTAATGCTATAGTATCTTATATACCAAATAAAAATCATGATCCCTAACCCTTATTGAAAGTTGAAAAAGAAATTTTTTTGAGTGTGGCAGATTTAGTGGACAACTAATAAGGCATCAAAAGGTATGAGAAATATTCTCCATTGAATTTGTTTATGGTGGTTGATTTCTGAAATATCATTGGAGAGAAAATGATTGATTGTGGTTTCCTTTTCGAAAGTGGTTGGTTGAATGCTTCAAGTTTTTCTGGTTTGAGAGTTGTGTTTAAACCTTGTTTTATAAGCATTGTTGTTGAAGTCATTAGTTGTGTGAAAAACCTAAGATAGGGTTTGATAAGAACATGAGTATCATTGTTATGTGAAGAATGTTTTATAAGCATTGTTGTTGAAGCCCATTGATTGTACAAAGAACTTGAACTTGAGTTAGAGAAAAACATGATTATCATTTTTATGTGAGATTTGTGGTTGAGCATTGTTGGAAATATTTGAGTTGGTTGATACTTGCTTGGACTAGGGTTTGTGAGAAAGAGTTGTTCCTTGTGGTGATTGGTTTATTAGAGTTGTTTGAGCCTAGTCAAGTGATTGTGTGAAGTGGTTGTTCAAGTTCCATGAAACAAACTATTCTATATTCTGATTTGAGTTGAGATCATTGTGGATCATTGTTGTCATCCATTATAGAGTGCATTTCCATTCATTGTTGAGTTCATCATTGAGCCTTGCCTTCATAGATTTGTGGATGATATTTGAGTTCTACTTGAGCATGATTGATTGAGCCTTTGAGAAGGCCTTTGGGATAGATTTATGGATAGATTTGTGGTATATTTTGTGCATGATTTATTGAGCCTTTGAGAATGCTTTTGGGATAGATTTATGGATAAATTTGTGGTAGATTTTGTGCATGATTGATTGAGCCTTTGAGAAGGCTTTTGGATATATTTTTGGACATATTTGTGGTAGATTTTGTGCATGATTGATTGAGCCTTTGAGAAGGCTTTTGGATAGATTTATGGAAAAATTTGTGGATAGATTTTGAGCAAGTTCTTGGTGAGCTTGCTGAAGCAAATTTTGAGCAAGTTCTTGGTGAGCTTGCTAGAGTAGATTTTGAGTAAGTTCTTGGTGAGCTTGTTGAAGCAGATTTTGAGCAAGTTCTTGGTGAGCTTGCTAGAGTAGATTTTGAGTAAGTTCTTGGTGATCTTGACTAGCATATAAATGGATTGCCTACCTGAGCATATCAAGATTTCCTAGCTGAGTAGATCAATGGATTGCCTAGTTAAGTAGATCAATGAATTACCTTGATGAGCAGATCAGTGGATTGCCTACCTAAGTAGATCATGATTGTCTACTTGAGCAGATTAGTGGATTGCATAGCTAAGTAGATCAGTGGATTGCCTAGCTGAGTAGATCAGTGAATTACCTTACTGAGCAGATTAGTGGATAGCCTAGCTTTGAGCATATCAAAGTAATCATTTGTATTGGGCTAAGGATCCCTATTTCTTTATGAAATATTATAAGGAGATCATCTTGTGGAGTACCCCACATTGGAGGAACCACATTAAATCTTGTGTCTCAATTGTGTGTGGTGATTTGTGCTCTTGCTTACTGTTGCTATCTATGTCATTAATGCATATTGCTATATTTGGATATTGCAATTAAGGACACTAATTGATATTGGTTTAGGAGGAAAGTAAAAAGTGGGTGCTATACTATTCACCCCCGATATCAATATAAGCTTCTGTTATTCAATTGGTTTCAGAGCGGGTTCCTTCAAAAAGGCTAACAACTTGAGGGTAGATTCTATAATAACACATATGGCTTCACAGAATGGATCATATACAAATAAGGCCCCACTGTTTTACAGTAATAATTATGCTTTCTGGAGCATGATAATGAAGAACTACTTGATATCACAAGGATATGAGGTATGGCAGATGGTTGAAAAAGAGTATAATGTTTAAGGTGATCCCGAGGCAGATAAGACTATCAAAAAATTGGTTGATATCAATGCAAGGGCAATGAATTGTATTTTGAGTGGGCTACATGAGACAAATTTTGCAAAGGTAATGGTATGTAATTCAACTAATGAAATGTGGACCAAGTTGCGGAATACCTATGAAGGATATTCCAAGGTAAAGTTGGCAAAACTACAAACTCATAAAAAAATATTTGAGGAATTGAAAATGGAAGATTCTGAAGATATAGCAAAGTTTTTACTTCAAGTTGATGAGATTACTAACACCATGAGAGGTCTAGGATTTGAGATGAAAGAATCAAAATTTAATCAAAAGGTTTTGAGATCACTTCCCATGAAGTATGATGCAAAGGTTTTAGCAATAGAAGAAACAATGGATATCAACAAGCTAACAATGGAATAACTACAAGGAACTCTCAAAACTTATGAGATGAGGATAAGTAAGCATCAGGTTCTAATAATAAAAAATTCATTCAAGGATTTAGAGAAAAAAAAGGAAAATTCCAGAGATAGATAGAGATTCAGATAATGATGAGGAAGCTAAATTCATCAAAAGAAAAAAGGACTCAAGGAATTACAGAGATATGAAGAAATTCAAATGCTACAAGTGTGGTGATTTTGGTCACTATGCAAACAAGTGTCCACATGAAGAAAATAGTGATGATGAAAAATAGGGTCACAGAAGAAAAGAAGATGGAAAACATAAGCATGACAAAGATGATAGATATAAGCAAAGCATGTATGAGAAGAAGAAAAATTTTCATAGGACAAAGAAAACTTTCTACATTGAAGAAGCAAGTGATAGCTCAGATCACAGTGATAGAGACCAGTCAGATGAAGAAGAATGTACATTCTTTGAAATAAGTGAAGAAAGATAATAACACCTATTCCTAGGTATTGAAGTGGATATATCTATTGAAGAAAGACATGAAGAGCTTGCTATAGACATTGAGCAAGCAAATAGGTATAAGAAGAGTCTAAGAATACTAAAATGCTTCATATACGAAGATTTTGGGCATTTAGATGATGATTGCATGTACTAAAGCAATTGCAACAAGGACAGTTTATTTGTTGAAAAAGAAAGCATCAGTTCCAGTAATAGTTCTAGCATTAGTTCTAGTGACAATTCCAGCAATAGTGGTGATGTAGAAGAGGAATCCACAAAACAAGAAAATAAAATCAGGATATTGAAAAGGAAAATCAACAGGCTTGAAAATAAGGTTCATGAAAATGAAAAGGTCAAAATAATGCTTAATAAACACATTCAAGATTTGGAAAAAGAGCTTCAAGAAAAAAAAGAGCTTGGCATCACTATTTCTGAGCAATTGAAGAAGAAGAAAGAAAGATGTAATCAATTAGAAGAAGATCAAAAATATTTGGGGACCTACATAAATGAGTTAGCACGATTTCAAAGGAATTCAAAAACTCTGGATAATTTTTTGGATTTACAATGAGATTCATTTATAAAGACAAGGTTTGGTTATGAAGAAGGGAAATAAAAAATAAACACATAGGGACCTATATTTGTATCAGGAGGCTTTGTTTCAGAAATCTATAAGGAAGAACCGATTCCCAAAGAAAATGAAGCATCAAAAATGGATACTTGTATTTCAGAGGCTATAGAGATGTGTGCCAATTTGCTACTTGACACAAATGAAGAGAAAGAAGAGGAAGGTTCCAAATCACAAAAGGTCTCATATTTTAGGTTTGGGGAATCACACTCAAAAGGAAATGAAGTTCTAAAAGATGAAAGCAAGGAAGCACCTAAGTGTTATGAAGAAAGTTCCAAAGTTACTATGGCTTCAAACATTCAGTTTGGATCTTGTTTTGAGATAGGTGAATCAAGTTCAAAAAGAAAAGAAATTCTTGAAAAGGAAAGCAAGGAAGAAATTAAGGAAGAGGATTTAGATACTACAAAGAAGGTTCAAGGATACAATGCACAAGTAAAAAATGATCACAAGGATAATGGTCAATAAAGGTATGAGGAACCAAGGCATGAACAAAGGGCTTTTCAAGGACATTGTTTTTCTTGTAATGGATTTGGACACAAGGCTATACACTGCAGGGTCTATGGATCAAAGAAGTTTGATTTTGCTAGAAGGAACTTCAAAGGAAGAAGGTATGGTTTTTAGGGACATTGCTTCTCATGCAATAGGATTGGTCATAAAGCATCTCAGTGCAAAGAAAATGAGCAACATGGTTTTGGATTTAGAACTACACAATTTAGAAGTCATGGTCATAATGATTATGAAAACAAAACTTCACAATACAGGGTTCAGGAAAGGAATGGCTATGGGAATTATTTCAAGAAAGAATTCAGGATATGGACACCATCCAAAGGCTACAATATCAAGTGTTTTAATTGCAATAACATTGGACATATTGCAAAATTATGTAGGACTCAATTCCAAACAAGTTTAAGACAAGAAGGTCAAGCAGTTTCAAGGCAAGAAGGTCAAACAGGTTCAAGACAAGAATATCAAGTAATTCATCAAGAAAATGATATCAAAAAAATATGGAAGGAAGTTGACAGAGGAAATAAACAATGTAAGATGAGAGTAAAAGTACTACCACCCCAAAATTAATCACCTCAAGAGAGAATGTGGTGAGGGGGCTATGCTTAAGAGTTATATATTTTAGCCCCATAGGCATCCCTTTTGCCATTGATGTCAAAGGGGGAGAGATTTGAGTTAGGGGGATAAGCCTCCAAAGAGAGCATTGAGTTAGGGGGAGCAGCCTCCAAAGAGAGTATTGAGTTAGGGGGAGTAGTCTCCATAGAGAGTATTGAGTCAGGGGGAGCAACTTTGATTCTCAGAGATGGTTTTTGCAGTGATTGTGATGATTTACATTAGAGGTGTTGCCATCAATGACAAAGGGGGAGATTGTTTTAAATTTGAGTTATTTTATGTTTTCATTGATGTCACATGGATCACATTTGAGTTTTGGTGGCAAAAGCACTTCATAAAATATAATTTATGATATTTTGGAGAGCATGGATATATACAGGGTTTTTGTGAAAACCAAGGTAGACAAAATGAAAGGTTTTATTTAAAATTATGGATGGCAGATTTGAAATAGTTTTTTCTTAAAATCTAGGTTGGCTTTTTCGTTTCATCGAAAAATGTGCCTCGGTGATGGAGATATTTAATTTTAAATATTTAGTTTATATTTAAAATTATTTAAAATTAAAATTATTTAAAATTAAAATTTAAATTTTAAAATTAAAAATAAAATTATAGCGCCGACGTCTAAAGAAAGGAGGAAAGGCATATATTAAAAATAATAGCGCCAAAATCTAAAGAAAGGAAGAAAGGCATATATATATATATATGCGACCAAAATTTTTGATAAATACTTGTCCTCAATTTTTGAATGTATTCGAATTGATAACGTAATGTGAAAAGAGCCTGTGTGTTGAAGTGTGTGTAAAGAGACGTGTGAAGGGTTTACGAAATTCGGTTTTGTTGAAGAATCATTCACGAAGGATAACCAAATGCATAGGAACCTTTGGCCTATTGGTTCGTGCACTATGTAATAAGAAGGAGGTCTTGCAATCGAGTCCCGCTGGGGATGCTTGCTGTGTTGAAACGCTCAAAGCGATTTTGAGTTTTCAAAGGGCGCATAATATTGAGGTATTTGTTTTGGTTTGTGCCCCTTTGAACACATGAGGGCATGTGGCCCAACGATGACTTGGTTGTAGTTAAGGCACTGAGCGAGGAGGTGTCAAGGGACCGAATCCCATCAGGGACAGAGGCAAGTTAATAGTTTTTAATATTTTATTTTTCTAAAGTTGCCCTAGGAGAAATAAGGGTTATGATGCACCTTAAGAAAAAGAGATATTTCTAGTGATTTTCTTTTTGGAAGTATATCATATTATATATCGTTGGAAAGATTATTTCGAGGGCTATTTGATTAACTTGCTTAGAGGGAGAAATAAGGTGTATGTAAAGAGATATTTATGATTTTAGAAAGAGGTTCAAAAGTGAAGGTTGCTTTGTTCTTTTTCAAAGAGGATTAATTCTTTCATGAGGAGACATGATGCATTTTATTGCGTAGGAGTAATAAGGTGTTATTTGGATATTATTGTTGTGTTATTAATCATTATCCCTAAACCTTATTGAAAGTTAAAAAAGAAAGTTTGTTGAGTGTGGTAGATTTAGTGGACAACTAATAAGGCATCAAAAGGTATGAGCAATATTCTCCATTGACTTTGTTTATGGTGGTTGATTTCTGAAATATCATTGGAGAGAAAAGAATTGATTGTGGTTTCATTTTTGAAAGTGGTTGGTTGAATGCTTCAAGGTTTTCTGGTTTGAGAGTTGTGTTTAAACCTTATTTTATAAGCATTGTTGTTGAAGCCATTAGTTGTGTGAAAAACCTTAGGGTTTGAGAAGAACATGAGTATCATTGTTATGTGAAGAATGTTTTATAAGAATTGTTGTTGAAGCCCATTGATTGTACAAAGAACTTGAACTTGAGTTAGAGAACAACATGAGTATCATTCTTATGTGAGATTTGTGGTTGAGCATTGTTGGAAATATTTGAGTTGGTTGATACTTGCTTGGACTAGGGTTTGTGAGAAAGAGTTGTTCCTTGTGGTGATTGATTGAATAGAGTTGTTTGAGCCTAGTCAAGTGATTGTGTGAAGAGGTTGTTCAAGTTCCATGAAACAAACTATTCTATATTCTGATTTGAGTTGAGATCATTATGAATCATTGTTGTCATCCATTGTAGAGTGCATTGCCATTCATTGTTGAGTTCATCATTGGGCCTTGCCTTCATAGATTTATGGATGGGATTTGAGTGCTACTTGAGCATGATTTATTAAGCCTTTGAGAAGGCCTTTGGGATAGATTTCTAGATAGATTTGTGGTAGCTTTTGTGCATGATTGATTGAGCCTTTGAGAAGGATTTTGGGACATATTTCTAGATAGATTTGTGGCAGCTTTTGTGCATGATTTATTGAGCCTTTGAGAAGGCTTTTGGGATGAAATTCTAGACAAATTTATGGTAGCTTTTGTGTATGATTGATTGAGCCTTTGAGAAGGCTTTTGGATAGATTTTTGGATAAATTTGTGGCAGCTTTTGTGCATGATTGATTGAGCCTTTGAGAAGGCTTTTGGATAGATTTGTGGACATATTTGTGGATAGATTTTGAGCAAGTTCTTGGTGAGCTTGCTAGAGCAGATTTTGAGCAAGTTCTTGGTGAGATTGCTAGAGCAGATTTTGAGTAAGTTCTTGGTGAGCTTGCTAAAGTAGATTTTGAGCAAGTTCTTGGTGAGCTTGCTAGAGTAGATTTTGAGTAAGTTCTTGGTGAGCTTGCTGAGAAGATCAGTGGATTGCCTACCTAAGCAGATAAGGATTACCTACCTGAGCAGATCGATGGATTGCCTAGCTACGCAGATCAATGAATTGCCTTGCTAAGTAGATCAGTGGATTACCTACCTAAGTAGATCAGGATTGCCTACCTGAGCAGATTAGTGGATTGCCTACCTAAGCAGATCAGTGTATTGCCTAGCTAAGTAGATCAATGAATTGCATTTTTGAGCAGATCAGTGGATAGCCTAGCTTTGAGAAAATTAAAGTAATCATTTATATTGGGATAAGGATACCTATTTATTTGTGAAATATTATAAGAATATTATCTTGTGGATTACCCCACATTGGGGGAACCACGTTAAATCTTGTGTCTTAATTATGTGTGGTGATTTGTGCTCTTGCTTACTATTTCTATCTATGTCATTAATGCACATTGATATATTTGGATATTGCAATTAAGGACACTAATTGATATTGGTTTGGAAAGAAAGTAAAAAGTGGGCGCTATATTGTTCACCCCCCTCTTAGTATAAGATTGTGTTATTCATGGAGGTGTATAACTTTTGTTGTGTTTATCATTTTTCTACAATACATTGTTAGAAAGAACTTTCCAAGAGCTTTCTAACCATATATCACACTCTACATTTCATTCAATATTTGTTCTTATTTTCACCTCTAAAAATCATGTTTTGTCCACTTTTACCCAGACCCTGGCACCCCAGGCAGACCCTACGCTACCTTGTATAGCTCATAAATTTTGAATCACAACTCTATTTTGAGTTTTATAAACCATTGGAAATCTCTTAGAATAAGCTTTCTATCCCTATATTGTTTTCCTCATTTGAATCTTGTTTGGACCTTAATATTGTAACTTTGGTGCTCTATTATTGAACCCTAGTGCCCAATATTTTTTGAACTTTGGTTCTTTGTTGTATGTTTCATAATCTTCATTTGGTATTAGAGCTTTGTTTGGTTGGAGGGTTAGAGTCACCTATGGTCTTGCTAACAATTTTTTAAGTTATTTTGTGAGTTTTATTATAGGTTCATGGTTGTGTGGATGTAATGGCCAACAACACTAACTCATTGTCAATCCCTAAGTCTAATGGAGATGACTATGAATATTGGAGCATCAAGATGAAGACCTTGCTAATAAGAAAAAGTCTGTGGGATATTGTAGAATATGGTTTTATAGGACCAACAGATTGAAGCATAGTTGTAGTACCAAATAGAAAAGCCATGACAGATGCACAAAAGAAAAAGTCCTTAGACATTTTGATGAGTGTCATCAACTCTTCATCATTTAATCATTATGTGTCAATCCAGGGCGGTGTCCAAGGCTATATACGAAAGCAGGGGTTAACAGACTGATTTTTAGTTCATCTAGATCATGGCCTTATTCATGGAACAGTTAGTGTTTGGGGGTGTCAGGTGTCCCTTTTAATCTCCTAGAAACTAAAACTGAGTGCCTACTTATCCTTGCATAATTGAAATTCACACAGTTGCAAAAAAGCAAATCTGAACTATTGAAAATGATAGAATTCAGTTGACAAAATTTAAAATAACAAAATTGAAATCACAGAATTAACTATAACAACAATGAAACTTTTTTTCAGAATTGAAACTTCACACCTACAGAAAATGAATCCTAAGACAATGATGAAATTCAAAGGTTGGTAAGCAAATATTGCAAATCTGGAGCAAACTGAATTAACAAGAAATTCTCTGATGCAAACTAGAAATACAGACTAGAAATGCTGAAGCTGAAACAGAAAATGTTATGCTATAAAATCTATTCTAGATGACTTAACTATAATGCATTCATGTGCCACATGTTAGATGAAGTTTAATTCAATATTAACCATGCAAAAAGCTGTCAGATTCCTGCTGACCTGCTGCAACAAGAAATTAGCAGAACTCTGGCAGGAATAATCCCTCTTCTGGGCCTGGAAGTGGCCCTTGCTTCCTGAACCAAAAGAGGGAAAAAGTACTTGCTCTACACTATCAAATCCTCACACTGAACTCAGAAGCAAACATGAATGATAAAACTGCACCTTTATTCAATTTGCAGTAACATAACAACAGTGCAGGGGAAAATCTTGCAGAATACTGTTCTGCTACAATACAAGGCTACAACACTTAAACTTCTACTAATATCTATCCTCTAGATCCTATATCCTCCTATATGCTCAACCAAATGGGAGCATTTTATTTATACAAGTAGGGTACATTATTGATAAGGTTTTGTGCTACAATATAGGACTGTTACAACTGTGGCAAAACTATTTCCAGAATGCAAGGATATGATCCATTACTCCTTATCCATTTCATCTACTGGAATGCATCCGTTGAAGGACAAGTGTTGGAAAGGATAGGGATATCCTTTAAATAGTTGTAACCACCATTTACTACCCGTTTGTTGCATTTAAAGGCACTTTTGACCAAAACTATTGTTTCTACGCTCATTCCAAAGCTGCTCCAGAATATTAGGCAGTAGAACAGGGTTTGCAACAATTCTTGCACCAGAAGCGCATGCGAATAGTTGTGATGGTGGAAATAATCTCCAAGAGTGCCTAGAAGACTAATTCCATCTTGTGCACCAGCTAGAGTGGACAAATTCCAAGCCATGTTGTATATGTACAGCTGGCTGGAATTTGTATGGAAAAATTCATGTTTTCTGCATAGTCAACTGTTGACAAAGTTCTTGGCACCTTTTTGATTATTCAAAGTGAGTAGATGGTGGGAAAATCTTGTGAAAGAAGCATAAAACCAAATAGATAGCAGCACCTTAATATTACAACATTAATTTAATGCAAAATATACTAAATAATACAACTGAAATAGATTATAAAACATAGATAAACAGTCAAAATAGGTCATATGCACTTTATCATTCCAATATGCAAACATCATCATATAATGCATAGTATCACTAAAATTAGTACAAAATCATATCATAAGTGGTTCCAAATAGTTTAAAAAGTTATCAAAAGTAGTCTTTGTATGAGGTAATGTTCTGCCTCATCATTTCCCCCCAACCTATTGTAATGCATGTCCTCATGCATTCTGTTCTGCTACAGCAACACAAAGATCTATGTCAAGATAGCACTCAACATATTTCCATAGTCTGCTTCCAACCTTGTAATATCCTTTGTGCTCTTTAATCTCCCTGAGCCACTCTTGGAATTGATCGTCTGATTGAGGGTCATTATCAAAGAAATATGGAACAGGGGTGATGATTGTTGGATTCCTGTACCTGAGACCTATCCATTGCTCCTTTACCTCAAATATGGTCTGGATTATACATTCTACCCTTCTTCTAGACCACATCAGGTTATTTGGAGAGATGGGTTCTCTTTTCTATAGTGATATAGGTAGCTCTCCCCATCTATTTTTGCAAGCTGATAAAGCATCAACAAATGATGTTGCACAAAAGGTTTGAAAACCATCTATGCATTTTTGCAAGTTCCCTAGATACATTTTTCTTACTCTGTCATCCCTCATTAGAGTATAGTGCTCATTGGTGGAGGTCCTATGGTTCAGGTGAACAGGCCTAATGAGCAAAACTGCCTGTAATTCCATGGCTTTGCTAGTTTTCTTTTCCTGCTCCCAATATATTTGATTCTGGAGTGTAGACTGAAAAGCCCTAAGTTGAGGATCACCAGTGAAGACATGGGGAAGGAAGATAACTTCTGTTGGCAAAAAGAAATTATGCAGGAATAATTCACATAGCAAATTCTGGTGTTCTGCAGAACTTTTCCAAAAAGCTTCCAGAAACTCACTAGGTGTTTCCAATTTGTGAGAGAGACCAGAAGTGACCCTCATCGTTTGCCAATGGAGGTATCTCTCTTTTAACATTAAGCTATAGAATCTGGCTGGCCTCCGACACTGAACCATACACTCTGCAATCTGGCATACATCCTGCACTTGTTCCTTCAATTTTTCAATTTTTGAATTTTTCTGTTCTAACTCTTTTGTTAAGGTCTGTAATGATGAGACCTTTCCTTCTAATTGATGACATCTTGCCATCCAATATGCCACATCTTCATTATATTTTGCAAATGTAATTATTTCTGGTGATCTAACTATTGGTTGCATTTGTGGAATGATATTAACTTGGATGCCTACATCCACCTTTTCAATTATAGGGGGCTCTGTTTGTGTTCCAATTTCTACTAGTTCAATCTCAGGTGCATTCAAATTAACAAGATTTTGAGGAGACTATGGAATTACCTCTTCTTGTACTATTATTTCTCCGTCTATAGGTGTTATTGATTCGTTTATCTACTGTGTCTCTGGATGCTCATCCCTTGGACTCTGACATACTTCTTGTGCAACTTCTTCTTCTTCTATTGCAATTCTTCCAGGTGAGTTTCTTTCTGGATTTCCTGCTAAGTTCAGCAATAGACTAGCTAATTCATCCCCTAAATTAGTCTGAGGAGGTTGCTACTCTAGAAGTGTGAGTCTAGCCTTTACAGCCTCTATCTCTTGCCATAACTTAGCAATAATATCATCTTTCTCTTTCAAGGAAGCTTCACTCTTTTCAATCCATCTTGTCTGAGTTTTTATGACACTCCTAGCTGCATGCAACTGAGTCTTTATGTCTATTTCTTCTTCCTCTTCAGTGCTCAAATCATTCTTTCCCTTCCTCAGCTACCTCAGATTCTTCCTCAGAATCTGAATAATCCACAAGTGGTGCAGACATTTCTGCAATAGTGGTGTGTCCCTCTGCTTCTTCTGTTATGGTTCTATCTTCTGAATCTGGTGGGTAATTGAGGGACATTGTAGGCATAGCCATATCTGTTGCACTATCTATGCCCTTGGTACTTATATCTTCAACTTTCTCCATAGTTTCTTCCACCTGCAGGGTATCAACATGTGCAGTTCCTTCTTCCTTTTCCACATCACCTATGTTGGTGGATTTTTGAAGTCTTGAAGACCTTCTCAATCCCGAAGTTGATTGCTTTTGTTTCTTTTTAGATTGTGAAATAGGGCTTGTCAATCCTAGGGCAAGGTCTGCTTCAGGTGTTCCCTTCTCCATCTGCCCTTCCCTGCTTGAACTTCCAAATTGCTCAGTGGACTGAGTGGGAAAAATAGTTACATTTTCAGAAAATGTAACCTTCCTCCTCTTTCCTACAGGATCAATCTTAGACTGTTTCTCTCTTTGCTTCCTCGTCCTGGAGGATGGAGGTCCCTGTGGTGAGGAGGGAATTTCTTTTTTAGAGGATTCAGTTTCAATTTCATGTTCAGAACTTTCAATTTCTATTTCTGCTTCAGATTCAGGTCCTTCAACCTCTACCTCTTCTTCAGATCTAGGGCTTTCAACTGCCTCTTCCTCAATCAACTCATTCCATGCATGAAAAAACCTATCAAAGCTTCTAGGGTTTCCCTTGAAGTGATGTCTGCATATAATATTGATTAGGCCATGGTGTTTGGGAGACCCTCTTCCTGCTTGGTACTTTTTGGCCATATTTACCAGCTCCTGATACAAATACAGAGGAAGGTTTACCCTAAGCTCAGGGTTTGAGTTGCCATGGCGAAGATGGGTCAGAATTCTCATGTGATGTCCAGAAAGGATAGGGAATTGCCCATCGTAGGTCAAAAACCTAATGACCCATACTGCAACTTCATCCCAAGGAGGTTGTAAACTTGTTCTTTTGACCCCCTTGCAGATATTATTACTCAATATAAACTCAGTGGGCCTATCCTCATTTCCCTTGAACTGATTTACAAGTTCAACTAAAGTATTTTTCCTTGATTTTCCAATTTGAACCCCATGTAATGGCAATTCAGTAACTTGACTGAGAATTTTGGGGCTTACCTGGATTGTCATGCCGCTAATATGGATTTGATTGTTGTGAAAGGTGCATGCAAACTCAGTAGCCAACCCTTCTGAATACCCATCGAACTTGTGCAAGAAGGGCATAAATCCTCCTTTTGTAAAAATTTGCATGGACTCCTCATATTTCTACAAAAATTCTATGTTATCTGGTTCAATTTTATTCTTCTGTCCTCCCATTATTAATGATTGGTATATGTAGAGTATCTTAGGCTTAAAAATTTTGAACAATAGGGTTTTTTTAGTTTTTGGAATGCTTAAGTTTGCCAATGGTAATGCTCGAGGGTGAGGAGTAAATAGATGTAGTGCTAGAATGACTTCAAAACATGTTAGGAAGGTGAAATTGGAACGTGATGGCAATTTATTGCACACATAAGCTATCATTAATTTTTACTGCATGTTATAGCTATCGGGAGTGGCATGGCATAAATTTTTATGAAAGTTCTTCTTTTAAATAGATTTTGAATCATGTGCCAAGTGGTCACATGCTGTAGTATTTGAAACTCCATGCCCTCCTCAAAATTCTGCCTTGGAACTCGTACTTGAAACCTGCATCCCAAGTGCTATTTCCAACCCAATTGGCACAAAACCTTAGGAACTCACAAAAATTTGATTTATTTGACTTTTTAGCCATGTGGTTCCGGAGTAAAATGAATTAACCTTTTGTTAATTCATTCCAATCATTTTTATCGCATAGTCCATTCCAGAGCATATACCCTTTTCATTCTGAAGCTAATTCTAAAGCTTCTTTTTCAAGAACTTTGTTATGCAACAGGTTTATTCTAGAGCAGTTTCATTCAAGAGCATTTGAAGAGCCTTTTTTTTATCTTAGACTTATCTTGATAACTTTTCTGGAACCAGACCTTATGTATGCTTTATACTAACTAGGGATATCATACACTACATAATAAATATTTACAATATTAAAATAGAAAAGGCACATACCTAAAGAAACCATTCTATCTACATTTTGTACAAATGTTATTTTCTGTTGATTTTAAGTTGACTCCTCATAGAGTGTAACAGGTGCAATATGGAAAATAGTGAAACAGAGGTGAGAATGAATGGAATGGTAAATAGTGAAACAATGGTGAGAATGAATGGAATGGTGGTGGGTCCATGAGGCAAACATGCCAAAAAATCCGGTTTTCATGTAAGCCCAATTCAGATGCGCCTCAAAGAGGTTTTCACATTCTAAATTATTATATATATATATATATATTTTTATATATTTTTATATTTTGGTTCATGTCACTTGATTGAGTCCATCTTGGAAGAAGTGGTTTCTTCCAATACTGATACATCCAAGTTTCCTACTTGCTTGAGAAACTCCTCCTTGGTTAACGGTTTGTGATATATCCGAAGACGATGACCGTTAACCACCATCTTCCTTCTTGAATCATCTATTGGTGAAAGACGTACAACTCCATTTGCAAATACCTCCTCAACTTGATAAGGTCCGAGCCACCGAGTCTGCAACTTGCTAGGATAGTCTTCATATCATGAGTCAAACAACAAAGCCCAATCGCCTTGTTGAAATTTCCTCTGTTGAATGTGACTATCATGCCACAATTTTTGTTGTGCTTGGATCATCTCAGTCTAGTGCAATGCATCCCTCCTTAGCTCATCCAATGCATTGAGTTGTATATTTCGGTCCGTTTGTGCCTATGACAAATCAATACCTACATCCAAAGCAGTTCGAAGAGTTAGTAATTCAAATTCAATAGGCAAAAGAGGATTTTTACCATAAACCAATTACAGGGTATGGTAGTGGATTTCCAAGTAGTGTTATAAGCCCAAATTGCTTCAGGTAACTTCTCCACCCAATTCCTCCTATGGGATGCTATAGTTTTGGTTAAGATCCTCTCTAATTCCCTATTTGTCACTTCAACTTGACCATTGGCTTGTGGATGATAAGGTGAGGATTTCTTGTGCTTGATTTCATATAGTTGAGTGAAGGCTTCAACAACTCTTGAAGTAAACTGAGGTCCCTGATCTGTGGTGATGGATTGTGGGGCCCCAAAACACAGGAAAATCTATGAATATAGGAAATCAACAACTTTTTCTTCTCGAGCATGCTTAAAAGCATGGGCTTCTACCCATTTGGTTACATAGTCAGTACATACCAAGATATGCACTTTCCCTTGGGAAGGAGGGTCAATGGGTCCTACAAAATCTAACCCCCACCTCTCAAATGGTTATGTTCCTACTTGAGGTTGTAATGGCATTTCACTAGTGAAGGTAGGTTTTCCCATCCTTTGGCATGCATCACAATGTCTAACATAATTTTTCACATCTTTATGCAAAGATGGCCAGTAATAACCAGTACCCAAGATCTTTCGAATTGTACTCTTGACTGAATAGTGTCCTCTTGAAGGTTCATCATGACATGCCCGTAGGATATCATATACCTCATCCTTGCGGATGCACCTGCGCAAAACATGGTCAGGACTGCATTTGAAAAGTAAACCTCCTATCCATTTAAAAGAAGAACTTTGCTTGATTAACTATTTCCTTTGTTTAGGAGTAAAGTGAAGAGGAATTTTTCCTGTAGCCAAATAATTAGCTATATCTGCAAACCATGGAGACTGCACATAAATAGCAAATAGTTTCTCATCAGGAAATGCATCTTCAACCAACTCTCCTGTATCTTCATTTGGCAATCTTGACAGAAAATCTGCAACTACATTAGCTTTCCCTGGTTTATTAACTATAGTGATATCAAATTCTTGCAATAGTATTAACCAACGAATAATTCTTGCACTAACCAGAGGTTTATTCATCAGGTATTTAATGGCAGCATGATCTGTATGAATGAATACCCGATATCCTGTGATATAGTGTCGAAACTTATTAATAGCATATACTACAACTAAGAATTCCTTCTCGGTAGTAGTGTAGTTCTTTTCAGCTCCTGTCAAGTTTTTACTGATGTAATAAATGGCATAATGCTCCCCATTGTCAATTTTCCCTAATGCAGCTCCAATAGAAGTATTGGAAGCATCAGTTTGAATATGGAAGGGCAATTCCCAATTAGGTCCTCTCAATACAAGGGGAGTTGTTAACTTTTCTTTTAATTCCTCAAAAGACTTTTGACACTCAGTAGACCAAGAAAATTCAGAATTTTTCATTAGTAATGCAAACATTGGATTGGCTATGGTACTGAAATTGGCAATAAATCTACGGTAGAAACCAATGTGTCCCAAGAAACTCCTCACATCAGTTTGAGTTTTTGGAGGAGGAAGGTTTTTGATGACTTCCACCTTTTTAGGATCAACCTTGATCCCATAAGAGGAGATATGATGACCAAGGACAATCCCTTCCTCCATCATTAAGAAGCATTTCTCGGGATTAAGAGACAAATGGTATGTTTCACAACGTATTAAAACTTTTTCAAGTTGTTCCAAAGTATATTCAAAACTATCCCCAAATATTGTGAAATCATCCATGTAAATTTCTACACTCTCATTTGTCAAATCAGAGAATATGGCCAAAACAACTCTTTGAAATGTTGTTGGAGCATTACATAAACCAAAAGGTAGAACCCTATAAGCAAAGGTTCCCCAAGGACATGTGAAAGTAGTTTTCTCTTGGTCTTCAAGTGCAACTTGTATCTGATTATAACCACTGAATCCATCAAGAAAATAGAAAAATTTCTTGCCAACAAGGGTGTCTAATACTTGGTCTATGAAAGGTAATGGGAAATGGTCCTTATGTGTTACCTTATTTAACTCTCTGTAATCCACACACACTCTCATTTTCCCATTTTTCTTTGGAACAATGACTAATGGAGAAACCCATCTATTGTCTGATATTGGATAGATGAATCCTACATCTAAAAGCTTTTCAATTTCTTCCTTGACAATATCTTTCAAAGCAGGGTTCAAACGTCTTTGAGGTTGTCTCACAGGTTTAACATCTTCAGTGTATATTCTATGTGTACACACATCAGGGTGAATGCCAGTCATGTCCTTATAACTCCAAGCAAAAGCTTGAACATGTCTCTGCAAAACAACAAATAATTTGGCTTCTTGCTCATTAGTCAACCAACTATTAATGTTCAAAAACTTTCCTGGCTGTATCTCAATCTGCTTAATCCCTGGATAAACAGAGTTGACAACCTCATATTTACTGATTAAAGCATTTAAGGGACAATGATGTGGCTGCAGAGTATGAAATACTCTTGATTCGGTGTAAATGTGATACCCGATGGGATCATTTGCATAGGACAGGTGAAAGAAGTCAGAAGATGATGATGCCATCCATGTGGCAATGTGAAGGAGCTTTCTTGTAGTGGAATAGATGACAGATGTTCAGCAGTTTGTTCTTCATATTTCCATAACAAATGATGGACAAGAATTTGATCATCCCTAAGGCCTTCTTCTTGCAATGTTTTCACCAAAATTGTTTCATGTTCAAAGATTTCTCTTTCTGGTGAATTAAGTTCTTCAATATGTTCCTTTACTACAATGGTGGCCAAGGTGACAATAGTTTCCTGTTCTTCATCAGACTCAGGATACCATATCTGTCCAAAAAATTTGGTTGAAGGTTGGGCTGGTGGATACAAGGAAATATTTTTTAGGTCTACACCATTTGAAATAGTCATCTCACCTGACCTGCAGTCTATAAATGCAGCTGCAGTGGCAAGCCAAGGTCATCCTAGAATAATAGGATAGCCATTAGCTGAGTTTCTAGGCTGCAATACTAAGAAATCTATAGGATATTCCCAAGAAGACACTTCAATGGCAACATCCTCTAGAATTCCTTCCGGTTTGGCCACCGACCTATCTGCCATTTCCAAAATTGTGGTAGTAGGACTAAGATTATTGAGCTGCAATTTTTGCATGGTTTCCTTAGTCATCACGTTGATTGCAGCTCCTAAATCAATAAGTACATTTGGAATTTGAACTAACCCAATAGTAATTGTAACTACTGGACTCCCTGGATCACCATATTTGGGGGGTACTAGTTTTCTAGAGAGTAGGTCAGCCAACTTACCTTCTACTTGCATAGTCTTAGGAAAGGCTTTCTTCTTCCTGCCAGGTTTCCTAATGCACAGCTCCTGAATGGTTTTCTTAATCAGAGGTACATCCTTTATTGCCTACAACAAAGGGAGTGAGATAGACATTTTCCTCAATTCTATGATTAATTCTGATTCAGGAGGAGTGATAGTGTGGTCAAACCTTTCAGGATACGGAAGGTCTACTGAGGCAAGTTCAATTTTTCCTTGTAAACTTTCTGTTTTTCCTTCTTTTTGCTCTGTTTGTGGTTTTTTTGGACTTGAAAATTCTTGCTTTCCATCAATTTCTTCAATAGTGGGTGGTGCAGGGTCAGGTAAAACCTTCCCTGAATGTAACTGGATGTTACTAAAGTCAAGGACATGGACTGCAACAGTCTCTTTAGACTCAGCTCCATAAATAGGGGTTGCTTGTCTGTTGTTATTGGGGTTAGCCACAGGCTGAGCTGGAAGTGGAGGTTGCTTAACTGGTTGTGAATGTTGTGGTGGCATTCTTCCTTGAAAGTTTTGATTAGGAGCTGGCAACAGGTTTTGAGTCTGTCCTTGATACCTCTGCTTGCCCTTGATATGATGGGTATTGTGGCCCCCATCTCTGCCCATATTGTTGATTTTGTGTCCAAGGTGGATTAATAGGATTCCATGGTTGATTCCAACCAGAATGTGACCAATCTTGAGGGGCTGACCAAGATTGATTCCATGGTTGTGAAGGTGGTTCTGAATATCCCCAAGGCATATTCCAAGGATTTTGTCCCCAACTTGTAGGAAAACGAGGGGCATTCTGGTATTGTGAAAAGTTGCCTCCTGGCCTCTGCCCAATAACATTAAGTTCTTCAGTTTGGGTTTGCAAAACATTTTTAAGGTGAGGCAGGAGATGGCACTTATCAGTGTTATGCTCTTTTGAACAAATGCCACAAATAGTTGAGATAGAGGTTCTATCCAAAGGACAATCATGTAGGGCATGCTTATTCCTGCATCTAGGACAATAGATAGCTAGGGGTGGTGAAGAATTGGATTTTGCATTCCTTTCCCCTAATGCAGTATTTAATTGAACAAGAATATCAGTTTTCATGTTAGCCATTTCCTCCATCAAATATTTTATATCAGTATTACCAGGATTCCTTTTCCTTCTTCTTTGCCTAGTGCGGGAATAATTTCTGCACAACTCTACAATATCATTAATATCAAGCTGGTTTATATCTCCTTTTCCCATTAAGTCTAATACTTCTCTAGAATCATCCTACAAACCTCTCAAAAATATAGTTTTTAATAAGTCAGTTTCCACAGGACCACATCTCTTTTGGATAAAGGTAAATCTATCAAGATAATCCTCTAAGTTTTCATCCTCTTCTTGTCTAATCTGAAATAACTCATCCTTCCTATTTCTCACTCTACAATACTCCTGATACTTATCCAAAAATGTAGTTTCCATTTGATCCCAAGTGCGGATTGAATCTGGTTCAAGGCTCATAAACCATCGTAAGGCTGCATCTTTGAGTGTAGAGGGAAATAACTTCAATTTCTGGTTGTCATTGACATAGTCATAAGTCTGACATAGAACTTTGAATTCAAACAAAAATTGATCAGGATCTTCAAAAAAAACTCCCCTAAATATTGGCAATACTGAGGGTGAAATTGTTTTCATAGGAGCATTCTGAGTAGGATTCAGACGAATAGGGTATTCAAAAGTTCTAACAGGAGGATTGTCAGCATCATGACCAACAATGTCCCTATCATGTTCTCCTTGTTCTGCCATAGGTGCTTCTTCAGTTTTAATTTGTTCAACTGGTTTAGATGGATCAGCCCTATGGGTATGTCTAGAAGCAAGTGCCTCTAAGAGCTCTTCTTGCAAAGATCCTACAATTTTAGTTGATGAAGAAGATGATTCTCTTTTAAGTCTTTTAGGAAGTTCATACACAGGTAGATCTTCACCTGATCATGAAGAACGCCTTGGTGGAAAAGAGCCAGTTCTGATAAACCTTCCTCTTTCGTCTCTTGGCCTATGCATTCATGCCTATTTACTAAATGAACTAAACCTCAGGTTTCCAAAAACTGTTTCCTGAAATAGGACAGTTTTTGGACTGCTAGACCTCTCCTAACAACACCTAAGTATCCCTAGAAATGGCGCCAAAAATTATGAGTGTCGTCAACTCTTCATCATTTAATCATTATGTGTCAATCCAGGGTGGTGTCCAAGGCTATATACGAAAGCAGGGGTTAACAGACTGATTTTTAGTTCATCTAGATCATGGCCTTATTCATGGAATAGTTAGTGTTTGGGGGTGTCAGGTGTCCCTTTTAATCTCCTAGAAACTAAAACTGAGTGCCTACTTATCCTTGCATAATTGAAATTCACACAGTTGCAGAAAAAGCAAATCTAAACTATTGAAAATGACAGAATTCAGTTGACAAAATTTAAAATAACAAAATTGAAATCACAGAATTAACTATAACAACAAATGAAACTTTTTTAGAATTGAAACTTCACACCTGCAGAAAATGAAACCTAAGACAATGATGAAATTCAAAGGTTGGTAAGCAAATATTGCAAATCTGGAGCAAACTGAATTAACAAGAAATTCTCTGATGCAAACTGAAATACAGACTAGAAATGTTGAAGCTGAAACAGAAAATGTTATGCTATAAAATCTATTCTAGATGACTTAACTATAATGCATTCATGTGCCACATGTTAGATGAAGTTTAATTCAATATTAACCATGCAAAAAGTTGTCAGATTCCTACTGACCTACTGCAACAAGAAATTAGCAGAACTCTGGCAGGAATAATCCCTCTTTTGGGCCTGGAAGTGGCCCTTGCTTCCTGAACCAAAAGAGGGAAAAAGTACTTGCTCTACACTATCAAATCCTCACACTGAACTCAGAAGCAAACATGAATGATAAAACTGCACCTTTATTCAATTTGTAGTAACATAACAATAGTGCAGGGAAAAATCTTACAGAATACTGTTCTGCTACAATACAAGGCTACAACATTTAAACTTCTACTAATATCTATCCTCTAGATCCTATATCCTCCTATATGCTCAACCAAATGGGAGCATTTTATTTATACAAGTAGGGTACATTATTGATAAGGTTTTGTGCTACAATATAGGACTGTTACAACTGTGGTAAAACTATTTCCAGAATGCAGGGATATGATCCATTACTCCTTATCCATTTCATCTGCTGGAATGCATCCGTTGAAGGACAAGTGTTGGAAAGGATAGGGATATCCTTTAAATAGCTGTAACCACCATTTACTACCTGTTTGTTGCATTTAAAGGTACTTTTGACCAAAACTATTGTTTCTACGCTCATTCCGGAGCTGCTCCAGAATATTAGGCAGCAGAACAGGGTTTGCAACAATTCTTGCACCAGAAGCGCATGCGAATAGTTGTGATGGTGGAAATAATCTCCAAGAGTGCCCAGAAGACTAATTCCATCTTGTGCACCAGCTAGAGTGGACAAATTCCAAGCCATGTTGTATATGTACAACTGGCTGGAATTTGTATGGAAAAATTCATGTTTTCTGCACAATCAACTGTTGACAAAGTTCTTGGCACCTTTTTGATTATTCAAAGTGAGTAGACGGGGGAAAAATCTTGTGAAAGAAGCATAAAACCAAATAGATAGCAGCACCTTAATATTACAACATTAATTTAATGCAAAATATACTAAATAATATAATCTGAAACAGATTATAAAACATAGATAAATAAGTCAAAATAGGTCATATGCACTTTATCATTCCAATATGCAAACATCATCATATAATGCATAGTATCACTAAAATTAGTACAAAATCATATCATAAGTGGTTCCAAATAGTTTAAAAAGTTATCAAAAGCAGTCTTTGGATGAGGTAATGTTCTGCCTCATCACCTTTACCACATATAGTCAGCCTTGGACAAGAGTTTGTTCCCAAGGATAGTTGACTGTAAGACAACTAAAGATGCATGGAAGTCTTTAAAAGAAGGCTACCAAGGTAGTGACAAGGTTAAAGAGGTCAAATTGCAAACTCTAAGGAGAGAGTTTGAGAATCTCAGAATGCAAGAAGCTGAGAATGTTGGTGACTATTGTGTGAGGGTGAAGGTAGTTGTCAATAAAATGGCAACTCTTGGAGTTAAGATAGAAAAAGAGGTCATTGTGAAGAAGGTTTTGAGGACTCTCACCCCAAAGTGGAATCATGTAGCCATTATTATTGAGGAGAGTAAATATTTGTCTACTCTTGAGTTTGATAATTTGATAGGATCTCTTATGTCTCATGAGGAGAGGCTAAGGGAAACTATTACTACAGTTGATGAGAAGGCATTTGCTTCTAAAGCTACAATTTCAAAGGGTGATGGAGCAAGCTCTAGTGGACATGGAAATGGCCAAGGAAGAGGCCAAAATCAGAATTCTTCAAGAGGAAGAGGTGGTAGAAGAGGTAGAATTGATAAAAGAAACATACAATGCTATCATTGCAAAAAGTATGGACATTATGAGGAGTGTAGGTTGAAGGTAGGAAATGAAGGCAAGAGGGCCAACTATGCTGATGAGAATGAGGCTACTACAAGCAACCTCTTCTTGACCTACAACAAGGCTGATAAAAACCTTCAAGAGACTTGGATACTTGATTCTGGTTGCTCCAATCATATGATAGGAAATGGGGAGCTTCTTGCTTCCATGGATGAGTCCTTCAAGTCCAAGATCAAACTTGGAGATGACAAGGCTTTGGAGGTGGCTGCCAAAGGTGTAATGGAAGTGAACACAAAAGAAGGTAAGAAACATGTTCATGATATCTATTACACACCAAATTTGAAACATAATTTGTTAAGTGTAGGGCAGCTATGTGAAAAGAACTACAGGGTAGTCTTTGATGATAAGAAATGCACCATCTATGATAAGAACAATAGCAATAGGATTGTTACAACAGTCCCTATGACCAATAATAGGTTGTGGCATCTTAGATATGGCCACTTGAACTTCACTAGTTTGAAGTTATTAACTTCCCAAGAGATGGTTTATGGGTTACCAAAAGTGCAAGAACATAAAAGTGTTTGTGAGGGGTGTGCAATGGGCAAGCATGCAAGGCAGAATTTTCCTAAAGGGAAAGCATGGAGGGCCTCATACCCACTCCAATTGGTCCATTCTGATATTTGTGGGCCTATGCAAACCAAAAGCTTGGGTAACAACTCTTACTTTCTTACATTTATTGATGATTTTTCTAGAATGTGTTGGGTGTATTTTTTGAAGCATAAGGATGAAGCATTTGATTGTTTCAAGGAATTTAAATATTTTGTTGAGAATCAGAGTGGCTGCAACATTAAATGCTTAAGGACAGACAATGGTGGTGAATTTTGTTCTAATGAGTTTAAACAATTTTGCAAGAATATTGGCATTAAAAGGTAATTCACAACTTCCTATACTCCACAACAGAATGGAGTGGCAGAAAGGAAAAATAGGATAATTGTTGAGATGGCAAGAAGTATGCTGTAAACTAAGAGACTTACCAATATGTATTGGGCTGATGCAGTCCATACAACAGTCTACATACTAAATAGGAGTCCCACTAGCTCATTGGAGAAGATGACTCCTTATGAGGTATGGTATGAAAAGAAGCCCAATGTTAACCACTTCAAAGTTTTTGGTTGTTTGGCTTATGCACATGTGGCTGATGAACTTAGGAAGAAGCTTGATCCTAAGAGTGAAGCATGTATATTTATTGGCTACTATGAAAATACTAAGGCCTATAGGCTTTATAACCCAAAAACTCACAAAGTGGTGGTGTCTAGAGATGTGATTTTTGATGAAGGGGGAGTATATGGTCATCAAAAACTTTATGTTGATGATGGCAGTAGTGGTGGAAGTTCTTCTAGTATGCAGCCCAATTCTTCTAATGTGCAGCCTAGTTTAAAATCAGTCCCACCAAGTCCACCAACCAACCCTTCAAACAGTCCCAAACAAAGCAGTTCTAGTCCCTCTTCAAGTGATGATTCTCCAAACATTTTTTCAAATGTGATGAAGACAAAAAGGGGGAAAAAGGCACTTCAAATTCATCCTCCTAATCAGGTTTTGGACAACAATTTCCATAGAAGACTTACTAGAGGTCAAGCTCAAGAAATGGACCAAGTTGTTCAAAGACTTGAAAAGTTGCAAATGTATGGTGATGAGGATGATGGTGAGCCAAAAGGTGATGTTGTTAATTATGCTTTAGTGATTGTTGCTGATTTTGAACCTTCATGTTTTCAAGAAGCTTGTACTAATGATGTTTGGATGCAAGCTATGAATGAAGAGATCAATTCCATTGTAAAGAATGATACTTGGGAGCTTGTAGAACTACCCAAGGGAAAGAAATGTGTGGGCTCCAAATGGGTCTTTAAGACTAAGTATAATAGTGATGGCAGCATTGAGAGACACAAGGCTAGGCTTGTGGCTAAAGGCTTCACACAAAGGTATGGAATTGACTATGAAGAAAATTTTGCTCCTGTAGCTAGACAAGAAATAGTAAGGATGGTACTTGCTTTGGCTGCCCAAAAGTAGTGGATTGTACATCACTTAGATGTAAAAAGTGCCTTCTTGAATGGGTACTTAGATGAGGAAGTGTATGTACAACAACCTCAAGGTTTTGAGGTGAAAGGTAAAGAAGAACATGTCTACAGGTTGAAGAAGGTATTGTATGGCCTTAAACAAGCACCTAGAGCATGGTACTCTAGGATTGATGGATACTTTTAGTAGAGTGGCTTCAAGAGAAGCAAAAGTGAACCTACCCTATACTTCAAGAAAGAAGGTAATGATATTTTGCTTGTTTGTTTGTATGTTGATGATTTGATTTATATGGGTAGTAGTTCCAAGTTGAAAGATGAATTTAAGGCTGCCATGATGAGTGAGTTTGAAATGAAGGATTTAGGATTGATGCACTATTTTCTTGGCATGGAGGTGCATCAAAGTAAGGATAAAATCTTCATTTGTCAAACTAAATATGCCAAGGATATGCTGAAAAAGTATGGCATGGATAGTTGCAAACCAGTCCCTACTCCCATTGCTCATGGTGAATTGCTATGCAAATATGATGGGGCTGAAAAGGTGAATGTGACCAATTATAGGAGCATTGTTGGGAGCTTGATGTTTCTCACAAATACCAGACCAGATATTGCATATGCTGTCTCACTTGTTTCTAGGTATATGAGTGAGCCATCTCTCTTGCATTTGAAGGCTGCAAAGTGAATTTTGAGGTATGTTAAAGGTATTGTTGACTTTGGCATACATTACTATCCTACTGAAGAGATGGAGCTAGTTGGTTTTAGTGACTCAGATTGGGGCAACAACTTGGATGATCGGAAGTCTACATCCGACAATTATTTTTCTCTTGGATCTGAGTTGATCACTTGGAGCTCAAGGAAGCAAGGATCAGTAGCACTCTCTTCAACAGAGGCTGAATATATTGTTGTCACTTCAGCCAGTGCTCAGGCCTTATGGCTCAGGAAAGTGTTGGAGGAGATAGGTGAGAAACCAAGTGGTCCTACTACAATTTTTTGTGACAATTTGAGTGCCATACAATTGGCAAAGAACCCTATCCACCATAGAAGATCTAAGAATTTTGACATGAAGTACCATTTCATTCATGATATGGTGGAAAATAAATTAGTTGAGTTGAGGTATTGCAGCACCCATGATCAGTTGGCTGACGTTTTCACTAAAGGTGTTGCTAAAGCTCAATTTCTTAAACTGAGAAATAGTCTTGTGATCCCTTTCAACATCAAGGGGGAGAATGTTGGAAAATGATGCTGACATGTGTGCATTTTCGGATTAGAAGGCACAAGAGAATATGTAACCACTTTGTAACAGTATTGTACAAGTGGAGATGTAGGAATATTGCAGTTGTAACAGTCTTGAACTGTTACCTTGCTTGTAACTGCCATAGATTCTTTAGGTTTGAGTTTTTTAGTTGTTGTAGTCTTTTACATTCATATTGTAATCTGAACCGAGTGTGGTGTAATGAATAGAAGGTGAAAATTTCATTTTTCCAGCCTGTTGTGTGTTTTTGCATAGTGCAGTCCAGTTTTACAAAAACTAGTTAACTACCAACTTTGGAGGTGTATAACTTTTGTTGTGTTTATCTATTTGCTGCAAGTAATACACCGTTAGAAAGCCCTTTCCAAGATATTTCTAACCATATATCACACTCTAGATTTCATTTAGTATTCATGCTTATTTTCACCTCTAAAAATCATGTTTTGTCCACTTTTACCCAGACCCTGGCGCCCTGGGCAGACCCTGTGCTACCTTGTAGAGCTCATAACTTTTGACTCACAACTCTATTTTGAGTGTTCTTTACACCGTTGGAAAGCTCTCAGAATAATATTTCTATCCATATATCATTTGCCTCATTTGGATCTCGTTTGGACCTTCATATTGTAACTTTGGTGCTCTGTTGTTGAACCCTGGCGCCCAGTCTTCTTTGAACTTTGGTGCTTTGTTGCAGCCTTCATAATATTCATGAAGCCATGAAGAAAGCACTGCTATTGCCAAAATATCATAATAGAAGGATTAAAATAAAATATTGAATATCCAAGCTCAATGAACATAAGTAAATTGTAGACTTACTTACCTGCTATATGCCAAATTTGGATAGAGAACAAGCATGTGGAAGAGCTACGATCATCTGTCCAAACCATAAATTTATGGGAAAAAACATACAAGGCTGCTAAAATATGAATAAGTTTGTAAGAGGGGAGGAAAAAATTCAAGATGTGTAGAATAAAATTATATACATGAAGGTATTATCAAGAGTGTTGAAAAAAATTGAACCTTCCAATCTCTTAACAGAAAAATCCCCCACTTATGACTGACCTTGTGATCAATGATCAAATACAATTGCAACAAAAACAAAGAATAATGAGTTTATGAAGATATAAAGAAGATTTTTTTTATGAGGCTAATATTCATATTACCATTAATGTTACACAAATTCTTAATAGATTCCCAATAGGATAGTGCAGTTCTCAATTGTGTTTAATTTAGAAAATAATCTTCCATTATACATTTTATTTCAATATTCACACATAATTTCAAAGTTATATTGCATACCTTTATGGGTTTGGACATTATTAAATATTCAAAAAAGTTACAAGATCCTCAAAAATAATTGGCCTTATCACTGAATTAAGATTTTAGGAAAGACCCCCTTGGGTAAGAGTCTGAAGTGAGAGGGACAACATCCCAAGACTGCATTTAAAAGAGACTATGAAAAATTGGTTCAACAACTAGTTTCAAGCATTAATTCGGGAGATGATAAACTTGAAAGATCACCTAGCCACAAAGTAAATTCTTAATGTTACATGGAAGTTTTAAGTTTCTAAGATCACAAAAATGATCAAGTCCTAATATCTCCTACTCAGTCACCAACCAACTCAAAATACTCTAAGTCAAGTTCCTATTAAGATTTGATCGTATCATCCATAATTTCAAGTTGTCAAATCTCCATGTTTTGAATACCAACTCAAGTCCACAGTGTATTACCAAGATCTTGTGTGATTGCACCACCCAACTAATCATAACCATTAGAGTCTAAAAGGGTATATTTCATCCTCCCACATGTAACTAGCCAAGTGTTAATGTCAATGTTTCATTTTTTTGGGTACTATTGGTGTAGAGTGTTGACGAGTTGTTCTTGGAATTTGATCTATCCCTCCTCTTGTAACCAAGTAAAACTAACAAATAGAGGAAAGATAAAGTCATTATGGTTGTTCACCTTCCATTTATTTGAATACATTATAATCATCGTTGTCTATAAATGAAAAATGCAGGGGTTGAGAATAGAGCTCGTTGAAGCCTGCAATTTGAGTTATTTATTTTTCTTCTTTGTTCTTGGGTTATATAATATGTTTTTATTTTATTTTCCTATATTATAGCTTAATTTGAGGTTTCATTTGTTCTGCAAGAGGGATTTGCTATTATTTGTAAAGGAAAGAGAGAATTATAGAGTAATTTGTTTAGGAAGGATGGCTAGAAACTGCACTCTCTTCACATCATAGATATTGGTTTGGTATTGGAGCCTCTAGTTCTAAAGAGACTAGGAGTGAATGTGAAGCAAGTGGAGAGTCACTACAATGTAGTACAAAAAAGTACATAAAGCTAGCACAAATGGATCCCAAAAGAGCAGAGGTGAGCAACCATGATGCTAGACTTGCTCACTTAGAGATGGACATGGAGTCCTTACAATGGATGTTTATTCATTTTATGTCTATAAAATATAAAAATAGGGGCTAAAGGGGAAAGAACTTGAATATAGAAAGTCCCCCCCAAAAAAACAAATATGATATTTTCTCAGGAACGAAAGAGCAGAATGCTTCTACAACCCCATTCAAGGTGGAAGCTATAATTGAAATCCGCCTTAAAATGGTGTAGTACATGCATAATAGGGATAAGTCTAGTTGACTAGGGACTTAAATCTATTGAATTAAAATCACAAACAACTTGAAAAGTTTTAGAAGGAACCTGAAAATCTGGCTACAATGGAATTTCAAAGAACTCGATTACAGAATCTGGTACCTCTACCATTGAAAGTGGACCATCCTTCTAAATTTTTTTTCGTCAGTAGGAGTCCCATTCTTCAATTAACACCCATCATATTCCCTAACAAGGGCATAGAGTAGAATGAGTTTTTTATAAATGACACAATTCCATCAACAACCCATCTTCCTGTACATTTTTTAATTTTTTCCTGCGAGTCGTTTACCTTTTTTTTGAGACCTCATCCTAATATGGTGGTTTTAAACTGTCCTCTTAGCACTTTTTAAACCACCCTCTTTGGATCTATTAGGGCAATTTTTTACTACCATCAAAAATTGCCTTATTTTAGCTGCCCTTAAAAGCCTTTTTTGGTGTAGTGTATGGTTGTCATCAATTTCTTCTACCATATTGTTAGAGGATGTCATTATAGAATCTACTCTTGTCAAACTATCAGTTTGTGACTTTCCAAAAACATTTCTAAGCCATGTTGCTTTTCATATTGTCATTTCTTGAATTAAGTATATCTCTAAACCATTTTGATTCTTTGAATCTTGTATACTTAATAAGTTCTTCCATTATTTCTTCTAAATTAAGTCTTTCTTGTAACTCCTTAGTTTTTGATGTAGAAAACTCTACAACTTTGAGGTTGACTACCTTATGACTCCCTAGTGTCTTGAGTATAATACTTAGCTTTCTAAGTTTCTTTTGAGTTGAATCCCTTTTGTCTCCCTAATTTTTTAATGATAATTTCAATATAATATTCAACTCCTATTCTTCAAGACAAGCATTTTATAAATGGAAATCTAAAGATAATTTTGATGCAATTTCAATTTTTGATAAGGTTCTATTTTTAAGACCTTTAAGTTGGATTCCTTATGTCTCATTAATTTGAGCAAGAGACTAATATCAAATGTAATTTTCCAATTTTTCAACCACTTTATGTCATGCTTCAATTTTTCATCTCAATAGTATGGTTTCTAAATTTCAAGCACTTAAATTGGTGTTGAATTCCTTATAACTCCCTAATTGGAAATTTAGAAAAAAAGGTATTTGCAAATTTAATATTTCAAGTTTTGTGTAGAAATCCTTATACCTCCAAGTTAATATATTTGCAAATATTTTGATGCAATATGAATTTCAAAACTGAATTAAGTAATTTCAATGCTTCTTACTTCATTCAATACTTCATATAAGGTTATAATTTATCACCTTATTTCTCCTATTATTCAAATAACCTTAAGTATAAAATCTTAATAAATTTTATCGTTACAAATATGCCTTATACCTCCTTTAATATTTGCAAATATTATATTAGATTAAATATTTCATACCTCCTTGGATATGGCACGCTAATATTTGGCTTGCTTCAAATCTAAAACCTACGCTTTACAATAATTTTCACTATGCAATTAATGCTCCCCCTTGTTCATTAAATTTGATCTTGTGGAGTTTGACTACCTTCCGCGTTATTCTAATATTATCCAAGGTGATTAATTAAGAATCCAATGTGCTTGCTCTATTGTACTCAGACTATTCATAGCCCATGCATTAATAGGTGCTCTTTAGATGTTACACCTTGCTCCAATCATGATTGGTGTTTTGAGTTTCAAGTGCCAAGTGGCACCAAATATCTCTTGCACTCCTTTGACCATTTCTTGTGGTGCTCTACCCAATTGTACCTTTCTTAACACTTGACAAAAACATTATATTTTATGTGCTTGAATATATTATGACTGCTTGAATGTTGTATATAGAATGTTCCTCTATTCCAATGAAAACTACAACATCCTCCATGTAGCAAATGGCTTCTTCAATGCTTGATGCTCCTAATTCACCCTAATTTGATTCTCTTGTTGCTTGGATTTCAAATATTCAAAACTCCTCTATGCTATTTAGCTTTCCAATGTTTATCCAAGTTCTTCTACTCCAACACTCTCCTCCTTTGGCGGTTAGATCTTGGTAATTCTTCTCACCTCTTTAGTTGCAATTTCATTGTCCTTTGTAACGGTGCTTGCTCTTAGATTCGGTGGCTCTTCGGTTTTCGGTGTTCAAGATTTTCAATGTCTCAACTTTCGTTCTAACACAATCTTCTATAATGCTTTCCTTATTTTTTTATGTTACTTTATTTTTCTAACACTGTGGCTTTTATTAAAGGTGTCACGATTTCACGACAGGTTGCATGTTTGCGGCCTAAGGAGAAGTATAGTGTCACGATTTGGTGACAATCTGCATCAACTGTCCATGCCGACCCCCTGCTAGCTAGTTAATGGTTCAAGAGATTTGGCTCCATTGCAAATATTCTTCTACTTCTGTAAGCTTGTGTTCTCTCTGATTTCGGATGGGAAGAGTCTCTTCCCATATTGTAATTGTTCTTTGTTTTAATACAAGTTTTTTCAAAATTAAAAAAAAAAACACTATGGATTTTATTTACTATGATGGTTCTTCCTTTCTACTGTGGCTTAAATTTACTATGGTGGCTCCTCCTTCTGTATGGTGGTGCTTATTTACTATGGTGGTTCTCTATGCCTTTGATGACTTGTCTTCACCTAAGTTTTGCAATTCTTGGTCCACATTTTTGGTGTCTTTAGACACCTCAAATATGCCTTGCCTTTGTTCTCTATTGAATCTCTTATTTTTACTCAATAGGACTTAGAAAAATTTGCATTTCAAATATAAAAACAACATATACTATTTCTACTTATCTCTCCCTTTCAAGCAAGTTTTTAACTTCAATATTTGTTGTTATGTTTTTGCAGATTTTAAGATAATAATGTCTCCTTCCTTGGCTTGGATATACTCAACTTAAACTAGCTTTTGCTCCTTAAATAATTCTAATATGGTGCTTTTTTTTTTTTAAGCGAAAAATCCCTTGTGGGGCTGCCTTGGTCTGAGAGACCACGAACAAGGGTTCTACACCATAAAAGTCACCCAGGAGTCACACCCGATCCTGCCCGTACCAACATTATCAATTGGATTTTGGATACCCAATTCAGATTTTTGGTAGGGTGGAGATTTGAACCTGGGACCTCCCTTGGAGGAATATGGTGCTTTCAAAAACCTTAAAATGAACTAGTTTTAATACTTAAAGAATGAACTTTCATAGCACCACTTTTACACACCTTTTGACCTCCTTTTGTAGCTAGTATTCTTGGTGATTTGGTTCACCTATTTGCTGCCCCAATTTGTGAAATTTGCAGCTCTCCTTTCTACTCAATTTCTGCCTTAAACTTATCAATATTGCAAATTCAATTCTTTGTACTTTTCTGCCCTTAACTTGTCAATATTGCAACTATGATTGTTTTCTATTTATACTTCAACTATGTTATCCAAGAGTGTATTATTTTGCAGCTATAATGCTGTCCAAATTCTGCTCTAAAATTCCCTAAAATGCAGCTTAATATCACCTTCAATTTATGCTTTAAAAACCAACAATCTTCTTCTCCATAAATCAGCCTTCAAATCCTTTATGGCTATCTTCAAATCTTTAAAATATAGTGGTATCTTATATCTTATTTCTCCTCCTTAGCTATTGTCAAATTATGACATCAAATTTGGACTATTTGCTAGCCTCTTCCTCAATAATTTGAATGTCTTGAGGTCACCAAAAATGCTTTCCAAAATTTAGCAAACTTCTTGTCAAATTATTCTTCCTTTTGGGCTTGTTGCTGGATGGTGAAAATTGTTCCAAATTCTTCTTTTCAGGAGCTACTACTTCTTGCAATATTCTTTCTCGAGCTTCAAATATTCTCAAATGGTCACTTCTTCAATAGGGATTTTGTAGCCTTTTTCTCCTTTCAATTTTTTTTTAGACCTCTTTTCTTGGGTCTTCAAATTTTGTAACTCTTTTATTGGACCTTTTACTTAGTCCTTCTCTATCTTCTTTCTCTAATAATCTATCTTCTAAATCTAGAAGTTCTTCAATGGATCTCTTCTTTCTCCAATATTCAATAGGGCTTCTCTTGGCCTCTTCTCAATCTTCAATAGATTTGCTTTCTTCTTTCTTCAATCTTTTATGAGAACCTCCTTGAGTCTCCTTAATATCCAATATTCTATGGGGATCTATTTCTTGAGTCTCATCTTTATTCAATATTTAATAGGGATCCTTTGACCTATTTCTCTCTTCTCAATCTTCAATCTTCAAGCTTCTATGAAGACTTTCTTCTTGGTTCTCCTTAATATTCAATGTCTACATTTTTTGCAACAAAGAACTAATCCCTGCATGAGGAAAGCACATAGAATTTAAGGTAATAAAATATGAAATTATTCTATATCTATTGTAGGAAGCTTCTCAACTTCTGAGAACTAATTTTCTACAACAAAAATCTTAGACAACAATAAGTAAATACATGCAAATCTCTAGATCTATTAAAATCAATAAACTTCACTAGTTATCCTTCAATCTAGTGGAATGAGATCTATGTTGAGTCCTAGTCTTCACGAGTTTTCTTGCAACCCTGTATAAAACCTCTAGCCAAAAAATAACTTTAAAATTTCTGAAAATGAGATCTCTCCATCTCATGTCAATCTCTCTTGTGGCTCTCCCTATCTCCTATCAATCTTCCTTGTGCTTTGATACTATTGTTAGATTTTGATGCTATATATAAATGAGCATGCAATATTAAGTATATTATAATGAAAATATACTAAGAATGTAAAAATCATAAGAAAATTTTGTAACTACTCATAAAACTGCCATTAATGAAGGCTTACAAAAATAGTACAATGATATAAAATGGAGGTCTCATACACTCCATATTTCTTACATGCTCTACATTGTTTCTAGAATATCTACCTTCACTATGATCTCTATGTCTCTCTTACACTATATATAAAAGGCCTATATATAATAAGATATGACTCTTGGTTTTCCATATTCCTATGACACTTCATATTTCTACTCTAAGGACTAATGTACACATGGAAAACATGCACATTTACATCATTGCACATTCTAATAATACTTGTGCATTTATTACATTGATTAAAGTAAATAATAAAACCCTAATCTAATAAAATATCCCAATCTAAAGATGTACCCAAGATGGTACATTAGCATGTACCAAATAATGTAATATATTCCAACAATACCATGACGATAACACAATTATTGAAATAGATGAGCATCCAAAAAATCATTTGATACTCCTCCTTCGATAGATTCTATCAAGAAAATTTGTGAAAACTAATTCACTATTATGTATTTATTTTCTAGTCTCATTACTACACAAAATGAACACTTCTACAATATGATGAGCCACCTACTAACTTATCTATTGATAGCTAGTTTGTTGATCAGGTACAATGACGCTTGATGATCAACATGGAAGGTGAAGGGGTTGGAAAGCAGATAATGTTTGAACTTCTAAATTGCATATACCATACCCAAAACCTCTCACTCTATTATACTATGGTTCTACATCCAATTGTAATATTTCATCAACATGGGCTCTTTCTCCCAATCTAGAAATACTAGAATTGGTGCACAAACCAACTTTACCTTCAACTCCTCAAAGTTCTTTTATGCTCCTCCATTCATTGAAAGAGATCATTATTATGCATCAAAACATCTGATGGTTGAGACACTTATGTAAAATACTTAATGAAGCATCGATAATACCCAACATATTCTAGAAAGGAATTTAATGAGTTGACATCATATGGTTCTTTCATTATTATGATGACCCTAATCTTGTTGGGATCCATATTCAAGCCTTTTTTGCATACAACATGTCTTAACAACTTCTCATATGGTATAAATAATTTACACTTATTTAGGTCTAAGGATATCCAAGTATTCAAACATAATATCATGCATTTCTCTTATTTCTTTCAAATGCTTGTCCTTTTTTCCATACAAGGACCAATCATCTAGAAAGACTTTGAAACTTCTAGTGGATATATATATATATATATATATATATATATATATATATATATATATATATATATATATATATATTATTTTTTTTTTTTTTATTAAATTTACATGGTGGAATCGGTAGCCACCATGAATCCGGACAGGTTGTCCAGCTTTTATGGCTGCCACAGTATTCTGTGCTATCCGCCCCGAAGCCGCCACACAAATCTTCACGCAGTCCGCCCCTATAACCACCATGCCACAATCATTTTAAACCTTTTACACCACTGAAAGCACCAGGAAAGGGACAAGCATTCAGTCCGGTGAGGCTCGAGATTTGAACCTTGGACCTCTGCCCCCCTTATGGGGTTTGGATGAACCAATTGGTCTACACCTCGGACCTCTAGTAGATATTTATTAAAAAATATATAGAATTATTCTTTGGAATATGGATGGGGCATTGCACAAACTAAATGGAATTCAATTATATGCATAAATATTATTTTCCTCTACAAAAGCGATCTTCAACTTATCCTCTTTGTTATTACATTTAAACTTTAAAATCAACATAGATGTGGATTTGGTTACTTTTTTCTTTAAGCTTATCATGATCAATGACATCTATTTGCTCACCATAACTTTGAAGATTATTCTTGCATCTAGCATCTTATTTATATCTAAATTAACCAATGCCACACACATTGGATTCATTCTATATGACATTCTTCTCACTGGTTAGAAACCAACAAAATCAATGCACACATAGTTTAGGTAAAATCCCCTTTGAGTTTTTCTATATCCATGTGAAGACCTCCTTGTACTGCATAATTTTTTTTAAACTTGTCGCTTTCAACATAGGGTCCTAATTGTTTCTAAAATAGATCATCTTCTATTCATTGACTTTGTTGAGATTCACCTATACCATCTTTTGCCCTTCATATTATATGCTATACGGTTCACTAGCTACTCTAGCCACATAAAATGGGTGTGCTGGCTTCTCGTGAATAATAATGTTGCTAAAATTATACTTAAAATTCCTTGGAATTATCTACTTTTCCTCTTCTTTAGGTACAAAATTTATATTTATTGCACTTACCTGCCTGGCATGCACTTCTTCATTTATCATGGTTGTCTTCTTCTTCTACATGAATACACATGCAGTTTGGATGGAAGACTTCATAGGCTTCCATTTTCCAATGGAGAAGTCCATTATTTGAGTGCTCTTCATATTCTCTCCACTCATCTAGATCTATCATACCATCTTCATTTGGATCTTGTCCATTATTATATTCTTGTTAGGTACTCGTTGACAATTTTGTCACATTGCATAGAGGGGTAGAAAAAATCAAAAAATTTCTCTTTGTAAAGTGTTTTTTTTGTTGCTTCGAAAGTTTTGTAAGTGTTGCAGCAATTTTGGCTTTCAATGCCATCCCCTTGTACATAAAATGGAGAAGAAAAAGCTTCGCTGGCAAACTGCCAAAGAAGATAGCCTCGCCAAAAGAAGGAAAAAGTGTCGCGATATCGCGACATGTCGCATTTTTGCGGTCGAAAGCAAGGAGGCAGAGCAAGCAAGAAAAGTGTCGCGATATCGTGACATGTCACATTTTTGCGGCCGAAAGCAAGGAGGCAGAGCCAAGCAAGAAAAGTGTCGCGATATCGCGACATGTCACGTTTTCATGGTCAAAAGTAAGGAGGCAGATACATAAAGAAAAGTGTCATGATATCGTGACAGGTCGCATTTTCATGGCCGAAAGTGACAAGAAAGATCAAGCAAGGAAAAGTGTCACGATATCGTGAAATGTCATGTTTTCATGGCCAAAAGCAAGGAGGCGGAGCCAAAAAGAAAAAGTGTCGCGATATCGCGACATGTCGCATTTTTGCTGCTCAGAGCGATAAGAAGAGCAAGAAGAGAAAAGTGTTGCGATATCGTGACATGTTGCGTTTTTGTGGCTCAAAGCAAGGAGGAAGAGCAAGAAGAGAAAAGTGTCATGATATCATGACATGTGTTTTCGTGACTCAAAACAACAAGAGGAGCAAGAAATAAGAAGTGTCGCGATATCGTGACATGTTGCAGTTTCACGGCTGAGAACGACAAGAAGCGCAAGAAAGAAAAAGTGTCGCGATATCGTGACATGTCATATTTTCATGGCCAAAGGCAAGGAGAAAGACCAAAAGAAGAAAAGTGTTGCGATATCACGACATGTTGCATCCTCGCGACCAAAAGAGGAAAAGTGTCACGATATCGTGACATGTTGAGTTTTCATGACCAAAAGCAACAAAAGAGGGCAAAGACATAGAAATGTCGTGATATCGTGACATGTCGTATTTTCATGATGCAAGAAGAAGAAGAACCAAGCTGGAGATATAGAAATGTCACGATATTGTGACATGTTGCTTTTTCGCGAGGGGCATGCGCTTCAAGACGGGTATTTTCCCAAGAAAATAAAGTGCCTCATAAATACATTCTTACTTGCCCAGTAAGCTCGCTGCTCTTTTTTGGCAATTGGAAGCAAAGTATCAGTCCCTGAAAGGAGAGCCTGGCAAGCATGGCGGCCACTCGAGCATTGCACCTAGAAACCAAGGACACTCAGACCGCTCATCAATGCATGTTTCCAAGGTTGATTGGTTCATAGTTGCCAGTTCTAGTAATGGATTTGAAAGCTCAGTCATGAGGGCCACAAGAAGCTAACTTCTCAGATCTCAAGAGTATACTTCATCATTTTGTGTAATAATGACTTAGAGGGTCGGGTCCTCTATAAAAACCTAGGCATTGTAATGTAACTTTTTTGGGGGGGAACTATCTGCTAAGAAAGCTGCTGTAACTTGATGTCTTGTGATTAATACTAAAGAGATTTGGGCTCGATTTCTATATTTTATGCTGCCTTCTGTGTTTGATTCTTTTGTCTTTCTTCGTTTGCATACTAAGAAAGCTGAACCCTGCATTCGGTGTGCAATCGGGGATTGTACCCTAAAACTCGTCTGAAGGATACATAGGAGTGGAAAAATGTCATATTGGCTTTCTTTTATGCTGCCTTCTGTGCTTGATTCTTTTGTCTTTCTTCGTTTGCATACTAAGAAAGCTGAACTCTGCGTTCGATGTGCGATCGGGGACTATACCCTGAAACTTGCCTAAAGGATACATAGGAAGGTTGATATTGCATTTCTTTTGTTTATTCTTGGTGTTCTTTGCTTCTATTCAAGTTGTCAGTTAGTGATCGTGCTTCCTGTTCTCTCCCACCTTAAATCACCAATCTCCCTTCCCTTACCCCTTTTTTATCTATTTCTCTAACCCTAACTCCTTTTATCTCTTTCCTGCACCCTTATCTCAAAGCACCAAAGTAGTTTAGCATAGGAGTCGGCCTCTCTTCGGAGATTTGCACGAGGGGCATCTCTTCCCTTTGGACTTTCAATGTTGGTCCAGGTCTAGGGTGCATACATTTACCCAAATCCTTTCCTAGGCAGATTTGATGACCAATAGGTACCTAGGGATAGGAATATGGAGAATGTATTTGTTACGTACACCATTAATGTAATCCTTGTTGACATATGTTATTGTACCATATGCCATATATGGAAAAGACCACATGTCAAGTTATGAATAAGTAGGAGAATATTCTTATATATAACTGTTATAGAATCATATATGTAACTATCAAGGAATATTGTCATTGAATATTATCATAGAATACTATCATAGATTAGTCCAAAAATAGACTTATAAAAAGTCAAGGATGTAAAAGTAATATCAAGTATTCTTTATAATAGTCTTGGCTCATGGAGAAAATATTGGAGTAATTCCTTCCTTAAAGAGTAAAATTTGGTGTTGCCCCACCTCAAGGGTATTATCTATCTCTATTTTATTGTGTGGATTACTTCTGTGGAATTTTATTTGTGCATCCATGTTTGATATTTTTACATACTAGAGAATAAATATTTTCTTAATGAGAATTTAGGTTCATAACAATTGATATAAGAGCAGCGATTTTGGAAAAGTCGGGTTGTTTTTGTAGAGCTAGGGCACATTTTTCTAGAAAATATCTAATCTTACAATGGCCATATATATTTTTCTTTTTCTTTTCAACTGTAATTTTTAGAGGATGATTGCATCAACGTGTAGATCATTTTAAGTATTACAAAAGGAACTTGTCATTTGTTATATTTTGATAAATATTGAGGAAGTTATGACTGTTTGAAGTTGGGTTATTTATTTTATTTGTTATCTGGGCGATTTTATTTTCAAAAGAAAAAATTCATATCAATTTCTTTAACAATTATTTTCAGGATATTCTTAAACTATTGTGTAGATATTTTTGAATACTTAAAAAATGGCCAAACATTTGTTGAATTTTGATAAGTATTGAGGGAGTTACATTTGTTTGAAGTTGGAAAATTGATGTTGTTGAGAAAAATTCATATATCTCAATCTAGGTAAGAAAATCAGTTGCCAATTGATTTATTTTGAAGAAAATTTATAGATTTTATTATTTGAAGAAAAGAATAGATGATATTTAAGAAAATTTTACTAAGCAAATTTGATAATTTTAAACCCTATATTTTTTGGCTTAAGGTCATATTCACTGGAGAGGATGATAGTGATGCTAGGGAATGGTGGGGAATATTTAACTCTTTAATTTTTTTTGAAAATATACATAAAAATAAGATTAGTAATTATTTTTGAGGGGAATATCTTCATTGGTTAATAAAATTTTGTTGTACTCATAACTATACATACACATGGAAAGAATGTAGAAGAAAGTATATCTCTGGTGTCAAATAAGCCAAGCAGTGATCAAGAAGAATTGTTTGAATTTAAATAATATATTCTACAGGTTTATGGCTGCATCTAGAGGGAAAAGGTTATTATCTCTATAAACCCTATAAGTAGATGCAATTTTATCAATATGCTTTGGATAATAGGTTACAGGTCCAAGCAAAGAAAATAAAGAATACGAAGCTTGAGGTAAGAATATTTAGATTTTTCAAGATATAAAAAACACTATGGATATATATGTTTTACATTTAGATTTTTATGATATCGAGAGGGATGATGTGGATATTGTTCTAGGTTATTCTTGGTTACAATATTTGGGTACTATTAACATAAATGTGCCATTTTTTTTTGAAGTTTTTTTTTTTGCGTATACTAGAGGAATCATTGCCTCATCATGGGTTTGAATCCTACTCTTTGTTGCCACTATAACCTCTAGTCATGTCGGGTAAAATTTTTAATGTAGTAGATGACATTGGTGTGACATGCCCTCCAATTATATGAGATTTAAGAGATTCAAACTATGGTCTCCATCCTCTCAAAGGAGTGCTTTGACCAACGGCCTAGACCCTCTAACCTTTTTATGAAGTTATTGTATAGAAAAAATATGATAATACTTCAAGATGTTTCTCAGCTTAAGGAGCAAGGATCTAGGAAAAAATAGGAAGCTATTAGAGGGAAAAAAATTACAGAACCTAAAAGAGAGTCTAAGGAGGAGGCAATAACAAAAATTAAAGAAGAAGCAAAATCTAAGTTCTAGGATGTACCAAAATATGAAAGCATGACAAAAAAGCACAAAATAGAGCAACAATATATTGAGGAGTCAAAGAAAACAAAAAAAAGAGCTAAGGATACAACATATCACCATCCACACCACTAGGAGTGACAATAATTTTGGAGGCATGGATTAGGGCAACAATATTATAAATATACATAGAATTAGAAAGGAACCAAGTATGGTAGTGTTTAGTAGAGAAAGCATGGTGATTTTAATTTTTAGAGTGATGCAAAAATATTAGGAAGCAAATGGACCAATCATTTGAATGACCAGAGTATAACAATAGAAGCATGGAGCTAATGAAGTAGTTATGGGTGTTCGCATGGCACAAGGGCAACTTGAAATCATCACAAACCACCACCAATCAAGATTTCACTTGGATGGATGGATGATCAAGATTGGTACCAAATTGTATTATTTATTTTCTTCTCATGTTTCAAGGATAAAGCATTTTGTAAGGGGGTGAAATTTTAGGTACGTAAGGAAAAGAATGTGGTAAATATCTCTATTACATAACCCATTAATGTAATCCATGTTAGCCTATATCAGCGTACCATATACCATATATGAAAAATTCCACATATCAAGTTAGTAATAAGTAGGATAATATTATCATATGTAGTTGTCATAGAATACTATCATAAATTATTATCATAGAATAGTTAGGAAATAGGCTTTTAAAAAGGCAAGGATGTAAAAGTTATATAAAGTATTCTTTATAATAGTCTTGGCATGGAGTGGAGATTGGAGTGATTCCTTCCTTAAGGAGTAATATTTGGTGTTGCTCTACCTCAAGGGTATTATCTATCTCTATTTTCTTGTAGATTATTTTTGTGGATGCATGTTTGATATTTTTTGGATGTCATAATATCTTTCCTAATGGATCGGTTCTTTAGCTTTATCATGTATTTGTGTTGGCCTTTCGTGAATGTCAAACAATATTTCTCCCAATTGTGATTAAATTTTTCCATGCACGACCATACTCATCCTAATAGCACATCATATACAGGTTTATACATGGTGATACCACAAAATCCATGATGAATTCTTGGTCAACGATCTTTACTTTTTGTGTAGTTAGAAATCTCTTCATTGCAATACCATATTTATTTGTATTGTATTGTTTGAAATTTGGATACCGTAAGGATGATGTCCCAAATATATCTAAGTCTTCTCTAATAATACATTTACACTAGAACCTCCATCAATAATAACGTGTCAACTTGTGGTTTAACAACTCGATATGAATCAAATCCAACTTCTTTCCAACATCAATCATCAATAATATTGGATCATTTGATCCCTTCTTATCCTTGTTGCTTCTTGTTAGCATTGTGGCTCTACCACATTCCTTGTCCATGTCATCTCCCCTACCATTATATAAATCTCTAGTATTTCATAATGTAAATTAGATACTTTTACTTCCACACTCATATTCAACACTTGTGTTGCTAGCTATTGTGTTGACATCTCCTCCTCTTATTCACTTGTGATGTGTCTCTTCAAATTTTTCTCTTGCAACAACTTCATTTGATTGGTCCTCCAATTTGCTTCCTCCACTCAAACATGTGCTTCCTGCCACCTCTCCTTCATGACAAGATCTATATATTGCTAACTTTCCTTGCTTGAGCTTGTGTTACTGCTAGCACATGCTTTTTTTTTATTGGATTTTCAAATGCTTTTTTATGTCAATAAAATTGACATTCTATGAGTTGAACTTGATTTATTTAGGCACCTATGATTGCTCAGTCTACACCATCAATACATCAATCCATTATTGTTTCCAGTGTTTCCTCCTACTGGAATATTTTAACAATTTATTGTGAAGTGCCTCTACTCTTGGCATATTTGAAATTGTATGATTGATCTACCATCTAAATTATACTATAATCAACCTTGCATAACTTGTTTTTGATTTTCTTGTTGCAGTTGATGTCTTCCTTGGAAATAATTCCTATACCCATCGCTTGTTTCTTCTTGCACACTTTTTTAAGTGTTGAGCTTCTCCTACTCCTATTTCTATATCATAAAATTTTGATGTTTGGTGACTCTCAAATTACATAGATGATTTGCAACAACATGCTCCACAACTTCACAAATATTGCAAAATATATTCTTTAGATAATTCAAAATTTTGTTTCCCTTTGTCTTGCAATTGAAATATCAAATATCTTTTTTCTCTTTCTTATTGTCCCTATTTACAATATTGATAATACTTTCTATGTTATTTCTCATGGCCTAGATAGAAACATGCAAGTCATCTTGGTCACTATATGAATCATTGTCTTTATAGTGACCTACTTTTGCTACTGCCTGCATCATCTTGCTCTCTAATTTGAGAGCTCTATCAAAATATTCTTGATAGGTAGTTTATGGTAGAATCATCATATTTTTTTTCTATCTTGGTAACAACCCATCTAGAAACCATCATTTTTGTAAACCATATACTATTTTTACTTCCATATTATCAATGAGTTCCTTTAATATTATCAATGTATTCATATTTCTTTTGCTTTGTGGAGTATATTTCTCAATGATCTAAATATCATCATAGAGTATTTTAAATTCCTTGGTGAATTTAATCTTTAATTAATTCCATGTCATGAAGGGATTTGCTCTTTATAAATACCAATCCATTATGATTCCCTATAATGTGGCTAGAAACCAACTCAACTAGGATCCTTCATCATCAATTCCACTGGATTTTTATATTGTTTCACACATACCAATATGGAATTTTGGGTCTTCCTTCCCATCACCTAGAAATTATAGATATTTCTATTTACCCACTATTGCAAAAATGCTTTCCATTAGTGGCTAATCTTTTTTACTTGACAACATACCACTAGAAAACAATATTTGACTACTTCCCTATGCACCTCCACTTTGCAACCTCCTTTGTGAATATACAAGGATTGGTTTTGATATTTGTACATTCTCCCATGGTTGCCCTTGTGCTTGAATTCTATTATCTACACCTCTAGGCATTATCCCCTATACTTGTGCCAACGTTACTAGTTGTTTTGCTTTATCTTCTTATGCACACTCCACATTGGTGCCTTCTCTATTACTTGCATGAATGTCTTCCTCGGTTCAATCCTTGGTTGACCAATGCATTTCAACTTATGATTCCTTATCTATTGTTAAAAATAATGTCTACCATCTTTTGTTTTCTTCATCCAAAATATTTTCCACTTGAGGACTCTACACGAGTTCCACTTATGGTTCTTCAAGTTTTGTCAATCTTATCCATTGTCATTCATTAGCAACATCTTGTGTAACACTTTATCATTGTTGTGCAATCCTTTGGTTTACTATTATTAGCTAATTTTCAATTCTTCCACATATACATCTACCATATCCTCACAATAAGTTATTTGTCATTCACCTCTCCAAGGCTCATGTAGTGCTAGTTCATTCTTCAAGATGATAATGATGCCAAATTTATCACAATGACTTGCACTCTACTCTTGGAGGAGTGATTTGATATGATAGATTTAGAAATCAACAATGACAAACCAATAATTTAGTGTGTAAATTTATGACAACTTAATTTAGCAACCATATGTACAACAAAGCATTTGCATGGCAATGCACTTGTACAATAAGCACTTGTCTTGCAAGCACTTGTACAAAAAACACTTGCATGGTAAGTACTTGTATGATAAACACTTGTATGGTAGGTACTTGTATGACAAACACTTGTACAAAAACTTGAATATAAAGAACTTTAGTGGTAAACACTTGTACGACAACACTCTTGAATGGCAACATACTCATACAACAAACACTTGTATGACACTTTCAGACTGCAAATACTACTTCGATATTACACATAGAATTTGGAAATAACATGTACATATCTATATTGCTACAATAATACATATTGGCATTACACCCAATGCATACATAAATAGATGAGAATAGAATGAGTAGATATTTTGTTTTCTTTTGTTTGTATGACACTTGTATTTCATCATAGTCTATGCAAATGTATCTACTCTATGCTTGACACAATACATATCTCCACAAATACTCTGATGATGCAAAACTCCTACATTATTACTTCTATATATCACCATGCTCTCTGCACAAATTAATGGGGGGTTCTATTTATTCTTAAGTGTTGGTAGTTAACAACAACTACCGCCCAAGACACATCATATCTAACTACTTTATGTTTATATATACTTAATTACATGTATTATGCCACACATAGTACAAACTTTGAATTATGAAAATTGCTTATGTCATCACTTGTGATGTCATATAAACACTAAAAAATTACATTTCATTTGCATTTATATTTAAATTTACACTTGTGCACATCATAATTATTCTACTTCTTTGATCGAGGCTCATCAGAACTAGCTCCTACACCTACCTTGGGAACCTAACTAACCTATTTTGTGTTGTTGATATTTCCATTTAAATTATCTATACTCTTTCTTATGCTTGTGGTGAATGCTACACTTCATACGAATATTAGAAAGTATTGCAAATTCCAAAAAGGTCTTTTTTTATCAATGCTACGCTTCATTAATAATGGACTATTGTTGGGGTTCTAGTCTTTAAAGTTAAAAAATTACCATCAAAATATATAGGTAATCCCTTATCAAATAAAAAAGAAGTGTTATAAATATTATGTTTGTTGTAATCACAATGACACTGAGAGGGGGGGTGAATCAGTGTGTTCTTTAAAAACTTCTAAAACAATTAGATTATAAAACCAGTAGCAATTTAAAGCAGATAAAAGAGATACTAAATGCATCAAGAAAGCATCACACATAACACAACATTTTAACGAGGTTCACCAATGTGGCTACTCCTCAAAAAGACTGCTTGGACTACCATCCAAATCCAGTCAATGCAAAGCTACAACTTTACATAATCCTTTACCAAGCACCAACTGGAAGGAGCACCAACCCCTTAACTTTATCTCGCTTCAACATAATGGAGCACCAACTCCTATTTTACCAAGCACCTCACCGGAAAGAGGCACCAACCCCTTAATTTTCCAGCACCAATCGGACAAATTGTTTACCAACGACCAACCGGAAAGAGGCACCAACCCTTAATTTGCCAAGCACTCAACCGGACTTCAATATTGAATAAAAAAAATGTTTGACATATACCTTTGTTATTGCAAGACTCTAACTGGTCTACATCACCTTTGCAATCTCTCGTGCACTCGCTCTCTCTTGCACAATCACTTCACACAGTTTGTCTGCACCTTGCTACGACGGACTTTGCAATCAACTTTGCCCTTCGCGCTTCTCTCGCACACTCGCTTTCTCTGCGCACACGCTTCGCACACTCGTGTCGTTTCACATTCTCGCTCTCTCGCTCAACACGAACTTCACTTTCACAAACACTATGCTCGCATTCGCACTTTATCTTTACACCCCACTTTTCAAACTCGAAGTACCCTTGCTTTTATAGAAGAAGTTTTAGGAACAAACCCTAAAAGAACGTCGGTTGAGAAACCCTAGAATTTGTCACCGCCAAACCCTAAAATCCGTCGGCCCGCATTTAACTTTGTCGGCCTCAAACACTTCTTCCACCTTCGTCACTTTCCTGTAGCTTATTGCCGCGAAATAGTAACACGTCGGCCCTTTTAATTTAATTTAATATTTTAATTTAAATTTTAAATAAAATAAAATTTAAACTAAATATTTAAAATTAAATATCTTCATCACCGGGGCATCTTTTTCAACGAAACGAAGAGCCAACTTGGGTTTTAAGAAAAACCCATTTCAAATCTGTTATCCATGGTTTTAAATAAAACTTTTTATTTTGACTGCCTTGGTTTTCACAAAAAACCTTTAAAATTTAAACTAAATATTTAAAATTAAATATCTTCATCACCGGGGCATCTTTTTCAACGAAACGAAGAGCCAACTTGGGTTTTAAGAAAAACCCATTTCAAATCTGTTATCCATGGTTTTAAATAAAACTTTTTATTTTGACTCGCCTTGGTTTTCACAAAAACCTTTTCGCTTCTTGACATCTCGAGGTTCGAAGACTTCTTCTCATTCTGAATTATGTTTTCTATTTCTGTGCATCTATCATTTAAGGACTCATGATCTGACTAACTTCTGAACTTTATCCTCTCGCATCCGAGTGACTTCGAACTGCTCGTCCATTGCATCATTAGATCTAACCGATCGTATTGACAACAATGACAATCCTCCCGCAACACCTTGCTCAACACCGAACTCCTATCCATTGTACTTTGGCTGCACCTTGTCGTTCAATAAACTCTTGTCCATTGCATCAATAAATCTGTCTGACTATGTTGACAACAATGACAATATTGTTTGTCGCACTTTGCTCAACAATCTCCCCCTTTGGAATTGTTGGCAACACATGTGCAATTTTCCTGTAAATCTTCTCCCCCTTTGACAATAATACCAAAGGGTTTTTGCAGACTCCCCCTGAGTCTATGCACAATATTCTTAGACACAAATTATTACAATTAGCAAATATTCCAAGCATGAACAAGAAGAAAAAAAATACACAAATGCTCCCCCTGAGTCCAAGACCACTTCATTTCACTGATTGACAACATCATGATAAGCATAATAGGCATCAATAAAATCAACAATGTGAATAGCAAAAATAACCAGTGAATGACACCATCACCGTCAACTTCACCAATATAACATGTGTAAGAACATGACTGAACCACTGTCTTCTGTGCAACTACCCTCTGTTGCTTTGCAAACTCAAACTTGTCCACTGTTAGTGAAGGCATACAATAATCTTATATAGCCAACTTTTTGTTCTGCAATGCCAGCAACATCTACATACAACTTCACCATGCATCTTGGATATATTCTCAACAAGCTTGAACCCAATGACAGTTGTTTGTCTCTCTCTATAGTGAGAATCCAGCAGGCTACCTCAATCCACTTTCAACTCTGTGCAAGTACCAAACACTGTACCACAACACAACCAACATCTTTTCTCAACCAATTAGGGCTTTAGCAACAATGCTTATAGACAAGGTTTAACCAACATCATTCAACTCAAGATTAACTTTGAAGCATTCAACCAATCACTACATGAAAAGGAAACTAGTAGACATCCTTTTCCTTCCAAAGGTATTTGAACAAGACAGCCACCAACATAAATCACCAAGGCAAAGAATAACTTGCTCAAATCAAACTCAATGGAGTAAGCCCAAATCATGTATCAAGAAAAGCATTAACTTGATCAAAACAACCACTATGAAAGCAACTCAACTATTCATCACCAGGCTGGAAATCATCTGGCTGCTCATTAAAAAACTTTTTTTTTTCAATCTTCCCATTCAACATGCTGATTTCACTTTTGTCAACAAAATTGACAAGTGACTCACATCTATACCAATTTTTGTCCAGAACTGCAATTTTGCTGCCAACTCTTACTTTCAACTATGCATGTCGGAAGAAGACATTTTGTCAAACACTTTATGGCCAACCGTAGTGCACCTTACTCAGCCTCAAGCTTCTTATCCTTGGACTGGCATTAAATCAATAGTTAAAACAAAACTGTCTGTGAATTAAATATATTCACCAAGGTGTCATGAAAGATCTGGCAATCTTCACATCAAAGAGTAAAAACAAATACATGCTGCTCGAAACACAAATACATAGCTAGGGCAAGCATTCTTTCGTTGAGAAAATTATCTGGACTATTATGATTCGTAATTTTGAACAGTGGTATTAAGAATCATCAACAATACAATAGTGACATATCTCAAAACTACCAATGGTGACAACTCTCAAATTAAACACCACACTTCACGACATTTCCACAAACCACTATATAAACTGAAAAACACACTTTAACAACTATACAACATTAACCCGACTGCTTACCTTTCATCCTCAGATACCTAGACAAATACATAGGAGCATTAAAATAAAACTTTAATATTGCTCCTCCTGAGGATGTGCCACCTGGAGTTGCTTAGAGCAATGGCAGAGTAGCCTCCTTCACTCCAAGGAGACACAATTTCCTTTCTTCCGTCTTTCTCCAGACTTTCCCCGAACTTGGGCTTGGGTTTTTCAACAACATCCCTATTTTGTCCCTGTTCGTGAACTTGAACATTTCTCTTGTGGGGTTGTCTCTTGTGCATTCTTGATGGATGATTATTTTCTTTTCTTTTATGCACATGATATGTTCCTTGTCGGTGTTGTCCTCTTTGTGTCTGATGAAATCTAGGGTTTTGCCTTAGATTAGATATAGAAGTGCTTGGACTGAACCTTGCTATGTGCCCTTGACCGTTGCATTTAAAACATTGCACATGTTTTATTCCCTGTCTGTATTGCATTCTATGTGTATGATGAAATCTATGGTATTGCCTTAGATTGGATACTGAAGTGCTTGAACAAAACCTTGCTATGTGCCCATGGCCATTACATTTAAAACATTGCACAGGGTGTTCACTCAAAAAAATAGAAGTATTTTTATCAAAGATAACTCTTTGATCTATTGTTCAGTCCACAATAAATTGCCTTGTGACCAAAGTGGTTGCATTTAGAACAATAGCCATAAAAAGCATTATTATTAAAAGAGTGAGAGTGAGAGAACCTCTTTTGCTGTGGTTGCTTTGCTGTAGATCTTCTTTGATATTTTCTTCCTTTTGAGGATTCAGCTTTAGAATTTTCTTGTTTCAATCCTTCAACCGAGGACTTCTTCTTCTCCGCATATTTGGAGGATGAAGGTTGTTCAGCTTCATATCCAAGACCAAACTTAGATGTGGGGCTTCTTTGTTGATTTATCATTGTATCTAGCAACTCTGTGCTCTTCTCAAATTTGAGATTTATATTGGCCTCTTTTAGTTGTTTCTTCAATGAAACAATCTCTTCTTCTTGTTGGCAGCATACAGTCTCTTTCTCATTGATCTGAGACCTAAGAATATCTTCAATCCTTTTGTTCTGTTCTACTTGCAGCTTTAGATCAACAATAACCTGTTTATATTCCTCTTCACTTGTGTTGTATACATCATTCTTATTACCCAGCTGTGTCTTCAAGGCTTCTTCTGATTTCTTGGCCTTTTGAATTTGTAGGAAGAGATCTTCAATCTCATCCTCATATTCTTCTAATTTCTTGGACAGTATTTTGTTCTTTTTCTTTTCTATTCTCCACTCTTCAAGAGCAGATATCAACTCTCCTTCAAAATCTACTTCAGCCTCAAGATTTTCATCACAAACTTCAGGATTCACTTCTTCTACCTTTTTCGGTTCAAATTTCTCTTCTACAGGAACCGAAACTGATTGGGATGCCTTTTTGGATGAGGATCTATTCTTCTTAGCCATTGTGTACTAATCCAAGATCAACCCTGATCGATTTAGCCAAAATTGGGAACCTGGCTCTAATACCAATTGTTGTAATCACAATGACACCTGAGAGGGGGGTGAATCAGTGTGTTCTTTAAAAACTTCTAAAACAATTATATTATAAAACCAACAAGCAGTTTAAAGCAGATAAAAGAGATACTAAATGCATCAAGAAAGCATCACACATAACACAACATTTTAACGAGGTTCACCAATGTGGCTACTCCTCAAAAAGACTGCTTGGACTACCATCCAAATCCAATCAATGCAAAGCTACAACTTTACATAATCCTTTACCAAGCACCAACCTGGAAGGAGCACCAACCCCTTAACTTTATCTGCTTCAATAGAATGGAGCACCAACTCCTATTTTACCAGCACCTACTGGAAAGAGGCACCAACCCCTTAATTTTCCAGCACCAACTGGACAAATTGTTTACCAGAACCAACTGGAAAGAGGCACCAACCCCTTAATTTGCCAGCACCAACTGGACTTCAATATTGAATAAAAAAAATGTTTGACATATACCTTTGTTATTGCAAGACTCTAACTGGTCTACATCACCTTTGCAATCTCTGTGCACTCTGCTCTCTCTTGCACAATCACTTCACACAGTTTGTTGCACTGCTACAGCCAGACTTTGCAATCAACTTTGCCCTTCGCGCTTCTCTACACACTCTGCTTTCTCTGCGCACACGCTTCGCACACTCTGTGTCGTTTCACATTCTGCTCTCCGCTCAACACGAACTTCACTTTCACAAACACTATGCTCGCATTCGCACTTTATCTTTACACCCCACTTTTCAAACTCGAAGTACCCTTGCTTTTATAGAAGAAGTTTTAGGAACAAACCCTAAAAGAACGTCGGTTGAGAAACCCTAGAATTTGTCACTCGCCAAACCCTAAAATCCGTCGGCCCGCATTTAACTTTGTCGGCCTCAAACTCTTCTACCACCTTCGTCACTTTCCCGTAGCTTATTGCCACGAAATAGTAACACGTCGGCCCTTTTAATTTAATTTAATATTTTAATTTAAATTTTAAATAAAATAAAATTTAAACTAAATATTTAAAATTAAATATCTTCATCACCGGGGCATCTTTTTCAACGAAACGAAGAGCCAACTTGGGTTTTAAGAAAAACCCATTTCAAATCTGTTATCCATGGTTTTAAATAAAACTTTTTATTTTGACTGCCTTGGTTTTCACAAAAAACCTTTAAAATTTAAACTAAATATTTAAAATTAAATATCTTCATCACCGGGGCATCTTTTTCAACGAAACGAAGAGCCAACTTGGGTTTTAAGAAAAACCCATTTCAAATATATTATCCATGGTTTTAAATAAAACTTTTTATTTTGACTGCCTTGGTTTTCACAAAAAACCTTTCCGCTTCTTGACATCTCAGGTTCTAAAGACTTCTTCTCATTCTGAATTATGTTTTCTGTTTCTGTGCATCTATCATTTAAGGACTCATGATCTGACTAACTTCTGAACTTTATCCTCTGCATCTGAGTGACTTCTGAACTACTCGTCCATTGCATCATTAGATCTAACTGACCGTATTGACAACAATGACAATCCTCCCGCAACACCTTGCTCAACACCGAACTCCTATCCATTGTACTTTGGCTGCACCTTGCTGTTCAATAAACTCTTGTCCATTGCATCAATAAATCGTCTGACTGTGTTGACAACAATGACAATACTGTTTGCTGCACTTTGCTCAACAATGTTTTTATGATATAATAATTAGTTAAGTATGGGAGTTTTAGGTAGTTATAAATTCAATTGTAACTAGATACATATTTTTTCTTGCTTTTTCTTGTATATACACATCTATCATATCAATGCAAAGTTTATTGCAACCAATCTGTGTTCGTAACCTTTGGTATTAGAGTTTCAACATTACAAAGGTGAGACCAATATTATAAAGTGGAGGAAGATCTTGCTGATGCAATTGTAGAAGAGAATGTTTTGCATTCTTATTTTTATTTGTTTGTCTTTGCAATTTTGAAGTTTAGGGAAAAAACATTATCTAGCCAATATCAAGTTGGAGTTATCTCCAATGGTTGATATGTGATACATGACATTGTCATTTGATGACATTTAAATGACAAGGGAGATTCAAGCTATTTGAAAAAGAAGTTATCTTCTAGGTGATTGTCATTAGTAAGCATGTTATATTTAATGAATATTTAAAACCTTTAATTCAAAGGCCATAATATGTAATTGAACGAGTTCAGATTAGGATTTTTCAAGGATATTTACATGTTTGAAGGCACAATTTTCTTTTATCGTTATTGAAGGTTAAATTTATTACCAATGAGTAGTTTGCTAGTTCAAAGGCCATCAAAAGTAGTGCTAAGAGGACCACATATGGTGAATTTATTTGTTCATTTAAGTGGAGAGGATTGGAGGTGAAGGTAATGATCATCTAAATTTATTGTCTAGATGCATTGTCATATGAACTTGTCATATAAAGTTATTTTCTAGATGCATTGGCACATGAAGTTGCCATCTAGATGTATTATCATATATATGCTTGTTGTAGCTAAAAATAAAATATTATTGTATGCATTAGAAAAATATTCATGCAATAACTAAAAATAAAAGAAATATTAGTGCATGAATTATAGGCTATGACAATACATTTAAAAATTAAATTTAATTAAAATCAAGAGGGAGTAATATTTTTTAACCAAACACGTCTTAAGAGGGATACTGTAGTGGTAAGTCCTTGAGTTTTTATCTAGGAGACCCAAGTTCAAACCCTGGTATGGGGGCTCGGGACCCCTCATAAAAAACCATATTTTTTACTAATGGGTCCTTGGTTAAATGGTTGGGACAAATAGTTGATGTAGCCCACACCAAGGTTCAAATCCTGGTGGAACCAAATAGCTCAATGTGGCTAAATTGATATAAAATGGAAAGGGCAACCCTTTCAAAATCCTCCTTAAAAAAAATATGCAAACGAAGATTTGAAGTATCGACAAAGTGCTTACTAACATCAATTTAAGAGACAATAGAGTGTTTCCAACATAAAAAATTGTTGATGAAGAAAGTTGTCAAACATACAAAATTCTATTGATGAAGAAAATTGCTGATATTTTCATTTTCTTTATGGTTGAATTTTTCATAAGGGTGTTTATACTCATTAAAAATATTTTATTTTTTGTTAAAAAAGATTATATTTCTTCAAATCAACAAATTGTACATCTTTTCCTTTCTTGATAGATACACTTTTGAGCCAGTTGTTAACAATACAAAGGTGATATTTCCTTCCACTATGAGATCTACTCCTATACATACAACACTATACTATCGCTACATAAAACCTAAAAAAACAAAACAAATTAAAGCAAAGCATCTAGACAAAGAATGACCAAAAGTGATTCCCTAGTTTGCTGCGACCACCACCTAGGGGGAAATCCATAGCATATGATATCACCCTTATCTAGAGCCCAATTAGCCAATGCATCTGCTACCTTATTCTATTCTTGGGGGATGTGTGTCAACTCCACTATTTGAAATTTGGTCAACTATGATCTAATGGTATATATCACTCTTTCAAGTCTCCAATCCTTCCCTTTCTTAGTCTCTAGATTCTTCAATTTGTTGATCAACATCTGTGAGTCTGATTCTATTTGTACTCTAGTCCAACCTGCCTTGAGGGCTTCTTGGATTCCTTTAATCAAAGCAAGTCCTTCAACTAGGTTATTAGGAAGGATTCCTAAATTTTCTACAAAATAAAAGGTAGGGGTGCCATAAGATAATCTTCCTATCCCTACACTAGCTTTACTTGGATTCCCTCTTGATGCTCCATCAATATTAACCTTACCCATTCCTTTTGGTGGTGGGACCCACTTTCTGGTTCTATCAATTTTTGAGGTAGGGATTGCCAATCGTTGCTGATTACTTTTAGTTGGATCTATATTTAATCTAGTAAGGATCTAGTTGTAGTTGTCACTTGGGAATTGAGGAGTCTTGAGTGTGTGTTGGATGGACTCTACTAGATTAGTTATTGTTTTGTTCTAGATAAGGTAGTTGTCTCGATAGTTTTGATTAAAAAATTTGTTGTTTCTCTCTTTCCAAAGGTTCCAGACTAGAAGAGAAGTTCCTACCCACACCAACTATCTATAGTCTAGCCCTCCTCCTGCTTGATTCATCCATTCTCTCCATATCTATTCAAGAGACCTCGGTCGCTGCCATCTGATTCCCAAGAGTAACACCATCATTTTCCAAAGTTTTACCACTATAGGGAAATCTATGAAGAGGTGATCTATGGTTTCCAAATTTTCCCAGCACATCTCACATCAAAATGGTCCATGTATACCCCTCTTCATGAGTTGTTCCCCTGTAAGGACCCTTTTGTGTAATAATAACCAAACAAAGAATCACACCTTAGGCCACAAGTTCTATTTCCAAATCTACTTAAAAATATCCTTGAGGTGATTGTTGTGGGGTTGAGTAAGTGTTTGATAACCTAAAGCAATTGTGTATTCCCCTTGGTTAAATCTACCCCATCCCAAAGAGTCATCTTCTTAAGAACAAGAACAAGACCTTCTACTTAAAATGCTTTGAATTTCCACTCTTTGGGGGTCTTGTAGTTGTATTGGCCATTGTAGGATAGGAATCCATTGCTTCCCCACTTCCCAACTTCTATTAGTTGGTCTACTATAGTCTGCTACTATCAACCAGTTGGCTTTGTGTAATTCTTCTATAATGGGTCCCCATTTTAGAAATTGTGTTATCAATGGGGGAAAGCCATCCCAGGAGTCCAACCAAAACCTAGCTTTTTCTCCATTTTGTACAATCTAGAAGAGTTTATTTTTTATCATCCCCTCTCCTATATTCAGTACTGATAGGATAGGGGAGCCTCTGAATGGTAGTGTTGATCGAACTATATCCTTTGGTCCTTTGTTTTTTGCATATTTTACTCTGAGGTTTTTTGCCTAGAGCTCATTCAGGTTCTTTAGCAGTCTCCAATATAGTTTTACTGCTAGTGCTTTATTATTTTTAACTATAGTCTTGAGACCTAGTCCCCCTTCTTCCTTAGGCCAACATATTTTCTCCTAGCTGAGAAGGGCCCACTTTTTAGTTTCCTTTGCACCTCACCAAATGAAGCGATGGTAGATCTTATTGAATTCTCTCAGTACAACTATGGGGACACTCAACACTAATGAAACATAGATGGGTATGGATTGGAGTACAACTTTAACCAGGGTTATTCTTCCTCTTGATGAGAGCCATCTATTTGTCCACTTGCCTAATTTGTTCTTCATCCTATCTGTTAGCCATACCCAATCCTCTTTTTTTTGCCTACCCAAATTGAGTGGAATTCCCAAATAGGGTATTGGAAGAGAAGTTCGTTGGAATCTGAGCTTATCTAATAACTTAGCCTCTTGTCTGGGAGAGCAATGAAAAATAAGACCTTTGATTTATCTTCGTTGATTAGTTGACCCATTATTGCTATGAAGGCTCTGAGTATCATTTTAAATTTGGATGCCTCTTTTATTGTTGCCTTACCGACCAAGGTAGAATCATCCACAAATTATAGATGAGTAATAGAGTCAGCCCCTTTACCATTGTTATTCCTTCCAAGTCCCTTTTATTTTTGTTGTTGGCTAATGTTCTCCCTAGCACTTTTGCTAATATGATGAACATATAGGGGGATAGAGGATCTCCTTGTCTAATTCCTCTTGAAGCCCTGAAAAGGTGAGAGGGGCAACCATTTATCATCACTGAATATGAAACTGACGATATGCACCCTATAGTCCATTGAACCCACTCCTAGGAAAATCTAAAATGTATTAACACTTTTTGGAGAAACTGCTAGTCCACTCTATCATATGCTTTAGATAGATCTAATCTAATGAACATGGAGGGCTTCTTTTGCATATGCATGGAATGAAGCACCTCTTGAGCCAATACAATTTCATCAATTATTTATTGGCCTTCTACAAAGCCCCTTATTCTAGAGAGATTATCTTATGGAGTAAGGGCTTCAATATTTCTACCATTATTTTTATGATGATCTTATAGAGGACATTGCATAAGGCTATTGGTCTGAAGTTGGATATTGTGTCCACCTTCTAAGATTTTGGTATTAGTGCTATATAAGTTTTATTAACTTCCTTTAGCACCACCTTTGCAATTTTGACTTCTTCCACTACCTCCAATAAGTCTTCTTGGATGATATCCCAAAATTCATGGTAGAACTCAATTGGGGATCCATCTGGCCCTAAGGTCTTCCCTTTTTTCATTTTAAACATCACTTGTTTCAATTCCTCACTTGTTACTGGTGTAGTAAGGACTTGATTCTCTGATTGTGTTATAGTGTTGGGGATATTCTTGAGGATCCCCTCCTGGGCTTCTGAATCTAGCTCCATGGCTTGGAATAGTGTAGAGAAGTAATCCACTGCAACTTCCTTCATCCCCTCTTTTGTATACACTTGTTCCCCATTTTGGTCCCTCAATGATGTTATGAAGTTGTGGGCCTACCTTGATAAAAGGGATTTGTGGAAGAATCTCGTATTTTGATCCCCTTCCTGCAACCATTGGACTCTTGATTTTTATTTCTAGAGGAGCTCTTCTCTTTTATCCCATTCTTCCACAAGTGTTGTAAGTCTAAGCTCCTCCCTACTCCACTCCTCTATTAGGCCTTGAGTCCTAATATTTGCATTCAACTACTCTAGTTGTATAGTGATTTCATTTTTCTTTTGTTGAACATCACCAAACTCCTCCCAATTCCACTTCTTGAGCTAAGTTTTGATATATTGCAATATTTTGGTAAATATGAACATGTGGGTACCATATCTGGGCTTTCCTTCTCACCACCACTGAAGGATGTTATCTCATAGCTTGCTATCTCTTAACCATATAAGCTAGAATCTAAAGGGTGCATGGCATCTTGTGGACCTCCACATTTCCACTAGCACTGGCCAATGATCTGATCCTAGATTATCTAGAGTTCTAGTTCTTGGTATATGTCCTTTGATAATAAAGTCTTCTGACAACAAGAACCTATCCAATCTCTCTAGGATATAGTCTTTCCCTTTCCTTTTGTTGGACCAAGTCATCAGTCCATTCTCTAGAATAATGTCCACTAGGCAGAGATGAGAGATGTACTCTAGCATAACATCTGAACTACCATCCAAGATTCGGTTTCCCCTATCTTCTTTTCCAAAGAGGTAATAGTGTTGAAGTCCCCCCTACTATGGGCATTGCATTAGGGTGATGCTCTAAGAAGCAAGAAATACTTTTCCATTGGTACCTCTTTTCCTCTAGGGTCATGGGTGAGTAGACATTTATACATAACATCTTGTGATCTAATTTTCTACTCTGTACTACCAACCCTAAGATCCCCCAACTTCCTATTGAGGAATGTACTATGATTTATGAGGGGTCCCAAAAGTAAACCACACCTCCTGATGCTCTTGTGGATCCCAATGCTTCCATCCTCCTAGTGGGCCAAATTTTTTGGGCTAGACCCTCCATCTCTTCCACTGCAAGTTTTATCTCTTGAAGGAACACCAAATGTGGTTGATTCACCTGTATCATATGTTTGACCTCATTCTGTTTAGATAGGCTGCCTTTCAGCCCTCTCACATTCCATGTGATGATCTTCATTGATTTACATGGGGGTGAACATTTGGGTGAGGTCTTTAACCTTCCCCTCTACTAACAACTTTTCTCCTTCTTTGGCTAATTTGTATTGATTAGTTTTTCTACCTACTCTTTGGTTGGTATCCATTTTCAGTTTCTTGGCAGTTTCTTGGTGCACCTCGATTGGCTTAGGGATCCCTTCTAGATTTGAGACTTGAGAATAGGGGATCATCACCCTTTCTACTAATTCTTGAGATGTTTCTCCCTTCAATATGGATTTTTTTATGTTTTGATTCATCTCTATGGTTGTACTTCTCCTTTTAGAACTTTTGGGTTGTTGAGTTTGATCTTTTGGGTTGGATATAGTTAAAGCTAGGTCCTGTTGGTCTACTGCATTTACTTCTTTGGCTTGGTCTAGGAATTGGGTTTCTACCACCTCTGTATCCATTGTCTCTATTTCTTCATCTATTAAATCATCCATTTGTAGATGTGTGAACCTGTTAGTTGAGACGAGATCATATTTTTTACTCATAGGTTTCCTCTATGTATTCTTTTTCTTTGGTACTTCAAAACCCTTTGGGATTGTGTTTCCCTTATTTTGTTCTAGGATCCTATGACTACAATATCTCGCTAGATGTCCATACTCATGGAAAATATGGCATCTGAATGGGATATTCTCATAGTCAACTTCTTGATCCCATTGGTCCTCTCCAAATTATAGTGTAACTTTTTTGGGCAAGGGCTTATCAAAGTCTATCAAGACACAAATTTGGGCATAGACTATTTGTTCAAGTTTCAAAGAACTATATGCCATCATCATGTATGTCCCCAAGGTGTTCCCTATTGTTGTAAAGACTATTTGGTTCCAGAATTCTATTGGGAGTCCAAACAATCTAACCCATATCGATCCAATAGATGACATATCCTCCTCTACTTGGAACCTAGTATGCCATGGTTTCATGAAAAGTCTCACCCTTCCATAGAACCAAGGGCCACCCTAGAAAATATGTTCATGGTCCTCTTCATTTGCAAATAGAACTAGAAAATAACCATTAGGATAAGTTGAAATAGTGAACTCACCTCTAGGTTTCCAAGTATGTGATGCCTAGGATTTGAATGTAAGGAGGATGGGGTGGACTCCCATAAATATACAGATCAACCCCTTTCACTCCATGGTATCAATGCCATCCTCAATATCTTCCATTTGGAGTTTAACTATTAGGGAACTATCTACTACTTTGATGCACCCTATTTTTGTCTTCCTAGCATTTGGTCTTGACATTCTTAAGGGTTTACTATAGGTTTGACATTATTATTCATATTGAATCCCAATTTCCCTTCTCATAGATCCTCTTTAAAACTTATCATCTTAGTTGACCTTGAAAACTAGATCTTGAGATTGTTGCCTCTAAAAGCGATGCCCTATAGACCCTCCTTTGTAGCCTTAACATGTTCAACATGATTGAATTACAAAAACATGTAGTTTCATTGGTGATACATTGCTATGCTATTAATTTCTCTAAATTTAGCAAAGGCCTCCATCAACATAGTCTCTATCATGTTTGTGGGCATATTACCCATCCATAGATTCTATAATAATGACACCAGGTCTTCATATTCTATCTTCATGGCTTGTGCACAAGTCCTCATTGCCATCTGGTGGGGGCTTGTTGAATGGTATTTTTTCCAATTGCAAAATACCATCATAGTCAGGACTTCGATTAGAAAACCCTCTCTTGCAAAGAAGTTAAAACAATTTTTTTTTCAAGGTTTCGCTATATAAGCATTGCACATGTATTTGAAGGTAAAATAATCATGAATAACAAGTTCTAGAAACAACCTAATGATTTGCAAGTAACTGATAAAAAGTGCCTACTGATTTAATTCATTTGTGCTTTGTGATTTATTTTCTTAAATTGCAATGAATATACCTTTGTGCAAATTGGTAAAATGAAATGTTGCTTCTTTGATTATATTTGCATTAATCTATCCAACCCTGAATCCCTGTTAGTGGGTTCATTTTATCTTTAGATTAAAATACAAAATGAGAAAGTGCGTGGAATTGCCCACTTCATTTTAAAATCCATGTCTTTAATGTGAGATTCATTTGCAGTTAGTAGGTTCAATTTTATCTTCAAATTTAATGCTCTACTAATTGCAAAGTTAGAAAGTCAGAAGTTAGCAAGTTAGGAACTTAGCATTCATTTAATTTATCTGCACTTAATACGAGTTTGAAGATTAGTGGACCATCCTTTTTGTGCATAAATTTTATCTTAATCCTTAGGTGATGAAGCAAAAATGCTGAACAAATTTGTACAATGCTGAAATGGTAGAAATTTTGGACAAAGACCAGAATATAAACAAACTGAAAATGGAATGCATAAATTCTAGAACAAGGACCAAAATATAAACAAAATGAAAAATGAAAATGCAGAAATTCTGGAACAAGGACTAGAATACAAATAGAATGGAAATGAAAATGCATAAATTTTGAAATAAGGACCAGAATGCAAATAGAATGAAATAAGTGATCAAAAGCAAAAATGTTCCTTTTAATGCCCTAAAAAGTGATCCAAATAAGTGTGTATGCAAGAGCTTATAAATTAAATAATTTGGATCATGTGCACTCCAAATTTCCCAGATTATATTTATGAATCAAATGAGACCTTTTAGGAATCTGAGTTTCAGATTAAAAGACTTAAATAAATAGGGTTTGCAAAAATAAAAGAAAACTTACAGAAAAAAATAAACTACAACTAAGCTAATATAAATCTAGAATATAAGTGTAAACACAATACGATGTCATGTTCCCCTACCCTACAAAACCAGATATTGTGAGAAACTCTAAGGGTAACTCAATCTAAAAAAACCTGCATAAACACAATTTGATCAGATCAAGTGCTAGACTCTAAGAAAAATAAATCTTGCATTCAAATAAACCTTCATGTAGTGTAACCTCATAAGAACATTAAACACTAGATATAAGTCCACAAAATGCAGTAAAAAGTTCAAGCATTAAATACAAAACCCTCAAAAATAAATCTCCTCAAATCTTGATCACAAGGTGCAAGTTTTCAGATTTGTATGCAATCAAATCTCAAAGTGATGTATATCTGATTACAAAAAACTCCATCCCTATGATCTTGCTTGAATGGCCATTTATAATTTTGTATGCCGCCTATTCATTTTCTCTCATTTTCTCTCATCTTTAAATATTTCATTTCACTTATCCCACCTATGGTAGTTCATGAGACACATACGTTACATAACATTTTTATTTCATCTATTAAATTCCTCTCCTTTTCTATGCATCAAACCCTTATTTCCATTTTATTCATATACACGGTATGGTGGTTGGCTTTACACAACATTACTTATTTCAATCATGGTGTTTAGTTGTGATATAATATATAAATAATCAATGCCTACCCTGACTGTTACGTGCCCTACGAATTTTCTATATTTTTTGTCACAACGATGATTCTAGACCACATCCCCACTATACATATAATGAGCATCCACAATATGCATATCGAAACTCCATAGCCTTTACCCTTTACCATCCACTTGACGCTATTAATTTTGGCCTCTTTTGAATCACTAGCCACACCCTAAACATTCTAATATGCATAACACCAAGCCTCAAAGTGCATACACTTTATCTTAACTATTTCAAAAGTCCCTCCATGAGATGTCCTAAACAAACATATACCCAAATTTTAAATCCTTATTGCTGGATAAATTTGACTTGGTTGCTATTGTATATTGATGCTGCGTCTAACCTACTCTCTCCATAATATGATACGAGTGATATGTAAAACTAGCATCAGTTTATTGGCCAAGTAATTCATGGTGAATACCAAATTCTACCTCTACTCACACTCAGATTCGAGCATCAATCAACATTAACTTCCTTGGGTCAGAGCTCACATCGACGTCTATCCGTTCCATTTCTCACATTATGACTATAGCGGACAATCTTGTTGTCATGGGTAAATACTTTCATGGACTTGAACAATCTAAAAAGAAAAACCATGGTGTTGATCCTTTTCATAGAAGCCTTATGACTTTCATCATTGAAAAACTAGGTAGCACCTTGAATCCTCCAGATTTTCATCACATTCACCCTTGTTTTGCATTACTTTGAAGTGTTATCACTTCAATCAAACTTATCAGAGTAACACCGACCAGATGATAGAAATGAATTATTTCCCTTGATGTAGATCATTATGTCATTATTCTATCAACTACTTCATCCCGCGTGCTATACCCTACCCATTGTATGAATTATTAATGTATCATATTCATTGATTACACTATATCATCATCGGTACCAACTCTATTGAAATCTACTATGGGCATATATCTAAATGATGTGGCACTATCAATGGCTTACCATATTTTATGAACGTTGTGTTATAAGATGATTTAATTTTACACACACACTCCATAATATCATGCCAACTGCAACAATTATTCCTTACTGACCGAGTAACACATCAAGCCTTCCTTGATGTTATGTTCTGACATCCCTGTTTGCATTCTGGCCATCATCAATATTTTTCTTTGGAGCTACCATGGCTTCCATATAACACAACTAAAGAAATTATCTCATAATAACACTAAGATGTAGTGAAATATTTAGGTTTGCGATGAAACTATCCATCTCCTCATAAGGCTTCTCTCCAACATCAAAATTAGCAAGCATGCTACCTTTCTTACAATGAAAATGAAAGTATGCTCCTCCCAAATTTTCTTTCGTGTTAAACCCATCTCTGCATATTGTCTGAAATACTCCCATACCTGTGTCTTCCATGCAAAACTACCAGTGAAAACTATGTTGTTCATGTTATTTGGATCATTATTTTGGTATGCCACACAAGTGTTTATGTCTACCTCAGTGATTCATCTACCTTGTTGCTATCTATGTCACCTTCTAGTTCCACATCAACACATCCATAAACATCTGCATGTGGTTCATATTTGCATCTCGAAAGCTGGATCCACATTGTGTTCTTCTTTGTCATACATCAAACTCATCCATCGGGTCATCACCACCTAGATTACCTGCTATGTAACTATCAATTCACCAATCTTCTGAGTCCGACCTCTTGCAATCCATACCATCCATTTTTGTCATCTGGGGTAGTCCACTAGATTTTCATTCCACTTGACTTCTGAGTTGTCGTAACCACCAAAGATACTTGCCTTGGGGACGATCACCACAAAAACCCTATGCATAAAGAATCAAAAATTAAAACCAATTTTAAATGACAAATTTTAATTCAAAAACCAAAGTGAATCTAAGAACATATGACAAAGTCAAAATGAAAAGATGTCATTATTATTTTCTTTTGCTTCATAAAAATATAGGTAACCCAAATGAAACCATAGTTACCTTTTATTTATAATATATATATATATATATTATTATCTTTTATTATTTTTATTTTCATTTTATTTTGAAATGAATCTAATTAATTTTACATTTGAAATTAACGATTCACTTAATGAATCTATCTAATATTAAAAAAAAAACAAAAAAAAAACCCAAACTCTATAACTAATCACACACTAGATATTTGAAGGAAATTTAAAGCACACATCAACACTCTAATATTAGGACCTGCAAATTAGCACTCAAAGGACACAAAAATTCCCAAACACTCAAAATTTAAAGGTGGGTCCCAAAAATTGAGGTTAGTTGTGAGATAGTCACAACAAATGATGACTCTATTGGGAAATGCTTTTAAGCATTTTTGGTGAAGAACCCAGTTTTGAAATTAATGAACCAAAGGTTAGAAAAGTATACACCATTCAATGACATCTAAGAAAAGCAAGGTCAATAGATTTTTTTTTTGGTAAGCTAGATTTTGAATTACTTAGAGGGTTTTTTGAGAGGATCCCAAAACCTTATAACATCACAGGCCATAACCCTGGCATATACAGAAATCCTCATGGGCTGGAGCAGCACAAAAACATTGCTTGACACTTACCAAAATATAGAAACAAATGCCCATATGGATACATACAAGATTATCCCTAACGAGAGGTAGACATAGTTTAAAACCTAAAAACAAAAACTGGTTACAACCCACACATCCATCATCAAAAAAATAAGAAACTCCAAAAAACCTCCATCAGGCTTTAGTTTCCTCCTGGTTGTCCTAGGCCTGGCACCCCTTGTAATGCTTCAGAGCCCTGACAATCGCATTGGTGAAGGCCATAATGTTAGTTGCTATGTCCTACAGGAACTGAGCCAATCTTACCAATCTTCGCTTTGGATATATGCCAATATGATGAGGAGACAGGTAGTATGGTAGAAGCAAAGACACCGAGGATTGTCGTTGACCTCCTCCTAGGTGGTTCCATGAAAACTATCTTGGTTTGTGGCTCTCACCACATCTACCAGGAAGCTCTGATGCCATACGATGATACACGTGGGAAAAAAACCCTTGTTTGCCATGTGGTATGCCAGACCATTGCCCTCCCTAAAAGTATGTCGAATCTGGACTGAGGAATGCTGAAGAAGGAGGTTCCTTTCCTTAGAAATGATGTTGAACACCTTCTAGGATGGGGTCTTGGAGTTAAGCAAGTAGTTGATAATGTTCATCGAATCCCCTTCAACCAGCAGAGGAAGGGGATCCTATGATATGAGCTCAAGACCCCTCATGACCCCTCTGGCTTCTGCAATGTGATTTGATTGGATCCCTAGATTTTCATAGTAAACAAGGATGAGCTTCTCATTATGGTCTCTGATGACACCACCTGTTGTTGCTGGACCTAGGTTACCTCTGGATGCTCCATAAAAGTTTAGCTTTATCCAACCATGGGGGGCCTGATCCACTTAGTATTTTTTCTAGATAGAGTCAGTTCCGCTAGGCCAAGATCCCCATCAAGCTTTAGAGTCATGAAAATTTCCTCCTCGAGGCCAAAATTTGGGATTGGTCTAGAGAGGATCTTGGATTTCTCAATGGCAAAGGCCAGGGCTCTGTGGGCAATAGAGGGAGGGTCTCTGGGGGAATTTCCAAACACCCTACCATTTCGCTCCAACAAGATCTGCCAAATGAAATGGTGGAAACATGAATTCAACATGAAATAGAGTTTTGGGTTATGAAAATGACTGGGCCATTGAAAGAAAGCTTGATTAATTATATTGGGAGGACTCCACTGAATATGAAAAGTGGAAAGGATGACTCCAATTATGGAATTGGTGAAAGAGTAGTGCAGGAAAAGGTGGTCAAAAGACTCACAGGCTGACATGCACATGTAACACCTATTTGGGAAAGCAAAGCCCCTTTTATGGAGGTTATCAATAGTGCGGGATTTATTCTAAAAAGTGATCTAAGAGAAAAAAATTACCTTGGGTATCAAGTATTTTTGCCAAACCAGGTTGCAAGGAAACTCCACCCTTGGTCCGCTACACAGAAGATTATAAGCTAACTTGACCGAGAAGTTACCACTATATTTTCCTCTCCAAATCTTGTGATCAACTCTCCTTCAGGAAGGGATGGTGACCCCATTTAGGAGAGAGGATAGCATAGAAACCTCCTCGTCACACCCATCCACTTCGTTAATCGACCATTGTGGCTATCCATTCCTCTAAACAATGAAGTCGACACCTTCTAATCACATTTGGGATCCACCACGAATCTGAGGCAACCCAACTCGGTACACTGACATAGAGGATCCTCCTCAAGCCACCTATCCTTCCAAAATTTTATCTTCTGCCCATCACCCAAGATCCATAGTGTCACGAATGGATGACAGCCTTCCAGAAAGCCGATCCATCCATGGGAATGCCTTCATCGAGGATAGAAAGGTTGGAGAGGTATTTCTTTTTTACTATTATGACCCACTCAGATGAATCATTGGAGATGATCCTCCAGGCATGTTTTACCACCAAAGCAAGGTTCATCAAGCCCATTCTCCTTAGGCCTAGTCCCCAAGGTCAATAGATTCATATGAGAATAAATGGATTATTTTCTTCCACATGGTGTGTGCAATGTGGTTCAATTTGCATCCTTGGGACCATCCAAATTCCATCATCTGGTTTACCTTTAGGCTATGAAATGTTGCTCATAAAACTTTGTTTTTGAATAATATTTTGCAAAGTCTCTTTTGAGCATAATTTATTCAAACAGAGCCCCACTGCCAGTCAGGCATCCATAGCCTCGATGGAGTTTATCCAAACTTGGTGACTGATTTGATCAAGCTTTTCAATGCTCATTTTTTTTATATCAAGCTTTTGTCTAAATAGAGCCCCACTGCTAGTCAGGCGTCTATAGCCCCGGTGGAGTTTATCTAAACTTGGTGACTGATTTGATCAATATTTGCATTTCTTGTATTCTTCTTTTATAGAGAACTTTGCAAACCTCTATGTAACACTTGAATTTGAGCATGTTAGAAGTTAGCCTTAATCAATTTACCAAAATGATTTCATCCTTCAAAATCCTAATAAATACCTCTTCATGTGATTCATTATAGTGAAGCTTTAGCATAATATTCCATTGTTTCACACTCCACCATCTTAGTACACTTAGCCAAGGATAATCACTATATAGCTTCATTTCCTTTTCCCTAGTTTCATTTGATTCATGGGTTGTATTATCTATTCTGAAAGCATGCCATTTTATCAGTAACCATCCCAAAACCAAAACCACAATAAAGGGGACTACTCAAAATGTAAATATATGGGAGCATGAACATGACTTCAACACACACAAAGAAGACTCCTAAACACTCTAATAAAACAAAAAAAACCAACCCAACTAAAAAGAAAACCAACACACAAAACCAAAAGCAAAAGCACACCTATGTACATATAATACACAATCTCACACATTTCATGGGTTGAAATAATGCTTTAAATGCAGCCCATTAACAAGTAAAGATAATTCCTCTCCATCCAAGGTTTTTAATCTAAAAGTGTTTTCACCTAGGATTTTAGAAATCTGATAAGGACCTAACCACAAGCAATCAAATTTGTCATGATCCCCTTTTTTTGTGTTTCTTGTCCCACAATAAAACTAGGTCAAAAATATTGAATGTTTTAATTGTAGCTCTCCTATCAAACCACCTCTTTACTACATCTTGATGTTTACTAAAGTGAAGCATGGCTTCCTCTCTCTTCTCATCAAGATGCATCAAGTGGGTTAATCGAGCTTCAATTTGATTATCCATTCCAAGATATTCTTTCATAAAATGAAGAGTTTACAATTTTAGATTAGTGGGAAAAATGGGGTCCTACCCATAGACTAGATGATATGGAGATGTCCCAATTGATTCTTTTATTCTAGTTCTATCAGCCCAAAGAGCAAACTTTAATTTACCATGCCAATCTCTAGGATTCTTTTCAAGCAATTTTTTTATGATAGACAACAAGTTTTTGTTAGAATATTTCGCCAAACCATTACCTTGTGGATAATAATTGGAAGAAAATTTCAAGCTCACCTTGTTATCATATGCCCAATCTACAAATTGAATAGAAGAAAATGTAGAACCATTATCACTTACTATTGCATTAGGTATTCCAAAATGAGTTACAATGCAATCCTCTAAAAACTTAATGACAACATCAGTAGTAGCATGTTTTGTAGGGATTGCTTCCATCCACCTAGTGTAGTAATCTGTAGCTGTGAGGATGAATTTATGAGAATAAGAAGAGTTGGGATTGATAACCCCAACAAAATCCAACCCCCATTGTGCAAAAGGCCTCATCTCCACTATAGGTTGTAATGGCATGGCTGTGTTTCTCTCTCTATTGGTCGCCACCTGACATGTATGGCAATATCGCACATGAGCATGTGCATCCTTGAAAAGATGAGGCCAATAGTATCCAGCTCTGATAATCTAGTGTGTTGTTGCATTGGTTGACCCATGTCTAGTTCCATACTTACCATGGAAGTCATTAAGCACTTGGGTTGCTTCTTCTTGGTTCACACAATGAAGGTAAATCCCTTCATGGTTCCTCCTGTACAAAACACCAGATTTAATCAAAAAGTTTGCAGATTTCAGACGTAAAGCTCTTCTTTGGGTAGAAGTGAGATGTGATGAACACTTACCATTCAACAAAAAAATATACAATATCTACATACCAATCATCTTTAGTAATATATTCTATAGTATAATGTTGGCATGAGATTAGAGGATCAATTTCAGCAATTGATTTTACCAATCCTTGTCCACGAACTAGATTCATAGGTTGGATTTCAAGATCAAATTCTTGGAGTGTAGAAATCCATTTTCCTCTTCTCTCGCCTAGTTCATTTTGTAGAAACATAGTTTTGACAGCAGGGTCAAGCACAATAGCAAAAACCCTACTATGTACAATGTAATGTTTGAATTTTTTTATAGTTTTAAAAAGTGCATACATTTGCTTGTCTAAAATAGAATACCTCAACTTCGCATATTTCAAAGGAGAACTCAAAAAAGTGATGGGATTTTCAACATTACCTTCACCTTTTTGAGTTAGGACACTTGCGAATGAGTGTTTTGAAGCAAACGTATAAATGTAAAAGGGCTTTGAGTAGTCTGGACTTACCAAAATAGGTGCCCTAGAAATAGCATCTTTAATGCTCTGGAAAGCATCCTTACTCTCATTTGTCCATTTAATTTGAACATCCTTTTTCAGCATATCATTCAATGGTTTGGCAATCTCAGCAAATCCAGCAATGAATTTCCTTACAAAATTGATTTTGCCAAAGAATGATCTTAATTCCTTCTTGCTATGGGGAGGAGGGATTTCTTGGATAGCTTCTATTCTTTCAGGATCAATAGAAATTCCTTCTTTCAAAATAATGTGACCCAAAAGCTTACCCTCTGTTACTCCAAAAATGCATTTTCTTGGATTTAGGGAGATCCCATGTTCCCTACACCTTTGGAGGACTTTTCTCAAATCCTTAACATGGTCTTCTCTCTTCTTAGAGAAGATAGGAATATCATCCACATAAACAATAATGCACTTGCCTATGAGCCCCTTAAATGCGTAATCCATGGTGCATTGGAAAGTTGCACCTACATTCAATAATCCAAAGGGCATTCTCCTATAAGCAAATGTTCCCCATTTGGTTGTAAAGGTTATTTTCATCCTATCACTTGGGTGAATGAGAATTTGGTTGTACCCAGAGTAGCCATCTAAAAATGATATCATTTCTGACCCATTTACCATTTGGAGTATCTCATCAATGGAAGGCAATGGGTAGTTGTCCTTTTGAGATGCTTTGTTTATATTTCTAAAATCTATGCACAACCTTATTTCTCCATTTTTCTTTCTTACAAGAACTAGGTTGGCAACCCATGTAGAGTGCCTAACAGGAAAGATGATCTTTGCATCTAGCAATATTTTCACTTCTTTCTCTATTAAGGGCTCTAACAATGGATTGATGGGTCGTTATCTCTGCCTAAAGGGCTTGGAGTCAGGTTTCAATGGAATCATGTGCATTATAACATTCTGATCATATGTTTTTAGCTCCTTGTAACTCCAAGCTATACAATCCACATATTCCTTTAGTGCATGAGTGATAGATTATTTTTCTTGACTTGTACATGCTTTGGAAATTAATACCTCTTATGGATTTTTTGCACTCCCTAAGTTGATTACATCACACGCTTCTTTAGGGAGTGGTACCTTTTTACCTCTTTTTGCTTGATATCCAATATCAAATACATTTTCTAGTGAAATAACCCCTTTCGGAATCTTATTCATTTTTTTGAGTTATTTCACTATCCTGATCTATTTCTTCTTGCCACCTCTGGTCTTCATCTATCACCTAATTTTCAAAAATACCAGAGTTAGTAACAAAATTAAAAATATTCCTATCACTCTCAAATACCTGCAAATTTGTAATGTTATATGGTATTGAAGGATAAGAAACTAGTTCAATCGAAAATTTTGCATTTTTTATTGTCAACCGGTTTGAGCATACTTGCTACAATAGCTAAAGAATCGACCATCCAATTACCTTTTCTAGAGATAAGGGAAATGTTAAAAGCATCAAGTTCATCTATCAAATCCCTAACTCTAGTCCTATAATGGCTCAATATTTTTTCATGACATGCATATTGCCCTTTGACTTGTTTAACAACTAACTCAGAGTCTCCTAAGACCTTGAGACACTTGAATTTCTTACTCAGAGCTAGATGTAGTCCAAAAATAAGTGCTTCATATTCTACCACATTATTGGTGCATGGAAACTATAATCTATAGGCAGCAAGCAAAGGCTTGCTTCCCGAACATGTAAGTTCAATACCAACTCCAACACCTTGTCTTGATTTGGATCCATAAAATCTGAGAATCCAAACCAGATTATCCTTTTCAGGAGGGCTACAAGAAAGGATTTCTTTTTGAGGTTCTTCGGTAGCCTCCTCTATATCCAAGTTATAGACCCCTAAATCAGATTCTACAAATTGGATTTCATTGGGCCTATTATACTTAGTAATCATTTCCTTAAGTCTTGGCTCGCTATCCACCCAAATTTGGTTTTCTAATCCCCTCCAAGGTAGCCACATGTGGGAAGAATCAGTAATGATGTAACCATTCAGGTTCTTACTCCAATCCCTACCCAACACCATGCCATACTTGGTAGGAATATTGACCACAAGAATATCAACATGATGTTGAATTCTGGGTTCTAAATTAATTTGAATCAGGACATCATAAAGTGTTCCTACCACGTCTACTACATATTTGTCCAATTGTATCACCTTGCTCTTTGAAGGAATTGGCTTGAAACCTAGCCTTTGGCAAATCTCAAGGGGCATGATATTGCCTGAGGCACCTGAGTCCACTAAATAATTATGCAAGTTTTTTCCTGCAATCCTAATTGTCAAAATAAAAGGAGGCACTTCTCATTTCTCCTTTTGTAAAACCAAGTGAGACTCAGCACCTTTGACCTCATGGGTTTGGCTTGGTGGGTATAATACCTTTATCAAGGCTTCCTTCTGACCTAGAAATCTAGCAACCTCTAAGAAAGAGATATTAGCTTTAGTCCTTTTTAGGTCTTCCACTATGTCATAGGTAGGCTTCTCAAAATTTTGCACCTTCTGCATAGGTTTGGATGACTCAATAGCAGGTGGGGAGGAGGATTGTTATCAACTTTGGTATCAGGAGGAAGAAGGGGATTGTTTGGTGGAGTGGAGGAAGTTTTGGGGGTCTTGGATTTACTTCTTGTGTAATAACCATGGTTCCCTTTTCCAAACTTCCTAACAACTTGGACTTCCTCTTCTATGATTTCATCATCATCCTCTCCTAAGATTTCATTATCCTCTTCTTCTTCCTCACTTTCTTGATAGTGAACTATTTTAGCTACTAAAGTAGTTTCCTTCCCCTTAGAAAGATAAGGTGGACCCTCGGTTGGCACTAACTCTAAGTCATCGACTTGAGCTTACAAGCAGTTTGTGTATCTAGAAGTTTTTGGACATTCCTTCTCACTATGGTCCTTGGTGTTATGCAACCTACATCCCTTTTCCCAAGCAAAATCTGAAATATTGATAATGGAATCGGATCTACTAGGGCTTGCAAAAGCATCAACTTGGTTGGCTACGGGGTTAGGTACACCCCCATTGTTAGGCTTGGTATTCCATGACCTCCTCTGATTATTGAAATTTTGATTAGAATGAGGAGTTTGGGAATTGTGCTTCTGCAAGTGGACCATGTCATTACTCAACTTGAGACACATTTTCTTTACTTCCTCAACTTTAGAATTAGATTCTTTTGGTTGAGGCATTATGGTACTAGGTCCAAAAGGATTTCCAATACTAGAAGTATCTTGACTTGGCATCAAGGTTTGATTCTGAATACTTTGGCTCAAAAAAGGGTTCATGCTCTGAAGTGGTGTGGGCATAGGAAATGTTGCCAAAGCCTGAGCATTGGTCGCATTGACTCCTTGTGTAGCCATATGATTATCTAAGAGCAATGGTGTGGTAGATGGAATGGATGTATTTGGATAGGTGGAAATGGATGGATAAGTGGGCATTAATGGATAATATTGATGGTATGGTAGGGCATTCATCATTGGAATTTGAGGTGCCATGACTTGATTCATCATAGCAAACTGACTATAAGGACCAAATTGTTCAATCATAGGCAACTAGGGCATCCCAACACCTTGGGGTGTCATTTTTTGTTCTATGACCATGGCTTTCATGTAGGCTTGGGCTAAAGTAGTAACTTGAGGATTTCTCCTAGCGAACATGGCAGTCATGGGGTCTAACACCCCAAAGTATATTTGCAAAGCAAAGGTAGCATCTATGTTAAAATGGCGAGTCGATCTAGAATAAAGTTTCTAGAATCTCTGATTAAACATTCTAATCGGCTCATTAGGTGCCTTTTTGGAAGTCACAAATTGATGGTAAATGATAGTGGGATCCAAAGGTAACCTAAACTGATTGACAAAAGCATTTTCAAGTTGAACCCATGAAGTAATGGACCCAGCGGGTAAACTGATATACCATTCATAAGATATTTGATCTAGACTCATAGGAAAGATTCTACAAGTGACATCTTCATGCTCTACTTGTAGTCTAATTAAAACATCCTTGTAAGCCTGAATATGCTCTTTGACTATCGTAAGACCATCATGTTTAAACTTAGGTAAGGATTTCTTGATGTTTTTGGGTATCTCATGAACATCCTCGGCTATGTTCAGGGGAATATTATGTACTCCATACCAAGGAGCTGGTGGTGGTTGGGCCATGATGTTCAATGGTGGTGGCCCTATAGGAGTAGTAGAAATAGTAGAGGTAATGGGCACAGATACACTTGGTGTACCCACAACAATAGAGACAATAGGTGTAGATACACTAGATGTACTTGACACCAAAGGTAACTCTAGAGCAAGTACACTAGGTGGGATTTCAACCTCTTGAGTCTTGTTCCTTGATTTCCTATAATTAGGAGAAAGGCTTTGAAATATGGTTTCCCCAGTGGTTTTAGACCTAGTAGCGATATACTCAGGTTGGGCCAGCTTGGGAAGACACTTGTTCTATAAGACCTCTCACAACTCACAACAACTTAGACAATAAACAAAAGAAACACAAAAACCTGCAAAACAAAATTCCTACAACAAAGCACAGTGGAAACAGAACTTCACACGTTAGCTATCAGAAAACAAAAGGCTATTAGATGAAAATGATCTTAAGAAAATTAATCACAAAGCTATGAAATGAAGGCCCTCCTTCTAGCACCATTTCTATTGAGTGGATATTTTTCCCAATTGCAAAATCCCCATCACAGTTAGGGTATTAATCCAAAAACCCTCTCTTGCAAAGAAGTTAAAAAAAAAACAACTTCTCCAAGGTTTCGCTATATAAGCATTGCACATGTGTATTTGAAAGTAAAATAATCAATAATAACAAGTGCTAGAAACAACCTAGTGATTTGCAAGTAACTGATAACAAGGGGACTGTTGGTTTTAATTCATTTGTGCTTTGTGATTGATTTCCTTAAATTGCAATGAATGTGCCTTTGTGCAAATTGATAAAATGAAGTGCTACTTCTTTGATTATCTTTGCATTAATCTGTCTTACCCTGAATCCTTGTTAGTGGGTTCATTTTATCTTCAGATTAAAATGCAAAATGAGAAAGTGCATGGAATTGTCCACTTCATTTTAAAATCTATGCCTTTAATGTGATATTCATTTGCAGTTAGTAGGTTCAATTTTATCTTCAAATTTAATGCTCTACTAATTGCAAAGTTAGAAAGTTAGAAGTTAGCAAGTTAGCAAGTTAGCATTCATTTGCTTTATCTGCACTTAATGTGAGTTTGAGGGTTAGTGGACCCTCCCTTTTGTGCAAAAATTTTATCTTAATCCTTAGGTGATGAAGCAAAAATGCTGAACAACTTTGTACAATGCTAAAATGCAGAAATTCTGGACAAAGACCAGAATATAAACAAACTGAAAATGGAAATGCAAAAATTCTGGAACAAGGACCAAAATGTAAATAGAATGGAAACTAAAAATGCAAAAATTCTGGAACAAGGACTAGAATGCAAACATAATGGAAATGAAAATGCAAAAATTCTAGAACAAGGACCATAATGCAAACATAATGGAAATGAAAATGCAAAAATGTTCCTTTTAATGCCCTGAAAAGTGATCCAAATAAGTGTGTATGCAAGAGCTTATAACTTAAATCATTTGGATCATGTGCACTCCAGATTTCCCAGATCAGATTTATGAATCAAATGAGACCTTTTGGGATTTTGAGTTTCAGATTAAAAGACTTAAATAAATGGGGTTTGCAAAAATAAAAGAAAACTTGCAGAAAAAATAAACTACAACTAAGCTAATATAAAGTTGGAATATAAGTGTAAACACAATATGGCGTCATGCTCCCCTACCCTGCAAAACCAGAGATTGTGAGAAACTCTAAGGGTAACTCAATCTAAACAAACCTGCATAAACACAATTTGATCAAATCAAGTGCTAGACTCTAAGAGAAATAAATCCTGCATTCAAATAAACCTTCACGTAGTGTAACCTCCTAAGGGCATTAAACACTAGATATAAGTCCACAAAATATAGTAAAAAAATCAAGCATTAAACATAAAACCCTCAGAAATAAATCTCCTCCAGTCTTGCTCACAAGGTGCAAGTTTTCGGATTTGTATGCATTCAAATCTCAAAGTGATGTATCTCTGATTACAAAAAACTCTAGCCCTATGATCTTGCTTGAATGACCATTTATAATTTTGTATGGCATATATTCATTTTCTCTCATTTTCAAACATTTCATTTCATTTGTCCCACCTCTGATAGTTCATGAGATGCATAAGTTACATAACATTTTTCTTTCATATATTAAATTTCTCCTATTTTCTATGCATTAGACCCTTATTTCCATTTTATTCATATACATGGTGTGATGGTTTTCTTTTTACAACATTACTTATTTCAATCATGGTGTTTCGCTATGATATAATATGTAAATAAGCAATGCCTACCCTGACTATTATGTGCCCTACGACTTTGCTATATTTTTTGTCAAGATGGAAATGCTAGGCCACATCCCCACTCTACATATTATGAGCATCCATAGTATGCATATCGAAACTCTGTAGCCTTTACCCTTTACCATCCACTTGACACTATCAATTTTTGGCCTCTTCTGAATCACTAGCCACACCCTAAACATTCTAATATGCATAACACCAAGCCTCAAAGTGCATACACTTTATCTCAATTGTTTCAACATTCCCTCCATGAGATGTCCTAAAAAAACATATACTCAGATTTTAAATCCTTATTGCAAGGTAAATTTGACTTGGTTGCTAATGTATGTTGATTTTGAATCTGACCTACTCTCTCCATCAAACAAAGCGAGCGACTCCATGTCAAACTAGCATCAATTTATTGGACGGGGAATTCATGGTGAAAACCAACTTCCACCTCTCCTCACACTTAGATTTGAGCACCAATAAACATCAACTTCATTGGGTCAGAGCTCACATCAGCATCTATCCATTCCATTTATCACGTTATGACTATAGTGAACAATCTTGTTGTCATGGGTAAATACTTTCATGGACTTGAATAGTATACAAATAAAAACCACAGTGTTGATCCTCTTCATAGAAGGCCTGTAACTTGTCATTGAACAACTAGGTAACACCTTAAATCCTCTAGATTTGCATCACATTCACTCCTATTTTGCATTACTTTGAAGTGTTATCACTTCAGTCAAACTTCTTAGAGTAACACCAACTAGATGATAGAAATAACTTATTTTCCTGGATGCAAATCATTATGTCATTATTCTATCAACTATTTCATCCTGCATGTTATATCCTACCTATTATATGACTGATTAATGTATTATATTCATCAGTTACACTATATCATCACCGATACCAACTCATATTTTGAATATGCTATGAGCATATATCTAAATTATGTGGCACTATCAGTGCCTTACCAGGTTTTTTTAATGTTGAATTATAATATGCTTTAATTTTCTTCACACACAATAGAATTTCATGCCAACTGCATCAATTATTCTCTACTAACTTTGTAATGCATCGAGCCTTCCTTGATGTTATGTTCTAACATCCCTGTTTGCATTCTGGCCATCATCAGTATTTTTATTTGGAGCTACCATGGATTCCATTTGACACAACTAGAGCAACAATCTCATAATGACACTTAGACATGGTGAAATATTTAGGTATGTGATGAAATTGTTCGTTCATAAGGCTTCTATCTAATGTTAGAATTAGCAAGCATACCACCTTTCTCACAATGAAAATAGAAGTACACTCCTCTAGATTTTATTTTGTGTAGAACCCATCTCTACATCTTGTCTGAAATCCTCCCATACATATGTCTTCCATGTGAAACTACCAGCAAAAACTACATTGTTCATGTTATTCAGATCATTGTTTTGGTATGCCACATAAGTGTCTACATCCACCTCAACGATTCATCCAACCTTGTTGCTATCTATGTCACCTCCTAGTTCCACATCAACACATCCATCAATCTCCATTGGTGGTTCATATTTACATCTCGAAAGTCGAGTCCACATCACGTTCTTCCTGGTCATACATCCAC